>OX443561.1:22985854-24279240 GCA_949372485.1 Cheilosia soror | reverse complement strand
GAGTCGTTGAACCGCGTGTTGCCGCTTCAGGTGAATGGGGCGGGGGACTAGGTGCCGTGGCGCCCGCTGTTGGTGATGACGGTCCCCAACAGGTAGATGTAGTTGCTGCTGCTGTTGTGACTGATGTTGTTGTCGTTGCTGTTGTTGATGGTGTGCGCTGTTGATCTTGTTGCTGTTGTTGTTGTTGTTGTTTACCACCGATCAATGTCGCCGATGTATTATCACCAACAACATCGATCTCCTCGTCGTCATCGACACAAATTGGCAGGTCGACAATAACTGTTGGCTGTGCAGAGAGTTTCTCCTGAATGACAATTTGTAAATTGCCCTCAGAGGAGGTGTCCACCTCATCCAATTGCGAGTGTTTTGAGTTGGATTCAGTTCGGTCGGGCCAAGGATATGCCTTCCATTTTTTAGCCATTAAACAGCGTGGCATGTTATAGTAGAAAGGAAGACGGCAAACAAATTATCGGACAATGATGATGAAGTGGAGGATGTTGGCGAAACGGAAACGCAAAACGAAGGAGGAAGAGGATTAAACGAAAAAGAAGGATTCGCTTGTACTCTTGGCTCCTGCTCCAGGATTTAAAATCGAAAATACATCGAAGGAGGAGTTTTTTTTTTTTTTTTTTTGTTGGTTTTGTTTTTGCGATTTACGTATACATATACCGACCGAGAATTGTTACTTCATTTGCACTGTTTGCACTATTGTTTCCTGTGCTTGGTATTGTTGTGAGTTCCTTATTCCTTTTGGCATTTAAAATTTGGTTTTGTGTTAACAGTTTGCACTAGGATATGAGTCGTTTTTTTGTTTTCTTGTTATTAGCTGGTTCTTTGTAGAGTTCAATATTCACGACACGATTTTTATTTTTTTTTTTATTAATTTTTCACAAAACAGGATATGAACAAAAATCCTTACACCACACACAACCGATTTTAGATTTTAGTCAACTGTGGGTTTTCTATTTATTTATTTATTTTTTGTTAACGTGCGGGTTAGAGAAGAACTTAAAACAAAACTAAACACAATCGTAGAATAGAGATGTCGTGTGGCAAGTGTAGTGTTACAGCAAACGCATAGAGGTGTTGTTTGAAGAATGAGAACAAAAATATTTGAAGACAACTTGTAGAAATTAATTGGAAACACAGGATACAAAACGGAAAACAAAAATCAACCAAGTAGGTAGTAGTAGTTGAACTGACTCAAAAAACAGGGAAAAAACTTAAGGATCCGTACAAGAGAATGTTATATAAGAGAGAAGAGAAATGCGAACCGAACGTAAGCAACCCTTGGAGGTCTTTGAAAACCAAAACCGATAGAACAGTGGCTTTTATAAACCCAGCCGCAACCAGTGGTGGTTGCCGCTGGCTCTCCATTCCAATATGAATTCGTCCTTTCTCTGTTCATCCCTTGGCGAGGAAGCATTTGCCATCCCCTATCGATGTGTTGTTTCTCTGTTCACAGTCGGAGGGGTTGAATGTTGATGGAAGAATCGGAATCGTGTTGAATGTGATTGCCAGCATTGGGCATGTGCTATGAGCGCACACAACAGTGCCCCTCTTTAGTGATGTGAATGTGAACGAAACCAGGAAGAAGGATACGGAACTGGTATTCGTACCAATTCGAAGTTGTTCGCCGCCGCAGGATGTGTGTATAGCAACAGCACATGGTTCGGTAATCAACAAAAGGATTGGAACGTTCGCACGTTCCGTTCGACTGTTGCATTCGTGCGAAGAGAGTACAATGTGTAGATGTGCGACGTGCGAGGGCACAAGCGCAATGCAAATTCCATGGAGAGAGGAAGTGCCGAAGAAAGAACGGAAGCAAAATATCCTGTTTCGATTCCAATAGTGCAGCTGGTGTGTGGTTGAGGTTGAGGTTTAGTTGGGGAAGGGGATGTATGCGCCCTTCCTGTTGCATTCCATTGATGATGACGACAATGAATTGAATTTCGGTTGGGGGTGTGAAATGTTGCCAGCAACATTTTCCCCTTTGATGCACGTTTGTAAACATTGCGCACTAGTTGACTCGCTCAGATTAATCGTACGCTAACATTGTGTGTCTCGCAGGGGGTTGGTTTGGTTTGGTTTGGTTGATGTTTTATGTTTTCTTGTTGTTCGTGTCTTTCACTTTTTGGGGGGAGGTTGTGGTTCGATGGGGGTGAGATTTGCGAACTAGAGTTTGGAACAATCGACGTGTGCAACACTTGCTTCTGTTGCTGTTCGCTGTTGCTGATGTTCACTCTGTTGATGTTCACTGTTGCTGGTCGAACTGTTGATTGTAGTAGGAAGGTACTCGGTGGCTATTTATTTTTATGAGTTAGGTAGGTAATCAAATTTGTCCATAATTAGTTAGATACATATGATGTGAAGATGTACGTTTTGAGGGGTTTCCCAAAGACAGCTCAAGATTAGATTATGGCTCCCTAAATCTGGATTTAAATTATGCGCAGCTTTGTAAGTGTTTTTGACCTGAAAATCATGACACTCAGAAACAAGGTCTACAGCTCATTTTGTGGTAAACGATTAAAGATCTTGATGTTTTTTTTTTAATTTTTGGAAACCTCAATATAGGAAAAAAGTGGTAACTTTATTAAAACTTCAAACAACCGAAGGCGATTATGAGCTGATCGAAAGATCTATTTAGCCGAATGTCTCGAAAATATTTTGCTACGTATGCTATAGAAGCTGTAGTAGATTCTCTACATTTTCTTGAATATATTTTGTAAATATTCCGGACCTGCTAATTTAGCAACATTCCCTTTTAACATTTTTTAAAACTTGTTAAAACTGGCGAAGATTATTTAAGAATCGGTTAGATAATAGTTAGTTCCCGCATCAAGCCTCAAGAGCTTCCCTTTCAGTTGTCATTTGTCATAAACACAGACTGCGAAAGGGAAGCTCTTGTGGCTTGATGGGAACTAAACTACCCACTAACTTGTTTCAACGAAGCGTTCCTTTTAGAATTTTCGTTAAGAATGCTATAAATTAATGTAAACATGGTTTTCCAGTTAATAATTTCAACAAAGAGGGAACAGTGATTCATAGTTTATTTATTCGGTAGTTGCAAAGGCATAAACACTGACGAAGGCGAAGGCTCTGGAGGTTTGTTGCAATCGAAGTTTTTGTAAAATCTCTCAATATTTCTCTGAAGACTTATCTTGACTTACCTTGGCTACAACAAGATAGTTGTCCGAGTCCGAGTTAATATTGGCAACTCAGGGAAATTTGACAACCAAAATGCCACACAACGATCTCAAATTGACCAATTATGTTGCCGGTTTAACGATCTATATTGGCGACCCTTTTCCTTATATGAATATAGAGATGAAGATTGATTGAATTATATTGTGCTGACTATGGTGACTGTAAGTACGTCCCCCTGAAATGTCAATTAGCTAGTTTCAGCCAGCTCTCCGATGAAGTGCCGTGTTGTCTATGGTGCATGGCGAGTATTGCGGTTGAATAGTTGCCATCTGAAGGGGCAGATTGCAGCAGCTGTCGATTGCGTTTAGGTAGACTTACCGCTTAAAAAAAAACAATAGAACAGTGAGAAACACACTGTAATATTCCATTGGGCTAATAGAATTCACAATATTCGAGTTTTCGATTAATTTTAACGTACCTACCTACCTATATTTTGGGTCCTATCAAGTGAGTGATTTTCGACGACCTATGTACCAAACAAGATGTTGTACTCGAAGTTTGGTATATTTCTTGCACAGCCAAAGGAGGTTTACTCAAAGGGCCCCGCCAAGAAACAGAAGGAGACTCTACATCTACATAAGACCTCATCATCCCAGTCCTGCTCTATGGCGCAGGCGCAGAAGCATTAAAGTTAGCAATGGCGGATGATGATCTTATTAGTCGTTTCGATCGTGTGATTCGAGTGAATTTTGGTTCCGTTTACATTGACGGGCTTTGGAAGAGGAGATTTAACAGCGATCTGTACAGCGACATCTACCTGGCCAGAAAAGTACGTATCCAGTCGACTAAGACGGCTAGGAGATGTAAAATTGTAGAGCGAATGGACGCACCAACGTTCCACAGTCTTCGATTCCAATCCGTAAAAACGAGCGCAGTATAGTGGAAGACCTCGCCTTAGGTAGCGCGCACAAGTGGAAGGGGACCTCTCAATCAACTTGAAGTGAAGTGAGTTGAGGCCCATGGTTCACCCTGTCCCTGGACTACAGCCCCACTAAAGTTTGTAAGTAAGTTTGAGGAATCCTTAACATTTCGAGGTGTTCTATATGGTCACTCCAACGAAGGTTGTCATCAACACGCAGATACCGAGATTCGAGAATGGAAAGTCTTTAGGTTTCATTGATGCAAGTGCCATTACCTATTGGACATTGTCTGACGATGTTGGGTTTTGTTTTAGAGAAAGTTCCCCGCGTATTGCATTTTGGAAACCTTCAATTCCATTCTATTGGTTGACAAGATGAGCTTCTTTGTCGATCCAACTTTACGACCAAAGAGCAGGGATACAAGTCCTGAAAGGAATATGAAAAGCTGAGGATGCTGTCATCAGCGAACGAATTAATTAAATTAAAGGTTGCAGACGGGACACGGGAGGCCATTGATTAAAGTGAGTCGGAGTTAAAGTGGAGACTTGGGGAACACCAGCAACACAACTTAAATTGAATGGCAAGAAACGTAATTTCTAATTAAGACAAGCATCGATACCAATCATCGATCTCTCGCGAAAGGCTGACAAACATCCAAGAGTATAATTGTTTTGAAAAGGTTTCTCAATACAGCTGGTTGGAATCGGCATAAAATTGTAAAATTGTAATAAAATAAAAACATACAAACAAATGGTTGTGAGAAGCTAGGCCTTGGGTGTCTAGGTCTACACTCCTGTTTTCGACAAAAGAGCTTAATGCCAAACTCTGTCAAATGCCTTTAAAATACCAAGGGCAGACATTTTTGTTTCACCAGAATGCTGGAGAGAATGATTTCACTTTTCGGTGGAATGAGCCCCTATCTTTGGATGCCCCGCTTTAAAGTTTCGTTCTTAAAAGCCCACTAAATATCATGCATATGATAAAACTCGTTAAGAATGAATCGAAAGGAACGAATTCAGCGAGGAATCGCCAATTGTCAGCAAAGAGCACGAAAAATCTGCTCCACTATCAAAGGAAGCATATAGGCCGGGGTATGTAGTCCAGTCGCATTAATGACAAGAAGAAATCTCGCTGAGATTGTGTTGTTGAGGACAAAGACAATTGACAAAGATGAAATTCAGTATAGTTAGCGAAAAGATATCTCTATAGTTGCCACCCGAATGGACCTGCTTCACTTTCAAAGAAGGTATCAGGCTAAGAATCTGAAGTCAGCCAAGTTGACGACAAAAGAGCACAAATTACACGAAAAAGACGATTCAAAGCTAGAGTCCGCGGAAAGCGAAAATATATCGCGAGCTTCCAGCCAAAATGAGGAGAAATCTGCTTCGCCAATACTACCGTCTTACGGTCGCTCAAGCCTGCGATAATCGCATTTTTATAGAGTTATCTTTCTTCTTGCTTCTTTTATATCACATTTCCAAATGGATCATTTATAGGCCATGGTCAGTAGTCGGGCACGTTGATGACAAGGAGGACAAGATACTCCATAAAGGTGAATCACAGTTCGAGACAGTGCCTCGCGAAATAGTATCTACAGCTGAAAGGACGATAAGCTTACTCTATCTTCAGAAGAGGTATCTAGGCCATAGTCTTAATAGTAGGATGGTGACAAAACGTCCTCTTATAGCAGCCTAGACCCTTATCTAAATATTCAAAGTTTTCGGTTTACAAAGTCGCCTATCTGAGGATGCTACTTCCCGACCTATTCCCATTGACCACTTCCTATAGTTAAGGCATCGACATCTCTTGTTGTTTGTGAAACTCCATAGGAAAACGACTCTCACAGCACTGCATGGAATAAGTGGCAAATTCTGTCTTCAATTGGAAAGTGCTGCACATGTTTTACTGCCCAGATAATCCTTCAGAATTCAAATCAAAATAAACTGCAAAGAAAATAACCAAAACTAAGTAAACCCACCTTTAAAACCCTTACCAACTATAAGGGCTAGATTTACGACCATCCTCGAGCACACTTTCACTATAAATCGCGCTTTATCTTAAACCACATACCAACCGTGCGTCGTCGTCGCTTCGTTTTGTTTCTCTTGGTTCCGGTGCCATCGCCATGGCGTCATCGGTTTTCTTTCCCGATATCGGCCTTTTGAATCTCTCAGCATCCGCACCGGGTGTTGGTCTTGTTATCTCCCCCAAGGATTTTGTTTTAACGTCTTTTTTTTTTTTTGTTCTTCCAAAGACGAACATATGTGCGGGAGCCCCAAACAAAAGCGGATTCCCTTTCGACACATATCCTTTAGGGTTTCTATTTTTTTTTTGCTTCTTTCTGTTTTTCGTTTTTAATTTTTCTGGCTCAAGTGTATTCAAATGAAACCAGTTGATTGCCGGAGCGCACGTCCAAGCGAATAAATTAGTTCCAAGCCAAGGATTTCCTAATGATCTAGAATTCGATTCGTATCTGGGCTCGAGTACCATTTAATCCCCTTGCGCGCGTTCGCGGTCTGTAATTCATTGTTTTTGAGCACGTGTTCCCCTCGGGCCAGTCGAATGTGCCCACAGAGCAAATGCGGCCAGAAAGAAGGAGCCAGAGAAAAATCTGCATCGCGTCGGTCATGATATAGGAAACAAGGCTGGCCGCACCAAAAGTCATCAAACCGAAACCCGAAATAAATTCTGGGTTTCCATTGCATTTGTTTGTGGAATTAGCATTTTGAGCGTGAAATTTCCCCATAGAGTCAATCGGCCAAGTGGTGCACCGTGCACTATACACTGTAACAGGGGCTGCTCTGCTCAGGAACCGGTACGTGGCACACGCGTTTTTTTGTTTCCATATTCATCAGTCTCAGCCGGTGTGGTGTGTAGGGGAACCAATTAAGGTCCTTATGGGTGCTTCAGGACAGGAATACGAATAGTTGGGTTTTTTTTTCTTTTGTACACATTTTATGCTGAAGGTGAACATAATGCTCTGTGGTGCGGCAGTGTAGTCGCGTGGCACGACATATGCTGCCGCATATTATAGCCAGCGCCAAACCAATGGCAATGTAACAAGGATCGATGGGTTTCTTACAGTTTTCGTTCGTGTGGTCTTTCAATGTTGCACACACAGGATGAGAGGAGTTGACCCAAATTATTTATTAAACCAACTTGAGAAGAATATTATGAGGAATGAGGACTGAGGAGTGTTCCTTGAGGACATAAAGAGGGAATACGCCCCGAAACATCTGCAGACGATATGGAATTTTTAACGGCCTACACCGCAATGCCACGCAACAACTGTTTGAGTCGTTATGGAAATAATGTATACGTATGTATAACTGAATGTGAGGAAGTCTCGAAGATCCTTGCAAGTCATCGTTGTTGGCCGTTGACGCCGCAGAATGACACAGCCATCGTTAAGATGGTTTCCGCTTCGGTTATATTGAGAAATTGTGGGGCGATGACTTATAGTATCGAATAGTGAAGGATTTGCCTATATAGACCTACTTTCAGTAGATAGGTACTGATGGTAGGGCACTGGATTACTCAGCAGAAAAAACGGTTTTTATGACGTTTGGTAGTTGATAAAAAGGGAGTTTGTTTAATAAACATACTCGAATAGGTCAGCCCTTGTGAAGTGTTTTTATATGGAAAGTTTGGTTGGTGTCATAAGAACACTGTGCAGACCATGGTTCTCGTTTCTAGTGCATGGAAATGATGGCATTTTTGGAGTAGGTACCTACTTGTATTCGAAACGAAACATAGAATTGCACTTCAATGACTTATTGCTCTGATGATGTTGATGGTGCACGGAGTCTTACCTAATGCTCCCCAAGAAGAGTGTATAAGCACGTTGCAGACAGATGAAGCTATATGATGTATGCCCTCCATTCATTTCCATTTACCTGGTGCTAAGCAATGACTAGGTCCTGTGTCTTCAGTCTAAGATAACCAACACGACACAAATATATTACAATCTCAACATAGCAGAAGAAGATAGCCAGATTTTAGGGCAAGAGTATCGAAAAATCAAATCCAACGCTGTATTCCTAGCTCCTGCCGGTTTAAAGGGTAGTTTTGAGATCATACGATCCTGAGTGTCGTACCAAAATAATATAAGCCTAATGTGCCTGCCACCCTAAGCGAACAAAACAGGTACAGGTAAGATCCTAGGCTTCTAATCGAATTTTTTTGGGACCTATAGTCTCTGTTTATGATGAATCCGAATGGCATCAGAAACGATAAGCTTCCTCAAAATCGCAATGCTTTCAAATGTTTGTTAGACAATACCGAAAGGTGGCGCTGTGAAAAAAAGACGCTACATAAGCTGACGAAGACTATATCCAAAGTAAAAATGTGTGAGTCCGACAAGTTGTTTTTTTGGGCAAAAACTTGAAAAAAAAATCTCAAATTTAGTGAAGAGTCCCTACCTGATGCAATGGGTCCATCAGTTCCGATAAAAAAGTAACTTTTGGACGACATTTACCAACAAAAATTATGACATAATGGCGAACCTTATCTGAATGCATCTCATTCATACCCCATTCTCCCACTTCTTGGTTAATCGTCGGGTTAGCTATAGAGGCGCTGGCTTAACTTACAATTTGCACCGCCTAAGAAGACGAAGAAACTCTTTCTTATGTGCGCACCACTACGTCATTCGAAAGGCTATGCGGCCCAAAGTGATAACAGCCGTTTGCCCAACATTTTGCAGCCATCTCAGATGCCTAAGAAACTGTTAAGTCTTTCTACTATCATGCGCAGTATACCTACCTACAGGTCATTCCAATCGTCGTTTTTTTTTTTTAAAGGTTACCTTATCGATGTTGCTTTGTTCGAACCGAAACCTTAAAATCATAGTTGAGTCACAGTCGGCGTTGAGCATTCGGCAGAAGTACTTAAGTCGACATCGATAACGACCAAGACCGCAAGATCTTCCTTTCTGTCAAAAACTGTCATTCCAACTATACGTTCGAGAATAATCCCGTCAACTTGTTCAAAAAAAAAAATACCCCTAAAATACCCAAGCCATGTCTGAAATTAGATCAAACAAAACGATGGCTTTTCAAAGCTGGAGGTAGTCCCCTTGGTAAATAGCAACTCCTCCGACATGTTTGGTGTAATGAAAGTTTGCCCGATTAATGAAATTTCATCAGCATAATAGTTCTTCGGGGTCTAGAAAAAAAGGTCTTTGAATGTCAGAAAATACATTAGACATATTAACGAGTTGTCATGTGATTTCCGGCTAAATGTACTGACATATCTAATTCAAGGCTAGACTAATTATAGCTATCAGCAAAGAAACCTAACCTTCTAAGAGTAAACAAAGCTATTGTTAGCCAGCAGCTTCGAGGTAGATAGGGAAGTAACCTCTATGAGCTCTACCAAGATGTGAAATGTAGTCCAAAAAGCCAATAAACGTCGACACAAAGGTTGCATAACGATGTAAAGTGATGATTGCTATATTGTACAGCGAATGTACACTAGCTTCCCGGAACGGAGACTATTTGAATCTACTGCAGAGGTACAACAATGTTGGGAAATGGCATTATCTAAGGCTCTATGTTATTCTTTGGAAGTGGTCCTCAGCCAATATTTAGAGTGCTACTAGATTTTAGATCGCGATGGTTGAATGCTTATATTAAAGCCCCCACCATTGTTGACTTGTTTTTAAGGTCAAGCTAATGTTTTGCGATGAACCTACATAAATGGGAGCAATATTCGAGGTCTGGTCTAAACTGTCTGTAGAGAAGTAGTAGTAGTCTGAAGAACTTCGAAATCTCAACCGAAAACACTGACAACACCACCCCATCTCTAAATCTTGACAAGAACTTTCTCGTCACCATCCCCTGACCATCTTGAATGAGGATACTTTTTCAAAAGATGAATCAATTCACTTTTAAATTGACGGCTCAAAAACCAAAGGGGGGTTAGTGGGGGTATTTTCTCCAAAAGTGTTAATCCTAAGCTCTCCTTTCATCTACCAAATTATTGTAGCATGTTCCAGGCTTAAATAATGGCTATAAAATAAGTCTTATCTTTGGTCAAGAAAAGTGTGATATACGTTAAAGATATCTGCATATTTTTGGACAGGCAAGCAGTCATTTAAAATGCTTGGACTCGACCTCTATAACTTCACTAGTAGCTACTCGACTGCCGATCGTCTGTTACGGACATGACCAAACAGTTCAACATTCACCTTTTTTGGTTGCCGGGGCATAGAGACATTCCAGGAAATTGTAAGGCCGATGAACTCGCCAGAATAGGAACAGCTCAACTTATCCTGCCGGATAAAAACGCTTTGAGCATACCTACCAATCGCTACTTGTAAGAAAAAATTCAAGCTCGATGCTATCGAGAGCGCAAATCTTATGTGACAATTGCCACTACCTACATGTCCAGCGACAAAACAAATTTGGCCTAAGATGGATTCAAAACGCTCTAAGAATTTGATTTCACTCAACAGACAGCACTACAATTGGTGTCATTACTGGTCCCTGCCTAAAGGGAGAGCACGCTATAAGGCAAGTCCTTTTCTTAAACGACTTTTGCAGAAGCTGAATATGTATGGATTAAGGGGAGAAGGAAACTATTCCTCACCTTCTTTGTTCCTGCACAGCTCTCTCCCGTAGAAGGAAGCTTTACTTTGGAGCCTTCCATTACAACGACCTAAGTCATCTGACAAACATAAACATCAAAAACTTCGTACGCTTTATAAAAAGCTCAAAATGGTTTAACGAATAGGTGGAGACAATTTTTCTCCAAGGATCCTTTTATAGAGGTATCACAATGCACCTATGCTGATCTAAGTGTGTTGGCGTTTGTTAGCTGGCAACCACTTTCAACCAACCAACCAACAAAATTCTGTTGCTAGCGGATCGCCTTGCTTCACTAAATGTGAAAAAGAGGAACAGCTCATTATTGCAACTAGAAGGGCCGCGACCCATTAGGAGATGTCATCATCATCATCATCATGTTCAATGGTCCGCTTGTCCATTAAGTGGATCGCGGGTGTAGGTTGCTCAAGTGGACCCTCCATAGCTCTCGATCCTCCGCCATCGACTCCAAATCATCAAGGGTAATCCCCATAGGGGTAGAGGAGAGATTATGGATTTGATCTAACCATCTCATCCTAGGTCTACCTAGAGTACTCCTGCCTGATGGTACGGATTCAATAGTACGTCGTGGAATCCTGGTCGGGGACATGAATTTAAAATGACCAAACCACCGAAGCATGGACCGCTCCGTCCGGAGAAGTAGCTGCTCGACTTTGAGTTCCTCATGTATTCTGGTATTTCTGATGCGATCTCTACGGGTCACACCAGCAATACTACGGAGAAATCTCATTTCGGCAGCTTGTATCCGCGATCTTATTCTTTCGGTCATTACCCAAACCTCATGATCATGACCATAGAAGAGAGTTGGAACAAACACCAAATTAAAGACTGACAACTTAGCTTTGACACCAAGTTCAGTCCTCCTAATAACAGGCGTGCTGGAGACGACCATCACTTCAGATTTGTTCACGTTTACCTTCATCTCAGCTTCAACACAAACGGCTACAAACCGATCGAGTGCGCGCTGAAGTTAAGTCTGAGAGGATCCAAGGATGACCAAGTCATCAGCGAAGAGCAAATAACTTATCCTCAGATCTTCCAATTCGAAACGTTCCTCGCGAAGACTGCGCTGTAACATCCAGTCCATATAAGTAATGAAAAGGAGAGGAGACAAGACGCACCCCTGACGATGTCCAACGCCCACGGTGAAAGGTATTGATTTAACGCCGTTTACATTAGGAGTTGTAATAAAGTAAATATCTTCTTTTGAGTTGGCAGTATTCTTACGTCATTTGACAATGTTAGTTCTGCCCGGCGGTAGTGACAGCCCTTCATCGGCCTGTAGCGTTAAAAAAATTCAGAAAGTATAAACAACCACTTGTTTTGAACTTACTTCCATTCATCTATCACTTAATTTCAAAGTAGTCTATGCGATATCTGCTCTCGATCGAAAGTAGCTTTGAAAAATATTTTTATTTTTGAGCCAGAATTGTAATCACACTGGAATTTTTTGAGCCCAGAACGGCTATTGAACTTGTTGACAAAAAGGCACTAAAACCATTGATACAATAGGGTTGTACTCAAAAACATACACTTCGGCTGTCCGATTTTTGGTATACAATACATACTGTCGCTTCTATGGAGACTTCATTTCAGAGCCACAGATGAAGAATGGCGTTTGCGTGTGAAGAAGAAAAATCATTTTAAAAACCATTTGATAAATAAATTCAGTGTAAGTACATCATACGTAGGTACCTACCTCTACATTTATTGAAAGCTCTAATCCAAATCAGGTATTTAGCTCAAGTTGGACGAGGACGAATCTTAGTCACAATATGGACACTTTTGGTTTATAAGGCAAAGATTTGTTGATAGCACGTCTGTTCCATGGACCGAGATGAAACTTAAAGATTCCCAGCTCAAGGCAGACGAACGATTTCAGAGACTGAAGTAAGTACATACCATTTCGTAGAGACTCAACTTTTTTTTTTTTTTAAGTATTTACATCGACGTACAGCCTAAAATAGGTAAATACAAAACTTCTTCGTCTCCCCATCGTTATACATGAACAAAAATATTTCCGAACTGAAAACAAAGTTATTAACTAGGCTAACTATAGGTAAACTCCCCAACCCAACTTCGCAACCATCACAATAGCAACAGCAGCCAGAGCGCAGCCCAATAAAATACATAATTCAATAATAAATTTCGATTCTTTATGGTATGCGCCGATCACACACATGGATAGGGATACTTTTCCTTCTCCGACAACGACTACTTGTAGTTGTAGACCATAGGCTCACATAAAATGATCAAAATAACAGATGCATGCAGCTATACCTTTACCTACACCCAATACATGGTCTAGTTGAATTGAAAACGAAGAAGAAAAAAAAAAACGAAATAAAATAGAAAAATATTGGCTACAGTATCTAAGAGATACCCGCTCTCCAACACACTAACATCGTATATGGTATACGGTACTATACCGAATCCAAAGGAGCAAAACGCGGGGCAACACGAAGAAACACCGAACCAGGAGGCAGAAATGTCTGGCACTGTGCCAAATTCGTTATAAGATTAAAGAAACTAGGTAGGCATCTCCTCGCCTTTGTTATTTTAGGAGCCTCCATGTTCTCTCAGCCAGCGTTTCATGTTGGTTGTTGGTTCATCGTCGTCATTGGGGAGGTACCTACATCTACAAGTACAACAGTGCCGTAGCCGTACCGTTCGTTCGTTCGTTTGGTCTTTATCGATTTCGATGAATTTTGCTGAAATTTCAATTTGGCTTCTGGAGCACGGTGTGTCCTAGAAAACCAGGGGGCAAATCCTCAACTGCATTTTCGATATAGTAGTACCTAGTAACTAAAAGTGCTAGTGTATAGTATATCGCGTCTGATGTCTAAATCCGTGGGGTTGGGCGGATTCTTTTTTTTCTTTTTTATTTATTTTCATTTTTGGACAATTGATTGAATGTTGGTATTTCGGATTGACACTTGGCACCCAGTGAACGGCTCTGGAAATCATTGTAGTCAGCCGTTTTTAAGTCGCCGTCGTCGTTGTCGCGTTGTCGTTGTCGTTATCGCCATCGTCGTTGTGTTTATTTTCCCTCCAATCTGGCGTTCATCCTTGATTGGTGGTGCTGATGATGGTGCTTGGTGATTCTGTTGCGCTCCTTTTAGTTGTGTTTTATTTGGCTTTTCGTTGTGTTCTTGTTCGTTTTAGTAGTTTGCTTTGTTCATTTTTTTTTCGTTTTGTTCATGCTGGCGACAGTGTCCTAATGTCTGAATTTCATTTCCGTTGAAAGCTTTTAGTTTTTTGGGGAAGAGGCGAGGCAGCAGGCCTTTTTTTTTTTTTTTGTTTCTCTGGGATTTTGATGAGTGCATTTTTGTGTCTCTGGAAATCTATTTGGAGCTCAATCAGCAGGAAACGACTGGCAGAATGAGCTGGGCCTGGGAAGCTGAAGTGGTAGAGAGGGAGGAGGAGAAGGAGCTGATATAAGTTATTGTTACATGCCTAGGAGATGTTCCGTGCTCGTTGCTCGTGCTATGTTGTTCACCATTATAGCTGTATTGTCTTTTCTATTTCTATTAAATTAATTGTTTTGCCTTTTTTTTTGTTTGTCTCTGCTGTTGCTGCTGAAGCCATTTTTGTTTGGCTTTTATACCAGTAGATTGTGTCTTTTTCTATCTATGTGACGGAGAGCTGACCGATATATTTCGAAAAGAGGACTTTGATTTTCAGATGATTGCTAAGACTCTACGTTCAGACGAACAGTGATGAGAAACGTTTGGATTTGGACGTCTTTGTTTTGCAAATGTCCTATGCCTACTATTTGGGGCTTTGATCTCAATGAAAGAGCTAAAGTAAGGACAGACAGTAGACACGGAAATGGATTGATTTAAAGTGCTTTTGTATTATTTGTTCCTAAATTCTTTTCGTCTGGGAGAATTCCAACATAATAAGAAAATGCAAGCAATAAGTCCAAAAGTTTTCAAGTGCCTACTCTATTATAGCCTGTATTCAGGGGGTAATCTCTAGGACTACTAATCCGATGGTGAAAATTCGTTCACCAATAGAAAGCACTATCCCATCCCAACATTACTCACTATAGGCTTCCTCTTTATTTTTGTACCTATTCACTTTGACATTCCATTTGTAACACACATAAGGAGGCGTTGTAGGTATGACAAACTAAACTATTGATCAGGATCACTTTCTTAGTCGATCTAGCGATGTTCGTCTGTCTGTCTATCCGTCCGCACGGTTATGGCCGTAATTTAAGAGCTATCGACTTGAAATTTGGTACGTAAACTTTTATCCACCAAACTGAGACTAAGCAAGATCGGATGAAAATTACTACATACCTCCCATACAAAAATATCGGATTTATATAGCTTTTTAATGTTAAAAATTAAATTTAAATACCTACAGTAAAAATACCAAGTTTAAAATTTGCACAAATAATGTTTTAATAATATTTAAAATTTTTTTTTGACAAAAAATTCGAATAAAAAGTACCCATACAAATATGTACATTTATAATTTGTTTAAAACTAAAATATTTTTTTTTACAATAATATAGTAGGTACCTGGTATTCGATCTTCCGCTTCGGCATAATTAATTTTTATATATTTCACTGATTATTTAACTCATTTTATCTATAAATCTAAAACTAATCCAAAAATCATTAAAACCGTTTTTAAAGAAAACTTTTCCGATTATTTTGTGCTATCATTCAACTTTTTGCTCCGTCCAGAGGCTGAGCTACAATAAATTTAGGAGAGCTCTTATTATTAGTCAAGTGCGAAACAAAATTAAAAACTATAGTTTTGGATTGTAGCTCTGCTTTTGGGGGTGGTGAGCTGTGCGCATTATAGACAACATATTCGATTATTGAGTTTCGTATAAATTTGTATGCTACTCCAAATCAGTTCCTATTTCGATCCTTACTTCAGCACTCTTCGGGACAAACAAGGAACAAATATGTGATGGGAGCTTTGTATGCATAGGGCTTCACAAAAGAAAGAGATGTGAATGGTGTTGGCTGGCGTATCGTTCGTTTGCTAGTGGAATATAATTTCATTCAAACCATTGACTCAGCTGGTTTGGCATACTACCCCATCCTGTTAACGCAATTTTGATGTAACCTTTTGATCCAGCTCGGTGTTAGGAATAGCTCGACAAATATTGCTGAATCGTCTTCCCATCAAAACAAAATTTGCAGTTCTGATGAGGTCTAACGACGTTAGTAAAATGCCGAAATAATTTAAGGCGAAAGATAAATTGTTGAATATCCTGTGATGCACGTAGCGCCACTTCGCTGTAACAGAAGCTCGTCCAGATCGTGTTCCCAAATCTCTCGGGAAATAGATCTCAGTCATTACGCCGCTTGCTGTGGCGTTAGGCAATAAGGCCCAAGGAAATAGCGCCCAAATCGATTTGGAAATAACGCCCAAAAAACCAGACAATTTGTTGTTGCAAAATTGTTCGTCATTTTGAGTGTTATTTCCTTTCCAGGGTTCGTTTTTTGACAAGCAGTAAGGCCCAAAATAGTACATAATTGGAAATGCATAAGCAGTTGAATAAGTATAAGTGTATGCAACCCCCTGCTGGGATTTTTTTGGTGGATTTTGGAGTAGGTGGAAGTTTGTACTGCGAAAAAAATCTTCCATATATCCAACTTTGCACATACTCCAAATCTGACACTAACCCCAAGCGGGGGGGATTGCAGGGGGCACCATACCCCCCATACGTATTAAACTGTCAATTATTTTGGGCTTTATTTCCAACCTGTTTTTTCTTTTTGGGCTCTATGTATTTTTTATTTTGTGGGCGCAGTAGCGCAGTGGTTAGTATGCTGGACTATTGTGCGAGGGATCCCAGGTTCGATCCCCGGAAAAACACAAATTACAGCTTAAAGGTTTTTCTTCTGCGCCACCTCTCGCGAACGTCTGACAAACATCCGAGAGTGTGACTGTCATGAAAAAGCTTCTCAATTCAGCCATTCGGACTCGGCATAAAATTGTAGGTCCCTTTCATTCGTCTCCAAAATAGAAACTCATACACAAACGAATGGTTGCGAGAAGCTAGGCCAAGGGTGTCTATACCGCCTATTGCGCCACCTATTTATTTATTTATTTTATGCATTTTTTTGCCCCGTTCTGAGTTGTACCCGTCCTGCGTTGATTGAAACGTAATAGCAATCTTCAGCTTTGAAGCAAAGTATGGAAAATCACACGCTTAATGCTGAGTGCCCAAATCAAGGCTTATTTGCTGAGTGTCCAGGATTTCTGCAAGAATAGCGAAATTTTTTTAATCAGGTAGCATGCTAATTTTACGAATGAACTTGAGTAAAGCAATGACTTTTGTTGTAATAGTATTGACCCACATTTTGTTTTTCAAAACTCGCGAACTGTTTCGGTTTTGAAAAAATGTTTGCAATATTTTCAAAGGCTATTAAAGCGTTCATAAAGCGATCCATTTAGCACCGCAAAGATATGACACTCAATGCCAAAATAGCATGTAATTTAAAACCACGAATAGCATATAAAAAAAATGTTAACAAAAGCCCACTTGCTTTGGTTAACGGGCTCCCGACGCGTGAAGAGTCTCTATTTGAGACACTTCTTTCCATCGTCTACGATACCGTGCACAATGCTTTCAGTGGTCCAGACCAAGAGCTCTGGCATCCTCGATGGCTTAGTCTTAAAAACGGAGGTTCGGTCATCCTTGTCTTCTCGAAGAAGATCTTGAAGAAGATCCGAAGATCCTCTTAGCTTTAGCGTTATTGTCCATTTGCTCGATGTGGCCGTGCCAATGTAGTCGACGTATTTTGGTATTTAGACTACATCCACATCATGGTATATCTCAGAGAGTTAGGGGTTGTATCTTCTTCTTCATTCGCCCTCCTCACACATAGGACCAAAAATCCGCGGTGCACAGATGCTTGTTTCCTTCTTAGTCTTGTCCTCATTCACTTTAAAGCCAACGGATTTCAATCGCCGTGAAAGCTTCACGACACGCTGGAAACGACCGATGATGTCAAAATCGTCCGCATAACCCGCACACCTGCTCTGCGCACTATCTTCACCAGTACGAGATTGAAAGTCGCTTGTTAGCAACTACCATTATGACCGACCTATATATACCCTTCAAAAAAAATGTGTGATGCGCATGCGCTCTCAACTTTTCTCATCTTTTGTAGCGTCCGGACTACCGGTTTAAGTTTGTTTTTGACCAGTTCAAAATGAGTAGAAGTTTACTTACGCCGAACTCACGCTATCGAACCTCGCTATCCATACCTTCACAGTTAAAAAGATAGACACGGAACAACTGAAAAAAAAAAACCATACTCTTTGTAATCAAATGGGACAACGCACATGACGCTACTAGTTGAAAACTCGTTTGCGATTCACAAAAACTTATTTGTAATCAGTCGTCTGTTGATTTGCATGTCGGGTTGCCTATTGATTTTAGTTTCTAGTTTGTCTACAATTTTATGCTGAGAACAGTTTTACTCTCGGATCATTGTCAGACTCAAAACTTTTTGAAAGATGTAATTAATATTTTAAGGGGATCGAACCTGAGAACCCTCGCTCAACAGTCCAGCTAACCACTGAGCCAATAATGCACCCACTCTCCTAATGATTATTACTTAGATGGCGCCACAGTTCGGGTGGACCTGGGCCTCAACCAACACCCCATAATCTAGATTCTGGTGAGTTAAAAACTCCATATACGATCAATATCGGAAAGCGCTCAACCGTCCGTCGTATTATTTTTTTAAGAATTGAACGCAAATAAGACATGTTTTGAACATCTTGATCCACAATCGAAAGGAAAGAGCTAAACTAGAGGAAAGACTTGAAATTAACCTCTGAAGCTAAATGATGCGCTCACTTACCTACAAGTTGACGACAAAATCACATCCGAACAGGCGTTTTCTCTGCTCACTTTAGCAGTTGGTGGAGATAGTGGATCTTGGTGGAATAGGTATCCTGTTTACTCGATCGTACTTTTTGAAGAACTATCTACTTTGTCTACTTTAAAGCGGTGAAATGCTGGAAATTTATACGTTTTTGAGCGCCGTTCCTTATAAAATTGTCTTTTATGCGTTTCGAACGGCGGAGATGGGTTGTCAATAACTCAGCACATTTGCAAAGGAGATGAAGCACTATTGGCCCAAGGGCCGACATCAATGAGACTGTTATCAAATTAGAGCTGAGCGTTGATACATTGAAACTGTGAAGTCTTATAAAGAACAGCGGAACTCAGAGGCACAATTCCTTTCTCAGATTTTTCAGAGCGCCTAAGTCCATTTTGAAGTTGCTTTTCTTCACATAGCTTGATAGCTACCCTTCCCTTGAGTCAACGGCCTGTCAGTTCATCTATCTTCTGAATGTTTAGAAACCAAAAAGAGTCCTCATACTTCCCACGAACGAGTTTCTCATGCGAGTTCTCCTTTGATTCATTTGTCTTCCAGTTAACCATAACATGACCTCATTCTTTTGTCCATAATACAATCGGCCTTATGCCAATCTGATTTTGCTAATAACAATATTTTAAAATCTCTCCAAAGGAGATAATACTTACACCACTAGTTGTACCATTATTAAGCTTCAGCCTTGTAGCCTGGCGTGCATTTGACGCGCCCTAGTAACACTACGGCCAGTGCTTGTGTACGTGTATGCTATAGCATGCCAACAACAGATTATAAATGATCTCATAACCCAAACAAACTAACCAAGCGTAGAAGGTTGAGTCCCTATATAATAAGCCACCCAGGAACAAAGAAGCAGCACCAACGAAAAACGAGAGAAAAAAAAGGATTCATTCTTCCCACAGGCATTAGGCAATGATAGCAATGTTTGCAGGATTATTAGGGATTTGGACATGTTCCACCCTTCACACACGTTACACACCCATACAACACACATGTGTTTATGCCTGCGGTCTTTCTTTAACGTTTGGTGTCTTTATATTTGTTGTTTTGGAAAAAAAAGTTCAACCCCCATCAGGAAGAGTATCAGAGTAGGGCACATAAATTTCCACCCCATTGAGCTATAGATATATCCCGAAAATCGAACCTCCTCTCTATCGGAAATCGTTTACTTAGCGAAAATTACGGATATATATAGGAAGAGCGACCAACGCGCCGCGCCTAATCCTGCACGAGAATCATTTATCTATCGCTGTGATGATGACTCGCTGATATGTCCTTAACGAGCCTTTACGCCGTTTGGCTTTAGTCGTTTCGCTCTTCTTTATTTTTGTTTTCCTCTGATGGTACTATACAGTTGCCTCGCATGTGACAAGGGTCATTAACACACGTTAAAACCCACTGCCGCCACCGTCGCTATACTGGTTGCTGATGATGGTGATGATTGCAACGAAGAGATTTCTATATTCCTTATAACCAAAATCCACCAGCTAAGAGGATCACAGTATTATATATCTCCTGCTGGGGTGCAAGTGTTTACGTTTAGTCGCGCGCAGACGTTCGTCTTTACGTCTTTGGCTCTATTTTTGTTTTTATCATCTTGGCCATAAATCTTGATGTGTACTTGACGTAGGTGGGTGGGTTGGTGTTCCACTTCCAACTTTCAAGTTAAAAATGGGATTTTCCGTGTTGACGTTAGGAAACGCGTCAAAGTTCGGCAATAAATAAGGGTGCGTGGTATACCCCTCCTCGTATTTTTTTTTTTTTTTTGCCATTCTGTGATTACGACAGTCGACGTGTTTCCACCTTAATGTGATTTGGATATGCGATTGCGGTATATATGAAGTCATGGCCAACATGTTGATACTATATCCAGTTAAAGTCGGGTGCTAAGCACTGATTGATAAATCGCAAACTTGTTGCCCCCAAATGGAACTCGGCAATAAACTACAAGGACAGGGGGCACTTGAACTGTCGTCTGCATCGAAAACGACGACCGGGCCGACAGCCGACATCCTCAATGAGGTGTGGCGTCAGAGTCAGACTGAGACTGAGAGTCTGTCATCCGTAGCGAAATTAGAGCGCAATTACATAAACCGACCAGCAAAAGATACAAAGACACAAAGCGATTGTTGGCGAAACGATTAAAGAGCCAATGCTAGCTGTGCCAACTCTAATGGCACCCAGCAGAAGCAACCCCTGCTTCACACTATGGCAATTAGCTTCATGCGAGTCACGTGCCCATTGTTTGCGATTTTGATTGCAGAAAATTTTAATGGGCGACGTTCTGCGGTCTGCACTTTGTGTTCAATACAACAGAACAGTAGCAGCAGCCGCACAAAATCCATACCTACTCTAGTACAGCGACGGCCCTTCTCCTCTTCGCCCTCCTCTCCATGGAGTAGTGTCGAACACAGTCGGGCCTATTGCTATTGCCTCATAATGGAGCAAAGCTAAACCTAAGGGTTGAAGTTTGGCTGAATGAGTTGAGTCGGCTTTCATAAATGATGGAATGAATCTGCTGCCGTTGTGTGTGCTCTGCATTCGATAAAAGGACTCACACGTGTGAGAGAGAGAGAGAGAGAGAGAGATGGGCAATGCCTAGCGAATCTCTAAATGGATCAAAGCTATTAGCTACAGGCTATTCAACACCATGGCAAAAATAATCGCATGGGAAATAATTTCAACTGCTGCGGCACGCTACGAATACGTGATGGACGGCCGCAGGACGACTCTCCATGAGTGTAGATACTGCATGCATGTGTGTGCGAGTATATTTAGCTCATTAAAAATGTCAACGGTGCAATGTTGCTGCAACAAATTTTATAATGGCCCAAAACGACGCTGTTTGTCCGGGGTTGGATGGCTGGTGGCCGGAGGTCGCGTCGTCGAATTTCTATGCGGCATAGAAATGATGCAATAATAGAAATTTTCGGGACGTGCTTCTGTCAGATTTTGGGATTTCCTGCGTCGTTTGAATTTTAAATTATCGCCAGACTGACAGGCAGACAATCGTATAGTTCGATGTGTGATGCGAAAATAGTTTTTACTGAAGTTAACTTCTTTTTTTGGGGGTGGTGACGGGGGTCGTCCGGAAGGTGGTGTGACATTTACATATATGATTGCGGTTCCCATGATTGACTTGCATTTGCAGTAGTGGCGGCTCTACAGTTGTACGTGGATAGGGTTCACAGGATGATTTTCAATTTGATTTGCAGATTTTAAATTGATAAACGGCGCGCGGTTGCATGCAGCAGAGATATGAGCGCAGGGGTGAGTTTGACAGTATTAGGTTGGGTACCTGATTGTTAGACTGGTGAATGGACTGAATGGAATTATCAATTGACGCGTGGTGCGCATTGTTGACGGGGGAACAGACAAGCTGGCTTAATTTATTTAAGCTCTCACTGACGCAAGTGGGATGGTTATTGGTTAGTGCGTTCTGTTGAAATCCCTAGCAAGCGACGCGGTGTTTAGGAAAATCAAACAAAACATTAGTCCCTTATAACTGTCATGGTAAATAGAATTGACAGGCTACGACAATAGAACTTTTTTTTTTAACCTGCAATATATACCAATATACCTACACTGATTGAGGCCGATTTTTCGTCAACCCTTTTTGCGATAAGTAGATGTACCTATACCTACACCTGTTTGAAATGTTGTTCCCGGGAGTGCTTACTATAGCCACTTGAGGTATTTAGTGATTTTTACAGAAATTCCTTAAAGCTCTTCAAGTCAACTAAAAAGGGGCATACATAAATAAACAGTCTGAAATATTAAAAAAAATAAGTCCGATGCAATGAAAATACTTATTGATATATTTAATTTTATGAATGTTCTCGTTTTCTTTATTATTTCTAATAGACTGCCTCGAATTAATCTATTTTTTTACTTATAATACTATGATATCTTCGAAAGTTGTTATTTTTGAGCAAGTACTGATTTTTATACATAAAGTTGTAATCATAATTAAAGTGGTTTTATAGCAATTTTAACACAAGCTAGACATAACTTACATCCAGGAAGGGCCGGACAAAAGATGGATGTAAGACGGTGATATTGTGATATAGGAAGCAGCGATACCGGTTATTTGGATGTGGGTTTGTCATTACAATACGCTGCAGCTGCAGAGCTGAGTAATCATCAGAACGTTAGTGGACGTCTCCACGTCTTATGGCAATCCGCATCAATCCTAAAAAAAGTCAAATAATATGCACTCATGTGTCATGCCATCACTATAGAGAAGGATGAACTGAACCAAAGAGAGTTTCTACAAGCTCCAACGAGCAATGCCCGAAGTACGCCTAGTACGAGTTGAAGGGTAAGCGAAGAAGAACATATTTTTGGTAAGCCAAATAGGAAGCCCAGCTTACCCGACCCCCGTCTGGCAACGGACTTAGACACGGCGCGCACCGAAGTAGTATGGTAGTGTGACATCACTAAAACCTATGTAAAAATATGTAGACGCGCGCATAAAAGCGGAGTGGAGGCTTCGTGGCATTTTTTAGGTGGCGTGGCGCCACTTGTTTCGAACAAGTTAAATTTTGAAATGGCAAGCGGAGGCGACGACTTGGAATTGTAAGGGCATAGCCCTTGTAGAGGATTTTGGAATTACAAACTGCATGATTTTGGTTACCCGCGGCAACTGCAGACATGCAAGACGACCAAGAATTTAACATCGGAATAAATCCGTGGCACCATTCGTTGTTTGCCACTGAATTACGCGTTAAGTCACTTCCATGTCACTTCGCCGCCATTCCATCCCCACATCACTTTTAAGCCACCTAACAGCATTTCTACTTATACAGCACAAAAAACTCTACTTTCCTGTTCTCGTCTATGCAGCTCAGAATCACTAAACAAACCAAATAAATGCAGACAAAGTCTGTCATGGAGGTTATCTGATTTTAAAAGTCTGCACTTATGGCAACGCTGCCTCCAGTCCACTGCCTCGCTACTGCCACACCATTTTGTAGACATTATCTTAGCTGCGGCTGGAAATGTAAATATAGCAAGCAGAAGGATACGCATATCAATATTACAAAGGGGAAAAGACTCTCTCCGGATCAACAATCCGTCAGTCAAATAGATCACATTGCGATCGACTGAAGGCACGATTCCAGTATTCTTGAAGATGCCCGAACCTTCTTTGCGGCCAACATTGACTTGGATCACTAACTTGTTGCAGCTACGCCTACGGTACGAGTGGGGGTTATTCAATGCTTCAATAGGGAAATACTGTTAAGAAGCAAGAGACTGCCAATATCTTTGACAATCGCGTATATCGATGCTGATGCATGATTACTCATTTCATAAGCTATAGAGCTAAAGCTAGAGCTAGAGGAGAGCAGAAAACCATTTGGTATCCCGAACACCGCCAAGACAAGTAAATACTGTGAGGAAGTTTGACGTCGGATGGCTAAAATCGCAAGAGATCATCAGATCCTTCTCCGATCGAGTCTCTCAATCTCCCAATAGGTTCTATGCAGCCAGCATCAAGCATTGAAGACCAGTGGCAACATAGCCAAAAAGCCATCAGAGACGCCGCCTCTGATGTGCCACAACGAAACCCCTGGTTCGACGACGAGTGCCGGCAAGCACATGCAGCGAAACAAGAGGCATACAAAGCGGCGCTGCAAAAAAGGACTAGAGCTGCTCGTGAGCTCTACGCGCAGAAAAGAAGAGACGAACACCGGCTTCTCAGGAGAAAAAAAGAAAGAGCACGAGAAGCGCGCGATCGAGGAAATAGAGAGATGCTACAGCAGGAATGAGCTACGGAAGTTTTACCAAGGCTACAGAGCCCGAACCGAAGCCTGCAAGGACGAACAAGGGAACATCATAGTAGAATCGCAGTCGATGCTGAGGATATGGAAGAACTACTTCTGCAGACTGTTTAACGGCGATGACGAACTAAATGCCGCTGTCAGGCAGAATGAACCATTCAACCTGGACCATGAAGACCAACAATTCCGTCCACCCGACGTGGACGAAGTGAAGATAGCCATATCTAAGCTTAAGTCCAACAAAGCCGCTTGAGCAGATGGCCTAACCGCCGAGCTATTCAAAGCGGCAGGCGATGACTTGGTTAGGAGCATACACCAACTCATCTGTAAAATATGGTCGGAGGAAAGTATGCCCAATGAATGGAACCTCAGCATTGTTTGCCCGATCGTCAAGAAAGGAGACTCTCTGAACTGCGCCAACTACAGAGGTATTAGTCTTCTTAACATCGCCTACAAGATCTTATCTGCCGTGTTGTGTGAACGCCTGAAGCCTTTCGTCAACAACCTGATTGGTCCCTATCAGTGTGGCTTCAGGCCAGGAAAGTCTACCATCGACCAAATATTCACACTGCGGCAGATCTTGGAGAAAACCCAGGAAGTCTAAATCGATACCCACCACCTTTTCATCGATTTTAAGGCCGCCTATGACAGCATTTATAGAGACGAGCTATGCAGAGCAATGTCTAGTTTTGGCATCCCAGCGAAACTCGTCCGTTTGTTTAGGATGACAATGGAGAATGCACGCTACTCCATCAAGGACAAGGTCGGTAAAGAACTCTCAGAATGGGCATAGTGCGATTTTAGGTCAGGAAAGTCCAAATTCACTAAAATTTTCAAGTTTCGACAGACCCCGATAACAACCCCAAGAAGTCGAAATCGATACTCACCACCCTTTAACCTAAGTAGGTATGTACTTTATTTCAAAGCCACATCTATAGGGATGATCTAGAGCCATACCCATTTTTGGCATCCCTGCAAATCTCGTTCGCCTCTCTGTCGATGAAGATGGAGAAGGCTCGCTGCTTTATCAAAGTTTCGTAGGTAACGAACTTACTGAAACCTTTGATGTCAAAAAGTATAGAGGTATTTAAAGGAAACATAATATGTATATATTGGATAGGAAGTCATACAAAAATAAGACCTGAAATGAATTGGAGCCCATATTTCCCTTCCGACAGTCACCGTCATGCATCCCCAACGTGTCGGTCGATTAAATATACCAATCTCCGGTAAGCGTAAACTGAAAGACGGCTTACATAGGGCTGTAGGCTTTCGCGCAATAGCTACTTTAATCAGTTATTGTCGGCTTTCTTAATTGTGCCGTACACCTGCAGCTTGTATAGCTCAACCTTCCCACCAAAAAAAAAAAAAAAAAGGACAATTTACCTTTGATTACTTTTTCCGTCACTACACCTACTATACCTACACCCACCTTGGCGTTGATTGATTTGAGAGTTCCACGAACGACCGCTACGTCAATAATTTATTTGCAACAGAGACAGGATGAAGAACCGCCATTCTGACTCAGCCGACAAACCGATACATAAAATGGTGTCCCGTCCGTCCTCGTCGCCCACTCTCTATAGTCAGACGTATCAGCCAAATGAAACCAACTTTAACGAGGAGTCCAACTCCAACATGTCAGTAATTTTCGTCTGCCGCGCGTACCTATCATGAAAATAGCGAGAAAAGTTCGTTCTACAATCAACTGCACTTACCCCTGCTCCTTTGATATGACATCGTCCTTGCCGAATACGAAACGGAATACCTATGTATGTATGTTCAACTCACATTCGAGGCGCCATGCATTATTGAAAAAGTAAACAAAATTTAATGGAAGCCGTGATTTTATTTTATTGATGAATGGAAAATCGAAACGCACGTGATTCCGGAACAGACACTATCCGTCCGCGTTTGTTATGTTAATTTTTTTTTTCGAACGAGAGAAACGAAGACGGACTTGATGGATTCTCTATTTGTATATAGTGGGCACTCCGTCTATGGCAATCACTTTCAATTAGGATAATCAGTCGATTTGGGGACATGAATAAATAAATACGGTAGGTCATGCATGGTTTCATAGAAATGCATTCGCTTATCAATTATCTACAACACTAGCCGCAGGATTGTAGGTACCTATGCCAGGACATAATACAAACGCCGCAATTCTGCGGTTACGCGTGTGTAGGAAAATGAAACACAAAGATAGGTACAAAGGAATTGCTAATCACTAATCAGTACTTCTGTTTCGATAATCACCGTCGATCCGCACATCAATTAACAAGCAACACAGTAGCTGGGTATAAAGCCGCAAAAGGAGCAACAACAACATGACCGACCAGACCATGCCAGACGGTCAGCGCTGGTACGTGCGGTCAGATCATTTAATTATTGTATCGTTGTAATCCTCTGGTTTACCTGGTCTCGTGCCAGTGTCCTCACCGTACGTCGCAGAACAACAAGCACAAAGAAGAGCGAAACGTCGTTAACCTTTTTCAATCGACCGACGAGGGTCTCAATCTCAATCTCGATCTTAAATCTTTATTCATCTCCTTGCTCACCTCAGACCAGACGTCAGACGGTCATTCAGACCCCGAAGAATGACCAACTGGAGATCATCGTTGCTTTCAACAGACGGCCGCCGATGGCAAAGGCAAAGGCAAAGACCCAAAGACACACAGCGCAGCAACAGTTATTGACCCCTAGGACGAAAATACACAAAGCGGACGGAACTGCCCCCACCACACACAACAACAGTTCCAGCCAGTTCCGTGTTGCCCGATGCAGGTACATGCGGTAAAACTCGGTTACTGGCATGTGTTCGATTTCAATCCCCGATGATCGTATTCCATTCAAATCTCGATCGCAGCATGTGGAGAGGAGCACTCGCAACTCGCACTCGTCGTCGTCTACCTGGAAGCTGCACTTCATTGCCCTTTGTGTTTTCAATTTTGTTGATATCCTGGCGATTCGTCTGTTGTCTGATTTCGCATCTGCGAAAAACAAGGTCTGTCGCCCTTTCGATGATTGAATCGAGGATGAGGTCGTTTACGTGCATTTGCATCGCACACAACTCCTCAGCCATATAGAGTGTCATTGTACTCGGGATAAATTTATCGATCAGCTGTTCCGCAGAGGGTTTTTCTTTCTCTTGTCCCAATTTTGGGTTTTTTTTTTTTTCTTTTGGTCCGTCTGCAACTCCTGTTGCTTCTGAGTTATGAAATGATTCAGGGCATTCATAAAAAGTTTTTATATTGAGAAAGAGAGAGCAGCACCAGCACCACACACCATACAAACTACACACAATCAAAGGGGATGGCAGAAAAAAAAAAAAAAAAGGAACAAAGTGTCGCTAATATTTCATGGCATGGCCCGTACCCGTACCTACTATTCTTGAAGGCCCAGGTGCAATATTATCCTTTCTTTTGCATATCGCCTGCTGAATCACACATTTCGGGGGGGATTGCAGATGAAGAATCCGAATCTGAATCTGAATCTGAATCTGAAATTGCAATCGCATCTGCCCGATGCGATGGCGGGCTGCTACTGCTATTCGATTTATCTCCATGACAATTGAATTGAAATCCTTTAGCCCAGGACCAGGACCGTGGCCAGGTATCTATCAAAATGCATTTCATCGCTGATGGTAACCCTTTATGGAAGAGTATCAAATGGAAACAGTTGGGCTGAGTGGTCATTAGAGGGGAAACGCACACATATTTTCGCCTTGAACAAATTTAATTAACAGAAAGTGAGAGGTTTTGTATCGGACCGGACCGTGTGTGGACGATCCTGTTTATATATTTTTTTTTTCGATGTGGTTTGGCCGCATGCCCTTTTAATGAGTAATCCGTAGTCGGATGGGACGAAACGAACACGTCTCGAATAACAGATATTTTCGATCAGCCATAACTTGGTATGGTGACCATGACCATCTGTCGTTTTGATATTTCTTGTTCCTTTTTCGAATCCAAACTTTGAGATCTAATTTCCTCTTCGTCCGGTATATTCTCGGGGAGGGTTGCACCCAACGATCGTATGCGATTAGGTTTCACTGAAAGCGTTACGTAATAATGGTCCTTTTGTTGTTGGTTTTTTTTTCTATTTTTTTGGGTTCCCGGAGAAAATGTAAAATACCTACTTGGCTTAAATTGTCAGAATTAATTTAGGGTTTAAGCCGTCGACGTTTAATCCAGGATTGAATGCTTTCAGAATTTGTCATTGTGGCAGGAAATAGCTGTTTGATGAAATAATACCTCTACGAATGTATAGGGCGTTGACCTCTGGCCCTTTTCTTTGAGCTAAAAACTACCTAAAAGGTTGTAAAACGATCTGCAGAGGTATCGTGCGTCGTGAGCTAGAAGGAATGATTCACTAAACAATCGTTTGTACTTTTGTATAAATATTTCTCTCGGGTAGTGGTGGCTTGCACTATATGCACTACAGTGTAGGTACTTCTGAACGTAAGGCGTCCTGTAACAAAAAGAGGTTTGGAAAAGTGATGTCCTCGCGATTATCGAGTGCAGAGTTAAATGATGTCCATTAGTGGTCTGGTCACATGTTGCATTTCCAAGATTAGTCTCGTTAAATAGGTACCTTGGAGCATCTAGTACATTGACAAGTCTTCTAATCGATATTAGTCGAACTTTTTGTTTCTTTATTGTATTGACTCCACAAAGATCGATGGACTCGTTTGGGAGGTCGTGCATTTGAAATTATGGTAGGTACAGTCGATGCATTTAGAAAAGGGTCAACCAAATTTTTATTTAACCACTTCCAAGATGTGATCAAGATCTTAAGAGTGTTCTCACTAAGATACTTTCTCTTGTTTCAAGCAGCATCGGACAGATTCCCTGTAGGGAATCCAGTTTTCTACCAGTTCCAGTGAGGTCGAACTAGAAGTGTTTATCTCTATGAGCTGTTTCGACATATGTACATATTTGAATCTCAGGTCTATTTATTAATTTCTAATACTGAACTGGTAGTGGATATAAATCTTTAATGGTCCAATTGCAATGAGCGCTATCACATAAAGTCGAAGCTGGATGTTGACACCGAAAAATTCGGTCCTTCGTCCTAGGGGTAAAAACGGGAACATATCCTCAGATTTGAGGTTGTGTGTAGGTGTAACTTGTCGATCAAAGAAAAACAAAATATGTAGTGTGATGTGCTTTTTGTCAAAGGCTGAGGTATAACTCGCGTCGGATCCAGAGTCTTTCCAAAGAAACACAAACTTTGGAGAAGAGGTACAATTTATTCAACACTTTCTTCCTATTATACTTAATACTACCTTAACAATGAAGCGATATTTAAACTTACAATCTAGAGGGGGCAGAACGAGCTTCGGAGTACGGGTTGAGATTGCGCGCTCTACCCAAAGCGTGAGCGTCGGACAAGGGGGCGGGGGCAGAGCGACGTGGTTAGTCACTTGCTGCTATTAGGTTACTACCTCTGGCGTAGTGTTCACCTTTAAAAATACACTGATAATTGATGGCGTCGGGAATATTTTTCTTTATTTGGGTGGTGGCGGGTGTAATAAATATTGTGGACATGTAATGAAGGGTGTTTCATTACAGTAGTTCGAAAATCCAAACAAGCCTCGGATATGTACTATTATACCTATACTGCTGAGGATCCTAGCAATATTGAAACATGGACCGTATGCAGACGAACAATTGCAGGCCCTAGACTGCCCATATTAAGTTGATATCACCACCATCCACGAAGTGCGATGAAATGACCTGTGCAGGAAAAGGATGAAATTCTGTGATGTATTTATTTTATGGCGATTGGTTTGGGGAATCATCATCGATTGTTCGGATATGGATTTGTCATAAGCGCCAGATTTTGCAAAAGAGGTTTTGTTTTGAGCTTTTGATATGTCTTACTTAGGTACGACAATCAGCATCAAGCCAAGATACGTGATATCTATAATCATGCCTCAGCCGATGATAAGAACGAAGTCATTATAGAATGTTTCCACGAGCTCCTCCACAAAAATTACGAGAGCAATGTCTTAAATACGACTTTAGAGTCGGGTGATTTTGATGAAAAGATATGAAAAGACGACATCTTTGGCAGGCCGATATACAAGAACAGTATTCACGACACCACCTCCGGAAAGGGACATATTGACATCGTTGTGGGATGAAATCTGACCATAGTAAACGGGCACCCAGGGATCGCGATGGACCCTTATGGTGCCTATTGCCGTATAAGACATCTCTTTCATACCCCTTTTTAACCTAACCTAATCTATAGTAAACGAGCTAATAAAGTCAATATTCATAAGCGGACTTTTCGATCTTCTGGATCATCAAATGGTGAAGCAAAATGATAATGCGATCGACTTAAGGCATGCGATGCCACCACTCTTTTGAATGTCCGTCCGAACCTTCCGAGTAGCCAACATTGACTCGAATCACTTACCCAAAGTATACGAATGCGATTTTCCGAACCATTAAAACTAAAAGGAAACATCTAATGAGGATACGTTGTGACGTCGAAAAGCTTTAATCCAAAGACGACGCTTACCCGAAATCTCGCTTTGATTCCTATACCGGAGAACTAAGGCTGCCGATATGCCATCAGATAAGCCGCAACTCCGCAGATCTCGATTACCTCATACCAAGTTACCCTTATGGTTTGACGAAGAATATCTACCGGAAAGCAAATTCAACTAAGCAAGCGAGGCATGAGCTTCAGCATTCAGTACTAAAAAGAAGGACGAGAGCGACTCGCGTGCTCTATTCCATGATCAAAAGAGCCGGGAAGAACAACAGCCTTTTCCAAAAGAGAAAAAAGCAGCATCGAAGGCTTTAAGATATTATACTCCAGGTCCAGAAATAATGTACATAGATAAGGCTTTCAAGCCATCAAGATACTCGTTCAGAAACCTAAAGTTGAAGAAACGAAACCTCGTAATAGAGTCACAGTCGGTGCTTAGAACGATTATGGAAAATTTGCTTCTGCTCTATTCTGATTAAAACGAAGTAACGATACCAATATCCAAGCTCCAAGCTTAAATAAGGCTGTTGGACTTGCTGAAGTCGTAGAGAGCCTGCTATACCAACTCATATCTAAAATTTGGTCACACGCGTGTATGCCTGATGATGATGATGAGTGTTATCTCAGAATCCTCTCCTCGATCCACTACAAAGGAGGAGATAGCGCCAATTAGCAAGCATCTGCCATACGTTCCTATAGCCATACACATACCTACTGCATATTGCATATATGAACGCGTTAGTCCCTCCGTCAATACCCTGATCAGCCCCTATAAGTGTGGCTGCACACGGGCTTTACCCGCACCGAGGAATTGTATTACTTATATATAATTTTTGCAAATTAATGCCGGCAACTGTCAATTGTATTTGACATTTTTGAAGTAAACATCAGACACAAAATACACGGTAAAAAGACATAGATATGTATGAGTCGCTATACTCCTAAAGAACGCGGAATAATTGTTTCAATATTTTTGCGAAATAATTCGTCTGTGGTGTGTTTTTGACGGTGCGTGAAGTTCGGCGCAGTGGTCTCCCGTACTACGACGTTTAGCTACTCGCCTAGAAGAGTATATGAAACACGAGATGCTGCCAGCCGGGTCAGATAAATGGCCCTGGTGTAGCCATTCTGCTGAGAATATCGCAGCTGTGTCTAATGGTGGCGAAGTATTGACCAGACAACGACGTACCTACCATTCATCAGCAGCCTTTACGAAGGATTGTGGTGAAAACTGTAATACGTTCCCTTACAAAGTGCTGACAGTGTATTACCGGTTAATTGTTGAGCCACAACCGAAATTGTGATAGACATCTTCTGAATAAGGCATTAAGCTTCTATCAATATAGAGACATAAGTTTTAAATAACTTTACTGTTTGGTTTGGATAATGACCGAAAGAATAAGATCGGGGATATAAGTTGCCAAAATGAGATTTCTCTGCGACCCGTAGATATCGCATTAGAAAGACCAGAATACGTAAGCAACTCAATGTCGAGCAGCTACTTCTCCGGACGGAGCGGTCCATGCTTCGGTGGTTTGGTCATGTTAAACGCATGTCCCCGACCAGAATTCCACGACGTGCTATGGAATCCGTACCATCAGGCAGGATATCCAAGAACAATTTAAGAAAGGGGCGTGGCACCTTCCATACAAAGAACATGGTATATCTCGGAAACCACAAAACCGATTGAGCTCAAACTTACAGAGAGTCTTAGTTATTGGCCCTGGGGAGCTCATGTTAAGATTGGTAAACATCAGACAAAGGGCGTGGCACCTGCTATAATAAAAAAAAGAACATTATCATCTAAGACCTAAGCAATTCCTGTGCACGGGCAAACCCGGGCGGGTACAGCTAGTTTGACATAAAACTTCATAATGAAAACCAGTTTTTCCCATTTGATTTGAAACGGACTTAAGAGAGCACTCCTGTCAATGTTACCACTGACCTGATTTTATACCATTATTGCTGTAGGAATGGCACCTTCTCGAAAACGAATGTTTAATGCTTCCTCCTAAATTAAAGCAGGACCCCTTCTAATATATGCATTTCCCCTTAGAATTCGATGGCACTACAAGTTGGTCCCAATCTGTAAAGGCTTCCAACACTCAACAGCTGCTTATGACAACTGAATGCACCCATCCATTACCATAATGCATCCATTCCTCTTATCAAGCCTTATCTAGGGTGGAACATTCCATTAACAATTTAATCAGGAACGTGCCTTGAAAAGGAACAAAGAACTAGTTCTTCTGACCCTTGCCACTTGAGAGCCGGTTTTTAAAACCATTTCTATTATTTGTGTACGTCACATTTCCGATAAAAAAAAAAACATCAAAGGGACCAACAACTTGAGCAACATTTCAAGTCCTCCCCAACTACAACACCTCTAACACTAAATATTCTCGTAAAATTTGTTGATATGCTCAACATAAACAATAAATAACCAGTTTCACCTATACCAAACAACAAAAGGACATTTACCCAACTTTTAGTACTCGAATCTGACTGTCACTGCACTGCACAGCCGAGGAATATGTAAATCGGCCAAAGATTCAATTTGCATATGAAACCAGTTTATTAAAAGTGTTCCTTTAGTGCGTTTCCTGGGTAATGAATGAGCAAGGACAAAATGACACAATGCATATGCGCACGGAAATTCATTCCAAGCAGTCAACTGAATAGTGGAAAAAAAGCCCAGCATGTTGCTTGTTAATGTCGACTAATATTTGACACGTGGACAAAGCGGAGCGTGCCTTAAGATTTCTCCGCTGGCACACTAAGGTAAACTCAATTCCGAGTGACGAATAAATCTTTCGCTCCAGTGAGTTGCAAAAGGGGTTCCTTTCATACAATCTTCGTTAGATACATACCTGCTACTGCCATACCAATTGGAAATTCGAGAATTTTTTTTTGTAGGATCAAAAGAAGGTAGGGTATCTCTGTTAATGTATATGCGCACGCGTGCTGGCAATAAAGGTCCTTGCCTTGCCACGCGAGTGCCGCACTTTTTGGGCACAGCATGTGCGACTGTGCGAGTATGGACGATATTGTTGAACATCTGCGCAGGAATACGAATTATCTACGAATATTTATTTGCACGCGTGTGAGTGAATGCAACCACACACAGATAGGATAACGAAAAAAATCACAGTCGATGGGATTTAGCATTTAGGTGATTGCATTCTCTGGGGTGACTCTTAGTTGGTTTACAAAATTTTTCCAATTTCAATTCGAATGTCAATCTGTTGCAGAATCCAAAAGGTGGTATGCCCTATTCACCTCTGCTGAGAGAGAGAGAGAGAGCAAAGTCAACTAACTGTCATTCATTTGATTCAAAAAAGAAAAAAAAAAGATTAAACATTGAGTGTCCTTTGATAACTCCTGGGATACAGATGTAGATACATACCCATGTAGGTCTAGGTATGCACAGGCACACTCGCATTGAAATCGTCATCATCAGATGATAGTGGTGCGAACACAGAGCTAACAGCGAAGCATCTAATCAAATCAGTCAGCCAAACGGGAATATGATGGACACGGGTATAGGACGAGGTATAGGAGGCGGCCGGAAGGGTAGATCGTATCAAAATTGGCTTCCCTCGTCGGAAGGGGCTTTTTGTTTTTAAATATCTCGTCCATGATGCATGGATTTTCTTTTACGGGGATTTACAAAAAAATTTTTCAAAATCGCGAATTGTCTGTGTTGGTGGTGACGACTGTGAGGAGGGTGAGGCGACATTGCTGTTGCTCTATAATATTACGTAACGCGTACACTGATTTGATTTTCGTGTTCGGAAATAATCCTCACATATCAAATTGAAATTACTAAAGGGTTTCAACAACACAGATGGCTGCCTTCTAGTTGCCAATGGAAGCGTACAGGCGTTACGATTTATTTTAGACATTTAACTGGATTAAAAAAGAGAGTGTTGCCTTGGCATCCACCCATCTCCCACTGATGTAAGGGGTTGAAGATATGGTTGTTTTTAAACCGAAGAAGGGTGAATGCATTTGTCAATTATGCATTTTTGTTTACGATGGCAACTAAGCCCAGCAAATGGGTTTCGGATGCGAGATTAGATATCAGCACCGCACAATGCAACAAACTGTAGTATGGAAGGGTTCGAGAAGTCCTACGAGTCCGAAAGAAGTAATTTCATCGCACCCTTTCTTCATGAAACTCATATTGTTGCTTTTACTTTTATACCTATTCGCAGCGGTGTATAAGGGGCGCGCTTATGTACTTCAAACACGAAGTAGTATTCAAAAAATTAAGAAAAACAGAGCCAATTTGTTTAATAGAAATTTTTTGTTGTTTTTGAAGAGGACGCTCGAAGTATTTCAGGGGGAATATTGCAGACCTGGGCACTTAAGCACTAGCATTGAATTTGCACTTTCATTCAAAATTTCAATGCTAATGAAAGTTCGTATGCATTAGCACTGAAAATGTCAATGCTAATGAAAGTTCGTTTGCACTAGCAGTGAAAATTTCAATGCTAATGAAAGTTCGTTTGCACTAGCAGTGAAAATTTCAATGCTAATGAAAGTTCATTTGCACTAGCAGTGAACATTTTAATGCTAAAAAAAGTTCGTTTGCATTAGCACTGAATATGTCAATGCTAATGAAAGTTCATTTGCACTAGCAGTGAAAATTTCAATGCTACTGAAAGTTCGTTTGCATTAGCACTGAATATGTCAATGCTAATGAAAGTTCGTTTTCACTAGCAGTGAAAATTTCAATGCCAATGAAAGTTCGTTTGCACCAGCAGTGAAAATTTCAATGCTAATGAAAGTTCGTTTGCATTAGCACTGAAAATGTCAATGCTAATGAAAGTTCGTTTGCACTAGCAGTGAAAATTTCAATGCTACTGAAATTTCACTTTCATTATTTCAGTGCTACTTAAATTTTAATTGCATTACCTACTGAAGCTGGTATTAGACGATATGTTGAATAATCTTTTATATGCTGACTTTATCATTATGCTAACAATTTTAAGCATATATGCATATGTTTGTCTGGCTTATGATGCCCTATTACACGATATGTATAAGAATAAGTTCGCGGATACAAGCTGCCGAAATGAGATTTCTCCGTTGTATTGCTGGTGTGACACGCAGAGATCGCATTAGAAATACCAGAATACGCGAGGAACTCAATGTCGAGCAGCTACTTCTCCGGACGGAGCGATCCATGCTTCGGTGGTTTGGTCATGTTAAACGCATGTCCCCAACCAGGATCACACGACGTGCTATGGAATGCGTACCATCGGGCAGGCGTCCTCTATAATTAGATCCGGGATGAGATTTTTAAATCAAGTCCATGATCTCTCCTCTACCCCTATAGGGATTGCCCTTGATGATTTGGAGTCGATGGCGCAGGATCAAGAGCTATGAAGGCTAAACTTGAGCAACCTACACCCGCGACCCACTTCATGGATAAGTGGGCCATCGAAAATTAATGAATGGATTTCTTTTTTTAAATTTAAATTTAAATCTACCGGGAAAGGCGAACCTATACGTTTTAAGAGCGCCCCGAAATGCTTGCAGACGTATGTTAGTTCTGCACTTAAGTTGCTGCAAATTGTAGTCTTCTGGAAATATATCCCCAGGAAGCGAGTTCCAAAGTTTGCTTTTTCTGTAACAGAAGGAGTTTTGGAAGGTTGATGTCCTCGCGGTTGTCAGGTGTACTGTATGGTCATGAGCATTAGCAGCCTGTTCTGTGGGGCGCCCAAAAGTTGCATTTCGAGGGATAATGTCCTTGAGTTCCTCGGAACATCTACCATGGAAAGGTCAGCGACTTGTCTTCTGTGCACCGACGGTTGTAGGTTCATATGAATGATTAGTCCTCGAAGTCATTCTATGAGCTCCGTTGCTTGAAGCAAATTAGACTTCAGTCTTAAATCACATACCTAATGCCTCTATATATTCGTAGACACGTCATGCATACACCTATAAATATGGGGTTGTCTTGCCGTTTAAACAACAACTTCGTCTAAATCACTGGGAAAATGTTCCGGGCTAAAGACAATCCAAAAGATTAATTAAACCTTACTTCTACAAGGAAATCATCAACCTAAATAGGGAAAGTATCAAGCTTCTGGGCTTTCTCGCAGGCCATTTTGGTCTGAGATGTCATCTTAACAACATGAATTTGTGTCCGGTCCGAAGACAGAATGAAGGTTCTGCCTTGAGAAAGAAGAATCATCCGAGCACATTCTCTATGATTTTCCGGCACTTCATTGGTTAAGAAAACTTGTCTTTAACAAGGAGATACCAAAGAGTTTAGGAACTCCGCTACTAAGGATATATTGTCCTTCGCTAGGGAGGCCATCCGTCTCTTAGAATAACTATATCCCTCTTCGATACAATATACCTTTTTAGGTAGCAGTGTCAGCCAATTGAGCAGGGAACTTACAAAAAATGGGGTTGTCGTCTGGTGGATTTCAAAAATTGCCCTTAATTTCCACTTATCTTTCCTTATTTGAGTGCCGGGCCATAGGGACATTTTGGGTAATTTCATACGCCCAACGAACTCGTTGATTGGTCAAGTATATGTCGATTCTACCTGACAAGGAGGACCTCTCTCTCGCTCTTACTACTTGCAAAATCTTAACCCAACAAAATGCTATAAACGCTACAAGCCGTAGGTGGTCGAACTGTATCCCGTGTTCTACCAAAAATCCTCTATGAGCACATTCGTAGGTTGCATTTACGTGACACAAAATCATTGGGACACATACCGTCAGGTTCGGCCTCTCTGCAAACGATTCCTGTAGAAGCTGGATTGATAAGAAGACTATTCTTGACCTCCTAAGAACCTTCCCAGCTATCTGAACTCGAAAAATACTTGTTCTAGAAGAATCCTTCTTCGACAATATCGGCAAACTCTCTAAAAAAAACCCTAGGCACCTTCCAGCGCCAATTTTAAGCTCCTGTTGACTCAAACGCGTAATTTTTAGATCATTATATCTTGTGGTATTTTAAGAAACCAGCTTCTTCTTGGTACCTACGTATTTCTAAAGTAACGAAACATAAAACTTACTGAATTTTAAATGTAATTAAATTACAGGGATTGTCTGTTCGACGCCAATATGGACTTTGATCCCGACAAGAGCTAAAAGCTGAACGCTGTTATTAAATTGCATTCACGCAGAGTACCGCCCGGCTAAATCAAAGTAGATATCAACCTTTAACGTGAAGGGGTATTTAATCATCAGACAGACATCAAATGAACACTATATATAACAGACTAATGCACTTTATTCTAAAAGGGGTTGGCAGTTGGCACGTCATGTAAGAGGGATCAAATCCCCCAATAAATTCAAACTCTATATGTACTAAGCCTCATATAAGTAGCTTACGTATCTATATTTACATCCTTCCATCAAATTAGCAAAAATTCAATATTAAGCACAACTCCGCCTTCTCAGACGCACATATCCACGCCAACTTCACATGCATCGAAGCACCATCAAACAGCATGTGTCAAGAGCACTCCCTGCTGTCCACGTTTTGTGCGTCCATGGCAACAGGCTTCAAAGGTTCGTGTAATCACATTTCCCAGTTGAACATTTTAATGAAAAGCAAATATTTCAAAAATTATTCTAAATAAAAAAAAAAAAAAAACAACAGAAACAAACGCAACAACAACATCGCAGTCCAAGTCCACCCGTCCACTCTGGAACAATACAATTAAGCCCCGCCACCACCATTGCCTCAGCCGCCGTCATATTCCTCGTCGTTGTCGTCGTTGTCGTCGTTGTCGTTGTCGTCATCATCAATCCATCATATCTCTGGACAAAGATCAAAAGGAAAACAGATGGATCCGGGAACAAGAGCACACGCACACGCACGTATATGCTAAAATTGCGAAATCGTCACCGTGGTCCATGGCAACGGCAAATGGTAACTCCCGCTGTATCAATTGTAAATGCACCCCTATATACATCCTGGGCTCGTTTAATTTCTTAGCTGGATCCTGCGGGTATAAAACATAATTATACATCAACCAGCCTCCCCAAGCGCACAGACACTATGCCCAGACTGGTCCTAGTCCTGGCGAAAGGATTCAATTTCACAAGAATAACAGGTTAGTCGACTATGTGTCTGTGCGTGGCGCAGGGGGTTGTCTGTTTACTCAGTCCTATTTCTGTATTATCAGTCCCAGAGAAACGTTAGGCTGCAGGATTTGAACTCCCGCACAGAAAACAAAACAACACTGAACGTACTACACACACAATGCGAATTGAATTCAGCAGTGGCGGCCACAACGACTACGACGACGATGACGGTGACAGGACTGTGGTTGGGGCCAGGGAGAATCATCAGCATTTGTCAGAAGGACCCCGGTTTGTCGTCGCTGTTACGATTTGAATAATTCATTTGCAGTGCCCTGCCCTAGCCCACCAGCCGCCACTCTCAACTTGTTGCTATGAGGACGACTGTCGTTATACACCCTCGCTCTCCATCTCTGTCTCATTACGAGGGGGCCGCATATAATTGATCCAAAAATCGGAGCAGAGTAGAGTTGTAGAGCCCATCACCCCGTTCGTCTGGTTGATGATGATGATGAATGCTTCACCCTCATAGAAATCCCCATGGAATGTAGGGTGGTAGTGCTTATAGCTGCACAACAATTCGTTTCGCGCGGCTGTTCAATCGGGGGTGATGTGCTATAATTGCGTCATCTGTTCAGGGTATCGGCGCGCAGAGGACAAATTAAAACAACTCGCACTTGCACTCTTAAGTTGCAAAACGCTCGAGTTACGACTCAAGCATACCACTCGAGACCGTACCTATCCTCAAAAGGAATCGGAGGGTTATGCGTCTATTTTACTTGGCGATTAATCGACGGCTGTCGTCCTCCTGATGTTGCGGCATCGTCATCGTACGTCGTGTAATTTCGCATCCGAAATATGAAAGTGAGAGATCCTTTCAAGAGTGCAACTGGTGAATGGTTTATGCGTATGGTACCTATATGCATGCAGAAAACAGGGTGGTCCGGAATACTGTTTCAGTTTTTGTGGGTAGGTATGTTTTTGAAATTTGTTTTCTGGGCACAACCATATCCCTTTCCCGGTTTCATGTTGCTTCCAGCTTTGTCGTCAACACTTTTTAGTGGGAATCTAGTTCCTCAAAATTCGGGAGAGTGCATTACTGCTCCTCTAAAGAATACTGAGTTATTGCTGCATGTGACGTCTTTTCTTTATTAGTCTCTTTCATGTCAACCAGGAAAAAGAGAGACCTTTTGGTGGAGTTTTCGAAGAGGCGGCATTACTAGCCCAATTTCTTTTGAATTCTTCGAATTTTCAGCAATTCGACGAGTTCGTTCGCCGGCAATTTCATCTAATGAGAATCCCAGACAAGTATCGCGTGAAATGCTTGACTTCGCGGCGAATGTAAGCAGAAGAATCGCCGGCGATTTGCCAAAACCCACGCTAAGGAAACAAAAGCGAACATTTAGAGCAATTTTATGCGAATTGCAAAACGATATCGAAATTAACGGAGGCAAATTCTTGTACCAAAAATGCATTTCAACTTTAAATTTTTCTGTACAATTTCTGGTATTGCAATTGAATGGCTTTATTTACAATAACTGTTTCTCGGTCATGTGCGAAAAGGTTTCATATAAAAATGATGTTAAAAATGCTCGTAATAAATAAATATGATCGTAATAAATAAATATGTTCTCCAAAGGCCGGCCTTTACATTTTTAAATATATTTAGCTCACAAATAGCCAACGGACTTTTCGGCGGTGTACTAAAATGTTTTCTCAGTTGTACTCGATTTAATTTTTGCTGACGCTAAAAGTAAAGCTACGATTACACGGCCATTTTTTCGAGTCATTTAAATGGCGCTCTGATGTAAAAATTCCGTCACAAAGCAGTCATTTAAATGTCGCTCTGTGTGATCGCCATTTTTGGCAGCGTCATTTAAATGAATAGAAAAATGGCGCACCAAATGACATGAATTAAGTGTCATTTAAATGGCGGGAAAAAATGGCATTTGCCATTTTGATGAGGCAAGTCATTGCCGTGTGATCGCCATTTTTTCGCTCGTCATTTAAATGGCATCCCAACGGAAAATTTTAAATGACTCGCAGTGTCCGTCATTTGATTTTGGGACACAAATGACGATGATAGTCATTTCGTGTGATCGCCATTTTTTCAATGACGAATCGTAGCTTAAGTCGGCTCTCACACTGAGGCAACAATCAATAAGCAACTGGCAATAGGAAACACGCAAGATTATCGCTCACAATTATTTTACTTTGAATTAAATTAGAGGTCTCACATCAAAGCAACTGAATATCGCTCGAACGAAAAATGTTGCTGATTGCTTATTGGCAGTTGCTATAGCAACTATAGTTGCTTATTGCTTCTTGCCTCAATCTGAGAGCCGCCTAAATGTCGCTCCAATGCAACATTTTTTCCTGAAGTCACCGTGCCATTTAAATGACCGTGTAATCGTAGCTTAAGTCGTAAGGCACAAGTCTGATTTGCTAAGTCCTATATACCTGAAAAGAGCAGTCTACGTCAGAAGGCTGGTCTTCTGACCATTTCGCCAGAAAAAAGGTCAAGAATTTCTCGGACCTGAACATTGAATATTGAAGGACGGCCATAGCATTATTGTGGTTTAACAAGTTTCTAGGGTGGGTCATTTAGCGTTCGTCTCTCTCTCTCTTGTGGCTTTTCTCTGTGCTACAAGTTTGAGTGGGTAAGGCTTGTTCGGAAACAGCTGTCGAACTTTGACGTCCACTTTCTCATTGCCTGGTATGCCTTCGTGTCCCGGAACCAAGGCGACTTTAGTTCTGCTTGGCTGTCGATAAGGAAGTTAAATACAAACAGTTGGTATATATTGCTCTTTCCACAGAATCACGGTGCTGCTGTTGTCACTACCAGTGCCAGGGCCTCTGCTTGGAAGCGATTTTGATATTATTCTGTAAATAAATACGCCTATATGGAAAGCGTGATAGGTACAAGTCCGGCTCTCCACTCTAAGTATGACGTGATGTAGTCCGTGATAGGTACATGACCAAAGAATTTCTGTAGTATCGTCGAATGACCCGTTTTGGTCAGTTTCCGGTTTACTGATTGGCTATCTCTGATTGCACTATAATAAGAGCTGATTATTTTATAAAGATGTCTAGCCAAATCAGAGGAGGTAGGTTGAGGATAACCTCAAACCTTAGACCATAAGCTTCAAGTTTTACTATGGCTTAAGTCTCAATCATGGAATAGAAGAAATTTGCAAATCACATCAACGTTTGGCTAAGAAGCTATTTATAATACAGAAATCGAAAAGAACATTTTATATACTGATGCAGAATATTAATTTTGCAGACATTTTTCGCCAAATACATAAGTTCTTTGAGAAATAAGATGCAAATTGGGTTCAAGTTTATTCTTAAGGTAATCAAATGTCTCTCCGTCTACACACTTTTCTGATCGTTGTTACTGACGCAGTTTATCTAAAATGATGGTTGATGCTCATTTTTAGTCTCGAATTCTCTCTAGTGTATGTATAAACTAACCCTTTCAGACCTCCATTAGAGGGTGCAGTTTTAAGGATAATATTATTTCTAATATGCGTATATTGCGTACGGGGGTTGAACTTCCTGTTGGGTACAAACGAAAGGGTAGAAAATGTGTCAGCATTAGACAGACATGAGCTGATGCATTCTATTTAAAAGGGTGCGATGCAAAAGTTGATGCGGAATTAGTAAATTCCAATCTACGCTAATGTTTGCTGACTTAGCGTAATGTAAGAAGCTTTTCCATAAATCAGCTTTTCCCCACTCAGCAAATAATACTTAAGCTTATCGCATTTCAAATAATATTCTTGTTCAAAAACCCTTCATTTAAGTTTAACTTCCCGTTTTGACCAAAAGATGTGTCTATAAAATTGTCATATACATATTCTAAAATAATGTACGAATTATATTCTACGCTTTCAATAACCTTTAAAACCTCACAGTTCCGCTTCAATGTTTCAAGATAGAAAATTTCCAGGGATACCTACATAATATACAAACCTCAAAATCCCCACCTTTTGAAAAATACCAAAACTGACTATCCCCAAACACAAAATCCCCAAATTCTAAATTCACAAAAAAAAAATCCCTAAAATGTTAATTCAAAATATTTAAAGAAATTTTCGAATACCTAACCTTGCGCCTACTCCAAATCCAACAGTGACCCCAAGCAGGGGGGTTGCGGGGGGCAGCATTCCCCCCATACCTATTTTACTGGTAATTCATTGTGAATACACTCGAAATCTATTAGAGCAGGAGTTCCTTAACTGTGCGTCGCAAGACTATACGCACAGGTCGCCTGCACACAACGTTCCATCATCTTGAGCTCGATTTGAAAAAAATTGTCGGGTCGGGATCATTCGATGTTGGGCATTGGCTTGTGTTTTACCATGCACAAGAAGTATGTATAAGAATTTTGCAGACTTCAACTTGGCGAATTTTGCGTCGAGACTTGGGCCTATACCCGTTCAAGTTCCAACTGAACCAGGAGCTCAAAGTTAATGGTAATGTAATGAAATGACCATAGACAAATCATCTTTAGCGACGGGCCGAATTTTTGGATGAATGGCCAAATTGCCATATATGATATATGGGATGACGCCAACCAACACGAGGTGGCAATGCATCCAAAAAAGCTGTTTGGTGCGCATTTTTAGACCGGCGGTGGCGTCATTGCTCCGTACTTTTTCATGACGTTGGTAAGGCCAATACTACCATCATCGGCGAGTACTACAGAACGATGCTGCTAACATGTGGTTCCAGCAAGAGGTGGCTACGTGTCACTCAGCTGCAGGGTATGGTTATCTGATCTCTATCAGAGGTGCCGTGAATTGGCCACCAAGATCGTGCGATTTAACCTCGCTAAATTTTTCTTGTGGCTTTGCCTGAAGTCGCAGCTCAATGCGAATAAACCGCAATCGACCGATGTCCTTAAACCCAACATAACCAATGCCATCGCTCAAATTAGCCGGATCTATGCAGCAGATTGGACCACTCGGATCCGTGACAACGTGAGAAGCTGCGGCGGACATTTGGGCATGGTGTTATATTCCATACAATGGCATACATGGGATTCGTTAATACCTTGCACACAGCTTGTTTTATTCCATTTCAATGTCGACCAATCCTCATTGAAAACCCCTTTAGTGAATCTTCAGTAAGCTCAGCTTATATTCACATATCTGTGCTTTGTTCCGTTGTGTGCTTTTGGAAGGGCGTCGCCAAAATATTAGAACCTGTATAGGGAGTCGCAGTATGGAAAAGTTTGGGAACCCCTGTATTAGAGTATTTTGGTTTTGGGATTTTGGGATTTTAGTGTGGGGATTTTAATTTTGAAGTTTTCGTACCCAACCCAAATTTCCCGGGACTCATATACCAGCTGCCCATTTTTTTTTTTTTTCATTTTGTTAAAAAAATAAAAGCTCGACATCGAGAGTTCCCGCCCTAAAACACTAGTTAAACATTAACAGCGGTATTAATAAAAAAGCCCTATTCGCTCTTTAATCCATCTGATAGATAGCAAGCGGATAGTGGACTTGTGGACTCGTTTGATAACTTTTATTATTTATAAATACATTTTATATCTATATTAGCTATTTACTCTTTATCACTAAACGCACGGCAGCGCTGCGTCCAAACTGTACTAAACATGGTTGTAAATCTGTCATATTCCATTAGCTGACACTATCATACTCAGAGCATGTTATGTGCTTTCGCTTGCGATTTTTAGATTCTCTCTGAAATTCTCTTTCACCTTTAAATTTCTCGCATCCAATCGAACTTTTTGTTGGTATACGTGTATTTGAAATTATGTGGATAGAAGTTGGACAAGGTTAGCTCTGTGTGAGTAGGTTAACCACTCTCTATACGCCGAATTTGGTGAGTTAAGTTATCCGCTCGTTAAACATGTCAGTGAAAGCTAATATATGTTTATTAATAAGAATTACAAGTTATCAGATGTGAGAAAGCTAATTCGCCGCTATTCGGAATTTATTAATACGGGGGTAATAATTCGACTATGAACTCAATGTCATTGAAGAATTCTTAAGGAATATTAAGCCATACAGTCGGCAAAAAAAATGTATTTTACATTTTTTAATAAATTAAATTGACAAATTGTCAGCAAATAGTATAATAGACGACTAAATTTGGAATAGTTAAATGGAACACGTTGTCTATCTAAAAAAAACCGTATAGATAGTCGCAACAAGTCGTAGAAGCTTTGACGATGAAACAAACAAAAATGTACCAAAAAGCCGTTGAACTGTATGTTATTTTTAAATCACCATTTACATTGTAATCATATCCCTCCTATAATAATAACCAGTATTATGGGCGCAGTAGCGCAGTGGTTAGTGTGCTGGACTACTGTGCGAGGGATCCCAGGTTCGATCCCCGGAAAAACACAAATTACATCTTAAAGTTTTTTCTACTGCGCCACCTCTCGCGAACGTCTGACAAACATCCGAGAGTATGACTGTCATGAAAAAGCTTCTCAATTCAGCCGTTCGGACTCGGCATAAAATTGTAGGTCCCTTCCATTCGTCCCAAAAATAGAAACTCACACAAAACGAATGGTTGCGAGAAGCTAGGCCTTGGGTGTCTACCCGCCTGTTGCGCCACCTATTTATTTATTTATTTATTTATTTATTTATTTATTATTATGGAATCCACAATTATTACCTACTGCTACTATTATGCCCACGCCCTCAATCTCCGACCTTTTATTTATTTATTATTAGATGCATTGTTTACTGTTCATTGAAGCACTTATTACGTCAAAGATATCATTATTTTTTTTTATTTTAAGAGTGCGAGAATATGTGACTCATTAATTGGCTTAAACAATCCATTTATGTACATTATTTCTCGCTATATATAAAAATAAATTGTATTGTGTTTGTAATTAATGTTCTCTGTGATCCTTGAACCGATTCTGGAAATTTCTTATGAAAGGTGACGTCAATACCATGGTTCATATGTACGTACGGTCCTTGTATGTGTATTGGTTCATGTAATCATGTAATCCTGTAAGGATTGGTCAAAATTGGACAAAGGGCATGGCACCTCTCATACAAAAAGAAAAACATTGCAAATGCTATTCTCCAACAGTCATTGGAGCCAAAGTTTGGAAAATTTGTAACATTGATATCAGTATGCATTGTGCTGATATAGACAAGAATATTATCTGCGCAATACGATTCCTGGAAAAACCAAAAATGTTGTTTTTGACTGATTTAAATAAATTTGAAATTATTTTTTTTATTTTTCTATTTTCTGACAAACATGGCGTTCACTACAACTTCTGTTTATCGGACGTAAAAAAATTGCTTAACATAAATTTTAGGAAATTTCTTAAGGATAAAAATTTCATGAAAAAAATAAAAAATTTCGAGAAAAAAGCATTTTAAGTTAAAAAATTTAACAACAAATTTTCAAAATGTTGAAATTAAGAAACCATAATCTTTTTACTTTTTGTAGCTGAACAGATTTTCCATAAGTGCCTAAGACTTTTATGCGCTACTAAATTCTCCTTTGAAAATGTATATAACAATTTGTATACATATAACAGCTTAGAACACGTCCAAATTAGAGGTCACTCACTTTGATGGGATTTTAACTGTAAATTGGGTGAGAATAGACCCCCCTCCCCCTGGCATACAATATTTTGTTCGGCGGAACTTCCAAAATCACCCCTTAAAGGATTATACTTCTTAGCTGGGACACCCTGTATATTTAAAAATGCTGTGAAAAATGTATAGTAATGGTGAAAACATTTTCGTCTGAAAACATTTATTTTAAAGAATCAAAGACTGCAACGCCGATTCTCAAAATTCATCTATGTTTTTTTTTTATGAACTTATTCTTTCCTTCTACTCCATTGTTGGTAGAAGCAAAACCTTTTTCAGACGATTAGGTACTATTTGTTTTCAGACGTTTTAAAAATAGTTTCCGACGTTTCCAATATCTGATTTTCTGATGATTTCTATTTATTTTCAGACGATTTCTATTAAATTTCAGACGTTTTTTCGACGTTTCCAATTTTTTTCTGACAAAATTTGTAGACGAAAAAATTCTTGCCATTAATCAATTGAGACCGGCTGAGCCGACTTGGCTAAATTTTTATTTTAGTTGTTCGTAATTTCTAGCAGAAGATTTTTCTGCATTTTCTACATTTTGGGAAAACCCTCCGCAAAAGTCAGGAAATTGGAAAATTCTCAGTGTAAAATTCGGAAAATTCCGGAAGAACGCGAAAAAATTTGCATTTTATTGCATGATTTGATGATTTTGGACTATGTACCTAAAGGTGGAAACTTTGTTTTGAGGCTTGGAAAATTTCGGATAATTGTGAAATTCATTGTAATAAAAGACAATTTGCTTGCATTTTGGGTGGTGAAATTAAGGATAATATAATAGATGGCGCTGTGCTGCGATCAATGCCACAACCCGATAGATGGCGTTATACATTGACTAGCGCAATTTGACAGGTACCCTTTTCTCATGAGCACATTTGCTCATTTTCTATTGAACAAATTTGTTATTTACTACCTGTATTTTATTATCACTCTGGAGTTTATCTGAAGGCGTTAAATTGGGGCGAGACGAAGTTCGACGTGTCCACTAGTTTATAAATAAATCTTTGGTAAATTGAATAATTCTTCTTTAAATGTGTTAATAATTTTGTTAGTGATTAAATTTCTTTTTGCAGCCGCATTGATTTTGACGTCGTTTGGTCGGCTTGGCTGTCTATTTCATGAAAAGGAATAAAACTTGTGAGCTTTTTTATTAGTACAGCAAAGATAGTAAGTCAGTTGGCAATAGCAAAAGTTTGGAATTAAATAACGCGCAATCGTGAAGTCCAATTTTCTGCACGTTTATCAAGCAACTGGGGCCGTATATCAGCAATGAAATGGCGAATTGACATCCCAACCGTCCAATGTCTCTGGTTTATCGGCATAGACTAGTGACTTCACATACTCCCAAAGAAAGTAATCTAAAGCTGTGAGATCACTGGATCGAGGAGGCCAGTTCACTAGGTCCATTACTTAAAATTATGCGGTCAGCAAATGTTTCCCGCAATAAATTGATGGTATCGTGCGCCGCCTAGCATGTTACGCCATCTTGTTGAAACCGAAGCTCTGCCACGTCAATGCCATGCACAAGCTGGATCTTATAAGCTTTTAAGCCAAGATCTTTTCGTAAAATCGTTCACAAAGTGAATCGGTATAACCCCAATTGCTGTTCACGATGGGGAATCGACTCATTCGGATTCTCCTCAACACGGCCGGCGCTCCACAATGGCAATAACTTCTTCTGTTCGCACTGTTTGTCGTTTGCACAATTTGCATGCGTTTTTCTGGCGTTAATTTATTCACTGCAAAATTACAAAACGTAAGTACTAACCACGAATCAACTATCAAATTGACAATCTGTACAAATAGTGTTGCCAGTTTAAAAAGCAAACCGAAAAAATAGCCTTTTTATAGCACTCTTAAAAAAACTGTTGCCTAATTTTATAATAATTTTATAATAATAGGCGATTTTTAACGACGCCAATTTATTAGTCGAACAGGCATAAACTCACAGAGAGCCATAACAAAATTTTAATCAAAAATTCTAATTCAAAACTAGCTGATAAATTATCAGGGACTTATCTGCCAGATAAACGTCAACATTTAGTTTCAAAGTCTCTGATAGTGATCTGATAACTAACAGATAAAATTTTTGATAGCTTCGTTGGTTCACGTGGCTCTTTAAGCCTTTATCTGGAAGATCAGCAAAATATTTATTTCAAGTGACTGGAAAAATATAGTTTCAGAGCATCTTTTCGTTGACGAGCGTAGATTGCATTCACAAGTCTGCTAACGGGTCATGGATTTCTTTAAATGTTTAGAAGACATTTTTGACGAATATTACGAACATTATTACACGGTCTCGTAGGAACAGAGCATTTTGCCCAAGACCAAATTTTGTTTAAAACACTCGGCAATGCAGATTTTAGAACTAAAGAATAACACAAAATTGTAGTTTAACTTCATTATGTCTGACGAATATAGGCCGCGTGATCTAATTTCCTTTTTCGCTCGCGGTCAAAATCCGCTCGGCCTTAATTCACGGAGCCCTTGAGCTAAGATATTGCTATCTTCTCTTCATTTTGATCGGGTGGTCGAAAATGTTGGCTTTCCCTTTCATTGTCCAGATTAAAAGGGTCGTTTTGACCGACTTAATTCGAGTCATCTATCAGGAATCCATAAAGAGGCAAAATTGAAAGCCACAACTTCGAGCATTGTTTGCCCATAACCTAAAATTTGGGTTCTCCTAAAGATTACTCCATTCTGTTTAAATTTGTTTGCAGTCGAAAGAAAAAATATACATGGTAACGTGGCAACTATTCCGCAACAAGTGCTTTGCATTTTCGCTTACGTACGCAGAACAGATACGTCACAAAGTCAAAACGTCACAATTATGTGAAGTAACTGCGGCATAATATGTATGAATCTCGCATACATTTCAGACTCGGCCAACTGTCAAATCTTGCCACAAGAACAAGGAATGATGAGATTGTCTTAATCTTGTGTTCCTTTTTTTTTTGAGATATTTTGAATGGACGTTAGTATTGACAACTGTCATGAAACATCAGAAATTCTCTCTCTAATAGTTTCTGAAAATGATGATGAACTCTGTCAAATTTCTCACAGTCGAACGGATTCGAAATGACGTATATGAGAACCAACGACAAATTGTATGCGAGTTGTGAGTCTCAGTAGATATTACCTATCTCTGGCATTGTGGCATTTTTTTAAACAGCTTTAGGAAAGCTCTTTCATCCATATCTATAGCCAGAAGAGATGCAAGAGATTTCTTTCTAATTTTGCAGCTAAAATTACATAAAACAATAAACTATCTGGAGTTTTTTCTGTCAATCTGGATATCTTATCTAATTTATTATTTTATCCGTAAATGAATCTTTATATTTCACGGAAAATATTCCTCTTTATTCCCACATGAACTATATAAGGAAGGCTCTTAAGTTCCCTAACCCATCTAGGGAAAGTACAAATTTGCACCACCCTGTTGCATTCCCGCAGACCATATGCAATGCAATAGCACCAGAAAAAATGTTTTCTAATCGCTCAGGGGAAAAACCCAAACATCGCACGCAACAAAAAAAAAATACATAACGAGAATTGCATCTGTCGTATTTGTTGATCATTGCGTCAAGGGACAACATCAGGAGAAAGGTCTTTGAACTTCGCGTCGTTTTCCCACTTTGTTATGTCGACTTTCAACTCCTGGAGGCTGTAGGTATATCTACCATTGGTATGTGTTTAGATGCCTTTTACCGTGTTTTTGTTGTCCTATTTCTACCTGTATTCCCCCTTTTTCGTTGGACCATGTTGTCATAAATTTCGTCGTTATGTCTAAGGTATCCTATTACGGGACAAATAAACAAAAAAAAATTGACATCGACTTGCCTGCCTGCTGTGCCGGCTCTTGATGACTGCGGCAATAGAAACTATGCTAAACCATTTCATTAGGGCCAGACTGTTGTTGTCAATCTGTGTGTGTTATGTCCTTTGTTATCTCTCATCACATTTCCAAATTTTGCCATCAAATCCTTTTCGCTGTTGGTTTTCTTTACTTTGTCCTTTAATCAAAAATCAAATTAAACAAAAGGAAATAAAGTCAAATATCTGTTCAATTTTTGGTGTTTGTGTGTTCAATATGCGAATGAAAGAAAACGACAGAGAGAGTGAGAGAGAACAGATTACAACGAATCCCTTTGGCTGCGAATGAATTCGCATTTCATTAGATCCTTTCGGATCGGTCATCTATCTCTGCATAGATGTATAGACTACAGAGCCCACTTTGGCTATCGAATTTGTAAATCGCAAATTGATTGCTCCGTTTAGCTCACAAAGGACTAATTATTGCGCTGATAGTGGTTAAGGGTGCCGCTCCACAAAAGAGGATTCACAATTCACACCCTTTTCTGTAACAAAAAAAAAAGGAAAAAGAAATACAAGCAATGAGGAGCAAGTTAATACAGATCGAAAATGGACGATTGCCCTGAGGTATTCAAGTTATATAGTACTCGATTCGTGTAAACTTAAATTTCTTGGAAAGCTTAGTTAAAAAGGATGTGAGGGACTCCTCATAAAACACTAAGGTTCATAGTGATCACTGGGGACTAATTAATACGAATTCGTTAGTGAAATATTGCTGAATAATTGCCTCGTTGGACTTTTTGTCAACAAGGTATATTTTTATTGGTTAGGATTGTCTTAGCTCAAGCTGATAAAATATATCCAGCAGTCTGCCCGTTTCGACTAAGAAACTTTTTTTATCGCTAATTTTGTTTGGCAACAAAACATCAGAGCAATTTTTTGTTGTCGAAATCTGCGACTTTTAAATAAAGTTGCAGATTGCTAATTGACAACTAGTTCTTTAGTTGCCTACTAAACGTATTGCGTCTGTGTCAGAGCCTCAGATTAAGGCAACAAGCAATAAGAAACTATCAACTGTCAATAAGCAATACGCAACTTTATTTTATCTCCCGACATATTTTCCAAAACTGTATAGAACGTAGTATGCGCAAATGTGTCAATACCAGGAAGCAATATTTGTTGCTTTTCAAAATGCGGTGTGTATCGCCAGCGATAATTATTTCCGCAATCAGCAAAATTTTTCGTTCGAGCGATATTGAGTTGCCCATTCGTCCTAAAAATAAAATCTCACACAAACAAATGGTTGCGAGAAGCTAGGCCTAGGGTGTCTATCCGCTTGTTGCCCCACCTATTTATTTATTATTTAATTTTTTCTTTTCCTATTGAGTTGCTCTGATGTGAGACCTCTAATTTAATTCAAATTAAAATAACTGTGAGCGATAATATTGCGTATTTCCTATCGCTGAGTACGTAACTGGTCTGTAACCCGAGTTGCCAAACGGTTTAGTTTTTTTCCAACTTATACCGCAGACGGAATTGGAAGTTTCAATGGTTAGTACAAGCTGTAGGGCTAAGTGCACTATTTTTCTACATTCTGTAACCCCAAAAGCTTTCGCAAAGGGTAGATAGGTAGCCCAGTTTCGGGCCCGGAAAAACACAAGTTAGCTATATCTTAAGGTTTTTCCACTGTTACACGTCGGACAAACATCCGAGAGTCCTGAAAAAGATTCGGAATTCAGCCGCTCGGACTTGGAATTCAATTGTAGGTCCCTTTGATTCGTCCTAAAAATAAAAACTTTTCACTCATGGTTGTGAGAAGCTAGGCCTAGGGTGCCGCTTGTACGGACCTTTTGCCTTTTGCGCCAACTATTTATTTATTTTTACAAAAGAAAGTCCCTAAGCAAGGAAAATATTTGATGATTCGGTTAAATATGATCCTTTTCAAATGGCATGACAGTTAATGTGACAGCACAGAATATCACAATTGTCAGCCATACCTTCAAGATAGTAAAGCACTTTGGCTATAAATCTGTTCTGACATAAATTCTTATAACAATTTCTCAGTAGAAATTAAACGAAGAATTACTTTTCCAAACCGCTGTTTCATTGGGCTAAAAGGCAGAGCCCTATCCCGAAGAACTAAGGAGATTCTGTGTAAGACCAGGCCTACTTTATAGCGCTAAAGCGTATTGACTATTTAAATGAAGATTCCTTGGTCGATTTGTGAAAAAGATTCTACGAAAATTTTTCAGTACCGTTTGCATTGACAAGCTTTGTAGAAGGATATTCAACGACGAACTATAAGAGCTGTATACATTGACATCGACGATAAAATTAGTTGCCAAAAATGGATATGTAGATGATAGCTAATGGAAAGTAAATAGGTGGCGCTCACTATATTGGAAGGGGGCCTCAACCAGAGCGCTCAAGTGAACTCAATGGACAAAAAAACTTCGCTGAAAAGGACTAGGGTCACCCCTAAGTAACCTATGTAAGTAATAATTTTTTTTTTCAACAAATCACTAATTTTGCTGATCATCCCTCAAAAACTCTTATGCACGATTCCACCTCACTGCTGAAAGTGCATCTAATTGTGGCAACAACATAATCTCTTGAATAAAATCAATCAATTGAAAAAAAAGGAAACCATTGTTCAAAATTTACCTGAAATTTTATTGAATTTGCATCAGCATGTCCGATTTCATTGTCGGTAATTTTATATCTGCCAAGGTTTAAAATGTGCGCCGATAAATTAATTCACCACACGCAAAAAAAAAATTCCAGCATGCGGATTGCGGATCTCTCTATACAGCTTCCTCTTCCCGCAGGCTCCTTATTATCCTTCCCTACATATGTATCATTTGTCAGTATCTCCTCATCTCATGTGGACGAGTATTTTCTTTTTGTTCAACAATATTTATTTTTTTTTTTGTTTAAAATTCAATCGAGTCGAACGTCTGTTGCCTTTCTATGAATTTTCCTCTAATGCAGAATATCTCTCGATTAAAAAAAAAAAAAACCGAGCGAGAATATCCAAAATAGAGAGGGGAAAAACGAAAAGGGACTATATCGCACCTGGTGCATGCATATACGACATACACTGCGGCACACTGAGCCATTGGAAGGCACACGCAAGCCAGTCCCAAATGGCACTGGGATTCTATTAAATCTTTGATTTTACGAGGCAGTGATGAGGGATGGATATACAATTCGTTTCAATAGGTTTTCATTTGCCCTTTTTTTTTTTTTGCAATTGGAAAATGTTCCACATGTGGTTGACTTGGCAGTGATGTGTCTTTTGGGGACAGTGTGAGCAGTTGTTTAGCATTGATCCAAATAGCAAACATGAAAAAATAACGAACGAGTATTTGTGTAAGGAAATTGAAGTTAGAAATTACATCGTCGTGATGTAGCTGCGCTTAACTGGGGTGTGTACAAATATGTAAATATATAGAGACCATTTAGAAGCAGTACTCGAGGTCAACAAATACAATATCTACACAAATACAAGCCACCGTCAATGCAAACGGTGTATCGACGTAATTTTTAAAGACCACCGATGCTTACTTAAGCCTTCATTAAGGCACATAAAATGTTCCTGAGCTTATGTCAGAACAATGATAAACTGGTTACTTGTCTATTCTAGATAAAATAGAATGCATCCCAAAAGATAGGTACTGATTACAATTTAGATTATAATTTAGAAATCTGCATATCGTCCTGACTGACTGGGAGAGTGTCTCACAGGGGGTCCGTCTGCTTTTATACAGATGGGTTTAAAATTTAAACCGGAAACAGGTGTAGGGGGGGGGGGGATTTAAATTGTACGATCTAAGTCCGTCTTCCAAATCACTGTAGCATGTTCCAGGCAGAAATCATGGCGATCAAGGAGGCCCTGTCATGCCTACGGTATAATCTAATATCCGCAAAGGATATCGTAATTTTTATCGATAGTCGAGCGTCGACTAAATCATTGAACTCGGTCATCTCTAAGTTCAAAACCGCCCTAAATTGCCGCTTATCTCTTAACGAAATGGCGAAACAATTCAAAATTCACCTTATATGGGTGCTAGTGTTGGGACTTGAGAGTAGGCAAAAGGTGGTATATTGGAAAACCAAAAAGTGTTAGAAAGTGGTAGATTTTTAAAACCTACCATAAATGCTGTAAAAAATTAAATAACGCTCTTTTCTTCTGCTAACAGCGACACTTTCCTACGCTTTTCAAGAGTCATCAAATCAACTTGAGCAACTTAAAAAAAAATGGCAAAAACGAGCAATTTTCTTAGGTATTTGCCCGGGATAGTTCCTGTGAAAATTGGTCAAAATTGGACAAAGTGGCGTAACGCCTCCCGTACAAAGAAAACAAAAAAACATTCAAAATCTTATACATATCTCGAAAACCGCTAACCCGATTGAGCTAAAATGTTCAGGAAAAATAAATTATTGGCCCAGGATTATTTCTATGAAAATTGGTCGAAATTGGACCTACCATACAAAAAACATATTTTCTGGGGTCAAAGTCAATGACATTATAAATTTTTCAACCACTCGGTTCCTATGAGTGCATGATGGAAAATAAATCTTATAGTGTGTGGGTAGATATTTGTTATTTTATTTGCGTTATTGTTCCATTTTTTTTTTTTTTTTTGGTTTTTAAACTGGCAACACTGTTTCTACAGATTGTCAATTTGACAGTTGAAAGTTGATTCGTGGTTATTACCTTTTGCAATTTTACGATGAATAGATTAACGCCAGAACGACGCGTGCAAATTGTGTAATCTTATTTTGAAAACCATGCTTCGGTTAGCTAAACTTAACGTGCGTCCATTTTAGGGTCGACATCCATCCATCTGAGCAAGTTTTTCGGACCACCTACACTCTGTTGGGTAATACGCATGCCCTAAGACGACAAACAGTACGAATAGAAGAAGTTATTGCCGTTGTGGAGCGCCGTGTTGAGCGATTTGTAAAGCAATTGCAGCTATTCTCATCCACTTCATGATCTTCGTTTAAAAGCTTATAAGATCCAGCTTGTGCAAGAGTTGAAAAAGCGTGACTATTATAATACGAGTCGTAGGTTCGGTGAATGGGCCGAAGACATTATTCAGCTTGATCCTCTTTTTCAACGCAAAATGTTGTTCTCCGATGAGGTCCATTTTTGGTTAAATGAATATGCAAAAAAGCAAAATTGCCGAATTTGGAGTGGAGGAAACCAAGAAACCCTTGTCGAGACACCCTTACATCCATTAAAACTCACTGTTTGATGTGCTTTATAGGCTGGTGTAATCATCGGCCCATATTTCTTTAAGGACGATGTCGGCCAGAATGTTACCGTCAATGAAGAGGGCTACAGAAACATGATTTCTGGACTTCTTCGTTCCTCCAGTTCACGATTTCGAGATTACATTTTATTCGAGACAGTCGAGGTGATACTTATGTGCCTAATATTACAGTATAGGTACCACAGCAACGCTTTTTATTTTAATTTTTGGTAAAACTTCAAAAGAAAGTTCCTGAAGTTGGAATTGAACGTCAGACTCATTCGTTTACATCCGGAAAAGTCGAAAAATCCTTTATGCTTTGCTATGTTCATAAAATACATACATATCCCCTGTCACACAGACAGAGCGCTTTTTCAACGACGCGTTGAAATCACCACAGCGCCAGCGTTCAAACGCGGCGGTGAAGTGCGCCCTTCTGAAAAATCACAGAGCTTTTCTCTGACGCGGAGCGTTGAGAGTCATTTTTGTAGTGTCAATGCCAAATGGTGCCAAAAACTGTTTGAAAGGGTGGGATATGGGAGATAATTGCAAAAGAATTAAATAAAAACTGTATTCTCCGACTTTTCTCTCTTTTTATTATGTTGTGCATCAAATTTTTTTTTCTTTTTCAACAGTTTCGTAGCACGGCAAATAAATTCAATAATTCGTCATCCAAGCTGCTTGATATTTTGAGAGATTTTGATGATAGCTAGGTATCTGTTTGACGTCGTCTATCGGGGCGTTGAGAACGTCGCGTCAAAATAATCTTAACGCCGGCCGCGTAGAATAATCTCATCGCGGCGTTAATAACGCATTCTGTTTGACGAAACCTTTAGCTGGGCTGAAAGCTGGTACATAGCACTTGTCTGTCAGCTAATATAGTATGTCCAGGACAATTATGTTTCACTATGTTCAAAATTTCTCCCTGATTCTCATTAACATTCTCATTACGTAATTAGCTTCCAAGTGATTTGAAAGGTTGCCACTGCTAGCATTCCCATAGAACACGGAAACAAAGATAGACACCACCTGACACCTTTCCCGTCAGAACCTCACCAGATCTGTCTCATCATTCGTTTTTCGAACACCATTATGACGAGTGATCATGTGAATGTGTCCTATGGCCAGGATGCACGTCATTAACGAAAACTTTCATGTTACACCCCATAGTTACCGTACCGTACCGCTGCCACAGAGTTCCAAATCGTCCTCCACTCCCGTTCCGTCTGCAACAATTATAGGGATACGAAAATGAGTTTTCGTTTTAATAAAATTGCTGGCAGCTGCAGTCCGCCCAATTCCTTGCCGGAATCTGGCCAAGCGGCTCGCCCATACTCTGCCTATATGGATATGTTCATTAACTATCAACTCAACCGAAGTAGAAAAGCATGGTGTGTGCGGCCACAAAGGATCAAAAACAATACGTTACCTAGCTTGCAGCAGAGAAGTTCCTTGTCGACCTTTTCATTTTTATTTTTTGTTTGAATCTACACGAACCCCTCTGATTGACTCAATATACCTAAAGACCTCGCATTAAATTTTTTCGTCCGCCTTTTATTCCTTGTCCCGCCAATAATTTGTTGAGGTAGAACCTGGTCGCGCTGCGCTAACTGGCTTCACCTCTCTCAGGAAGGAAGTAATAGCACCGGTTGCAGTACAGACACACACAAAATAGTTGGTTCGATGGGTGCACAGCACATTGGGCTTAGGGTGCATTCACCCTCCAGCTCCAGCATAAACATATATCACCCTGTGCAGCAGTTCAGCTCATAAAACAAAACACACACAGGACGAATACACAAGGAGCAGGCACCGTTTTTTTTCCTCTCTCTCTCTTAAGCGACGAATGGAAAACATGTTTTTCAGGAAATTATCCCGTGACAACATAACAGTATTGCTTTGGACAGGAACATAAAAAAAAAACACAGAAAAAGTTTGCTGTGATAGAAAGGACTAAGGGAGCGAAACAACACGAAATATATATCACCATTCATTACTATCAGCGACGCAGGAACAAGAACAAAGGACTCGCATAAAAAACGAACTGGGACACTGCTAGCTATTATATACACAACGATCGAGATGTCCTTGTTGCTTGCCACTCATGAGACGCGGGGTATTCGTCGAATCCCTTTTGCATTTTTTCGTGATGATGGTCCACAGCCTCATTTGGATGCAAATTAAGGGTGATGCTGGAAAATGTTACGTTACCCTATTTTCATCAGTGTGGGCATTTTTACATCCACTCATTCATTTTGCATGGTCATGCAGATGAACAAGGACCTTGGCTATTTATTTATTCTTTTCTTTTCTTTTTTTTGGGAAAAATTACCCCCCTGCGGCGGCGGAGTGTTTCTTTGTCATAATATACGATGGGGTGCAGTGCAATAAAAATATTTCTCCAAATCGGCCGGTTTCTTCTTCGACGATTAAATGCACACACACACAATAGATAACAGTAAAAAAAGGACACACATTACACATAAACCATCAATGAGTGCGACGGCCGGCCCTTTCCAGATTAACATATTTGCAGATGACATGTTGCGTCCATAAATCGTTTTGGCAGAAATGACACAGCTCTGCGCTGATGTTACACACAAGGACATTAGGGACGCTATTATTCATTTAATTTGGCGAATGAATTATTGACATCATTCCATTAGGTTTATTATTGGGGGTCAATTGTGTGGCAACGGCAAGCGAGCAATATGCGTTGTGCTAAGTGCACCTAGCTGCAGAGTGCAGGGACATATTATTTGACGTGTGCGGCATCGCATCGGTTGCGCAAATGATTTGAGCGAAAATCAATTAGGGTGCAATTTTCATTTATGATTGTCAGCCAAATGTAATATTTGTTACCTATACACGATGTTATATGCAACTGGAAGTGCATTTAAAAATGCATCTATCTAATTAGATTAAGCTTTGAATTTTGACGGGTCGTAACATCGAATTGATCAATTACTTTGCCCCGAATGCAATGGGGGTGTTGTGTAGACTAGACACCTACCATTCAGCCTGAAATTGTTTTTGCTGACGCGAGAGAAGAGTTCAGGGCCGATTGGTGGTATTGCGGCTTTAGTCAGTGAGTCAGCTGATTCGTTGCCATTAAAGCTCCTGTGGACTGGGATCGAGTGGAGAAGGACTAGGCCTTCTTAGCAAGTTCTACGACAAGCCTTGATTTTATGACATAAGTCCAGACCTTTGAGAGATGATTGGCTATCTGAAAAGATAAATATATTTTTACCACCTGCATTATAACAGTGGGTAATGGTAAGGTCTTCAGCTTGGAATATTGAAAGAGATTTTGCCAATGCTGCCTGAATAGTTCCAGTCCTTTACTCCATCTTAGAACCGTCTGCATACCACACGAGGTCCAAGTGGTGATGGATTGGGTTTGTATTTCTCCCAGTCCTCCTTTGGAGGGCCAACGATAGAGACGTTTTTTTTGAAGCCATATTCCGATAGAATGTCGTCTACAAGCATGCTGAATGATTTGTCAGGCTCCATAGTGGCAAACACAGATAGATGACCTCCATTCTAGGGCGGCAGTTATTGTTGTTCGAATGGAATAGTCGATGAATGATGAGTCTTGCCTCCGTCCATTTGAATGTTTGAATAGGTATTAGATCTAGGATGACATTCACTTTAGTGTTGAAGTTGGGGTGGAGCATAGACATCAGATCGTCATTCGTTAGTCCATCATATCACGTCAGCATATACGATGACTGTTCTAGCCACGATCGAGTACAACCAGTATTTCATGAATGACCCAACAAAAATAAAACCGTAGGAGGCTTTATATCTGTTAAAGTTTGACGTGAAATATTTCGATGAAACGTTCTTTAAAATTATTCCTCAGACAACGTGAAGGCTATAGGCTAGGTTAGGCTTAGGTTATGTTAAAATTGGCAAGACAAGGGAACCGTTGTGATGCCATAGGAGTTAATGACTCCTACAGTCTTACACTCTGGAAACCTATAAAAAAAATCTACGAATTGGTAAAACATACAAATTTAAGCAGGTATTTTATGGGCCTATCGGAAAGTTCTCCTAAGTCCTCACAAAAGTAACTACCAACAATATTCTGTTTCGTATGTGTCAGAGCACTGGGCAGTGGCAAAGAAAGTGTAGGGTGTCCTCTTAGACCTCCTCATCAGCGCATACTCTGCACAGATGATCTATAAGCTATTTGTTTATTGACACGCCTACTTTTTAAGGGCTTTTTGTGAAAAAAAGTATTTTTTTCGGACTTCGCTGCCTTCAACTTGCCATTACTCAAAAAATTCTTCATCAATATAAAAAAAAAAGATTTCAGGGAGCCAATATATCCACACCAGCTGTCTGCTTTGTAAGGAGCTGAGTTATAGACGTTTTCTCTATTGAAGCGGAACGAAAGAGAACTACTTGCGACGTGCCTGTGAGTGTAATCAACATTAACGACAATATTCTTCGTAGGAAATGTCCAGATATCTAATGAGGCGCCTCTGGACGTGTTTCAATCACCGGTTCAGCGCAAGGGTTTGCCCAGCTTTCCTTTCGTCAAATTTAACGAAAACCTATTATTCACTCTACAAAATACTGCAATTATATTTTTTTCCGCTATAAATACAAATAGAATTACCAAAGTAGTCCTTTTCCTTAAGCTGGCATTTAAATTGCCAAGTACGATTTTGGGCCTTAAAGCAACTCATAAAAGGCTTCTTTGGCACTCTCTTCTTTTTCTTTCGTCAATATCAGGTTTAAACCGACGTTTAATACGAAAAGGTGTATTACAGTACAAGTTTAAACTTAATCGAGAGTTTAAACCGAGTTTAACTTAACCGTCCATGAATGGGGGTTTAAACTAAGTTTATTTTCCGGAATTTCGTAGTACGATCTCCCTCCTGGTTTATGACGGCGCTCCAGAGTCGAAACAGCCACGGGCAGAGCTGCTGGAAGCTGCAAATTAATTTAGAAATGCACATACACACAACACAAAGCATTGTCGACTTAGTTCTTGTTCTTCATTTATACAAAAAAATACAAATCTAGCTTAAATCAACGGTTTAACAAATATTTTATTATTCAGCGTGGTATACAAAACTTTGAACGATAGGTGATGACCTGATGACTGATGAGCTATATCCCGGATAAGTTGAACGGCCTTTGGCATCACTCCCAGTCAGACGTGGCAGTTTGGCTTGAATTGGTCCTAGGTTGATCATGTTACCACTTCGCTCTTCCCGATTTGTGCATATCGACATGAGGTCCTAAAGAGAAATCCAGCCTCTATAACTACCTATGGTGACATCGAATTGCGGCTCGCCGAAGACTAGTTTTAGTTTGCCCGACTTGTAGCGAACTAGTTTGCCTATTTGACCCTAGACCATTTCATTTAGGCGATCCTTCTTCTCCACCGGTTCAGGCTGAAAATTGTTTAGAAATGGTCAGAACATGTAATATTATAATCGGCCTTTATGTTATCTTACCTGAATACGTCACTTTTTTTAATTGCTAACCTGATGGAAATTTCAAATACCCATGAGTTCTACCAATACTTTTACTTATTTTATTTATTTCACTTTTTTAAATTGCCAAACTGACATCAGAATAAACAAAACTGATAGAAATTTCAAATACAGTGGCGTACAAAACAGACGAGAAAAGTTTAACCGAAGTTTAACTAAACGTTCGTTCAAATTTCACTGTAATACACTTACGGTTTACGAACTTGGTTTAAACTTGCTTGCGAGTTTAACTAAACCTGAGTTTAAACTCGCACTGTAAAACCGGCTATAAGACTTTTTGCTTTTTCTTATGATAAAAAATTGTCGCCATAAGATAGTCACAGCTTTTTGTATTAACCTTGTCTGATCGGCAGGACAAGAACTATTAAGGGGCCCTCTCGTTTCACTTGGATATTCGAATCGAACATGATTGTCCTCATTCGCTTGCATGGGTCGTCAAAAGTAAAACAATTTTTTTTGTTTGTCATAAAGTTTCGCCGCTTTAGCTTGTAAGTGATTCCTTAAAATGAAGTTGGTTTGTAATTCATCCTTTTATTATACCCTCCACAGGAAGGTATATTCACTTTGCCATTACGTTTTTAACGCCAAGAAGGATTAACCGGAGACCCTATAAAGTATATATATTCTGAATCAGGATCACATTCTGAATCGATTTAGCCATGTCCGTCTGTCTGTCTGTCTGTCTGTCTGTCTGTCTGTCTGTCTGTCTGTCTGTCCGTCTGTCTGTCTGTCTGTCTGTCTGTCCGTCTGTCTGTCTGTCTGTTGAAAGCACGATAGCGTCCAAAGGAATTGAGCTAGGCGAATGAAATTTTGTGAGACGACTTCTTTTTACCGTCGCCAGGTTGGTATTGAAAATGGGCTATGTCGGTCAAGTAGTTCTGGTACCTCCCATACAAAACCACTATTCGACCCACGCCTCTGTCTGTTGAAATCACGATAGCGTCCGAACGAATCGACTTAGGCAATTAAAATTTTATGAGAGGTCTTATATTTATAGCCTTTAAGTTTGTATTAAAAATGGTCCATGTCGGTCAAGTAGTTCTGTTAACTCCCATACAAAGCCAATATTTGACCCATATATCTCTGTCTGTTGAAAGCACAATAGCGTCCAAACGAATCGACTTAGGTGAATGAAATTTTGTGAGAGGACTTTTTTTAACCGTCGTCAGGTTGGTATTGAAAATTCTCTATGTCGGTAAAGTAGTTAGACACATACTTACTCGCATGACAAAAATATTGCATGCGTTTTATGCAGTGGAGGGTATCAAAGCATCGGCCAGGCCGATGATAACACTTTTACTTGTTTTATCCGTGCATTGGATGAACACCGCGATTGTAAGACCAATTTTGACCTCTGGCTCGGTGATTTGGTGGGAGGTTGTTGAAACTAAAGCTTACCTCAAGGATCTGAACAAAGTACCAAAAATTGTTTGCGGGTTCACTAAAATATATACACCACAACTAGGCCTATAAACGTTGCTGACCTATGCTACATTCCATGGAGCTATACGCTAAGAGCCCAAAGTGCTCTCTAGCCAGAGAACAAAATTTGGAAGTCCAATTCTTAGGTCACTCGCGCATACTTCAAATCTTGGACCAGAGTGGACTTATGTCACTCACGGACTATCTATAAGATATGACTTTGACAAAAATTTATGTGTACTGGACAGGCAGAACTTGCTTACTGTCACAAAAAGTATAGGTAAAGGTACCCATCTTCACAGATGACTCAAAGACGGAGAATGGAACGGAAGCAGAAGTCTTCTCAAAAGAAATAAATATCAGCCATTCATGCCGACTGTGACAAATCAGAGCAGAGTTTTCCACGAAGAGATCTACGCGGTTAAGAAAGCGGCTCAACGTCAAACTGTCTTAGAGGGGGAACTACCATTAGCAATGGAAATTACCTTCTGTGTGGACAGCCCAGCAGCACTTAGAACGATTAACTCCAATCTGGTAAACTCCAAATCCGTAAGTCAGTGCCTCTCGTCATTAAGAGCAATAAACCATCACACAGTGGGTATACTGCTATGCTGGGTTCCTAGACACATTGGATTAGAAGGGAACGAGGCAGCAGATAAACTGGCCAGATGGGGATCTGAAATGGACGTGACGTACTATTAGCTGAGAGAAAAGTACTACCAGCTCTCAACGCAGCTAAGAGCCTCAGTGACAATGTCAAATTAAGCTTTGCTAAAGAACAATGCAACAACTCATCCATAACTCGCAGCTTGTGGCCCGCAATTGACACTAAAAGTTCGAAGATCCTAACATCTTCTGATTGAAACCAAATCCGGGTAGTGGGTATCTTTACAAATGACTTCTGCAGAAGTTGCAGGGTTGAAGAAGAAATAGAAAATAGCACATCTCCTTCGTCACTGCCCAGCACTTGACGGCTTGGAAGATCTAGGAATTGTACTTCTTCTAGAAAAGATTCATTATAACAGATCCGAATGGTTATGTTAGTTATGTACATGTACATGCCTTATCATGTATGTTGTACTACCAAAGGGTATTTAAAGTTGGCCTCAATGGCTTCTGGGTAAAAATTGTGTATATTTCAAACTGCCTCTCTAACCTAACCTAACCTAACCTAGCCTTTCCCTTTCGCATAAGCTTGTGAGTGAGACCTGTATTGACGGTGGTTTGTCAATCTTACTGGCAAGACAGTTTTTTTTTGTCCGTCGAGATTCTTGTTGATGAAATCCGAGACGAATTAGAGGCGACTCAGTGAACAAGATTTGTTGTCTTGCCTCCTCATCGCAAGTATTCGTTCAAGACTGTATCCAGACCCAGAGGCGCACTTAAGCACTCTGGTAAGTAAAGACTTATATACATCGCGGTAAACATTTTTAGTATCCAGTCTAAATTTTCCTTATAAAATGATCGATTGTGGTCTACAAAATATTGTATGTGAAGGTTAAAACTGATTAAAATAGTGAGGCGAGTTTTAAGTGTACAACTCCGGATGTGTAGTCAGTCTCAGTACCTACAAGTTCATCGTTAGTTCACTATTAAAAAAATAGCTGCATAGGGGACAGCGCGGGGAGGTTATGATACAGTTTCTCCAACTTTTCTGAGAATGAAACAAAAACTTGCACAACGCAGAAATCCATAGATGCAACCCCTGCAAAGCAATTAGTTCCAGTATATTTTTACATCCGTCCTATTACCATTTCTCGATATGAAAAATTAATCGACAATACGTCATTACGTGTCAACCAACTCACAATCCCAAGTCCATTGTTTTCAGAGTCATGCTACTATAAATGGTGAATAAACGATTAAAAGGAAAACCTCTAAAGGTAAACAACTAAACCAAATGTCACATCGTATATACACACGTATATGATCCCATCAACCACATGTCGCTTTGAGTGCCCATCGTCGGTCGGTGACAACAACTGACGAGTAATCCCAACAACAGCCATGCGAAGTGTAAACAAAAGAACGGTGAATTGCTTTTGAAAGGATATCACGTCGCGGATTGTTTACAGAATCCCAATTAACGTGAGAACTTAATGTGGGCCCTCTCCTTCTTCAATGCGGTACGGTAGAACTCGCAGCTTATTCGAGTGCTGCTCTAACAGCCGAACCAAACTGAACACGAATGGAAATTTGAAGCGTTTACATTGAGGATATATACGCTCCCTTTTGGGGGATGACATTTCCGGCACCGTGAGAATTTCTTTTCTACACCGGCTTCCGGACTTCGAACTACTAGTTAGTATAAAATGCATTTGACCAACGGTCTTCGTGTTGCATGCAAGCGAGAACGAGAATTCCTTTCGTTTGAATGATACTTAGGAAGGACACTGCGCTGTGTAATCAATAACGCACATGCAGCTTCGTGGGTTACACTTGATTGACACCAGGTGCCAATAGCTAGACAATCGAAGACCAAAGGTTTTATTGTGCGTGAGAGTCGCTATCGGAATTCATTCTCAGCTGTGAACTGTATGAGGACGTGAGAAGGTTGCTTTTGGTTTGGAAAAGTTTCACCCAACCATCGGTTGGTTGACCTCCAAAGGCATTTACCACCAAAAGATTTCTACTTTAAAATGTTCGTTTTCGACTAACTAAATCGGAGAGGGGCCAGTTTCTGTTGCACTATTATACCACCCTCACCCTTGCAATGCGAAAAAGGTAAATTGCATTGCGGTGTTGAATGTTTTTCAGTTTCGTTGGTTGCTATTGCATTCAGGTGTAACAATTGTGGGCATAGAAGACTGTATGGCAATATCCTTGGTGATGTAAATCGGAATAGTCCAGACTACCGCAGACAACACTATACAGCTGCATTGGTACAGTGTGGCACAATAGTTTTGTTCATGGGTTCAAAAAATTCACATCGGCACACCAGCTTGCGGGCTTAGAAGCTATATTCGGGCAGCTCCCATATTCGGTGGATATATGGTAGTTCGTATATGTACTCATATGTGTGTAAGCTGCGCTTGTCATTCGGGAATTTGTGTAGAAAATTTCAAACGTCAGAGACAGTTCAGTGTCAGTAATATTTTTCGAACGAGTGGAAATTAATTGCCAGGGTAAAACTGTAAGGCAGAACGTACCTTTCAATATAGACGACACGGCGATAGACATAACTCCCGTCCACCTGATAGAAACAAAGTAAAGATAGCAATATCCAAGCCAAAGACAAACAAAGCTGATGGGTCTAACAGTTTGCCCGTCGAGATTTTTAGAGCAGCTTGGTAGATAGCGTACACCAACTAATTTTTAAGATTTAGTCAGACCAACCAGCTGATGAATGGGATCTCAGTCTTTCTTTATTCACACGAAACGAGACCCTTCAGCTGGGAGAACTACATCAGTCTAGTTAATATCGCTTACAAGATCCTAATCGCCATATTGTTTGAACTACTAATACCCTTCGTGAGTACTCCGATTAGCCCGTCTGAGTGTGGCTTAAGGCCAATAAAGGTCACCGCCGGTCGATCAAATTTGTCCTAAAAAAAAAAACCAAAAAGTGGAAATTGATACTCACTATTTTGTCATCGATTTCAAAGCCACCTAGGTATATGAAGAAGACATCTACACTTCTACAGGGACGAGCTATTATACTCATCCAATTTTGTTTTCGAATTATACTTTTTTACTAAATGAAACAAAATGATTTTGAGTGATGGAAATCTTTATTTGGACCTTTACAATTTTGTCTGTAGTGAAAAAGATGATATCCGTCAAGTGGCTGATGACAGTGTTGATTAGGCTTGCCACCTTCTAGAAAATCTCGTGGAGGACTTAAAAAAAAAAAACTTTTTTTATAACCCAAAATGCGTATACATATTGCCAAATTAATATACAATAAATACTAATAAAATAATAATTTAAGCTTAGTACGCTGCTTGAGCTAAATTTTAGCTCCCATAAAAAATTTTCTTCAAAATTTAAGACAATCTATTTAGCCGAGCGGTACCGGTAGCCTAAAAAATTAAATTTTCGTTTCACACTGTAGGTACTTCATATATCTGTCAAAATTTAGCGCGGTGCCTAATAATAGTTCGGCACATTTTGTCAAGCTAAATTTTGACAGATCATGTTAGTTTTTTTCTCTTGTGTTTTTACGATTTTATCTAATGTTTGAAGAGAAAAATTGGAGAGCAGCTTAAAATTGAAAATTCATTCCCATGAATCGTGTAGCCACCGTCCAAAGAAATGTACAATTTCGCAAGCGAAGAGAGAGTGGAGAATTGTACCAAGCATTCTACTACAATTACCTCTTTTTGTCATTATTTCGCAGAAGCAGCGTACTAGGCTTTATTGGTCAATGCGGATGCAGAGGCAGATTGCAGACATCAATAGAATCTGAAGAGATGAGAAACATGAAACTCTCTCTTTTGCAGGCGCTGCCGTTTATATTAAAACATGACTCTAATGTATTTGCTGCCACATTTGTAAATAAAATCGTACTTTTTGAGAAGTGAGGGATTTGATGTTTTTTGTTTTAGTAATTATTGTGAGTGGAGGACATTTTTCTTTTTGCGGAGGACGGAGGACATCACCTTATAAAGGAGGACTGTCCTCCTCAAAGGAGAACGGGTGGCAAGCCTAGTGTTGAAACACATTTGTACCCGTTTTATCGCATTTTCCATGACTTTCTGCAAGATTTACGGTGATTCCTGTCGTATATTCTCCTTAAGGGCTGCTGATTGTCTGAGGCTTGTTGGCATAAACCCGCAACTTCAAGCAGCCCCATCAGAGAACCAAGTCTGTGATGGTTAAATCGGGCGATCTTGCTAGCCATGCCAAATCGCCAAAACGGAAGATTGCGCGACAGGAAACGCTTCCTTCAGAATATCCATTGTGGCTCTTGCTGTGTGTGCGGTTGCACCGTCTTGTTGAAACCACATGTTCACCAAGCCCTACTCATCCAATTCCGGCAGTAAGAAGTCGTTTATAATGGCCCTGTATCTGTACATCCTTCGCCGGCAACAGTGACCGTATTGCCGATGGCGTCCTTGAAAATAATTCACACGAGACTGACGGTCAGCAGACATACCATTAACTGATGCACTGTTTGCACTTTGTATGAGAACATGTGTAAGTTAACACACCACAAAAATGACATTGAACCGGCCAATAACCGGCAACCCAACACACAGCACCGAGCGCATAGCATTCAAGTAAGGTCGGATTAAGTTATTTTGAAAAATTGAAAATAAAAAAGAAGTCATTTGGTGTCAATTCAAGTCATCCAAGAGAAGAGTTTTATTTACGGATTTCTCTATTGAAATAACTTGTATAAGTCTTTTCTTTTTGAAATTTCATTTGGCGACACGAAAATCGGTTTGGCGACGCATCCTAAAAAAGGCGCTATTTTTAGATTTTAGCGATTTTACCTAATTTCTTTTAACAGAAATCTTCATATTTTTTCTTTTCTCTAATTTTCACTCAAATCCTAATTGTGAACCCCACAAACTGAAAATCGTGTTCTTTTCATCCCTAAAATTAATAACATATCTACGTCAAACAAAATTTATGTAACTTCGAATATGTGAAATATGAATTGCTTTTGTTTTTTTAATAAAAGTTTTTTGTGTAAATTACAAGATATAAAAATTAATTTGATTTTTATGGGTTTTTCAATTTTGAGTGGACAATTTTGGCGATTCTGGTTTTTAAAACCTGACAAACCTGGTAGGGGTCTGTCTGGCGATGGAAAATTACGTGGCACGTCGTCTGGTTGATGTTTCTTCGAATTCAGCGACAACGGCTCGGTAGCTACAGCTGCGATATTCTCGGCGAATGACCAGCCCGGTGGCGGCCACTCGCCGCATGGTCTCCTGTGGTTCCAGTCGGTGCCGTGAAATAACGCCAAGTGAAATAAGGCCAACTTTTGAAAATTGGCCTTATTTCGCTAAGCAAAAGTGTAATAAGGCCAACTTTCAACAGTTGGCCTAATTTCACTTCGACAAAGTGCAATAACGCCAAGTTGGTTTTATTGCGCTTTCAAAATATGAATTTGGCTTAATTTCACTTTAGGTGAGTGAAATAAGGCCATCTGCTTGAATTTATAGCTATTATTTTCTCAAAAATGCTTTTAAAATATCTATTAAACTTTAATCAGCGCAAGTTATGTTAAATGCTCTTTTTTTATTTGAGAAAATAATAGTTTTAAGTTCCTACAGAACTTTGAATTGCATTTAAATTTACACACAATGTCTTCGACGCATTTGCTCTCGCAAATTTCCACTTTTATTTTTTTTAGTTCTCTTTGTCACTTTCTACTGCATAGCGGAATTAGCATTTTAAAAAGTTTAAAAAAATTTAAATTCTTGCCCAGTTTTAAATATCTGCAAAGCAAGCAGACTATTTCAAATGGTAGGTCTTGGTACACTGGACTGTAGGAGCGATCAAGTTGGGCATATAAATAAACAAACCAAAGGCGTAGCCAAGAAACGATGCGAAGGTGGTGATCGATTTTCAATGAACCTTAACGCGTCGAATTTTTAATTTTCACACCCCAAATCGATCCTCCCTTGCTCAAAAATTTTTTTCGCCTACGCCTTTAGGTTTTTCTTACGCAAAAGTTTATTCCTCATATGGTGGTGTGTGCAAGGAATTACCACCTACAATAGTCTGCCTGGAAGGAACGCCACCATAATAACGGTTTTTTTGTGATGTCTTGGTTGATATGCATCGTCTTGAATGAATTAGAGAAATTAAAAAGGGTCCCCCAAATTTAAATCTTCCCAATTCAGCAAAAAAACAAATAACTTGACGTTTTCAATTGTCCATTTAGTTTTGTGCACATGAAGCTTTTTATAGAGATTCGCGCAAATTTAAATTTTTTAAAATAAAGTAAACATTAATTTTAACTTCGATTCATTAAAAATATCATTAAAAGTATCGAAATAATTTGGTTTTATGTCGCTTTGCGAAATGCTATATAATCAAAATTTAGAATCAACTTATGTCCCTGCGCCAAACTTTCACTTACTAATCAAATGGACTCAATTCTTACTTATAAAATATTACCATGTCGATTTCAAAAACGGTAAATTCTTCTGTGATCTAAGACATAAAGACCAAGTTGGTCTTATTACTCAAATTTTGTTGGCGTTATTGCACTTGGCAAAAGTGAAATAAGACCAACTGTTGAAAGTTGGCCTTATTACACTTTTGCTTAGCGAAATAAGGCCAATTTTCAAAAGTTGGCCTTATTTCACTTGGCGTTATTTCACGGCACCGTTCCAGTCTGTTCGAGTCTGGTAACTAAGCGCCGGCATGTTTGCCCAGTTGGCGCGACACGATTAGGAAATCGACGTCGAAATTCACGCTGCACTAACCCCACCGATTGATTATTAGTAAAAGTAGTCGACACATTTATTCCACGCTCTTGTAGAGTAATAGCGCTCCATTGCTTGTCTGTTTGTATACTGCAGCTGTCTAGTTCACAAATGTCAAACATGATTGACGTACGACGCCATTTGCAAAATTTGTAACATCTTCCGATAGGGAGATGAAACCTTGTAAAGTCATATCTTATTTTGGCATCCCAGCAGAACTCTTTGGAACGAGATGCTGTAGATATAAGACTTTGATAGTCCAATCCTGCTTTATCGGTCACTTCGAGAGAAAAATTCTTCATTAAACGTTCAATGAGGAAATGAAATGACTAACTGTACAGCGACGTCGAGCTGGTCAGAAAATTGCGCATGAATCGTCCAAGATGGATAGCTGCGGATAGACACAAATATTCCATTCCGTAGAGTCTTCGAGTCTAAAACGGGATTGACGATGCAGTACAACAAGACCTCGCGAACGTCTGACAAACATCCGAGAGTATGACTGTCATGAAAAAGCTTCTCAATTCAGCCGTTCGGACTCGGCATAAAATTGTAGGTCCCTTCCATTCGTCCCAAGAAATAGAAACTCACACAAAATGAATGGTTGCGAGGAGCTAGGCCTTGGGTGTCACCCGCCTGTTGCGCCACCTCTTTATTTATTTTTATTTAACTGAAGATAGTTGGTCAAAGACGGAGCCAACTGCGGAGAGCCTTGTTAACTGAGATCTCGGTTTACACCGACCTGTAGGGCTGTGTAAGCAAGTGAGTCAATTACAACTTTTTGACATCTACGATAAGCTGAGTTAAGTATAAGCTATTGTTAAAAACTTCTTGGGATATCCAGTGGTTTCGAACCCACATTTTAGGTACAGTCTCGACAAAGGTGGGTTTAGCTTCATCTCCCCACAAAACATCTCCCGAAAAGTTGTACTACTTTAAAGTTTTGAATAGTCTAAGGCGGCTCTCAGATTGAGGCAACAAGCAATAAGCAACTATAGTTACTATAGCAACTGCCAATAAACAATCAGCAACATTTTTCGTTCGAGCAATATTTAGTTGCTTTGATGTGAGACCTCTAATTTAATTCAAAGTAAAATAATTGTGAGCGATAATTTTGCGTGTTTCCTATTGCTAGTTGCATATTGAATGTTGCCTCAGTGTGAGAGCCGACTAAAGCTACGATTACACGGCCATTTTTTGAGTCATTTAAATGGCGCTGTGATGTCAGGAACAACTTTTGCATTAGAGCGACATTTAAGCTACGATTCGTCATTGAAAAAATGTCGATCACACGATATGACTATCATCGTCATTTGTGTCCCAAAATCAAATGCACTGCGAGTTATTTAGAATTTTCCGTTGGGATGCGTCATTGAAGAGCGATCACACGACCATTTTTTTCCGCCATTTAAATGGCACTTAATTCATGTCATTTGGTGCGTCATTTTCCTAGTCATTTAAATGACGCTGCCAAAAATGGCGATCACACAGAGCGACATTTAAATGACTGCTTTGTGACGGGATTTTTACGTCAGAGCGCCATTTAAATGACTCGAAAAAATGGCCGTGTAATCGTAGCTTAATGCCTGTCGTACACTACTGCCGATTTAGATCAATTTAGATTTTGGCGGTGGCCATGGTGTAGTGGGTAGAGTCATTGCTTGTGACCCGAGCGGCGTTGGTTCGAGCACCGGCGGGGGACAGCAATACTCTGCCACCGACCATAAAGAGAAACGAATAATATCAGAGTTTCTCCACCACTACACCAAAAAAAGGGGTTTTTGCTTGGTAGTAGGTACAATGGACCGAGATTCGTCTGAGTGCTCCAGGATTTGGAATCCCCTTTTTAAATTTAAAATTGTTTTTTTTTTTTTAAGATCAACGCGTTGGTCAACGTCCAAAGCTTGGTTCAGTGTATGAGTGAGGTCGGCTTCCATGGATTGCCTTGTAAATAACCCCCAAAAATATTCTAGCCAGTCAACTTTTCGCACCCACTGTAGACCAACCACCCAACCATACTATACCTACCCCCTGTGTGGTGTATACGCTTTTTTACAGATAATACGTGTATCCTTGGAATACATGAGGTACACGACTAACAAAACACATTCCCTAAACACCTGAAAATAAATTTAATCTGTGCTGCCGCACCACCATCGGTCGTCCTATTATAGTACCACTCGTCGTAGTCGTAGTCGTCCTCGTCGTCGTCGTCGTGCTTCGGAAAACTTGCACCGTGCACCTGCATTTTGGAAATTTGTTTGGTCGTTTATGTTCCGAATTTATACATCTGTTTTTGCGTCCATCCACCATCGTTCCTTCCATTTGCCACCTGTGCTGATGTGCTCTATGGGGTTCTCCTTTTCCGTTTTGGTTCGGTTGGTCTTGCTGTTCCTGGCACTGCTGTTTCTCCTGCTAAGCAGTTTGTTCGGGGGTCATGAGGCATTCATATATAACTTCAAAGGCTGCACTGCATTTTCGATTTTCATAAATTCCCCGCCCGCTCTACCCCAACCCCGAGCCGGTACAATTATATTCGAAAACAATTTTCGAATGCACGAACGGCTGCTGCAATGGTGCCATTGCCGTCGGAATTCTTCAAATGTGTGCCTACATATAGCCGGAGTGGCACTAACATCACCTGGAATAGCGCCTCCGACGACACGCCCGCAATTGCATTTATCACTGCGGCAGTGGAGGCCCGTCTCAGAAATTTTAATTGCTCCAACGGCAGCAATCCTGCAAAATCGAAATTCCTTCGAATCCCCTAAATCAAAGCCGGCAATTCACATAGCGAGGCATACAAAAACTTGAATTCTTGTAACCGGGAAACTACACAAACAACACAGGCTTCGTCGGGGATATGAACGATTTCTTCTTTTTCAGAGGTGTGCCGCGGTGAGATGAACTCGGCAAGGTAGCGCGCATGTAGACGCATTTCCTTGTGAAGAAATTTCTACATCCTTTGAGCAACACCATGTTTTAAGGCGGCAGAGGAAACCTTAATTATGCCACAGCGACCGGAACTGTGTGTGTACGTGCACTTATGGACTTATTAACAAATAGCCTCTTAGTCACGCTCTTGTTGCGCTTCTCCCCCACCAAGCCCGCCTGCATCCTATTTGACTTGTGTTGTGTGTATGCGATTACAATCAAAGCAGTTTCAGTTTTAATTAATTAAAAGCCGGTCACACTGTAGCTGCATGGGAAGGAATCACAGTGCGATGCACAAGTGGATATGGAAGGCTACGTCGTTCAAGGCTGCGAAAGTGTGAAGAATCTGGATTGAATGGAATGGCCCATGTAGCTCTATGGAGGCGGAGGGCATTCCGGATGTGCTTGCGTGGGTCAACTTTTGCTTGGTAATTAATGTGACTGCGCGGAGATTGAGCCAACATAACGAGATAATAAAGATGCAATCAGCCAAAATAGATGTCGCAGAATTTGCATGTAAGGTATACTGGCCTTGTAAAAATGAATTCAGTTACAACAAAACTCCATCCCACGCCATCTTAAAATTTGTACAGCGGCTGGAAGAAAAACTCATCGACAGATTATTACAGATGTATTTACGCAAAGGAGGCTTCACCTGGTAACCAGAAAGGGATCTAAGAAACTTCCCGAAGACTGACTAAAAACTGTCATCTGTCTTAACCTATTATGTATAGCCTTAGTCCTAAACCCACCTATTCCTTGGACCAATCGGCAATCAGAGAAGCTAGGCCTTGGGTGTCACCCACCTGTTGCGCCAAATATTTATTAAATTTTTTTAATCGGCAATCAGACCCAGTTGCAGCACTTAGGCAAAGAATTTTGAGCTTTCGGCGAAGCTTTCCATCAAGTGATAAAGATCAGTGTTATCGATGCGAAGAGGCCTTCAGAGACGCCGCAACAGTGTCATAAATCCTGCGAGTAAAAGTAGATGGAAGAGCATCGGCTTCTTAGGATGAAAAAGAAAGTGCACGAGAAGCGGGCAATCGAACTGGAGTAGAGAGGTGCTACTTCAGTTTGGAATGGCACTATAAGAAAAGGTTTCGAGGAAAAAAAATCTGTACTGATAAACAGAGTAGGTATCTAACCTCGTTCAGAATACGAAAAAAAAACACTTCTGCTGTCTGAAGGCTAGAACGAACCATTCAATCTGGACGAAGAAAGCCAAGATTTTCGTACACCCGACCAAAGTGAATGAAAAGAAAGCAATAATATCTAAACTCAAGTTCAACAAGGCTGCCGGGTTAGACAGCCTACCAGCCGGCCGGCCAGGCAGCGGAATACGACCTCATGAAGAGCATCCTCCAACTCATCCCCAAGGTTTGGCCGGAAGAAGATGTGCCTGATTAATGGGATCTCAGCATCGTTTGTCTGGATCCACAACAAAGGAGACCCTATAAATAGCGCCAACTGTATAGAGGTATTAGCCTTCTTAACATGGCATATAATATGATTCTTTCTGCCATTGTGTGAACGCCGAAAATCCTTCATAAATGCCCTAATTGGGCCCTATTAGTGCGCTTTTAAACCAGGAAACCCCACTGTCTATCACATTTTCACACTTTGACAGTTTCTGATGAAACCTGATCGATATACCCACCATCTGTTTATCGATTTTAAAGACAACATTTTCAGAGACGAGCTGTATAGAGGCCTGTTTAGTTTTGGGATCCCTGCTAAACTCGCGATGTTGTACAGACTGATGGAGACCATACTAGCTGCTGGTCGAAAACACTCCCACCGAGACCTGTGATGTCCAGAAAAGATTTAGACAAGATGATGCGCTGTCATGTAACTTTTCCAACATATACTTGAGAGAATTCTCAGTCTCCTCAGTCAAACAAGGCACGCACGATCAGCAAGGGACTTTGTCTACCTCGGATCTGCTCTGATAATAATACATCAGAAGAAATTAAAATAAGAGTAGTTCTTACCTGTTTTACTAACTTAGGTGGTGCGACAGTCCGGGGTGGACCTGGGCCTCAACCAACATGCCTCTGCAGTTAGCACGATCTTTGGCTAACCGCCTCTAGTTGCGCACTCTAAGTTGGTTGAGGTCCCCTTCCACTTTCGCGCGAGTTATAGGATAGAAATAAATCAAACAACTTGTTCAACAAAATAAGGTACAAATCTTTATTTTTTTGATGTAAAACGTCTTCGACAATCGCCAAAAATGAACTGAACTGTGGCAGCGGTTACATAAAGCTTCGCGTCTGTAAAAGCATCAGATCATGCACATCAGATCATGCATGTAGGTATATACTTTATTGTTATCTCAACATGTGCATTATTGTTCTTATTTTCGGTAGCAAAAAGCTTTGTAATTATATATTTCTAATGCGTTATATCTTTTATGTACATGTACAATGCTATGTTATGTTACAATGTTATAGGGTAATTATGTTCATGTTTGACTTAGTCTTAGTGTATAAGTATAATTCATGTTGTTGTTTTAATATTAATATTTTAAAGTATAATGTCATATGCATGTATGTATAGTGTATTTTAATATAATATATATAACATAGGGTAGGGTATGCTCTGCATACATAACTCCTCCGCCCGTAGAATCAGGTGTGGCATCCGGTTGATGAAGGTGACACAGCTTAGTATTGTCGATAATGTTGGTTGATAAAGCTCGGCATTGGTGAGGGTGATGCTTGATGGAAGAATCGTAGTCGTTTAGTGTAGTTCGAAGAATATTTAGTACGAGAACTGTTTTACATGATGTTGAATGTCAGTTTGTTTGTAGTGTCTTCGCCAGTCAGTATATATATATATAATCGAGAAATTGAATAACTATTACTTTCGCTCTTTAGGGTAACGGGTGGATGGGATTTTTTTTTTTGTTTTTTTTTTTTTGTAGGTAATATGTCTGAACAAATATTATAGATCTGTCAATAACTTTTCATGTTTGCGACTTAAGTATACAAATACCATTTTTATTAAATTCTATACCCAGCCATAGTTCAAAGGAATTACCTATTTTCGTATGATCGGCAATGTTGTGATCTTCAATTTCATATTGGTGGGATTTTGTTTTAATTGGACTCTGAGATAGAAATAAGTCATATTTATTGCGAATAATATGCTACATCTAGTCTATTCAAAATGAAAACAATTAATATGTCACATTTGTCTGATATTATATTTAAGTTAAACTAAACCTAGATGCCTAATCCAATTGACTGTTTGGATTTTCGGTAGTATTACTATTTTCTGGGATAATCTCATTGCAGATTTTAAACTTTCGTTTCCTTTTTATTTTATTTTTATGTGATTTTCTATTTTTTGTTGTTATAACAACTACTTTTTTGTTTGATATTGCCTTCAACTTTTTAGCCCTAGGTGCTAGTTTGTTACGTCTATTATTGAATTCATATATTGTGTCGTTTTCATTAAATACTTGTGGTGTTTCCCTATTAATGTTCAGATTATCTATTATTTTTCTATTATGGTTTTCTATTTTTGTCTTTATTTTCTCATATAGCCTACTTTGGAAATCATGCAATTTATTTATGTAGTCGTGTTCTGATTCAAATTGTATGTTCTTATTGAAATTAGGTGTCCTTCCTGTAAGTAGTTCCAATGGTGTTATGTTTGTAACTGAGTGGATGCTGTTGTTGTAAGTGGTAAGAGCTTCATTTAATACGTCCTTGCAGATTTGTTTTTTATCTCTATCGTATATAACTCTATATATTTCGGTAAGTGTTGAATGAAATCTTTCAACTGGAGAATTACCTGTAGAATTTTGAGGCGTTGTTATATGCAGTGCAATTTCATATTGGTTACAAAATTCCCTAAATAAACTCGAATTGAACTCTGATCCAGAGTCGCAAACTATCTTTTTTGGGGTACCGTGATGTGCAAAGAATTCTCTTAACGCTTGTATTACTTTCAAGCTGTTCCGAGCAGACAAGATGTAGGCGGATGCAAATTTAGAAAATCGATCTATGACTGTCAATATCTGCTGATTATGGATTGCGTAAACGTCTATGTGAAGAGTATCTAAAGGTTTGCTTGGGATTTCTGTTAGCTCGTACTTTACTTTTGGTGGATGCCTATCGTACTTCAGCAATTGACACTTTTCGCAGTTATTTATAATTTTCGTTATTTTGGTTTTCATATGAGGGAAATAGTAAGTTCGACGCAGGTGTTGAACTGTTTCGTTTATCCCTCTATGATTTGACTTAACATGATACTGATATATAATTTCGTCTTGATTGTCATTGCCAGGTATGTCAGTTAATATTTCTTTACAACGAATTAACTTAAAGATTTTGTTGCTAGAAAACAATTTTGAGTATACTGTTTGGACTATTTTAAACGTATCTTCATCTGTATATACCGCGGTAAGTTTTTTTGGTATTAGGTACTCTTTAAGAATAGATGTTATTACCTGTTCATCGTATGCGTTTACTTGCCTGAAGATTCTACGACGTTTAGTCCCAAATAGTATTTTAAAAATCATTGGGGGGTTCATTGTGGAATTGGTTTTTTCAAGAATGAGCTGTTCGCTAAATTCATTTAAGGGACGTTCTGAAATAGGTATGCCTTCATCGAGATTCTCCGAAGCAGAGTGAATAGTGGATAGGCTAGAATTTTCCTCTAAGTCAGCTACGTTATTCTGTAGAGATTCATTTATGTGTACTTCTATTCGGCTCAATGCGTCGGCGTTAGTATTTATTTTACCTTTTTTGTAATGAATTTCATAGTCAAATTCCTCAAGTTTTAGTCGCCATCTTATTAATTTTGAGTTGCCATCTTTTAAGGAAAATAGCCAAGTAAGCGGCTTATGGTCTGTAACTATATGGAACTTACGTCCATAGAGATATGGACGAAAATGCTTTGTTGCCCAAACGATTGCAAGAAGCTCTTTTTCGATTACTATATTTTGTTTCGGTGTCTGATAACGTGCGTGATGCATAGGATACAGGCTTATCGGCTCCAATGGGCCCCTGACTCAAAACAGCTCCTATCGCAAAATTGCTGGCATCTGTTGTCAAATTGAACGATCGAGAAAAATCGGGGTATTGCAAGAGCGGATCGTTGCTTAATATATCTTTGCAGTGTTCAAAGCAATTCACGTATCTCTCGTCCAATTTAATTTGTCTACCCTTTTTTAGACATTCAGTTAGCGGCTTAGTTATTTTCGCGAAATCTTGGATAAATCTCCGGTAATAACCCAGTAATCCAAGAAATGATTTTATCTGTTTCGTAGTGCGGGGTATGGGAAATTTCTTAATTGAGTCAATTTTATCCGGGTTCGGTTTTACACCTTGTGATGTTACAACATGGCCAAGAAAAGTTACTTCTTTACAAAAAAATTCGGATTTATCCAACTGGACTTTAAGATTTGCCTGTCTTAATCGGGAGAAAACTTTAGCTAGATTTTCGGTGTGTTCTTGAAGGGAAGTAGAGAACACGATTATGTCATCCATATATACCAGACATATTCTTCCCTGCAAGTCGCTCAAAATATTGTCCATTACCCTTTGGAAGGTGGACGGAGCATTTCTCAAGCCGAAAGGCATTCGAATAAACTCGAAGTGGCCATTATCCAGTGTAAATGCAGTTTTGTTTATGTCCCTAGGATCGATTTCGATTTGGTGAAATCCAGATGCCAAATCAAGGGTGGTGAAATACATGGATCTACCTAGCTTGTCCAAAATATCATTAATGTTAGGAAGTGGATATCGATCGCCAATCGTTTTTTCATTTAGCTTCCGATAATCCACTACTAACCGCCATTTTTGCTTTTTGGATGCATCTATCTTTTTGGGAACAATCCATATGGGACTGCTCCACGGGGAGTAGCTTGGTCGAATAATTCCTTGCCTAAGCAGTTCACTTATTTGGGACTTGATCTCTGCTTTGTGGACTTCTGGATATCTATACGACTTAGTGTATATAGGCAAATCATTAATAGTTTTGATACGATGTTTAATTTTATTTGTAAACGAGAGAGTATCGCCTTCTTTAAAAAAGATATCATCAAACTGTTTACAGATTTTGAAGAGAGCTTTTATTTCCTCTTTGTTTAAGTGGTCAGTTCTAAGTAAACCTGTTATTTCATGTTGTGTCATTGAACGAATTTGATCTGAGTTGTAACTTATACTGATATTGTCCACTTCATTACAATTTCTATATACTTCTGCCTTTAGTGGTTGTTCCAAAAATAGTGTTTGTTCCTGATTAGATAAATTAATAACTTCTACGTGACTGTACCAATCTATAGCCTTATAAATTCCTTCTGGTATTTTTAAAAATTGGTTTATAATAGTAGGCCGTATATAGATATCTCCATTCTCGATATCTACTGGAAGTGTAGCTATAATTTTTGAGTTTGGCAATACGTTGAAATTTTTTGACATAAAGTTAGGTTTAAACTGAAGTGGAATTGAGGCCTTGCTGGTTTCCAAAAGTTTATCTTTAAGGTTAATTGTTGCATGCAGATGTTTCATCGTCTCTAATCCTATTAAGCCGTCAAAATAGGAGTGAACTTGAAGACTAAGAATTTAAACTCATCACCAGTATTAAATTCCTTAAATGCGGGAAGAGTAACTTGCTTGTTTAATTGGTGTTTATTAAATACAGTTGTTATTACAATTGGATCAATAATTTCATGGATATCAGGGTTAGTCAGCTCAGGATTGATAAAGTTTGCTGAAGCTCCTGTATCAATCAGAAACTTAAGTGTTTGTCCAGTACTAGATAATATATTAATATATGGGAGTACACCTGAACTGTGCTTGTTTATGTCAATGAATCCTACTTGTTGTCCGAGGCAGTTAATTGAAAATTTGTGTCATCTATTTGATAGTTACCCTCGTCACAGAAGTTGAATGTTTCTTCTGGAATATTTTGATTTACAGGAATGTAATGATCAAGCTCTGAATAGTACAACGGTTCTGGGTTGAATGGAATGTAATTTGAATGATTCATGGAGGTTGTTTGATTATGATAATAATCGGACGGATCAGTGTGGAAATTATGAACTTCTCTGATAGCATAATTACTGTTAGGTGCTGTATTGTTGTTGACAAAAGCATTGTTGTTTTGTCTATTGTATGAAGACGTTCCTCTGAGATTTGTTTGTTGAGTTCTCATGCTGCGTGTGTTCCCACTAGAAATATCCATTGGAGTGGGGGTAGGTTGTGGGGGATTCATTGGTCTGGGTATGAGTACATTTTGATTTTGGTTAATAGTTTGGGGAAACCGATTAACATATGGATTTGTCAAGTGCTGATTTTGTGAATGCTGGTTATAGATGTTAGGTCCGAGAGGAAAATTATTATTGTTTGGAAGAATCGGTTGCATATTTGCTCTGTTCATGTATACATTTGGTCTTTGATTAAAAGAATTGGTATTTTGACTGAATGTGTATGGGTGCTGGTTTGCTTGCTGTGTGAAATGTTGTCTAAATTGTCTAACATTGGGACTAGGATCAGAATATCGCATGTAGTATGAATTTTGCTCTTTAATGCAGAAATTGAATGCTTCCTGGAGTGTGTTAGGTCTCATAGATCTTATCGTTGACCCAAGCGGTTCCCTTAAACCGACTAAGAATGTGTTGAGACACATTTCTGAATAAAGCCTACTTTTAGCCAAAACAATATTCGAGTCGGTCTCGTGTATGTGTAAATGATTGTTTAAAGTTGATGATACTTCAACTATTTTAGAGTAAAATTTCTCTATGGTATCGGTTGCTTGTTTAATAGAATGAAGGTCTCTTATAAGAGACGTTTCATTTCGCTTGTCTGAGTAATGCAATATTAGGTTTGTTTTTATTTGGGTCCAATCTAGTGGTGTTCCAAACATGTTTAGAACCTCATTCGCTTGCCCTGTCACCTTATTTCGTATGGCTCTCATTATAATACGAGCATACGGTGTATTTGTGACTGATTCCATAAGCCCTAAGATCTCTTCAACATTATTTAGAAAATCGTAAAGTAATCTATGATTACCATCAAATTGAGGAAGATCTTTTATGGCGTCCGGAATCTTAAGTGCAGTAAAAATATTATTAACGTCTTCTAAATTAATTTTATTTGCTCTATTACTAACGTTACTATCTATGCCTACATTTATATTATTGTTATTAACTAAATTACTATTTAATAAACTACTGTAATTAGAAGCTAAGTTATTACTTGTACCTATCGCTCCGTTTACATCAGAACCGCTAGCTTCTAGATTGATATTCGCATAAATATTACCTAGTCCTACACCAGAAGGTCCGTTACTTCCACTAACATTAGAGGTACCACTGTTTCCCTCCATTTTTAAGCCTGTAACATGTAATTCTTCCTCACTACCGCTAGGTATATAGTATGGCTTATATGTAAAAGATTTTGGTTTTTTTTCTCTATGATTCTTATTCGACATATACACTCATATAAATTATGGAAAAAGGATGGGAATTAGGGATTGAGCTACTAATAATGTTTCGCAATTTCTCGACTTACATATGTACCGCTGGGAAATTTGATGCAGGATCTAGTTGTTGGTAGTCTTATGGTAAAGCTTTTGAAAGATTCTCCTGGGCCAATGAATTAAAATTCTCCACTGCTGAGGTGTGCCCTGGTCCTTGTAATTTATGTGGATTCACGAAACACCAATATTCTTTTGATGCGAGGCTCACGCACAATAAGGTCAGAGTTAATCACTGAATCTTTGATGCAATCTTCACTTGCACTATCACCAATATGCTCTTGATGTGGTTTTTGATTACAGAGATGACTTAATGTTCTAGTTTTTTAGTTAGTGATTATTATACGCGACCTCCGAATTCACACAAAACGCCGACTGCGCCAGTTATAGGATAGAAATAAATCAAACAACTTGTTCAACAAAATAAGGTACAAATCTTTATTTTTTTGATGTAAAACGTCTTCGACAATCGCCAAAAATGAACTGAACTGTGGCAGCGGTTACATAAAGCTTCGCGTCTGTAAAAGCATCAGATCATGCACATCAGATCATGCATGTAGGTATATACTTTATTGTTATCTCAACATGTGCATTATTGTTCTTATTTTCGGTAGCAAAAAGCTTTGTAATTATATATTTCTAATGCGTTATATCTTTTATGTACATGTACAATGCTATGTTATGTTACAATGTTATAGGGTAATTATGTTCATGTTTGACTTAGTCTTAGTGTATAAGTATAATTCATGTTGTTGTTTTAATATTAATATTTTAAAGTATAATGTCATATGCATGTATGTATAGTGTATTTTAATATAATATATATAACATAGGGTAGGGTATGCTCTGCATACATAACTCGCGCCACCTAAGGCGATGTCTTCCTCTACTGCGTTATCACTCTGGGCTGGAGCGTTGGTGTCCATTCGCTCTACAAGTCCCATCACCCATCTTAGACGACTGATGCGTACTTTTCTGACCAGGTAGATGTCGCTGTACAGCTCATAGAGTTCGCTGTTAAATCTCCCATAAACGCAAACGGGACCGAAAATCACTCGAAGAATTTTGCGTTCGAAGCAACCAAGAAGATCTTCATCCGCCTTTGATAACGTCCATATTCTTGGTTTCTTATGGAAAAAGATTTCTCATAAAAAGTTCGAGGAGTATACTGAACGACAAACAGTTCGTATACTAAAGCCACATCGACCTACTCAAAAAGTTGCATATCAACCGTCTTGGATGGATATGGACTTGTATTCGTAAAGCGAATAGACACTAGTGCTCCGGGCCGAAGAGTTTTCGACTTAAACACGGTGGAGGAAAATCTGCCTTAGGTGTCATTTACAAAGTGAAAGGGGACCTTATACAGCCTTGGAGTGCGCCAAAGACCGACATAAATGGGCTTGTCACTTGGTGCCTTAAGAGATACACTAGGCCAGTTGTCTGAAAATTGACTCCAGATTGCCCAGTTCTACAGGAAAACTCAGCCTTGCTCCCTCCATTAATCGTTGTAAGCCCCCGAAGTACTATAACTTCTCCGCCTGTTTCTAGATCTAGTACACCCAACCAATAGTTCTGCAGATGACTTTTTTTCAAAATCAGCTTTCGGGAGAGAAAATTTGGCTGACTAGCTTGCTCGTATAACACTCCTTAACCTAATCAGTGATGTAGGATGATACTACCTCTCGAGATCCTTTCAACGGCTTTTGGAAAGTTTTTTCATACAGTGGAACCTTTAAAAACCTATAAATTTAGACATCGTTCACGTGAGAAAATTGTTCAGTACTAAAGTTCGCTGCATTTGTCCAGCTCTCCGAGGGTTTTGCTGGGGCAATAATAAAGAATGTGTCGCGCGTATGTCCGTTGTCCGCGTCCCCATATACTAGGAACTAGATAATTTGTGTTGATTTTTATTTTGACAGTAAATTGGCCTCAGGTCGATAATAATTGAAAAGTTTAAGAATTTTGAAAAACTTTAGACTAAACGCTATGAGTTCTCTTTGGTGTCCTACTTACCACTACCATACCAAAGACTTAATGAAAAGTATCTACGATTCGGTCGAACAATCTATTCTGCCAAAGGATCAATAATTCAACCAATCGAACGCTCAAAACTCAATTCAATTAACGTTTAGTATAAGCCTCTTAAACACACATGCAGACGCATGTATTCTGATGGCTGCCGCCTCTAAGCCACACTCTGACGGCGTCAGTTGCGACTGGTTGTGGTCAACCACCTCATATACATGTTGATGGCCATCAAATCTACAGATGCAAAGCATAAATGTTGCTCACAAAGCATGTATACGATGATGGTGCGCTACTCCTATCAGACAGGTGGATAAATATTTATGGCTCATTTGCATAATAGATCAAAATTTAATTCCAAGTTAACTGGCAACTGGCAAGGACGACGACGACGATGGCAATAGGATACTAGCTAAACGGCAATCGTAATCAACATCATCGCAATTGCAATTGTAATCGCCATGGCCATCAACAGCAGCAGCGCCGTCCTCATATCAATTGGAATGGCTTTCGGACACACTTTCCCAGGCAAATTGTGATTAGAAGCTAAATTGTTTTCTAACCAAGTCGGACCCCCCTGGACTATGGGATCGAGGTGAGGGCAGCCTTCGTAAATGCAAATGTGCGTTAAGTGGGTGGCAGTATAGCCATGCAGCAGCAGCAGCATCAATTGATTCAGTTAATTGACAAATTAAAGGGTATAATGCGTCAGATGCAGTCATTTGTGGTCCATAATCGTACAGGGGGTTGGGTAATTAAAGGCCTTATCCGGAGTATATTACCATATTGTTGGTCTAAGTCACTCCCATACTACCCTTGGTGGTCTTTTTTCTGCCAGGTCACTGTGCATAATGAATCGCGATGATTTGGAATAACAAAAAAAAAATTGCGACAATTTGTCAGAAGGCGGCGAGTCCTTGCCGGGTGATGTACTCGTATTTGTGTTTAAGAAAAGTTGGTTCGGCAGGCGGCGGTTGGGGGCAGGCAAACTTTCCCATTGCACATCGATTTGAATAAATGACTTATGGCGGCGAAGCCGTGTACTATAGGACAAAAAGTGTGCTCGTATATATCCATGCACAGGACTCGTCGTCGTGTCGGTGTGGTTTCGTATCCGTTGGTGATAAATTAGTTTCGCTGCCGCCATTTCACACAACTTTCAATGTTTGCGGATAATTTGTAACCAAAGAAAAACCAAAGAAGAAGAAAAACCAGTTGTCGGGGAGGGGCAGCAGCAGAGGAAATCTGCGAAACTTTCAAGGATGACTGATAACAATTTATATGAGTTTTTTTTTTCGCCCTCCTATATACACATAGTCCTTATGCGGTGTCTCCATTTGGGTTCTTCTTCTGGCTCGGTTTCGGTTGTTTTTCTCGCTTTAAATGGCAAATGGATTCGAAGCGGATGTTTTGTTTTTCTTCGGAAAATCTACACAACATCGTGGAGCTGCTTTGGAAAGACGGTGTTTGTGTTTACGGCATCTTTGGAAGGCGATCCTGATGAATAGAGCGTTTTTGGTTTAGTATAGTTCTTTCCTCTCAGACATCTTAGGTCAAGGATGTGCAAATGATGTTTGTGCTTCATTTTGCGCAAATACCGAAAAAAACACACAAAAATCCAGGTTAACGTGGTGCTACTGATAGTCACCATTATTGCCTTACAGCCGCATTTTAATGCTGAACTACATAAAAAATCTGCTTTGAATTGAACTGATTTTTGGCACAGTTTTATAGGTTTTCGTTTGCAAAACTTAAGGTGCTAGTACACGATATGTAGCACGCCTCATATATAATATGTAGCACTGACGTCATTTTGACGTCATTTTGACGTCAGTGAATGGTCCCAATGGGTACATGCCGTGTACAAGCTCTCTTTGTGCACTCTCTGTTGACATCAGAGCCAGATATATATGAGGCGTGCTACATATCGTGTACTGGCACCTTTATAATTTCTATGAAAATTCAATAACATTCGAGGTGGCCCTAAGTTATGAAAAAAAAAGGATCCTCAGAAAATTAAGTACCATAAATGTAAAGTTAAGTAGCTCTAGATCCCAAGTGCTATACAAGGTACCGCAATCCAGGAGATTAATAAAATTGAAATATTTCTTACAGCAGTCATATAGAAGTAGCGCATTCGGTCCTAAGAAATCGGCTTAAAAAAAAAAGGTGAATAACCTTAAGCCGATCAAAATTATCGCCTTTAAAGCTACATTCTAAAATATGAGTCTTGACAATTGCCTCCTATCATTGATATAAGTTTTATGAACTCCTCGGCGGAGCCTATATGGAGTCGCCTGTCAGGAGTACGCTGCCGAAGTTGTGCACGGAGATTTGAATGCTAAAATTGGAATTGAAAACTTTTCGGAGAGTTGGTTGGTAATGGCACTATCCACGATCGGCTACGTATCAAATAATTTGTAAGCAGGTCCTAATACGGCGATGAGTAGAACTACATTTCCGATGCTAAGAAACCACACGTCAACCTGGCTATCTCCAGGCGATGGAACCGTCAAACAAATCGTTCGAGTGATAAATCGATGTGCACTCATTTTGCGGATCAAATGTCGACTCTGATCATTACCTTATTGAGGTCTGAATTTAGAGCTAAATTTATGAAATTATTAAATTGTAGATGTTTTTAAGCAGCATTCACATCAGCAGCTGCTTTTTTGCAGAAAGAGTCATAGTGCAAGATAACCCACGACTAGTCAATGAGGAATTAGTATCATCACCCAGTAAAGAAGCGGTTGGCTTAGCTAAATAATAAAGCTTGAGAACAGAAAGGCAGTCGGTTCTGATAGCCTACCAGCGGAGCTCTTCAAGTATACGAAGGTGATTTATTGGTAGTTGAGGGATTAAAGACAGCATGACCCAAGACTGAACTATCGGAACCATATTCCCCATCTGCAGGAAAGGCAAATGTTAGGTTAGGTTATGTTGTATAGTGTGTGAGCTCATCACAGTGGACTAGGCTAACCATCCCAATATCACTAGTTAATTTCCCACCAAAAAAGGGCATCGCAATGGGTCCACAAGGACAAGGACAAGTATGGCACAGCTGGATATACCTGCTCTGCCAACCCGTTAAACTAACCTAACCTAGGCACCATATTCGGCCCAATTCCTAAACTAATTCCCCCAAGCAATTACTTTTCCAACACAACATAAAAATTGTTTCAATTTTGTTTGTGAGGCCAATCTCCTGCAAACTGTTCGAAGATGTACCTTCCAACGTGTTTCCTTCTGTACCGAGCAATAGCTTGACATTCACAGAGAAGATTAGTGACTATGACTACGTATACCCTCTGCGATATGAAAGTCTTCGCAATATCTCCTAGCGTGCTTCGGCTTCCTTCGAAGACAGTGCCCGCAGAGTATCCCTATTGCCATTCAAAGCTTTGATCTGCTCAGTTTTAATAATAACACAAATTTTTTTCCGATCTAACTTAGGTCACAGAGCCCTTAAGACCCTGTGAGTCTGTGACCTACTATATCCGACCATGGTCTGGTCTATTTCTAGTTTTCTCGAGAATAATTCTCCTGGCATTTGGTGATCTTATGCCCTCAATAGTTTCAAATTGTGGCGATACATAAAACATAACATATCCCTCAAACTATCGATTCATATCCCTACAAAATGTCATTCCGATCCTATCCAAAGTCCGCAGTAATCGGCACCTAGCCGGTGTGGTAGCCATCCAGCTAAACAGGCCTACCATAGACCAAACTATCACGCTTAGACAAATCCTTCAAGGTGATACTCTACACTTTTCTTTCCTTCGAAGCCGCATTTTCAAAAACTTTGTGTGGCGATTGCCGAATTCGGGATCAAGGCAAAACTAGTCCAACTGCGGTGGACGGTGGACAAGTCGAGCAGTTTACAATTTAAAAGCAGCCTTTATTCCAACTGCGCACCGACAAAGGAGATGAGCCATCAAGTGGCTTTTATTAGTCTTTTTTTGGAGCAAATAGTGCGAAGCGCAGGCTCGTATTAGAAGTTTTTATGGCGACTGAAGAACAGTCAAAACTAATGGTTGGGCTTCCAGTCAATACTAAAGTGATAGTTGCTGTTCTCTTAAGAATAATTCCTAGATCCTAGACCACTGATCAAAGCAACTTCAAGGTAGTTAGGGAATTCATCTACTTCAAAGTAAACATCAACTCTAAGCATGACAATCTTTAAGCATGAAGATTTAGCTATCTAGAATGACCAAAATGTATCCTCTCTAAGGAACCCTCACCTTTTCAATTTTGCTATAAGGCGACAAAAGTTGTACCATAAGTATAGGGAGACAAGAGAGTTCTGATATTACTGTCGTTCAAGAGGCAAATACTTCGGTCACGGTCATGTGTGCAAGGAAAGCAAAGCGACTTGAAAAAAAGTTATAACCCCGAACGCTTTAAGCATTAGTAGTACCAAAATGTGGATGTAGTCTGTGTATTGACCGGCGCCCGATAGCTTGCAGCTCCTCAGAATCGACTGACTACATAATTACAGGGCATTGCCTTTAATAGAGAGACAACTGCATGCTACTGCTTAGTGCTTGTATTAGTGTATTAGTGTACTTCGCTAATGTGAATGCTCCTTAAGTTGGTTGAGGTCCATTTCCACTTTCGAATTAGAGAGAAGACTTTCCGGGTTGGAATCAAAGATTCTTCAGGCCGGAGTGTGTCTTAGTCGAATGAGACTTACTTTTTTGACCAGATCGATATTGCTAATAGCTCGTAGAGTTCGCTGTTAAATTTCCTCCTCCAAAGTCCGTCAACACAAATGGGACCCAAAATCACTTAACGAATTTTGCATTCTGACCAATAAATTACCAAAAAGATCTTCATCCGCATTTGCTAACGTCTATGCTTCTGCGCCATAGAGCAGTAGAGCCTCCTTGGTGTTTCTTGACAAAGCCTTACTAGTCAATTGCCTTCTTAAGCCAAAGAAACAGCGGTTGGCAAGTGCAACTCTTCGTTTGATCTCTGCTGTTGCTGTGGTGTCATTGTCAAAGTTTATAGCGAAGCCGAGGTAGACAAAGTCCCTAACCAACTCAAAGTTGTAGCTGTCTATCGTGACATTCTGTCCGGTTCGTCGATGTTGTGTTTCCCGTCTTTTTGGCGGCAGCGGTCCGGAAGGAGCGGTCCAAGCTTCGGTGGTTTGGTCATGTAAAACGCATATCCCCGACCAGGATCCCACGACGTGCTATGGAATCCGTACCATTGGGCAGGCGTCTCAGGATGAGATGGTTAGATCAAAATCATAATCTCTCCTCTACCCGTATGGGGGTTGTCTTTGATGAGTTGGAGATTTTTTAAGATCCTATGCTAATAATTGCAAACGCACCTTGTGACTGTGACAGCTCGCTCCGTTTTTCCATTGATATCAATGTCGCTCAATTTTCTAAAGTATGAATGTTGAAAAAGTCACATGACTATTTCAAAAAAAATTTCTATAGGTTTCACTTCATTTTGTTTTTATTAGTTATATTGCAATTAAAACCAGCATTTCATTGCTACAATAGACCAAACGATAATTATTCTGCTTTCCGCCCGCTTCCACGACAAACCATCCAGTGGGAGACATATGCCCAACCGATATAGTTATGCTATAATGAGCTTCAATGGTTGAATCGTCGATTTCATATCCCATGCCCTTAACCAATACTTTTACCAGCTAATAACTTAGCGTCAGCTTTGTAAGAAAGTCATTTGCACCTTACGAGCTTCTAGAGTCTAGAGTTAGACTATAATTCGGCTAAGAGAAAGTGCGGAGTATTGGAGTATGAGCGAGCGGCTCAATTATATTAGACACTTTTCAAACAAATCGAAGCTTACTATTAGAAATCTTGCATCTTGTGTAAGTACAAATCCAGGGCCTAAATTGTCTTATCTCTAAACAAGCTTTACGTGTCAAAATTTGTTTTTGTTTCGTGTATAGAATTGGCATATTTTCGGTCAAGGGTGTGGCTATTCGTCTAATACATAGTATTAATCCGCCCTTAGTCTTAAAATAATCCTGCTCTCCAATACGACTTTCAGTATATGGATGTATCTATAGGTAGAGGTGGGTACATATGTTCATCCATTCTATGAATGTTTAATCAACCCCGAGTAGTCCATACGCTGATCAAACTGAGAGAACAAAATTAACTGTCTGACTTTTGACATCTATACTATGGGTACCCACCAACATTCATTACTCAATTTAGCCGTTCAATAAATTTCCTTATGATGAAATCCGATTGCCACACCATGAGTTTCCCCGTCAAAGGTAGGTGGTACCCATGCCTAACCCATAATTCATCTGTCAACCAAACAGATTGCTGCCAAATACTCAGCAAAGTGTCAAAATCAAAAATTCTGCCATCAAACCCATGGGGTAAAAGAACCACCCCAAACCCTCGCATTAACTCGCAATCACCCCCCGAAACTTATTCCTGAATTATGACAAATGTCAAAGGATATTGTGATTTTCTCCCGCACTCTTGCAATGTCGTTTCTTGACACATTCGCATATTATATTTTCTGCTTTGTGAGCGAGAACAGGAAGAAAAAAAAAGGAAAGAAGAAAAAAGGAACAACATTGTAATGGGCTGCCCTAAACGGTATTCATATTTCACAGATCAAAAGTATTTCCCTTGGCCGTTATTTTGCAATTTCATTTCATTCGGCTCATCTTGCATCTTTCAGCAAACGACTCACATGTTTCTGACACTTTCCACATGGCAATATTTTTCATCTGAGCTCACCCAAGTCACCACCACCACCACCCCACCCGCACTGTTCTAAGGACACTCGAAAGAAAGAACGTTTATGAGAACAGAAAGGATCAAAGTATCGCACCACCATCATACCCCATACCAAGTGCTCTCTAGAGAGAATGCCAAACGGCGACTTTAGTGCGGCCTCTGTTGCGTGTCCCAGTTTTTTTTTTTTTTTTGGGTTTCATGTGTCGTGCGTTCTGGCCAATTGCAGAACACTCAAGTCTAGAATACCGCCGCGCCGCATCGTATAGTAGTCGGTTCGGGTCACCCTTATTGTACATATAATATTTCTCGAGATGGCCATGTGTGTGCCGTATCGCGCGTTAAATAATTTGCGTGTCTTGGCCTTACGCAATAATAAAAACGCCGGACGTATGCGACAAGTGGCATTTATGTGATGAGCGGGGTTGGGGTTAATTTTCACTTGGGGATGGCACATCTTCCATTAAATGGATTTTCATTTTTATTATCGCCATCATATGGGCCTTTATAGCAGCCGGTGCTCGCTGGCTTCGCATTGGCAGCGGGTTCGATGTGGGAATAAATTTTCCTTTATTGGGAATAATTGATCATTCCGAAGGATTCCGAAGGAATCGTGTGGAATCTTTGGCAGAAGTTTTTCTTCTTTAGCCCTGCCTCCCCCCCCACCATTGATAGGGGTAGGGGCACTGCCTCTTCGATGGCAATCAGCAATATTTTATTTTATTTTATTAAATCCTTAAATTTCCACTCGAAGAAGGATATGCTGACAAGGATTCGGGCTGCTTGAACAAAGGGGCGTTGGGGCGGGGAGGGAGAATCCTTTCTCTGTATACCAGATAAGGAATAGTCGTCGTCCTAGTCGTTGTCGGCACTATCAGTCGCCGTGATTTCTGATGGCAGAGCACCAACACACCAGCAAAAAAAATATATATAACAGAAAATGGGACAAAAGGGAAGCGAAAACCCCCTCAAAGAGAAATGATCAAAACTAAATGGCCGCCTGGATATGGAAGGGGGGCTGGCGGTGGAGTGGAAAAAGCGAAAGTTTCCTTGTAATTTATTGCCACATTTATGCGTGCAAATGTGTTCAGCTCCGGCTTGAAAAAAAAAAAAAACCGAAAGGAAAAAATTTCCTTGTTCGGAGTTTTTTTTCTTCCTGTTCATGGTGGCGTTGGTTTTTCTTTCAATAGATTTACGAATTCGTTATGACAGACATCATAGTTAGGCAGAGGCGTGCAAAAGCAAGAATAACACATATCGGAGACTTAGTATGACACTTTTCAGATTTATAGCTCGCAGATACTTCGGGGTTCGTCCTTTTTTGGGTTGTTTACTCAATACTCGGTCGTATCCTGCCGCCATTGACGCAGGAATCAGAAATGAATAAGCCGCACTATAATTAATCATTAGATTATTGGATTTTTGTTTACGCAAAATATTGCCCACCACACCGGAACCGCAATTAATTTTGCGGTCGAGGAGCATTCAGAGGGAAATTTTCATCGCCCATCTAGGGTATGGTTGTGAGATTGACGTTCGAGTTTGGGGGCAGCAGAGCCTTTGACCTTCATGGTAGCTGCGAATGTGAGAGCGAAATTTAAGTGGCATTGAAGAATATGAAAATGTATGGGATGTAACAGGTCTCAGGTCTGTCATAACTGCCATAGATCTTCTTTGCTTCTCAAACGAAATTTATAATATTGAGAAGGTCTTCTATTCTACAGATTCTTGGCGCTCTGCTTGCCTGTAGAATTCACTCACACGTTTCTCTCAAACTGTTTCTATATATTATATAATTCTTCTGTCCGTGTTTGTTACCGTACTCCTCCTTAACGGCTGGACCGATTTTAGTGAAATTTTGTGTGTGTGTTGGAATGGGTCTTGGGATAGTTTATATTCACAATCGGACCCGGTAGGTGGCGCTGCGACCCGATTCCACAAAATTTCAAATAATAAACACTCAACAATAAAAAAAATTTAAAAAGCAGGAATAAGCTCATGCATAAAATTTCAAATAATTTAAAACAACGTTTGCCGAGCCCCCTCATATGTGATAAGTTTGTAGGTACGTAAAAGACTACCTACCTAGAATTAAGCCTTGATGCGGAACTCCACGCAAGTTGAAAGGGGCAATCAGGGCAATCATAGTTTTTTATGTCAGAGCGAACAAAGGCGATGCCATCCTAACCTCAGATATTTTTCAGTGCGTAGTTTTTTATTAATATGGACATTAAGGGGGCTTACAATATGTTAAAAGTGCCCTGGAAAGGATCCAAAATTGTAGAGCATAGCATCATCATCAGTTTGCAAGATGCTAGTCACGAGAAATATCTGTCAATTCCATTCTCGAACTCGAACTCAGTTCAATAGGAAAATCGGTTACTAGGGGTGCACTACCCTCTGGAATCTTGTCATAGACGAGATAGGTATACTTAAAAAAATATGCAATATGCATGACTTAGCGTCCGTGACTATGCGGATGTTGTGACGATTCTAGTTTAAGGTAAATTCCTAAGCACATTGAAATTGGTCCTTAATAAGCTCAGAAAACAGACGGAAGGGTATGGATATGGACATTGGGCCTCTGCACACGAGATTAATTCTGCCGGCAGAAAACCGTTTTTATACCATACTTCGAGCGCACACGGGATGATTTCTGCCGGCAGAAAAATTATATATATGAACCCCTTTTCATTGTTTAGTATTATTTTTATAACTGAAATATTTTGAAAGTTGTGTATGTATTAGTTGTATGCCTTTTTCAACCGCTCAAACTCGGCAGAACATTTTATTCCGTTTATTTCCCCTTACTTTAGTCCCCTCGCCTACAAAATCGGTTTTATGCCGGCAGAATTAGTCTTGTGTGCGGAGGCCCATTGAGTCAACGCGTAAAAGACAAAACTGGTATTCTTTAGTCGGAAATACAAGATACCAGGCTTCAAACTGTCTGTAAGTCTGCTGGAAGCTAGAGTGGAGTTTTTTTTTATCTTAAATGGCGCAATATATGGGGGACTATGAGGCAGCTTATCACGGAATAGCTTAAATACGGAATAGATTTTTAAGAGCCTTAAGTTAGGCTGACAGGCCGCATCAAGTGTAGCCTCACTTAGGCCAGAGGATGCCGATTGTGATTTTAAAAGCCTTACTTTACTTTTTTTAAATAAATTAAACATTCCTTGTTTTATATCCTGGTTTTTATATTATCGATTTTCAGGATAGAGTCCTTAGGTCACAATGCTCTTTCATTTGTATGAGGACGGCTGATGAGATGTGAGGATTGCGACCAATAATGATGCGTTTTCTATACATCATGGTAATCAGGACCATCTTTACTTATGGGACCCTTGTTTGGTGAAAGGCCACACAAAAAGATAAAGGACATGTTGACCAAAGTATAGAGAAAGGCTTGCAATGACATCACTTATGCTCTCCAGTTGGGCGTTTATGTGTCTTTTACCACTTGACTTACAAACAAAATATCAGACAAGTAATATTCGGCTTCGGTTCACTAATGCCGGGCTCTTCAAAACCGGCTATATAGGCTAGAGCTCAATTCTCAAGGAATCTTTCTCCAAAATCGCTGATAAAGTAGATGAAAGTCGGGAAAACTTGATTTCGACATAGCGATAGAGATGCTAGGGAGGAGTGGCAAAGAAATAAAGTCTTAAATGAAAATTCAATTTAGATTTATACGGATGGTTCTAAAAGTCAGGTATACATACACTAAAGATATAGACGTACAGGTGTCAATGAGACTTCCGGACACATGGAAGTATGTTCCAGGCAGAGGGGTTCTGGCCATACTCAAAGCCTCGGAACCACTTGAAATGGGATCAATATCCAAGAAAAATATCGCCCTCTACATTGCTAGTCAGGCTGAACTAAGACCGCTGGAGTCTTATATCATAAAATCGGACCTAGTCAGCAGTTCCAAGCCGAACCACGTCAAATTGTGTTGAGTCCTCGGACGCTCTAATATTTAGAGTAACAAAAAGGCCGACATTCTAGCCACAAACGGAGCAAAATAAAACAATTAAAGCCATAAGACCGCCAATAGTCGTGGCCAAGAGAATTATTCTCGAAAAATCAAAAAAATTGGACAGACCTAAGATGGTCACATATAGAGGGCCTGAGCTAGATAGAAAACATTTTAAAGACTGATTAAGCTTAGTAGATCAAAGAGGAAATATTACTCTAGGAGATTAGGTTTGAGTTTAACGAATACCTACGTCAATCTGCAGGATTTTGAGGACCTACATGTCGACGAGGATATTACTCTTCTTCTCTGTGAATGTTAAGTAAGTGCTCGCAAGAGGAGAAAGATAGTTCTTTGACAATTTGGAGGAGGTTAATTTTTCAAAGAAAGTTGACATCTTTTTTTCGGTCCTATATGCGCTTAATTTCTGTCTGTAAAAGGTATGGCCTGCCATGTTGCCTAGTCTATTGTTATAAACTCACAGCCCTACATAACGTTTCCTCTCCTAACTTAACCTATGTAATATTATCATAAATGAATAAGTTTGATGATCTTAAACTTCTAAAGTTTTAAATTTCTTGACAGCACGGATATAATGAAAGCCGTCTATAATGAAATAAATCCAGTAAAAAGCCATTAGGCTAATAAACTGTGTTGTGTATTTCAAGCGGACTGCTTTGTTGTTTTATGCCTTCAAAGCGATAATAGGTTCAAAAATCAATCCTCATGACGAACAAATTGAGTTTGAAAGTTTCTAGATGAATGTAGACGATTTCTAGCCAGGACTCGACAGAGATTCTGGAATCCAGTTAATATTTTAGTTATTTTTAGAGTAGTTGCACCTTATATACATCTTGTCGGCTTGTAAATAAGCAGCAGATCGTATGGCAGACTCACTACTCGATTTGGTAATTCCTTGCTACTAGTACCAAAGCTCTGATACTCTGTTTAGCTGTGACACCTCTCTATTGCTCTCTGTTATTCCGCTGCTACTGCTCTGCTGTTGCTACATGGCTACTGTTATCTGCTAATGTTCAATTAACTCTCTGCTATCGTTCTTTCACCACATACTGACTGCTTTGAAAAATGGTAGGTACTGTCATTCAACTGCTGCAACTACTTCCCTGTTTCTGAAATTCTGCTGAGCTACTGTTTTGCAAGTGCTCTGTTACTACTCTGTTAACTGCACTGTAACAACGCTGCTTAATCTATTACTCTATGCAGTCCGCCAGGATGACATTTTAAATTACCTTTAAATGATGCAGGATGACAAAATGCAGTTCGTGTGGCATTCTTCTGCTCTTCATTATTGGATAAGGATCATTTGTCATAATCTAAATGCTACTGCATTCAATGTATCTTCCTCCCTTAAAATTTCTGATATGAACCAAGCTCGCATAAAACTGCAATTAAATGCTAGAAAAGAGGTCCCTTTAAAGTTCAATGCCACGCATATCCTTCGCGAACATGTTCTGATGTTCATCATCAATTTGTGCCTATGACCAATTTTGATTCTCCTTCCAAGCAATTACCAACGGCAAACTCCTATCCGTCTTGTATGGCTTCAGTGTGCGCTCAGTGTTCACATATCCTTTTCCTCATAATTCCATTCAAAGTCATACGCGTTGGCAATTTTCCACCATCAGTCGGCACCGGCAGGAGGAAGTGGAAGTGGAAGTTAAACTTCAACTTGATGATGATGTGCTTCGATCCGAGTGTATAGCACTATATACCTCCGCAGGCAGAGGGGAAATCGTAAAAGAGCACGCACCATCGGTCGTCGTCATCGTCATCATCGCGCTTCCCATAGCGATAATCAATCGCGACACCTTTTATGCTGCTCTTCCTTTGCAGCAAAATGTTACGCGTCGCTCCGCGCTCGTAATCGATACATGGCGAAGGCAGCCAAGCAGCGATTACCAGTGTCTTCTTTCCGTATTCGTTTCGTTCCTGCTCCAACTCCTACGACGACGACGACGTGCGTTGTCTGAATGAAGAAGAGAAAACATACACGAAACGGAAATCGAAATTCGATACTTTGATTCGTGCCTCAAAAATGCGATACGAACAATTGTTGAACCCTGCGAGGCGACAACACGTCTCACCGTACAGCAAGGGTGAGAACAAGAGTCCTGCCTGCACAGTGCACAGGTGCTAGGGTGTGAGTGATGGTTCGTTCCTTTGCGGAAGGAAAGGCTTTTCGCGTTCAGTTTTACGCGCTTAATATGCGCAGAGATGCTGCCACCGTGTCCACTTATGTGTGTGCGGTACATCCTTATCTAGACGCTTGGGATCTTCTTCATTTCCGTCGCCATCGTCCTTTGTGAACCCCGATGCGAGTGAGTGATGTGTTTTGATTACGTGCTAATAACGCGCGCGTCACTCAAAGCGAATCTTGTGAACGCTTCAAGAGTCTGACACGACACACTAGGGTAGTGCCATGGTGACACGGCAACGTGACCAAGTGGCTGGAACTGGAACTTCATATATGGCAACGCAATTGAAGAGATTGCAAGAGGGAAAGCCAGAGCAACAGCAACAACAGCAGTAGCAGTGCCACAAACTCAAGTGTCTCTCCTTGATGATTGCACAGGCACACTGCATATATAGTGCATACCTGCAGCTCATAGTCGTGTCACCGGCGACGGCGTTTCCACCTGCCCGCGCGTTGGGAATCCGTTTTTACCACTGCGAACAACAAATCGGTATGTGGTAGTACCTATAGTTGGTATCATTGTTACATCGATACGAGACATCCGGGGGAAATGGCGTATATGAGGTTTAGATCCGACTGACTGAGCCCATCCGAGAAGCACGAGGATATTTTGTTTCCTTCCTGACAGCTTTGCCACGTCAGAGTGACACTTTTGAGTATCGCGCGGCGAGAATTCCATTTAGTCTTTCATTGTGTTTTCTTCCATTTCAGTATTTTTTTTTTGTGTGTGCGTTGTTATCCTTGTGTATTCTTGTCCTGAAGTGCCACTTGGTTATTGAATTGGGGTGAGCGTTTATGCTTATTTGTAGCTGCGGGAATGCATTCACCACTCCATCTGGCCATAATATAGGACGACGAGTGACGAGACGGGGACAAATGATTGGTGGTGGTAATTTAGTTGCGCCTTGTTGCGCACAACAGTTGCAGTCGCAATGCGAATCCTTGATACTCAAATGGGTATACAACGTACTCATCATATGTCAAGGGGGTATATGTATACATTCGGCAGGATTAGTTCGCTTTTGTTGCTTTGGCAATTTGTATCCTTTCTTCTATAGCCCAGCCAAAGGGGTTCTTGTTGTGTTTCTATGGCTTCGCGCGCGATATTTGGTTATATTATTTGTCCTTACGGGGTTGTGACGAATTAATTTTGTGTACACACCAGCAACATGTTAGGATTCTAGGAATGGGAATTTTATTTCATTATATAAACTTCATGGGGATTCAACGAAACCAGGATGTAAATTGATGAATATCGCTTTTGTTGCGAGGATAAAGGGATTGGACTTGCTTTTTTTTTTTTTTGATGAATTCAATGCGAAATGATGAAAGTCGATTATAGAGTTGATCGGCGACGAGCAATAATTTGGTCGTAGCAATTTATGAAGGGTAGTATCCTTCGGGATAGGTATGGGATAAGTGAGATTGCAATACTCTCTTTTGTTAAGGTATGATTTCCACATACGTATATAGTCTCAACCTCAACCGAGGATCGCAGTGAATTGTCTGAAATTCATGAGCATCAGCATATTAGAGGTTTAGCAGATTAGCAGAGCAATAGCAGACAATTACCAGAGAACTAGCAGAGAGGCAGAAACAGAAAAAAATTTAACACTACGGGAACAGAATCGGATAAGTATAATCGTGAAGAAGCAGAGCAAAACCAGGAGCTTACTGAAAGCAATGGCAGAAAGGTAGCAGGTAACAGAAGAACAGCTGCACGCACAGTGTTGTGTTAGTAACAGAGCAGCTGTATCAGGGTAGTAACAGAAAGAGAGGTTCACAGCGCGGTATAGCAGAGCAGTATGAGATCAGTTGAAGTGTGATAGCAGAGCAGATGTAAATCGCAGTGGTATGATACAAGAGCAGCAACAGAGTAACAACATAGCGGCTTTAGAGAAGTTACAGAGAGATGTACAGTACAGTAGTATGCAGTATCATAGAAGTACACTCTGGAGTTAGCAGAGCATTTTCAGTAAAGTAGCGGAATGAAGAGGGCTTGGTGCACTGCGACTTTGTGGTCTATTGTGCCCCCTGCTTATACCTTGGAAAAGTGCATGCCCTTTAACAGAGACCTAACAGACAGGTATTCCAAAATAGCAGCACAGTATCAAAACGGCATCAGAGAAGAAGCCGCAGTATGGTAGCAGAAAGTTAGCTAACTAATGACGATCATAATATTGCAGCAGGAAAACAATAGTAAATATGGTGAAACACTTGCAGTACAGTAGCAGAGAGTTAACAGAGGAACAGCAGAGAAATAGAAAGGCTAAATAAGTCGTGTAGGAAAACAGTAATTAAGTTAAATCAAAGCATTTATTCCAATTAAAATAACTCCATGGCAGACCAGAGAATAGACAGCAATATGGGAGTAGTAACAGAGAAATAGAAGAGAATTAACAGAGCAACAGCAGGCTAGTTACCAGAGTACTAGAAATGCAATGTATGCTCACAGTAACAAGGGTAAAGCAACAGACAATCACAACAGAGCAGCAAAAAAATCGCACAATGGTTTCGTAGTATTAAAAAAGAGATAACAGAGTCGTAGCAGAGTGTTAGCAGATAGGTGGCAGAGCAGTAACTGAAAAACTGCAATAGAAATGCAGCAAACTAGATGCATGAAGTAGCAGAGCACTACAAAGCCACTAAAATGTAATCACAGAGCATTAACAACGAAATAGCAAACTGCTTGTGATCAATAACAGTCCAGAGTATATGAAAGACAACAGAGCCGTTGTAGTTGTAGTAGCAACAAATGAATAGATTAGTATTTTTTGTAAAGACATGGTTCCATACAATTTACATCTGACAGCTCAATCTACTCACAATTTCTATGTACAATTCACTACTCCATGGAAATATTTCCCCCTATACCTTGTGAATCAAGTTACCCGAGTATCATTGGAGCCTCTATGGCTCGCCCAGTCTTTTTCCGTCATATAATCGCCCAACAACATGTGGTCAAGAACATTATGAAGAAAACTCCTTTTCATCCTTTATCGTTCGGCAACGGAAACGGCAAATGGCGAAACTATACAAACCAACTAACAAAGAAACTACCAAACGAATGGCATTCGATTGAGAATGAAATTGTTTTCCAAGGGTCAACCATCAATCAAACGGTGAAAATTGAAAACGCACGAAAGGATGTGACTTTGCAGTCGAGCGAACGAAGAAAAATACCAATTCTTGTCCAGCTCCAAAGGAAAACGAACCAATCAACCCCAAAAATCATACCATCCCCATCACAATGACTTTTGGCGAGTTTAGGCGACGCTGTTGTCGGCGTCACCAGGACTCCTTATTTTATTATCATCATTCACCCCATGGAAAGTGTCAAAGAGACAAAAGGATATTTCTGTTTTTGTTTGGGGCAAATCTTGACCGACTAACGAAAGAAAGAACGAGAACAAATCTTAACCAAATGAAGGGCAACAAAATAACGAACAAATGACAGAGGTCCTTGTGTATCCTAAATGATGTTACAACAGCCCCACATCTACTCGGGGGTAGACTACATCAGAAAGTGTTGCGTATTATACACATTTTTTTTCTTCGTCTTTTACCATGCAAAATAATAAAATAACAACGGGGAAAAGGCAAAACAATAAAATACAAAACACACCCCCACCCCAAAAGGAAAACAAAAAAAAAAAGTTGTATAGTCAGAGGAACAAAAAAAAGGACACATTTTCCCATCGAAATGGGTTTCTTTTCACAGTGGCACACTCTTTCTCAATACACATTCGAATGACAAAACCGATTCCAGAAGTTGACCCACCACCACCACCACCGGGGGAACCCGTCGAAGCTATGGCGGGGCGGCCGTCGTCATCGTCATCGTATCGGTGGGCTGTGTTCTGTTCGTAGTGATGGGCGTCCGTGAATTTCTTTTTCCAGTTTAGATTTTTATGGTCGCAAAACAATAGATTTTTTTAACCTCTTGTTCTTTGCCGGGTTTTTATGAAGCCATAAACTTCAAGTTGAGATATTTTTTCTCATCAGAGGTTTTTCAGACTGCGGACTATGGGCGCAATGGCGGGCGAGGCGAGGTGTTTATTTAGTACAGAAGGACAGGGGCTGGTTGCGTTTATTTTATTCTCTCCATTCGCTATTTTCTTCATTTTGATAACGAAATTTATTGGCCACACAAAGAAGCTGAAAACACAACAACAACAACAGGAGCAAAAAAAAAAACGAAGAAGTCCTTTCCAACGGAAAAAAAGGGTGAAACACTTAAAACTGACAATGTACACAGGTTTTGGGGTTTACTTAATGGCCACTCTGACTCACAGTTAGCATTTTTAATTGCCCGGGAAGATAAAAACGTGGGTGTTGTGTCTTTAAGATGAAAGAGCTGGCAAAATGAGGGAAGGTATAGCTTCTTCACTTCATCCGTGGGATGATGGGTGGGGTGGCTTTACGATTGCGCCAGTGAGAGAAGCAGAATAAGGGCATCAGTGATTACACGTGTTATTGTAGTGGCGAAATTCACGATAAAATTTAACGCGGATAATTGCAACCAAAGCGTAATCAAAGTAGCGAATTTGATTAACTGTATAGAACAAAGTAAGTCCGCGCGGATAGAGTGTGCGGTTATATAAAGAAAATTATCTTAAGGAGGGTGGAGGGCTTTTAATGAGGTTTCCGTCTAGATAATATTGTAATAAAGGATTTCGGGGTTTATCGTCGAGTTGGGTAGGTTCAGGTTTCAGTGTCGTTTTCACATACTACTTTGATGTTTGGTTATACAGCTGTAATTTATTTTGTATCATGCAATTCGCTGTGTGTCGGCAGATTGTGGATTTTTTTTCCCACTACTGGCTAAAGTTAATTGACATCAAGTTTGCAACTGTGTATAAGGATATTTTGGTTGTCTGCTTCATCGTCCAAGTAATGATCACTAGGCCAGCAATATTATTGAATACAACAAAGAGGCTGAAAACAGTATTCCATTTTTGCTTATAAAGATTTTCGGTCTGTCCAGACCTTTTTTCTCTTAAAGCCGTTCGTTCAGTTTTATACGAGGAAGAATGTTGGAAAGAATTTTTGAGATGTCTGGCTATTACCCAGTTGAATGGACACACCTAAAACCGATGTTTGAACAGAACGTCTAAATGGACAGATATAAGTTTGAGGTGGTAAGGGACTTTGTCTACCTCTGCTATGCTATAAAATCGGATAACAACATCTCCAAAGAAACAACATCTTCGAATAATAAATCTTGTCAATCGCTGTTTCATTGGGCTAAGAAGTCGAATCAGTAGTGTGGTTGTATCCTGATCCTGAACAACTATAAAGAGATTCTGTATACGACTTTGAACATCAGTTCTGCTGAAGCCTTGTCTACGATGCTATAACAGCTCCGCAAAGAATACGATCGTGTATCTGAATGTGGATAATCAGGTGCTCCTCGAAAGTATCAATTTTCTATACCCAACAGCACTCTACAGTCTACAGTCTTTCAGAAAACAAGTGGAGAATAAGATTCGATTGATATCCAGTGACCATCTGTGGCATATATCACTGAAGCTTTGATCAGATTTTAACAAGAGTCAGTCGAGCACAGTAATACAAAATGCATGAACGTCCGTATCAATTTAAGGCACAATGAATGGGCTAGAAAATGAATACCCTAAACAAAAACTAAAAGTTAACATAATATTTGTATATTATACAATACTATAGCTTTTGCCCGCGCCTTTGCTCGCGTAGCCCTCAGGATTTGGTACACTAAGATTCCGCACCGCCCAGATCTTCTATACTGTGCAACAAATGCAACCTAAAAGATCGTTAGGTTAGGTTAGTTTGAATTGGCTGCCGGCAAAAGGCCGGCACACTTAGACCAATTAGGTCCCTTGTGATACAGCATGAATATATTAAAAATGTCGTCCTACTCGTTGAACCAGTTTGAGCTTCTGATGAAGTAAAGGAGACTATGAATGTCTAGGTTTGTTAGATTGTTTAGATCATTGTAGTAGGAGGCTCCCAAATGGAGTTTCCGTTTTCGGGAGAGTACCGGAGAAGTGCAGAGGAAGTGCTGAATAGTTTCCTCCTCCTCTTCGTCCAAGCAACAACAAAAATCGTTTGAGAGTTAGCCAAGCCTTGTTGCATGCCTGCCTATAAGGCAGTGTCCCGTAATGACGCCTATTGTGGCGCCGATATGCCTCCTGTCAAGAGAGATCAAATTCTTAGAACGTTTGAGATCTAGCTTTAGCCGTAGCGATTGGGATACTTAGAGTACATTTGTTTGGTACGATAGGTAGTGTAGTTCCGAGCTTGGCAAGTTCGTCAGCCTTACAGTTACTTGGAATGTCTCTGTGCCCCGGCACCCATCAGAGGTGAATGTTGAACTGCTCCGCCATCTCTCTGAGAGACGTGCGACAGTCTAGGGCTGTAGTAGAGTAAATAGAGGCTGATTCCAGGCACTTAATTGCAGCCTGACTCTCCGAGAAGATGCGGATATCTTTAGCGGATATCACGTTTTCTTTTACCCAGGATAAGAATTCCTTTATTGCCATTATTTCCGCCTGAAAAACGCTACAGTGATCTTGAGACGGAAGGAGAGACTGAGGTTTAGTCTATCAGAAAAAACACCACCTCCTAACACCATCAGACGTTTTCGATCCGTCTGTGAAGAATTTAACCGCCTTATCATCAAAGAATGTCCTCTCCTCCCAGAATGACCTATTGGGGATGGAGACTTGGAAGTTTTTATCAAACTGTAGTTGTGATATGGAGTCGATGTTTTTTCGGGAGAGTCTTAAATGTATTTAAGATAGCAACATGGCCAGTTGTTTTGCTGGTCCACTGTCAAGCTGCTTTCAAACGAACTGCTGAAGATGCTGCCGTTTGTTTGCTGAAGATATCGATGGGAGTCAGGTGAAACAGGATGTCAAGTGCAGAAGAAGATGTGGTGCGAAGAGCTCCACTGATACACAAGCAAGCGGTTCTTTGGACTTTGCATAGTTTATTACGATTTGTCGCTTTATCTAAGGCAGTCCACCAGACAGCCACACCGTACGTAAGTATCGGCCTTATGAACGAGATGTATAGCCAGTGGGTGATGCGAGGTTATAGCCCCATTTATTTCCTATAGCTTTTTTGAAAGAGAAGAGAGCTATGGTTGCTTTTTTAACTCTTTCTTGTATCTTAGACTTCCAGCTAAGCTTTCTTTCTAGAATAATACCCAAGTACTTGCCTTCATTGAAGAAAGTCAGGCTTATGCCATTTATAGATGGAGGGTCAATGTGCGGAATTTTGTATTTCCTAGAAAAGAGAACAAGTTCGGTCTTGTGAGGGTTAACGCCCAGCCCACATTGATACGCCCATTTTACTAGCGTGTGGAGAGCGTGTTGTAGGAGTTCTTTTAAGGTATTTGGATACTTTCCTGATACGGCAATAGCAACATCATCCGCATATGCAATCACTTTGTAGCTCTCCGCTTCCAGGCATGTCAGCAGTTGATTGACCACTAAGTTCCAGAGAAGGGGAGACTGGACGCCACCTTGTGGGGTTCCTCTACTGACAGATCTTCTGGCAGATGCCCCGCTCAGACTAGAGTTAATGATTCGGCTATTGAGCATCAGATTAATCAACCTCCTGAGCGAGGTGTCCACGTTCAGAGCTGACAGTGCTTGCACGATTACAGACTGCATCCATTAATATTGGGACCGGTCGATCCGGTAGGCGTAAAATGCTGCTTTGGGACTCATCCCATCCCAAAGCAGTGATGTCATCATGCTGGGATCTTTTTAAAGCACCACGGTGGTTATCATCAGATGTATCTACGTTGTTAAAAGCGCCTTCAATGCCAAGGAATTCAACCATAATGTACTCCTTGTGACGGATGGAATCATCGATGGAACATGTCAGCCTATGCAGAGCTGTTTCCGCGGATTTACCTTTAGAGTAAGCATGTTGAGCAGTGGATAGAAGTAAAACATCGGTAGGGTATGTGTATCACTTTTTGGCAGTCATTGTAGGGACAGAGGTTGGGACGCATTACAAAGCTTCAAAATGATTACCACGAACGGTTCGTGAGTTATGAAAAGGGATCATCACCAATAACTCAAGCCTCAAGCAAAATTTCCAAAATCGGAGAAAAACGTTTTCTTTATTTCACATAATAGGTATAGGTAGAGTATAAGGTAAAGGATAAAAACCGAGTTTGAAATCAATTGGATGAAAAATAAAAGTGTTCCCATTTAAAATTTGTTCGATGGCACAAATAAGTTAAAAACAGAGCTACAAAGGACTTAAAAAGGCAATCATTATGGTGGGTGATCTGTCTCTACCGACCTGTTATTGTACAATGTACATTATTAGTCGTAGGCATGTTTCGATACTAAAAGCACTTTTGTTCGGATAGTATTGCGAATACACAAGTCTATTAGTCTATAAAACGTTTTCAATAGAAATTAAAATAGATAAAATATCTATCTATCTATCTAAAATAGATTGGTAGGTCTAAAGTCGTTGAGCGAGTTGTGTTGTGACTCTCTATACCGTTTTGGATATCACATTCCTTCATAATTTTGGCACGAATCTGAGGTCCATCCATACACATAAAAAATAAGAGTAAATTTACTGTCTTTAGGCTTGAATATCATAAACATGTCCGCCAGGCTTACACATTTATTAACAAGTAGGTAAGCCATTAATCGCACATATCCAAAATGAGTTAAATGAAACTTTGTCCTCTGAAAAATCACATTTATTTTGATTCTGCGTGACTGTGAAGTGTTACGCTCTTACAGATCGCATACGATTGACCACCTGGGGCATGGCTATAAAACGAAATTGCCTGTCTACTACTGTCTACATCGCGGCATTCGAAAAAAAACCTTTCATCTTCATTATTAATCTCTGTCGCTATTTTTTTGTGGTACATATTTAAACTACTTAATGTTAACGTATTAAATTTTTTTGTTTACCAAATTGAAGCTTATCATTCATAGATGTGTCGAAAATAATTATAATTTCAAAAAATGTTCATCTCGGACAACAAATTTCATAGATTCCCAGTTGGAGACATGCATTTAACGTGACTGTAACATCCTGTCTGCCGATAAAGTCGCAATATTTTCTATTTTATTACTTACTAGCTGGACCCGTGCTCGCCTTGCCCGCTCGTATATGTATATTTCACAAACTGGCTGGACAGAAGTAAGTCACTCATACACAGTACCTATCTGTTCAAGAAAAATTGCTTTCGATGTGCGACAACAACCCCAAAGTAGAACTATGGAATCCAAACAACTACCCCAACCCTACCCTGTTACGTCATATCAGAATAAAATTCCTACTGCGTTGCGTGGCGATATGCGATAATGGATGAAATACATTGGATATATAATGTGCACCCTTTGCATCGCCCTCCCTCTCATTGATCTTGCTACTTGTTTAATATACTGCATTTCCTTTCCTTTCCTTTGCTTCCCTCTTCCTATAGAATCCAAACAACTAACTACCCCAACGCCAACCCAACACAGTTACCATACCACATATCGAATGAAATTCTGAAATGAAAACTGTTTTGTATTATACGTCTCTTCTCTTATGAAGATTATTAATATACCTCATGCCATTCTGCAGCACGCACGACTCACCCCATCCCCATCCTTAATCGGACATACAATCATAATATACATACCTACATAATATACAACTGACCATAGCACTCACTGCGAAAACAAATCAACCCTTAACGATTGTGTTTGTTTGACGATCGCAAAAGTATAAACATCCATTCGTAGCAAGGTATTATGTGTATGTATATATTTTCACTTCAAAAAATACATTTTGGCTAAAAACTGTTCCTAAGGACGTGGCTATAAACGACATAGCCTATAGCAGTCTCACAGTCTTAAGGAACATTTAAAAAAAGTTTCATCGAAATCTGTCCAGTAGTTTTCGAGTTTTTAGCTGACAAAGAAAATGCCTACAGTTTTATTATATGTAAAGATTTGACTTTAACCTTTGTCACTACTGTTGCCAAGATACTACAGTTGTGACCAAGCATCCCATTCCCGAAGTAGCTTTGAGTAGCTAACATGCTTTAGTGTTGCTTTTATGATCTTTTCGAGTCACTCCAGTGATACAAGGCTTGTTTATTAGATATTATTCTTTCAGTCAATAGCTACATAAACAAATTTCATAACAATGGGTAAGAGATAAGATCGATGACTTAGCTTTAACAACAAGTTCGGTCATCCTGATTCAACTTAGTTGTCTCAAAATTGACCCAGAAAAATCAGCATTGCTATTCTGACCCTCGTGAATAAGACACTGAGATACTTAAACTTCTCCACCAACTTAACTGGGACTCCGCAAACATGCAGATTGCATTCACCAGGCGTTCCGAAGATGACCTTGCAAATATTCCCCCAAGAAGGCTTATCTTAGATTGATATGTAGTCCATATAAGTGTATTTCTTAAAAAGGGTCAGAAAATCACCACAGTCAGCCAATCGGTCAGTTGTTACCCAAACCCGCATTCGCATTCCCAAACTACTTTAATGATGCGACAGAACTCCCTCTTTATCTAGGGCTTTGAGCATCATCTGCCCTGATTTCATCCACTTTTTTGATTCATTTAAATGGCGCTGTGACTTCAGGTAAAAATGTCGCGGTATAGCGACATTTAAGCTACGATTCGTCATTGGAAAAATGGCGATCACACGTCATTTCGTGTCCCATCGTCATTTATGTCCCAAAATCAAATGACGGACACTGCGAGTCATTTAGAATTCTCCGTTGGGATGCCATTTAAATGACGCAACAGCCAAAAAGTTTAGTCATTTGTCCTAGGCATCATTGAAGAGCGATCGCACGGACATTTTTTTCCGCCATTTAAATGACGCCGGAAATATTATCCCAAAAATGGCAATCACACAGAACGACATTTAAATGACTGCTTTGTGACGCGATTTTTACGTCCAAACGCCATTTAAATGGCTCAAAAAATTGGTCGTGTAATCGTAGCTTTACAGATCTATGATCTGCAGTGAAAAATTTGGAAAAAAAATTACAAACATCATTAGTGGTACCCGGTAATTGGCCGTACACTAAGGAAACGTCTCTCCTTTTTGTCAGTCCCTCTAACCTCGAAAGTATAGAAATGATATTTCCATCCATGTGAACTCAAAACCTACGGAAAGGTCCGATTTTTCTTTAATTTTATCTTCAATTACATGTCCAATTCCATCGCAGTAATAACAAAGCTACCGCAGTAATCTACCTCACCACACGAAGCATCTACTACAGTACATGTAAATATCTCATCCAAAACGAAAAGCCATTCCATAAAAAAAAAGAGGGAACAAGCAAAACGGATGTGAAATTCAAACTGATATCTTGATGATAATTAGAGTCCGCGACAACGTATTCGTATCTGTTGCCTTTTTTCCACATTATTCCGATACAGATGTCCTTTGTCCTGTCTACTGTGCCACCACAAGAGAAAGGAATGAATATTTCGATCGGAAGGAAACAAAATCCTTTTTTGTTTTGTGCCCCACCGAAGTTCACATTTCAGTGCACATTTTAATTGATGTGACAATGGTGAACCGTATGTCGGAACTTTATGGGAATTTTATTCAACGGAAGAATACAGGGGGTGCGAAAGGATGCGATGGTCTCTACACTGTACACAGTGGTCCAAAGAGGGAAACACTCCATGCGGTGATCTTTGAACTTGGTATATGGGATAACTACAGTTGGGTTGCTGGTTTGACAATTAAAAAAAAAAAAGTTCTGTAACTGAATGGATGTTGTGGAGGTATCCTGTTTGTTTAATTTGAATTCGATTAGCGATGTAGTGACCACATGTATTCATGCGGACATTTTCATAGTTTAGCGAAATAGAGCAACCTGTTTATATGGTGTCGACCCTATAAATCCCCGGCTTGTCTTAAATTGCGGTGAGGGTAATCTCGCGGGCCATCCATTTCGCCTAAATTACATTTTAAGCGTAACAACGAATAATTTTTCATCTTGTGATTTTTTTTTTCCCACTCTTTACCACAATCAGAGTCAATTTCGTTTTGGGGAAGACTCTTCATGTATACGACCTAATCCAACATCCACATCCCCTAGCTGGAGACACACCAGCTAAAGGAAATCGTTCGGACGTGCTGAGAATTATGTCGTTTGGCAGACTTTTCACTAATAAGTGATGCCAGAGTGCTGTTACTACACACCGTCACGAATAACACAAAGACGACGAAGCTGAAGATTAGCCGGCTGCTTACAATTCCTTTTTGTTCTCTGACGGTGCTGCTGCATGATATAATCTCGCACGTTTTTTTTTTTTTTTTGTTCTTCAGTTTATCACAGTCGTTCCATCTTCATCTGCTTCATCAGGTGAGAGATGGATGTTCAACATTCAAAATCACCGCTGACACCCTGAAGTTGATGTTTCGCATAGGAAAGCGCCTGACAGCCAAATGGGATACACGTAGTGAATGTCCTTTTCGCACAAGCACTTGTAATAGAACAAGACATGCCCTATTATTGCCTTGGACACATTGTAAATCCTTTGAAAAATGCGAATCAACTTATAACAATGGTGCGGCAACGACACAACGCGACGACACGGTCGCTGGTGGGAAGGTTAAGTAGAGGGAGGCCAAGTATAGGTATCCTGTGAAAAGAAAATATGAAAAATTGCCAAAATAAAAAATTTCCACGTTAATAGGGGAGAATTTCCGCAAACAAAGTAAGTGGCGATGATACCAAAACAAAAGGGAAAGACAAGAGAATCCACATAATATTGCTCCTGCGTTGCCCCAACACCAACCCCAACCCCTAGCTCGCAAGCCCCATTGTTGTATATTGTGTCCGACAAATTTGCTCCACTTTAGAGGCATGTCGGTTGTTGCTGGGATGGGGGAGTGCTGTTCGTGTTCTCCTAACCTGACAGCATGGTATGAAGATGAGAGTATGATTTATGCCATAAATTTGCACCAATTTGTTGTACGTACTTTATTTTGTTTTAAGATTTACTTCACCAATAAGTGGGAGCATTATTTGGGGGGCGGGGTATAAGTGTTGTATAGGTATATACATGGAAACCAAATGCGGGTACCTACGTGTAAACGAATGTTTTGTAAAGTCGAAGGAGAGCTTCTCACTGAAGGATTTCGGTCGTTTAATCCGATTTTTTTAGTGGCTGGAAATCCTCCAGAATGAACAGGAAATGTCATTTTGCAAAGTCTTCCATGTTAGATTTTGGTAGGAATAATAGGTAGCCTTTCGTGTTAATTTAATTGAGTCCAGTTCGCTTTTTGCAGTTTAATCCCTTGGGCCCTATTGAAAATTACATTTGGATATAGGCACGCTGTGGGCAAAATTTTGTAGATACAACTTTAGGTGCCTACCACCGATATCTTGCGCTTACCTTAAGGTGGACTCGCGCCAAACAATACTCCAATTCAGATACAGTTGCGCACTCAAAGTTGGTTTATGTTCCCTTTCATTTATGTGAGCGCCACTTAAGGCGAAGTCTTTCCCAGCTGAGTTAGCCGTCCGGGTTGGATATGGATTGGAATCGAATTAGAACTCTTCAAAATAATACCCCTCTGTGCACAGAAGTGGTTCGTCCATAAAGGTATATCTATACAACATTGTGACCTAATATCCCTAAACGATATCTATATATATAAAAAAAAGTTGTATTGTGTTTGTCGCCAATGTTCTCTGTAATGCGTGAACCGATTTTGATTCTGGAAATTTCCCATGAAAGGTGACGTTAATACCATGATTTGATTTGATATACGGTCTTTGTAGGTGTATTAGTTCATGAGTTATAGGGGCGTGGCACATCCCATACAAAAAATGCATTAAAAATCGTATATTTCGAAAAGCACCGAATCGATTTAGTTCAAATTTACGTAACAATCTTAGGTATTGGCCCTGGAGTATTTCTGTGAAGATTGATCGACATCGCACAAAGGGGCGTGGCATCTCCCATACAAAAAGTACATTCAAAATCTTATGTCTTGAACACCACCGAATCGATTGAGTTCCAATTTACACACATTCTTAGGTATCAGCCCAGGGGTATTCCTGCGAAGATTGGTTAATATTAGACAAAGGGGCGTGACACTTCCCATACAAAAAGTACAATTTAAAATCGTATATCTCCAAATCTACCCAATCGGTTGAACTTAAACTTATAGATAATCTTAATTATTGGCCCTGGAGTGCTCCTCTGAAGATTGGTCAAAATTGGACAAAGGGGCGTGACACTGCCCACACAAAAAAAACATTCAAAATCGTATATTTCGAAAACCACCGAATCGATTGAGCTCAAATTGACAGATAATCTTAGGTATATAAGGGGGTGTGGCGCGTATTTTTCGACAGTCATGGGAGTCAAAGTTTGTAAAATTTGTAACATTGATAGCTATGCATGATAGACAAGAATACTTTCTACGCAATACGATTCCTGGAAAAAACAAAAATATGTACCACGGAGCATTACAATAAAAACAGTTTATCACTGATTTAAATGAATTTGAAACTGATTTTTTTATTTTTCTATTTTGCACTACGAAGTGTGCAGGGGTTCGCTAGTTGACTATACAGCAATCAGCGTTTTTCCTGTCGAATTTGAAAATTGGTCCTAAATTTAAAAAAGCTTTAAGTATCTTAAGCTTTGAAGGAAACAAGTTCAAACTTTCTAGAAAAATCTGTCGAATTTTAAGCACTGGGTGGAAAGCTCTTAGTGATCTACAATTTGACAATAATTAGAGTGATTCGACATAATCCTGATGCGATAAGTTCCGATAATTCCTCTCACGAAAAAATTGAGAAAAAAAGAAACTCTTCTTTGAAAAGTTAAACTTTTTAACGATAGCGATGGCGAATCACCTCAGTGAAAGACCGACTTGAATTCAGTCGTAGTTTATGTATCTACCTAATGAACGGCAAAAAAAAATGTAATTTACTAGATTACAATGATTAATCTTTTTCGGTCAGAGATGGCGATAAGTGCCACTTAAGGTAAAACTGGAGGTGGAAATGGGAGTATCTAAACAATGTCCTAGGTGCTAGGTTACACATGCCTTCCCATGAAAGTCGTGTCGGGCGAGACAGGTTGATTTTAAGTAAGTAGAAAAGAAAAGGGTTTTTTGATAAAATCTATTCTTCTTTCTCAACTAAAGCTTACTACGCTGCTCGAGCTAACTTTTAGCACCCATACAAAATTCTCTGCAAAATTTAGCTGAGCTAAATATAAGAGAATCCATTTAGCCGAGCGCAAATTGCGGTGATAGAGATAAAAGAACAGAAGGGAGGAACATAGACTTTCCAAGATGACGCACGAGAAGCAAGCGGTCGAGTCTATTGAGGGAAGTTATTGCAGGAGCAATGTTCGAATGCTCTACTAGAGGGTAAAAAGATCTGCCCAAGGATACAAGACCCGAAAAGAAGCCTGCAGAGATGAACATTGGAATATGCTGGTATAGATCCACAGTTGGTGCTGAGGATTTGGAAAGACCACTTCTGCATAGTGTTAAATGGCGAAGGCGATAAAAATTCCGCTGTCAGACAGAACGATACATTCATTCCGAACGATAATAGCCAAAATGTCCGTCCACCCGACCAAAATGAGGTAAGGATAGCGATATCTAAGCTTAAGTCCAACAAGGCGGCTGGAGCAGATGGCCTACCGGCCGAGCTATTTAAAGCGGCGGGAGATGATTTGGTAAGGAGCATGCACCAACTTATCTGCAAAATTTGGTCGAAAGAAAGTATGCCCGATGAATCGAACCTCAGCATCGTGAGCCCCATCCACAAGAAGGGGAGAATCTCTAAACTGCGCCAATTACAGAGCAACAAGTCTCCCGAATGTTGCGTACAAGATCCTATCGGCTGTACTGTGTGAACGCCTAAAACCTTTCGCAAATAACTGATCGGCGCACATCAGTGCGGTTTTAGGACCGGAAAGTCAACAGATCTTAGAAAAAACGCAGAAATTCGAAATCGATACACACCACCTTCATGTCTGTAGGAACGCATTATACAAAGCCATGTTAAATTTCGGCATCCCTGGAAAACTCGTCCGTCTGTGCAGGATGACGATGGAGAAATCTCGCTGCTCCGCCAAAGTGGGAAAGAACACCACGGAATCCTTTAATGTCGAAAAAGGTTTAATCAAGGAGACGCGCTATCATGTAGCTTCTTTAACATCATTCTTGAAGCAATTGTACAGAACTCGCAAGCCAACATCAGAGATACAGTTTTTCAAAATTCCGTTCAACTACGTGCATATGTAGATGATATTGACATTATCGGGAAAACATAGCGAGCTGTCAACGGCGCGTTTGCAAGCATTGAAACGGAGGTGGCGAAAATGGGTCTGGCTGTTAATGAGGACAAAACGAAGTATATGCTGTCATCGAGAAAGGACTCTCAACATCGGCGACTCGGACAAAACGTCACGTTGGATAGATATAACTTCGAAGTAGTTAAACACTTTGTCTACCTATAGGTTTTACAATTACCTCGCAAAACGACATCGGCGTAGAAATTAAATTAAGAATCACTCTTGCCAATCGCTGTTTCTACGGGCTAAGTAGGCATCTAGGAAGTAAAGCTCTCCCTCGCAGAACCAAGGAGATATTGCACAAGACCTTAATCATCCCGGTTCTGTTGTATGGTGCAGAAGCATGGACCTTTCGAAAGCTGATGAAAACCTCTTGGCACGCTTTGAGAGAAAGATTCTTTGAGTGATTTTCGGTCCAGTATGTAACGTCGGAGTGTGAAGGAGAAGATTCAACGACGAACTTTGCGGGCTATATAGCGACGTTGACCTAGTCAAAAAGCTCAAAATACAGCGACTGAGATGGCTGGGTCACGTGGAGCGTATGGACAATAACGCACAAGCCCGACCAGTCTTTGAGTCCACCCCTGAGGGACAACGAAGCAGAGGAAGACCCCACCTCAGGTGGCGCGCACAATTGGAGAGCGACCTCAACCAACTTGGTGTGCGTAAATGGAGGCAGCTAGCAAGGGACCGAGCTGGTTGGAGGGGCTTGTTGGTTGAGGCCGTGGTCCAGCCCGGACTGTGAGCGCCATCTAAAGTAAAGTAAGTAATAGTGCGTCTTTTCAAGTAAGGGATAAAAAGTTATTGATTCATTTATAGTGGACTTTTAAGTCACCCCGGTAAAATTGTTTGCCAAGAAGTTGGAGATGCGTTGAAGAGCTCTATTTGAGTCACGTTTTTGGGAAGCTCAATTCATTCATTTCGTTCGAGCCATATTCACTATCAGTTTTGTACCTGGAGAAGAACTATATGTTTTATATACTTAGAGAAGATATATGTATGAAGAAGTCCCTTGATCTTGATCGTACCTATATACTCCAGCACAGTATGGAATCGGCAGTTCTCCCATAAAAAAAAACATTTATCTAATCTCTTCACTTAAACTCTTCAAGCTTGGGTAAACGCTGTTAAATCAATATCTTCCTTCTACTGTGTTCGTTGGATTTCGTCAGGGATGTCTTATCTCATTTTCAGACTTATTAGAACTAGATGCTACAGCGCAGCCTTAGCGATAAAGCTTTCGAATTGAGAGACTTAAGTGTAAGTAATTTGTTCCTCTGTGATAACTTGATGTCTTGTTCGTCCTTGAGCCCTCTAAGACTGAATTTCAGGGCGCACTCTGACAGATTTCTAGCCATTTGTGTTGAAACTGAGATAAAAGTAAACATACTAAATATATTGATGATAGATTCCAGAACCCCCACAGAACTCATGTTAGTGAGGTCCAATTGAAGCAGGTGAAAAAAGTTGGAGTATAATTCACGAACGATGAAAGCAGCAATACTGAGCTTTTCTGCAGAACTGATTAGGCTGGGCCAATTTTGAGATAACTATAGGTCAGTTATCAGGTGGACTCAACTTGGTGTCAAAGCTAAGTTGTCGGTCTTTAATGGGGTGTTTGTGCCAATGGTCATACGATTTGCTTAAAGACCGAAGGAATAAGATCGCGAAAGCAAGCTGCTGAAATGAGATCCCTTCGTTGCATTCCTGGTGCAACTTGCAAGAGAGGTATAAGGTAGGTACCTATTCTTAATGTCGATCAGCTTCTTCTCCGGATGCAGCGGTCCGTGCATCGGTAGCTTATTCACATTAAACTCATGTCTCCGACTTGTATTGGAAGACGTGGAATAATCCCTACCATCCAAACCAGCCTTCGTCTACGTAGCCGCACAATGAGGTACTTAGATAAAGTCCATAATCTGTTTTATAGCCGTACATGGATTGACCACCACCATCAAGGATCTGGCTCGTTCATTCATTCATTCATTTTCGTTGCGGATCTGCTCGAATCCTATAAATTAAGTGATGGGACAACCTGTTCATAACCATCTTGCTTAGGTTTTTCTATGTTGCGGACAATCTGAAAGGATCAAATATATCCAAGCCTACAAATAGTCACCTGCTTATATAGGCACAGCGAATACCCAATGATGGATAGGATACCACTCAACCGCTTGACAACAACTCGAAGGCTTTCGTGCAAAACACTTTAAACAATACGTCGACCGAATAGGCGCCTACAATATTCGACAAAAGATTTACTACTTATGCGCACCTAGACGTGTGCCAAGCTTATTTTGATTCATCAACAATTATTGTCCTTGTGGTCACCTTAGACTTGACGTAAACACATCATAGGTAGATTTCAAATTTTTGCCCACCATATGGGTCCAGATCCTCTTGCCCACTTCAAAATCCCATATACACACAGACAATACACTAGAGTGGTGTTATTCCGTTATGTAAATTCTTTATGGCTGACATCAAACATGTTTTCATTTGCGTCTTCTAATCAAAATGCAGCACCCTTCCAAACTCGTATATCTTCGACCCCATGGGATGGCGTGTCGGAGAAGTTGTACATTGAATATGCATGCGGTGGGTGGCCCACTCCCTCTCCAGCCGCAGTCAAGTCCCTCTTCTTTAGGAATTTATAAACCGGGCCAGGAACACGAATACACGTACCTACAACTCGTACACCAACACCGCACCGAATCTAGAAAACGATGTCATTTACATGCACATTCAAGCATTAAATCATTCCCTTGAAGTACACATCCTTTTCAGTGTCATCCATCGTCATTATGCCGTTCCAGAGAGAAGGAAGACCCAGCTAACCATAACCCAACTATATCGCTAGGATAACCTCAAAATTGTACACAGTTATAGAAGCGAGGCAGATGAGATGATGGCTATCCTGCTATGTACTGTATGTTGTATATAGCTAACCCTATCTTTCGGTCCGAGGGCACTCCATGTTTATGGGGTGCTCCGGTCTGCTCTCTTTACATTGTGGAGCGTTCATAAATTCTGATGACACCACTTCCCGACACCTTGTTTCTCTTGTCGCTATTGCTGTTGTTGTTCTTCTTGTGTTATTATGACGATGTAAAAAATTATGCTGTCCTCCATGCTAATCTGAACCCTTTGTATAGCATTTGTCATACTTTGAGGCACTTAACCTGCAAACCGGAGCGTCTCCCCGTTCTCTACCTTCCGTCATACATGCACCTACACATACCGCACAGTTCTGCCATAAATTAATTCATTTATCCGGTGCGATGGGGTGAGTTAAAAAAAAAAAAACAAAGTTCAGCATAACCGCTAATGGGCGGTGTGTTGCACCCCCTGGATTTCCATTTCTTTTTTTTTTTTTTGTGAAAAATAACATTTTCGACTGTTTGTCGATTAATAACGTTCTCATCACGTGCGGTGAAAAGTTCTCGAAGATTCACTCGTACATGAGGTTGATCGAGAGGTGGTGTGTGGCTCAAATCACGCAGCAGCAGCAGCAACTGGTGCTTAACTGGCTAAAGTCCATGAGACAGACACACGGGGATGGGTGACTCCTACGCGTGTATGTGTTTGTGTGCCAAGATTACCATAAAATTAAAAAAGTTTGCGTTTTCCTCCCACTCGTGGCTCGTGTATCCCGTGATGGCTGAAAATGATGCGCGTATAATACCAACACCTCTCATAAGACACAAAAAGGAGTTTTTGTTTGGTAAAGCGGTTTTTTTTTTCGTCCACACAAATGACAACAAACTTTGAGTTTTTGATTAAAAGAATTTCTTGTATTATTTAAGGCGAAAATTTGACGAAAAAAAAATACCACCACGCTTAGTGGGAGAGCGATTTGAATAGCAACGCTGTTCGTTGAGCGTTGAGCAACATGTGCATGATTTATGAATGAACGGCTTAATTGGTTTCATCGCAGGAGTATGGATATGGAGAGCTTCAGTTTGGAAAAAGTTTTCAATTTTTGACAAACGAGGAGCAAATATTATGATGAAACGTTTGCCCTATAAAAAGTGTATACAAGTCGCTTTTAAGGAGGGGCTGACAGTGACGACACGTGTGAACTTTTTTCTTTGGGAGGGCGGTTTTTTTTTTTCTGAAGTTCGTGGTGAATGTTGAGATTTTCTGGGGCGCGTTTGGTAGAAAAATCAGTTCGATACACAACTGATAGGTAGCTTGAGCCGAAAACGGCAAAGCAGTGGCTTACTAGTGAGAGAAAAATTCTTCGGACGATATTCGGTCCAGTTGGTATCGAAGGAGTGTGGAGGAGAAGATTTAACGACGAGCTTTATGGGCTACCTATATATGTAGGACGTAGACATGGGGTTTTAACATTTTTTTTGCTTTTAAAAACCCTAAATATACCAAAAACGATGAAACGATTGCCAAAGAGCCATAGTTCAAGCCAATGGTTTCGACGACGCTACTTGACAGTTAAATTGTTTAAGTGAAGGAACAAGAAACGATGATCGTTCAATCGTTTCGACGATCATCGTTTTTTGGTTGTTATACGAAGCAGCAGCATCGTCGAGACGACGTCTTTCGATCTTTCTAGACTTACGCGATGAGACCCCTGGTCAAAAATCTCATGAAAAAACGACTGACATGGCTGGAGCAAGAGCATACGCTCGTATGGACAGTAATGCACCAGCACGACGAGTCTTTGAGTCCATTCCTGGCAACGTAGCAAAGGAAGACCCAACCTTAGTACAATTGGAGGGCGACCTCAACCAACTTGGTATGCCAAACTGGAGACAGTTAGCTAGCGACGGAGCTGGCTGTAGGGGCTTGTTGGTTAAAGTAAAGTAAAGTAAGTTGCTCACTATAGCTCTAAAGAAGTGTGTATATAGGATAGTAGTTTTCATATGTGGCCAGTGAATATTTATTTGAATACTTCTCTAAAGAAAGGCGACCTTACAATGCCTCAACAACGCCTCAGAATGCTTGCAGATACGTCTTAGGACCGCACTTAATTGCTGTAAGGCCTACTGTCCACGTAGCTGCACGCTTTCGTCATTTGCATCTTGTTGTACGCTTGCTTGCAGCTTCCTTGCAGCTGGCATATAAACAAACGAAGCTCTGTGCACAGAGCGGTAAAATACGCTTGTCGTCATTTGCAGCTGGCATTGCCGCTTCGTGGACAGTGGTTGGTTAGTTTGTTTATACACTCAGAAAAAAAAATTTTAATATCAAGAATTATATACTTTGGGCCAACAATTTTCGTTGGTTAAAATTAACCCAAGAACTTAGAATTCTTAATTTAAGAATGAAAGTGTAAGTCCTAATGCAAGAACTTTTATTCTTGATTTAAAAATTAAAATGTCAACATTTTAAGAATGTAAACTGTTGTCTGAAGAACGAGTTGTTAAAAAAGCTCAACAATTTAAATAGTGTGGCCAAATACGAAAATATTTAAAATTTTAAGTGAGAAATTCTTGGTACAACAACAATAAATGTTTGACTTTTAAATATAAATTGTTGACACAAGAACAAATTGACAACAAAAAATATGCAAAATTGTTCAAATATTTAAATTGTCAGATATATGTCAAAACGTTTTTTCACTTAGAACCAACTTTTAATACCTAAACTTAAACTTTCCTTGAAAACATTCCTTTGTTTGAGTAGATAATTGAAAAACTATTCCTTCTCACACTTCACACAAATATTTGAAATACACATTTAAGAGCAACGAAGAATAAAAAAGAAACGCTCAAAATTAAGTAGAAATATAACCAAACATTTTTTTTTTTCATAAGCAATTCTTATAGGTACACATATTTTTTTTACAAAAAAATAGCTAAAACCGAACAACTTCTTCAGAGCACTTTTACACATGTTGAAAAATTAATAACATTTTTTATATAAAAGCAACTTAAATTTTTTTTATATCATTCCTATTTTCCGAATCCAAAAAAAAAAACGTTGATATTTTCAAATTTCCGACTCTTCCGTTTTAAATTAATTAATAATTTTTAATATAAAATGTTCTCAACGCGATCGCAATTCATAAGACAATGCTGATTTAGATTGCTTTTTGTACTAAGGGTACGATTTATAGCTACTTTTTGTATGAAGTTAAGATAAAATTGTTGTGTAATTAGTTGTAGTGTCAAGAACTGGATGTTGACAACGTAACCATTTTTCTTTTGAAATTTTGAAGCAAACATAAGTAAGAACAGATTGTTGTCATAAGAACAATTTTATTCTCAATTTCTTAACATTGTGCTTTTTCCAACAATAACTTTTTATTCTTGGCTTAAATATGTAGTTCTTGAAATCAGATTATCATACAAATAATTAACATTTTTCATTGTTAATGCAAGTTCTTCCATTCTTGATAAGAATGAAGAACGAATTGTTGAGTCAAAAATTTGATTTTTGAAAGGATATTTTGTCTACAGAAATACTAAACACAACAATTTTCTTGTTGGGCTGATAATTTTTCGTTTTTGAAATTCTTTAAGAATTTTAAAATTGATTTTACAAGAATTTTTAAACTAATAATTTGATTCAAATAATCAATAATGAGTAGTTGATGGAAGAACTTTTTTTTGAGCCAACACTATTCCACTCACAATTTTACAAGAACTAAAAATTCTTCGGATAACAATGGTTTTTTTTTTTCAGAGATGTATGGAAGCTGCAAGCAATCGTACAACAAGATGCAAATGACGAAAGCGTGCATATATGAAGTGCAGCTACGTGGACACTTGGACAGTAGGCCTTAGATTGATGAGGACATAAATAACCTCAAACAGCGCTAGACACTGTAGTTCCCTGTAAACATGTGTCAAGGAAGCGAGATGGATTACAACATTGAAATGTGGCGGAGCTATATAGTCAAGTCAGCCTCATCGGTTTTTGGTAAGCTCCCTTTAGTCGAATTTTTCCAGCATAAAACGGGTCTTCTCAAAAGTTATAAAAGTTAGGAATGGACAGTCAGCTGCCTTATAATAGATTGTGTAAAATATATTGGCACGCATCGAGTGGTTCATGTCTTGACTGAGATAATTTGACGTATATAGGTTCAACCCATTGGTTGGTTTATTTATGTGGCATACTGCCACGAAAAATACAACTAGCGCTAGAGTACCGTTTTGAGATCTGAGATCCCAACGCGAGTTAAGGAAATGAAAGTTGTATTAATGCCTGGGATTGCCGAGAGGTCATCAAAGGTAGGCTTATCTGGTTACTGACTTCAAAGTCTGAAGTTGCCGTGATGTAAATAAAAGATGGCTTTCGCTTTTGGTTTTGGGTAGAGCCTGGCACCGTTTCAGTCTCATTAGCATCTGGGCAGCCGCGGCATTGGAAATTATGGGAGATATCTAGGTTGGCTTTTTGAGTTCATTCAATCATTCATTTATTTTCAATGGTCCGCTTGTCAATTAAGTGGGTCGCGGGTATAGGTTGCTCCATAGCTTTCGATTCTCCGCCATCGACTCTAAATCATCAAGGGAGAGATTGTGGACTTGATCTAACCATCTCATCCTGTTTGAGTTTGAGTTCTGTTGTATAAATGATTGAACTTAATCTAACGACATCTGCCAGCATTTTGGCAAAATGTTGTTTTTTCTAACAAGTTGTCAACTTTTCTTGAAGTGACGCAATTTGGTCGGTCCATCTACTCCCTACCTTCATAGAAAAGTACAGGAAAATGCATCACGTACCCCAGAGAAGGATAAACTTCCTATCGGTAGATGATGAGTGGAGCTACGTTTGGAGAAGTCAATCTCCTCTATGTTTCTATAGCCGGGAACTGAGATGAGACGACAATAGTTATCCCAAAGTCGTGAATTGCCCGCGCCTGTGTCTCTTTGCAGTCCACAACTATTTTAGATGTAGACTTTGTCGAATCGAGAGCTTTAATCGCGGCCTGGCCTTCGACGAAAGTATGCCTGATGAATGGAGCCTCAGCATTGTTTGCCCGATCCATAAGAAAGGAGACCCCTCTAAACTGCGCCAACTATAGAGGCATTAGTCTCCTTAACATCGCTTACAAGATCCTGTCTGCCGTACTGTGTGAACGCCTGAAACCATTTGTCAACGAACTGATTGGACCCTATCAGTGCGGTTTTAGACCCGGTAAGTCCACAACCGACCAAATATTCACACTACGGCAGATCCTGGAGAAAACCCAAGAAGTCCAAATCGATACTCATCACCTATATATCGATTTTAAAGCCGCATATGACAGCATTTATAGAGACGAGCTATACAGAGCCATGTCTAGTTTTGGCATCCCTGCCAAACTTGTCAGATTATGCCGAATGACGATGGAGAACGCCCGCAGCTCCGTAAAGGTTGGAAACAATCTCACCGAGATCTTTGATGTCAAAAAAGGTTTTAGACGAGGTGATGCGCTGTCATGTGACTTTTTCAACATGATTCTTGAGAAAATTGTGTGAAACTCGCAAGCCAACACCAGGGGCACAATTTTCTAAGAGTCCGTACAACTACTTGCATACGCTGACGACATCGACATCACTGGCAGAACACAGCGAACTGTCACTGGTGCGTTTGCAATTATCAGTACAGAGGCGGCAAAAATGGGTTTAGTGGTGAATGAGGGCAAAACAAAATATATGTTGTCAACACAACATCGACGAATCGGACAGAACGTCGCGATAGACAGCTATAACTTTGAGGTAGTTCGCGACTTTGTCTACCTCGGCTCCGCTATTAATTCTGAAAATGACATCACATCAGAAATCAAGCGAAGAATTACACTTGCCACCCGCTGTTACTTTGGCCTAAGAAGGCAATTAATTAGTAAGGCCTTGTCGAGAAACACCAAGGAGGCTCTAGACCCTCATCATCCCAGTCCTGCTTTATGGCGCAGAATCATGGACGTTGTCAAAGGCGGATGAAGATCTCCTTGGTTGCTTCGAACGCAAAATTCTTCGAGTGATTTTCGGTTTCGTTTACGTTGACGCGCTTTGGAGGAGGAGATTTAACACCGAACTCTACGAGCTGTACAGCGACATCGACCTGGTCAGAAAAGAACGTATCAGTCGACTAAGATGGCTAGGACCTGTACAGCGAATTGACACCAACGTTCCGGCCCGAAGAGTCTTCGATTCTAACCCGGAGGGACAACGCAGTAGAGGAAGACAACGCAGTAGAGGAAGACCTCGCCTTAGGTGGCGCGCACAAGTGGAAGGGGACCTCAACCAACTTGGAGTGCGCTCTGGAGGCAGGCGGTTATCCAAAGATCGTGCTAACTGGAGAGGCGTGTTGGTTGAGGTGCCATCTAAGTATAAGTAAGTAAGGCCTTCGACGAAGATGGCTATACTTTATTCAGGAATAGTCTACACGATGCCCTTTGAAAAACTTTTAGTTCGGTTAAAAAAAAAACGTCCTATCCCATTCCAAAGACCAATATTCAGAATCTTCAGTGAAGATGTGTCGGTCCAATTCTTCTGTAAATTGCACTTTGCTCCCAGTTTTCTTAATAATATAATGACCTAAGAACCTGAAGATCCCTTGCATGCTATTTCGCCCGCCTTCCCATTGCCTGGTATATCCTCAGGCTTTGTCTAAAGATCCATCATAGCGATACCTCATACTCTTCATGACAATATTTCACAAGCTTATTTCTATAGTTTTTCAAGAGCAAGACCTCCACTTGGAAAACCCTTCAATGATCTGGAAAGTTTTCAGACTTTGATATGCCCAGCGATTCGATTGAGATACCTGACTCTACACTGGGTGTCCGCAGTCCATTTGTGATCAGTGTGTAACTTTTCAGACGATTGTGGTCGAAACGATGGACGGTGGATTAGAGATCAGTTGGCGCGATAAGGTTTCCGCTGCTCGCAGCTCCGAGGCGGCCAATTGACAACTTAGTGTTAAAGTTAAGACTTTAAGAGATGTATCTAGTGAGAGATTGAGTTTCATTTTAAGGGAAGGTCCTCAAGTTTTTCAAAAATTCTATTGAAGCTAAAATGCACTTGGGGCTTTTTTGAAACTTACATTACAGTGAAGTACAATTGTGATACGATTTAAGAGCTAAGCCAATTTAAGCAGTAAGTGTTTGAAGGGATATTTTACCCATCGCCAGCAGCGTAATGCCATAAACAGAGGTTCTGACGCTGCTGTTTTTAAGCTGCAGAAACATTTAATTTAGAGCTGAGGAGTTTATTATTTAATTAGAACTAAGGAGTTCATTTGGATTTTTGCAGCTTTTAACCTTAAACACTGCCAAATTCAGTTTTTAGATGCGATTTAGAAAATTATATATTGAACGGCTTCAGTACTGACATTATCAAAAGCTCCTTTAATTTCGAACAATGCAGCTAATTTAATTATCTCGGGTCTTATTCACGAATGATGGAAGGAGCAATGCTGAGTTTTCCTGTAGGATTGGTCAGACTGGGTCAATTTTGAGACAGATTGGTCATTCTGTTATTAGGAGGACTGAACTTGGCGTCAAAGCTAAGTTCTCAGTCATTAATTCTGTGATTGTTCCAGCTCTTATCTATGGTCATGAGGTTTGGGTAATGACTAAAACAGTAAGATTGCAGATACAAGCTGCGGAAATAAGATTCCTCTGCTGGAGATTGTATTGCTGGTGTGACCCGTAGAGATCGTATTTGAAACAGCAGAATAGGTGAAAAAGTCAATGTCGAGCAGCTATACTTCTCCGTCCGGAGCGGTCCATGCTTCGGTGAGACAGACTGAGTCAGGTAGACCCAGGATGAGATGGTTAAAACAAGCTCATAATCTCTCCTCTACCCGTATGGGGACTGCTTTTGATGGTTTAGAGTCGATGGTGAAGAATCGAGAGCTTTGGATGGTCCACTTGAGCAACCTACACCCGCGACCCACTTAATGGAAAAGCGGACCATCGAGAATAAATGAATGAATGCAAGAAAAAGTGTGCTCTTCGTGTGAACTATCTATCTCTAATGTAGAGTCCAATTTAGGCTAGCCTATCCAATACTTGTAGGTAATGTTCATCATCAGTCGACACAGACTTTTATTTTTAACATTTTGCTCATTCAGCTCTCAAATTTCAAAGACGTGTTGCATAGCCTTCCATTCTGCAGCATGAGAGATTCAGTGGTTGTATGAAATTGACGGCAGCCATGGGACTCCAGACAGTTGTTATCTACCCGAGAAGGTATAGCTGTCAGTACAAAATAGGGACGGCCCAGAGAGATACCTCAATTCAGCTGAGTCGACAAAGTTCCGAGTTTCAAATTCAGTCGTAGTTCGCTGGGGTAATTTTGTCCAAAAAACAACGAGCCACTCTAGTTGGCTGAGTCAACTTAAGTCGATCAAGTCAACCCGAGTCACCCAAGCAAATAAAGATTTAAGTTTTGAATTCACTCGAAATTTAACTCCAAATATTTTTGAAAATACAACGAGGTCGCTCTAGTCAGAGAAGTCAACTGGAGTCAATCCGAGTCAACGCATGTCCGAGAAGTGAACAAAATTCGGTGTTTTTTTTTTTGGATTCACTGCAATGAACACATTTAACTTGGGAGCACAGAGTTATTAGCTCGATCAATGTACCGGAAGGACAGTGGTAGCAGAACAGCGCTGAACGTTGGCAATAAAAGTAGCTGTCGCGATATAGGTAGAAGATACACCAGAACAGTGATCAGTGCGCGCCTACTCCAACTGAGTAGAGTCGATACTATTATATTGTGATCCTTAATTGAAGATGCAATTTTATCTACTCGTAGTCTTCCAATAAATCCAAATGAAATGCTTTTTGCTGTTTCTTTCACCCTCCCGATCTTAAACAAAACCGTTGCCCTTAAAGCCTCCGCGCAATTTTATCCATTCATATTAATTTCACATAAACAGTTTACTACAGATTATGATGTAACACATACTTATGCATAGGCTTTGCCAACCCACCCAAAAATATATATACAAGTACCGCCATTTCGCATTTCTACCGCCTGTCAACCCTTTCTGATTTATGCTCTACGCCTGCTTAAAAATTCATTGAAACTCCATCTCGAAGTGTGTAAAAATGTCATCAAACATTTTTGTACACGCGTCACAGACACCGTGCCCACCCCCACTCAACTATAAATCCTCACAAAACCCAACAGGTCCTAATCTTGTTCTCCAAAGGCACCCCCTCCCCCCGATGTGAACAAAAGAAATTTAAAAAAATAAAACAAGACAAAGACGAAGACGAAGAAACATTCATGGATTTACGTGATGTAGATTACAATATCCTTACGGAAATTAGGTTAGATACCACCCCCCCCAGCCAACGCTACCGTCACCGCCGCCTATTCACGAATTTATGATCGGATGCTTTGTTTCATATGCAAGACCGTATTTTTAACCATTACATCGCAAATCATATTTTTATTTTGTTCCTTTGCCTGTTCGGCTGTTCGACTGTGTGTGTGTGTGATATTGCCATCGCCACTGCTGTGAAAGGTGCCACAATAAATAACGTCATTTTAATATTATATATGACCCAAACATATATTATGACCGCATTATAGCCTTGTAATACTAAATTATTCAAAAATGTGAAATGGAAACAACAAGGGTTGCCTGCGCCTAGCCTACTACTGCTACAACTGTGCCACAGTGCCACCCCCTTGGAGAGGAAATTCGCATGCAAAGCGAGCGAGGGAGCGAGCGAGGAAGCGCAAAGTAAAAAGGATTCCACATCCACTTGGAACAGCAAGGATGGATATGGATGTAGCGGAAAAAATACCAAAAGCACCGTGTCCTAGCAAAGAAACTACCTAGTGACATTTGGTATATGACATTTTAATGTCTTCGTGTGAAGTTGATGCGGTGTGGCAGGATAATAACAATTTTATTGTCGTTTAAGTGGTCGAAGCCAGTGTCCTCTGACTTTACCCCAAATCCAGTTCGCACTCACAGTGACTGATGTGACAAATGTCATTGTGTGTTGTGATTGATTTTCGTCTGTTTGGAGGCAGCCTCTGCCCTCCTCCCGCCCGCAGCAAGACACAAGGATCCGTAGCGCTACCACGTCGATCTGCTTTTAAATTCCAAAAGAGTTCGACGCTTTACGATGATAAGCCCTGGAACACAAGAACGACAGACATTCGGGAATCGAGCTTGGGATCCCGCCTCTCTGGCAGCGTGTGTTGTGCTGTGTTGTTAACTTTAATGGCACTCCAGGGGACGCAAGTAAATTACTACTTTGTATATTAACTTGGCTTCTTGTGTTTTTTTTTCTGTTGTTGTTGTTGTCTGTTCTCGCTTTTCTGGAGATATCCTGCGGGAGGAGGATTCCACTTGCGGCATTTGCGCTGACGGTGCTGGTTAATCAAAGCAGCCTCATTCGATTTGGGAAACAACAGCGCTTACAATGAGAGCGAGAGAACCGAGACCTTCAACTTTCGTGCAATAAATTGCTTGATTGTAAACCACCCCCATGGGGGTATACCGTATACGGATAAAGGGAGTTGCTGTTGCTGCTCCGCTCCGAGGGCACTAAGACAATCGAGCGATTTAGTATTCCATGAAGGTCCTGCCGCTCAGATAGAATTATGACTCATGAGCGATAGTACGTGCGGCAAATAAATGTTGCAGTCAACAAAACTGCATTTCATTCCGCTACCATATATATAGAAACTAGTCCTCGTGCTGGTTGGATTGCATGATGAGCCAGCCACCCACGGTGGAGACCAAAAATTGCCACTGGGCCATAATCATTTATTGGAAAAGTGCGCCGTAAACATTTTACGACTAATTTGCTGGGGTTAAGATTTTTACTCCGTTTTTCATGGGTGCAGAAAAGTGAGTGTGTGTGTGTGTTTGTCGTGGCAGTGGCACATTTGCATTTGTCCGCACAGAATGCGAATGGGCTGTGCCATAGTAAAAATGCAAAGATGCTGGTTATATGTGCAAAACGGGCTGACACTGAAATCGGAAATTGTAAAACCTCAAATACTGTGTTGCAACAGAGTTGCAAACCGATTTCCAATCGATTTGGTTGTGATTTGTTGCGGAAGCAAGTAAGTGGTCCTTAAATTTGGTTCGTAATAATTTCTCTCTTTGTCGGAAGACAATGTCACCTAAAAATGGCTTAGACGGCAGAAACTGATTGACAGAGTGAGTATTGGGCGTTCTTTCGTCTGGTTTTACGGACTCAAATTTATTTCGAAGCTATTTGTATAGGAAAAGATGGTGGCATCAAATCCGACATCTCTCCTCTACGGCTACGCCTATGTAGCTTGATCGGATATTATATGTAAGCCTTCTTATGACAAAAGACTCTCCGCATGATCACCACACTCCAAAGTCTGACATGGTAAACCAGATATTGATAAGGCAGTCAGCATCAGCAGCATCAATAGGGAAATTCACGGTAATAAGGTCTGCTTAGACAGAAAGAAGGAAAAGCCTTAGCTATATCTATTAGAAAAAGTTAATCCTTCCAGCTGAGCTTCCAAGTTAAGGCTTGTCCTACCTAGAAGCAAACTGGTACAGGTATTATGGGGAATATTTCGATCTCTAATTAGCAGTTATAGTCCAAGAGCGGTGTCGTGTAGGGAAGGTAAAGATTGAGTGTTTATTGGTTCAATCAGTAAAACAAATTTGGGGCAATACATTGGGAAGGATGTATAAAACACTTTCGGCCGGTGAAGCATCTCTGCCAGAGGCATTGAGGCCCTTTACGGTCATGCTGCTTCCAATCACCCTATACATATGCCCTCTATGAAGTATACGGGTATATAAAAGGTAGAATCAAAGCGAATTTTCGACAAGAATTCTGTGAATTGATCGCAGTAACTTCTGAGATCGAGGATCTGTCAGGTGCTCTAATATGGAAGTAGGGGAGAATGAGGTAGGTAAATATACCACTTTTTACTAAAACCGAAGCTCCTCCTACAACTTTGGAAATAAGTCAGCCAAACTTTTTTTTAATTAAGCCATGTTTAAACTACAAATTCCGTTACAAAAGATCAGCAAAACCTGTTGGGAATATGTCAAGATATGTTGTATAAAGCTTTCAAAAATAAAATTGTGTTGTTTCAACTTATGCGGAAAGTTTTAACATAGACTGGGATAAGAACAATACAAATAATGAATTTTTTTAACAAGAAATAAAAAATAAAAACATAACTCTTAATTTAATAACATTAATTCTTATTTTAAAAAATATATTTTACTAGCTACATAAGTGCATAAGCTTACCAATCCGACTTTGCCCAGGAATTGTATTGCCTAGACCTAGAAAATATTCGTGCCTATTAGGATCAGGACAATAAAATAATATCAATGTTACAAATTTTACAAACTTCGGTTCCCATGATTGTCCAAGAAGGAAGGCGCAACGCCGCTATTCCCGCTTACCCGGGCAACTTTTCTGATTTTTCTTTCCGTATCTTTCTTAATCGATACTCGGAATATTACGATAAATCGGTCCAGTCTTTCTCAAATGATACGATGACCAAGAACAGTTCTCATTTGTATTTATGTAGATTAATTATAAATAAGATTTTAACACATTAGGGTAAACTACCTAGTGACCGACACCTTCTCAGTTATGGTCACCTGCCACTGTTTTTCCATTTTTCTAAGGTTTCCTGTGGCTGGATGTTACGGAAGCTATTTTTAACGTGTTCAGGCACTCAAATGTGATAAGAAATGACTACTCTTGATATTTTGTAGTCGTTCAGTGCCCTGTGATAGACTTTGGTTTGAAGCCTTTAGAAATTTCAGAAAACTTGAGATTTCCTTAAGGACACACGTAAGTACAGATCATTATTTTAAAAATATAACCGTGTATAGTAACACTGTGAATAGTGAATTTTATTGAAAATAATTAAGTAGCCTAGGCTAAATTTAAGATTCCTCGTAACCCGTTATCAAACTGGTCCGCAAGTAGGTACAAAAGCCAATTTTTGGACCGGAAACTGTACTGACCACTAATAAAGAACAGCAAATCCTTCACTGGATTATCTAAAATCATGAAAGCGGTTTTAAAAGACGAAAGGCAGACATTCAGAATAGTGTTCATGAATTTCTGAAAAAATGCGCCTAGAAAAGTGTTATGTTCACATTTTCTGCGTCCGGTATGGTGACCCCTCCTATGATTATATCCTTTTTTAAGAATTCGTTTGCAGATTGGTAGTTTTCTTTAGGTATAGCTTTGTATTTATTTTTAAATAATCTATAGTATATACATTATGTATATAAAAAAAAAAAAATAATAATAATAATAATATGTATAATTCTTCTGTACGTGTGTTGCAACTGAACTCCTCCTAAACGGCTGGACCGATTTTGACGAAATTTTGTGTGTGTGTGAGTGGGTCCAAGAATGGTGTAGATTCACAATTATACCTGGTAGGCGGAGCTGCGATCCGGTCCCACCACAAAATTTCAAATATTAAACACTCAACAACAAAAAAAAAAAATGGTGTCCGTAGCTAAAAACCTGGTAAGGTATTACAATTTCCTGTTTTACTTATTTTATGGAATTCCTTACATATCTGTTGTTATAACTTTCTTACAGAAAATTATTTACAGTTATATTTTAAATAAAAGTCATTAAAATTGATGCAACGGAGAAAAAGTTATAAATTTTCAAAGTCTAAATTTCTCTTAAGGGTGTCGGTCACTGGGTACTTTACCCTACAACATATTCCGGAAAAATGTTACATTTAGGACATGAAAAAAGACACTTAGGAATGTACTTACAAACCTCATTTTTTTAACGCTCACCGTATAACTTCCTGCACTGAGGTCCAACTCCAATCTGCAAATGAAGTAGATATGGAGAAGACAAACATTTTGCTCTGTCACGCGATTCTTAATTTTAAACTGAACACTGTTTTTTAGTTGTTATTTCTTAGCCCTATTACTTCTAGCCCAGCTCTTCCCTACTCACAAATTAAATAAAGGACATTTCGCTGTTATGGACCCTATTTAACGAAGAGCTTGACCAATATTGTTACAACTGTTACGATTTTGAAGTCCTAAAAATATATTTGTTCTATTAAAAATCCATGAAGACTCATTTTTGAAAAATGCCCCGATGATAATGTACCCACGTGAAAATCACAATAAACAGACAAATTTTTAACTTACTTACTTACTTACTTAGATGGCGCTACAGTCCGAGGTGAACCTGGGCCTCAATCATCACGCCTCCCCAGGTAGTAATAGCTTTGGCTAACCGCCTCTAGTTGTGCACTCCAAGTTGGTTAAGGTCCCCTTCCACTCGGCGAGGTCTTCCTCTACTGCGTTGTCCCTCCGATTTGGATTGGAATCGAAGACTCTTCAGGCCGAAGAATTGGTGTCCATTCGCTCTACATGTCCTAGCCATCTTAGTCGACTGATATGTACTTTTCTGGCCAGGTCGATGTCGCTGTACAGCTCGTAGAGTTCGTTGTTAAATCTCCTTCTCCAAAGCCCGTCAACGCAAACGGAAACGGGACCGAAAATCACTCGAAGAATTTTGCGGCAATTTTTAAGGGTCTAATAATTCTCTTGTGGATTTTCTTCATTTTAGAAAGTGCAATTTTGCAAACTTTCTAACTCATTAAAACAAGTTAGTTTCGTCTCTAATTTAGATTTTTTAAATTAAAACAAAACAAAACAAACATTTTTTCTTTAGGCAAGGCCCCCATTGAAGTGGTCAGCAAAGTGACGTAGTAGTGGCGTGACTAAGTGGCAGGTGGAAAAACATAGAAAAGTTTAAATTTTGGGTCGCCCAACTTTAAATCTTTTTGACCTACCTACTAACCTATCTTGTAACCTCTGACAGTCCGCTTGTAAGTGCGGCTAATGCAAATCTGATCTTCACCTTAACGTCGAAAAAGGTTAAAAATTTCTCTTCGGGAAAGACGGTTTGGTATTTGGTTCCAATGGGTAGTTGCGGGTTGATATTTCAGTGAAGCCAGTTGGACTTTGTTAGAAACTTGTTGATGCAGCAAATATCGGTTCGAGATAGGTCGGTCAGATTTTCGAAGAAATAAGGTGACAAGGTGGCAAGAGCTGGACAGGAGCAAAGTAGGTGAATGGTTTTTTCTACCTCGTTGCTCATGCAGCTTCAACAGAAATCGTACTTCAATTATGCAGGCATGCCTGCCAATCAGACAGTTTCCGGTTATTGTTCCCACAATGGAGCTTATTTTGTTTCTATTAATAAAAAGACGTTTTCTTCGTTTAATTTCGGCCAAATTTGTCTGGAAGCCGACAAGTGCTAATACTGTTCCATCTATTGTTAGTGATTTTTGAAGCTACCTTGAGAAGCAATAAATTTGACTGATTGTATTGGAGCGTGCGGACCATTAGTTAGGTGAAGGCCGTCTGGCAAGTTCGTCCGCCTTGTAGTTGCCCGAGATGTCACTGTGACCGGGAACCCAGCACAGTAACGGAACAACTATCCACAATCTCGTTGTAGTCAGAGTTGTACTGAATGCTCATAATATGACCAATCTGGGAATTAGTCCATTTTGAGATTCTCTGAGACTTATAGAGCTGCTATAGACGCAACTAGTTTCCCGTAGATGTCGACGGGAAGAAGATGCAGTATTGTGTCTAAAGCGGCCGTTGGGTAGACCTGATGGCCCCTGTGATGCATAGCATATGCTTGCTGATTTTTGTATGCGTTCAATGGATTTGATGTTGCATTTTTTTTTTCTCTAAAGTTCTCCACCGCAGTAGCGCAGTGGTTAGTGTGTTGGACTACTGTGCGAGGGATCCCAGGTTCGATCCCCGGAAAAACCCAAATTACAGTTTTTTCTACTGCGCCACCTCTCGCGAACGTCTGACAAACATCCGAGAGTATGACTGTCATGAAAAAGCTTCTCAATTGAGCCGTTCGGACTCGGCATAAAATTGTAGGTCCCTTCCATTCGTCCCAAAAATAGAAACGCACACAAAACGAATGGTTGCGAGAAGCTAGGCCCTGGGTGTCACCCGCCTGTTGCGCCACCTATTTTTTTATTTTTTTTAAAGTTCTCCACCAGACCATGATACGATAAAGTAGAACGGGTTTGACTACCGCTGTGTAGAGCCAGTTCTTTGCGTACTTTGGGTTTAAGGCCTTATCTACGGCCTAAGGCTTTTTTGCAAGCATACATGGCTACTGTAGCTTTCCTTGCACGTCTCTTGATATTAAGCTAAGTTATAGCTGTCCAAAATTATAACAAGGTTTTTGGCGTGTTTGGTCTCTAAGTTTAGATGGAGTTTGGGGAATTTTGTATTTCTTTGGAAAGAGTACTAGTTCTGTCTTGGAGGGGCTATAAAATGCTAACATTTAATCTTCACCACTCCTATGCCACGCACCATTCCAATACCTCACCAATACTACACTACTTCGGTGCGCGCCTTGTCTAAGTAGCGCCTCATCTGAAAATATGATTTTTTGAACAAATTTGCTCGACAATTTCGAGCGCCCTAAAGCCCAAACACAAGTTTGTTCATGTGGTTTCTACCTTATTTTGTTGCGAATAATCATAGATCTATATGCAAAATTCTCTTCAGGCTAGTTTGACTGATGTTTGGTTAGGTTCAAGTTCAAGTCACTTTGACAGCAATCATTCAATGTTTGTATTTCCCGAACTTACAGACCTGAATTTTAAAAAAAGGTCGGTTCCCTCTCACCCACTAAATTGCATCGCCATCTCACTGTCCATTCGAATCCATGATTGTAGCAGCACTTTTGATTTCGTATGCGTAAACTACCCCGTGCTACAATGGCGGCGCACAAATTAACATAAGAGACCGTTTTTTTTATGTATGTAAATGTAAATGTAAATGTAAATGTAGCTTTCCTTGCACGTCTCTTGATATTAAGCTAAGTTATAGCTGTCCAAAATTATAACAAGGTTTTTGGCGTGTTTGGTCTCTAAGTTTAGATGGAGTTTGGGGAATTTTGTATTTCTTTGGGAAGAGTACTAGTTCTGTCTTGGAGGGGCTATAAAATGCTAACATTTAATCTTCACCACTCCTATGCCACGCACCATTCCAATACCTCACCAATACTACACTACTTCGGTGCGCGCCTTGTCTAAGTAGCGCCTCATCTGAAAATATGATTTTTTGAACAAATTTGCTCGACAATTTCGAGCGCCCTAAAGCCCAAACACAAGTTTGTTCATGTGGTTTCTACCTTATTTTGTTGCGAATAATCATAGATCTATATGCAAAATTCTCTTCAGGCTAGTTTGACTGATCTTTGGTTAGGTTATGTAAGGTTGAAAAGGAGTATGATATAGTGGTCTCCGTCTCACGGCACTAGGCTTCATAAGGGCTCAGCGGTAAATTATTCCTGTCGCTTCGTAAATTTGCCAGTGGTGCCAAGTCAAACATGTGCATTTTTTTAAAAATCGGCATTTTTCAAAAAGGTGTCATCGGTTGTCTGGCAATATCTCAGAGATGGTAACACCTAGGATGTTGATTTAAATTTTGCTGGATAGAGGACGCATAGACGCTTCTGTCAAGCACACAATTTCAGTAACAGCAACTGCGATATTCTCTAAAATCTTTTAAATTCTTTAATGTGATTTTAAATGAAACATAAAACCCTTCAAAATCGTTTCTTTGAATTCCATATTTTCCTAAAAAAACTTGCAATTAAACTCTATCCCTTCCTTAGAAAGTTTAATGTTTTTTTCAACCACCACGGTACTGAGCAGTCCTTTGCCAGAAACTATACCGCCTTAATACACTCTTTCTCTGTCGGACAGGTTCAAATGAAACCGAACCGATTCAACTTGAACAGTCTGACAGTCCTCGACCATATTAAGAGTGTAATTGATGACAAATTCAGCCCGCCCTCTGGTATTTTTCTTTTCATTTCTTAAGGACAAAATTGCAATCCAAACAGAGCTAAAATGACCTACAAGACTTACCTACAATCATTCATTGTTGCTAAAGACCCTCGATCACCATTGGAGACTGTTTTCATAGATTCGAAATTTCTGCCCAAATGCCCATATAGCTTCCAATTGTGTCTTTCGAGTTAAGTGTTTAACCAAAACGAAGTAGTAAGAAGCCCTATAGAAACGGTCATTATCAAGTTTCTAGTCTTAAGTTAAAATGTTCTCAAGTTCACTGAACTCGCCCAATGAGCTTTCTGTGTATGTTGTCCTAAAGAAGTAGAAGCCCTTCAGTTGGACAAAAAATGAACTTTGTCAAATGCAAAATATTAACTATGTAGTTATTAGATCTGTTGTGTCAGTGGTTCCCTTTTGCTCAAAAAGTGCGGAACATTTAACCCTAATCTGACAGTCACTTAAGGTTGGTACTAAATCTATAAGGTTTTCAAAAAAGTTCAAGTCACTTTGACGGCAATCATTCAATGTTTGTATTTCCCGAACTTACAGACCTGAATTTAAAAAAAAGGTCGGTTCCCTCTCACTCACTAAATTGCATCGCCATCTCACTGTCCATTCGAATCCATGATTGTAGCAGCACTTTTGATTTCGTATGCGGAAACTACCCCGTGCTACAATGGCGGCGCACAAATTAACATAAGAGACAATTTTTTTTTCTCCAGCTCGGCCGCCACTGGTCGCTTGTTAATTAAGAACTCCAACCACCGACCGACCCGCAAAAAAAAAGAACAGAAATGCCGAAAACCAAAAAAAAAAAAAGTATTCCGGTCCGAATCAGTAAGCCGATGGAAATTGTTTTCTTAATGAGCTGAGTGGAATTGGCCAGCAGCAGTGGGGGGAGCCAAAAGGGGAAAAAGCGCGCGGGCCAACTCATTAATGCAAACATTCTCGTTTCTTTTTTCGGTTCGTAAAAATTAAAATATGCGGAAAACATCTTAGCGGCCATTACAGGGGAAATCCTTTCGTTTGCTTGCACATGGAATGCCACAGAGACAACACTCTGTGCATAGATTGAAACCTGCAGAGCGAGGTCTAACGTCTAAGGGTTTGAAATGCGACTTTGTCTTTTGGCCATTATGTTAACTGTGCAATGTGCTGTCGATGGGTTTCACTCGCCTAATGTTCGCCATCCGTGAGGACTGAGGGACTGAAATAAATATCCACCAGTATAGGGGCGGCAAAAAGTTCCACTTCAAATATTTAAATTCCCAACTCGATGGGAGTTCTGGTAACAACAGCGCAACCCCACGGGAGGGAGTATATGGTGTGCTCGCTCGCATGTGTGTGTATGTAACTTTATTGATTAAACAACCCCCAAAATGGGAACACGGCAAAACGCTCTCGCACTTAATTTGATTCCGCTGGTATTTTTGCACCGCACCTGTAATTTCAAGCAATTCCACTAGGAACCGCGCGAAATGGTAACAACTCCAGAACCAGTGCTCAGCACATAGTCCTTCGATGACTATACAACATATCCCTAGAGTTCTTGTTCTTCCGTTATGACGACAACGACAACGACAACGACGACGAAGAAGACGATAATGTCGGTTGGAAAATATTTCATTGTTCAAAGGAAGCTTGAGAGACGTGAGCGTAACGTCGTCGTCGTTGTCGTTGTCGCCGCAGCGCAAAGTGATTCCGCTAACGCCCCGGGAAATTCTCAAAAGTCATTAGGCTAAGAAAGTGCACAAACATTAAGTGCATTTGAGGGCATGCCGACGACGAAATGAACGACTTTGTCAACTACGACAAAGTTAACTGCGGGGCGTGCAATATTCACAGCCGGGAATCGGGCATGCTTATGCCCTACCCCTCAAACATTTGGAGCTACCTAGCCAACTTTTTTCGGTTTCACGAGTCCTTGTTTTTTTTTCTACTTTTTGTGTGTGTGGGTTTCAATTGAATGCGACCTTTTGTGCGCTGTAAAAAATTACTCACAAGGACCTCTTCGTGTTACCTTAGGTATACCCCAACCTAAGCTCCACCCGCTTCTATCGCCCGTCGTCGCCGCGCCGTGGTCCTTAATTACATTTGCATGCATGTGATGGCAGCACAGTTAGTGCGCGGATTGCACGAGAATCCGCATATATATGTAGGTGGGTGCGACGAGTGTGACTTCGCGAACGGTGACATGATAATCAAGGAAACCATTCACCATTTCTGATGCGTTGTTAGCACAAAGTTGATTTTTCCACGCGAAACGTTAAGAGGCAAAAATGTTCGTCCTCGTGGAGGTATGGTTATGTTTGGCTTTTGCAAAGACGTTCGTTCCTTCATCGTCATCGTCGTCGGTCGTTGCGCATATCATAAGCGGGAAGGAGCGCGTCAACAAGTTTGTTGGATTTTTAATGCGAATTCCTTTCGTGAAGGAATCTCAACGGAGTTGGCAGTGTTCTTGTTGTCGCTGTGAACTGGTGATTGCACACCATAACGATAAGGAGGCGAGTGGAGACATGTGTAATCGGCATTTGTGTGGTAAAGTGACCACGATGGATTTGATTGCAAATGGTGTTCGTGTTTTACAAGACTTGCTGTTAGGTATGCCAAAATGTAGAAGGAATGACGCAAGTTATTGAAATATCAAGGCGAATGACAGTTGACAGGATTTTTTAAAGTTTCAAAGGTTGCAACAGGGTCTTAGGGTCTTGGTTGGTGTTTTCAGGGCTACCATTTTGTATAGGATACAATGGCCGCATTCAAGAATTTAGTCATCGTAAGTCGACTTGATTGTCTGGACTCAAATTTACCTAAACACAAAAATTAACTTGAATTGTCGGTATGTCATTCATTTCATTCATTTTCAATGGCTGGATGGACCCTCCATAGCTCTCAATCCTCCGCAATCGACTCCAAATCATCAAGGGCAATCCCCATTCTGGTAGAGGAGAGATTAGGAACTTGATTTAACCATTTCATCCTGGGTTTATGTAGAGGACGCCTGCCTGATGGTACGGATTTCATAGCACGCCGTGGGTCGGGGACATGCGTTTAACATGACCAAACCACCGAAGCATGGATCGCTCCGTCCGGAGAAGTAGCTGCTCGACATTGAGTTCCTCACGTACGCTGGTATTTCTAATGCGATCTCTACGGGTCACACCAACAATACAATTAAAATAGATTCTTGAAAGCCCACACTCTTTTTTGAAAGCCAACGAGCTACATGGCGTAATCATGAATATTTTGCGATCGCTCTTCACTAACCTAATTATTGTATCTTTCATTTTTATAGTTCAGCGCGAATAATACTTTAGCTGTCGTCTGAGATAAGGCCAATTTTTTATAGGTACTGCGGTGGAATTCTGTAAAAACTGAAACGAAAACCGGTTTCGCTTTTTCAAAAAACGAAAAAAAATCATTCAAAAGCGAAAGTTTGCTGCTTTTGCGTAAGGCTCCGGCCACGCAATGAGTGACGAGCGACTGAGCGACGAATCTGAGCGATGGGTGGCCATTTACTGAACGACGCGAAGTGTCGCTGAACGATTAGTTGGGAAAATGGCATCATCAAGTGCGGTAGCCTTCAGCTTTATAAGGGACTATCACCGTAATCTCCTCTATTTTATTCGCATTGGACATTTTATTGAATTTGGACATTGAATAAAAAACACTATTTTTTTTTAAAAAAATATTAAATAAATAATGACTTACCAGAACAATTACAAATTTGTCCAACTTCTCTCCACTCTTTATCGGTGATATTTTTATTTTTATAGTCTTTGTGGGTGTCCTGCCATAGCACTGGACGGCTTTGGACAGCTGAAATTAAATTTTCTGTGTTTATCGCTCAGCGATCGACTGAAAAATTAAAACAGATTTGATTGCAGAGCGATGTCGCTCTGTCGCTTAAAAAATCGCTCAGTCGCTCAGGGTTTATGTGGCCACCTCCATACGTTTTCATGTGTTTTAATTTTTTTGCGTCGCTCAGCGACTCGTCGCTCATTGCGTGGCCGGAGCCTTAGCGGCAAAATGACGCATGTGTGCACCGGGGCTTAGGGTAATTTTCATAGTTCGAGAAACTTTTTAACTTGACAGCAGTAAATGGAAGTATCTAATGTTTCTGCACCTTTTTCTTTTCTGATTCTGGTAGGTAGGTAAAGGTAGAAGTGGCGGTTTAGGCATGAACCAAACCTACTTTGTGATGATTTTTAAGGATGTGACAACTGGATCACCTATAACTAGCCTGTGGTTTTGAGAAAGTGGATACAATAAGAGAGTTTCTCTCTCATTTGTATACCCGCAACATGCGACAGAGAGGGCTGTATGGGTTGAATACTTAGTTTCTTTGCATAGTCTCCAATTGGCCACAGCCCCATGACTGTTGCCGTGATTCTGGCGATATCTGGCCGTGATCTATTTAGCAGGTTCTTTGTTCTGTTTTGATCGTAGGTAGGCCATATCCTCCTTGATATGACGCAATTTGTCATTGTCGTCCATTGGATATGTGGCGCAGTAGCGCCGTGGTTAGTGTGCTGGACCTGGACTACTGCGCGAGGGGTCCCAGGTTCGATCCCCGGAAAAACACAAATTACATCTTAAAGTTTTTTCTACTGCGCCACCTCTCGCGAACGTCTGACAAACATCCGAGAGTATGACTGTCATGAAAAAGCTAAAAGCTTCTCAATTGAGCCGTTCGGACTCGGCATAAAATTGTAGGTCCCTTCCATTCGTCCCAAAAATAAAAACTCACACAAAAGAAATGGTTGCGAGAAGCTAGGCCTTGGGTGTCACCCGCCTGTTGCGCCACCTATTTATTTATTTTTGTTTGTCCATTGGATATTGGTTTTCTGCAGAAAATATGAGTGTATCTGTCTCTTAACCGCTCCTAGCCCTATCTCATGGCCCTCGTCGCGAGTTAATCGGAAAGCGGTATGAAATTGATATTTTCTGAGCAGACACCGGCCCCACACTACATCTCATATTAGATCCGTCGGTCTATATATGTAATTTTGTTGAAGCCCTTTGCCTTTACTACTTCGTCCGTCTTGCCTTGCACTGAGCTCTTGTGGGGAAACCTACGTGGAAGCATTGCGTGAAGTTTAATTTGCGTGTGATGTAGTTGTAGTCGGTTGGAGACATAACCATGCCGTTTGGTAAGGAATCAAGGATGTTACTATTACCATACGGCCTTGCAGTCCAGCACCCAGATTCCTTAAGTCTTATAGTACTGCATAATGCGGCATCTTTTGTGTATAGATCAAGAGGTAAAAGATGCAAGAGCACAGCTGGTTTACCTACTCTAAGCCTCTTCCAGAATAAATCTTAAAAATAGGTTGGTAAATTATTTGTTTTGCTTTTTAGTGCCGTTTATATAAGTAGGTATAAAAGGGTTTCATTAGTTTTTTAAACTTTTACCTATTTTATTTAAGTTTAAATCTAAAAGGCCAGATTTGAACTACTTCTTCTAAACCTATAGGATCTTCAAATTATGATTATTCAGTTGTGATGTCTACACAAATAATTAGAAAGTTTCTTTTGATATAACTTCAACTACTCTTTCAAAACTCACGAACCGTTCGCTGTAATAACTTGTCTGTTAATAGATATGTAAATAAAAATGATCAAAAGTGTATTTCGGCATTTTCCAAAATTCGTTCTATAAGGGTTGAAAAATGAGTCTGCAAATCGTTCTATTTTGACCATATTACAATTTACCGTAATTATCGCCAGTTAGCAGGCTGAAGCCAGCACAACTTGGTACACATAATTTTGGTTCTATGGCATTCGCAATGGTAAACAAAAAAATTACCTTTGTGCATGGACACAAATTGTTTTCCATGAAAGTCGTTTTATGCAAAACAGAAAGAAAATCCCTTTTCTTTTGTACTGACTTAAAATCGACCTGCCTTGCTCGACGTGACATGGGAAGGCCCGTCTTTCAATCTCATGAACGACTTGGCTTACATTAGAATAAAATTTGGCAGGTACAGGATTAGTGAACTTTGTACACCCTGCACTTTGTGCATGTTCAGGTCGTATACGCTTTCACATTAACGTCATTTCAATCGAGACAGGTAGATTTTGAGTAGAAAGTAGAAAGGTGAAAGGCACATCACCACCGCACAGAAAATACAACGACAATCCACTTGTCATTTTCTTCGGCATTTTCATAGAATTTGTTTGTGTTTTCAATTACGCAATTACACTACTCCTTTACCTGCCAAATTTTATTTTATTGCAATGCAATAGAGTAGTTCGCGTCAACGTCAGTGTCAAAAGAAAAGGATCTAAATGACAGCTAAAAACTTGTAGAAACAAACCAAATTTTATATAGCGGAAGATAGGTTTTACCTATTTAGCTGGTCAAAGGTTTTTTTTTTCAAACTTGAATTCTGCATTGTTTTCAATTTGTATTTCGCACTTTCGCTTGTTTTACCAAGTCGTTCATGAGAATGAAAGTCATGCCCATGACAGTGTGGCCATGCACTTTTTACGCAGTAACACAACCTGTTTTCTATTGCTTTCTGCGCCACCAGTGTTTTTACTTTCTCCCCAGCAGAAGGGCTGTTGGCTGCTGAGAATTTACAGAGTTGAAGCCAGCAGGTTGTTGTTGTTTTATTTAAACATTTATGTGAAATGTGCCTCTACTGGCAACTACTTACCGCCGAGGTTTCAAAAGAATACGCGTATTTATAAATCTATGAAGTCTAGGCAAAAATGCGAAAAATATGTTTTCTCGATTGCGGTTCTGCTTTGAGGTGGTTATTATGATTTCTAAAAACAGAATGGTCAGAGAACAGGATCCCCCGTACGGCGGGTACTGAAAATGTACATGTATCTGGTTGAATTTGATGTTTAAGGCGTGTCGCGACGATCTATGGCGTCGTGGCACTATCCTAAAGTGTCGCAAGTTTTATTGTTTCACTGCTGTAAGACTCCGAACAAAGGAAAAGCATTACGATTCTCTTTACGAATACCAAGAGCAAGTTCGAAGCGAAATCCAACAGTTACATTGCAGTGGAAGAATAAGCGCTTTTGTGTTTCCCGCATTTCCAGTTAGACTTGCTTCGTGGGTGTGGCACTCATATATTTGCCTGGCGCACTCAAAATTAGATAAAGGGTTTTCAATTGGCACGGGTGTATTGCCAGCCAGATTTGTGGATTGGAGGATTACTGCGCTCCATGAGAGTGTACCAGAAGAACCCGAGGTAGTAAATTCCTTGCCGTGCATAAGAAATCGGCCTTTCGCAGATTCCAACTTGGCGAATTTTGAGCTTACGCCCCTAGAATCCCTGGATTATTGGATATGCAGGAATTCAACGTTAATGACCGATAGACAAAGTCGTTTGCTCGCTGACTTGGCTTCGGAGGGTGTGGAAGAGGACCTGAATTTTGACAGAAAAATCATCCTTAGCGACGAGGCACATTTTTAGATGAATGCGGGTATGATAATACAAAAAATTGCCATAAATATGGGACGATGATATTTCAACGTCGTCCTTATTGAAAATCCTTTAGTGAATCTTCAGTAATATCAACTTCTATTCACATATCTCCGTGCTTTTAGAAGGGCGCCGCAAAAATGTTTCAACCTCTTTGGCGAGGCGCTGTATTGAAAAGATTGGAAACCCTTGGCGGTAAGATATGTTATTAAATTTCTTCCAGCAATACGTATCTCCATTTAGGTCAATATTTGGCTAAGTCTTCCTCTACTGCGTTGTCTTGTCCCTCTGGGAAGAGTCATCCGATCCGGAGCACTAGTGTTCATAATGCATCTGCCATCTTAGAAAACTGATGAGCAATTTTTTGAAGAGGTCAATATTCATGTATAGTTCGTCGTTGAATCTCATCCATCAAAGCCCGTCCACGCAAACGGGGACACATATTTTTCGAACAATCTTTCTCTCGAACATTATAGGTACCGGCGATATCTTCATCCATTTTAGATAGAGTACAAGCTTCAGCGCCTTACAGTAGGACTGGGGTGATGAAGGTCTTACACAGAATCTCCTTTATTGTTTGGGATATGACTCTTTTATACTCAGTTGCGCCTTATCAGCCCAAAGAAACAGCGATTGGTAACAGCTTTTCTTCATTTCCTTAGATATTATTGTTGGCTATGCGAAATAAGGCCCCAATGAAATAAGGCCCAAAAAAAGAAGAAATAAGGCTCCATAAAATTATACAGGAAACAACAACAACGATTTTTAATAAAATTTGGGGCCTTATTTCCTAATCCAAATTGGAATAAATAAAATAAGACCCCAAACGAAAACGTATGGGGGGCATGCTGCATGGGTTTACAGTCAGATTTAATTTAAATTTAATTTTTTGTTCGATCCTTATTTCCTGCAGCCATTATTGTCAGAATTTAAACCGGAAACGAGGTAAGCAAAGTTCATTACTACCGCAAAGCTATTAGCCATCAATTTAGACGTTTTGGTCAAATTTTGTATGACACAGCTAAATTGCATTTTTTTTTTTGATAATTCGATTTGAAGGGCAACTCTTTCTGAAGTAAGGTATTTACAAATTTCCCATACAATGCATCCCCCAAAAGCTATTGAAAATTGAAAAAAGAGTCATGTCCTGTCACTATATACCCCCTAATATGCCAGTAGTAACCATAGTCCATTTCAATGTCCAGTTCAGACCCTGAAGCTGCCCCCCCACCCCACACATTGTTATTTAAATGTTTGAACAATTTTTTTCTCTGCTTCCTCGACGGAGGACTATAACGATGCAGCTCCTTGGCTACCCTATATAGTTAATTTTGAATTCCTTTTGACCATGAGCACTTCCCGGTTTCGCCATTAAAATGTGTCTCCCGGTTTGTTCCGCTTTCATTGTGAATGCCAACTTAAATTATGTGACCACTGTCATGTTTTTGTCCTGTCCCCCCTGCCCTCCTTCTGTTTCAGCTTACATATAATTCAGTTAGCAAATAAAACATTGCAGCAACAATCCATGGCACAATGCATCTCGCCAACCGTAACAAGTTGTCGCAATAATTTTTGCGGAATAAAGCGATCGCCCATTCCACTGTATACCTAGTTGTTAGCCCCATTCCCATGATAGCCCTGGTTCTGCAGAAAAACATGGAGTCATTACAATCCGCACACAAAGTTGCAGCAACATGAATGACCGCCAAAAAAAAAAAAAAAACAACACAGCACACACAAACCGAAAACGAAAGAAGAAGAAGAAGCAAAAAGCCATTACAAAGGCAACAACCGTCGGGCCAGAGTGGAGTGCATCATCATTTGCTATAGGACTCCGCAGGCTAAGTGTTTAAAATACGCGGCGGGGCGTCAGCGTTGGCGGTAGAGGGCAGTGGCAATGGTGGCACGTCTAACATCAACAAAACAGTCTGCGAGGGTAATCTAAGAAGCGCTAAGGGTGGTTGGTGCGGCTCTGGCCAGGCCAATGCAACGGATCCAACAAAGGCCACAACTGGGCGCGCGCACACAAAAAAATCGACGCGAAAACAATTTTAAAGAAACAAAAACAACGAAACATCACCAGTAGGAGCAACTTACAGCAAAGCAGTTAAAAATGCAAATGCGAGAAAGGATTTTATGTGCGGCCGCCAAAATGCAACGAACCATTGTTTCAATTCCTTTTTCCTGGATTTGCATACTGCGGCTATATGAGGGGGTTGAACCGCGCTATACCTCCACCACCGTGACGGACATGTGGGGTGGGTGTGCCCGCGGCGGCGGTGCAAATATCATCGCATCGTAATTATTATCATTTTCAAATAAATTATAGAAAACTGCAGACAGGAGCGCGGACCCAAGCAACGGGAACAGAGTGTAGTCTTGCAATGCAAGAGCGTTTGTTTTTGTGCTGCGCAAATCCTTGCCATCGGCATGCAGGGTGTGGGTGCAGAATAGCGCAACGCCACCTATCGTATCTGCCACTCCACTAAACGTGTAATGAGCATAATTTGGCAGTATAATGATAACGAAAAGCAAAACTTTATTACGGGTCCGTACCAGCTGTGTGCTGCACGCCATAGCTCAATTGTCGGTAACGGGCGGGCGGGCCGGGCGGGCGGGCCGGGCGGTCGGACGACGTTGCTGACGCTGCAAGCGATTTCGGTATTGCAGTTATTTTTTCTACCATCACCCTCGGTATGTAATGTTGTCCCGTTTAAATTTCGCTTAATAGCCGGCCCTTGAAGTTGTGCAAAACAAAACAAACAAAAAGGAAGAACCATACATCAGCAGTGCACCCGACCGACGAATGCAATCATTTTTCGCATGTTGCATGAAATTTTATTGCTAATTTCTTCGATTCGCTTGTAACTGACAGGAGGGGGAGTGCAGCTGCAGCAACAAAAAAAACTGAATTGTAATGCGGCTGCAAGTGACAGAGGTAGTCGTACGGTACCAAATGTCAGAATGGCTCTATTATCAATTTGCATGATTGCTGCTGCAGTATGGAATAGAGTGCAGACAGCACGCAGTATGTCACCAATTTGTAGAATTTTAATCGAAAAAAATCCCGACGAGTGTGAGCCATCATGTCAAAGCGGAAAGCTGTGCACTTTCTGAGGGTTCAAACAGCTATAATGTGACTTGCGCGCAACTCGAAGTGCCTATTAAGAATATCGAGCTTCGATCACATTAGCCTCTTAAAATAAGTCGAGCCTAAGCGCAATATGCTTGTGCATCCTGGATATTGGTTCTGTAACGCGTCTCTTCTGATTTACAGTACCAAACGGAGCAGTGGTTTAGTAGTTGTCAGGCGTCAGGACAATTCAGTAGCCTCTTATGGGTTCTTCACTACAAATCCGTCAGTTTTGACTGTTATTATATCGATTAGGCCAGAAATGGAATTTTGACGGCGAAAAACGACTCACATTTGGCAGTTTTTACCAATCGAAAAATTGGATAATCTTAAAGGTAATAATAAAAATAATAATAATGCGACCTTGTGGTCTATTGTGCCCCCTGCTTATCCTTGGAAAGGTTCATGCCCTTTTCCAGAGCCCCATCGCATTACATCTGGGGTCTCTGCGTTCTCATCGCAGAATCTGCAGAGACGTTCTTCTGATTAACCCATCATTTTCCTCAGATGTTCCCTCAGTCTGTAGTGTCTCTTTAGGAGACCTGTGAGGCTTCTTAGGTTGTTTTTGCTTAGACCAATGCATGCCTTGAAGCTTTTTAGGTTATAGTTTCCTAGAAGTTTCTTAGCTTGCCTTAGGCCCTGAAAGTTTTTAAAATAGCGGTTCTATTTTCCTTTTCAATCGTCCTGAACTCTTTTCGTAGGGTGTGTTGTGTCCCCCTATGCCGCAGAACGGTTCAGCGTTCAGGTCCTATAAACGGCTTCGCTGCTCCCTGTCTTGCCAGAGAGTCCGCAACCTCGTTCCCCACGATGCCTGCGTTCGCAGGTATCCCGCAGATGGTTACTCTGTTGTTCTTACATAATTCATTAAGCTTGTGCAGGCATTCCCACACAAACTTGGATTTTATATGATATAGGCTTGACTATCTGACACAGTGTTGTTAGGACTCTCTCTTCATTTTTCCCACGAAACGTGGTCATTTTTTCCTTTTCACTGAACTCAAATTCCCACCAAAATCCCACGATACATTAAAATGAAAAAAAATTGTTTAATTCATTTTTATTATGTTGAAAGAAAATCACAACCTGTGCTTTGTAGAGAAGGAGAAGTTGCTTGGGGTTAAAGTACCCCTTTGCTCTAAATATTTAGCTCAACCTAGCGGGCGATATAGGATATGTGGTCCTGGCCATGTGATTCCTGAATTGACTGTGACTCCTAGAATGTGCATTGAGTCCTAGCGATGGATTGGAAGGTCATCCATTTGGATCTGAGGAACTGTTGATGCATTTTCCTATAAAAAGTTGTGAGCTGTGTCTTGTTTGCATTAAATACAATCAAGTTGTCTATTCCCCACTTCAAGATTTTGTCCAGATCATTATTTAGAGGACTAAAATAATAAGTCCGTATCACCCTAGGTCTAGCTTCTCACATAATAAATTATGGCACAAAATACGTTTTTGATGCTCGAGGATGAAGTTATAATAATTCTTCAAACTGCTTCTATTCCAATTCCAACTGATAATTGATAATCTTCGCTTTTTAATATGTCAATAGACACTGATTACCATAGCTTTGGCTTTCTTTCTTATAAACTATTCATTAAAATTATATTCAGCAGGTAGATTAACTTCTATTCATTCATTTTAAGTGGGAAGATTCCACGCCTCTTAAATGAAAAATTTTTAGTTTTTTATACTTAGATACATATTATTTTTCCTTTCGTACACTGCAAGTCCTACCGCTCTACCAAAATTCAACATTCTACGGCAATGGGAAGAGACCCAAATAAATAATCACCCATTGGGCGGATACCACGCCTCCTGGATAAAAAATCTCAAGTTTTGGACTTTTCCCAGTGTATGCACCACAGGATCTAGCATTCTGCCAAATTTCACGATTCTGGGATGGCCGGAAGTGCTTCATAATTTTGATGACCATCTAAGTGAGTGAGTGAGTGAGTCAGTTACGGTTTTTGCGATTTTTGAAGCCTTGTACGTTGAGAACCACTAAAGCTATAGAGATTAAACTTGGTTAGGTGAACCTTTTTAATGAGCTTGGTAAATGTTACAAGTTTGAAGTTTCTGGCTCAATTAGTTCCGAAGTTAGAGGGGGGTCGAAAACAGCCTGAGTTTGTTCCTGTAAAAAGGGTTAGTGTCTTTACTAGTGAACTTGGCATACTACCGTGACCTTTGATATGAATCTGATCGATGATGAATCTTCTTAAATCTAATAGAGGTATATTGGCTAGATCCTCCAAGCCGTCGAAGAACCGTGCTCGCTCCCATAAAAGAGTAGCGGCGTTCTTGGAGGGCTGGACAGTGACACAGGAGATGTTCCACAGATTCGATTTCTTGTCTGTTGGCCATGTTTCCAATGATGCAGTGTCCGATTATTACCCAATCGAGCTCCGATACTATATGCGAATAATCTAGACACGACGTAGGCACTCAAAAAACAATATTATCGAACACGTCAGACGAGGGAGTCATTAAAATAAAGTTTTCGAAAAGTGTATGTGGATTATGTTTTTAACAAATACAAGTCTTTACTTCCAGCCTATATTCCACACGTTTACGTTACGGCTGTCGTCTCTAATCGAATGTATTTCTGTCTTAAAGTCGATAACTCTTCTCCTATCTGCATAGAGACCATTTCTTATTGAGAAACGTTCTGCCACCCTCGAATCGCACTTGTCTTTGGGCCCCTGGTTGCTATACCCAAGAACTGCGCTTAGTCAAAAGTTCTCCAGGAATCAGACCTAGTCGTAGATCCCTCTCCCTCGCAGAACAATGTTGGTCAGAGCTCTTACCCATGAACCATGCTTCTTCGTATTGACTTATGGGATCAAGTTTCTCGTGGGTCGCTTGAGCAGCTCTCTGTCAGAGCCTTTCAGAGCCACATTTGTCATTTAGCAGTTTTCTGACACCTAGGAACCATGTTAGGTCATTGGACACCTATATTTCTTATCACTGTGACTGCGTTGATAAAACAGACCAGTTGGAGAGTGACATAGCTGATTAAAGCTTACGATACCGAGAAAGTTGCTTACGGAGACGCGTTTAGTAAAGCTACGATTACACGGCCATTTTTTCGAGTTATTTAAATGGCGCTCTGACGTAGAAATCGCGTCATAAAGCAGTCATTTAAATGTCATTCTGTGTGATCGCCATTTTTTGAATACAATTTTCGGCGTCATTTAAATGACTAGGAAAATGTCGGAGCAAATGACATATATTTAGTGCCATTTAAATGGCGGAAAAAAATGGCCGTGTGATTGCTCTTCAATGACGCCTAGGATAAATGACTAAACTTTTTGGCTGTTGCGTCACTTAAATGGCATCCCAAAGGAAAATTCTAAATGACTTACTGTGTCCGTCATTTGATTTTGGGACACAAATGATGATGATAGTCATTTCGTGTGATCGCCATTTTTCCAATGACGAATCGTAGCTTAAATGTCGCTCTACTGCGACATTTTTTCCTGATGTTACAGCGCCATTTAAATGACTCAAAAAAATGGCCGTGTAATCGTAGCTTTAGACAAGTCATTCATAAGTAATAAAGGATTTTATTAAAAGCAGCTTGAAGTGTTTGAAGTTTATTTATGTTAGCGAGTCTCAGTCTCAATTGAGCTCAGTTCTCAAAATTGTAGGTCCCTTCGATTCGTCTCAAAATAAAAACTCAAATGGTTACAAGAATCTATTCCTAGGGTCCCATATGAACCTGTTACGCCAGCTATTTACTAGAAGCCCCTAATAAAGACCTCGTTATTTAATTATTTCGAGCTACGGTCGTAAAGTAACATATACCTCATCACTGGGAGTAACGTTCGTCAAGTGCTTAATATTCCATTGAAAATACCAGCCCCAGTCGAAGGTGCAGACAAGTACTCGCATGAGATTCATCTTATTCCAAATAAGACCTTTAATCAGCCACTTCCTCTCTACTCAACTGAGAGTACGTGTTTCAAATATGAGCGGCCACTATCACCATCCACAGAAATCCTGATGTATCTACTCTTAAAAAAGCATAGATGCTTCCTTTAAGGATACCAAATAAAACAGACTATCCTCCGCACTTATCGTCCAATCTTCTCATCGATTCTAACAGGGATTTGCCACAAGCTCTCTCCCTTTGAAATTGCATTTGCATGTATCGACACTACATCGATCATTTCGTTCGAACCACTACATCAAGTAAAATCCGTTGAAAGCAGGAATATATACACCAGCACCGATGGCTCCTTAGCAAAAAAATAAACTACCACTGACAGCTAAGTGGTGAAAAATCGCTTAAAAGGCCATAAAGGTGTTGTGCACTAAGGACGAGGGAAGGCAGGCAGGCAGTCGAATTTGAATGCCACATTCACTTGAAAGGTTGCAGTGAAGGCGGACCAGCTCTTAAGTGCATTTTCATGGCAGCGTCGTCGTCTTCACAACCGCAAACGTGAGCAACGCATACCGCACCGAGACTGAATTATATGACTGGATATAAATAACCATTGAGAGACTCATAAAGTATCCTGGTGAAACAGCCAGGGATGCAGTTTTTCAACACTGCGTTAAGTTCAAAATTATTACGCGATATTGCTGTACGGGTGTAACAACGGTATAGATAAAGGTATGCACAGATGGGGTGGGGTTGTATTCATGGCGCTGTTAGGGTAGCTCATGGTTATGGGCTTCTTTCGAATTTAAATGTGACGCTCCCTTCTTTTTTATGGGTGATCGAGTTCATTTTGCATCTCATATCAGTGCGGCGCGGCGGCGGCGGTAATGTGTGTGAAAATGTTTAGGAGCTAAATGGATTTGCTTTCTGTATTTAACGATTATAGCCTTTCGTTAGAGTTAAGCGGTAAGCGATTTGTACCACCTTATTACCGCTATTAATGTTTAGTTATCACTTTATCAGTTTAGCATAAATGTGGAAGGTAAATTATAGCCATATGAGGGCTAACATGAAGGGTGCTGCTTCTTAAAGCTATTGACAACTTTTTTCTTCATCTTGTGCAGAATCATGAGTAATTTGAAATGTGATCTGCTGATTTGTGGGTCGTTTTGTGGGCTTTAAATAAATTTTCAGATAACCTAAGTTATCTGATGACGGCATTCGTTTTGGTAGCTGTTTGTTTATTTTAACGAAACACTTATGGGTATCGGCGAAATATTATTTCATCACGACCGACGGCAGTGCGACCGACGGTATGCCAAATGTCACACATCGAAAGCAACAGTGGGCAACTGGAAGGCAACATTTCCGGGTCGCATAATTTCATCAAGAGCCGACGTCAATTGGCCTTAAGACTCTTACAATTTGACGCTTAAATGAGTACATTCATTCTTATGCGAAGTATATCAAATGATCGGAGATTTTTAAAACGTAGTACGACGTGTCACTAATGAGAAATACATATTGCTACATACTATATAAAGCCGCCTTACAGGAAGGCGTTAAACAACAGCCCAAAGCGTTGGTTAAACAAAGCTGATGACCACATTGTAGAGTTAAATGCATAGAATTCAAAATTGATCAATTGCACGGGTTGTAGACCGGACAGACCTACATTACCTACCTACTACCTACCTGCCAACTTTAGCTCCCGTGTCGAGAAATAACGTTTTTCTTTTAATTGGGTAGTACCCCCAACCTATTTTCTGTTTAAATTATTTCTAAAGTCAATAAACGTCTATTTACCAAATTTGTAGACTAAAGCTGACATAAATGTCAAGATATAGTGTGAATTTGAGATTTGGGTGTTCAGCGCCATCTATCGGAAAACTTGAAAACTTTTGATCAACGTGCACTTTTCATAACAGATCTAGGTTAGGTAGGTATTGCCTAACTTTCAGCTTAATCGACCGACTGCTTTTCGAAGTATCGTGAAAAAACGTTCGAAATGTTTTTTTATGAAATGTGCCACGCCCCTTTGTTTAATTTTGATCAAACTTCACAGCAAATCACTCCTGGGCAAATACCTCAGAATCAGATTGTCTGAAAATTTGATCTTCATTTGATCGGAGGTTTTTGAGTTTTGCGAGCACAAACAAAGAAAATGTTTTGTTGAAAGAATTTTCTTTATAGTTGGACTATACGCCCACTTTTGGGGGGCGGTTTTCTGACCAAAGTTCTATTTTTACTGACCTTCTACTATTTTTATATAGAAGTTCGATATCTTAGTCCATGATTTCGATCTGCAAATACAATACAAATTACAAATACAAATTAGTGGCAGCCATTCCTACAGGGACAGCTTATCTATTGGTGCGAGTAAATTTGGTACGCGAACCATGTTCGAGTTGATTTTCCATGTCCACAAATTTTTACCTACTTGAGTTGGCGCACTGAACCAGGTATACCCATCTCAACTTCAAAGAAAGATGAAATCTTCGAACAGCTACCGCCATGATCGCCTTCTTTCCTACACCAGCAAACATTTCTAGGTTCGGCTTCCTTCAGGTAATTTCCTTGTCGAACTTTCTCTCTCTCCTCGGTGCCGGGTAAATTACTTAAATAAATCCACAGCCACAGGCAGCAGAAACGCAAACAAAATTAATTTTGTCCTGTCACTTAGGCATATACGGAATACCATATCCTGTCGTCCAACCAAACCCCCATCACGTATCGTATGGCTCCTTAAAACGATCCCAAAATTTGCTTTTCACACTCGACCAACTGTGTTATAGTAGGCACAGGAGCAAGGAGAGAAAATTAAGAATTTTTGACTTTTCACCATTTCGCCAGCCTCCGTTGAAATCCCTTTGCCAGTGGACACCATCACGTATAATGCGTTAGCTACACCAGCCCAAAAATGTGCCCGACTCCCGTGTGCAAATGTGTCGATCATTGTCGGTTGTGACCCAAAATCATGAAGCTAGGCACCTACGTAAATTGGTTACACTCGGTTGTGTCCTTTTCCGCCAGTCATCTTGAATTTCTTCGTCGAAACGCTAACAAATAAAATCCCAGCATGACTTAGCATGTGGCAGTGACCAACAAGTGTCTATCTCTATCTCTCTCCCACCCCAGTCATGCCGCGCGCCGCCGTCACTCATGTGCATGGATGGACCAAACTCGAGCTCATATGTGCCATAAGCACTGCATCAGGAGTATTTATGGATCGGAACTGGTATCCACTTCTGTGGCGGACGCCACATCACTCCCACCCGTATATGCCATGTCCCAGGAGCAAATACCTGCACGGGATTAACGATGGAGTGGCCATAAATAACCCAAAGGTCGACAAAGCATTTTGGGTTTTTCTTTTCGAGTTTTTGCCTCCTTTTCTCTTAGCCTTGTATGTGGGTTGGGTATGTTTCTCGGTCCGCATCCTTGTCGAAATCTCTGTGAGAAATTGAGTGAAGGCACTTTTCTGCCTCGTCCTTTGGGGGCCACTTTTCCGGCAGCTGGATTAGGTGAGGATTTCGCTGCCCCATTATTAATGTAATTAATTACGTTAAATATAAAATGTGACAAAAGCAAAAGGAGCGAAAATAATTCCGAAAATTAAAGTTAATGATGGCCAAATCGACGATGAATTGAGGACAGAGGTGGTGGTGGACTGATGGTGGTGTGGTGAATTGAGAGCGCTGTTAAATTGTGTCGTCAGTCAATTGAGAGTGGGCAATGGGAGTTGCTATGCAATAGTGCGGCTTTGTTTGAATAGGGATTTGGTGGCAGCCCGTTGCGGGGGTGGACGCCGATTTGATTCATATGTGCGGATATTATTTATTATTAAAGTGCACACGCATACATTAAAAGCTCGACCGCGTTGTTTTCACGGTTCTGGAAATTATTTATGTAGACCATAAATAAATGGGAGTGCAAGCAGGTTGTTTTTATGAGCGGACTTAGCGAGGCATAGACAATGAACAAGGGAATGCCCAAGAGATGGCTTTATTTTTTTCTGAATTGTAAGCTCAATAATTGAACAGGTAAGCGGTGCAAATATTTAGTGTGTGATAAGGAAGCGTAGTTTTATGGAAAAATATCTGAACAGGGGTCAGTTATTGGCGGAGATTTTTGTGACCAAGATGTGACCGAAATGAAGACATTCTTATCTAATATGCTCGAAATTTCCAATCGAAATTGTGGCATTGCTTATAGAACGACACCTACAGTGAGCGTTAAAAGTGAGTAAAAACGTGTGCCCTTTCAAATTTTCTTTATAGGGTCTTAGAAAAGGTCTTAAAATCAGCAATCTGTAAAAAGTTTGATAACATTAGCAAAACGTTTTTCACTTTGACAGGATATTTGTAGATATTTAACTAAAGTTATTTTAAATACTTTTTCGTTTTTTTAAAGACATTTTCGTTTCGTGCGATAGGAGAAAAACGACTGCTTTATTATTGACTTTTTTCGTTTCTTCTGTGTGAAAATATTTACAAAATGGTATAAAATCAGAAAAGGAAAAGGCGCAACAACGTTTGCGAAGAGGAAGAAAAAAATGAAAGAAGATTCATGAAGCAAATTTTCGCATTCGCGTGGTATCTTTCGTTTTTTTTAAAGCGAAAGCGGTTTCAGTTTTTTTTTTTACAGAAATCTGGAATTTGGACCGCCTTCCTGACAAGAGCAAGACTGATCAACAAAACGGCAGTGGAGGTGGAATTGACACCTTCCTTTTCCCAAAGGACCTACTTTTGTCAAAGCTACGACCTACGAGCTGTTATCTTATTTGTCTGACACATTTTTAATGTGACTCTCGCTGAAGCTGTTGTTTGGAAACTCTAGGGGTTGTAAAGATTAACAAACCGGCTCGGTGTGGCAGCCGATGGTGAGAAAAGAACTACGTGGTTTAAAACGCCCGGAGTTCAAGAAGCGATCAGAGAAAAGAAAAAGGCGTTCAAGGTGTGGATTCACGTTCTCGAAACCGGTACATTGAGGCGCGAAGAACATGCAAATTGGCTGTTAAAGCAGCCAAAGAACAATCTTCGACGGAGAAATTGGACCGTGATCACAGATCTGCAAGCAAGGTGTTCTGGCGACCATCCACCGTCTTAGAGAAAGGAACTGGAACATTATTGAAAGAGTCAAATCCAAAGATGGTACACTTCTTTCTAATGAGGAGGACATCTTACGCAAATGGAGCGAGCACTTTTCCGAATTGTTCAATCCAATCCAGGGCATTGAGGATGACACATCCATCGCCTTAAGCAGGGCGGCAAATAGTCCCACGGTAGATGAAATCACTTTTGCGATCAAATCGCTAAAAGCTGGAAAATCTGCCGGAGTGGATGAATTCCGGCCAGAAATGCACAAGGTCTTAGGTGAAGAGGGAGTGAAATGGTTAATGGTTCTCTCGTGTCATTAATGTGGCCTGAGAATGCGGCGAAACTCCCAGCGATTGGCAGATTGGCGTGATTGTGCCCCTTTTGCTCGAATTACAGGGGTATATCACTTTTAAGTCTCCCCGGAGAAGTATTTGCCAAGGTGCTAGAAACGCGTTGCAGAGCTGTAGTCGAAGCACGATTAGGAGATGAGCAGTGCGGCTTTCGTCCCGGCAGAAGCTCAACCGACCAGTTATTCACTCTCAGAATGGTGCTCTAGAAGGCTTGGGAGTATGCCACACTTGTTTACGCATGCCTTGATAGATTTGGAGAAAGCATATGACCGAGTCCCTCGGTAAACTCTGGAGTATATTACAGGAGTATGGAATTGACGGTTCTCTCTTGAGAGCAATTCACTCTCTTTACACAAACTGTAAAAGCTGTGTTCGGGTGAACGGCGTTAAATCAATACCTTTCACCGTGGGCGTTGGACTTCGCCAGGGGTGCGTCTTGTCCCCTCTCCTTTTTATTACTTATATATGGACTGGATGTTACAGCGCAGTCTTGGCGAGGAACGTTTCGAATTGGGAGATCTGAGGATAAGTCATTTGCCTTGTCCTTGGGTCCTCTCAGACTGAACTTCAGCGCGCACTCGATCGGTTTGTAGCCGTTTGTGTTGAAGCTGAGATGAAAGTAAATGTGAACAAATCTGAAGTGATGGTCGTCTCTAGAACGCCTATTCAATGCACTCTGCATGTTAGTGGAGTCCCATTGAAACAGGTGGAGAAGTTTAAGTATCTCGGGGAAGGAGCAATGCCTAGTTTTCTGGTAGATTTGGTCAGGCTGGGCCAATTTTGAGATAGCTTGGTCATTCTGTTATTAGAAGGACTGCACTTGGTGTCAAAGCTAAGTTGTCAGGCTTTAATTTGGTGTTTGTTCCAGCTTTTACCTATGGTCATGAGGTTTGGGTAATGACCGAAAGAATAAGATCGCGGATACAAGCTGCCGAAATGAGATTTCTCCGTGGTATTGCTATGTGACCCGTGGAGTTCGCATCAGAAATACCAGAATACGTGAGGAACTCAATGTTGAGCAACTACTTCTCCGGACGGAGCGATCCATGCTTCGGTGGTTTGGTCATGTTTGGAATCCGTACAATCAGGCAGGCGTCCTCTATAGGTAGACCTAGGATGAGATGGTTAGATCAAGTCCATAATCTCTTCTCTACCCGTATGGGGATTGCCCTTGATGATTTGGAATCGATGGCGGGGGATCGAGAGCTATGGAGGGTTCACTTGAGCAAACTACACCCGCGATCCACTTAATGGATAAGCGAGCCAATATATATGTGTTTATTAAACGGCTATTTTGGCTAAGACGCATAGAATGAATTATCTCTATTCAGGTAATGTTTCCGCTCTAATGCTACGTGTGGCAGGGGCTCATATGGGCTACTGCTTGGGTAACTATGGTGCCGATAACTCGTCCCATTTTCCTAGACGTATAGGAATGTATAGGAAATCTGCCTTCAAAAAACAGAGTTCCGATCCAAAAATAATCGTTTTTCCATATTCTCAGCACCGACTGTGACTCTAGCACAAGATTTCCTTGTTCGCCTCTACAGGCCTCTGTTCGGGTCTTGTTCCTGAACTACGTTCCTTTTACCTTTTGATAAGACTTCCGAAAATATCACAACAGCACGGTTTTCTCATGTCACCATTCGTAATATGAATAAATCAACAAACCAAGTGGATTACATTGCGATTGCCGCATATGGCACTTCTCCCAGTTAGACACCCAAAAGGTCTGCCGGGACTTAAGGTTTTTAAATCAGCTGAAGGTAGAAGGCTTTTCTAAGATTTGGTATTTTCTTAGTAGCCCTTCAGCATCGTCTTCTGCGTCAGCCGCTTTCTAACATAAGTTGTATATATGGTCCATCAATACCCTTAGATGGCTAGATGTGTGCTTCCCTTCTTGTAAAGTCAGTCATTAAAGTTTATAACAGCTATCAAAACAGATAGCGGACGTTTTCTGACAAGCATGGCTCCACTCATGGTCACATCTTTGAAGGTTTTGCTGGAGAGTTACGTCACTTCGTCAAGGGTCTTAGCCCATTACCACCGTTCTTCGATGTATGCGACTAAATGTGATCATCTTAACCCCTCATACGTACGTACTACTCAATCGTGCAACAACTTTTCACGGGCCCTCCTCGTGAAGTATATAAGAAACGGAGCACTCATCATCATTCTCAAAAATCGCAAACTCTTATCACATCATTTACCACCTTCTAAATAAGACATTGTGAAAGCAACCCTCCCCGAAAGTGACAAATACCCAATTTCATCGCAAGAAATACTCGCGTATACCTCTACGCTAGTAACCCTCCACTATAAGGACCTCGTTCACGTTCATTAATCTTATTCACAATTCGAATTTCGAAGGATGCATTATATTCCACAGACAATTTCCAAATGATATCCCGTGCATGGATACTATCAGCTGGCAGCTAAAACGAAAAAAAAAAATAAAAATAAAAAACAAACTTCCTTCTCAAGGACCTCAAAGACCAACCAAAACAAAGTGAAAGAAAGCGCGTCCTCTCTCTCTCTCTCGGATTTGATGAACGTCACTCGTTTCGCCTCGGCAGGAGGGCCGATATCAATTTAAGTGAATTATTTATTTCGACGTCATTAATAAGGGTGACTTAAGTACGAAAACATTTCCATCCACAGTGCTTTACTTATCTGTCTCCGGTTTCCCCCGAAAAAAAAACTACCCCCCACTGCTATACGAACAAACAAACCCGGCCACAACCGGTGACTTTTATTTGAGTCTCATGGAAATAGTCAAGGAATTATTGCCTCGTATAGATACTGTCACACAGCTGACAGCAGTCTGTTTGAAGAGGAGCCCCATGGGGGTGGTTCGCGATGGTCGCTTTTGGATTCGACGGGGGCTAAGGGGTCTCAGCAGGTGCGTACGCCCTCATAATACCACACCAAGGCTATAAAAAGGGCTAAAACAACTGTAGCCTAACAACTGTGGGCAAATACACACCTACCCCACCGGCATGATGAAATGGGGTAAACAAGTTATTAATCACCTGTTACGAGTGTGCCTGCCAGAAGCATGCCAACATGCTAACATGGCTAACACGCGCCCGACAACCATTGGAATGAGACACTTTTCGAATGTGTCACTGCGACAAAGCCACTCATTAGACTATGTGGTGCAGGCAGTTATAGTACATATATAGTACCCTACGGTACCACGTGCGCCACCGAACTGCACCGCCACTACTGGCTCTGGCACTCTGTTGCGGGACAGCAACAAGTCCGCACATACATAAGTAATCGGCAAGGAAAATTTATTCCACGTATTAGTTTATGTCTGTTATTTTGGTTGTCGAATGGCGGCGCGCGGTACCCGGCGAAGGTGCTGTTGCAGCAGCTACAGCAATTTGTGGCATGCAACATACATGAACGTGTGTGCAAATAGTTCTGCATTTGAAAGTAATCAGCGACGACGATGGGTCCTTAAGAGCACTCCCCCCACCCTTTGGTGGCAGTAATAAACTTTTCTTAAGAAGTTAATGGCTTTAAATGAGAATGTGTGATTGGAAGTCGTCAAGTAAGGGTAGTGTGCTGTAATTTTCTCTCTGACAGAATGTGGAGCAAAGTCTTTGTCTGGGACTCAATCGATTTGGGATTTTTTTTCCCCCTGACTACTTTTGACAGTAGCTAATATGCACGTGTGCAACTTTTTATTCAGACGGTTCTTTGTTTTATGAACGAGGCGAGGCTAACAAGGTGGATCATGTGTATGTATAGACTAAATTAGTCTCAGGTTCGTGATGATTATTGAAAAGATTGTAAACTCAATTAGACATGGGGTGGCTTTGGCCAATGGAAATATTGAGGTAGCCCAACATAATATACGGAATTATTGATGTGGTCAGTGGTGGCATAATTTTTCGCCTAAATAATCATTTTTAGTCTGAACCTTCAACTGATTAAAGAGCACAACTGCGAAAAGAAAGAAAGAAGTCATCCGATGTTCCTAAATGAAAAACTTCGATTCTGTTTTTTGATTATGTTTATTTGAACATAATAGTGAACAACATAGTTTAATAAAATTCTACACCAACCATAGCCGTATTCACAGACGGATCAAAAATGGACACTGGGGTAGGGTCAGGTGTCTTCTCTGAATCGCTGGGTATATCAAAATCGATTCGCCTCCCCGACCATAGCAGCGTTTTCCAAGCAGAGGTCCTGGCAGTGACAACAGCAGCCCTTGAGTCTGTGGTAAGGGCAATACCACCTGAAGGTATTACCGTCTTTATCGACAGCCAGGCAGCAATAAAAGCCATAACTGCACCAGAAATAAAATCGAAGCTTATGAAGTGCTGTCGCGAAGAACTCAAGGCTCTTGGTACACAGCACCTCTGCTCGGTTTCGGGACATGAAGGTATTCCAGGCAATGAAAAAGCAGACGAATTGGCAAGACAGTTCGACAGCTGTTTCAGAACAAGCTGATCCCTCTGTGGACATCCCGCCTTGCACACTCAAGCTTGAAGCAGGGAGGAAAGCCACAAGTGAGGCGAACGCAAAATGGGCCACCTTAAATACTTGTAATACCACAAGAATGCTATGGCCGTCCTTCAATGAATCCAAAACCGAGAAGATAATGCGGAAGGATAGGATATCCCTGTCCACCCTCGTAGGTATCATAACAGGGCACAACACCTTGCGGTACCATATGAAGAAAATGGGCTTAACGGAAGAAGAACTTTGCAGAGGCTGCGGTGATGAGGAAGCTCTTGAGGATACAACCCACTTTTTATGTCACTGCCCAAGTCTCCAACATACCAGGTACAAATTCCTAGGGAGTCACTTCTTCAACGACCTAGACGAGCTTTCCAGCACATCAATAGACAAGATAATGAGATTTGTCAAATCAACAAGATGGTTTGTATGTAGCAGCACAGTAAGTAATTTGAATATAGGGTTATAATGGGTAAGGGATAACCTCTTTCCCCCTATGGGAATCACAATGGGTCAGTATTGACCTGAGTGTGGAACGGAGAAAATCCTCGCCAGCCCACAAACCTAACCTAACCTTAATAAAATTCTAAAGGTTCAAATAAAGATAATCAAAAAACAGAATCGAAGTTTTTCATTTAGAAACATCGGATGACTTCTTATGGCCCACCCTGTAGTTGTACCCGCCCAGCTTTGCATGTGCTCAGGAATTACAATGCACATCAATGTTCCAAGTTTTACAACTTCAGCTCCCATACGGAGGTGTTGAGAAATATTTAAATTCGAGGCAGTCAAATCTAGACATATAATAAAACTAGGATTTTTTTGGCCGTTAAAAACTCGAAAACTACTGGACAGATTTCGATGAAACTTTTTTTAAAATGTTCCTTAAGACTGTGAGACTGCTATGTCGTTTATAGCCACGTTCTTAGGAACAGTTTTTAGCCAAAATGTATTTTTTGAAGTGAGACCGGGTCCAGCTAGTCTTATATAAGGATTAAACGTGCACCTCCGGGTTGCGGCTTAGTCTTCAGATAAGGGAGGATAGTGACCGTAACAGCCTGTCCTCTGCCTATTGTCTCTGACAAACCATCACTAAGGAGGGAAACTGGTGCGTGGCAGGAGTTGGTGATTGAACCATAGTCCGCTTTGCTGCTTGACTAAAAGTGAATGGATAAATTGTCTGTTGGAAAAAGAATGGGGTATAAGTATAACCGTAGCAATCTGCCTCCCGTTTATTTCTTTTTGACAATTAGTCCACAGGACAGAGACTTGTACTAATCAGGGCAGCTTGGTTGAAGCACTTCATCTTTCGGCTTGGTACCGAGAGGAGTAGTCGCCGTTTTTTTTTTGTGAAATGGCCGACCACAACTTTTGTAGGTTTTTTTGTGGAATATGTTGTTAAGGTGCAGTCGATTAACCTCTTTAGGTGGTTATCTTTCGACATTGGAGTTTCCATATGATAGCTGTTGGACCTGATTAAAATGTCAGTCTGGTCCTCATTGGGATGTATGCTATTTTGATGTAAGATTTATTCAATACGAAAGTATCCGTAATCGCTGTTGATTACGGTCACATTCACATCGCATACTTCTGTTTCGTTTCGCTTTATCAGAGAAAATGACGCACAGTGTTTGTTCAAATCTTTCGATGCTTTCGATGGGCTATGGTCAGGCCACCCCAATGCAGAACAACGATTAAGTATGAAGTTTTATGAAATACTGTAGCACATTTTACTGTTCTGTATTAGACTATGGGAGTTTGATTTTGAGTTTCAGACTTACTTTAGAAACTAAATTATATTTCTAATCATTAGAAACAACTTTCGTCTTTGATTGAAATTGAATTGTTGCAAATAAAAGAAAAACATTCTTGAACCTTTTTTTCACGGATTATTGAACTTCGACAATGGCTGAGAAAAAGGAAAATAAGATCCTAAGGCTGGATAATTCCGATCAGTGGACCCTATGGAAGTTCAATATTGTGATTGCGCTCAAGGCTGGTGGCTATTGGAACATTGTTAATGGTACCACCAGGAAACCGACGGATAACGTCGCTGCATGGGAGAAGCTAGACTCCCAGGCCCAGAAGACAATAGCACAAAAATTGGGTGAGGAGGCATGTCTGCATGTGATGAAGCCTTGTGCGAGATCAGCTGATATGTAGACCAAGCTAGAGGAGGTTTATGAACGTAAGTCGGAGGTGAATATCCATCATCTACCGCAGGAGTTCTTCACATATGCCAAAGACCCAGACGATGGAATGGCGGTTCATATTTCGAAACTGCAAAGGATTCTGAAACGTCTGGTCGACTTAGGTGAACATATTTCACAAAACATGCTCATTACGAAAATTTTAATGACATTGCGTGATTCGTTTAACAACTTCCATTCTTCGTGGGAATCTACCGAGCGAGCTGAACGAACCTTAAAGAATCTCATTACCAGGCTATGTATGGAAGAAATGAGGTTAGGACTTCAAATAAAGAGTTCAGAAGCTTTCCAAATGAAGAAAGTCGGATCTTCGAGTAAATCATTCAAAGGAGCAGCATTCAAAATAACAGATGACCAGGAAGTGGACAAGGATAAAAAAGTTCGTTGTTATATCTGTAAGAAGCCAGGGCACTATAAAAAAGATTGTCCTCGTCGGAAGAATCGTGTTGCATCAAAAGAGCAGAAAGAATAAGCATTTGTGGGTGATGCGTCATGGAATTCCAAAGATGATGAATCATGGTTTGCGGATACAGGTGCTACGGATCACATGACGTTCCGAAGAGAATGGTTTTCGAGCTTACAGCAGTTTTTCAAGGAGAAACCGGTAAAGGTTGGAAATGGCGAGGTTGTCTACGCAATAAGAATAATCGTTGCTGATAGTTTTCAATTTGGTGAAATAAATTCGATTGATCGTATTGCATAGAATGTTGGTCTATAGCTCAGCTTCTGAATTAATCAGCTTCAAATATTTAAGAAAGCATTAACAGGGATGGCGCAGTAGAGAAGGCCGAGGCTCAGGTGGCGCACGCAAGTTTAGAGGGCCCTTAACCAACTTAGCGTGCTAAACTGGAGACAGTTGGCTACCTGCAGACGCTTGCTGGTTGAGGCCCAGGTCCACCCCATCAGACTGTAGCGCCAGCTTAAGTAATTCAATTTATTCTTTTTGTATTTACAAAGTATTATTTTTTGAGTAATGACTCAAGTTAAAGACAGAAAAGATATGCATTTCGTCAGAACGAAGTAGCCTATAGCTTTGCCCTAACCTCAGAAAACATTTCAAAAAGAGTTTCAGCAAAATCTGTCAAACAGCTTTCATGTCAACCGGTAGCAGACATAAAACCCCGGAAAGTTTTTATTTACCATATAGCTTAGAGTCTCTTTTATGTACAACTCTGAGTTCAGTTTGAATGAAATTCCTTCAGCAAGCTCCTACCCAATGCGACATTCATCATTTGCAGTAACAATTTAATTAGTCCTCATACCATTATCCATATCAATCATACCCATACGTATACCATAAAGTAGGGCTTGAGCAAATCACGTCTCCATTGAAATGACATAATTGCAGTGCAGTGCCCTGCATGATACCTTTGTATGGAAGAACTCCTGCGTATGAATATCCACTGGGGCTATATATAATACAACTCACCAATTACAGATTGTATTCCAAAAATATCCCCTCCTATGACAAAAAAAAAATACTGTAAGCCATATTGTTTTGATACCGGCAAAAGGCATCATCCCGCAGTTAAGGCGGTTGCTAGTGGAAACATCTGGAATATTTTTAACCCCTCATTTGAATGCAAGCATTTTACCAATGATACCTCTGTGTGGATAATTTATTGAACGAGATTTCCAACGGGTCAGAAAATATTAACATTACTTTCACCCGTGCATGTTCGCTCGGAGTGAACTGCCTTATTCCACCACCCACCAGCTGCTAATACATATAGATACGAGTATATTGTGAAATGATACGTTAGCTATGCATATTCACTGCCTGTCTTTCAACTGATAAATTATTAACACATATTCATAAACGACTGGCATTAGTTAACGCGTAGGGCACAGTTTTTAAGGATACATAGTCACGAAGAACTAAACTAGTTTACTAGCAACATGTTGAGGTACCAGACTGATGATGGCCGTTAAGCACTATACAACTAGCTGGCGACAAGACCGGCACCAAGTCGAAATGCGCAAATTTAAGGGCTGAGAACAAAACCATCGGGTCTAATGAAGTGAAGTTGGTATCTAGGAGTAGGTAATGCATAACAGCAGCTATCGAGACATCAAGCACTTTAGCAAAAAAGTGTCACAGGACTATACCTACTTAGCCACACAGATCTGGTTGTATCAGACGGTTCCTATAGTATCCAATTTCCCATCAATTTTGGAACCGGAACAGACCATGTTATGGCCTTTATTTTCGGCTTAGAAAATTGGACGAAAACTCAATGGAGATGCCAACTCGAGGACTAGTCGTAGAAAACTAATTTCACCGATTTATAAAAAATCTTATAAAAATGAAATTTTGTCTGTCTGTATGTCCTTTATAGAATCGTAAACTATGCACTTGATCATGTGATGATCTTTAGCAAAGTTGTTGCTGATGAGCCCATGAAGGTTTTTGAGTTGGTACGGTCAAAATTGGACAAATGGGCGTGGCACCTCCCATACACAAAAAAAAAAAAACATTCAAAATTTTATATTTCGAAAACCACCGAATCGATTGAGCTCAAATTTACAGACAGATCTTACGAAAGAACATTAGTATCTAAAATCTAAGCAATACAATTTTTGTGCACGGACAAAGCCAGGCGGGTACAGCTATATTATATAAAAACGTTGGTCCGTATGTAAGTCCGATAATGGCCACTGAACCACTGAAGCTATGCGCCTTCATTCCTATTAAAAAATAATTTAACAAAAATATCAAAATAAATCTTAAAATATTTAAAATAACTATTTTAGGCAGAACAACGTTTGCCGGGTTAGCTAGTAATCTATAAATCTATAGGCTTAAAAATGAAAGATCGACCTTCTGTCCAAAACGTTTAATGTATGGAGGAGGATGAAGAAGAGTAGGTGCTCTGGGCACTTCCATAGTTAACCTACAACGGCTGCAGCTTATAATGATCCTGCCTGCCTTCTCTTCCTTCATAACATGCGTGAAGAGCGAACTGAGAACAGTCGAAAGGCTACAAAGAGCCGATGCGGCAGATGCAAATTACAAATTTAAAGTTGGTAACCAAAGTAACCAGAGTAACCAGTCCCGGCAAGCAAAACCTTACGACTGTCCTGCGCGCCGGTGGAGTGGTGTATGATGGGGTCGATTCTATGATGAATCTGACCAATGCTGCTTGAAGATGCCATTGTACTACTTAAACATCTCTTAAATAAGTGAGTCGTTTTACTCCGAGGACAGCAGTAGGAACCATTGTTAAAGATTCTGATGAAGACTATCCACCACCTCCTGGAAACAGTGAGCATGTGCATGATCCATGATTGAGGTATTTCTAGAAGTGCAAGTTGAAGGAGACTGACGTCTGACTAGCCTATTTAAACTTGTACTAGAAAACGTATCATAACGTCATTCAGAGGGCAAGCTAAATATTATCTTTAAGTATAAGGGGATCAAAAAAAAAACGGCATCAAACTCTGTCCCTGGAAAAGCCGAGCTTGTAAATAAAAGAAAGAGATCCTCGTGAGCCATAATCGTCATATAAATAAATATTGGTAATAATAACCCATGAAATGGCTACATGACAGTACCGGCATGTGATATCCAATATGGCAGCGGAACCACTTAAAATCGATACACACACCTTCTCCTTATTCGCTTGAGGGAAGCAGAGAACCAGCATAAGTTTCGCACACTTGACTAAGTTAAGGATCCAACTCAGATGACGATCGAATGGAACCGGCGAGCTTTCAGTTTCTCACATGCTCCCTCGCAGACTTAGGTATGTGCATCCTGCGGTTCACCTCACACACTATCAGACCAACCATCGGATCAACCACCCAACTAAAACGCAGCGGGAATAGGTAAAAGCCACCGTCATATACTGAGCCAGATGATTGGTGTAGTGCTCAGAGTTCATACTTTTCATGCTCCGTTGAGTACCTATGCCAGCAGTGTCAGCTTCAGTGCGGGACGAAGCAACGGGGTCCTGGGGGCCATATTCGTCAATAATACTGTTATTAGTGCCTTTAACTTCGATTGCCACTGCTGATAACGATGATGAGGTTGAGTCGGCCTTACATGATTTTACTGGACCTTCCTCCGATCAGAACCGCATCTGGGTCGTAAAAAACCGATATCTTTGCCTAAATGGTTAAGGTCGGCGCTTTGTGTGCCAGTTCATCCAGCAGATAATGCGCTGTGGACAACTATATAGAACTGAATCATCTGTGACTGCAGTGACAGCGAGCCTCTGAGACTTTTCTTAGAATTCCTTATCCCCTCTAAGATTGTACTCTCTGAATTCTGGCAATAGGCGGACTTCATTTAGTTCTATCTAATTTGCAAGTCACACTATCACGTCAAAAGAAATTTGGTCTCCAAGCAGTGCGAAACTGAAAGCAGTTGGAGTTTGCTGAGGCTTTTTTTCGGTACCAAGCAGCATGATGGTTTGCTTCAATTAAGCTCTTCTTGTCAGCACCGGTCCTTGTCTCGTGTACGGGTTGTCAAAGGAAATAAACGGGGCGCAGACTGAAATGATTACCCTCCGTCCTTATACCCGAATACTAACCAGCCACAAAACCACCACCACGAGATGCTAAATTAAAAAATTTGTTAACCAACTAAGTTCATTGTTTCAGTCATCATTCATCAATATGACCTCATAGTAAAGTAAGCTGCACGGAAATACCTTTCTTTAAAAGAAATTCGCAGGTAGCAATAGAGTTTCCACCTGTAATGCCGGCCCCCCTTGTGGTATCACAATGGACCTACATATTTTGGTCTAGGTGTGTCATGTTTTTGGGACAGCCACCAAACCTAACCTTGGCGAGGTTTCACTTCGAGTTACGAGTATTGCGACACCTCAATACGTAAGGCTCGTTCGAAGTATCACGGAAGCTTTGGCCAAAATACGACAGTGGCCGAACCATCAAACTTCTACAGTTTGACAGGTCATCGCTGTCTAAATTGGTAGGGGCTCTAACGGGTCATAACTTCCTAAGAAATCATACAATGAAACTAAATCTCAAAGATGACGATATATGTAGAGGATGTGGAGACGAAGAGGTTCATGAGGATACACCTCACTTCCTCTGTCACTGCCCGAGCCTCTGTCACTTGAGGAGCAGAACACTTGGAAGTCATTACTTCCATGACCTACAAGAGCTTTCTGATGTCTCATTTTCTGATCTTTACAGGTTTTTGAGGATATCAGGATGGCTGGACAGTGTCGAGTAATCACTAGAAGAAGGGACACGAGGCTAACCATCCCAACATCACTGGTTAACCCCCACCAAAAAAGGGCATCACAATGGGTCCACAAGGACCTAAGTGTGGCACAGCAGGTTATACTTGCTCTGTCAACCCGTTAACCTAACCCCTAACCTAAGGCTCGTTCTAAATTTTTGTAACAGCTCTCGAGCAAGTTTTTCTTGTAGATGCAAAAGTGCTCAGTATATAGGGCATCGTAAGGAGTGAGTGCCACTGTAACATCCTATCCTATGCCGCCTTCTCTCTGCTGTCTCTGTCGATCAAGTCACAATATTTTAATCTTTATTTTATAATTTATTTTATTGACGTTTTACACTATGTTGCTAGGATACTAAACAGCCCCCGTCACCAATACATATTTTTTAACGGAAGCTGCATCTGAAGCTGCTAGATTTAATGGCAGTTTTAACTAAGACTGACTAGTGACTGGCTTTTACCGCCTCTAAAATCGTAGGTCCACCTGTTTAGCCTTATACAAGACAATACATACTTTTACCTGCACCAAAAGCTTCCCTAAAGTATATCGCATGCACTATACAAGGATCTCTCTCCGCACTACCTACTGCCAAAGGCTTGTTGTGCGCACCAACTCCCTTTGATGTCAATTCGAGCTATTTTCCCAACCTCCGGACACAGAAAGGTGCTGACGATATCATAGGGCGAACTGAATCACCTAACAAGCATTATCCCGAAGGGATATTTATATATGTCCCCATGCCGGTCCACATGCGAACATGTTTATTTTTTTCCCGACAATGTCAGACAGTTCAATGTCCCGTCTATATCTGGAAGCCCATTTCAATCAAATTACTTTAGCGAGCTGCCGTTTGATGGGATAAATATCCATCATTTGCAGGAACAACTCAATTAGCACTCATACCCTGATCCGCAAAAGCCATAACATACCGTAGACGAAGAGCCAATACTTGCGCAAATCAAGTCATCCGCTTCTGATCGCCATCGCACTGCAGTGCCCTCGTGGAAAAGCTGCGTACATCCGACGTGGCTGCGACTAAAAGGTGCCTTCAGCAACTACGGATTATGTACACCCTATCTATGCCCATATCAAAGACCACTGGTGCCGGCAAAAATCATCAAGGCGGTTGCCAATGGATACATCTCTAACAATTTTGAAAACAACCCCCTGTCCTCCATCCAGCCAGTGGCGGATAATTCATTAAACAAATTTTCCATCGGGTCGTAACATAAAATTGAACGCTACCACCACCTGTGCATGTTCATATGCAACAGACTGCCCCATTCAGTATCGCCACCCACTCGGCCGTGGATACAGCTGGAATGGGATGCAAGCTACAAGCTACATATCCGCAAGTTTCCCCTCGAAAGTGTGTGCATTAAGTTTTGCGAGCGAGGAAAAAAAACACCAAAATCACCACACACTGGTGAAAGCTATAAAGCTGTTAGATGGGTATATGGTTTGCCCCAGAACCCCCATAGCTTTCTTGCACTGACAGCCAGAGACTTTGACGAGATGCACACTAAAAGAAAACCCAACAATCCGGAATTAAAACTTCGATTAAGTGAATAAAGTCCAAAAACAACGGCGAGAAGCTGCACTAACGCAACGCAAAAATAAAAAAAAAATGTCAAGTGATGCACCCACCGAACCGACTCTCACCGACCAGCCACACACAAACACAGCCAAACTAATTTGCACTTGTGGAGAGGTGGATCATGCGCAACACGCAATCCATCTAACTGGTGGTTGTGATGACTCAATGCGAGCAACAGCAGAGCGACGACGAGCAACAGCAGCAACCCTTAGTGGCAACTGGCAAGGCAAATCACAGCACCCATACACCGGTGGGGTGGGTGGTAGTTCACATCTATAGACAAACACCGACACGACACGCTACAAGTGTGTGTTAGCAATCACATAACCAAGGGGCAACAACATAACATTACGGGCATCGCCAACACCAGTAGAAGGGAGTGGTACGTCAAAAACTGACGCACATCCAGGACAAACTGCAGACGACATTTTTTTCCACTTTTATTTATATTTATCACATCATTGCTGCAATTATCCTGTCAACTGTCTAACTGTGTTTCACAAGCTATACTCTGATTTCTGTTTCCAACTATATATATACGACCGACTATTACGACACGTTTCAGAAGACCGCGCGGAACAAATCTCTCCAAGAGTTGTGAATTCTATTTGTTACTGCAGTGAGTGTCCTGTTTCCTTTTTTTTTTTTTCTTTCTATTTTTCATTTGTTCCTATTGTCGAATCTCCATTTTGAAATCAAATCAGTGCAGTGTGCGGTTAATGAAAAGTTTCAGTGCGAAAAAAATTAGAAAAAAAAACAACTCCACATCTAGATACTTTTTTTCAACATTTAGTGCATTTTTCAAGTGTTATTCAACAAATTACAGTTTCTACTGGTGTGGTGTGGTGAACAACGCGCGGGGGGGCTGCTGCTCAGAATAGAAAAATCGGATTACGTGAGTGGCGGCGGCAGAGACCTTCGCACATCAAAGAGCCAAAACAATGAGGATAAGTTGGGGGGTTGGGGGCGAGAGCGTGCCGTAGTGGTGGTGGTGTGATGGTGATGGTGATGATCGAAGAACATATTTTCGAAACGAAAATTTCTTCTTATCCAGTGCAAGGGACTGAATGTAAAGATTTTTTCTTCTTCCAAGAGTTTCTCCCAACAAAAGGATACAGGACACGCATACAGATGCGCCATTCAGCCACCCTTACAAAACCACTCAAACACACACACACAGGTATACTCTACAGTCGATATAATGTGGGAGAAACAGAAAACACTTGTTTGCTATAGAACGTGAACGGTAAATTCGTGTCCTTTTATTTGTTTACACTAGTAGTGTGCCGTGCGTTCTGTCCGTGTATTTGTGCACTCGGCACAGTGTTCTAGAATAATATGTCAGACACAAAAAGCATGGCTGCCGCGCCAACATTTCCATCAAAAAAGTGGGAAAAATCGTTTTCTGGCCTTTTCCACTGAAACTAATGGCTAATCTCATCTTCAAGGGTCATTTGCGCGGTCATACGTAGTTTCAGAGATTCTGCCTCATGAAGCAACACTATACACAGTGGCGTAATCGTGTACACATGCTGTGGGGCGAAAAAGGATATACCTATGTTCCGCTATCCTGTGGTTTGACTTCCTTGACGAACTTCGCACCGTCAGGATCTGGTGTTATTACTGCAAAAAACCACCTGAAGATTTTATGAATCGTTGACCCACCAACATGGTTCCTTAGCTTGCTCTTTACTTTGGCCGCATATACACTAATACAGAAAAAGAATTTGAGGGTGTTTTTTTTTTTCGTTTGTTTCCCTTTGCGGATGGGTGTTGGTGCCGGAGTAGGTGTTGCGGGAAAACCACCCAAGGAAACAAAAATATTCATTCACTTATTCATGCTTACCGCGTGCAAGGGATAAAAGTAGACGAAGGTGTCCTCTGATGTGCGTGTGTTGGGCGAGTGTTGTTTGCGTGTGCCATGCCGCCTCCTGATGTGTTGTTATTTTTCGTCTATTTTAATTTGCATGGAAACTATACCTACACATATACACATATAGATTCGGGTTGGCGTTGCCGGGTGAGTTGGCTCATCGGAGCGTGGGCTGCGAAACGATACACAAGGGGGATTATTTTAAACGAAGACAAGTGTGAAGCATGAAGCATGAAGCATCTTTTTAATGACAACAGCACAGGATATGAAGTACCTTGAACTATTCCCAGTTGAGCAGTGGTAAGTCGGTCGGTTGGTTGGCCGCTCAACTGATGGTAGTTGTAGGTAATACAATTAAGCTTATGTTTACAACGAAAGACATCTGATTCGAGACATGATTTATTTTCAAGAGAGGAGGTGCATACCGGACGACGGACTTGTCTTTGAATATTTTGGGTAGAAAGACTCCAAATAAAAGCCTTTTTTTGCATACAATATGTTATTTAAGGCTCGATGCACCGGTCTTCATAATTCCTTTTGATTCCAATGAGACTTTTTTTTACAAAAAAAAAACGAACTCATTTATGCCGGTGACACTGCTCGGAATTTGTTAAAGTAGCTGAGTAGAGTCTCATTGGAGCGACTTGTGTTGTGTGAAAAGATGAGCGCCCACCATCAGATCAGATCGGATTTACATGATTTACATGCATTTCCATCGACTTCAACTGTCGGGAAAATGGATTTCTATTCGATTTTCATCAAATTGAAATAAATCCGCCAACTTTTTGCATAGTGACGGAAAATCCTTTGCAATTTAATGACAAACAAAAAATTCTAGTGACGTAATATGTACCTACCTACTTGGTTTTGAACAATGAATATAGGGGCAGCACATTTTTGTTTTTTCCCCTTGCTTTCTCTAGAGTAATCATCCAGCAATACATTCATACCTACATCGGAATGAAATGAAGTTGTCAGAGGGAGCTGCTGAGGCTCTTTTAAAACCTCAGTAATCTTTCGGGTTTCACGTCTCCTTTGAGCTCAGGAAATGTCTTTGCATATGAAATATTTCGCCTTTTGCTACAGCAGGCCATACACGGAGTATATAGGTTGCCGTCGTATTGTCGGAGTCTTTAAGAGTCGTCGTTGGTGGTTCCATGTCTTGGTAGGCATTTTCTCTTTTGAGCTCAAGTAAGCTTTCAGCTCTGCTAAGTTCTGGGATTATGAATTTATTTGCCTACTTCTGGCTCTTGGATTTGATCCTATCATATTTTCATTTGCTGAATTTTTATTGTATAAAACAAAGTTACCCCGAGAAAGTCTTCAGAACCGTTGAGCAACCACCATCACGCTAGACATCAATTCGCGCGTTCATTCTAAGTGATGCATCTTCTTAAGTTTGTCTTGGGCCGTTCTGTTTTTGGTTACCATATTAAGCCCATAGGCAATGATTGACCATCGGTTTGATGGATGTCGAAAACTGTGATTCGACCGTAAGGTCTAAGAGGGTTATATGAGATTATTTGCCCTCGTACGTCGTTTTTACCCTTCCTAAAATGCCGATGTGCAGATCGTAGAAAGCTCGCGAGTAGTTCACTTTCACAGCATTGTTTTATAAGCCTTAATAACTATAAGCTAGTCGACATTTTACGTCAAACCAGGGTTTGGTTCTGTCTCCACTTTTATGGTGCATGGTAGTTAGGCTCTCTGCTGACGACTCTTAATCTTCCTGGAATCTACACACAAGCCTACGCGGACGATGTCGCCGTTCTGTCTGTCGGTTCAGACCTAAGGACTGTCTGCTATCGGGCGCAGAGATCCTTGGGTTTGATCGATGATTGGGCTTTCAGTGAATCCTCTTAAAACTACGGTTGTTCTCTTCACGAGAAGGAGGAATGTCACTGGTCTGACTCAACTTGTGCTAAAGGGTGTCACTATTCCGATCTCTGACGAAGTCAAATATCTATGGGAGTAATCCTCGATAGAAAACCTCTTTGGTCCAAACATGTTGAATCGAAAACCGATAAAGCGCTGTCGACTTTCTGGCAGTGCAAAGGCGCTTTTGGCAAGACATGGGGCTTATCTCCTAAAACAGTCCTTTGGATCTATACGGCAATGGTAAGACCACTTCTCTCATATGCATCGGTTGTGTGGTGGAACAGGCTTTCGGAAACGTGTTACGGCCTCTTTCGCCAAAACTCCAAAGAACGGTTTGCCTTGGCTGCACAGTGGCCTTCCCTAGCACTCCGGGCTCTGCTCTAGATGCTTTGATGAACCTCCCCCCTTGATATTTTTATCATGGGGTGTACGCTGAAAACCATCTCTCGGTTAAAGAGAGGTGGCTTTGACACCACCAATGACACCAGAAATCCTACTGCGACAAAACTACCACGTCAACTTTCCTCAGGCAACGGAATTTCTTCGGCCAGACTCGGAGCCAGGGAAAGAATGCCATCGTGTATTCACGGATGGCTCTAAAACCGGACAGGGGTCTGGTTCTGGAGTCTTCGTGGAAAGCGAGAACATTAGACTACACTACCCCTTGGGTAACCATGCGACTGTCTTCCAGGCGCGTTAATAAGCTTCTAAAAAAGCCGCTAAAGCTTCTAAAGGCATTTGCTCTGTTTTAAACACCCTGGCGTTTCGGTCTTAAATAACCAGCCAGTTGCTTGACTTTCTTATAAATTCTCTGGGTTTTGATTCCGAGAATATTCAATCTCCTTAAGATGGGAAAACGCATTAGGGTATTTTTTGTACGCGGGATTTTCTTCTGGTTTGATACTTTTGCTCTTTGGCATTGTTTTTGTTGCATCGTCTCATCTTTTATCACCTTTTTCTATGAAAATTGCTGGTAGAGTGGTAGCCTACAATGGTCTCGCATATCTCTTGATGATGTCGCAATTCTGGAACCACTGGTTATTGAATGTAAATATTTGTCTCTCACTCAGGAGCTCTGTAGACTAGAGCTGCTCCAGGTCTGCTAAGAACACCTGATCATGAGCGTAATGGGTTCACAAAGAATAGTGTGGTAGGTACAGTATGGTTCACCCTGCTTTACCAACCCATCATAAGCCCAACCTATTCTTATGGGCTGTTTGCAGCTCCTTCTCGTTTGACAGTCGAACTCTTAATCTAGCCGCTTTAGCCAGAATCAACTTTTGCTCATCGGAATGTGTGCACGTTGAGAATGTTCAAAGCATCCTTTAGCATCGATTAGCAAATGTTCAATTTGGATAGACAGCGGTTTGACCATTCTGGGGCCTGTAACACAACACGACAACTAGTTGAAGGACAAGTGAACTTTGACAACTTAAAAACAATTGTGTAATATAAAATGACAAGTCCGTGAACACTTCGACAATTGTCGCGATGAAAGATGACAAGTTGGAAAATATATAGCTAAAATATCATTTCTTTTGTTTTGACATCTTCCTGTTAAACAGTTATCAAAGGATGCCGACAAGTCAGGGAAATTTAATATCTTTGACAAGTGCAATGGTTTACGTTCTGTTACAAAACTAATTTGTACTTGTCGGGCAAGAATATAGTAAGACAAGTGAATTTAGACTTGTCGACTTGTCATGTTGTGTTATAGACCCCTGGAAACAGTCAGATTAATGTGTTGATCGGGCGGAAGACTAGTATACACCTTTTCACCGTAGTCCGTACTACGAACTGCTGCAAAATGTACTTATAAGTCGGTAGCCTTTATCTGCTGTCGTTTCGGGGATTCTATGAATACGAAATAAATCGATGAAGATGTCCCGAGCAGTACTTTGACTCGTATTCCTGAAAAGTTCCATAGACTCAGTTTATGGTCTTCAGAGGCATGCACACTCATAGGGCTAGTATTTTCGAATATCGCTTTGATGCGGTGATCACGAAAATTAATCGACTTAAGGTTACGAACTTTTATAGGCTTATTTGCAAGAAATTGGGAGGGATCGTACCTTCATTGCAGCGTTTCTGGTGGCTACTTGACATCTATGCCACTGATCTTCAGTACCAGATGCTGCCATTCAACGTTAAGTTTCATAGCATTCGCTCGTCCTTGTGAAGTTTAAGACGAGAATTTACCTCTTGACTGAAACGAGGTAGTGGAGTGGGTTATGAAGTGTCCCATCCTTCGATCGTAGCACGTTGAATTTGGTTGAGAGTTTGATGAACATCCAAGAGTCCTGTTCTTTTTGTGGGTACATATTGATGTTTGGAAATAATATATAGTGCTACCTAAAGTACCATTATGTCCCGCAGTAGACTCATTATTAAGTTAAATTCAAAGACCTGTTGCCGTGTAAGCTATGTAGGTACACTACCATAGATGCTTCCCTTTTTGCGTACAAAAACTCTCTGCGGAGGCGTGAGCGCCCATGACCGTCGATTATAATGAATATCCACACTCAAATAGGCGCTATTTCTGCTCTGTATATGGATTAATCACGGCTTTACCTCTGCAAAAGAATATCTCTCAGTTGTTGAAGTCATAATTGCTACCTACGTCCTACATACTTCCTACATCTCAACCAACCTCCATTTAATAAAACTTGTCCCCACTGGTGCAAAGCAGAGATTTATAGGTAGCCACGCAGCATATGCCAGAGCAACTATAAAAATTATCAATTCCTGTTAACGATCGTCCATTTTAATTAGAAAAACAAAAAGAAAATCTAAAATTCGTTCTCGCTCATTTCATCAGACAGGCACAGGACACACAATGGCGCGTCGACCGCTCAGTCAATATGAAATTCATTCCGCACCTCATCACGGGATATAAATTTTAATTTGAATGTTCACAAAATGAACCCAAAAATATATACCTATGTATAACCACGCTTCGTATTGTTTACACCCTTCCATCTACAAAATTGCACCCTCTAACGAACAAATACTATAGCCAACTTTTACCCATTCTCTAACGCACCTCCAATTCACCATGGCTCGTCACCATGGACATTTTTAATTGAATTTTTAACGAAGAGCAAACTAACATTTAAGTTGCGTTTATTTATACATTCAATGTGGGTGGTGACAGGGGCGGGTAACTCATAATGATTACTATGTGAATGATGCGAACGCACAACTACCACCACCTGTGTGAGCCTTCAACCCAACAATTCACCCATCGCTCAGGTTGCGTTAATTTTTAATGACGATACCTCGAACCAAATTAGGAAATTTAATTAAGTACGGAAAAGCCCTGCGTTGCCTCCACCCCACACCCGGCGCGTCGGTCGCCAACCCGGTTGACAAGGATACGCGCAACAGACATGCCGTGTATATTGCAGCAACGCAGTGCTTTCTCTATATTCATATTTCATCCCTTATTTAACAGCCTGCGTTCAATCAACATATACAAAAAAAATATATATATAAAATAAACTCAAGACAACGAAAGCAATATACACCTAACTGTGAATATAATTCCAAAGGATACAAAATTCATAAAAAAAATTAAATATATAAAAAACAAATTCAACCCCTAAAAGCAATTCTCGAACTTAAGGACAAACGTTTTTATTTTTATTTCTTTAAATCAAAAAGATATACATATAAGAAAAAAAAAAATGGTAAAAATATTTTTTATCTAAGAAAATAATAATAAAAAAAAAAAAACAACTTATGTTTAAGTGAGTATAAGACAAAAACAGAAATATATATATATCTGCATCTCGAGACAATGCCACTGGACTATGTTCAAGCAAAGAACACAACATACATCTTTGGCAGCCGACACAAAACAGGAGCATCAACAACAACAGCAGCAGGTGGAGACTACGAACAGGTATACTTGAGGGCATTCGAGAACGAGGAACGCCACTATCAGCACCACCATCGCCATAGCCACGACGTCCTAAATCAGCAAGCAACAATTTTCATTGTAAAGAAACCGGCAACCGGTGAGGGTGGTGGCATCCAGCAGACAGCCCTTGCACTCGATGACGACCATGTGGAGCTGCTAAAGTCACCCAATCATCAATTTTCGGCATCCGAACCGAGCAATATAAGCAACAACAGCAACAACAAAAATAGCAACGACAGGAAACACAACAGCGATACCCAGCGACGTGGTACACAGGATACCATCAGAACTGGGGTACGAGTGGAATCAATAGAGGACAACAGATTCAAAAGCGCCAGTGGTAGCGGTGGTGGTGTTGGTGGTGGTGGTGGCGGCGTCGGCGTCGGCAATAGCAACGCTACCATTGCTGGTGGGAGAATAGATCCTGCTGCTGGCAACAACCGCATTAGAAGCCATTGTGGTGGTGGCGATACCGGTACTGAAGCTGCCAGTGGAAATGGGATACTCTGCGGGAGACTCGAATGGACTGCAGCTCAATCACTGGTCGAATTGAATGCCAAGGATATGGCTAAAGTAGTAGTGGCAACAACTGTTGCACCAACACCAACACCTTCTGGATACAGTACCAGTACCAGTACCACCAGTGCACAATCGAGGGACCAACAACAACAACAACAACTGCGAGAGCATCCTGCTGTTGGTAAGTGAGAAGATATTTTATGTTCTATCCGTATGTGTTTTTTTTTTGGTTTTTGTTTTCATATGTACATATTCTATTTTTGGGATATTTTATCCTGTTGAAGCTTTTGTTTGATCCAGAGCGGGCGAGCGGGCCGAGTGGGGTGTCAACTCTTCTATACTGGGTGTATGCAAACACTGATGCGGTCGAAAGTGTTTTCGCAAAGCTATCTAACATTTTTAAGGAGAGGACATTCATTTCACCAGACAGCGCATCTGTCACTATTTTGGTACCTAAATCTTTTTTTCTTTACCTTGGCTAGGATGTGAAAGGATTTTCGTTTATTTCCCAAATGAATTTAAAGTAAATCTGATCGAGATTTGTTTTGACAAATTGTGAGCTGTTGAGAAATCAAGTGAATGGCACTAGAAGTGGGTAACTAATTGTCAGTTAAGTAGTGACAGTTTGCAGAGCAGATGTAAAGGGAATCCTCATAATGTGAAGCCTAGCCCGGACAATATTTTTCGCTGACACCCAAAGTTTGGCTCATAGCTTCATATCCGTTTATAGTTGGGAGGGACTTGTTTTATTTGCTTGGCAATGAAGCCGAATGAATTTTTAAAGCCATAGATCGCAATGAATTTTTTTTTAACAAGGTGGTACATAGTTGTAATGACCCTTTTTAAAAATTAAGAGTATAGGTACCTAGGACTAGAAGGTAATTGAACCACGTTAATGGATTTTTGAACGAGTACACCAGACACCAAGTTCAATCTTTGATTTTGAAAATACATTTTTAAAAGCGCGGAAAGATCTTTACCAAGCACTTAGGCATTTGACCACTTTATTAAGGCGGGTTAACAGTTTGGGTTGAACCAAGGCATCAACTAATCAGCCACTCCAGGTGGCAGCCGATGATATGCTATAAAATATAATCATAAAATAAATAGTTGGCGCAACAGGCGTGTAGATACCCAAGCTTTTCACAACCATTCATTTGTGTGAGTTTTTATTTTTGGGACCAATTTTATGCCGAGTCCGAGTGGCTGGATTGAGAATTTTCAGGACAGTTATACCCTCGGATGTTTGTCAGACGTTCGCGAGTTACGGTGTTTCAAACCACAATAAATATAATGGCACAACTCGAGCTGTAAGGAGGCTATTGAACTAGGCTATTAAAGCGATGTGCATTTTCGGTCCTACAAAGCCGACCCTTTTAAGAATAATCGAAAAAAGTTTAAACGAGCCCGAAATCACTGCAATGTCCTCATTAAGCGTGCCAAATTCTTTTATAACTAAAAGCTGAGGAATATCGCTCTAATGCATTATCTGCAATTTGACGTATTTCTATAGGGGGCTAATCTTCGGGACTGTTGTTTTTAAAAACAGCACTATTGTTCTTACACTTTATAAGTTTTACCCCATTAGTGACAAAGCCACCATCCATAAAAGACGGTTGGTCTGCGGAAGAGTGCTCGTCCAGAAATGTTAGGACTTCTTCAGGCAGGATTGCTTTGAGCGTCAACCAGTTTTCCCCTCGTCATGCCTATTGTCACAAATTCAGTAGACCATGGATTCTTTTACTACCTCATTGAAGGGTCTGAGCGCCGCCATATCGCCCTCTTTGAGGTCATGGAAATTTCTTTCATATAGAAGTGGGTCTGGGTCTTTTGGACGTGAAGTTCTTCTTCGCAGCAGCTAAAGAGGGTCCTCCCCAAATATTAGGACGTCTTTGCTTGCTGCGATCGTTGGCGTGTGCTCCCGTCACAGAAGGACTTGCCGTCGATTTTACTGGACCCGCTCTGATGTTCAGAGAAGGCCTCTTATTTTGATTGAGCTTACGCCCAGTAAACACGCTACTTGATGGCTGGCTACAGCCACTGGAAAAGGAAGGATGTCCTCCCGTATCAAGTTGACTCTCCCCTTCGTTCAGTATCACACCGGCCAATCGAATGGTGTTCCTTGTCCCTTTGATCCCAGGAGCTTTCTAGTTTTACCAGGACTAAAGCGAAGCTGCTTGCATTTTTTGAGCTCAGGCTAAACTTTTTGCCTCGTCCAGCAAGTGTCGATGCGGCTTTTGTTTTAAATTCCGCATCCGCGATGCAGCCACGTCGACAGATTTGGAATCTGAGTCCAATGGGATCACCGATTCTTCGACTTTGTCTTTGTGTTGTTTCTTGAAATGTGTTTTGTTGTTGTTGTTGTTTTTTTTTTTTTTTTTTTTTTTGAATTATTTTGAGTGCGTATATATACGGTTCCCACTAGTAAGCCGGTGAGGAATGGTCCGTCCCAATACAGCCGGTTCTGCTGCGGCAAAGCACTAATTACGACAGTCCCTGTCAAAGCACCTGAAGGAGCTCATTAATGACCGACTAAAAAACCCGCAGTCTTTCATTCCTCCGTTTACTTAAACGCTCACACCACCACTAGAATTGGGTTGACTATACTTTAGCTTCGGACTACCCTCGTCCGGTAGTCCGGTAAATTTAACCCTAGTCTTCGTCGATTCGGCGAGGGTCAATTTTATTTTTTTTATTTTCTCTTCGATCTTTATTCCGATCGCATCTTGCCTCCGTGTCACACCAGCCATCTCTAAGGTCTTCTAGTTTGTGGAATTTCGTCGAAAAAGCTGTTTGGGTAAGTCTTGTTTTTATCGAAAAATGGCGCCAATGTTCGTCGAAACGACGAAGATTACCTACTACGTAACTTTTAGTGTTCGATTCGGCCTAATATTAAATAAAAAACAGAGGACAACATACTTTCTTACTTTAGATGGCACTCACAGTCCGGGCTGGACCACGGCCTCAACCAACAAGCCCCTCCAGCCAGCTCGGTCCCTAGCTAGTTGCCTCCAGTTACGCACACCAAGTTGGTTGAGGTCGCTCTCCAATTGTGCGCGCCACCTGAGATGGGGTCTTCCTCTGCTTCGTTGTCCCATACGCTCCACGTGACCCAGCCATCTCAGCCGCTGTATTCTGAGATTTTTGACTAGGTCAACGTCGCTATATAGCCGATAAAGTTCGTCGTTGAATCTCCTCCTCCACACTCCGTCGATACAAACTGGACCGAAAATCACTCGAAGAATCTTTCTCTCAAAGCGTGCCAAGAGGTTTTCATTAGCTTTCGAAAAGGTCCATGCTTCTGCACCATACAACAGAACCGGGATGATTAAGGTCTTGTGCAATATCTCCTTGGTTCTGCGAGGGAGAGCTTTACTTCCTAGATGCCTTCTTAGCCCGAAGAAACAGCGATTGGCAAGAGTGATTCTTAATTTAATTTCTACGTCGATGTCGTTTTGCGAGGTAATTGTAAAACCTATAGGTAGACAAAGTCTTTAACTACTTCGAAGTTATATCTATCCAACGTGACGTTTTGTCCGAGTCGCCGATGTTGAGAATCCTTTCTCGATGACAGCATATACTTCTGGAAAATTGTACCTCTGATGTTGGCTTGCGAGTTCCGTACAATTGCTTCAAGAATGATATTAAAGAAGTTACATGAAAGCGCGTCGCCTTGTCTTTAAACCCATTTCGACATCAAAGGATTCCGTGGTGTTCTTTCCCACTTTGACTGAACAGCGAGATTTCTCCATCGTCATCCTGCATAGACGGACGAGTTTTCCAGAGATGCCGAAATTTAACATGGCTTTGTATGCGTTCCTACATACATGAAGGTGGTGTGTATCGATCTCGAATTCCTGCGTTTTTTCTAAGATCTGCCGGAGTGTGAAGATTTGGTCGATGGTTGACTTTCCGGGCCTAAAACCGCACTGATATGGGCCGATCAGTTTATTTGCGAAAGGTTTTAGGCGTTCACACAGTACAGCCGATAGGATCTTGTACGCAACATTCAGGAGACTTATTGCTCTGTAATTGGCGCAGTTTAGAGATTCTCCCTTCTTGTGGATGGGGCTCACGATTCATCGGGCATACTTTCTTCCGACCAAGGGACAACATAGATGCAATAAATGTCAAGAAATGGGAAACATTTTTATATATTAAAATTTTTTACATATTAAAATGAAGCAGCGTATATGCTGGGAGCATAAAGTTGAGCTTCGTAACAAATGCTCAAAATGAATTATTTTTTTTGCGATATATTTTATTTTTGTTCTTAAATCAGTTAGTTTTTAAGTTCTTATGATTTTATGTTATATTTTCTTATTTTTCTATTTTCTATAAAAAAAAGGATGAACTGATCTCAAAAAACAGGGTTTCCAACATATTTTTCAATAATAAAGGCAAAAGTTTTTAAAAACACGTTATTATTTTGATATTTTGCTTAAAAAAAGAAATGGCCTGTCAATATTAACTATTAAAATTAACAAGCATTTGGTGCAGACTTTTTGTAAAAATTTGAGTCCAATATTACTTCGTCGATTCGACGAATGTACTAAAAAATATTACCTTTCTAAGGTTAAAGTTTAGTGCTTCCGCTTCCCAAAAAGTCACGCTTCGTGCCTGGTATATACTGACCGAGATAATTGTGTCGTCCATATAAGCTGCCGAAATGAGATTCTTTGTTATCGCTCTGAGGATTTTTGTGCGAAGACAAGGTTTACTGGTCGGTTTGCATCTTCTGAAGTCGGGATACCTCTGCTTAGCCTTACATTATCGTGCGGAATTCTCCCTTGTCAATGGTTTACTGGTCGGTGTACCAGTACCTCTTTTAAGAGGTGTTTGAATGTCCTATTATTTTAAGGCTAAGCTATAAACCGCCGATTTTGTGATCTTTCCAAACTAACGAGAAGACGAGAGGGACGATGTTTATTCTACAAACTATACTTATGACAAACGACTATACCTTAGACGATATTAGGAAAAGTCTGACAAAGGGAAATGTTTCGTTGCAAGGTTCATTTACTTTCCAAAACTCAGCAAAAGGTTATTAACACCGCGGCCAATGGGCCAATTGGCAATTTTTATGATTCTCTGTGAAATGACCTCACTAAGCCGGAATTGACTTAATGCAAAAGGTCATTACCCACACCAAAGTTACACGAAATAACCTCCGAGGTCGTTACAAAATTGCTTGCCTCCCCATCAGAATGGCAACCGACCACATGCCTCACGCTAATGAACACTGTTTACTGGGCCTATTAACTTAACAAAAATCGACTCAATAGTCTAGTACTATCATGTCCATCATCGGATCATGCATCGCACTATCATCGCAAGTGCCACTATCGATTCTCAATTAAGCCCCGCCAGCAATAATTTATTGTTAATTACGAAATCGATGAATTTACCCTACCGCGTGCGCCTCAAGTTATGCACCATTCAAGCCATTCACGAATCGGTTACAGCAGCGCCAGTTAATAAGCACGTTCTGGAAAAAAAAAGACAGAAAAAAAAAAACACGAAATACAAAAATTAATCGAATCGTGTTCCTCTGCTGCTCATAGGGAAATTAATGGAATCCTCCGTTCTCTCCGCACCGGCCGGCATCGGCATCAGCATGGGAAATGTGCAAATACCGTTTAGATACCCTGCAGCAGGAGTGCGAGCGAAAGAGGCAAACAAATAAAAGCCCCCAAATGCTTATAAATGTTAAAGAGCACCGACAATAAAAAGGGAATAAACATGATATACCCAGATACGATATCTTCGTACGGCATGCACGCTCCACGCTCTCCGTCCGCACAACAGGTTGTGGCTGTGGTGGGCTCGCAAGGACTTACTTGAGGATTTAAAGTCGAAAATTCTATCCAAATTGATTTGTTAACTATCACTCCTGTATACGTCATCTACATTACACGTCTTCTTATAGGTATATATCGTTCGTCCTTTGGTCCTTTTACGATTTGCATGAATTTTTGATTGTGGCCAGCAGGTGGGGTTAAAGTAGGTATACGCTTCCAAAAGATCTGACTGGCATGCAACAAACGAGCGGAGAACCCATTTTAGTTGTGCTGTTTGCGTGTGTATTCGATTCTAATGCCTGCCGTGGTTTGTGTGTAATTTATGATAATAGTTTTGAAGGTATCCCCTTCAGTGTTGTCAGTTACGCATAGCAATCAGGACATGAGCACCGATCAATTTTTGATACATTCAAGTGTTATCCTTCCTTGAAGCTTAGCAAAGCCTCCTCGCCTGAGAGAAATACAAATGAGGGTGGTTGAGTTGAGTTATGCGAGAGTGTGTCAAAGTGAGGGCGAGGGATCTCTCAAGTGTGGCATGCCAAGGATAAGGATAAGCATATCCCTTTCAAGGAATAAATAAATTAATACACAATGTTTCCATGTCAAAATCTGCTTAGGATTTTTGCTGCCTTATATATACTGTACTCGTCGGTCGTTTTCGTCGTTCTCGTCGTTCTCTTCGTCATCCTCGTCGTAGTCATCGTCGGTCGGTTCGAAAAGGATTTCCTTCTGAAATATGTAATAAATTGCCGGGATTGTGTGATGGTTATCCAAGTGTCGTTTTGAATCGTTAAACGCGATTTCTTATTGGAAATGTGTGTTTGAAAGTGAATAGGGTGCGGGATTCTTCTTAATCTATAGGGAGGGAAGGTGGCAGTTAATTTGGATCAAATGGAACTCGTTTCAAAATCCAAGTGTGCGGATTAAAGGGTGGTCAGTCATTTATCCCAGTATCTGTACATCTACACGTTGTTTAGTTTTTTTTTAAATGCATTTTTGTGTTTTATGAATAAGAAACAAGCCTGTGAAACAAACCGAGCGCAGGGACTCAGGAAAAGGCGTCCTCGTCAGCTCGTTTTGTGCACTTACATTTCTTTGGGAGAATCTATAGACCGATGTTTTCTAATATATACTCTGTAGAGTTAGCTTTGCACCGTAGCTTATGCCAGAATAATCAGTGATCAACTACTTGACTCTATACTACCTCTCTATACCTGAGGAACTGCAACTTTATCTCGAACGCGGATGCTTGGACTCGAAAATCCTCTTTTCTTGCGCATTATTGCCAAATCACTCGTCATGGCCGAGCCACTGTAGTCAAAGTGTCTTGGATTTTTGTATCTACTACATTTTAATACTGCAAAGTGCGGTTGCAACTTGACGATTTTCCTTGGTATTTGTCATCAAACGTTGACTCATCTCCAATCGCTTATGCACTGTCGGCTCTGAACGTGGACACGTCACTTAGAGAGTTGATTAGTATGATGATCAAGAGCCGTATTATCAACTCTAGTTTAAGCGAGGTATCTGTCAGTAGAAGAACCCCACAACGAAGGCGTATTTCGCCTTCTCTGGAACTTAGTGGTCAATCAACTACTGATATGCCTGGAAGCAGGGGGCTCCAAGAAGATGTGCGGATGATGTTGCTATTGCCGTGTCAGAAAAGTATCCAAATACCTTAAAGGAACTCCTACCACACGCTCTTAACACGTGATGTGGGCTGGACATTCACCCTCACAGGACTGAACTTGTTCTCAAGGAAATATGAAATTTCGCACATTGACCCTTCATCTACAAATGGCATAGATGATTAGATGATTGATCGGGAGAGCCTTAACCGGCCCTGGCACTGCGGCCTCTCTAAAGGAGCCTATTGTGCCATCCCTGGTAGGGTCCTAGAGCCATCTATCATAAATGGCATAAGTTTGACATTCCCCAAGGAAGCTAAATACTTGGGTCTTATTCTAGACAGAAAGCTTAGCTGGAAGTCTAACATGCAAGAGAGTTAGAAAATCAAGCACGGCTCTTTTTTTCTTGCAAAAAAGCAATAGGAAAGAAATGGGGCCTACAATCTCGTATTAGGTACCCACTGACTATACATCCCGGGCCGATACTTACGTACGGTGTGGTTGTTTGGTGGACTGCCTTAGATAAAGCGATAAATCACGATAAACTATAAGCAAAGTCCAAAGAACCGCATGCTTGTGCATCAGTGGAGCTCTTTGCACAACACCTTCCGCTGCCATTCAGACCATTCATCACTTTGCACTTGTCCGGCTCTCTCCCGAAAACAGAAACTCATATGACCCTTTAACATTGATCTATACGATCTAACAAACCTAGACATTTGTGGTCTCCTATGCTTCATTAGAAGCTCAAACTGGTTCAACGAGTAGGATGTAACTTCTCCTATATTCATGTGGTATCACATAAGGGAGCTTAAAATGGTCTATAAGTTTGTCGGTCGACTTCAATCTAACCTAACCTAACCTTGACATGAAATCTAGTCGTCCCTGGGGTCCCGAATGGAGGAGCTGGAGTAGTGCCCGAGTTAGTATAGGTGAAGACCTCAGGCCATACCTCGGGTCATGAAGCCGTCGAAAAATCTTTCTTTTAATGGAGCCCAGTAACAGCCCGTTTGAAGCGACCGATGATGTCGCTTATATAGACCTTATTCTAGATTCTCACTTGCCCACTATGCTCTGAAGTCAGATTTGAAAGAGCAACTTCCAAATTGCCTACAGCCAGGCGTCTTTTCCAGCGTTATCCGAACGGAATCCCGAGTTGGGTTATTGCTTTAGATACATGTAGAGCTCTTACCGATGATTGTTAACATATGTGGCTTTTGAAGTAGACAATGTAGAAATTTGGTCAATGGTCGATCTGCTGGACTAAGGGCAGCACTGGTACGTCCCGATTAGTGTAGAACGGTTTGAAACGTTCACACAGTAGGTACGTTGGATTAAGCAGAGAAATGTGACAGTTCTGTCCTCGGATATCTTTGGTTGATGATTTGTCACATGCGCTCTACTAAATCATCACCTCCTTATTTGACAAAGCTCAGCTTCTAAACAATCAGAGCCGGCAAGCTTGTTGTTCTTAAGCTTTTTTATGTGACTCGTCTTATAGGTACATGAGCTCTCTTGACATGACACACTTTTGTAATTTGCTGAATATGCTGCTTAGATAAATTTTGGTTGTTTCGACAAAGCTTATACAATCAGGTCTTAAAGCTAACCGACAGTAGTTGCCTGGATTTCTTATAAATATTAAACTTCAGGATGCTGTTTTGATCGAGATCATTTTCGATCTCATTGAGCTCGGAGACTGTCTTCTTTATATACGTATACAACTTCTTCTTCCCTAGCTACATTTTTTGCAACTTATTTTCTCGGTAAATCTGTTAATAATCATATCACGGGCTCTTTTTCTCGAATGGCCTGCAACCTACTTTGATTTTGGCCATATCTTTAATGGTCTCATCATAGTTGAACCATTGTCTGTTGGTAATTGCGGTAGGTGTTAGCTTGTCACTCAACCGTTCTATGTTCTGTAGACTCTCTGGCTTCTTCAGGTGTGCTAAGGCATCAAACTTCAAACATCCGAAAGTATGATTGTCATGAAAAAGCTTCTCGATAGAGCCGTTCGGACTCGGAAAAAAATTATAGACCCCTTCCATTCGTCCCAAAAATAAAAACCCACGCAAAACGAATGGTTGCGAGAAGTTAGGCCTAGGGTGTCTACTCGCCGGCTGCGCCACCTATTTATTTATTTATTTAGTCGTTGATAAAAGACTTAGTTGGAATTCACACATCAAATCCATCACGCAAGGGTGGCACAAGAATTAGAAGACACATATTTGGCAGTTCTATTATTAGGAAGACGCTAGATTTACCACAAGGTGTTAGCTGGAATTCAGACCAAGTGACCTTGTGGGACACCTTAAAATACCCGCAATCCAAAGAAGAATTTCTGCTCTACTAGACCAGACGCATTGGTTAGCGAATGCTGTTTTGAAGGTTTTTCGAGGTAGAAATATTGGACCGTACCAATGCAAATTGGACCCTAGAAGCCTAAAGTCTGGTTCATCGAGGGATCGAATCTGGAGTCTTTTGGTTTAATATCAAAGTCTCGATACCAATATTACTGTGCTACATTATATTTCAGAATAAAGTTCATGTCATTAAGATTTGCGCCAAGTTTCAGCTTTGCAACTTAAAGTGGCGCTAAAGGTGCAGGGAAATAAGTCCACGGGAATCTGCTCCACATGGGAATTTACTCCACCCCAAGTGGGAAATAAGTCCACTTTTTCAGTGTGGAGTTGTTTCCAACACAAAGTGGGAAATAAAACCATTTTTTTAGAGAGAAACAAGTCCACATTAAAAAAAAAAGTGAAGTTCGTTCCAGCACGATCTTTAGCCATCCGTCTCCAGTTTCGCACGATAAGTTGGTGAAGGTCGCCTTCCTGAGTCGCGGTCTTTCTCTAATGCACCGTCCCTCAGGTGTGGATTTGAAAATTTTCCAGGTATACATTACCCAGCTACCTTTTGGCTAAGTCGATGTCGTTGAAGTTCGCCGTTGTACCTATCTCATTCTCCATTCAGCTTCTACATAATTCAGACGAGACCGAAAGTTACTATAGAAGAATTCTTCTCTCAAAATAAACAATTGCACCAAGATAAGCCTTGAAAAACGTATAAGGGGCGACATATTTTTAGATAATTAAGCAGCACTTTAAGCACTTTCCCAACTGAAGTATACTCTATGAAAGTTAGCTTCTGGTAGACGAGGATCGAGCTGGTTTAAGGGTAGTGATGCGATTATATGAGAACACAAGCGTTCCCACTCTAGCCTCTCACTATCAACTCCTACTCTCACCTCCACGTTGGTGACTGGTGGGTGCCTAGTACCTCGACTGGAGATGGGGTAACCAACCCGTGTGGAAGGTCGTTGGTGGCAGCGAACGAGAGAGGGGGGAGGAGTGTCTACGCACTAAGACATTTCCTCTTGTTTCAGGCGGCAGCGGATGAATTCCCTAGATGGAATCAACGGTGGCGTCTACAGTTCCGGTCAGGTCGAACTAAAGTGTAATCCCTGTATGAGCTGCTTCGACATATTTGGATACCAGGTCTATGGGGATCTCCAATACTGAGCCAGGGTGTTGGAAAAGAGTTGGTGGCGGACGAACCCTAAACGAGTCAACGGCAGCGCTCATATCCCAAAATTGGGTTACTGACATCGGAATATCCGACCCGCTGTCCTAGGGTCAAAACAGGACCTAGCCCTCCAGGTTGGGGGTTGTGCCGTCGGGGTAACTTCCCGACCATGGAAAAAATAAATAGTTATGAGAGAGACGCAACCAGCCTCGGATAACGGAACTCCTCAAATGGCAACCAGACCCGGAACGTCAATGGACTATGATTTAAGAGTATGTACCTGGAATGTAAGAACACTCTACACCCCAGGTGCCACTCAAAAACTTGAGTCTGTCCTCATGCGGTACAAGGCAGACATTACCGCGATCCAGGAGATACGATGGATAGGATCAGGCATGATGAAAAGAAAAGATTGCGATATTTATTACAGCTGCAACAAAAGGCTGCATGTATTAGGATGCGGATTCGTCGTGGGAAATCGGCTTAGGACAAAAGTCATTGACTTCAAGCCGATAAGTGATCGCCTTTCTGTGATCCGCATCAAAGCTACCTTCCAAAACATAAGCCTAATATGTGCACACGCGCCTACCGACGAGGCTGAAGATCCCATCAAGGAGGCTCCGTAGGCTCCATCCAGGAGGTCATAAAACTATGACCTCCTGGATAGAGCCTACGGAGCCTGTCCGGAGTATGATGTAAAAGTTGTACTCGGGGATTTCAATGATAAAGTCGGAATGGAAAACATCTTTGGCGGGTTAGTTGGTAAGCACAGAATCCACGAAACGAGAACAGACAACGGCTACCGACTAATCGATTTTGCAGCAGCTCGTAATACGGTGATAAGTAGCACTAGGTTTCCAAGGCTAAGGATCCACACAGCAACCTGGCGCTCTCCAGACGGTCGAACCGCCAACCAAATCCACCATGTGCTAATCGATGCGAGGCACGCATCCAACATCCTCGACGTGCACACATTCCGAGGGGCAAACGTCGACTCTGACCATTTTCTTGTCGCGGCTAAATTCAGAGCTGGACTGTCCAAAGAGAAGAAGCTGCGAACTGCCCTGAAGAAGAAATTCGACGTTGGACGCCTTAGCACACCTGGAGTAGCCAGAGCCTACAGCGAGCGCCTGAGTATGAAACTCTCCTCTGTGCACTCACCTACCACAAACGCCAACAATCAGTGGTGCCAGTATCGCGACATCATCAAGGAGGTAGCCGAAACCACCGTAGGGTACCAGCCACCCCAGAGAAAGAGCCCGTGGTATGATGATGAATGCGTGTACAGGAAAAAGGTGACAGAAGATGCACACAAGAAAGCGCTGCAGCGCAAAACAAGGGCAGCGAGAGAAGAGTATCGAGCCAGGAGAAGGGAGGAAAAGAAGATCCTGCGTAGAAAGAAGAGGGCTTACGCAGCTTCCCAGCTCAAGGAGATCGAAGAGTCGCGCGATCGTAATAACATCCGGAGGTTTTATAAAAAAGCTAAGCAACTGGCTGCTGGCTACAAAACCGGAACGCAGGCTCTTCGAGATAGCGAAAGGAACCTAGTCACCGAAGCGCAGGGAATAGTAGATGTGTTTAAGCAGCATTTCCAGCAGCTGCTTAATGGGCATCATGTAGAGACAGTGATAGGGCAAGAAGAGAACCCACGTCCAGTCAATGAAAAACTAGTTCCACAACCTAGTATAGAAGAAGTTGGCTTAGCTATAAAAAAGCTTAAGAACAACAAGGCCGCAGGCTCTGATGGTCAACCAGCGGAGCTCTTTAAATACGGTGGTGATGTTTTGGTAGGGAGCATGCACCGAATCATCAACCAAGTATGGGTGCAAGAAAACATGCCCGATGACTGGACTATCAGCTCCATATGCCCCATCTACAAAAAAGGCGATCCTATGTCTTGCAAGAACTATCGAGGCATATCCTTGCTAAATGTCGCATACAAGATCCTATCCAACGTATTGTGTGAACGTCTAAAACCATTCTGCAACACACTAATCGGCACGTACCAGTGTGGCTTCCGGCCCGGCAGATCGACTATTGACCAAATTTTCACACTGAGGCAAATCTTGGAAAAGACCAACGAATTTCAAGTCGAAACTCACCACCTATTCATCGACTTCAAAGCCGCGTATGATAGCATACATCGTCAGGAGCTCTATATGGCGATGGCCGAATTTGGAATCCCGGCAAAACTGATTCAGCTGTGTCGCGTGACGCTGGAAAACACGCGCTGCAACGTGCAGTTTGGAAGCAGCTCTTCCGAACTTTTTCAAACATGCACCGGATTTCGGCAAGGAGACGCTCTATCATGCGACTTCTTCAATCTCGTACTGCAGCAGATAGTGCGCAGGGCAGGTGTCAACACGGAAGGCACTATCTTCAACAGGTCCGTCCAGCTGCTTGGCTATGCGGACGATATTGACATCATCGGTCGCTCCCAGCGTGCCGTGATAGAAGCATTCACGGCGATTGAAGAACAGGCGAAATCCGTTGGGCTTGAAGTAAATGAGGACAAGACTAAGTACATGCTATCAACAAACAAACAAGCATCTGTCCACCGCCTAGGACAAAACGTCACTATTGATAGCAACAATTTCGAGGTAGTTAAGGAGTTCACCTACCTCGGAGTAAACGTAAACTCCACGAATGACACCCTAGTGGAGATCCGGCGAAGAATTACCCTAGGAAACCGTTGCTACTTCGGTTTGGCAAAACAACTGGGTTCAAAACTCCTAACTCGAAGGACGAAATGTGTGCTCTATAAAACCCTTATCCTGCCAGTTCTGCTTTATGGCGCCGAGTGCTGGACGATAAGCAGGAAGGGAGAGCTGATACTGGGCTCCTTCGAAAGAAAAATACTTCGGCGGATTTTTGGTCCTGTGTGCGAGGAGGGCGAATGGAGGAGAAGATACAACCGCGAACTCTATGAGCTGTACCAAGATGTGGATGTAGTCCAAAAAGCCAAAACACGTCGACTACATTGGCTCGGCCACATCGAGCGAATGGACAATAATGCTCCAGCCAAGAGGATCTTCGAATCCCAGCCCCCAGGTTCGAGAAGACAAGGAAGACCGAACCTCCGTTTCAAAGACCAAGCCATCGCGGATGCCAGAGCGCTTGGTCTGGACAATTGGAAGCAGCGTGCCCGAGATCGTAGAGGATGGAAGGCTGCAGTGTCTCAGGCAGAGACTCTTCACGGGTCGGGAGCCCGATAAGTAAGTAAAGTAAATAAGTAGACGAGGATCGACCTTCTTGGAACCATTATGTACCTAGAGTAATTTTCTAAAAACCGCTTTACAATTAAGCGTCGATTCGTTTCCACTTTTAAAAGATTTAATTTTTTCCATAATACTTTCTACCCTAAAATCTACAAGCGCAACTGACCGGTGTATTTTGTGTCACCCCTCGACATCCGCACTTGTCATAAATTTAATTCTAAGCATAATCCTTTAGAAAAACAACCGCTCTAAGCTTTTGCAATACAAAGCATTCCCAACTGTCACGTCTGTATGCGACACGTGAATTAATATGGCCAAATAAATGTCCGCACTTGAAGGCACGTGCTCATAATGACAAACAAAAAAAAAAGGTTTTCTCGCTCCGTGCCGCGATGATACTTTGTTTGTACGCAATTCAATTTACAATTACGTTTATTCAATGTCACCATCATGACCCACAACCAATTTCGCCGCCCCCCGCCGCCGCCGTCTCACTTTATAATGTCCCCTGAAACATTCAGTTGGCCTGAATTCACTTAAATTTAAATTCCAGCTAACGTATTCGTCTCATAAACCTAAACTGTCTCCAGTCTACTATATTGTGACACTGTAACAGGTCTCCAAAGTAACAACACTTCATCGTTCCACTTGAAACAGTCTTCCCACATCCGCGACCAGCGCGAGCAGATAATTAAATTTTCCCTAAGAAAATCATCTTCCATTTTCATTTAAGGTTTTAAAATTCTCTCATACCAGCCGCCGCGCCGCGCCGCGCCGGGATGGGGATGAGCGCAAATCAAATTTACCATTCCATCCCCTAATCTGGGATATACGTAGCTCTCCTTCTGGCTCGGTCGGTGGTTGAAAACTGGTGCTAAGGAAGAAATCATAAAACCAAATTAGATTAAATTTAAATATTCTGGCAACTTTTTCTACGCACGCACACACACCAACACACCAACACACCAACACACACATTTGGCCCAAATCTGAATCTCAGACGCCAGTCAGAGTCAGCAGCAGGATACGTACTCCCAAAACTGTGATGCACAATGATGATGACGACGATGAAGAGGAGACGAGCGCGCGATGAAATTGGAAAATCCTTGGCGAATCTATTATTCACCTGTTGATGGCATCCTGACTGAATATGAAATTCCAGTTTTCATTTTATATTGTGCCAGCCTGTATCCTTGGCACATACATACCAGCAGACTATAGCAACCCGAAAAAGGTAACGAGCACATACCTGTTGCAGGTGGGCGACTTCTTGAGGGGATACCTCTCAAGGATATCATCTTTAAAAGTTTTCTTCCTTTGCTTTGCTTTCTCTCACTGCTGTTATTCTTTCGACTTGGGTAATAAAAAAAAGTTTTCCAGGAACGGGGGGAAAACTTCTGCCACCGACTTTCGGCGAAAAGGATATCACTCCCCCCCAAAACAGAGCTGCCAACCGATAAACACAAATCGATAAAACGAAACACTATACATACTTCGTTTGTCGAGCAATTCAAGGACCTGCTTTTCGATGTTTTCGGTAACAGGTAACGCCACCACCGTGTTGCATGACTTCTCAGCCGCCTACTTCCTCATCACGAAGACTAGACTCGTGAGTTTTTTTTTTCCCCTACAAAAAGATAAGTCAAACTAGGCCTACAGCTAGCGGGACATGGAATGCCATATTTATGTTCATGGCAAAATGATTCCCGTACCAGGTCGTACCAAGATTGTGAGTGGCTCGGCGGTGCCCCGTTATAACAATTGAATCCGAAAACGCTTGTCTATTCGAAGGAAAACCCATTTCACAGTCATATCCAGGACGAATCAACAAAAAAAAAACGAACGAACGAATTGGGGGCTCCAACTTAAATAGATTAACAATCAGAATTGATGAGCAGCTGGCGTGCAAAATGTAGGCCCGCCATCGTCGCTGCCGCCGCACCTCACACCGCTACAGGTATAATGAGGTGTGGGAGCTGGGAGCTCCTGCCTGCCAGCCGCCACATGCTCCTGCAATCACATTAGAATGGTTAATAAGAAAAATGGTAATATGCCTGCTGATTTGGTTTTGGCAGAGAGACGCTCGCGGTGGTGGCATTTTGTGCGCCTCTATTACGTTTAGTTGTTTTTGAGTTTATTGTCGTCCTTGCTCACTGGGAAATGAGCATTTGTAAATGAGTGCTATTCCTGGCTATGCCCTATGGTGGAAATAATTTCTCCATTTGCCTGATAAATGGAGATTATCAGAAAAATATGCTGGTGTATGGCGGCGAATATGTTTTGGCTATAGTGACGCGCGAGAAAAGCTTTACAGAGTGTGGGAGATTGGTGTGCATTTTGTTTAAGAAACAGACACATAGATACTGCACAGGCACACGCAGTGAAATAAATGCGTATACATGCAAGAGACTAGCGTTTAATATCTGCGAGGTAAATGAGATGCTGGGGGTTAAAAATCGTCCTTAAGCGGCGCCGTTGTGTTATCCAGGATGTCTTAGAGAAAAGTTAAATTGTGGATCTAATGTAGGCTGTAAAATGTTTTGTTAAAAAAGCGCGTTAAGAAGTGCGATACCAGGTCGTACCTTCTTAGTCCAAAAACATACCGAACGGTGTTGCTTTGCTGTAAGTCACATGCAGTTCTCTTTTGCTGAAGAAACTACAATTGGCAAAAACTGGTTATCCCAGGTTAGTTTCCGGTTAAAGACCATAGCAACATTTTTGGCCGTCTCAACATATTTAATAGGAGAATTGCCTAAAATCGCAGAAGGTCTTCGAAGGACGAGGCGAGCAATTAACATCGACAAGACGCCTGATAACACGATTTGGGTGCAAAAGATCGATTGTGGTATGGGCTGCATCGTCCAAATCAATGTCTTTAATTTCAGTAAAAAAAAAGTCGGTTAACGTCGCTTTGTAACGCCCACCGTTGACCGAAACGTTGTTCCCAGCCCCATTTTCGAAGAAAAATGGTACAACGATGCCACCACTCCATAATCCGCACCAAACTGTCACTCTCTGTGGATGAATTGGCTTCTCGACAATAACGTGCGGGTTTTCCGAGCCCCAAATGCGGCAATTTTGTTTGTTAACGTATAGCCGTCGAGATGAAAATCGTCAGAAAAGATGATTCTGCGAAGCGATAACGAAGCGGATGGCGATACGCCTTCAATTGCTGAGTCAATTGGACCTTGTAAGCGAATAATCCTAGATCTTTGTGCAGAATTCTCCTCAGACTAGTGCGTTATATGTTGAGCTGTTGAAATCGATGGCGAGTTGATGTTCGTGAATTGACTCTCACACTCTCGGTCTTGTCCACTAGCATACCAGTCTCACTAACTTTTTGCACAAACTTCCGTACAGCAGGCGCGGTGGGTGCTTCATTTCGGCCAAAACTTCTTTTCAAAAAACGCACTGCACTCACTTTGGAAATAAGTTTTCAATATTTCCCAACGTTGTTCAAACGTTAAGCGACTCATTTCGTTCTGCGAAAGTATGATACTGACTTTCTGTCAAGATTTCGAGCGGGAAACAGCTGTCAGTGTCAAAATAACTATGATTTAAAAAGAAACCACTAGATGGCACACGCTATAGGTGGCATATCATTGACATACATTGAAAATAGCAGTGGACCCAAAGTGGATTATTGTGGGACACATTTTGGGATCGAAATGACATCCGATCGAACGTCACTATTTGAGCGAAGGGGTTTTCGGGGTCGAGAAAGAAGCAAAGTAATTTCGAAAAAAAATGTTAGGCAACGGGTATGGGTTTTAATAGCTTTATTGGGTGAGTCTTACCTCCTTGATGGGTTACAAAAAAGTGACCGAGATTAGCAAACAGGAAATTGAATTAGATTATAATACAAATTCATGGAGGATTATACATAAAGGAATTATGGGAAAATAAGGGGAATTCATAATGTGGCGGCATCTAGTTGTTCGTACATTCGTTATTCACTTGAACAGTCACCAACTTGAAAAATTTGCCTTTTACCTGAAAGGTACGAAGCAACTAATTTGACTGCATCGTATGAGAAGTTAGAAAGCTGACGAAAAAAATTGGTTGTCCATCTGGAGGCACTTATCTTTGTGGCTTTCAATTTTCGTCGAGGCTGCGCTATAACATTCAGGAATTGATTTAACGCCGTTTACCCTTAAACAGCTTGTACAGTTTCAGTAAAGAGATTGATAATGGCTCTAAGGAGAGAGCCGTCAATTCCATACTTCTACAGTACAGTCCAGAACCCCAGAGTCTTCCTCTGTAGCATACTCTCAGGTCATCTCAAGTACCCACTGTTCATCCCCAATGTATGTCCTCTGTCTGTAGGTGATTGATTAGGAGTGTTATCTTCGATCATTCCCATAATAATGCGGTATTTTTTGACTCCGCAATATGCACTGAAGAGTCCTGTGACTATACTAGTCTGACTTCTAGGTAGGCCTATAGGTTGGAGTTCTTTCCCTTTTCACTCTATATGTCCTAGCCGTCTTAAACTCACACTTTTCTCAACAGGTCGATTTCAATGTAAAGCTTGTAGAGTTCGATTTTAAATCTTTTTCCCCAAATCCCTTCGGCTACATGAAATTTGGCCCCAATGAAAAATGGCCCCAAACAAAAAATTGCGTACAATTCTGCGAATTGGGGTGACATTTCATATTTTGGGGCGTTTTTTAATTTTTCATTTTCATACGAAAACGTATGGGGGGCATGCTGCATCTTTATTAGGCTTTGCTAATTTTTATGCTTATGCGCCATATCCTATATAGCAACGCGGGAGTGATGGATGAGTGTATTATATAGAGTTTCCTTAGTATTATTCACAAGGCCTTACAACTTAATTACTTGTTTAAGCGCAATCCTTCACTCGACTTCTGATGTGATGTCATTAGAGTTGTTTTTTTTTAAACCTCGCCCGTCAGGACTCATTTCACACGTCAAACAATACAACAAACTGCTGGCCTGAACTCTTTATTTTCTGTTTGCAAACGGCTCTGCAAATTAGTTTATTTTTTCAGAGTTTTTTTTTACATTTCACTGATACTTGCATACTGAAAGACAACGCAAAAAGTGCATGGCCACACTGTCATGGGCATGACTTTCATTCTCATGAACGACTTGGCTACACACAAAAAAACAAGGCGTCATTGCATTTGAATAAAATTTGACAGTTAAAGGAATTTAAGCGAGTAGAAAAGTGAAGGAAATTTTGGAGTAATTTAAATCTACCCTTCTTTTCTAAAACTAACCTAAAAGTCGACCAGTTTTGTCCGAAACGACATTCATGGGAAGGGTTTTGTGTCCATGTACAAAATGTTAATCTTTTGTTTACTAATTGTCAACTATTTACGAGCTTAAGGATACAAAAGTTCGTCCAAATGAACTGCTGCCGGCTGGCGAGATTAAAAAAAAAAAAACGCATATTTTCAGAGTTTATAGCGGAGTTAAGGTAGATAATGTACCTACCTATACCCCATATAGATGTCTATTATGTTGATCCTCCCGATTCGTCGATGGTGTGTCTCCCTTCTTGTTGACAGCATAATACTTGGTTTTACCCTCGTCCAGTGCTAATCCCATTTTTGCCACTTCTGTCCAATATTTCCAAACTCGCAAATGACAGCTCACTGAGGTTGTCTGTCAATGATCAGAGTGAACAGCGAGTGTTCGTCATTCTGCACAACCGAACGAATTTGTCATGAATGTCAAAACTAGAAATGGCTCTAGCTCTATATAACTCGGCTCTATAAATGCTGTTGTAAAATCGATAAGCTGATGGTTGGTTTCGATCTAGACTTCTTGTATTTTTAAAGGATCCGGCCTAAAACCACATTCTTAGGGGTCAATCAATTAATTGATAATAATGGTTTTAGGCATTAACGCGCAAGGCAGGATCTTGTATGTAATGTTGATGTTAAACGAGACCGATGTCTCTATAGTTGGCGCAGTTTAGAGTGTATCCCTTTTTCTGGACCACACGAACGATGGTGAAGTTCCATTCGTCAAGCATACTTTCTTCCGACCAAATCCAGGAGATAAGATAGCGTATGTTCCCCATCCAGTCTTCTCCTTCACCCTTAAATAGTTCGGCCTGCAGGTGGCCTGGTCCAGCTGGCTTGTTGAATCAGGGTTAGGTATACCGTATACTGCTATCCCCGTTTAAATTTTGCTGGGTGGACGGGAATGTTGGCTTTTATCGAATAGCTCATTGAATGGTTTTGAAGGAGGCAAGGAGGCGATGAATTTCGAATTCTCATTTTTGACTATTATTTAAAAAAAGTGGTCTCAATGGTCGGGATTTGGGTAGTAATTTTTGAGAAATATTCATAAAACGGCAAAATTCGAGTTTTCTGAGAAAAGATAAGTACGTGATCATGTTTCGAATGCTTATGTTGTCTTAAATATGTATTTTGATCAAAATCGTTAGGGCGGTTTTTTGTAAAATTATGCTGACAAATGTTACAAATTTGGATTCGAAAAGCACTGTTATTAAACTCTTTAGCTGAAAACTGAGTACGACGTATTCTTCAGGATATAAACATTACCTAGGAGTTACATTTTCATCCAAATCTAAAATGGCGTTTTTGAGATATGAGCAGTTTTAAAGTACTATTATTAGGGATTTGGGGTGGAAATCGAAGAACGCATTCATGGTTCAAAAAACACTGTTTTTCAACTGCTTAGCTCAAAACTGAGCAAAGAGTATTACTATGGATTTAATCATTACCTGACAGTAGCATTTTGATCGTAATAGAAAATGGCGTTTTAGAGATATGAGCAGTTTTTTTAAAGTACTATTATTAGGGATTTGGGTGGATATCAAAGGACGCAGTCTTTTTAGAGAAAAACTGAATTTACTATCAAGTTAAGAATGACAATAGTACCTTTTTTTTAAATCGTTTTTACCGTTTTCGAGAAAAAACCAATTTTCAAAACTGCCGTTACTGGACTATTTAGCGAAAAACTGGGTATGCAGTCATGTTAAGCATGCTTACATTAACTCGAGAAGAACTAACTATATTTCTGGCGTAAAAATGGCAAAGGAAAATCTTGTGCCAGTAAGTAAGTAGTTGGCGGTATCAAATACGCGATATTCATAAAGGCACTGGCCAGCCTTGAGTCTGACATTGGATAATGTTGCGGCCAAAACTCTCATTTACTAAGCTAGTCTTTCTCTGGATGTGTGCGGTGACGGTACCGCGCTCTCTTTAGACTTAAATAAATTTGTTCATTACAGTCGAAGCGTTTTATTTTCAATATTTTCCATTTCAGCGAAAACAGGTGGTATGCAAAATGCTTTCGCTCAGTCTCAAATCTCACTTTTAATAGCTTTAGCTCGGGTTCGTATGCAAAAAGAAAATGAGACAGATCTCAGAGACTGAGCATTTGCTAAATGAATGAGACAGATCTCATGTTTTGATTTCTCGTATGCAAAAAACAGGGCAGTGTCTCACAACAAAGAGGTAAAGCTCATAAAAAGTCGAGACGAGAAATTTGTTGTCTCCTTGTCATTACTCATTAGGTCAAATGGGTGCGTATTTGGACGTTCTCGGTTCCACTGCACAAAATCGGGACTTGAAAATTATTTTTAGCTTTAATCCGGTACCTACAAATAATTTTAATAACTGATCACTTTTTGTCAAACATAGACGAATTCCGTGGGGGGGAAATACATAATCAAACCACGATGATAATTTTTTTGCGAGCGGGGCATTATTCCGCATTCCATACTTCCGTATTACCAAAATTCTGTAAATCTCTCAAAACTTCTCTAGATCTGATTAAAATAGTTTTTATTATTCTGTTTTTTGAAAATTCTGAAAATGCAAAATTCTGTCAATTAATGCAAAATGATGTAGGTATTTAATTCATTCTGATTTGTTTGTTTCTGATAATTGCTTTTCGCTTATTCCCTAATTTTTTGCCATTTCGAACCCTTTCCACTTGTGCTTTCAAAAATAGAAGCACTTTCCATAAATCATATATGTATGTATATCAATTTGTATAAATCAAAATTCGGTCGAATATTTTGGCTGCGTTTTCTGACTACGAACATAAGCAGTATTTTCAAACCAAATTCCAATTTTTTGAGTGTCGATATCATTATCAAAATAACTACGCAGTTATTTGCAACAATAGCCTTCCACATTAAAAAAGAAAGCAAAAGAGTAATGATTTTAAATTTGTCAATTATGTAAAATAGAGGACGAGTTGTATAGGGTGTCGCAATTTTCAATTATTTCCCTTTTAAACTCTAGGTACTAAATCACCCCAACCCGTTTTTTTTAATGATTTGCTGGAGTTCCGACATTTCAAAGTGGCATAGCGAAAGATTTTAGAATAAGTTAATTCAGAAGTTAATGTAGAATAGTTAATGAAGTTGTGAAAAAAAATGTTGGCGAAGTGAAGACTGGATAGAATATTCTGTGAATCTTTCTATTTCCCGTTTTCTTTACATCACATTTGTCTTTAAGCCTAGATCTGTTTTCATACATTTATATGTTTGTTAATCGATATTTTTTTTTAATTTCCGATACATGGCTTTTTGAGAAGCTGTTGTCATCAATAAACTGCACAAGAAAATAGTTATTTTCATGAATTGCCCTTTCAATTGTTGTTTCCCATTTGCTGCACTCACTCTGTAAAGTCAACTTCGCATTTGTTAACCAGAGTCTGAGACAAAGGTTTTGCATACCAATTCGAGCTTTTGCTCATTGCAAACGCTCAGTCTCAATTCCTTTCGCTCTGTCTCACATCTCAATCTCTTGAGACTGAGCTATTGCTTTTTGCATACGACCCATGGTTCGAACTGGAAAATTAAAAGTTAGGTAAAAATTGGTTAACCGGTTAAGTTTCTCTCGAAAATATTTAGTTTCTCAAATACTAAAAGTAAAGGCTTTAAAATTGACTAAAGAGGGACTAAAGTAAGCCCAAAGTGTGATTTTATAAAAACTTTCATTTTGACGCATTCAAAATTAAGTCATTCATCCTTTCGAAGCATATAAACTGTTTTTCTAGTTACATTCTCTCTACCTACACAACCATCAGAGCCGTGTTAAACAATCCAAACACAATGTGGCAGCCCCTAAAGTTAATATCAAATATCGCATCAGGTATAAAGGATGCACCGCGTCGCCCACACCACTTCGTGCTGGTACCCTTCATTTGCATCTGTAAATCATCGCCATAGCTACAGCGATCCGATAAGCTGCTTTAACCTTCCAAATACGCTAGACAAATGCGACAGCAGGCCATAGCCCATACGGTCCCAAATTAAGATTATCCCTAGTCCCGTATAGATACGATGACACTATACCCTGGGCGCACACAACCATCGCATCGACCGACACATAAGCACCACTCGGTCTCCAACCGACCATAGCATCCAACCACCAGCCCACAACCCACTAAATGCAAATCGCTAATCGAGAGCGCATCACCCTGCCACACGAGACCGATGTCGATGTCCCTGCCGCTGCCGCATGCAGATGCAGGAGAGCAGAGCATGTGGCTCTGGCTTGGCTAGTCCCGGCGTTGAAGTATTGCCCAAACTGCACACGGTGCACTATCGCTTGTCCGGAGAGAGTGAGAGAAAGCGCGCAGCAAATTTATCGCATTCGTGGGACGACGACGACGATACGCAACGAGAGGACTCTTTAATGTTATTATCCCTCCGTTCAGCGATGATTAGTGCGTCATAATGCGTAATTGTTATTTGAACGTTCTGGCATGTTGGAGTGTGCGATGTACGCCACCCACTCGACGACGGCCTAGGGGAGTGAGTAATTACACTCGGGTGGTCACAGGAATTCCTCCCATCGGTGTGAGCTTAAAAAATCGCATGTGGGTTGAATTTCCTCCAACGATTCCTATTCATTTCAGGAAGACACACACAAATAAAACCATCGTCGTCGTTGGCCGTCCTCATGAAAGCATGTGCTTGAGCCATATGTCTGGACGTCGGACATTAACCATCTCCTCTCCACTTGAAAGTTGAAATGCGAAATCGCATTATGGCGGTAGTGCTTTAGCATAGATACTCCTGATGCAGCCCAACTAGGACCACATATCGCATGTGTGTGTGTTGCCTTCCAGTGCCAACAACGGAAATAGCGGCAAATGATTTGTTTCTGTTGGAATCGCCCCTCGTCCTGTGTAATAAATTTCAAGATGGAGATTGGTTTATAAATGCCATGCATTCGTTTGCTAGCTCGCGTGGACCGTCGGCCGGCGCGGTGCTGCGACCCTGAAAAATTTCACATTTGGATTGAATAAATGGTCCGAAGCCATTACGTTGAGAGATTTGCCCATTCCTTGCCATGATCCCCATTACGGTGGAACTGGATCCACTTTATAAATTGAGAGGGTAACATTTTGGACCAACCGTAAAGGATGCCATTTTTATTAATTTTCTAACATTTGTACTGGCCCAAAGCAGCAACACTAACACACGACAAAAGTATCGTGTCGTCGTCGTCAGCATCATCATCGTATAGTCGTGTGTTGGTGAAGTTTTGTGTATCCTATGGACGACTACAATGAGGATAGTCGTCGGTCGTCCTGCTCATCGTCGTCGTCGTTGAGAGAGTGGAGTGCTTTTAAAATGTCATTTGTATGGATTTGAGTACGAAATGGAATGTTTCCTTAGTTTAATGGGATTATTATAGTTGCAAATTGTATTTTATTTAGTATAAAATATTTTTAGTACGATAAATGAGGGGTGGTGGATATAGTCGTTTTGGCCCAAAGTGGATTAGAGGAAAATTGGAATTTTCAACATGAAATATGCGCCAAGATGAGAATATGTATACATCGCAGGGAGAGCGATACCTTATGCGAGAGATGGTCGGTTTTAATCTCACCCAGGTAATCCCCACCAGTCGTTTGGTAGGTATATATACCTACATATTTTTTAATAGTTTCTGGTTACTGCCAAATGAGGATTACCATTGTGATGCACTGCGAATAGGTGGGCATCGTTTTCCAATGGGAGATGTGACCACATTGCGATGCAATTAAGCCAGATAGAGTTGTAGGCGTTGGGATCCTTATGCTCATGTTATGGTACCAAGTGGGATTAACAAGTAATGAAATGAATTATTAGAAAAAGCATTCATAAGGTTTAAAAAGGAGATTTGAATGACAACTTTAACCAGATTATGAAATGCAGAAAATCTAGCCAAAGTCAAATGAAAGTAATTTTCTGCGAGAGAACTATTGCCTCTAGTAGACCATAATCAGAACTTTACTGGGCTCAATCGTATCAGATAGAATGGCGGCGATATTCAGGGTTTTCTATTTGTTTGCAAAATTAAAAACATTTATAGTCGCACAAAGTTCGTAAGGGAACCTGAAACGTTTTCCGTCACTTCCATTTTCTGCTACCCTTGTTCCACAATCCGTGTAACAATGATAATCCCAACCCAACGTCAGAGTTATGCTTGTGCTTGTTATGAGAGTTATGACAATGCTTTTCTCAAAGTCTTAAATAAGCTCGTCGGGTCTATGGTTGCCCCAAAAGAAATACAAAACCTGGGCCGATGTATAAGCTGTACAATTTTGAGTAATCGTCGGAAACAGCGCACAAAACTGACAGATAAAAATGGGATCTGCCCCATAATTTGTCTAATTACAACTTTGTCTGTTGTCCTAAATGTTACCAGAATTTTTATTAGCGGAACTGGCTGATGGAATTCTACAGTCCTATCTTTTAAGTCTTTTTTATTTCTGTGCGAATTTTTTTTTTTAAAACGAATTGATATCAAATTTTTATGCCGTATTTAAGCAGCTAAATTGAGAAGCTTTCTCATGACAGTTAGCCTTTCGAATATTTGTCAGACGTTTGCAACAAATGAGAAAAACCACAAGGTGTAATTTTTTTGTATTTTTCAAGGGGTTGAACTTGAAACAACTTGTTCAGTAGATAGCCCAGTGCACTAGCCATTGCGCCCACTTTTAGCGGTGGAGCTAGAATATAAGAAATCTACGTCAAAAATGTTCTTCCTTATAATCGAGTGCGGCCGGTGGTACGATTCGGTCTGAATTAGGGCATCAGTGTCAAAAGTATTACTTCGGAAGTAGTTATTTTTAGCAGATATAGAATCAAAGACTAGTACTTTTTTCCCACACATTCTAACGTCTCTAAAGGGCCGTTTGGTGATACGACTCATAAGTCATAACGATTTAAGTTCTATTTAAATTCTCATGGGCTACTTTTTGTAAGGTATAAACTGTCACATAAGAGTTTATGTTTAAAGAGTTTGAATCCGTATCAGCAAATTACCCTAAATACTGGTCATCGATACTACTTAAGATTAGTGCACTAAACTCCTATGCAATTGCGGAATTTATTCAATCCACCATCATGCAAACAAAATGCAACCCTTCTGAAGGACCTGCCAAACTCTTGTAAAGTGCACCAACAGCAACAATCCCATCTCGTGTTTAATCAAGCGAAATAAATTCACCGCTTCATAGTTACATGGGGATGCAGAAATCCTTGAACGAACTTTTCTACCTTGTATAAAGTTTTACAAACTTCTGATAGATGCAACAGCAAGATGCAAATTAATCCAAAGCCTCCGGCATTTTAATTAAACAGAAATTAAATAAAAAAAAAAAAATCATTTGCCACAACTTCAACAACTGCACCACACAACTTCACCTGATGGGCAACAATCTATATTACGCCCACTATACACGGGCTGTACCGCCTCTATACAGGATTACAGAAATTAAATGAAATTTTGCGCAAAACTATACGCAGCACTGGTTGGTGAGTCAAAAGTCGACGAGTGTTTGATTTATTCTTTACGGCAGATGCATTCGCCTGTGTAACGCACCAACTCTTGCGAAAATCACAGTACACTGGACTTTGGGATCGGGCTTTTGCGTTTTTGTTGTTCTTGTTGTTACATCCTTACCGCGCGCGGCGAGAAGCTAAAAACCAAACAGAACAAATAAAACCGGTAACGCAAATGGCAGAAAAAGTATTAAAATACAAAACAAGCCGACGCTCATTTATTCGCTTACTCGCAATTCAACCGAAGCGAAGCGAACTGAACCGAACCCCATATGTATGAGAGAGAGTTGCGCCCTTCCACTGTTGCGCATACAAAGGGAAGCAGCTAATATTGGTGGTGGTATGCATGTCCTGCAGTAGGTAATTGCGCCAGTAACTCGGCTGCAACAGTCAGCCCACCTACGCACAAATTTATACATGCAATGGTGGATGGATGTAGAAGACTGGGCGTCAAGTACCTACACAACGACAAATGAAAATAAATTAAAAACGTTGAATTGGATGTTTAACTTTGAACGGACAAAGTTAGAAAGTTGGCCTGTGAGACTGTGAGGGTTGCTATGGGGACTCTGGGTAGTTTTTTTTTTTTTTTTTATTAATTTTTACTCTCCATCGAAGATGGGGTAAAAAATACTTCAAAAGTTAATAATTTCGTTTCGACATCAAGGGTGGTTTGGTCTCATATTGATTTCGCAAAGAAAAAAAAAAGTGCGCATACGCCCCCGATACTAATGAAGAATTTAATTAAAGACTGAATTATGAGTGTGTGGGGTGGTGACGCGACGGTGAGTTGACTTTTGGGTGCAATTTTTTACCGACATTGCCAGAAGAGTTGACAGTGACGCATCAGTATAGATGGACTGTCTGAAAATGGATGCATTGATCGATCAAAGATGTTAAGAAGGAGTACACGATATTTTTTAATTTGCTCTTAATTTTTTACAATATTTTGTACAGACCTACTAAAGGAAGTATCGTGTAAGTTCAGAAATAAGGGCACATGAAGTGTAGACGTTTACTTTCAAGTACCTTATTTAACATTGGTAATTGGAGTCATAGTAGGAGGCTAAGGAAGAAGTTGAAAAGCCAAAATCAAAATGATTTGGATTCTTACCAAACTATATTGTCCCTTGGAAGAAAACTGTTGAGTCTTCATGACAATTTGGTGCCAAATCTTAAAACACATCTTGTCATCCTCAGTCTCCTTTCCGCAGGAAGGCGTGGATATGTACCATTTAGTTGCGATAGAACTTTTCGAGTTTTTCTGTCAGACTGTGTCAATTTTGTGACAGCTAGGGTAATGTTTTGTCGGGAGGAGTTAACTTGTTGTCAATTTATGGGTCTCTAGAAATTTGGGTGCAAACAGAAAGAATTAGATCGCTTTCGCATTTTTGTCCCGAATGCCCAGACGACGAAGAAGAGGATACAAAACACGCAATGTTCCATTTTAGGCGCTTTGCGGGGGGAAGAAGGAACTTACCAAACCCCAAAGTCTAATAAGCCATATGTTGAAGTCAGAAGATGACTGGTTGGAGGTGTGCTCCCTTATAACGAGCGTACACGAAGAATTAAGGAGACTCTAAAGACTTCGAAGAACTGAAATGACAGACTAAAAGGATTAAGCATGAGTTCCTAACGCGAAGTAATACCTTACGGTCCCACGGGTAGAGTGGTTGAAGGAAGTAGGGTGCGGATTAGTACATTTAGCCGCACTCATGGCATCGATTTATTCGGGCTACACGGGCTACCGCATCTTTAGACCACATCCATTGGCGCTATCAAAAAAAAAAAAGATCGCTTTCGTTAGTGACTCGCAGTTTGTCAATAAACTATAAATTAAACCAGAAGGTACCTACTTGTCGTTCTTTCCGGAATAGACTACACTCAGGCACGTAGCCAGGGGGGGGGGCTAAACTCACCTTCAGGTTCAGTTGAGCTATAGTTTAAACTTCGAGTGTGAAACTGGGGGTAAACAAAAGACAAAAAAACTAAAACTTTCTAAAGCCCCGTTTAGACGATCATTTCAGTTTCAGTTTTAGTTGAGCTATCAGTTACCTAAGCTTTCAGTTAAACTGATGTCTAAATGCAAAAATTGAAGCGTCTAACTGAAACTGATACTGAAACTAAGACTGAAACTGATGGAATTTCTAAAGTTTTCAGTTCAGTTGTCAGTAACTTCGGCTAATCACGAGTAAATTTAAAGCTCAACTGAATACTAGACTGATGTCTAAATGCACCGTAGAACATCAGTTGAACTGAAAGCTTAACTGATAGCTCAACTGCAACTGAAACTAAAATGGGCTTAAAATTAAATCTATAAAAATAAGGAGACTATCCCGGTAGGTATACAGTATTCAAACGCTAGGTATGTACACTGTGCAGTGTGCAAGCCATAGCTTTAACTGGGCTCTCCATGTCAACTTCTGCAATTCGCAATTGCCTTGGTATAGTTAGTAAAATAGCAAATTTTTTTGCGCAACCATTCAAATGCATATGTTACTTTCAAAAATGTCATTAAAAATACGAGCCGAAAAACTCGACTTCTACGCCTTTGTGAAACAAAATTCATTGAAAGGCATGACAGTATTATTTCTTTTGTAGAGCTCTTAAAATGTATTTCAATAAGTCTTGAAGAAATAACGAACAGAACGTGGACGATGTCTTCGAAAGCATCAAAACTTTTGGCAGCGGTCCAAAAAAGTGATTTCCTAGTAAGCCTCATTGTATGCGAAAAACTATTCAGGTTAACGCTGCTCTTATCAGTTTTCCTACAGAACAAATTCTTAAATTTCGTTTCTGCAACAAAAGAAGTTTCCGCACAAAAAAGTTCTGAATTCTCTTAAGAACTTCAGAGAAAATGCTGAAGATTTTTTCAGGGAGGCTGTTTAATTCGCAACCCAACTTGCCGAGGACTTATTTGAAGTTGAATTAAGAGCTCCAAGAACTTCATAAAAACATTCAACGCATTCCAATCCAGAAACCTCCTATTTTAGAGTGTCGAAACTGATTTTTTGCATAGATTCGTTAATATAAAATCTTATACGGACGGATTCGTGGTCAACGAAGACGTTCTACGATCGTTTCAATCTCTTCTCACAGGTTTAGCTGCAGTTGAGCGAGTGAATGAAATGGAAAAGTTAGCATGTTACTTTGATAATGCAATTTCGTTGTCAGTTGTGAAAGCTGAGTACCTACATTCTTTGGTGCGACTTCCTTCCTTCTACCGAAGTTTTGAAATTGCTTCATATATGTGACAAGACTTACTTTAGAGGTATAAATTTCTTGCTTATGGTTTTAGCAACGCTTCCAATGACCACAGCTAGTGTTGAAAGAACCCTTTCAGCTATGAAAAGGATTTAAACAATGTTCCGAAGTATTATAAAGAATGCAAGGTTAAGTTCACTTGCTACGATATCTGTTCATTCGGATATTATTGTGGATCCAGATAAGGTGATTGATCTCATCTCAAAAAAAAATCAAGACGTCTTCTACTTTGAAAAAATGTGTGTAAAAAAATTATTTAAGTATGTTCGTTGAAGTACATACGATTTAAAAACGTATCACGTCCTGTATCACTGCCATTTTTTCGAGTCATTTAAATGGTGCTCTGACGTAAAAATCCCGTCACAAAGCAGCCATTTAAATTTCGCTCTGTGTGATCGCCATTTTTGGCAGCGTCATTTAAATGACTAGGAAAATGGCGCGCCAAATGACATGAATTAAGTGTCATTTAAATGGCGGAAAAAAATGGCCATGTGCTCGCTCTTCAATGACGCCTAGGACAATGGCATCCCAACGGAAAATTCTAAATGACTCGCAGTGTCCGTCATTTGATTTTGGGACACAAATGACAATGATAGTCATTTCGTGTGATCGCCATTTTTTCAATGACGAATCGTAGCTTAAATGTCGCTCGAATGCGACATTTTTTCCTGGCGTCACAGCGCCATTTAAATGACTCAAAAAAATGGCCGTGTAATCGTAGCTTTACAGAAATGTCAAGCGTTGGATTTTATTTTTTATAGAACTACATTCACCACCTATATTAGCTTGCCTGATATAAAGGTTCTTCTTTCTTCTTCTATGTCGGAGGTTGTTACTATCCGATGGAGCACTCAGACACAACTACTGGTCCATTGTACTGCCAAACAGACACCTTACATTGCTGCACTTAGTTTTGCCGTCGAAGAAAGTTTTTTTTCGAAGAAAGATGAGAAGGAGCTTCAGTGATATAAAGGTTACTGACGTAAATATCAATATGACTGGATAAAATCCAGGGGCAGAATTTCAAAGGGAATTATTCGCTGATCTGTAGAACTATCAATTCAACGTATTTTTGAAGATATAAAACTGACATGACAAGACTGGCATTATCACCCCCCAGGAACTTTGTGCGAACTTTTTTCTTTATAAAATAAACACTAAGCACTATCGTACCTACGTACGTTTGTGGTAACCACCAGGTAATTGTCGCAAGTATGACAAATAGAAAAAATATCATAATTGGTTGACAGTATTCAACCTCACCCCCAACACCCCACATGTAATGATGGGTAATTGTTCCATGAGCAAGTAAATCCAACGGTAGCAATATCAACCTTCGAATATTGTTCTGTCATTTCTAAGGCTGCCGTTCGCATTAAATATTGACAACTGTTGCACTATTTTACACTGACAATGGAAAATAGCTTCAACAATAGTCAGCACACACCCGCGCACTTAAAGGCATGAATATTCCTCAACGCAAGAGAGAGCGACTACAACAATACCACCCTCCCCACAAAACCTTGATGGTTGGGCTGATGCGGGGGGAAAAGCCGCGACTTTTCTATAAGAAAGGAAAGAAAAGCTATTCGCCATAATACATATATATATACCTATGTATATGTATATACAATATAAATATGTATACGCGCCAAAGGATGACGATGATGGCAACCAATTTCTCTTTCCTTCCCTTAGGCTAATAAAAGTCTGCTTCTTGTTGAACAGGGGGTTACAAAAAAAAAAATTATGAAGACCAAAGGAAAGAAAAAAAAAATACCGAAGCGAAGGCTGTTGCTCCGATATATTCCTTTGACCCTTGCACAAGGACTGCGTGAGTGTCTTCATAAATCATGTTGACTTAAGAGCTAACTACACACACTCAATGCAATTACTTATGATTTCCCAGCAATTTGTGAACTCATTTATAAAAATGACCACTTTTCCGCCCGCTGCTTTATGCTGCCCTTAAGGAGAGAAATTCGTTTCTTTCTTCTGGTTACCTCCTCCTTTGGTATTTTGTTCGCACAGGAAGTTGACTGTTAAAAGGAAATAATTTGTAAATTTTTTTCTTACTTGCAAAATGACTTTGTTGAAACATTCTACCGACTAGAGACTTTCGGTTGCAGATTCAGATGCGGATTATGAATTTCAACAAGCACAATCACGAAGCGAACTGATGTGTTGTAAATTTTTCGAAATACGAATGGAGACAGTTGAAAGAAGATTTGTTATTAAAACTGTGCAATTCATTTAAAATTTGACAGGAATTAATTTCACTACGTTTGAGAAAGCCGAAAATAAAATAATGTGACTCCGCCATTTATATTGCGAAGACTTACTTGACGTGGTTTCGAGCCGTGTAGAGTCTCTGCTTCTGTCCGAGAAAGGCATGCCGCATGCCATCTACTGCAATCCCTACCAAAAGCTTCTTCTTTGAAACGAAAGTACAAAGATCCCTCGATTCTGAGGGCTGCGATTCGAAGATCCCCTTTGTTGAACACATTATTGAAATTCGTTCGATGTGGCTATGTGAATGTAGACGCATTTTGGTATTGGTACAGCTCGTAGAGTTCCCAGTTGAAGAACTTTTCTTTTAGGGGAGTATCATGTGTCACTTTCGTTCAACCATCAATGCCAGAACAAGTTTTTAACGAGTCAGGAGTCTGTGTTGTCAAAGTAAAGAAGCAACAAATTTTGTATGGTTACACAATAAAAGGATATGTATGGAATAGCATATCGGATAAACGGTTTCCACGGCTTTGCTGGCAGAGAAGCATACTTTTTGTCGAAACTTTTCATGACCGTTTCACATAAGTTTGGCTGTTTATTAATACAGCGCTCGATTTGCTTCTTCTTGGTATAAACCTTAGACTTTAAGATATCCCAAAGAAAAAAGTCCACGCTGCTCGAGCTAGTCCAGCTAAAAAATAAAATTTTTACTTCAGACTGTCTTGAATGTATCCGTCAAAATTTAGCGCGCCCCTTAATGGTTGAGCTAAATACGTTGCTCGAGCAAAACTGAATTTTAGCTCCACTCCAATTTTCTCTTAAAACATAAGCTAAAATCATAGCCAAATTTTTTAAAATGATCTGTCAAAATTTAGCTTAAAAAAAAAGCTTAGTAAGCTGCTCGAGCTAAATTTTAGGCTCCAACCCCATACGAAATTCTCTCCAAAATTTAGCTAAGCTAAGTTTAAGCGAATGCATTTAGCCGCTAGTTTAGTACGCTGCTCGAGCGAAACTAAGATGAATAAAATAGCGAATTGTAGCTGTCAAACCTTAATTACTTAAAAAAAATATCGCTTAATTAAAACGCATTGTTTTTTCACGTAGCTCTCCATTTTTAACAACCCTGAACTATCAGCTGTCACGATGTCTTTATTATTTTCATTGGCAACACTTTACCACACAAATGGCGCAAAATTCAAATCTGGCGTGAATTTTGGGAAACCCTTTAAAAAGGGTGTCTTTTTTTAGAGGTATACAAATTCAATATGAAAAAACAAAACATTTGAAGCTAATTTTAAGATCTATGGTGTTAGCTTTATTTAATTGATAATTTTAGGCCATTACTATTTAAAAAAGATTTCGGTCAAATGCGCTCCACGTGAAGTCCAATTTTTGACAACTTTTTTGAGCAACTGGGGCCGTATATCAGGATATACAAGGTGGCGCAAAAGTAATCCTCCTATCAGAAAATGCTATAAATTTTGCGATTTTCCCCTAATGTCAGTTCTGTTTTGACATTTGTGTAGTAAACACATGCGAAATACACGTTAATAAACAATGTTACGCTACACTGCTCCAGAACGCGGAATATTGGTGACTATTTATTTGAGCAATAATCGGTCGGTGACTTTGGCACAACGTGAATTTCGTCGCAGATTTCCTAGCCGTCCAACGCCTACTGGTGTGAAACACTGCGACGTTTAGCTGCTCTCCTCGAAGAGACTGGCACAACACAAGATGCTGCCAGGCGTGGCAGACCCCGGAGTAGCCGTTCTGCAGAGAATATTGCTGCTGTATAGCCGAAGATGTCATGGACATGAAGACATCGCGGGCCAAACGGTTACTGTGAATGGTGAGCGCTACAGAACAATGATCAACGAGTTCTTTTTGCCGCAACTTGATGAATTGGGATTGGAAAACATGTGGTTCCAACAGGACGGTGCAACGGCACACACTGCACGTGCCACAACCGATATGCTGAAGGATGCATTTCCCGGGCGCCTAATCTCCCGTTTTGGCGATTTGCACTGGCCAGCAAGATCGCCTGATTTGACCGCTCCAGATTTCTTTTTGTGGGGCTTTTTGAAGTCGCGGGTTTATGTCAACAAGCCTCAGACTCTTGCAGCTCTTAAAGACAATATCCGTCAAGAATGTGAGGACCTATCGCCGGAAGTTTTGGCCAAAGTGATGGAAAATGCCATAAAAAGGGCTCAAATGACAATCAACTGTGGCGGCGGCGATTTACATGACATCATATTCTCGACTTGATGTAAAAAAATTAAAAGACCAAATAAAAATAATCCACAAGAAGAATCAAAGTTTTTAATTTTTTTTTTTAAATTACAGCCAAAAAACATCGGAAGGTTATTTTTGCGCCACCTTGTATAACCAAACCGCCCAACGTGTTGCATGTTGCGCCATCTTGTTGAAAACAAAGCTCCGTCACGTCAATGCCTTTTAACGAAGGAAGCTTTTAAGACAAAAAATTTCCGTAAAATCTGCCACATAGCAAACTCTTTACGGTTTGTCGTCTTTAGGGATGCGTATTATCCACTGGAGTGGACGTGGTGTGAAAACGATTCATCGTATTCCGAATAACTTGCTCAGATGGACGATTAATTATGTCGACCGTAAATAAGTTTGGCGAATCGAGCCATGGTTTTAAAAATAAGTTTGTTCAATTTGCACGCCTTTGTTTTGGCCTTAATCTACTCAACGTAAAATGGCAAAACGTGCTAAACACAAATCAAGTTTCAACTGTCAAATTGACAATCTGTAGAAACAGTGTTGTCAGCTTAAAAACTTAAAAAGCTTAAAGAGACACCCTTCGCTCAGGTTAAGGTATAAACTTTTCGCTAGGCTAGGAACTTTGGTCTTGTTGTGCCGCTTAAAACTCCGCCTGATTCCAACCACGTATCACTCAGGTAGACATCTTTATTTTCTGGTCAAACTAAATTCAGTGAGCCATACCGCTGAGAATTGATAGTCACTCCTTCTTCCTATTTAAAAAAAAATATACGGGCCAATGACACCACCAGACCACAGCGCACCCGAAAGTATCACTAGCGGATGCAACCCCATCCTGTTCTGTTGGATTTTGGGGTAGGTGGAAGTTTATACTGCAAAACAAACTTTCTATATATTCAATTTAGCACATACTTCAAATCTGACAGTAACCCTAAGCATGGGGGTTGCAGAGGTATTGATAAATTTGGGGCTTGCTTTAGCCACATTTTCACTGACATGTCGGACGAGAAAATTGTGCGCTCAGAGGGACGCTAATGCTGACCATAATCTGCTAAAGATTCTAGCGTTCATTGAATTACGGCAGGAAAGGCTAGGAAAATGCCGTTTAATTCAAAGCGACTACAATTTCCAAAGCGCCTATAGCTTGAACCTATGAATAACCAAGCTAAAGCACCTTTAAGCTGTGTATACCAGTGAGCGCCGCGGGTTTAGCAGCAAATAGAGCAGCTATAATGACAATACGGACTTTCATTACCTGTAAACTTATAACCCAGCTATAGTTGATCTGTCAGACTTCCCAATACGAGTGTGAAAAAAAATCTTAATGAACAATTCTTAAGAAAACCAAATGTCTTTGCAAGAGCTCTTAAAATCCAAGCACCATCGATAAAAACCGCCTTAAAAAAATTCTACAATGAATATCCTCGCGGTGTTATCCTTTTACGGCTCCTTTCAACTGTTTCGGGTACAATTGCAAAGCAATTTTAATGTCGCCCGCGTACTCCAGTTTGTTTGGAAAATTACACTTTCGCTTTGATTCACTCTGTGCCACGGGTTTTAACGTTTTCCCTATGCCATAAGCCAGCGCACACATCGACTCGTAGTCATCATATAGATTCAATTTGGAAAAGCTTCTTAAATGTATGCATTCAGTGCGTGTTGTCCTTTGTCGAGGTGTATTAATGGAATCTTAAATGAAAATAACACACTCGACGCCCGCCACCCGCTACCCGCTCACCCTTGTAACTCTACAATGAGACGAGAAACGAAACGAAAACACTTAAGATATCACATAAACGGGATTTTTGTTGTGTGTCCTTAGTCGTTGGTTCTGTATTCGGTATTTGCTGTTCAATGTTCACAACGGAAATTGGAACATTTGCAGTACAAACTGGATGTCAGTTTGCGGGCAATGGGTGGGTATGGGTATGGGGAGTACAAAGCGTGCGATTGCGTTATCACACACGCATGATAAATACCTGACTTGGAGTCGTAACGATTCCGGAATGAGTGTGTGAATTCACACCCTCCGTGGCTGAGAAGCAGGAACGGGCGCTGTGGTGCGTTCGTTGGCGCGCAGTTAAGCGTCATAAAACGCACATTTCACATAAAACGTTTCGTCGAAATCACTTACCTTCTAACGGAGTTGCTCTCTTTGAAGGGGGGTGAATGCCACCGAGGGGTGCTGTACTGGTTGATGATGGCATTATGCGAATGTTGTATACAGGCTTCAGCCACCGGCATAGCTGTGGGTAAATGAGAAGTAATTTCCTAATCTAGAATCAACTCGGAAACTTCAAACTCGAAAATTGTACTTTACCCCTCCACACCCTCTGGAGTGGAAAATAAAATAAAATCTCCTCCCCCCCTGTGTATAGAACTGAGCGAAAACTTACCCCAAAATGACCCAGGATCCTTGTGTGTTGTGATTATAGTAAGTCTTAGGGTTGAAACTTGAAACGAGAAAGAACGCGAAAAGCGAAAGAAAATAAAAACCGTTTATCCCTAAAGCCTGTTGCGTGAGATATTTATGATAACAGGATATCGCGGGGAAAGCTACATATACCTATGTAGCAATTAAAGTTTTAGTTATTTGCTTTTTTTTTTCTTCCGCCTCCCAACCACCGACATATAATTCCCTCCTTAGGTGAGGCTCTGCTGAAAGAAGTGTTCACTGAAGCTGGTGCGTACTAGTGGGTTGTAGAAGGCACTTAGCGCCGGAAGAGTGCTGCTACTTCGTGATACTCGTACTACACGTGCCTCGAGAAGACAAATGGAGTTTTGTTGCGAAACACGAACAGCGAAAAGCGAAATGAAGGTCCTTGCTGCTTCTGTTGGCAGTTTGTTTGTTTCACTTTGTGTGTGTGTGTGTGTGTGTTGTGGCTTAAGGCGCGATTTTGTCACAATTTCCGACAAATACAATTTATACATTCGGATTTGACTTTGGCGCAAAGAGACTGAAATCATTATGTTTCGGATTAATTGCTTACACCTGTTTGCTGTACGCACGTATATATACGACTGAGACTGTATGCGAGTTGAGGAATGGCCTCCGCCCGTCATAACCTTAATCATTATGAGAATATTTTTAATTTACGACGGGTTTTTGCTTAATGCGTGGCAGTTATAATTAGATATGGAAGCGAAACACGATTTTGTCATTAATATAGCTGGAGTAGGACTATACACAGCCGCTCATGCGGGGGTGTATAGGGTGACCTCTTTTAAAGGTGTATACGCACAGATTATGCCAGCCATATTCATCATCATGGTGAATTGTTTTAGTTTTGTGTAAATTGTTGTCAAAACGTTGAGAATAGGTTTAGCTGAAGGTGGTACAAAGAGCTCATTGAGCTGGACAATGGACGGTAATAACTCATGTGGCCGGTATATGTTGTCAAGATAAGATGTCAAATACGAGTATGTAGGCGTGACAAGGTTGCAAAGCTGACAATGCATTGCGTGTGCTGGGATAACTTGATTTTGACATAATTGAAGAAGTATTACGAATATAATTACCGACATATTACGACTTTTGATTTAAAGAAAAAAATTAACCATTGGGAATGGTTTCCCAAACAACCTTAGGGAGGGGCGAGGAGAAATGATTTACTACCTCTTACATTTCGATGGAATGGTGAAGTCAACTTAAGGACTAAGTAAATCTTTGACAACCTATATACGGAAAAAAACAGGCGACATTTGCGTTGCTTCTTTTCTATACTCATGAGTTTTGGCTGTTTTTTTTTTTACTACTGACTGTGTTGATAACTGGAAGCAAAGAGCATGTGCAGTGCATCAGACAGAGACTCTTCACCGGCTGGGAAAGCTTAAGTAAATACGCTGCCTCTTAAGACAATCTTTCATATACACAATTTAGGGCAGTGCCTCCAATTCTAGCTACCGTCTTCGACAAGCGAAACTCTTTGCATTGTCTTCTGGAGATCCGTCACACAAGGAAGTAGGACTTTTTACTTTACCCATCTTGTGGAGATATTATGTATAGGGTGGCCCAAAAACACGTTTCTTTTTAAAAATACAATAAAACGAACAAAATTATATTTTTACCATGGCTTTTTTAGTAAGAGCAAACATTCTCATTAGATAAATAGATAGATATATTTATTTCGTTAATAAAGTCGCACAATTTACATTATTCGCACAGAGATATGATTTACAAATGTATGTATATCTTTCTTCTGAAAATTAATTTATATATTTTTAAGTGATGCTATATAAATTTACAAAATAGAACCTAAGGAAACAACGAAAAAAAAAATGGTGGGACACGTTGACCGAAACGTTGTTCCCAGCCCCATTTTCAAAGAAAAATGGTCCAACGATGCAACCACGCCACAACCCGCACCAAACTGTAACTCTTTGTGGATGCATTAGCTTCTAGACCAGGGGTTCCCTATCTTTTTCAAACTGCGACTCCCTACAGGTTGAAATATTTTTGCGACGCCCTTCTAAAAGCACAGATATCCATGCACCCAAAAATGCTCCTCGTCACTTAAGATGATTTTTCGGCCAAAATTGGGTCCTCTTCCAAACGCTCCGAAGCCCAGTCAGCGAAGAAACGGCGTTCGCGTTGTTTATGGTATTTAACGTTGAGCATCTGGATCAGTATGATCTTGTACGGGTGTAGGCCCAAGTCCCAATGCAGTCCCAATGCAGTTTAAAACTGCGAAAGGCCGACTTCTTATGCACGGCAAGGAATTGACTACCTCGGGTTCTCCTGTGCCTACATAATTTACGGCAGAAATGATCTCGGCCGATCTGGCATTTCTCTGACTTGCGGCTGTTGGGTGTTGGCTGATTGCTTACCGATTGTCTCGAATTTGGCCACAAACCTTTGGAGAGGCTGCCCTCCCACGCCTGCCGTAATGTTTGGTAATAAAGTATTCTATCTACTGCAATGTGGCTATAATGTGGATTTGGATTTCGCTTCGACCTTGCTCTTGGCATTCCTAAAGAGTATCGTAATGTTTTTCCTATAATAAGAGAAATGTCATTTCAAGGCGATATCAAAACTGCAGTCTTGCGACGCCCTTTGAAAAGAGCAACCACGCCCCAGGGCGTCGTAACGCACAGTTTGGGAACTCCTGTTCTAGACATTAACGTGAGAGTTTTCCGAGCCCCAGATGCGGTAATTTTGTTTGTTAACGTAGCCGTAGAGAGGAAAATACGCCTCATCAGAAAAGATGATTTTTCGCCCAAAATCTTTGTTTGCTCTAAAGCACGAACTGCGAAGCGATAACCTTCAATTGCTAAGGCAATTGGACCTTGTAAGCGAATAATCCCAGATCTTTGTGCAGAATTCTCCTCAGGCAATTGCGTGAGTGAAATGTTAAGCAGTTGAGATCGATGGCGAGTTGATGTTCGTGAATTGAGTCTCACACTCTCGGCTACAGCAGCCACATTCTCGTTTGTGCATACCAGTCTCACGAACTTTTTGCACAAATTTCCGTACAGCAGGCGCGGTGGGTGCTTCATTTCGGCCAAAACTTCTTTTCAAAAAAAAAAAAACACTGTTTGGGCTACACAGCACTGACTTTGGAAATAAGTTTTCAATATTTCCCAATGCACACCTGTGTTACTGAATAAAAAAGAAAGAAGGCAGAAAATCTCAAAAAAGGTGGCCGCTGGTCTCCTTTACTGTGGCCGGCTGACATCCGCCATAGTTATTTGGTGGCGCTGGTGTCTTTAAGTGCTGTCAGCTCTCGCAACACTTCCCCCTGGTAAACTGGTGCCCTCAACTGGCTTATTCATCATGTCAACCTACATTTAGTACAGCGAGTTTTATTGATGGCCTAGTGTACACCCCATTAGACGTTTTCATCCCTCATCTTCGCCAGAAACGGTTTACGAATTGCCCGCTGGTTAACCAAATTTTGCGCAATACAGCTCCATCGTCGTTAAGTTCTCCTGATGACGTGGTTAGGTGTTAATGTCTCTGTGTCCTCACTGCTTAAAGGAACACAGGTAAGGGGTCGGGAATTAACAATAACCTCTACCTCTGTCATCATTGTTAGGAACACTTCATCGGACGGGTTCCTGGTCGGAGAAATGCAGCTGATTGTTTGCTTTACCGAACGAACTGGGCTCTCCCAACTTCCCCCCATGAAGGCGGATAGAAAGTTCATTTAAGACTTGGTCCAAGGAAACTTAACTTGGTTATTTCAAGTTAATTGCTTGCTCCTCCTCATTATTTCTAGCAAAGAAATAGAACGTGCGGTCTTCCCAAGCCGTCTTCATGATTCCTGTGCCAATATATTTTGCATATCAAATTGGCTATTGGACTATTTGTGATAATATCAGAAACTGGCTGATGTGCCCGCTTTGCTGAATCTCCGAATGCAACTACTGATCCACTCTTAAGAACTATTTAAAGCTAAGGCTACGAAGGAATATGGTGGTCGATTTTGTCTAATGATACCTTTTACTGTGTTGCCCATCTTTTAGCGGAATAGAAGTTAGAAGACGAATTTAATGCCCATATGCCGTTCATAACATCAGCGAATTATATACTAAAACCGGCGCCAATTATAAACGAGATCGATCAGTTGATGGCTGAACGGACCTAGACGTTAACTGACTATTGCAGAATTATGGGATATTAGGGATTTGATTGGAGACAGGATATCAATGTATACGACGATATCCCTTTGTGATACCGAATTAATCGACAGCCACGCTATAGTTTGACAGTTAGCTGTAATTTCAGCTTGGAAGTCAATGCAGATTTTTTCTGAAAACAGAAGGAGAGGCCCAGTTTCAGTGCTTCTGAAAACACCCTAGCGCCAGTCAATCGTCGCATTCGACGACAAGAGCGGCCGATTAAACGATCAAGCTACCCGAGTGCTGGGTCAAGTTAACGAACAACCTGGTATCCGCACTCAGATTAGGCTGAAAGTTGCAGTTGTGTTAAAAAGGAGAAAGCGAGAGAACCCCATAGGAATGTGTTTCATTGCAGGCTGCCCCTTCTCAACCTAAAAACAAGTTGCTAATGACTCAACACACTTTGTCAATTCATTCGGACGTGCATAATATGTAGTTGCCACCTAATTTCCGTCCAATTTTTCATTAACTTTGACATACGCTTCCGGACAAACTAACAATCATGAGAGATGCAATTCCATCCCTTTTCGCAGCTGACTTTGGCCAACATCTTAATCAAACGTATCCCAATTTCCTCGAAATGAGTTCCCCCTGCGCTAAGGGCATATTGGTCCTTTGTATTGAATTAGAATAATTTGTGTGCAAATGTTATGAAACTCTTCCCCCCTCCTGCCCCACTGGGCATAGCATACATACAGTAGAAGCAGAACCTCTGCAATTAGACGCTGCCGCCTCATGAACGCAAACTTACCCAATTTCACAAATAGCCCCAATGACCATTTCACATTTCTCATTGATTGGCTCTAGCAGAAAGAAGCGAACAAGAAAAAAAATATATTTATTCAGCAGTCCATCCATCCGTCTGTCGAATTGTAACAGTAATGTCCTGATTAACCATTACCAAATCACATATATCCAATGCCAATACCAATCCCAAGTTCGATCTAAGCTATATCGTCCAGCCATCCCCAAACACAAATAAATTTATGGAAACAAACTGAGAAAAAAAAAAGAAGAAAAGGAAAACCAATCCGTCGTCATTGTTGTCGTTGTCGGATTGCCCAAAAGTCCTGGACAATTGAACAAATTCACCTTAGCTAAGCATAATATTTCCCAAACAAACACACAATAATTATTCACATACAGGCCTCGGGGGGCGAAAAGCTTATTACAGTAATAACCGATTTGTGTGTATAATACGTTAAGCACCCCATCTCCTTGGTCGTCAGTCGTGCCGAGCTAAACAAGCATCTCGCTCTCGGTCCCCATCAACCGCAATTGGCCACCACCCAGCGCCTCCCCCTGTAGCTATTTGTAATGCTACACTATATACTAGGGACTTTCAACTACAATCACCAGCGATTGCCATTTGCCCTCGAGCAGAAATTACGTACTCGTATTATGCGATCCGTAATACTTTTCTTCGCACTACTACAGCTACTTCTTTGCTGGCGTTTGTATTTTCGTATTCTTTTCCTTTTGCTTATTTGTCGTCGCAGGTCTTTGTCTTCTTTGCTAAAGTAGGAACAGAGTGTCATTCTGATGGTGGCAACACTGGGGCGAAGGAGTTTTCATACGTTTTATTTTTTACGGTTTAGTAAACACAAATTTATAAATACAATAGGAATAACGATTTATACCGCACTATGAGTTGAATTTGTAAGCTTGTTTTATGTGCAAGTCAGGGGGATTCTGTTCAATCGTTTTCGATGGCACGAATCTTTTGCTTCATGTAACTCCAAATACGAAAGACATTTTCGCTTCGTAAAAAAGGAAAAAAAAAACGAAAGCTTTTTCGTTTCTTTTGCTTCATGTAACTCCAAAAACGAAAATATATTTTCGTTTCGTAGAAAAAAAAAAATCGAAAGCTTTTTCACTGAATTTTTCGTTTCTTTGTAACATGTAACACAAAAAACGAAAAGATATTTTCGTTCCTTACGAAAGGAAAACAACGATAGATTTTTCATTAACATTTCAACAATAAAAGCCGCATTTCTAACATTTAAGATGTCGAAGAAAGAAATATCTATGGAGCAGTATTCTTAAGGCAATGCTGCTCGTATTCACTTTGTGTGGAAAGGCTGCATAATTTAAATCAAAATAAGTCGAATTATAACCAACGAAATGGTATTTCTATCTGAATACAAAATAATGATTTATTTACAAGTTATATGATAGAATCAGAAACAAAAAGGCGCTTTCCACGAGGTGCACAAAGTGCAAAAGTATGCATTTTTAACTACACTGCTTTTTAAACGTTTATGAGGAGGAAGTAAAAAACGAGAGGAGGTAAAAGTAGCAAATTTCAGGATTTCTTTCGTTTTTTGAAAAGCGAAAGTGTATGGTTGCTTTTGCTTTGTTTTGTCATGGTGTCGACATTAAATTTACGAACAAATTTAATACAATCAAAAGTTAATAGTTTGTCAACTCATCGTTGCCGAATTCGAGGAACCTTAACAAATGTCACCTTTGTATGTTTGATTTTGACAAGGAGATCTGAAATCAAAGGCACCTTACAAATAATTTTCTCGTAGTGGTTTTTGGGAAAATCTGGATATGCTTGTAAGGTTAAAGTCCTTTTAGAACAATGATAAAGAAAAAATCAATTAATTTAAAACAAAAATGTCGAATAAAACTTGGCACTTGATCAATTGATGCAATGTGCAATGTTCACACCGTGACAGAATTGTATGCGAAGAGTTGTCTCTCGGAATTCAGCTGTTCAAACAAAAGCTGTCTGATCCTGATGATGAGAGATAAGTTAGGCTTCGATTACAGTGGATGCGTTTTTTGACGAGCAACTGCTTTGAGGTACACGTCAGAGCAAACAAACCTGTATAGATGTTCTTATAAAGCGGGTTACAGTGCAAGCATTTTGTTCGTAAGAAACCGCACAAGTTCGTCAAAAGAAATCAATTGTTTAAACATTTTTGATTTTTCTGAAGTGTTCGTCATCAGAACCACAACTAAGTATGCACATTGCACAAGGGCAATTTTAATTATTGAGAAATGGAGGGTGTACCCCAGCGGCGATAATTTGAACCCTTCTAGTAGATACACAAATTTGACAGATCAGCGAAAAAAAATATTGTGAAATTAAATAGGTACATTTGTTAAGTAAAAACATAAATATAAATTTATTTAGTTTACAATAATGGAAAATAAAGAAAAAAGGTTGCATCGAGCGTCTCATTTTTTCCCTTCACCAGGGCCCTATTTCATAAACAGGTGACAGGTGACAATTCTACAAATTTGTCGCACTTGTCTGACAAATTATCATTTCAGAAAATATAGACAGCTGACATAATTGTCAGTTACTTGTCACTTCACTTTCAATTCTTGACCTAGACTCAAGCGCCAGTCGGAATTGTCAATACTGACAAAATTGTCCATTTTATGATTTTATCTGTCCCATAAAAAAAATGTCACTACAAATTTGTCAGAGAATTCATGACAATTCATGACATGACAAAATTCCTTGTCATGACAATTTTTTTATAAAACCAAAACTTGACAATTGTCGGCTATTTTGCGACAATTCTACAAAATTGTCTAATTATTATTTATGAAACAGAAATTTGACAGTTGTTGATTGTCAGTTTACAAATTGTCACCTGTCACCTGTCGCGTTGTCAATTTTTATGAAACAGGGCCCAGTTTTGCAGGAGCAAGTACATATCCAAAACTTCCAAGATTTTGTAAGATGTCTTAGTTTTGCTATACTTAACCTGCGGCCCGCCGAGCTTTTAGAACTGACCCACCTGGACACAGTTAAATGATTTCCTTGTCAAATAATTTAAATTTCGCTCGGATCCAGAGAATGTGTAGACTTATACATACTTCCTCGAAAACAGAAGTTTTCCCATACATTATGCAGTTTTCAAAACGAGTTGTTTGAGGTCGTTTTCCATGAAAACGCCATGAAAACGAGTGCAATCGTTGGGTTGTTTGAAGCAAACACAACTTTTGCAACATTCAGCGAGCTCAGCAAAACTGCTGACAGGATGTGAGAGACTGAGTGAGAGTGAGAGTTTTTTTTTGTCTTTTTTGTCTTTGCATTGCACCATAAAGAGCAAACTAGGTACCTGCCACAGTGCCACAACTAAATGGTATTTTCAGATGTAAAATAAAAGTCTAGGCGCCACAAACATTTCATTAGTTTCACAGCTAATTGAAACGTCAAACGAAAACGAGTTGGTGTTCGGTGTGAATGCATCTACGAGTTTTCTAAACTTTTCTGACGAAAAATCGGTTTTCGGCTTGGCGTGAATAGGGTATTATCGAAAAAAGTAATACTTTGAGAAAAAAAATGCAACAGTGTGACAAATAACGAAATTATAAGTAAAAACAAAATATGAGTGGCAGTAATCTATTATCGCATCATTTAGTCCCCAAAACTAATAATATGTACGAACTTTTTAACATATTGCTCCGATAAATTGCTACTGTTTAACAATACTTGTTGTTTCGTGGTAATAGCCCCAGATATCACGGGGCAACTTTTACATTGATGGCGCTATACAGTCCGGACCGACCTGGGCCTCAAGCAACATGCTTTTCGAGCCAGCTCGATGCAACGCTACCTGCCTCCAGTTGCTCACGTTATGTTGGTTGAGGTCTCCTTCCAACTGCGCGCGCGCCACCTTAAGGCTCCGTCAAACACAGCGCGTTTTAACGCCGCGTTTTACCGTCACGTTCCACTGTCGCGATGTAATATACTCCAATACATATCCCCTGTCACACGCGTTGTCAGAGCCGCGTTGAGCTCACCGCGGCGGTCAAACGCAGCGGTGAAACGCTCTCTTGTGAAAAATCGCAGATTATTCTCTGACGCGGAGCGGTGAGAGTAATTTTTGTAGTGTCAAATGGAAATATTAATAGAAAAGAAATTAGTAATGAAAATTTGTAGCACGGCAAAGAAAATCTATAATTCGTCATCAGAGCTGCTTGACATGTTGAGAGAAATTGATGATAGCTATCTGTTTGACGTGGTCTAACGCGACCGTCGCGTCAAAATAATCTTAACGTCGCGTTAATAACGCGTTCTGTTTGACAAAGCCTTTAGCTAAAGGTCGTCCTCTGCCGCGTTGTCTCTCTGGAGTAGAATTGAAGATTCTCCGGGCCGGAGCATTAATATCCATGTTGATCGGGCATGAAAAGCAAATTTATATTCCTGGGAACAGAAATTTGGAACAAAAAAGACAGGGTTGGTTTGTCAGTTCCTTAAATAGATTGTGATATTCGCCATCTGTTTCTCTTGACGTTCTCTGACTTTGACAAGATTTTCTTTATGGAAATTGCGAAAACAAAAATAAATCGTTTACGTTATCCATCTTAAAGACTTGATAAACTGCAGGCACTGAAATTAAGATCGTCAGAATACACATTCACTGTAACCGCCTTATTGGTGTTCGCCAGAAACAGCTGTGTAGCCCTCAACCGAGGCGATTGTAAAAAAAATTGTTTTCTGTTGGACGCAACGCAATATAATGTATGTACAACAAACAATGGCGATACGAAAGAGTCAAAAAAGACAAAATGGCGGCCGTGAAAGTGTCTTCTCGGAAAACCTGGATAACCTCCTCTTATCTGAGCTACCGATTTGTTGCAGCGTTTTGAAAGCGTAAATTAGTAAAACAGACGTTTATAACATGTTGAAAGCATTTAATGAAGTGTCTGTGCGATCGGACAAAGGGGCGTGGCACTTTAGTATATACATTTTCGGCTTGTCCTCACAAAACTTACCTTCCGATTGAGCTGAAGCTTACACAATATATTTGTTATGAAGTGAAAACTGCAAGTAAATAAAAAGTTTTAAAATTTTCCAATAGATGGCGCTGAACACCCAAATTTGAACCTTTCAATCTATCTTAAAAATGATAGCTAACTTTTGGGTTGGAATTTGGTAAAAATACGTTTATTGTCTATTCAGGGGTTATCTAACTGTGCGAGGCGACACGTCACGGGGCGTATTCATAGGTCGCCTGCACACGACGCGACGTTCCATCAGCTTTGAGCTCGATTTAAAAAAAAATGTCGGGTCGGGTCGTTCAAGACCCAGGAGCTCAAAGTTAATGATAATGACCATAAAAAAAACTCATCTGAAGCGACGAGGCGCATTTTTGACTAAATTGTTCTGTTAAAAAGCCAAATTGCCGTATATGGGACGACGCCAACTCATCCTCGGTGGCAATGCATCCATAAAAAGCTGTTTGCTGCCGATTTTAGACTAGCGCCAGCGGCGTCGTTGCTGAATAATTTTTCTTGAAAATTACGTTGCTAAGGCTATTACTATCAACGGCGAGAGCTACAGAACGGTGGTAACCAATTTATTTTGGCCCAAATTGAACGATACGGATGTAACTGACATGTGGTTCCAGCAAGACATGGTCACGTGTGACACAGCAGACACGGTGGTCATTCTGCATAAATGCATAAATGCAGAATGACCGCCACAGATTTGAGGGTATGGATTTGAGGGTATGGTTATCTCTAGCAGAGGTGACGTGAATTGGCCACCAAGATCGTGCGATTTAACCCCGCTAGATTTTTCTTGTGGGAATTGTTAGCCTTGTCCAAAATTGTTAACCTTTTGTAAATCTGGCTTTAGATGTAGGTATATGTCTTTGAAAACTTTAAACGCTAGATGTCGCGCATTGTGATAGTTAATTGGAATTCCACCATGATGTAGTAGATCACACGAAATTCATTTGCTACAGCTTTGGTACCCAAAAATATGCCTTTACAACATTTCTTATGATTTACAAGTCTTTTAGTGGTCATGGCCACAAGGTGGACCGCGGCTTTAAAAGACTACTGTATTCCATATCTTAAGTGTGTATAAAGTATTTAAGTACATAACATAATCAACTATTTTGTAACATATAAAACCAGCAACAATCCAATCCAAACCATTTAATATGACCGTCTTAGGGTAGATGTACCCACACGCACTGTGTAACAATCCTTGATAATCATAACAAGCAACAGAGGGAAGCAACGAAACATTCCAGAGAAAAGTGGAAGTTCTACTCCACAATTTATAGAAACGCCAGAAAGGTTTTTCATATTTGCTTATTTTTCTTATATAGGAAAATATATAATAAAAACATTTTCTTTTTTTTTCTTTATAAGTGTTTTAGCCCCAAGGGTGGATGGATACCACCACCACCACCATCACAACTGCTGGGCTGGTAAATTATAACCTTACACCCTTAAAGTTGATTAGAATTGGTATAACATTTGGTTAATATAGTAATTCGTATGCGAGTGGTTCCTCATGCCAGGGTTCATCGCCAGCACCACCATCACCACCCACCCCTGCGCGCCGCATGCAACAACCGATTTTTTTTCTCCTCTCTTTTTGATTTGTTTTCCTTCATCTATTTGCAACTCTTAGGGCAGGACCAACAACGTCAAAAATGTATGCTGGTTCACACACACAAAAATTGTGTTCTCGTTCTAGTGGTTGCGGCCGTATAACGGCTAAATTGGCAGAAGCAGCTATAGAATTGGAGCGCAAAAAAAAAAACACACGTTATAGAATATGTATGCGAAGTATAGGCGAAATAAATTCCAGGCCATTCCGTAATTTCAAATTGCCAACAAAATAAACGGCAATAAAAATCCAAATGTGCTACATAAACAATGTTATAAAGTTGTATCCGGTTAGGAGAGTTATAAATTTTAAAAGAGGACATTCTTTCCGACACAAAAGCGAAAAGTATTACCTTTTACCCTTAAGGGCGGCATGTGTATGTGCATAAATTTTTGACTTGTCATTTAAGTCTTTTTTAATTTTTATTTGTTTTTGTATTTAAGTGGGTGGTCTAAAGTTGCAATAAATATAGGATTATATGTTTTTTTTTTTTAGGAGTGAGAAGATCAGCATAATAAGAGGGTACCAATTCGGTTTTTGGTAAGAAAAGATGTTCATCACTATATCGGGTGTGGAATGCTAAGGTGGACTCTAAATAACTATCGTCAATGAGCAGGAAAAATTCCCATGCGGGTGGGGGAGCGTCTTCTATATAAGGCACATCTTCCTTAAATTATATGCGAAATTGCCATATGCTACCACCCATTTTAATGATCTTCGGCTCATGTTTAGAACCCTTCTTTTAGTGGAGCAATTCGGCCACTTTGTCGAACTATGTCAGATAGTGTTGGGTACCCAAGCCCAAACACTCTAATATTGAGGGTAACGAAAGGGCCGACGCACTGGCCTGGCCGGAAAACGGAGCAGAGCTTCAACAAATTGAAACTATCGAGGGCATTCGACCACCTATAGCCGTGGCCAAGAGAAGTAGGTACATTCGAAAAAAACTAAAAATTATGACAGACCTATGATGGTTTTATATAGTAGGTCACAGGGTTGCAAAGGCCTTAACTTGGATTGGAACACATCTGTAGAATTATTAAAACTCAGCAGATCAAAGTTACGACTGGCGATAGGGATTCTCTCTGAGCACTGCCTGCACGGAAAGGAAAGTTCTTACCGACCATAAGCAACCTGTTAGGAAACTCACTAAAAATACTCAGCACGTAGACAAAAGAATGTCGCCTTGGGTTTAATCCCTAGAAAACTGAGCTCGTTTTGTTCACAAACAAAAGAATAACTAATTCAGGCACAATTCGAGGCTCCAACTCTTGAGGGAACCGAATGTCAATGAAGGAGTGAAGAAAGCAGCTAACACTTTCTACGCATCTTTGGCAGGAGGTGGGGAACCAAACCCCAATGTAATCCTGTGGATGTACACGGCAATCATGTGGCCAATACTCACACATGACAGCTTGGTCTGGTCTTAAGTCAATGAAAAGATTAGCCTGTATACAGAGGGACAACCAGCGCGATGGAAACCACATCTACAGCTGGACTGGAAGCAGTTCTTAATTTGACTCCTCTAGATCTATACATTGAGGAATCTGCTACCAAATCTGCATGGAATCCAGGTAATTTTGCCCACCCACAGATTCTGGGGAAATACGTTGGGAACGTTGTCACCTCCAACTACATGTCCCTCCATCTGAATTTTGATAGACCATTCTCTGGCTCTTTTCCGAGTAGGGATGACTGGACCACAAATGAACCCACTAAGAGGAAATCGTGAACAAGTGAAGAAGAAGATTCGTGTGAAAACCAACAACAGGTATAAATAACTAACGACCTGTGAAGTATCACGGAAGCTTTGGCCAGAGTATGACAGTGGCCATCAAACTTCTACAATATGATAGGTCATCGCTGTCTAAACTGGTAGGGGCTCTAACGGGTCATAACTTCCTAAAAAACTATACAATGAAACTAAATGTCAAAGATGACGATATGTGTAGAGGCCGCGGAGACGAAGAGGTCCATCAGGACACACCTCATATCCTCCGTCACTGTGCAAGTCTCTGTCACTTGAGGAACAGAACATTTGCAAGTCATTTTCATGACTTAAGCTACGATTACACGGCCATTTTTTTGTGTCATTTAAATGGAGCTGTGACTTCAGGCAAAAATGTCGCATTAGAGCGACATTTAAGCTACGATTCGTCATTGAAAAAATGGAAATCACACGAAATGATTATCATCGTCATTTGTGTCCCAAAATCAAATGACGGACACTGCAAGTTATTTAGAATTTTCCGTTGGGATGCGTTATTGAAGAGCGATCACACGGCCATTTTTTTCCGCCATATAAATGGCACTTAATTTATGTCATTTGGTGCGCCATTTTCCTAGTCATTTAAATGACGCTGCCAAAAATGGCGATCACACAGAGCGACATTTAAATGACTGCTTTGTGACGAGATTTTTACGTCAGAGCGCCATTTAAATGACTAGAAAAAATGGCCGTGTAATCGTAGCTTTACAAGAACTTTTTGATGACTCGCTTTCCGACGGCTATCCATGTGGAGGATCTATGGGTGGTACAGTAGGGTTCACACTGCTCTACCGAGCCGTTAAAATAACCTAATAAATACGGACACGTGCATGTATTGCGTGGACCTAGATGTTGCAGAAGATATTACTCCTCTATTCTCTGTGACTGTCAAGCTGTTGCTCGAAATAGAAGGAAACACCTGGGAAGATATTTCTTCGACAATTTGGGAGAGGTTGGCCTCTCAAACAAAATAGAAACCATTTTTAGGTTCTGGTATTGAAATTAATTGCTTGGGCGAATTGGTTTAGGTTTTGTCCGTGTAGGGTTTCCCAGGAATGGCGATGGGCCCAATATGGTGTCTGGTCCACTGTGATGAACTCACACCCTATACTACCTAACCGATTTTTATCTACATTGCTCCAGCTGTTCCAACATTTATCTACCAATTCAAGATAATGGTTTTGCTCTCAGAAACTTTATAGTTGATCCCTGTTTTTGAAAGGAGTCCGCCTTTGGTGCCCTCGTAAGCTCGTATTCAAACTAGTGTTGCTTCAGTAGGTTCATATTGCAGTGCCGATGAATTTGTGATGTTTGCCTGTTCCAAGGTCAGGTCCTGATCACACTTATGGCATCCATAAACATGTTCAGATCCCTACTCTCGCTTTTGGAAAGTCGCAGGATCTTCCTATTTTCATAGATGGTGCCACGATTATGCCATTTCGCATCTCTTCGCAGACGAAGTGTTCGTGTTCGGTAGGCCTGCTGTTTTCCTAATAAATGAGTCTACCGCTGAGATTCCCAGTTCCAATCCAATTGATGATTCATGTAACATGTAAGTCCTGTATACATGCAAACACTGGAGCCTGTTCAGGTCTATTGGATCCTTCCCGCTAAACGAATCCGAATCAGTCCGAATGAAGGTGAATCTGACTCATGGTCCCATGTCTTTACACCAACCGAGTCCAACAGGTCATAAATTGCACTATTTTCTTAAACTTTCTTTAATCGAAGTACCACATCCATTCACGACTGAGGGATGGAGGAATATTTTGACACGCTAAATCACCAGCCCCCTTAGAATATGGAGCTGATTGAACCGAATTCTGTGGGTTCGTAGGCTGGAACTGAGTCTGTGCGCTTTCGGAAAACTTGTTTCGTCACAATTAGCGAACAGTGTGGGAACTGGGCGGTCAAGAAAATGGGCACGAATTTCAGGCTGTGCCAAAGTCACGGACGAATTCTTCAAAAATTTTGTAACGGTAATCGTCATCTTAGAGAGTACATCATTCCATTGCTTAGTTTGTTCGTCATAAATTTAGCTCTTACTTACTTAGGCTGCTCTACAGTTCGGGGTGAACCGAGGCCTCAGCTAACATGCCTCTCCAGTTAGAACGGTCCTTAGCTAACCGCCTCCAGTTGCGCACCCCTAGTTGGTTGAAGTCGCCTTCGACTTGCGCGCGCCACTTAAGGCGAGGTCTTCCTCTACTGCGTTGTTCCTCCGGGTTAGACTCGAAGACTCTATGGGCCGGAGCATTTGTTTCCATCCGCTCTACAAGTCCTAGCCATCTTAAATGGCCTACTCGCAGTTTTTTAACCAGGTCGATGTCGCTGTACAGCTCGTATAGTTCGTCGTTGAATCTCCTTCTCCACAGCCCGTCAACGCAAACGGGACCGAAAATTCTACGAAAAATCTTTCTTTTGAAGCGACCGAGGATATCTTCATCCACTTTAGATAGAGTTCAAGCTTCAGCGCCATAAGGAAGGCTCACTTTTCATTAGATGTATAGTATACTTGCATTAGATATGTACTTACCTGAAGTTGTTTTTTTTTTTCATCAATTCAGTTAAAGCCAGTTTATCGCAAATATGTTCGCCCCCCAGAAATGTCCAGCTATACACAAGTAAATCCTTCACTATCGTCAAGTACGCCTATAACGAAGGACGCGGATTGTAGTATTACCAAAAAAACCAAACTCTTTATAAATCTCAATGTACTTCAAGAAAACAGGATCTGGATTACAAAGAAACCCACAAATATTACGTCTGTGCATATGTTCTTTTTAATTTCCAACTGTGTATATTAATTTCCACTTGAATTTCGTATAGTGACACCACAACACGATAATCCCTTTCTCCAAAATTACACTTCTGTTGAACTATTATCCTTTTGAAAAATCGTTAACACAACGCAAACGCCCCCATACCAATGCATGCCCCAATCCCTTACTCCTGCATGAAGCTACTTCCTTTTGGACACAATGATGGAGCATCAATTTAATAATGTTGCGCACGTAGTGATCGACAACAGGAAAAAAGCAAAGGACACCACAGCAAATAATTTGTATTTATGCAGTTGTATCCCCCTATTGATGTTGATTCCTCTTTCATATCTTTTTGATGTATACAACTGCGAACACACTATACAGTGGGTGATGAGTGTTTTCGAACGACTTTTTTTCTGTCTTTTGGACAAAGATGTATAAGCCATCCATATGGACATGTGCTATATGGACCCAGCAGATGCATGACGAATGACAGCCAAGCTTCTTAAATTTAGTAGCGAGACTAAATATTTAAAGAAATTTTGTCGAGTTCTTGGTCTCCATCTACTTACTTACTTAGATGGCGCTACAGTCCGGGGTGGACCTGGGCCTCAACTAACACGCCTCTCCAGTTAGCCCGGTCTTTGGCTAACCGCCTGCTTCCAGTTGCGCGTTAGTTGAGGTCCCCTTCGAATTGTGCGCGCCCAACCTAAGACGAGGTCTTCCTCTTGTCCTTCCGGGTTGGAATCGGAGACTCTTAGGGTCGGAGCGTTGGTGTCCATTTGCTCTACATGTAGTAGCCATCTTAGTGGAGTGGTACGTACTTTTCTGCCTAGATCGATGTCGCTGTAAAGTTCGTAGTGTTCGCTGTTAAATCTTCTCCTCCAAAGCCCGTCAACGGAAACGGGATCGAAAATCACTTGAAGAATTTTACGTTCGAAGCGACCAAGGCGATCTTCATCCGCCATTGATAGCGTCCATGATTCTGAGCCAGAAAGCAGGACTGGGATGATGAGGGTCTTATATAAAGTCTCCTTACTATTAACTTAGGCCTTACTAGTCAGATGTGTGTAAGCAGTGGCCGGCAAGTGTAACTCTGCTAGATTTCTAATGTGATGTCATTTTCAGGGTTAATAGCTGACCAAGGTAGACAAACTGAGAAAGTCCCTAACCACCTTAAAGTTATAGCTATATCTATCGTGACGTTCTGTCCGATTCATCGATGTTGTGTGTCCCTTCTTGTTGACAGCATATATTTTGTTTTGTGCTCAATTTTCTCAAGAATGATGTTAACAAAAAGTCGCATGACAGAGCATCACTTTGTCTAAATACTTTTTTGTCATCAAAGGTCTCGGTGCGATTGTTTCCGACCTTTACGGCGCAGCGAGCGTTCTCCATCGTCATTCTGCACAATCTGACAAGGTTGGCAGGGATGCCAAAACTAGACATGGCTCTGTATAGCTCGTCTCTATAAATGCTGTCAAATGTGGCTTTAAAATCGATAAATAGATGGTGAGTTTCGATTTGGACTTCTTGGACTTTTCTCCAGGATCTGCCGTAGTGTTCGTTGACAAATGGTTTCAGGCATTCACATAGTACGGAAGACAGGATCTAGTAACCGATGTTAAGAAGACTGCTGCCTCTATAGTTGGCGCAGTTTAAAGGATCTCCTTCCTTATGGATCAGGCAAATAATGCTAAGACTCCATTCATCAGACATACATTCTTGTGACTTAATTTTGAAAACGAGTTGGTGTAGGCTCCCCAAAAAGACATTTCCCACTGCCTTGAAAAGCTCGGCCGATAGACTGTCCGGTCCAGCAAGTTTGTTGGTCTTCAGCTTGGATATTGATTGCTGTCCTCTCCTTGTCGTGGCTTTCGTCGTCCAGAGTAAATGGTTCATTCTGCCTGTCAGAGCTATTTGTGTCGTCTTCGCCGTTTAACAGTCTACACAAATATATTTCAGCACCGACAATGACTCCACTACACGGTTTACTTGTTTGTCTCTACAGGTCTCGGCTCGGGTCTTGTTGCCATGACACATTCTTTTTACATTTTGGTAAATCTTCCGAACATTGTTCATGGAGTAACACCTTTCTAGTCGGTGCCCTTTCCTCCTTTTTCGCTCTCAGAGCTTACGAGCTGCTCTGGTCCTTCTCTGTAGTACTATTGTTTTTCTCTTCATCAAACAAGGGGTTTCGTAGGTTGCGGCTTTTCTGACGGCTTCTTGTTATTTATGTCACTGGTCTTCAGCACTTGATGCTGGCTCTAGCATAGGACTTCTCGAGAGGTTAGGGGAGGAGCGATCGGCAAAGGTTCTGACGGTTTATTGCGATTGTAGCAATTCAACTTTAAATCTCCTCACACTTCAATACATACCGAAATATTTATTGTTATGGGCAGCTTTAAATTTGACGCTTCTTGTCTTATAAAATGTGTGCATTGGTGTCATCCGTGTAAATAGCCTGTTGGCAAGCTAGGTACTTCTTATCACCACTGTTCGTATGTAGGTACGAAAAAGAACTCATTGAAAATTTCCAAAAGGATAAAGGATCGATTAATTTGATTGAGTATTCTATTTTCACGGTCTTATGATTTCCCAAGCCGAATGTGTATGGAATATATTATTGCCACCAACAACTGTCCAATGAATACAAACACAAACAGACAGACAGGATACCGATTGACCAAAACTGACTGTCTGTCCATTACGAATCCAATTGCAAGTCCTTGTCTGTCTCTGTGCTGCTAAATAAAGGCTGCCGCGGAGGTTGAGAAACCAATGTGTTGCGAAATTAAAAATTCTCCTTTTGTATATAGCTCTGACTCTGCAACACAGTGCAACAGGACGCGTAAATATTCATAACACGCGCAGACAATCATCTCCCCAACAGCAGCAGGCCAGGCAGGCAGTCAGTGGCAACGGGTTTATTAAGTATGCTAAAGGATAATTTGTGAAGCGTAAACTTTGCAGACAAGGCTCTAAGGACGCCATTAGTATATATGTGCCTATAGATACATATTTACTCCTTAATCCGGTTGCCGATTGAGTTTCGATAATAATTAAATAGGAGCCTGTGTGCATACGGTGTTCAACACACATATAGCTCAGCTAGCTACCCTCGATGAATTTAAAATCAGTGAAATTGAAACATCATCATCGTCCCCAGTGAAAACGTTCATGAGCAACACCATCTACTGACCAGTTTGTACAAGTTGCTGTTGCTGGTACTGCATTAAATGGCATATCGCACAGGATGGCATTACCGCCATCGTCTGTCATTTGAATTGGAAATGAAGGAAAAGTAAATCAAATTACTGTGCGCGCTCATAATGATTGACATGAATCCTCCACAGAGACGTAAAGGCGGGGCATAGTGACGGTGACGGCAACGACAACGCACCCCAATTAACCTCATTACGAGGGCATTTAGCTGTCCAGTCGTTTTTGTAATGCCACCCAATTCTCAGTCCGCCTCCACTTCATAAAGTCCGACTGAGTCAGACGTTGCTTGCCCCGAGGGTGGACTCATGGACTGTGGTGGCTGTGGGTACTTCGTATCATACCAGTACTTCGTCCCCATTCAACGTTGTAAAGTGTCAACTGATCACCTGCGATTGCCTGAGGGTTTTAGTTACATTTCTCATTCTCGCAGTCATTTTCAGTCAGTGCGACTGATGCGACAACTACTGCGAGGGAGGGATGAAGAATTAATTTATTTAACTCAATCTGGTACCGAAATTTAATGATTAACACTGCTAACCGTTAATTTTAAGGAAATATTTACGAAGTGAAATTTTCAATAATCCGCCGAGATGATTATATCGGGATGGATGGATTTATTTTCAGATTGTATCACAGATTTTGTGAGAGGGTTGTTCTTGTGCGATAAAAAATTTGAAAATGATAGCAAAATTTATGTAGATTTTAAAAAACTATATTTTGAGTAATAAAAAATGTTTGACTCTTTGAGGAGATCAAAGCATTTCCCTCAGTACTAAAGCTACGATTACACGGCCATTTTTTCGATTCAATTAAATGGCGCTCTGACGTAAAAATCCCGTCACAAAGCAGTCACTTAAATGTCGCTCTGTGTGATCGACATTTTTGGCAGGGTAATTTAAATGACTAGGAAAATGGCGCACCAAATGACATGAATTAAGTGCCATTTAAATTGCGGAAAAAAATGGCCGTGTGATCGCTCTTCAATGACGCTTAGGACAGTAGCAACGGAAAATTCTAAATGACTCGCAGTGTCCGCAGTTGATTTTGGGACACAAATGACGATGATAGTCATTTCGTGTGATAGCCATTTTTTCAATGACGAATCGTAGCTTAAATGTCTGTCTAATGCGACATTTTTTCGTGACATCACAGCGCCATTTAAATGACTCAAAAAAATGGCCGTGTAATCGTAGCTTAAGAACCTTTTTGGTTTCTTAGTAACTGCGCCCAGATCGCTGTCAGATCTCTCAAATTGGAAAGCTATTGGAAGCTAGTTTTGCAACAAAATGAACAGCTACGTAATAGAGAAAACAAATTTGCGTTTTATACAAAGATGTGGTTGGTAGTCAGTTCGTAAACTTTCTTATAAAGTGTTTTCCAATGAGAGGAGTTATTGTGAATGGCCCGCTATTTCGGTAGCTGTCACTTTTGAAGCTTTTATTCTTTGACATTTGACAGGTAGAAACTACGCCATTACTAAAAATGGAACGATACACGATTCAACAACACATTGAAATTATTAAAATTCACTAAAAAAATTGTGAAAATCTTGCATTCACAGTTTTCAAAACTAAAGCATTTTTTGGTCGTCGTGAAGCACCTTGTCGGACCGCAATTATACAGAAATTGGTGGGACAAGTTAGTGATGTGAAGAATAAAACCTGTGCACGTCGCTCAAGAACAACTGAGAATATTGCTGCTGTAGCCCAAAGTGTTGAAGAAAACCCAGGTTTGTCCATTCCTAGTCGTTCTTTGGAATTAGGCATTCCACAAACGTCATTACACCGTATTTTGCATAAAGACTTGGGTCTTAAGGCATATAAAGTTCAGTTAACACAAGAACTCAAGCCGGCCGATCATCAACAACGTCGCCAACAGCCCAGCGTCGATTAAAGACCTTAAAGATAAAATTCGTTTGGCTATCGAGGACATAGGGCAGCCACTTTGCGATTTGGTTATGGAAAATTTCATGAAAAAGATATAGATAGATAGATAGATACACCGTATTTTGCATAAAGACTTGGGTCTTAAGGCATATAAAGTTCAGTTAACACAAGAACTCAAGCCGGCCGATCATCAACAACGTCGCCAACAGCCCAGCGTCGATTAAAGACCTTAAAGATAAAATTCGTTTGGCTATCGAGGACATAGGGCAGCCACTTTGCGATTTGGTTATGGAAAATTTCATGAAAAAGATATAGATAGATAGATAGATAGATTTATTATTTATATGGTCCTGTAAGCGTGCTCGTGGTGGCCGTTTGGCTGATGTTGTTTTTCATTATTAACGGCATACCTTCTTATTTATTATGAAATGAACATCCGATCATTTATCTCAAAAAATGGCATTTTTCTTTGAATACAATAATAACACCTCTTATTGAAAAACCCTTTACAAGCTGGCCCAAAAGTTGTCACCCGATGTTCTTTAGCTGCCATTTTTTTATGAATAAAACAAGATTCAGAGCTTGTTGACATAGACTTGTGACTTAAAAAAAAAAAAAAAAAAAAAAAACACAAAAAAAGATGGACCAAGTTTACCACGTGGTTGAGATTTAGTATGACTTGGGCGAAGGTTACACGCGCTTGGCGGTCAACATCTGTCTTCCACCAAAAATGTTCTTGAAAGACCTCCAATTGATGCCCAATTGCGTGGCACATCGGTCGTCTGGTCGATACTCCGGGGTAGCAGAATGACTGCTCCGGGGTCGGTCAGATCTGGCAGCATCTCATGCTGTCCACATTTACTTTCTAGGCCGGTAGCTAAACGTCTTAGTGTTTACCCAGTAGGTGCCGGACGACCGGACGGTCAGGAAATCTGCACCGCAATTCACGCAACGCCAACGCCACCGACGAATTATTTTGCAAACAAATCGAAGCAAATATGCCGCGTTCTTTAGGCGTATAGCGATTCAAGTCTTGTTGATGTGTAGTTTGTATATCTGACAAATGTCAAAGTAGAGTTAAAACTCTCCGCCATTTGCAAAAATGATAGCATCATCCGATAGGGTGATGAGAGTTGGTGACTTTTGCGCCACCTTGTACGATGCTTTTACGAATTTGCAGCGGACCGGAGCACAACCCTTATTTATGTAAGCAAAAAGTGAAAGGGGCAAATACTCTAGGTCTTGGGTGGATAATTGTCTGCAACTTGTTTAAAGTCTCTTTTTACATTACTTTACATTACCCTGCATACAGTCCAGGGTTAACTACTACCTCAAATAACAAGCCCTGCCAAACTTGCTCAATCTTGGCTATAGCCGCCTACATTTTCCACATTTAATTAGTTAAGGTGTCTCTTCAATTTTGGCAAGGTTTCCGTTTATTGCGACGTTCTTCAGAACACTAGATGGGCTGTTGTGTGTTCTTTAAAATCAAAAGCTTCTGTTATCGCCAGCCTTTTCTTTTTAGCTTTTTGACCAAATTAATGTCGCCCGTGCAATTCGAAGTTGCATCTTTTCCTGTACACTGCATCGATAGGTACTACAAACCGAAATCATTCTAGGTCGGAATGTTTACCTGAAAACGTCTTAAGAGGTTGTCACTCTTGATTTTGATGAATGAAAAAATACAGCAAATCAGGGGCCAGATCGCGTAAAATAAAAACGATCGAACGACATCGTTTTCACTAAAGCTGTCTCTATCATATCTGTGACAATGGACAGAGACTGCTAGTATCGAAACGACGTCGTTCGATCGTTCCCATTTTACGTGATCTGGGCCCAGGTTCCAAATTGTCCGCACGCATGTTTTGTTAAAAGAAATGCATTTGCCTGTGAAATACAAGACCGAGAGAATCATGCGGAGTCGTAGGCAATCCCTCTCCACCTTCGTAGTCATCATATTGGGGCACAATACTCCGAATCAAATAGTTTGCGCAATGGGTCCGTCACTCCGTATATAGGCACCCTAGATCATTCTTCTCATAACCATTTGTTTGCGTGAGTTTTTATTTATTGGGACGAATGGAAAGGTCCTAGAATTTAATTCCGAGTTCGAACGGCTGAATTGAAAAGCTTTTCCAAGAAAAGCTCTCGGATATTTGTCAGACGTTCATGAGATGCGGCGCAGTAAACGAAATTGACAGCCGTCACTAACCACTCAACCACTGCGCCCACCATACCATGGTCTGACGGTGGAAGAACTTCGAAAAGTCAATGCCTTGACAAAGGAATTCTTGATGACACAACCACTTTCTATGTCATTTATCAGATCTACACAAGAAACAAATTACTTGGGATGTAGTTCTTCCGAAACCTAGACGAACTTTCCAACACATCTACAGACAAGAACATGAACTTCATTAAATCTTGAGGGTGGTTTTTATGTATACTCTAAAATGTGTCAGCACAATTTGAAATTTGTGTGTGCTTTCGTTTTAAGGTTCTTAAGATGAGAGGAAAGAGTCTTCTATTATACCACCGAGGCTTAGATAAATTCTTCATCGATCAATATGGGACAAAAGAGTTAAATCCGTTAAACGTCACTGGGGTCTTCCTGAGTGCGAATGCACAAGTATCAAACCAAAAGAAGGGAGCTGAGGGAGTTGAGGTTTCGGTCTTACAAAGCCATCTGAGGAAAACCGAAAAAAGTTTCAACGAACCAGAAATGACTGCAATGACCTCATAAAGCGTGTCAAATTCTCGTATGGCCAAAAATTGAGGCAAAAAATATTACAATGTAGTAAAAACGTTTGGTCATTTGTAAAAAATATCAAGAATTCGGCTTCGTCAGTGATACCAACGCTCATTTACAATGACACTCCAGCTGTCAGCTCTTTGGACAAAGCTAATCTGCTTGCTGTACACTTCGCAGCCAGCTCGATGCTCCCAGATTGGGCTTTGTCCCCACCTGTACTCGAGAGCGTCGAATTTACCATGGGCAAATCCATTTTCGCACTCGTACAGTGGCAATTGTACTTAATAATCTGAACATAAATAAATCCGCTGGTCCAGACTGTAGCTCCCCCATCATTTTAAAGAGGTGTTCTTCCACTCTGGCAAAACCACTGCGTAAGCTTTTTCATCAGTCCTATTCTAAGGTCATGGAAACGCTGATAAATCGTCAGCTTATGAAATATCTTGCGGGAACTACCCAATAACCGGCAGTATGTTTTTCGTGGCAACAGATCCACTATTGATTTGATGACTTATCTCACCGAGAAGTGGAACCAATCTCTCCATCACTTCGGTGAATCGAAGATTGTTGCGCTTGATATTTCAAAGGCATTTGATAGAGTTTGGCACCAAGCTCTTTTGTCGAAAATGCGTGCTTATGGAATCGATGCGTCTCTTATTCAATGGATTAGAAAGTACCTTTCTGACCGTTCAGTTCAAGTTGTTTTGGATGGTTTCACGTCTGAAACTCACCATATAAATGCTGGTGTTCCCCAAGGCTCCGTTCTGTCTCCGACTCTCTTTCTCATTTTTATAAATGATCTCTTGTCTGCAACTTCTAATCCAATCCATTCCTTCGCTGATGATAGCACTCTTAGCTTCTCATATTCTTCCCAGGACTCACGTCCCTGCTCTTCGGCCGTAGAACTGGAAATGCAACGTATGTTAAGCTCATTAAATTCCGACCTTGACAGCATTTTAAAATGGGGTTCAGCCAATAGAGTGGAATTTAATGCTTCAAAAACACAATGCTGTCTGCTGTCTCTAAAGCGAAACCCGAACCTACAGTCATTATCCATGAATGGCACTTGCATCACCGAAACCGAAAGACTTTCCATTCTCGGTATGTGCGTTCATATGACAACCTTCGTTAAAATGACGTTATATATAATGAGAGAGTGAGAAGTGCATATAATAATAATACTAGGTATATCAGTGTTGCCAGTTTGACTGTTTTCCAGTCAAATTTTACTGGATTTTTTCGGTTTTGACTGGAAAACAAAATCAAATCCAGCGCCAGCCGACTGTTTTTTTGACTGAAGTTTTCTCCTAAAAAAAATTGCACCTCCGCAAGCCGCTGAAAGTCAAATTGAATCTAATATTTCTTGCAGTTTGCGCAACGTTTCTTGAGAATTTTGAATGATTGCCTTTGCATTTAATTCGGTTCGTTGTATGTTGTTTATGTTTTGAGTTATGACTGCTGTTTGTTCCAAATTTTAGAAACAAAAAATAAACACATCTCTATTTTGACCATTAGAAATACCTAATTTGCGAGATAAAAAAAATGTTGTACAAATTTTGAAATACTTGAAGAAGTTATACAAAAAGTTGGAAAGACTACTATATATCAAAATATAAAGGGTGGGCCAAATACAAGTTTCTTTTTAAAAATGCAATGAAATGAACAAAATAAAATTGTTCCCATGTATTACGGCTTTATTAGTAAGAGCAAACATTCCCATTAATTACGGAATACAACGTCGTTCAAGTTGCTGCCTCGGCTGGCTTCGCAGTAGCGTATTCTGTCACTCCAATTGTCCAAGACATTGTTGGTGGTTTCGGGCTGTAGCTCACGGATTGCTTGGATGATATTGGTCTTAAGTGCTTGAATCGTTTCCGGATTGCCCGAAGTCCAAAGTGCAAAGGAGTCAAATCGCAGCTCCGAGGAGGCCAATTGACATCGCCAAGACGGCTGATAACACGTTTTGGGAAGTTGGTGCAAAAGATCGATTGTGGCGTGGGCTGTGTGGCATGGCGTGCAATCCTGCATGAACCAGAGGACGTCCAAATCCATGTCTTCAATTCCAGTAAAAAAAAAGTCGGTTAACATGGCTCTGTAACTCCCACCGTTGACCAAAACGTTATTCCCAGCCTCATTGTCGGAGAAAAATGGTCCAAACGGTCAATCTCTGTGACATTGTCGTCTGTGCGCACCGTACGATGACGGGGACCAAGAGTTTTGTCCACTCCCATACAAGTCACACGAACTTTTTGCACAAACTTGCGTACAGCAGGTTCGGTGGGTGCTTCATTTCGGCCGAAACTTCTAAAAAAACGCACTGTTTGGGCTACACTGCACTCACTTTGGAAATATTTTTTCAATATTTCCCAACGTTGCTCAAGCGTACAGTGACTCACTTCGTTCCGCGCAGGTATGATACTGACTTTTTGTAAAGATTTCGAGCTGGAAGCAGCTGTCCTGTCAGTGTTGAAATAACCTATGATTTAAAAAGAAACCACGATGACCCACCTATTTTTGTTTTCGAAAAAATAGCTGTTTACATTTTCGACTGTTTTTTTGACTGGAATTTTTTGTTTTTAATGTTTGACTGTTTCTTTTGACTGGATTCGGAGAGAAAAAATCCAGTCAAACAGTCAAATTTGACTGGATTTGAACATTTTCGCCTGGCAACACTAGGTATATAATAGTTTTGAGCGTTGGTGAGAATAACAAGAAGATAATAAAGATATATAATAATGTAGAAAAGTAAACAACAACAGGAATATTGCGAATTTTATTAATTCGCTTGAACATCGCAGAAACGTTACGTGTCTCACACTGTTTTATCGCTATTTTAACAAACAGTGCTCAAACGAAATTGCCAGTTGCATTCATCTCCTTCAGCAATTCAACCGCAATACTCGCCATGCTAGGCATGCCCATCAGTTTACCATTCAGCCCATTTTCGGTCGTACTATGAAATATAGAGATTCATTCATAAGCCGTACAGCACGAATGTGGAATGCTTTACCAAACTCTTTTTTCCCTCGGTATCGGTATCTCTTATCATATCTATCCTCATTTCCTTAACGCCCGCGCTGTGTAGTTCACCCTACATTAAAAGAGTAGTCATGATCTCTTTAGCGCGTGTCCATTATAAAAAAGAAGTTCCCCTATGTGTTTGTATTTTCTTCTGCCGCAAGGGTTTTAGCGAACTGCAGCGAGTTCTTTACCACCTTCTCCGCCACGTCAACCATTTTAAACATAAAACCTGTATGACCTGGGAATCTCAGATATGCTCGCCAATAAACTTAAGATAAACAGAATTCAAATTGCCTGATGTGCTGTAATGTGATGAGTACTCTTGTCTGCATTATCTAGATAACAATGAAACTCACCATAGTCCAGATCATGTAAATCCTTCTGATTCTGAGCAAAAATAATATTCAAAGATCTCGCGCAATTTTTTTTTATGTAAGTCCGTCTGTATTTTCTCATGGTTGAAATTGCAATTTTGACAGTTTTTTGTCAATATTGACAGAAATCTCTTTTATTTTGTGAAAACGATATTTCGAAAAGTTTTTTGCTAAGCCTCGTCAGTGGAAGCCCCGACTTGCGGAAACGATCGATTGAGAGAAGCTAGCCCTAGGATACTGTATTGATATGTTGTGCTTACATATATGTACCTACAACTGTGTAGATAGAAAATATACGTCTTTATATGTATCTTGAAAGGATTATGTATCTAAATAAGCTGAACAACAAGTTTCTCTATTTAATTAGTTTCTCAACTGAGACGAAAACTAATATTCCTCCAAGGTTCAAGATGGGTTGCCTTTGATAAATCCTTTACCTACTTCATTATGGTGTAAACTATACCTACACATAAAGATATTCCACACCGTAACCACCCACCTCAATATGAAAATGCAATTGAAAACTTTCACCATCTGCTGTCAAAATTCAATTAGCGCTTGTTAAAGTTATTAACGCGTAAACAAATTATCTTCTAATTCAACATAAGGCTGTATAATAGAAAACCCCAACCCCCATGGGCTATACGAGGAGGAGGTAGCAACTTTATATATATGTAACTGTGTTAAACGAAAATCGCTTATAAACGGTTTATCGAAAACCGCCCCCCAGACCCATCACACTGCCCCGCGCACCCACGGTGCGCGCAAATAAATAATCCTGCGTTTGCTGGGACGACAATGGCGCGGCGGTGGGAAACAAAAAATGCACAACACTGGTGCAATGCAAATGGCATTTAACCAAAGCCACTACTGCTGCTGTTGTTGCTCACAAAAATTAAATTAATTGGCTACGTGCAATATAAACACCCACGTCGGCATAAAAACGAAAGTTATGGCCAAGTTGATTTTTTTTTGTATGCTCTGCCTACAGTATACTGTACTGGCAATCCTGCACAACTGGGGGGGGGGTTGTAGGTACTGCACATCAGACCTTTTGTTAGTATCGGCCATATTTTTATTTACCAATAATTTCGGTTACGGCCAAAAGGAGTTGGTGCTAAAAAACAACGAAAAAAGAACAAACAAGAGAACCAGCAGCAACGACAAAAAAAAAAGTATATATATATATATAAAATAAACGGACTCATTTGTGGTCAGAAAATATTTACACATGCATATCCTAGTGAATTATTGCAAGTGCCTGTTGTGCAGCACGGCACGACGCGGACGTCGACTGTGCGGGCAGAGTACCGGAATGTTGTAGTTGGTTCTATTAATTGCACGAATGCAGATATTTTCGATATGCAATTTTAAATTGAATGCATGAGGCGTGAGTTGCCCCACACTGTCGTCATGCCATTGCTGAATTGGTACAGGCGAGTACCGAGAGCACAGTCAGCCCGAAATTGATTCACTTTAATTTGATAAAGGTTTCTGTTGAGAAGCACAAAAGTGGAATTAAGGGTGGAATAGGTTTGATGATCTTCTCCTATTTTCATATAATAATATTATTCAAGACTTCGACGTACGAGTATTTGCATGATTTTTGAAACCGTCAAGAAATGAGAAGAAATACATTCTCGCGGAGTTTTAGAGACATACATTTCTAGACGTTAGAGTTTGCTTTAAAGCCCTAAAAAATAAATGAGTTAATTTTAGGCACAAAATGTCCATAAGAAGTTAAGCATAAGCATAGCCCCCTACATAAGAATTAAAGGGTTTCCAAATTGCGGAAGGGTAGATGTTAAAATTTAATAAAACAAAGATTGTTTTATTTAAAACTAGCGGACCCGGCAAACGTTGTTTTGCCTACCTGTATACCTGCCCGGCTTTGTCCTTGTACATAAATTGCATTTCTTAGGTCTTAGATAATAATGTTCTTTCGTAAAATGCGAGAAATGAGAATAAATCGATTTGCTGGAATTATCTTTCAGCTTGAAATACAGCAATACGAACAAAACAAAAAAAGAAACATGACAATCGGCCCAGTGGTTTGGTTATCGAGATAGAACGTTATCGAGTTTCACCACATAGAAGATGTTTTTGTATAGGAGGAATAAGATTTTAAATGTTTTTTTTTATGGGAGGTGCCACGCCCCTTTGTCAACATTTTCTTGGGTATTCTTCTTGTTTGGCCGGAGACCAGAATTGGTGCGAATCATTGAAATCGGTCCAAGTGTTCTTGAGTTATAAAGCGTAGTAAAACGATGAACGATAGCAGATCTTTTTTTTGCAGAAATTGCAGGACCATAGCTGGATGCTAGAATGGACTGCACGAGCGATTTGTGGGCAAGGTTATCTCACGAAGGCGACTTAACCTGATTACTGAGATCATTTTTTTTTTGACTGTGACTCCTAGAAGGTGCATTGAGCCTTGGGATGTATTGGATGGTCATCCATTTGGATCTGAGGAACTGTTGATGCATTTTTCCCGGAAAATGTTGTGGGCTGTGTCTTGTTTGCATTAAATACAACCAAGTTGTCTTTTCCCACTTCAAGATTTTGTCCAGATCACCATTTAGAGAACTAATTTGTTCACATCTCTGACTGTGTGATGTAGACGCATTCACAGGCCCACTGTTCGAGATAGAGGATATAAGAGTGCTGTCATCAGCAAAGCTGTAGATATTATTATTTGTCGATCCAAGCAAATCGTTGATGTGGAGAAGAAATAGAGTTGGTGAAAGAATAGATCCTTGGGGCACTCCTGCGCATTTATAGCAAACGAATTAGATGATATACCATCTACCACAACTTGGATCGATCTTCCCAGAAGAAAATTTTGCATCCATTCGCAGAGTTGTTGTGGTAATCCATAAGACGCCAACTTGCCTAATAGGGCTCTATGCCACACTCGGTCAAATGCCTTTGATATGTCCAAGGCTACGGCTCTGGATTTGTTGTGTTGTTCAATTGCTTGCGTCCATAAGTGCGTTACGTAGCTTATTGCTACGTATTGCCTGTCACTTATTAATCGGTGGCCTTCTAGATATTTGATTATTTCGACATTTATAGCCTTTTCCATTACCTTTGAGAGCATTGAAAGTAACGCTATTGGACGATAGTTTTGTGGCAGACATTTCCTCCCTTTCTTTGAAATAGGTTGAATGCGAGCGGTTTTCCAGCAAGAAGGAAAAGTCTTCTGGGAGTACGACATGCTAAACAGCTTACATAGTACAGGTGCAAGTTCTGGAGCACAGCTCTTGAGTACTATAGCCGGAATTCCGTCGGGTCCCGTTGCCTTATTGCAATCTAGTTCCTTAAGGATGCGTTAAATTATTCGAGGCCGAAATTTCACTTCTGCCATCAATGTTTGCACCCTCGGGATATTTGGTGGCTCTAGTTGTGCAGAATCTAGGGTGGAGTTCAGTGAAAACATGCTAGCGAAAAGGTGTGCCTTTTCTTTAGGAGTTGTTGCTAGCGTGCCATCTTCTTTTACTAGAGGTGGAAAGGAAGAGCAACTAAAGTTAGAACTGATTGTCTTTGCCATGGACCAGAATGCGCGTGAGCCGTTAGGACATCCAATTACTTTGTTAGTGACTCTTTCGTTGTAAGTTGTCTTCGCCGATTCAATAATTAGGTTGCATCTATTTCGAAGAATTATGAATTCTGATCTTTTTTGCTCCGATGGGTTTGACCGCCATTCACGGAAAGCCTTGTTTTTCGCTGCGGTAATTCGCTTGCATTCTTTGTTAAACCAGGGTTTATTTGAAGCTGGTTTTTTGATGCAATGTGGAATATAAAGTTCCATACCGAGTAAAATCATTTCGGTTACGGCTTTTGCGCACAATTGACATCAGTATCCCTAAAGCACATATCAGCCCATGGCAATATAATGCGATTTGAAACTGTAAACCTTTTTTCTTGGGTGGTTTCCTTAAGTCGCATATCTATCAGCCTGATCTATGCTCCAGAGTCATCGAAAATTGGAAAATCTAGAATGCAAAATATTTGCCGCGGGTCTAATATTAGTTTTGTATGGGAGGTACCAAAACTACTTGACCGACATAGCCCATTTTTAATACCAACCTGACAACCGCAAAAATAAGTCCTCTCACAAAATTGCATTCGTCTACGTCGATTCGTGTAGACGCTATGGTGTTTTTAACAGACAGACGGACATGGCTAAATCGATTTAGAATATATGTATATACTTTATGGGATCTCCGGTTACTCCTTTTTGGCGGAATCGTCGCCTGTCAGAATTGTCAATTACATTCATTCATTCATTCATTTGCAATATCCCGCTTAGTGGGTCGCGGGTGTAGGTTGCTCAAGTAGACCCTCCATAGCTCTCGATCCTCTGCCATCGACTCCAAATCATCAAGGGCAATCCCCATACGGGTAGAGGAGAGATTATGAATTTGATATAACCATCTCATCCTGGGTCTACCTAGGGGACGCCTTCCCGATGGTACGGATGCCATAGCACGTCGTGCGATCCTGGTCGGGGACATACGTTTAATATGACCAAACCACCGAAGTGTGGACCGCTCCTTCCGGAGAAGTATCTGCTCGACATTGAGTCCCTTACGTATACTAGTATTTCTAATGCGATCTCTACAGATCACACCAGCAATACAACAGAAAAATCTCATTTCGGCAGCTTGTATTCGCGATCTCATTCTTTCGGTCATTACCCAAACCTCATGACCATATAGGTAAGAGTTGGAACAAACACCGAATTAAAGACTATGACAACTTAGCTTTGACACCAAGTTCAGTCCTCCTGATAACAGAATGACCAAGCTGTCTCAAAATTGGCCCAGCCTGACCAAATCTACAGGAAAACTAGGCATTGCTCCTTCCATCACTCGTGAATAATTGACATCTGTTTCAATTGAACTCCACTAACATGCAGAGTGCATTGAATACTGAACAGGCGTTCTAGAGACGACCATCACTTCAGATTTGTTCACATTTACTTTCATCTCAGCTTCAACACAAAATTGTAAATTGTATTGAGAAATGGAGGGTATATCCCAGCGACAAGGCGTTTACATCAATTTAAGTAGATTTTTATTTATAAAATAAATAAATTACCTGTACAAAAATACACGTAGGTATACCACTTACATACTGATGACAGATTTCTGTGTATCTGAGAGGTTTCTTTGCCTCGCTATTAGATATCACAGGCCAACTTGTACATTCATCAATATCTATTATTTTCCGTCACATAGAAAAATTATCAGTAATTATTTGTCAGAAAATTCATGACAATTCATTGACATGACTGATAATTGTCGTTATTTTTTTTCTCTGCTGACAATTCTACAAAAATGGCGGCGTTCCATTAACCTCTAGATGACTAGCGACATGCCAAACTTCATACAAAAAAAAATACATTTTACGACATGCGCTAGAGCTTTAGCACATGGCCGCATTCAAGAATCTAGTCATCGTAAGTCGACTTGAATTGTCTGGATTCAAATCTATCTGAACGCAAAAACTAACTTGAATTCTCGATATGTCATTTATTGACAATTATATTTTTTTTTTTGATTCTGAGTTTCTTATTGGTTCTCTACAGTCTACACGTCCGGCGTCCGGGCAATTGAAATGTCAACTGCGCTCTCTCATGCTCTCCGATGACAAAATAGAAATGTCAAAACTGAGTTCTCCGGACATGTTGGCACAAATAGTATAGATGCCAATTAATGTCGTTTTCGGTTGGTCGTCCAGAACCGTCCGGAAGAACTCTCCGCGATTCTGAATTGAAAGTAAGTCGAAAAATCCTTCACTTGATCTGTCGGTGTTGCGGACATAGACGTTAACTGAGAAAACTCAGCATCATGAAGTGAAGATATAGAGCTGTCAGGCTTACTAAACTAGATTCTTGAACGCCCTCATTGTGAAATATATTTCTTCTCGGAATTTTTTCAATAACAACTAAAACAAATCTATTAAAGGTCAAAAAGTGTATATAATAAAAAAAAAAAAACAAGTAGAAGTGTAGAAGTTGAAAATAAGGCAGGTAAAATGAGAATTAAAATTTCTATGTAATTATTATTGTATTTGTTTATTTAAATTATAGTGTCCTAATTTATATAAATGAGCCATGATGGCACAAAATACATCTTTTATGCTCATGAAGATGAAGTAATAAAAATTCTGGTTCTAATGTCACTTTGCCTCTGGCACAAGAGTCTAGAGATCTACCGGCGGCATTCTTCCGTCAGGGATTATTATGTGTTAGACGTCTAGCCGGTCAATGGAACGAGGCCAATGTCTAATTATTTATGAAACAAAAATTTGGCAATTGTCCATCTGTAAATTGGGTTTCCACATGTCGGTTGATTGACAAAGTTTGACAGCCCTCGCGATTATGTCATTCAATGACACCAACGTCAGTTCATTTCCACTTCTGCCAATTATTGGCAAAAAATCGTTTGTCAGTTGATTGACCAACTTATGAACTCGATGCCAATTGAATTTTCTCTGTCAATTAAAGACAAAATGACATTTTGTTTGACAATTCAGCTATTTCCACTGGCCCAGTAGTTTCTTTGTCAGTTATTGGCAAACGCTGTTAGTCAATTCATTGACAAGCAATTTGTCGCTATTTTTACTTGCCAATATGTTTAATTGGCATAAAAATACGTCAATTGTCAATTTCAAAACGACAAGTGGAAACCCAGCATTAGTTTATAAATTTTTATCTGTCACTTGTCGCAACTGTCAATTTTATGAAATAGTAGGTCTAGGTACCCAGGTTTACAACCTTCTTCTCTTGGGAGTTGAATAAAAATCTTAATAACGACAGGTTCATGACCTATAGTTTCTTACAAGGAAGAAGAAGCAGTCTGACTGTGGGCCCAACCCATAGAATCCGTCGCGTCCGTTGCGGTAACGTATTCGACTGACAGGTTGATACAATACACAGCGGCTTATAGAAGGTGAACCCATAAGCAGCACACGTGCCGAATGCGACGGATAAAGTAGGTTTACTTTTTACCTTTCTGTATATCTCGATCTCATCCGTTGACAGTTGGCACAACGTGAGAGGAAGCACTTTCATTGGGGGAGATAGAAGCTGTGAAATGCTCCAGTGGAAGCTCGGAAAAGTTGATCGAAATGTCCCAACTTGTCAACTTTTCCGAAAAGTCAACTTTTCTGGACACTTCAATATCTGTAGAAAATTAGTAGATATTTTGTCCCATTGTCCACCGGACAGCAAATAAAATAATTAAATGTGCGAATGGACAATACACGTAAGAAAAAGTCAGTAATAATCTAAATCTACTGTAACTGGCACGCAGCTGCCATGGGAACATACATTTCTTCGGAATGCGTAGCTGCTGTGTTATGTATTTTACATCGTTTATTTAAATTTGATATATAAAAAAACCGAATGCAAGTAAAAAAAAAAATCACGCTCTAAAAAGTTGACCAAAAGTCAATTTTTTAAGGTAACGTATGGTAGCTAAAATGTTGTCAACTTTTCTGTATAGTAAACTTTTCTGAGAGTCAACTTTTCCGAACTTCTACTGTAACATTATTAAAAGTGCGGACTGCGGCGACGGATTCTATGGGACTGTTCGGTCCGTCGAATATGTCAATATTGACGGATCCGTCGACGCATCGTACGGGACGTATACTATGGGTTGGGCCCTTTAGACCAGGCTGTTGGTTAAACAAAGAATTTTTAGTTAGGTATTCGTTCAATTCGTTGATAGGGGTTCTCAATGTAAGGTGTACTAAGATAACTAGCTAGTGGCTAGGTCTATAGTGATACCACTAGAACAACGACTTGTGATGTGATGTTGCTAAATTTTACGTTAGAAATCTCCTCTGAATAATGTTGGCCTAATTGGGTAAACTTACATATAAGTGCAACAGTGGGCTACGTCTGTTATTTGTAACAATTCAACCTTGTCCGTCTGCCCGGCTGGTCACCCTCGCAGTTTCCTACAGTTACAAGCTAGACAGACCTTCAAATAACAGACTCTTCCTATAACAGACCTCCCGAAGACTATACGACGGCAAACAAGAATTGAGTCTGAAGAGTAGAGCTTTATTCATTAACCATTAGAATCGCCTCAGTAGATTGTAACCAAAGCTTTTAACAGGAGCTAATAGGAGCGAATAGAAGGGGCGGCTTGTAACTTCTCATAATCAAGTTGGTGATCCATTTTCTATTATAATAATTTACCGTGACCGTTCTTCAAGACAGATGGTTAGTAAAAGTCGGTCGATCGAGAGGTCCTCTTTCTAAACAGTATAAATCTACGATACTTTCCAACTCCTGACAACATGCTAATTTAGTTGATTTACATCCGCAATTATATTCTCCAACGTAACGTATTACAGACAATGATTCGTGACCTTTCAGCAATAGGTGGTGCTGCCAAATTTTGTAGCTCGATGTTAATAAATCGTTTGCTGTTCCTCCAAGCTCCAACCCCATTACAATTCAATTCCCGATGCATTTTCTTGATTACTCATTGTATCCAAAAAAAAAATAAAAATAAAAAATCAGCACAAACAGTCATGTTGCCTAAATAGTTGTTATGCTCCTGCACAAGGACATCCAACCAACCAAAAAGTCGAATTGAAAGTATAACAGAACAGAAACTATTTCTGATTACTTTCTCGTTGAACTTGTTTGCTATTGTTTTTGTTGTTGTATGCTGTGTCAGTGTTTCACTATAGAAATTACTTCGACGGATGTGTATATACTATATACATGGATGATTACTTCTGTTGTTTTGTGTGCCAAAAACCAGTTGCGACACAAGGATTCGCCACCGCCCGCTTGAACGAGAGATGATAATGCTAGCGAAAACATATTTTTTTTTTTTTTTTAAGAAATCCATCCATGATGTTTGTCGTCGCTCTTTTGTGTGCTATGCGCTCTATTATAATTTTCAGTATCTTGTGCCAATTTTTTTAAGGGTTCACTGGGAGTTTTTTTTTTTTTTTGTCTATTTGCACCGCCCCCGCCCCTACTTGCCATTTGCCAATGCAATCCTTCAGCAAGACGAAACAGTTTATTTTCTCCCGAAAGAAAAAAAAAAAAAAACAACCGCCGTAATTATCCTCGTTTCCGGCAGGGCAGTGGGGTGGCGTCTGGTGGTAGATACTGAGTTGCCTCTTTTCGGGTTTTTATCACTTTTCTGCTATTTTAATTTTCACCGGAAAATCCTCTTATCTTGTTTTTTTTTTCTATTTTTTTCCAGAGAACACACCGCAACGTTTGAAGGGCGGCTATAGTGTCGGTGGTGGTGGTGGTGGTGGTGGCGCCATGCATTCAGCTGTCGACAAAGAAAGATTGTCCAGAATTTATTCCAACTCGTCGACAAAGCAACGGGAGCCATTATCGAAGGAGACGATACTAACGGCAGCGGCTACTCATGGTCTGCCGGAGATGATAAAACGAAGCGCACTTCCTATCTCTGAGGACGGTCCACCGACCCCGAAAGTGATCACGGTTAGTGCGATTAAATGCACCCCAAGCGGAAGAGGATTCCATCGGACTGACGGCGGCAGCCCAGCAGGGCAGGTGATTTTCTATGCACCACCAGCACAGAGATCCACACCGCCGGCACCTCCACCACCACCGCCAGTGGTCATTAAGAGCGAACCACTATCCTTTTATCGGGAACGAAGTATTGAAGAGACCGAAGCTGCTCACGACTTGCTGTCGCTGTCACAGAGCTTGCCGCCATTGCCGGCGCCATGTGTTGTAACCATACTCCAGCAGGAGCATGGATCGACGTCTAACTACGTCGTGTCCAGTACCCCAGTGATGCAGGAGATCTCGAACTCTTCCAATGGCGACTATCGCCACCATCATCATCATCATCACCATTCAAGTCATCATCACTCTGCCAATGGCAGTTCCAAGTCAATTGCAGCATCATCCAAAATCCGCTACATAACGAGTTCTTATGAGAGTAACAATGCGGAGAATTGCTCACCGCTGACGCCGCCTAATTCCGACCATTCCTCTGATGTCGACATTGATATGTCCTCGTCCTCCTCCACCTGCTCGGCCTTGACCACGTCCTCGGAATCGTCCCGTCACTCAACGCTGCACAATCGCACCACTCACAGTCTCTGGAGCACCGAGCTGCTGAAGGTCAAGAAGGAGAAAATGATTTCGGCGATGACGGACGGCCGCTCAAAGGGTCGTAACTCCAGCATGGAAGCGTTCTCGAAGAAGAAGCGCGGCTCATACAAGTGCACTGACTGCGGCCGACAATATGCCACCTCGAGCAATTTATCGCGTCACAAGCAGACCCATCGTAGTCTGGACTCACAGTCGGCCAAGAAATGCAATACATGCGGCAAGGCGTATGTATCAATGCCCGCCCTAGCCATGCATCTGCTCACTCACAAGCTCAGTCACAGTTGCGGCATTTGCGGCAAGCTCTTCTCAAGGCCATGGCTCCTGCAGGGCCACCTCCGTTCGCACACCGGCGAAAAGCCGTACGGCTGCGCCCATTGCGGCAAAGCGTTCGCCGATAGATCCAACCTGCGTGCCCACATGCAAACCCACTCGGGCTGCAAGAATTTCAAGTGTCACCGCTGCGAAAAGACCTTCGCCCTGAAGTCCTACCTCAACAAGCATCTTGAGTCTGCATGCCAAAACCAAAGTGGCAGTGACAACAGCAGCGAAGACAACGACGACGACATCGTTGTGGCGTAATCCGCACAGTCAGAGGTAAGTATGACTTTAATTTAACGGAACAAGCAATATAAGTCCAGCGGATTACGGTAAATCACTGTAAATAACAAGGCACATACAAAACAAAGAAATTACACCACTAAACCATACACACACACACAAACACACAACACGTACTCGGTACACCCTGTGTTTCGTTTTGGAAATAAAAAATATTTAGTATAATATTATATACATTAAAAAAAAATATTTACATATTTAAACAGCAAAACAAATATTTTTAAAAATTCATAAGTTAAATGCTAACAATTAGCATATAGCCGTAGAGTATGAAGTTTAGTCCACAATGGAAGTGACGGGTTTTAATTTTTTTATTATTATTTTTTTAAATTCATTTTATTTTATATTAAATTTAAAATTAAGGAGAATCTCACAACGAATATTTATGGAACTTTAAAGTAGAAATTTAAATACAAAAAAAAAAAAAACAAAAATAAATACAAAATTAAAAATCTATTAAATTATCCGACAAAGTTTAAAAATTGAAAAAAAAATTAATTACCCACAAGAGATATTATTTTTTGCGTTTGGATGAGCAAAATAAATATTTAAAGTTAGTGAGAGCCAATAGGGTTCACGAGTACTAAGGTGATGGGGTTAATTTTGCAGATGAATTTTTTATTTTTTTACAATGACGGGGATGGATAAGATATCTCTCACTCTCGTACATCTATCTACCCCTCGTTTCATTTCCAATCACATTAAAATTAAAAAAAATAAATTTCCCACCCGATCTCCAGCCATTCGGTTTCACCGGTAGAAGGTTGGATGGACCCTTTTTTCGATTCAAACGGTCTTTCACTAAACTTGAGGGCCATCAGTTTTGGGTGACTGTGAACCGCATTGCACCATTGAAGCGATTGGTCTTTTGTAACAGTTAAATAGGATACATTGGACATATATAGGCAAGGGTCGAAGCATACTAATTATTGATCTATCCCTTTTTGACACTAAGAATCAATTAGTCTCTGGAGCCAAGACTAGGATTGACGAGGCTTTAAAGCTTCATCCGTTTGCCAAATGGACACATATTTACCGGGAATCATGTATTTCATTTTAGCTCCTCCCAGAAAAAAAAACAGAAAATGCATCACTAGATCTCAAGTTATAGGTAATTTAAGCCTGCAATAATTGGCTCTAAAAAATATTTTTAAACAAATAAATTTGTTACTAATCGTACAGCATAATATTCAAAACTAGAGTTTAAAGCTGCGAGTGAAGCAAGCCTTCCATTTATTACTCAATTACTTTCAATGTCTCCATAATGTCATTCGCTTATTAAAAAGGTCACGGGACTCTCTCTCGATCTTCAACCACCGACTCTAAATCATCAATGGCAGTCCCCAGGTATAGGGGATAGATTATGGACTTGATCTAAAATGTGCAACCTGGGTTTGCCTAAAGGACGCTTACCCGATGATGGTACAGATTCCATAACAGGTCTGAGAATCCAAGTTGGAGATAAGTAGCTGCTCGACGATGTATACTCATAACAGAATGAAGTAGCTGTCTCAAAAGTGACACTGCCTGACCAATTCTACAGGGAAGGTAGAAGTGGGGCGGTTCAGGCATAAATCCAATTAGCACTAAGATGTTCCGTTTTGGTACCACAACTCGTGTGGTATACTTTGTGATCATTGTTAAGGATGTGATCAGGTGGGTACCTATAACCAGCCTATGTAGTTGAGAAAGCGGATAAGATCTTGTATCCCTTTGCCGAAGATGTCGCTAAGGTCGTCAAAGATTGGTTAGCTCGGTGCGCGTAGTCTGGCTCTTGCTAATGCCGGGCATTTGAAATTGATGTTAACGGTGATTGCGAGTAGACACCGGCCCCCACACCACAGCTCATCTTAGATCCGTCGGTGTATTTGACCGTGTCGAAGCCCTTTACTACTTCGTCCCTTCTCCACTGAGGCCTTGTGGGGAAACCTACGTGGAAGCCTTTTGTAAAGTTTCATTTTTGGGTGTGATGTAGTCAGTTGGAGACGTGACCATGCCGTTTGGTAAAGAATCCAGAAGTCCCCACTTCTTTCTGTGTTCAATGTTATGTTTCCGATTAAGTTTTGGATCGAACATGATACCTAGATACTTAGCGCTGGACGACAGTGGTTGTGGTTGACCATTTAGACGGGGCAAGGTAAAATCCCAGGAGGGATCCCAGGTTCGATCCCCGGAAAAACACAAATTACATCTTAAAGTTTTTTCTACTGAGCCACCTCTCGCGATCGTCTGACAAACTTCCGAGAGTATGACTGTCATGAAAAAGCTTCTCAATTCAGCCGTTCGGACTCGGCATAAAATTGTAGGCCCCTTCCATTCGTCCCAAAAATAGAAACTCAGACAAAACGAATAGTTGCGAGAAGCTAGGCCTTGGGTGTCACCCGCCTGTTGCGCCACCTATTTATTTACTTTTTAAGGTAAAATCGGGTATTTTGGTTTTGGTAGTGAACAGCACAAGTTCAGTTTTGCTCGGGTTAATACCGACACCCCAACTTGTAGATCAGGTGTTTACCATGTTTAGAGCGGCCCCATTATTTTACTAATCATGGAAATCTACAGGGAAAATCAGTATTGCTCCTTCCATGGTTTATAAGATCCCGAAATACATAAATTTCTCAGCCTTAACATGCACTTAACAGGCGTTCAGGCGAATACTATACTGTATTTACTGTCAAGGCGGCTTCAATACAAACGGCCACAAATCTGTCGAGTATGCGCTGAAGTTCACTCTGAGGAGGCACAAGGATGAGCAAGTCATCAGCTAAGAGCCAATGGCTCATACGTAAGTCTCGAAATTCAAAAATGTTTTCACCAAGGCTGCGTTGTAACAGAGACAAAATGCTACTCTGGCGAGGTTCTATAAACATCTTGAAAGCTAGCTATTGATTTAACGCCGTTAACCCCAAAACAGCTTGCACAGTTTGAGTAAAGAGATTGAATGGCTCCGCCAATTCTGCACTCGGTCGCGGTCCTATGTATATGCCTTGGCCTTCTCCAGGTTCATAAAGCATGTGTTAACATGTGGAGCATAATCATAATACCATGCCTTTAAATACCTTTCTCAGATTGAACAACTTGTCGGTTGAGCTTCTGGCTAGACGAAAACCGCAGTGCCGATCCCTAATACGTGACTCGGTAACAGCCCCGAAACGCATTTCCAAAACCTCGGTATGCTCTTTGACTTAGAAGTGATATAGTAGCTCTACAATTATGGCCGTTTGTACTCTGGGCTTTTACTTAAAGTCATTTGTATTCGTGGCTTTTGGAATCCAGTCAAACGTCCTCACCTTTTCTGTAGCCCATTTTCAACCACTCATCCACATCGAAGAAAGTCACGCAAATGTGCCGGTTTTTGATAGCCTAGTAAATTGTTTCATGGGATGTTGATGCCCAATATCTATTCGAAAGGTTTTGCACTATGCGGAGAAACGCAACGTGGCTCAGATCAGTCCACGCCGATTTACTTTGAACTAGTTCAGTCACGTTTACTTACCCCCGACGCTTTTACCCCATTCGAGGAGGGGTTTCCGTTGCATGGCATTTTTAGTGTGCGATCGGTGGTATCAATCTACTACCATCGCTGCTTTGTCGTAAGCGTGCGTGACCGAATCGCTCGCGCTATATATTTCACTCATAAAATTGCGTCGCGTAGCAAACTCCGGCAAAGAAATGGTCGTTCACGGATTAGACGGTTTGGTTTCTAGTTTCATATAGTTAGAGTTGCTAAGTACTTGCTAGTCCCATCCCATGCGGTCCTTCGAGCCGCATTCTACCTGTATCACGCAATTCATCTACATTCTCAAGCTTAGACTGTGAATAAAAATTTGCAGCAAAAATCCACACAACCTCATGAAAAAAAATAACGTATGGCTTTTAATTTAAAACAAGGAATCGACCAAAGTGTCACATATGAAAAGCACGCGAAGGACACACATCCGACAACGTCGAGTGGTCGGAGAAATTCATTCATTTTGCGTAACTGCAAATTTAAGTAGGCGCAGCCCCATTCAAAACGCCCTTCGTGCGCCATAATTTCCCACTTTTTTTCTACCACTTTTGCTATATCCATTCCCTCTGTTCAGACTTTAGTCAGAGAGGCCAAAGGAGGAAGAAAATTGCATCGTCACCCGTCACCAAGTTGGAGACAAAATTAACAAAAAAAAAGGCAAACAAGAAAAGTGCGCGAGCAAATACCAAGAGGATGTCATCAGGGCGACATCTTGTTTCCTTCAATGGAAAACACACAGGATATGTGTATAAAACTACGTGTATAGAGCGCGTTTCAAATCACTATGGAGTGTGACACATAGGATTAAGAGAGATAGCGTTTGAAATGTATTTGCGATTGAAAGGGAGCCACATGAATCTGTATCAACGTTCCCTCTCGCATCTTATTTGAGAGGGTTGTGGGGCGAAGGGGGCGACGCAAAGTGGCACTTGAATTACTTTTCATGTGTGCCAGCATATTCCGCTTCGGTTGCTGAAGATTATGACATCCTTCGAGCCTCGATGGTGCTCTCATAAATGAGCAACGCCTAGTAATATACATAGTATTGGCTTGGCGGTAGCGTAGATCTGAAGGATTTACTCGTACTATCGCGTGACATTACTTTATGGCTATAATGAATGCCATGTCGCATTTATGCAGGTGGAGGGTCCTTGTATATTGATAATCCTAAAGTTTCTTTCTTTATTTTCTACACCAACATAGGTACCCACGGCTGACTGAACTGAGTTGAGTGCAGTTTCAATTCAGCAGATAGGCGTGTCTGGTGCAATTTGCAAGTGGAAAGTGCAATCGCAAAATCCATTCAATTAAATTATTATTATTACCTATCTAGCTGATGAGTATTGGGCAAAGGTAATCTGTGTATAGATATGTTGTATACTCGAAGGTATCTACTGTACGAATCCAGGACTAATTTTTATTTTATGGGAAAATACCTTATAAACAGTGGGGTCCGCACTAGCAGATAGAACTTTGTAAGGGAAAATGTTTACAAAACCCTGAAAATATATAAAAAAAAATTGCACACAGTTTTGGTGAAGCTTTGAGGGTTGTTAAGTCAGCAGTGTAAAAGTATTGCTGTTCGCTCGAACCAACGCCACTCGATTTCTTTCGATTTTCCGTAGCTGGATAAAGTCCCGGATAGACTATTCGGAACTTATCTGTCAGCTAAACTTCAATTTTTGGTTTCAAAGGTTTCGGATGTAGTGATATCTGACAGATATAGTCTCGGATAGAGTTTCAGCCGGTTCAAGTGACTTTTAAATCCTTTATCCGGAAGATATACAAAATATTTATTTGAAGTGACTGGATAGAATATAGTTTCAGAGCATTATTTCGTTGACGATCGTAGACAGCAGTCACAGGTGTCCTAACATGGATATGTTTGAGTTTTTAGAAGACGAATTTGAAGAATATTACGATCATATTACACGGCGCCGTAGGAACAGAGTATTTCGCCCAAGGCCAAATTATTTTGAAATACTCGACCATGAAGATTTCAGAATTCGCTTCCGGGTTACCAAAACGGCCAAAAATGTGACTGTGAAAGGAAAATTTTATTCACTTTTCTCATAAACCTTCCTATGTATCACAAAGGGCGGTCAGGGTCACCTTGCCGTTGGTTTGGCTTAAGTTCTAATGATTCAACAGACTATGGTATCGGGGGCTTTAGTCGCCAGTTGGGTCACCCATGGACAGACAGGCTGTTTTGATGAGCAACGAACTAAGAACTGCCCAAAAACTCTTATTTAGAGTGATCAATAAGCCTGTAGAGCTTATCTACTCTTCTCCTACTTCTATCCACAACTCACGGTTCTCTCTACTCTTATCATATATCCCTTTCGCCTGGGCTGGACGAAAGTGTCATACGACCCGTACCGATAGTCAAGTTTAAAAAATAGGTCAGCCGCAAATGGAGTATCCGAATACCTGCTGCAGCTCCTCTGTTGGAATTTTTGTTTGGATTTTTCAGATACATTTTTCCGCAAGTTAGTTTATCAGTGATTTTCACGATGAAACAGAAAAAAAAAAGATCAGCAGCTTTTATCTGGTGGATAGCGTATGTATCGGCTAACTATCAGAAACTTTATCCGGAACCTTTGAAACTGGCCCTAAATTCCGCTGTCGAAACTAGATTGTTTCAAATATTCAGTTTCGGAAAATTTCACTTTCGGAACGAAATACAGAGTAGGACCCCAGGATCCATATTACGACTCGACGGCGAGTGATCACTATTATCACTCGACCGTTCGTAAGCAGCTCCGATCTGTGTATGTCAGTTTTATTCTATTGTCAACTAGCGCCAAGTCCAAGAAACAACGTTCTCTAGGGAAAGACCGAAAATCCGTCGCGTACAACTCGAGTTTGTTCTCAATCATATTATTACGCCACCAATCGTGAATGACTCTAACCGAAAAATAAATAAATAGGTGGCGCAACAGGCGGGTAGACACCCTAGGCCTAGCTTCTCGCAACCATTCGTTTTGTGTGAGTTTCTATTATTGGGACGAATGGAAGAGACCTACAATTTTATGCCGAGTTCGAACGGCTGAATTGAGAAGCTTTTTCATAACAGTCATACTCTCGGATGTTTGTCAGACGTTCGCGAGAGGTGGCGCAGTAGAAAAAACTTTAAGATGTAATTTGTGTTTTTCCGGTGATCGAACACTAACCCCTGCGCTACTGCGCCCACGACTCTAACCTAACTGGTTGCTTCTATTGTTCGGAAAATCATTTCCCCATTTCGCATGTTTAGCATTAAGGTCTCCGTCCAAAAAGTAGTAAATATCCTCCGATTGAAGCTGTAGGCAACGAAAAAATGTCTCCAGCTCACTTAGACAGATAATGGGTTAGGAAGCATTAGATGCGTAAAGCGACACCACATACACCCACCTATGGCTATGGGGTGCACGCTTTTAGCACCTACTCACGTCCTTGCTATATATGAACATACATATGATGCAGGTCTTTGCGTATTAAGATAGATACCGACACCGCTTCCTTGTTTGGAATCGCGTCTATCTATAGCCTAATTTGCGTTTCGGAGTTAGATTGGTTTCGCTAACAAACTAAACTGTGCAGTGACAGAAGGATGGCTTTCGAGTCCAGATCCGCTTCAGGTGTACGAACCTTCGGCGCGCTTTTTGCGTTTGATTTACCCGGTCCAGATACCACTTGGGCACAATGACTCGAACCATACTACACCATGGCCACTGCAAAAGGTGTTCCTAAGATCGTTGAGATCTTGGTAAAGGTTGTGAGCTAGTTTGTCCGGACACTGCACTATTGACCCTCAACTACTTCATCTATGCAGGACCTGTAGAAATCATTGTAAGGAATACCCAACCTTTGGGCATGTGTCCGGATGTTAATGTGACGATGGTACCTGTTTTATGTTTTAAAAGTCCGAAAGTCTATTGGTTTGACCAATATTACCTTAGAGGCGTTGCATTGCCTTAGGCGAGCCCATCTGAAGTTCACTATTAAGTGTATCGGAGTGGTTAGGGTATTTTACAAATGGCATTGGGGCTGCAATGAAGGGACGTAGAGCACGCTTGTAAAGGGTTTTCCAATACGAGGTGTTATTTTGGTATTCAAAGAAAAATGCCATTTTTTGAGATAAATGATCGGATGTTCATTTCATAATAAATAGGAAGGTATGCCGTTAATAATGAAAAACAACATCAGCCAAACGGCCACCACGAGCACGCTTACAGGACCATATCCTTTTCATGAAATTTTCCATAACCAAATCGCAAAGTGGCTGCCCTATGTCCTCGATAGTCTCACGAATTTTATCTTTGAGGTCTTGAATTGACAAGACGTTGTTGATGACCGACCGGCTTAAGTTTTTGTGTTAACTGAACTTTATAAGCCTTAAGACCCAAGTCAAAATACGGTGTAATGACGTTTGTGGAAATCCCAATTCCAAAGAACGACGAGGAATGGACAAACCTGGGTTTTCTTCAACACTTTGGGCTACAGCAGCAATATTCTCAGTTGTTTTTAAGCGACGTGCACGGGTTTTATTCTTCACATCACTAACTTGTCCCAACAGCTCGAATTTTCCACCAATTTCTGTATTGCTCCCCGACAAAGTGCTTCACGACGACCAAAAAATGCTTTAGTTTTGCGAACTGTGACTGCAAGATTTTCACCATTTTTGTATTGAATTTTAATAATTTCAATGCGTTGTTGAAGAGTGTATCGTTCCATTTTTTGTAATGGCGTAGTTTCTACCTGTCAAATGTCAAAGAGTAAAAGCTTCAAAAGTGACAGCTACCGAAATAGCGGGCCATTCACAATAACACCTCTCATTGGAAAACCTTTTACTATTACTATACCGGATGTACCTAGTCTAAACAATAATTCGTTAGCTCCGCAATTCTCTGGGACATTCCAGTTACCTGGAACCTAGAACCCAGCAAAATTTTAAGTTTGACAATATCGATTTTATTGTGCTGAATATTAGGGACTTGAAAGCTGCCTGAAAGTCGATAAAATACACCGTAGTTAGCGCCATCTAGCGCCAGGGGCTTGTTGAAAGGTGGTGCTTGAAAGATGCTACAATAATTCGGGACGTCAAAAGAGAGGTGTATGCTAAGGTCTTGCGAGAAGACACCCAACTCTGGGGGCTTATTCCCAAATGCGCGGCGGATCGCTTTTCATGGCGGATTGGTGTTTTTGTATTTCCAAAAGCTGTCAAAAGCGATAGCTATTCAGGTAACGGATTGCTAGCTGATTTATTGCCAGCACTCCTCACAATAGCTATCGATTTTGAATGGATCGAATCGCTTTTGGAAATATAAAAATTGCAATCCGCCATGAAAAGCGATCCGGCGCGCATTTGGGAATAAGCCAACCCAACTCCATCCTACGTTTTCTTCGCTTAGTCGTAGCGCCGAATTGGTAGCTAATTGTTGACTTTGAGCAAAGAAGATATCAGACTTATCAGTCTTAGATCTTTTGGAGTTGAGCGCGTGGTTTTACCTCAGACCAGGCATAAGGTATAGTGCCCAATGTCGGTCAGCCTTTCCGAATACAGGACTTGTTCCATCTTATAAGATAAGTTTCGTACCTTTGAAAAGATGGGGAAGAGCATGTGGGCAGTGATTGATGTGGTGGGAGGTCTTTAACTATAGGAATAGTTTCGGATTTAGCCCAAGAGCGTATCTGGAATTTAAACTGCGAAACTGCGGGACGTTTTGGGTGGATTTATAAGTATTTTTAAATATGGCGTAGTTAGAAATAACAAGTTTGGGAAACTCTCCTGCCGTGCGATTCACACAGTTTTACTGCGAGGTGACTTGTGCTGCTGTGGGGAAGAAAAGTTCGTTTTACTGATGTTTCAGCAAGACTATAGGCTATAATTTTACCTGTGTCCGCATCATGAAACCAACAGTCGAATCCCCCCGCAGTGCTGCCACTTACTTTTCAGAGTTCCTGAATTACAGAGTTGTAGGTTAATAAATGCCAACTGGGACTAGTGCAGATTAATCTGGTAGCATCTTTTTTTAACTGTTATCCCATGAGGTTCTTTTTATGAAATATATATCCGATAAATAGGCCAGTATCAAAAAGGGACCTCCAAAAATGGTAACTAATTACCAACAAAACCTGATTGCATTGTGAAGTAAGCGAAACCACAAGAGCGACATAACCTTCAATCAGTTACACATCATCAATTATTCAACCACCAGTGCCGATAGCCATAGCCATATAGCCACCCCACTGTGCAACGCACCAGAGCGGCACAAAGTAATAGTGCTCCCTTGTCTTGTCATATATAGACTAAAGCTTGTGCATCATGATGTTGTTTTGAAAATTTCTAAACGAATCCTCGACATGAAGTGAGTCGGTACTCGGTACACACACCCTTACACTCTTGGGCGAAAATCTGAAAATGCACTTGTAAACCTACAGATGTAATTTCATCCTTAAACTACACTTTGAAAGATAGACACTACAATGACAGACTGCCTCCATAACCATCGCGCAGGAGGCTCGGAAGGAGGCTATAGCTTGCAAATAGATGAACAGAGCTATCTACCACTTCTTAGGGAGTACATGCTAGAACATAGTGGATGCTTGAATGAGATTTAATGCTGATGCTGCAGCAAACTTTTAATAATGAAGCGAAGGAGAAGACGAACACTGGTGTGCCGGTGCCCTCCTCCTGAAGCACATATACATTATATAGATAGAACTTTTGCCATTATGCTGTTATACGCTTTTGTTTCATATCGTTGGCTGTTGATATTTTGCTTGGCGCATATACACACTGACAGCCTAAGGAACTGTGTATACAGTTTTCGGTGAGTAGGTAGGTGCTGCTGGTTGCTTGCTATTCCTGATTATTACTGTGCATTGCATTGAAATGTTGCATTTGTGTCTTTTCTCATTGCGTAGTGAATTGTGAATAGAAAATTCATTTCAGAATCAGGCAGGAGGCAAAAACTGTTGCACACGCGAGAATCGAGATGAAGAAGTACCACTGAATGAAGGAAAATGCTGCTTCGCGGTATGTTAATGGTTCCTCCCGCACAGCGACTCCCATTGTCCTGATGACAAGACTTTTTCTTTTCTTATATTGTTTTCCTCAACGACAACGACGACGAATACGACGACTATGGTAACTACAACGACACTGACGACGACGGAAGGAACATGAAGAAGTTTCCCATAGTGCATATACGTATATGCGGGGTTTGGAGCATCCTTTGTGCTCGAGGAGCTCGGAAGATGATACGAGGATGGGATGACTGAATTTTAATGGAGAACGCTATATAAAATACGAGCACAATACTTTGTGTGGTTGTTTTGAACATAAATTGTTGCTACTTAACGATTGTGACTTGGATTTTAATTGAAGGGAGGGGGAAAGGACGTTTTCATAACATTCTGTGGGTTTTAGAGTACTATTTGAATTATAAATGCAATAAATCTCTCATTTTACATTCAATATGAGTGTGAGAGAGATAGTACCCAACCCCACCTATCTATGCACATTGAGAGACAAAGTTAGATACTTAATTGCCATCAATGACCTGGGCAATAAATAATTCAAAGATATCGGTAGTTGGTAGGCAATACTTAATAATATCCTTATTGACATCGATACCATTCAGGAAGACTCAATTCAGTCAAGAAGCGAATGCAATTCGAAACAGATGACTTCACTCTAAAGGAAGTTAGTAAATATGGCAAAAGAGGAAAGATGGGGCACAGAGGTCACCACTTATTGGCTGCAGATCAAGTTCGCTTTTGGTATTGGTACCGAGAATTACTTTTGAGAATGCACCATCAGCTAATTTTGTAATTTTCTGACACTGACTCTGCTGCGTTCAAAAACTTCATAACGAAATTAAATATCGGAAAATATTAAGATACTCCATTTCGAAACAGTGAGCGTTTTGAAATGCTTCTGCCTGCTATGCCCAAAAGCCAAAATTTGTGAAGATAGTTCCTCAGATTGGCGTGAAGGCGCTTCAAGCAAAGTTAACCCTAGAAGGCTATTGTTCGTTGATTCGACGAAGCTTATTTGGGGTATCCACCAACATTAGCTATCTAGGGTAAAATGCAGCATAGGAGGTTTGGCAATTAACTTTCGTAGAGCTACAACTTGCAGTTTGCCTTTGAAGTTTTATTTTTGAATATTGTGGCTGCCGTTAAAGATCGCTAGTAATACGGCTTAGACGAGTTCTTTTTTAACTTCCAAGTCGCCGAGACGACGAAAGGTATGTCGAACTCAAAGATCTACTGCGGTCCTAAGGAAAAAACCGCCAAAATTCAAAAATTGAGTTGTCGACTTAAACACTGCCTTAATTTTGTGTGAAGTTTAAAGGGTACATTTCCAACTGCAAATGGCTCAAAATGCAGCAATGCAAATGGACACATAGGCCCATTTGCCTTTGTTTTTTTGACTGTTTTGTTTAGTAGGTATCATACGATTTTTGTTGGTTAATGCGTCTTTTTTATTACTTAAATATCATGGGCAAGAGCTGTGTATACAAATAGGCATGTTTGAAGATGATCTCACGATTTGAAGCGATTTTGTATTGCGCTTACTGCGCCAGTCCAGGGTGGACCTGGGCCTCAACCAACACGCCTCTCCAGTTACCACGATCTTCGGCTAATGGTTCATTCTGCCTGACCGCGGAATTTGTGTCGTCTTCGCCGTTTAACAGTCTGCAGAAATGGTTTTTCCATGTCCTCAGCACCGACTGTGACTCTACTACAAGGTTTCCTTGTTCGTCTCTACAGGTCTCTGTTCGGGTCTTGTTCCCGTGACACGTTCTTTTTACCTTTTGGTAAAACTTTCGAACATTGGTCCTGGAGTAGCACCTCTCTATTTTGTATTGCGCTGCTGCGTGCAATTTGTGGTTTGACGAAATCTTTTAAGTGTATGGTAAGAGCAACTTATTGCCTTCGTTTTAACTAAGCGGAATATAGGAACGTTTCAGATTTACGTAAAAACCGACTTAAAAACTAGACTGTTTCGGTTACCCTCCGTCTTTTTGCGAAGACAAACTGTCATCGTTTCGACGTCAAATTGTAGAGCAGATTATACTGCAAATACCCTTCTTTGAGCTGTACCAGCCACCCTCCCTACAGTCGTCAGAGGCTGCTAATGGGGGTTAGACTGATTTGGCCTCCCCTTCGCCTTCCACGAAGACTAACTGCCGCCTGGATGAGCTGACTACATCAGTCAGCTTTGTCTTGAGACTTTGAACCTTCCTTCATGGCAGGACCCAGGAGTAATAGGCGGGGGGTTACACTGTTTCGGCTAACCATCGAATTTGTCTCCGAAATCAAACCGCGACCCTCTTTTCGGTACCAAGCAGTAAGAGGATTGCTTCAATTAAGCTCCGCACCAGTCTCTCTCTTGTGGACGGGTTCGTCAAAGAAATTTAACGAAGGGGCAGACTGCTACAGTTACCCTTCCGACTTTCCCTTCCCCTTCATAAAACTCGCTTTAGAAATAACGCCGACACATTTAATAAAAGCCCATGCTACCAAGAACATTATTGGGGTATCTTCAGCAATAGAAATTTATATCTAGTCCCTTACCACGATCCCTTTTAGGTGATAGAACTCAAAAACTGAGAGATTATGTCCAATAAGAGATTTTGGAAAAGGGGATAACTTAGGGATCATAGTAGAAGCCGGCCTCGGATTTGTGTACATGAACCTTTGTTGCAAAGTATCGCATTGACCTAAGGGTCTCAGGGCTCACTAATCAAACATTAAGGTGTTTTTCCATTGCTCTACCTCTAGCGAACGCGTGACAAATATCCGACAGTATAACTATCCTGAGAAATCTTCGCAATCCAGTCGTTAGGGTTTGGCATAAAATTGAAGGTACCTTCCATACGTCTCAAAAATAAATGCACATAAAAACGAAACAGTTGTGAGAAGATCGAACGCCTTTTTCCCCAGCTTACCAAATAATTTTGTAGCCTACACAGGCAGGTGTCAGTGACAATACGTCTGAGCTCTTAATTACGTAACGAGGTGATTATCGTCTAAACGAAGCTCCCCAAAACTACAAAACTATAGCCACTCAGTGCTTAAATTTAGAGTCTGCGAGCAACATTCTGTGCAGTCTACACAAATCGGCCAGTACATAAAGATAAAACTCCATCAACCGTCTATGCAAAGGCGACCGAAAAGTACTTGAAGAATTTTCCTCTCAAAAAGAATTAAGATTCCTCATGCCATTTAATAAGCTTATTTTTTTTCAATCTCCATCTCCAATCATCAAAACCCCAACAGACACTCCTTCTATCCATCTGAACAATCAACCCCAACCTTAGTACTTTAAAACAATCAATTTTACAGAAATGAATCCAAAGTAAAAAGCTATAACTTCAACACAACACTCCCAGAACGACAAATTTTATTTTAATTTTCAAAATATAAAGTGAAAAAAAAATACATTAGAAACATATCACAATGACAATACTTAAAATTAATATTTATAAATAAAATCTAATAATAATAAAAAAATAAAAAAAAATATAATATGTAAAATACTCAGTTCAATTTTATGTTAAATCGTATTACATAAATATAAACACAACCAAAACAAAATAAAGATATTATTTAACAATTTAAAAAAAAAACTATTTTTATATTAAAAAAAAAAAACAAATAATATTCAAAATTTTTCAAAAATTCAATGAGAGAAAAAAAAACATACAAAAACCAAAACAACCCAAAAGCAATTGCAATTACAAAAAAAAAAAATATTTACAAAGATTTGTTCAAGGTAGACGCTTAGCAACAAAAGAAACAAAATCAGAAAATATATATATTATTTTTAAAACTTTAAGAAAACCTAAATTAAATAGAAATTACGGTCAATTAATTTTGGAAAAGCGAACAAAATTTAAAAAGACATTTTAAACACACAAATATATAAATAAATATATATATGAGTTAAAAAAAAGATACTCTGTCCCAACAGAACAGATTCCATGCGTAGAGTTAAAAAAAAAACAAAACAAATCTTTAGATTCATAAAGAAGATTTAAAATAAGTAAATTGCAATAACTAATAAACGGAACATATAAGTAACAAAACAAAAAAAAAACTGCAAATTAGCGAACTTTCGAACTTAAAACATACAACGATTTGAACATTTTTTCAAAAACAAAATAAAATAAATATAAAACAAAAACACAATATAAGCAAAAAAATAAAAAATATTATAAAATTTATTCTGATAGAAAATTTTGTGATTTAAGAAACAAAAAAAAAATTTATATATACATTATATATATTAAAAAAGTTAAAAAAAAAATTTGCACGTCACAAGGACTGGATTATTGTAAAGACACACATTTATGCATAATACACACGTGTGAACGTAGAATGGTTAATGTGTACGAGTACTCGTTCTTTTCGTTAAGCATTATACTCACTTATATTTTTTATACAACACAAAAAAAAAAAAAAAAAACCAAAAACAACTCCAAGTAGTAGAAGAGGCAAATTATTTATTTATACGTTTTTCGGAAATGTGATTTTTGGAGTCCATTATGGCGTGCTAAATTGTGTATTTTATATACGTACGAGAAAACTAAATTCAAGCAATATATATGAAAGTAATTTCTTTTCAAAAAAAACACAATTTTATTAAAATCAGATTTTAAGAAGCAAACAAAATATAGAAAATAACTCTTAAGGAAAAAAAACCATATATACTTAATATAATCCGTAGAAATTATAATATACATTTAAGCATAATTTATATTAGAAACAGACCAATAATATTTATATATATTACTGTGTAAATTACATTTTTACAAAATGGAGTTAAATTTAATCCAAAAAAATTACATACAATTCAATTATATATTCACACCATATAAAACAAACAATATGTAATTGTATATATACACATAATGTATAATTATTATTAAAATTATAAACACTGTATATTCCAGTACATCTAGTCAGCATTTATAATGTGAAACTATATTTATTTATTTATTTAGTTTAGAGAGCTTTCTTTTGACAACAACAACAAGAGGAAACAAAATAAAAAGCTTCAATTTTTAGCAAGGAGATTTAGAGCGAATATAAAAACTCGGCTGTTTTTGTAGATATTTGACACAGAAAGATGGCAAAAATGATCCCAATTTTTTTAGATAAAACATTATTAAATAATAATTATTATATAAACAACACCAAAAAGAAAACAATTTTTTTTAATTATACAAAAAAGGAATATTTAAAAAAAAAATTAATGCAAAGACTTGATAAATAAGGAAACGTACCATTTAAGCAAAAATTATATTACCATATATACATACATATATACATTATAGACATAAACAAATAATAATAAAAAAAAAACAAATACAATTTCCTTTCTCCAATAAAAATGGTCTCTGTATCTCTATCCCTTCGCTCACACAACTCAAACTCACTCCAGTCAATATAAATAAAATTAAAATTTCCAAACAAGAATATAAAATTAAATAAAAAGAAAGAAAATAATATTTATTAATAAATAAATACACATAATGGTACTCAGAATAATATTTACTAAATAAATACCGTGTATACTCAAATCTAGAGTTGCGCATCCATTTTTTTTCTGTTTCAATATATCTCTCAACAATAGCGCTACAAATGCAAATATATTTCAAAAAAAAAAAACAAATTTAAGTTGAGTTGTTCTTCTTTCTTCTAATTTTTTTCTATATAAAAAGTTATATAAAAAAGAATTTATTAAATGAAAAGAGAAACTTACATTTTATTTATTTTACTTAAAAATGGAAGAGAATGTATTCTAAAGAACACAAAAATATATACGTATTAGAATGGGCTACCGATGACGGAATGGGCTAAAGGAACGTGTAATCGTAAGATTGGTCAAAAGAATGATAAAAATTTATTGTATTAAAATATATATACCCACGTATATCATATTCAATGTCAATATGGAATGTAAAGGATTACATGTTTTCTGTGTGTAAGACATTTAACACTATACTTATATCTAAAACATTTTAATGATGAATGTAAAACTATTTTTAGAGCCTTCAAAGCAATAATAAAGAGAAATTAATTAAAACAAAAGTAAATGTCTCAAATTTTGTTTTATCTCATAGAAGTAAATATTTAAATTTGGAAAAGTAACTCATTCAATGGGGTCAGCTACCTTCCTTATAAAGGGTGTCCCATAATTCAGCATTTAATAGATAGTACAGTGATCATTGACATACTATACATGGACTGCTAGCAGCCAATTTTTCGTTGAAGCAAACATAAGCACTAGCTCTTTTGGTTCACGGCGGAGAGAAACGAAAACACTCAAATGTCATCGAGCAATTCGTGTGATTTTGTTTGAATGTTGAGTGCGCCATCTGTTATAGAACGTTGTTTGAAATAATTTGAATAAGGCCCGAAACACACATGCGATTTGAATCGCATTTTCGCGCAGTTGCAATGTTTCTACAATGTATGGCACTGTGTTCTATGTAAGAAAAATAGTAATTTCGATCATAGGTTTAATGTTCAAACCTCTTTCCTACTTCCGCCGCACTTAACCAAAAGGGCTAGTGGCTAGTGCTTATGTAGCAGTCCATCTTTAGTATGTCAATGCCAGTGATGCCAACGGAAAAAAAGATAACAATGTGATAGCTGACAGTTCGGGGTTAGTAAAAATGGAGCACTGTACGAAAGAACAACGCATTTTCAACATGTGGCTTCAACAAGAGGGTGCCAAATGCCATACAGTCAGAGAAACAATTCAATTGCTGCATGAGTCATTTCCTAATCGTGTAATCGATCGTTTTTGCGTTCAGAATTGGCCATTCAGATCTTACGATTTACCACCATTGAACTTTTTTCTTTGGAGTTTTTTGAAGTCCTAAAAAGAGGAAATTGGTAAATGAAATTCAGCAGCTAACTACCAAAGATCCCACTTTCGAAAATGCCGCTCCAATAAACCGACTTTTCAAAAACACAAGGAAAGAGCACGAAAAGCGAGCGGTTCAATATATTGGGGGACGCTATTGCAGGAGCAATGTTCGGAGGTTCTACCTGTGGATAAAAAGATCTTCCCAATGATACAAGGCCCGCCCGAACAGAAGCCTACAGAGCCGAGCATGAGAAATACAAGCACAGTTGTTGTTGTTGAGGATTTATGAAAATAACACTTCTGCAGACTGTTAAACGACGAAGACGACCAAAAAACCTCTGTCAGGCAGAACGAACCATTCAACTCAGACGATGATAGTCAAAATTTTCGTCCACCCGACCAAAACGAGGTAAGGATAGCGATAACGAAACCTTAAGTCCAAAAAGGTAGCTGTAGCTGGATGGCTTACCGGCCGAGGTAAGTATTTAAAGCATTGGCCAAAGATGACTTATTGGTAAGAAGCAGGCACCAAATTATCTGCAAAATTTTGTAGGAAAAAAGTATGTCCGATCTCTGGGAAAAACATTTTTCGACTCCCTTGAGGGTTTTTGGAAGAGTATAGCCTTAAAGAACTGATAATCTTTTTGAATTTCACACAGGCTGGATCTAAACCCCCTTTTGACAAACTTACAACAACCATGTCAAATTAGTTTGTGGCAACAAAATGGCACATAGTGCTACTTGGGTTTTTCTCAACCGCCACAGCTACCTATGCGCGATGAACCTCAGCATCGTCCGCCTTATCTACAAGAAGGGAGATACTCTGAACTGCGCCCATTTCAGAGGAATAAGCCTCCTAAAAATAATCTCTTCGGCTATACTGTGTGAACGCCTAAAACCTTTCGTTATAATAATCTGATCGTCCCATATCAGTGAGGTTTAAGGTAGGGAAAGTCAACCGTCGATCAAATCTTCACACTCCGGCAGATCTTAAAAAAAAACCGCAAGAATTCCAAGTCATTAGACACAACCTCTTTATTAACTTCAAGGTCGTCTATGATAGCGCGTTTAGGGACGAATTATAGAAGGCATCCCTGCCAAACTGGTCCGTATGTACAGGATGACAATGGACAAATCTCTACGATCCGTCGAAGTGAAAAAGAACGGCTGCAGGAAATAACCCCCCAATGAAATAACCCCCCAAAATGAAAACGAAATAACTCCCCAAAATTGGGGAATAATTTCGTTGTGAAATTATTCCCAAAATCGAAGATGAAATAAGTCCCCAAAAAGGTATGAAATAAGCCCCCAAACGAAAAACGAAATAACCCCCCAAAATTAGGGAAAATATCCCGAGTTTTTGAGTATTTTTATGTTTTTATTATATTACAGAAAGTTAATATTACATTTAGGAACAAGAAAAATGCGTCTTTATAAATACATAGGGTAATTAAGTACCTACTCTTTTTTAATATACATATTATATAGTTTTATGTGTACACAAGTATGGAGTCTTTTACCTCGCTTCTACAACAAGGACATTTAGGGAATGGATCTCGTTCAACGATTGACTGCGCCTGCAATTTTAAATTGCATTCAGAACAAACTTTCAAATGTCTGCATGGCATAAATAAAACATTTGGCGTCAAATCTTGACAAACGATGCATAGGTTTTGAGGCCCTTCATCTACTGGCGAATCTTTTTCAAATTCGTCTAGAGAGAGCTCATTGTCATCATCGTTTTCCTCAAAAATGTCATCTATGGGCTCCATTTCCTCACAGATGCCTTGGTTCCGGAAAGTCATCCTATTTAAAAATACCATGGGAGTGATCTGCCCCTTTTCCAACATTTCACTGGCTATCAAAATTTTAGCATGCCTGTTTTCGGATGTTTTTCTCCTTTTTTCGCCACTCGTTCCCCCACTTTCGGCAAGCAACTCAAGTTCACGGGATTTAAAGAATTCTTCAAATTTGAAGAAATTCCCATTTTTCTGAATTATACGCCCTAGCACACCGTTATATGCTTCAACAGCCGAGGTAGTACGTATTTCTTCTTTAAAAACAGAAATATTTTCAGGACCGACCTGTTAGAAATAAATAATTGTAAAATAAAAGCATTTTAAGCTAAACGGAAGAATATAGTAAACATAGGTACTTTTTGTATCCACTGGTTTTCAAAGTATTTAAAAAACTCCGCAAATTTAATTTTCATCTCCGATGTATTAATCTTTGCTTTTAATTCCATAAAAGCAAGTTTAATGCATTCTTTGGGAAGCAGGGGTAAAGCCAACATTTTGTGGTATAAAAGTGATGCCTCTTTAGAAACTCGAATGTGTGCTAATAAGCTCCTGAATTTCGCCGATTTATTACGCCTAATAGCCTGGCAATAATGAAACCAGCAACCTACTAATTTCGCATGTGGATAGATGCCTTTTAAGGCTGTACGCATGCCACCTTCGTAGTCCGTTATAAATACGGATGGACTCATCTTGAAAATATTTTGCTCGATGTATTCAAATAAGTTGGTGTAACTGCTCTTGGATTTATGTGTCATTAAAACAAAGAATAGTGGAAATATCTGTAATTAAATTTTATCTCATTTCAATGTTTATTTTTTTTTTAACAATTGAGAATGTAAATTATTGTATCTACGCGCTACTTCTTTATTTTATATCAGAAGCGGGGCGTTCGATTTTTAAGAATTTAAAGAAAATTAACAAGCAATTGCAAGGCTACAGTTACGATTATTTTAAATCAGATCTGCGAAGGAGGGAGGGGGCGCGCCGGCGCATGTTCGCGAGGAGCGCGACGTGCCGGCCCGCGCCGCGCCCGTTCGCGCCGTTACCGCGAGCGCGGCGCGGTCCGGCACGTCGCGCTAGTCGCGCCGCTCCCGTTCGCGCGGTTACCGCGACCGCGGCGCGGTCCGGCACGTCGCGCTCCTCGCGAACATGCGCCGGCGCGCCCCCTCCCTCCTTCGCAGATCTGATTTAAAATAATCGTAACTGTAGCCTTGCAATTGCTTGTTAATTTTCTTTAAATTCTTAAAAATCGAACGCCCCGCTTCTGATATAAAATAAAGAAGTAGCGCGTAGATACATTAAAAATCTATACACATATTACACTTTTTTTTATACTTTCCTTGCCAAAATATTCCACGTACACTATTATCAGCTGCCGGAAACATCCCTGTGGCACAACCTTAAATGTTCCATCCATCAAATAACGCCTGTTACCAATCGATATATTTTCTTCGATGAATTTCATCATGCGATTTGAGCCAAAAATGCAAAACGCAGATGATCTATCATCCGATTCGATGCAAGCTTTAAAAAAAGCTGTTGGATGCTGTTCGTCTTTGGTCCTTCCAAAATTACTCCAAATCGATTCTCGTTGAAAAGCCTCAACTACTTCCAACGGAGATTGTGGTGAAGCGACGAAAAGTTTGCTCACTAAATACTGCAAGCCACGTTTCATTTTGGGAAAATCAAATTTCGTTGTTGCTTCTTGATTCCTGAGTGAAGTCAAGTTTATTTCAAGTTATGAAATTCTAATGAATCCAATAATATAACACACTGACAAACATTAAACAACGAACATAAAAATAACATAAACGAGTTTACAAAATTATTTACATATATGAAGGACATGTTATCAGAAACATATTGTAACTACGCGATACATACTTTTCACAGACGTGTCTAAAAATTGAGCGAATGCCGCTCATAGCGTTAACATCACTTAACACGGTTACACTATTCACACAATCCATTTTCATTGTATTAAGCGCTTTGAATTCTTTAAAAATAATTTCACTATCACTATTGTGATTATGTCCACAAAACTTTTTTGGTCTTTGCAAAGTGTTGTCCGGCAACAAATTAATACGTGCTTTACAATTTTTTTCATAGCACTCATATTTATCAACACCATTATACACTGATTTTTTTTGATATAATTGTTTTTCATTGAAAACATACAAAAGTTTGCTGCCTCTTCTTTTGCCACTGACAATTTCAAAGCCTAAGCCACTATTACCGTCCATCTTCGCAAATAGAACTTAAATGACGCCCTGATGTGCAGCAGATGCTATTTTTCTGGTCATCATATTAATAACAACAGTTAAATTCACTGCTAAGCATCAATGAAAGTTGAATTTCACTCAAAAATAGAATAGTGAAATAAGTCCCCAAATTTGAGGACTTATTTCATACTTAAATTTGGGGACTTATTTCATCATGAAAGAAACCCCCAATTTTAAGTATGAAATAAGGCCCCAAAAACCCATGAAATAAATCCCCAATTTTGGGGATTTATTTCATATGAATAAAATCCCCACTCCATACAAAATTTTGGGGGGATATTTCGTTTTCATTTTGGGGGGTTATTTCATTGGGGGGTTATTTCCTGCAGCCAAAAAGAACACCACGTAAACCTTTGATTTCGAAAAAGGTTCAAGACAAGACGACGCGCTGTCATGTAACTTCTTTAACATCATTCTTGAAGCTGTACAGAACTCAGAAGTCAATATTTTTTTCAGAAGTCCGTTCAACTACTTCCAAACGCAGAACATACTTAGACTTACATTACGGAGAGAACTCAGCGAGCTGTCTGTGGTGCGTTTGCAAGTATTGAATCGTAGGCGGCGAAGATGCGTCTGGCTGTTATTGAGAACATAGTTAGAGACTGATTTCTTGAATCGTTTTCTGTACACGGTGCAATCGTGTGATTTTCTCCTAAGTCGACAAAACCATAAAACAGTAAAGCTACGATTTACCGGCCATTTTTTTGAGTCATTTAAATGGCGCTGTGACGTCAGGAAAAAATGTCGCATTAGAGCTACATTTAAGCTACGATTCGTCATTGAAAAAATGGCGATCACACGAAATGACTATCATCGTGGAATGCCATTGTCCTAGGCGTCAAAAGCAATCACACGGCCATTTTTTTCCGCCATTTAAATGGCACTTAATTCATGTCATTTGGTGCGCCATTTTCCTAGTCATTTAAATGACGCTGCCAAAAATGGCGATCACACAGAGCGACATTTAAATGACTGCTTTGTGACGGGATTTTTACGTCAGAGCGCCATTTAAATGACTCGAAAAAATGGCCGTGTAATCGTAGCTTAATACTTCTGTGTCGAATATAAAGGGTTTTTTTAGAAGTTTGGTTTTTAAACTGGACAGTGGCAACACTGTTTCTACGGATTGTCAATTTGACTGCTGAAAGTTGATTTGCGGTTAGTATCTACGACTTACCACTCTACGAAGAGTAGACTAACGCCAGAACAACGCGTGTAAATTGTGAAAACTTGGTTTTAAGTTATTCGGAAGCGGAACACGATGAATGATTATCTCATCACGTGCACTCTGGTGGAAAATACGCATCCCCAAAGACGACAAAGAGTGAAGTTATTGCCGTTGTGGACCACAGTTTTGAGAAGAATCCGAATGAGTCGATTCGCCATATAGAAACATGTTTTCTGACATCTTCGTTCCTCAGTTGAATGGCATTGAAGTGACAGAGATTTGGCGTCAACAAAATGGCGCAACATGCCACACGGTGGCGCGCGACACCATCAATTTATTGCGGGAAACGAGCGAGCGAATAACCTGAGCGAATAACCTTGATCTTGTGAACTGCCCTCCACGATCCTGTGATCTCACAGCTTTACATTACTTTCTTTGGGGGTATGTCAAGTCACTAGTCTAGGCCGATAAACCAAAGACGATTTGAAAATCAAAATTCGCCGTGTTATTGCTGAAATACGGCCTCAGGTGGTTGCTTGATAAAGTTGGCGAAAATTGGACTTCACGATTGACTTTCATACTTCATTCGAACTATCCGTGTGGCGCATATCCCCGAAATCATTTTTAAACAGTAATGGCATAAAATTATTTAAAATAAGGCTAATATCGTAGACATTAACATTAGCTTCGAGTGTTTTATTTCAGTCTAAATTTGTATACCTCTAAAAAAACACCCTTACAATGCGCAACCTTTGGAGGTAAAGTCGAGTCTAGTCCAGTCTAGTCTCATGCGCACAAGGAAGGTTTTATTTGTGTCTCCTTAGAGAACTTTTCATAACTCACAAACCGCTGGTTATAATAAATTCAAAACTTTGCGTTTTGATAGAGATCTACAAGTTCTACCGCCTGTTTAGTGGTATTTATGTACTTTTCTTAAGGGCTATAACTTCCCTACCAATTACCACAACGATGTGCATTAGCTTCACACGGTGACAGAGAATAGCAAATATAATTGGACACGTATTTCAAGGTATTTCGATTTTAAGCCATAAATAGATAACCACGTATTTTGAAAAATGCATGCTCTAAGCCCTAAGGGCTGTACTAGCTGTAGCTAATACTCTCCTAGAGTTTGCCTATTAATCGAGAATAACGCCAGGCAGTTACATAGTAAGTGAAAAGGTGTTTCCTCTTCCTCCTTATCCATGCAACAGCGACAAAAGTCATTTCCAGTGACTCCATCATGTCTTCCTAGCATACAGTAGGTACTCTGTCGGTATAAAACATAATTAAGATACTTTTTACAACCAATCTTTTTAGCTTTTATTTCTTTCGAATGGAAAGAATCTACCTATACAATTTAAGACAAATCCCAAGCTTGGTTTGGATGTTGCTGTCGAACCTTCGGCAACCTTGGTTTTTTTGGGACGATGGAAGGACTCATCTAAAAACCTATCCCGCTTCGCTGCTTGCTTCGGTTTGTTTTTCAGGCTGTCGTTGTATTCGTCAACGATTGCCTGATATTATTTAGTCCGCCTGGTCCTTGTCGTGGACCTTACCAGCCTCATTCTTTCCGATTTTCCCTAAGACGAAGAGGTACTTTCTTCGCATAGCTTTCCTGCGGATTTATGTTTGGTTTTGGGTGTGCGTTTTTGTTGTCGATTGGTTTGCAGTGCTTTTTTTTTAAAAGGGGATTTTAAATCCTGGAGCACTCACACGAATCTCGGTCCATTATACTACCAAGCAGAAACCCCTTTTTTTGATATAGTGGTGGAGAAACTCTGATATTAATCGTTTCTCGTTATGGTCGGTGGCGAGTATTGCTGTCCCCCGCCGGGTCTCGAACCAACGCCGGTCGGGTCACAAGTAATGACTCTAACCACTACACCATGGCCACCGCTCTCTCTGCTTAGTAGAGGGGCGATTGTCTCCTGACTGGCGGCCAACAATTCGTCCTCTGATGAGGTGCCAACCACCGCTGGTCTTTTAGTTAGTTTAGTTTTTTTATTTTTTTCTCTCCTTTTTCTTTCCATTTTGTTTTGTTGTTTAGATGTTGTTCCCACAAGTGAGACCGGAAGGGGTTGTCAATCCTGACAGAGCCGTCTTACCACGGCAACCCACTGATACAACCGAACTTGCTTTTAAACCACCTACCTACTGACCATACAGCCGTGTCGTCGGCACGGGTACCTCGACACCTTGGCTTAAAAGTGGGATTTTTGCTTGGGTTTACTTCCTGGGTTGCTCTTAGTTTCGGTCTAGAGACAATTGATTGGCTATATAACTCATTCAGAAACCCTCTGTTGTTTGCGCCTTCCACATGTCTCGTAGACTTACTACAAGCCCTTCCGTATCCAGGGCTCGGGACAGTAATACTGTCGGATATTTCAGAGACTTTCGCGAGGGGAGAAATCAACTTAGCCTGTAATTTGCATTTTTACAGTGCTGAACCCGACACGAAAGCCTTCTTCATAGAATAAACAATCAATATCCCTAAGGATCACGTTGCAATCATTAGCAGCTAATCACCCTCACAGTCAATCCTCAAAAAGGCTTCTCAATTGTGTACTCATTCACTTTGACAACATGCAGTTGCAGAGTGTATAGCACATTAAATAATTTAATATGAACGACAATCCTCACATCCTTAATTGCTGACTCACTACTTAAATTCGTTAGCTACAACCCTAAACGAATGTTCAAGTTGTGCAGCATGATTTTGTACAGCAGTTCTCGTCTCGTGAGCTCGTCAAGGAGAATTTCTGCTTCATATTTTTCTTTACACAGAAAGTAGATCGAGAGGGCCATGTCATCCTCGTTGTCATGTATGTCGTCCTTGATCTACATAGCCAAACAAAAATGCTCGCTCTCAAATATGCAAGGAGCTTTTGTTCAATTGTATCTACATTTTTGTATAAAGTAGGAGAGCGGGGGATGTGCGTGTGCCACCCCATCACCGCATGTATAAATATGTATGTGGCGCACAATGCAATAGAAATTTATTATCCTTTCTGTGCAGGAACTTCTTCCAATTTACTCCGTTTTATTTTACTCAAGATGACTCATCATCAACGGCGCAACATCATTATCGACATTGGTGCGGGGCGGCGCGGTGAGTTTGCTCATCAGGAGCAACAGTCACATCGTAGTAAGGATGACGATAACGCAGTATAGTCGCATTGGTGATATAGCGCGCGGCAGGTTACGTTTGATTGCCTCCACGTCGTCGTCGTTGTCGTCTTCAGCGCCGTGTCGTTGTCATTCCACCAAACCAAACTAACGTATATTTATAATTTAAAATCCCTCTCAGTCGAGTACACGTGTTCCTCGGTGAATCTAGGTTGCGAGTGTTTCACTGTCGAGGTGGTGGTGGGGGTTTTCGTGGGGATGAAAATGAATACAGAGAGAAATCTAAAAACCAAACAACGTATTCCGGTCATGATTTGCGACAACGACGACAAGTAAAGCGACAATGCAGCACAGAAGCACAGTCAGCGATTGTGCTTCCTTCCATGTTAGGACTAGAAGATGTATTGCGATACCAAACGATGTTTGTCCAGGGCACACACATGCTAACGCCCCCCATACCACCCGCCACCACACCATCGTGTGTGTGTATATGATTTCATAAATCGTTCCGCTTCAATTTTCCGACCTTCGAGCTCAGTGCTCTGAGTATTTACTTTATAAGAATTCAATTTTCCAATCAATCCGCCACTATTAACTCAGAGTCTGTGCCGATGCCGACTTTCTTCGATGGATGTTTAGAGGGGCCCCCATTGCGCCACGGCCACCCCAATGTCGCTATATAGTACAATCAATTCCTGCAGCTGCCGGGGAAGAGTTTATATTCCTTTTTGCGATTTAAGTCATAAGCTGGTTGCTCCTTGAGAAAACAATCGTAAATAAATAATAGAAAAGTGGAAACCTCCTTATGCAGCAGGGATTGTATCCAGATTTGTAATCCATAGAGGAATACACCGGGATGATGATGTGTGCGCGTTCTGTTGCTTATTGTGTGATTCACTTGTTGTTGTTGTTGCTGCTGGTGGTGGTGGTGGGGTTGGGTGGTGAATCAACAGGAGTGCACACTTAAATCTGAAATCCCAAATCTCAGTGGTTTCTATTTTTTTTGTTCTGTTCCCTGCAATAAATGTCTAATGCCGCTTCGAATGAGGGAACAATTTTGGATCGATTTCACTTAAAGAGGTCATATACCCAAATTGCTTACCTGGGGACAGTCTATCCATAACAGAGATGAGGATGTTATGCAAAGCATTTAGTTTCTGACAATTGCAGAGATCCGCCGTTCAGCCGAAGGGAGTCCTTGAATTAATTTGTATCATAGAGTAGACACAAATTTAGCCAATTTTACTTCCTAGTGGAGCCGGGTACGGTCCTCTGATTGTTCGATGCGAGGGGCCAAATATATTCAAATGTAAGTCCCAGAAATTCTAGAGTTTCCACTAATGTTCGTCGGAAGCTGGTAAGCAAAATACTTTCCAAAAGGTACAAAGCTACCTACCTCGAAGTAAACATTAATGACAGATCCGTGGAAGAATTACCCTAAAAAAGAAACCACTGCTACTTCGGTCGGGCAAAAAAATTTGGTTCAAAGCTTCTACCTCGAAGAATGAAAATTGTAGGCTTTACAAAACCCTGCTGCTTTATAGTTCCTTCCTAGTAATGGACAATAAGCAGGAAGTAATAGCTTATACTGAGATTTTTCGGAAGACGGATGGTCCTGCCTGCAAGGATGACCAATGGAGGAGAAGATAGAACAGCGAAATCTATGGCATGTATCAAAATGTGGATGTTGTCCAAAAGTCAAAATACGTCAACTACATTGCCTCGCCCACATCGAGCGAATGGACTAAAATGCTTCAGTTAAAACAGTCTTCGAAAAAAAGGCCCCAAAATATGAATTGTCATCTCAATTCGCAGAATTTTCCGCAATTTTTTGTTGTTGTTGCCTTTCGTGTAAATTTGTGGGGTGATTTTTCATTTTCAGTTTGGGGCCATTTTTCATTGGGGCCAAATTTCATATAGCCGTGAAAAAAGAGAGAACCTCCTTTTTAAAGAACAAGCCATTGATCATGCCAGCAGAGCGCTTCATCTGAATAACTGGCAGCATCGTGCCTGGGATCGCAGAGGATGGAAGACGGCAATTTCTCAGGCAGAGACCATTCGTGGGTCCGGAGGCCGTTTAATTTTAAGTAACTGCAACATTTTTACAGAGAATTCCCCCGCAAAGTATTGTTTTGATCGTCCAATTCCGAAAAAGAACCAAAAAGTTCGTCGTCACTTAAAGGAAGCTTATTATTAAAGTGTTCCCTATTCATATCCGACAAAGTGTCATTCATTGAGAGAGTAATTGTACTAGAATCATGAGACATCGCACAAAGGAAAAGGTCCACCCGCAGTCATTAAATTGGGGCCTACAATAGTGAACGCAGGTGGGCTTAAAGAACAAAAATATGATTCAGAAACAAGCGCCTTGGAAGAGATAGAAGCTCAGAAGGAAAACCTATGTACCAACCAATGAAGATGTGGATCTATTAGGTAAAAAAAAGAAGTTTACCATACCAGAAGAGACCTAACATTTTATGCCGAATTCGAACGGCTGAATGCGATTGCTCAGGACAGTTATACTTACTTACTTAAGATATCGCTACAGTCCGGGGTGGACCTGGGTCTCAAACAACAAGCGTCTCTAGCCAGCACGATCTTTGGTCAGCTGTCTTCAGTTTAGCACGCTAAGTTGGTTAAGGTCGCTTCAAATTGCGTGCGCCACATGTGTGGCGGTCTTTCTCTACTGCGCCGTCCCTCGAGTGTGGATTCGAAGATCTGCCAGGCCGGAGCATTCACATTCATTTACTCTACATGACCGGAGCCACCTCAGTTGTTGGACCTTCACTCTTCTGACCAGTTCATCGATGTATCTTCTTCTATTCATTCACCGACTATGTAGATGGAACCGAAAATTACCTACTCGAAGAATTTTGCTCTCGAAGCATCCAAGAGTAAGCTCATCCGCTTTTGATAGAGTCCATGCCTCTGCTCCATAAAGTAGGACTGGAATGATTAAGGTCTTATAAAGGGTCACTGTAGTTGTTCGAGAGAGGGTAATACTCCCCTGCTTTCTTAGCTCAAAGAAACAGCGATTGGCAAGAGCTATTCTTCGTTTAATCTCATCGCTGGTATCATTGCCCGAGTTCATAGCGGAGCCTTGGTAGACAAAGTCCTTAACCACCTCAAAGTTATGGCTATCGGTTATGGCGTTTGGTCTTATTCTTCGATGTTAGGTGTCTTTTCTTGTTGCCATCACATACTCTGTCTTGCCCTCATTGACCGCTAAACCCATCTTCGCCGCCTCCGTCTCAATACTCACGAACATTCCGCTGCATTCTGCCGATTATATCGATGTCAGCGTAGGCTAGTAAATGGACGGCCATTGGAAGATCTTGTCTCTGGTCTTAGCATTTGAGTTTTGCACTATTCTTTCAAAAACGATGTTGCAGAAGTCACATACCAGCGCATCGCCTTGACCAAATCCTTTTTTGACATCGAAGGTCTCGGTGAGTTCTTATTATCGACCGTGATGGAGCAGCATGCGTTCTCCATCGTCAAACGGATGAGTTTGGCAGGAATGCCAAAACTAGACATTTGCTCTGTATAGTTCGTCTAAATTCTGTCGTAGGCGGGCTTAAAATCTATAAAAAGCTGGTGGGTATCGATTTGAACTTCCTGGGTTTCTGCAACTCCATTATCTGCCGCAGTTTGAATATTTGGTCGATGGTGGACTTTCAGGTTGTTGACGAAAGGCTTCAAACGTTTACACAGCAGATTAGAGCCCCTATTGTGAGTGTCGATAGTTAATCGTTGATCGACAACTGTCGATCGATCGAGAACTCTGATTGTCGATTACGATCGATATTTGTCGATTTGACAGTCACTTGTAGTCGATTACAAATGTCTGATCGATGCTTTCTCTTGGCAGTGAAAAAATGTTGTGCGTACGAATAGCTAAAATCAATCAACGCAATCGACAATAATTGTCGTGACGATCGCTGATCGACAATCATAATAAGGGCCTAGATCTTGTATGCGATGTTAAGAAGACTGATACCTCTGTAGTTGGCTCAGTTCAGAGGGTCTCCTTTCTTGACGATCGGGCAAACAATGCTGAGGTTCCAATCATCGAGCATACTTTCCTCGGACAATATTTTACTGAAAAGTTTGTGCATGTTCCTATCCTATAAGTCAAGTCATCACCTGCCGCTTTGAACAGCTCGGCGGATAGGCCATTTAATCCAGCGACTTTGTAGGACTTAAGCTTAGTTATAACTATCTTCACTTCGTCCAGGTCGGTTTCACGAATTTGTTGATCTTCATAGTCCAGCTTGAATGGTTCATTTTGCCTGACAGCGGAATTTGTGTCGTCTTCGCCGATAAACAATCTGCAAAAGTAGTTCTTCCTTGTTTTCCATACATCTTCGGTTCGGGCTCTATAGACTTAGGAGGTTTTTTTTACACTTTGGGAAAACTTCCGAGCCTAATTCCAGCAGGAACATCTACTTTGGGTTTTTCGAACCTAAGACCCCTCGCTCAGTAGCTCCAGCACACTTAAGCCACTCCGCCTACCAGGATGTAGTGTGTTACTGTTTTGAAGGATTAGTCTTTAATAATAATGGTTAAGGGGTCGCTTAAAGAAACTATTATTAGGCCCTAGTTATAGCTATCATTGAAATGCATCATTGGAACAAATCAGTGGAATGGTGGTTTCATTTTTTTGACAAGTCGGTTATAGAAATCATTCAAAAATTCCTGTCAGCGAAAGAACCTGTCAGTGACTTTTCAACAAACGAGTTAGGTTTTTAGGCTAGAGTTGATCATTGAAAGCAAAACTGACAGCTGAGAATAGGAAGAGAATCGAACACATCAGTGAAACGAAAACAAATTGAGAAACGAGAATCAGCTGTTCATTGAAATCGATTTCGATCAGTGAAATAATAAAATTGAATTTAAAGAAAAGTTGTAGTCAGAATTAAGTAATTTCTTTCGTAAAAAAATTCCACAATTGATTACCTTTATTTTGATAACAACTAAAGCCAATATTGTTTGATTTATCGTCTTAAAATCGGAAAACAACATTTTCAATGAAGCATATCAATGATAGCTATAAAACTAGGGCTATAAGACTGAACTATAATAGTCGAATTGCTCCGTACGACCATATTCGCAACAGTGCGAATACAAGGGATTTATATTATTCGACCATAATGGCTTTTGGCTTAGTTTCGCTAAGTTTTCTGTCACTTGCGCTCACTTGCGAATGAGCGATCTTAAGGCCCCGACCCATAGAATCCGTCACATCCGTTGCGGCAATGTATTTGACTGACAGGTTGATAGAATACACAGTAGCTTATGGAACGTGACCCATGAGCAACGAACGTGCCGGATGCGACGTATAAAGTAGGTTTACTTTCTACTTTTCTGTCCGTCGAACCGTTGACAGTTGGCAGAGCGTGAGAGTAAGCATTTTCATTGGTGCAAATATAAGATAATGAGGGAAACTGTCTCTCATATGTCGTCGGCTGTCAACGTATGCGACGAATTCTATGGGACTGTTCGTTCCGTCGAATACGCCAATCCGTCGACGCAACGGGTGAGATGGATTCTATGGGTCGGGGCCTTTATTCGCACTTTTGTACGAAAACTTGACAGTCAGCTGTGCAGCCTGCAGTGTTTTGTATTTGCAAGAAAAATAATTTATTCAAATCAAAAAATGGCTTCTGTAGAGGGTTATGAATTTTTGTCCGAGCTTATAAATTTGGTGCAGGAAAATAAATTATTATTTGACAAAAAGAATGCATTTTATTTTAATCAAAAAAAAAAGAGAACGCGTGGGTAAACATAGGGACAGGGCTGACTTTATGCGACTAAAGTTGCATTTTGCCCATTTTTTTCTTTCTATCCCCAATGAGACGACTTTTCCAAAATTGTCCATATTTGCCCCTTTTCTGTATTTCGTTGATAGTTCTTCCCATTTTGGAAAAAAACACCCTTTTGTATGAAATACGAAATGTGACATAATAAATGCTTCACGAAACTACTTCACAATTAATTGGGATCTGAATGCGTCCTTTTTCTATCAGCCAGAGGTATCAGCTATTAGCTATTTTTGTCCTATTGTCATAAGTTTAGGCATTAACAATTTAGCTATAACCATGTTCAATGCAACAATAAGATAGAACGAGATGAAAATATGCGTAAGCCACTTAACTTTAGTGAACTCCCTCGTTTTTTTTCTGACATTTGTGGGCAAATTAGTATTGCCCCTTTTTCTACGCAAATCCCCTTTTGTTTGCGACTTTTTCAAAATCTTTGAAGTCAGCACTGCATAGGGACACAATTGAAAATAAGGAAACAACACAAAAACAATCGGCAAAACTATTTGACAGCCGCTTCCGTATACACACGCCTATTATGGGCTACTTAAGCAATTGACAGCACTGAAGAAAACTTGGCGTAGAATTATGACATTAGCTTCCGTTTGCTTTCCACTATTATAGTTCAGCCTTTAGTCTCTGACGCGGAGGACGAAATAAAACAAAATAACTTCACTGCAGCCGTACCACTAGCACTAGGCTTTAAATTTTTTTTTTTTTGTTTTTATAGTCCAAATATCGGTTGGAAATTTTAAGCCGATTTAACGCCAACTTACCTACCCAAGGGCTTTAAATAAAGCCAATCAATTTTAATGGATACGATACGGCTTTAATTACTCATCGATCCCAAACGCATTATGCCGCCGCCCACCAAGTGGACTATATTTCACAAAGGATACCGATATTCTTCCAATTTGCAGTAATAAGGATATTTATTGCATTTACCAAAAAATAATAATAATAATAAAAAAAAGTCACAACGAAAGCAACCTCATCCGATAATAATTGCAAGAAAATGTCGTAATTTATTTTAGTTGTCTCCGTCGCGCAAATAGCACGCGCATTAATTCAATCGTCCTGGGCTTGTTGGGCTTGAACGCCAACGGTATATATACCGTATACGCTATTCTGCTACTCGTTGAATAGTTCAATTTTGCCAGCGCTTATAAAATAAACATTACGGCAAATTGGAAAACGCTCGCTGTGTAACCCATAAAACATCTCCAACCACCACCACCAGCACCACTACTACACCATTTCTCATCTATATTAACATGCAATCTCACCTATAAACCGTGGGACAGCCATGGAGGCTTGCAATGATTTTTCAATATTTTCCCAATAAATATTCGATAATAACGATTTATACACACACACACATACATACATCGAGTCTCTTACTTTTATTTCCATCGACAGCAAATAAGGATACGAACGAACAAAAAAAAAACACACAACAAGGACTCTGGTACTATGGTAGGTAAAAAAAAATATTGCTACCGAAATTGCACATTTACCGGTTGGAACGTAGGTACAACGGAAGGCGGAAGGTATATCGTATACTCAACAAAATCATGATAAATTATCACTAACAAGGACAACACTTTAAACATTTATTCAAATATTATGCAAACGTTACATGTGAAAATTGCTGAGCAAAAAAAAAAACTGAAATAAAAATAAAAAAAAATTGACAAAATGCAGAGCGGTTGGCTTATGGAAAGTGTTTCTTCTTTTTTTTTTTTTTGATTTTTCTTTTCGAATTGATTTTCGGAACGTTATCTAGGAAGACGACAGAGTTCCATTCGGAGCAACAGATTCGGATCATTGTTGTGTCTATGCACTGTATGTTGTGAGCTGGGGTTGTGCCCTTTGAGTGGGATTTATTGGCAAACGATTCGAGAACGTAGCAAATTGCTTATTGAATGTCTTTTGGCCAATTGCGAATCCATAATAGAAATCAACATCGGCAACGACATTATACATATGAAGACTTTGAGTACGGGGCAAGTGAGTGATACAGTAACGACGAAAAGTTTACTATTAAGACGAAAACAAAAATTCTTTCTTACGCATCACTAACATAGGTTTAAAAAATGCTGCCTTAATCGAGTAGAGATCCCTTTCCATTTGTGCGCGAGTTATAAAAAGTCAAAATGAAACCAAGAACTCAATATGTAGGTAAACAATGTTTATTGACGAAAAATGAATAGCTAATACATTCTGGTTGATGGTCAAGCCCAAACTAACTTACAAATTATGATTTTTGTGTTTTGTCCAAAAGCTATTGTTACATATAGGAACAGTATTACTTCGATAAGCTTTTATTGTTGCTAAGCCAAAATCAACGCTTTATATATTGTTTTTACTTGTGCGTGAGAATTTTAGAGAACAAGATCTAATTTATTGGTCTACTGTGCATGATGATTGAATTTGCATGAGTAAGATCAAATGCATGTTGTGTTGTTTCCGTTTATGTTGAGACACATGTGTATACAAATTTGTTGTCCAATATGTATTTAGTTTAGTCTTATTGTTATTTTGCAAGTTCTTAGATTTAAGTTTAGTTGAAACATTTGTATGTATGTATTTTATTAGATGTAGCTAGCTTATATGTGTATTGTTATAATTTTGTGTTTTATTTATATTTGACATTCGAAATGGTAACTCAAATGGTTGTCTTAGAAATAGTAACTCATCATTAAATAGGTCATAGGATACGTTATGATTATGAATACGTAACTCCTCCGCCCTCAGATCAGAGTGTAGGCTGTAGAGTTGAGCTGGGTGAATACGATGCAGCTGGAGTGATGTTTATGTTCCAAGTTGGTGTTGAGGCGAAAGTGTAATTGGTGTTTATGGATGATTGGGTGCTCCGGCTCATACGTAGTAATTATACAACAAGCAGTAATGTTATTTTGTCGAAAATTGTTTATACAGTGACTCTTAGGGTAATGGGTAATTTGTATGCGAATGTTGGTATTAAAAATTGCGTATGTATAGTACAATATCAGAATATCTATAACCATGGTTTAATTGTTTATTAATTTATCATAACATTTTTTTTTTTGCTGACACTATTATAGCTAGAGAAACTGTGGAGGAATTGTCTGTCTGTAAACAAGATTTATATTTCGAGTTTCGTGTTTTAAAGAGAGGATTTTCTGGGATAGACATAGACATATTCAATCGTAAGCTATCGAATTTAATATACATTAATTTTTTGTAATAGCATAAGGTAATAATAATGATCTGAGTTCCTATTATTCCTTGTTTGAAATTGTCTTTAGTTTACTCATAACAAACGTATTGATAGTTCTACCTACATAACTAGATGTTTTCGTTTTTTTTTCTAATCATTGTTTTTGTTACTATTGGGAGTCTTAAATTTTCTTTTTCGCTTTATTTTATTTTTATGGGATTTCCTATTATTAATTGTTGTTATAACAGTCACTTTTCTATCTGTCCTAACGTTCAACTTTTTTGCCCTTGGTGTTAGCTTATTTCGTCTGTTGTTAAATTCATAAATTGTATCGTCCTCATTAAACGTTGGTGGTATTTCTCTATTTATATTTCGTTTGTCAATCGTTTTTTTGTTATGGTCTTCTATTTTACTTTTAATTTGTTCATAAAGTCTATTCTGAAAATGTTGCAGTTTATTTAGATAGTCATGCTCAGAATCATAGGATACCGATTGCGTGAACCTTGGTGCCCTACCTGTGAGCAGCTCTATTGGTGTTATGTTTATTACAGAATGAATACTCGTATTGTAGGTTGTGAGGGCCTCGTTCAATATATCTTGGCATATTTGTTTTTTGTCCCTGTCGTATATTATTCTGTAGATTTCAGTAAGAGTAGAATGAAACCTTTCTACCGGTGAATTCCCTGTTGAATTTTGAGGTGTTGTAATGTGTAGCATAATGTTGTATCTGTCACAAAACTCCTTGAACAAATTTGAATTAAATTCAGACGCAGAATCGCATACTATTTTTTTAGCAATGCCATGGTGTGCGAAAAATTCTCTTAATGACTGAATTATTTTGAAACTATTTCGGGCAGTCAAGATATAGGCGGATGCAAATTTTGAGAATCGATCAATTATGGTTAAAATTTGCTGATTCTGAATGGCATACACATCTATATGAATAGTATCTAAGGGCAAATTAGGTGTTTCTAGTATCTCATATTTTACTTTAGGAGGATGCCTATCATATTTTAGTACCTGACATTTTTCACAGTTATTAATCGTTTTTGTTATTTTACTCTTCATGTTTGGAAAATAATAAGATCTGCGAAGATGTTGCAGTGTTTCGTTAATACCTCTGTGATTAGATTTTAGATGGTAATCATTTATCACTTCATCTTGATTGTCATTATCTACTAAATCGGTTAACTTATCCCTGCAACGAATCAATTTGAAAATCTTACTATTAGCGAAGAATTTTGAATAAATTATTTGAACTATTTTAAAAGTATCATCATCGGTATATACGGCTGTGAGTTTTTTTGGCTTTAGGTAAGTTTTAAGTATCGTTGTAACTACCTGCTCATTGTCTATATCCGGTTGTCTAAAAATCCGACGACATTTGGTATCAAAAAGTTTCTTATAAATCATTGATGGATTCATTATTTGTTTTGTCTTTGCAAAAACTAATTGTTCAGTAAACTCATTCAAGGGTCGTTCTGAGATTGGTATCCCTTCATCCAAATTTTCTTCAGCAGAATGGATTGTTGATAAGTTAGAGCATTCTTCCAAATCAGACACATTATTTTGAAGGGACTCGCTGACGTTTATTTCTACCCGACTCAATGCATCGGCATTAGTATTTGCTGTTCCCTTTTTATAATGAATCTCGTATTCGAATTCCTCTAGCTTTAAGCGCCACCTTATAAGTTTGGAGTTTGCATCTTTAAGTGAAAAGAGCCAAGTAAGGGGTTTATGATCAGTAATTATCAGAAACTTACGTCCATACAGATAAGGGCGAAAATGTTTGGTTGCCCAAACGATAGCTAGAAGCTCCTTCTCTATCGTGCTGTATCTTATTTCAGTTTCCGATAATGTACGTGATGCATAAGATATAGGCTTGTCATTACCAATAGGGCCCTGACTCAAAACTGCACCTATCGCAAAGTTGCTTGCGTCTGTGGTCAAATTGAATGATTTAGAAAAATCCGGATACTGCAACAGTGGATCATTGCTTAAGATATCCTTACAATGCTCAAAACAACGGATATATTTTTCGTCTAGCTTGATCTGCCTTCCCTTTTTTAAGCACTCAGTAAGTGGTTTTGTTATCCTAGCAAAGTCTTGAATGAACTTCCTATAGTAGCCCAACAAACCTAGAAAAGATTTTATTTGTTTTGTCGTACGAGGAATAGGAAATTTTTGTATTGCCTCGATCTTTTCAGGGTTTGGTCTTACACCTTGGGAAGTCACAATGTGACCAAGGAAGGCCACTTCTTTGCGCAAAAACTCCGACTTGTCAAGTTGGATTTTAAGATTGAATTGTCGTAATCTAGAAAGGACTTTACAGAGATTTTCCATATGTTGCTGAAGAGAAGAGGAGAACACAATAATGTCGTCCATATAGACGAGGCATAATTTACCTTGCAAGTCCCCCAGGATATGATCCATTACCCGTTGGAATGTGGACGGGGCATTTTTCAGGCCAAATGGCATTCGAACAAATTCATAGTGACCATTATTCACTGAGAACGCTGTTTTCGGAATATCTCGGAGGTCAATTTCAATTTGATGAAACCCAGATGCCAAGTCCAAGGTGGTAAAGTACACGCATCTTCCTAACTGATCCAAAATATCAACGATGTTTGGAATGGGATATCTATCACTGATTGTTTTAAGATTTAATGCTCGGTAGTCGACTACCATTCGCCATTTCTGTTTATTGGAAGCGTCCATTTTTTTGGGGACAATCCATATTGGACTGCTCCATGGGGAATAACTTGGCCGAATGATTCCCTGCTCGAGAAGCTTTTGTACTTGGTTTTTGATTTCAGCTTTATGGACTTCCGGATATCGGTACGACTTGGTGTAAATTGGTATGTCGTTTATCGTTTTAATGCGGTGCTTGACTAAATTTGTGAATGACAGTTGCTCACCTTCCCTAAAGAATACGTCATCAAATTCCCTAATAGTCTTAAAAAGCGCTTTCTTCTCTTCGGCATTTAAATGATCTGCTCTAATAAGATCTGGTACATAATTATGAAGAATGTGTTTTTCTCCATCGGGGCAGTATTTTATTTCCATATTATGCACTTCCTGAAAGGGTGAAAATTGTTCTACCTTAAGTGGTTGTTCTAAAAATAGTTGCTGTTCCTGATCTGATAGGTTGATAACTTCTACACAGCTATACCATTCTACAGCTTTGTAGACACCCTCAGGTATATTAAGGTACTTATTTATCATTGTAGGCTTCAAAAAAATATCACCGTTCTCTAGATCAACAGGTAGCCTAGCAATAATTTTGGAGTTCGCAGGAATATGGTACACTTTTGAAATATAGTTGGGTTTGAAATGGATTGGGATAGTGGCATTTCTAGTTTCTAATAGTTTGTCCTTCAGATTAACTCTAGCATCTAGGTGTTTCATCATCTCTAAACCTATTAGGCCATCAAAATAGGAGTGAAATTTGAAAACCAAAAATTTGAACTTCTCATCTGTATTAAATTCTTTGAATGCGGAGAGAGTTACTTGTTGATTTAGTTTATATTTATTTAAAAATGTGGTTATGCAAATCGGATCTATAACTTCGTGGGTTTTTGGGTCTGTATGTTCAGGATTGATGAAGTTTGCCGAAGCACCTGTGTCGACTAGGAACTTCAGTAATTGTCCTGAACTAGACAGTATATTAATGTACGGTAGAATGCTAGAGCTATGTTTGTTTATGTCCAAAAATCCGATTGGCTGTTCGAGGCAGTCAACTGAAAATTTGTGTCATCGATTTCATTATTGGCTTCTTGAAAATTATAAGTGTTTTCTGTTACATCCTGGTTTTGCAAAGGTGGGTATTGATCTAGTTCAGAGTAAGTAGGATACGGTTCTGGGATAATAGGGTTTACATTGACTGTTGGGGGTTGGTAATAGGGTGTATGGTGTTGAATGCTATGTACTTCTCTAATATTGTAGTTATGATTGGGAGCTGTATTGTTGTCATTAAATGTGTTGTTATTTTGCCTACTGTAAGATGATGGTCCTCTAAAATTTGATTGCTGAGTTCGTACACGAGAATTTCCACTAGATATATCCATTGGAATAGGACGCGGTTGAACTGAATTGAATCGAGGCATTATGTTTTGTTGTTGGTTTTGAGGTGGGGTAAAATTATTTCCGTTTTGAATGGAAAGCGGTATATTTTGCCGTTGGCTATAAGATACCGGAACAAGTGCATGGTTATTCGGGAATTGTGGTTGCATATACTCTTTTCGCGGAAATGAACTTAGTCTGTAACTGTAAGGGTTGTTAAGCTGATTAGCGATTATTGGGCTTTGAGTAGTTTGATACGGTCTGGATGGTCTAGTAACATTTTGGCCTTTAAACATCATATAATAAGAGTTTTGCTCTTTTATACAGAAGCTGAATGCTTCCTGCAGCGTTGTAGGCCTCATGGCTCTAACAGTTGATCCAAGGGGTTCTATTAAACCAATCAGGAATGCATTCAAACACATTTCTGCATAAAGGCCGCTTTTGGCTAGAACTACATTCGGATCTTTTTCGTGAATATGGACATGGTTATTCAGTGTTGATAATATTTCTATTATCCTGGAGTAAAATCGTTCTAGTGTGTCATTCGATTGTTTAAGTGAATGAAGATCCCGTATAAGAGATGTCTCACTTCTTTTATCTGAATAATGTAAAATTAGATTAGCTTTGATTTGACTCCAAACTAAGGGCGTCCCAAACATATTTAAAACTTCATTTGCGGGACCCGTTATTTTATTCCTAATGGCCCTCATAATAATTCGAGCATAAGGAGTATCACTAATAGAAGTCATAATGGCTAATATTTCCTCAACATTATTAATAAATTCGTATAGCAATCGGCAATTGCCATCAAATTGAGGTAGGTCTTTAATTGCGTCCGGGATTTTAAGACTGTTAAAAATACTGTTTATTGCGTCTAAGCTCACGTTGTTCGTAGTATTTGTAGTGCTATTTTCAACAGTCTGATTACCATTATTACCTATACCATTATTTAACAGATTACTTAAATTATTACTTAAAGCAACGCTTGGCTCGGAACCGCTAATTCCTATACCATTTGGATAAACATGTTCTAAACCTATGCCAGAAACTCCGTTAACATTTGCATTTGCCATGTTAGCGTTATTAAGATCTATATTATCTCTCGAAATCCGCAATTCCTCCTCACTTTCACTCTCTTGCACACAATATGGTTTATATAAGAATGCAGTTGTATTTCTATATCTAAATCTATGTGCTAATATTTTTTTTCTATGGTATCTATCAGACATATGCATATACCAACGCAATTTTTTATATATATATATATATATATTTTTATACATATAATTTCATATATATACTTTTTTTTTTTTTTTTATTAAATTTTTTAAGATAAAGGAATTGGAGATAGAGTTTGTAATAACAATTAACGACTCACACGATGTTTTGCTGCGAGATTAGTTGTAGGTTCGTCCTGGGCTGAAGAATGAAAATCCTCCACGTTGTAAGTGTGCCCCGGTCCTCTTTGTTATCCACTTTACACCAATATGCACTTGATGCGAGGTTCACGTATAGTCAATAAGTTTATTAATAGTTTATGCAATATGCACTTGCACTTAATGAAACCAATATACTTTTGGTTTTTAGTTAATAAGGTTTACTACACTTTTACTTAGTAAAGAACACTTATCCACTATATATTTTATATGGATACGCGACCTCCGGATTATACAAAGTTTCGACTGCGCCAGTTATAAAAAGTCAAAATGAAACCAAGAACTCAATATGTAGGTAAACAATGTTTATTGACGAAAAATGAATAGCTAATACATTCTGGTTGATGGTCAAGCCCAAACTAACTTACAAATTATGATTTTTGTGTTTTGTCCAAAAGCTATTGTTACATATAGGAACAGTATTACTTCGATAAGCTTTTATTGTTGCTAAGCCAAAATCAACGCTTTATATATTGTTTTTACTTGTGCGTGAGAATTTTAGAGAACAAGATCTAATTTATTGGTCTACTGTGCATGATGATTGAATTTGCATGAGTAAGATCAAATGCATGTTGTGTTGTTTCCGTTTATGTTGAGACACATGTGTATACAAATTTGTTGTCCAATATGTATTTAGTTTAGTCTTATTGTTATTTTGCAAGTTCTTAGATTTAAGTTTAGTTGAAACATTTGTATGTATGTATTTTATTAGATGTAGCTAGCTTATATGTGTATTGTTATAATTTTGTGTTTTATTTATATTTGACATTCGAAATGGTAACTCAAATGGTTGTCTTAGAAATAGTAACTCATCATTAAATAGGTCATAGGATACGTTATGATTATGAATACGTAACTCGCGCCACCTAAGTCGAGGTCTTCCTCTACTGCGTTATCCCTCTCCCCCCAGATTGGAATCGAAGACTCTTCAGGCCGGAGCGTTGGTGTCCATTCGCTCTACATGACCTAGCCATCTTAGTCGAGTGATACGTACTTTTCTGACCAGGTCAATGTCGCTGTACAGCTCGTAGAGTTCGCTGTTAAATCTTCTCCTCCAAAGCCCGTCAACGCAAACGAGACCGAAAATCACTCGAAGAATTTTGCGTTCGAAACGACCAAGAAGATCTTCATCCGCTTTTGTTAACGTCTATGCTTCTGCGGCATAGAGTAGGACTGGGATTGGGATGATGAGGGCCTTATATAGAGTCTCCTTAGAGTCTCCTTAGGCCTCACTAGTCAGTTCCTTTCTTAGGCCAAAGAAACAGCGGTTGGCAAGTGTAACTCTTCATTTGATTTCTGCTGTCGTGTCATTGTCAGAGTTTATAGCGGAGCCGAGGTAGACCAAAGTCCCGAACTACCTCAAAGTTATAGCTGTCTATCGTGACGTTCTGTGCGATTCGTCGATGTTGTGTGTGTCTTGTTGACAATATGTAGTTTGTTTTGGCCTCATTCACCACCAAACCCATTTTGACGCTTCTGTGCTAATATACATGCAAACGCATCAGTAACAGCTCGCTGCGTTCTGCCAATTAAGTCAATGTCGTAGGCGTATGCAAGTAGTTGCACAGACTTTTGGAAAATTGTGCCTTAGTTATTGGCTTGCGAGATTCGCAGAATTTTTTTAAGAATAATGTTAAAAAAGTCGCATGACAGCGCATCACCTTGTCTAAATCCTTTTTTGACATCAAAGGTATCGGTGAGATTATTTCCGACCTTTAGGGAGCAGCGAGCGTTCTCCATCGTCATTCTGCACAATCTGAAAAGTTTGGCAGGGATGCCAAAACTAGACATGGCTCTGTATAGCTCGTCCCTATAAATGCTGTCATATGCGGCCTTAAAATCGATAAAAAGATGGTGAGTATCGATTTGCACTTCTTGAGTTTTATCCAGTATCTGCCGTAGTCTGAATATTTGTTCGGTTGTGGACTTACCGGTCCTAAAACCACATAGGGACCAATCAGCTCGTTGACGAATGGTTTCAGGAGCTCACGTAGAACAGCAGATATGATCGTATAGGCGATGTTGAGGAGACTGATGTCTCCAGTTTAGATGGTCTCCTTTCTTGTAGATCGGGCAAATGATGCTGAGATTCCAATCATCAGGCATACTTTCCTCTAACCACATTTTAGAAACGAGTTGGTGTATGCTCGCTACCAAGTCATCTTCCGCTGTCTTAAAAAGCTCGGCCGATAGACCGTCCGGTCCTGCAGCTTTGTTGGACTTCAGCTTGGATATTGCTATCCTTACCTCATTTTGGTCAGGTGGACGGAAGTCTTGGCTTTCATCGCCCAGGTTGAATGGTTCATTCTGCCTGACGGCGGAATTTGAGTCGTCTTCGCCGTTTAGCAGTCTGCAGAAATGGTTTTTCCATGTCCTCAGCACCGACTGTAACTCTACTACAAGGTTTTCTTGTTCGTCTCTACAGGCTTCTGTTCGGGTCTTGTTCCCGTGGCACGTTCTTTTTACCTTTTGGTTAAACAAACATCCGAACATTGTTTCTGGAGTAGCACCTCTTTATTTCCTCGATCGCGCGCTTCTCATGCTCTTTCTTTTTCCTCCGGAGAAGCCGGTGTTCTTCCCTCCTTTTTTGCTCGTAGAGCTCACGAGCTGCTCTCGTCCTTCTCTGCAGGGCCGGCCACTTTGTAGACCAGTTGCTTTGCTGCATGTGCTTGGCGGCACTCTTCATCAAACCAGGGGTTTCGTGGTGGTGGTCGGGTGAAACCTAGCACATCAGTTGCGGCTTTTCTTATGGCTTCTTGGCATCTATGTCACTGATCTTCAGCATTTGATGCTGGCTTCATAGGTGAGGTTGAGGGAGACGCAATCGGCAAGAGTTCTGGCGGTTTGTTGCGTTTGTAGCCGTTCAACGTTAAATCTCCTCACAGTATTTTCTCGTTGTTATGGTGTCTGGAATATCCGCATACGTACCTTGGCTACAACAAGGCATTGATCCGAGTCCATGTTGGTCGCTCGGAAAGTTCGGACATCTAGAATACTGGAGGAGTGCCTTGCGTCGATCGCAGCATGGTCAATTTGATTGACCGTTTGATGGTCTGGTGACCGCCATGTTCCTTTGTTAATGTTAATGTGTGGAAACCGTGTGCTTGCTATAGTAGCATTACGTCCCGCAGCAAAGTCAATTAGCCTAAGTCCGTTTCCACACGTGGTGTCGTGTAGGCTATACGTTCCGATTGTACTACCAAAGATGTCCTGCTTTCCTATTTTGGTGTTAAAATCACCCAAGACAATTTTAACGTAATACTTAGGACATTGCTCAGATGCCTACCCTGACTAAATAAATAGGTTCAGCTCAGTGCGCCCTAAGACGCTAGGTCCCACGTCAAACAAACCTTAATGATTTTGATGCTATCGGAAAGTGCCAACGATTTTACAGATGGCATCGAATTTCAGTTAGGTTTTGACATTTGTGTCTCTGCAACGGATTTTGGTAAACGAATTGAAAACGTTTTCTTACAGAACTCAAAAGATAGACAGTCCAGAAGCTGATGGGTGTTGAGTGTGAATGGTATAGGTAGGTAGGTGTGAGGGTTTAAAAAAAAGCCCAAGTAGCACTATGTGCGTTTTGTTACCACAATCTCATTTGACCTGGTTGTTTGTAAGTTTGTCGAAGAAGGGTTGTTTAGATCAAGCCTGTGGAACTCAGAAATTTTTTTTCTTTAGTGCTACTCTTCGAGACCTCCTTAAGAGAGTCAAAGAATGGTTTTCCCAGGGATCGCTGTTTGGTCCTATCTAATGTCGGACAGACGCTTAGGTAAGGTAGTAAGTGAGCGATAGCCTTGATGGCAGCTTGACTGTCAATGAATACGTCTATCTTTTGCCTCGAAACTGTGTTTGTACGTAGTTTACTTAGCGGTAAGGCTCGCGGATGGCAAGTATTTCCGCCTGAAACACAGTGGCCGTATATGGAAGCATAAAAGATTTTGAGATGTTCAGAGACCAAAAAATACACCCCCACCTACTCCACAGTCTATTTTTCAATCGTCCTTTTCAACCCTAGATTGTTAAATTTGAGTCCCTGTCCGCCTTGCCAATCAGGAAGGGAATTATACTTGAAAATATTTTGTAAAAATCATTTTGGGAATGATGTAGTCCGTTGAGGGTCTTACACTGTTCTTTGGACTTTGTTGAGTTTGGTTAAGTTGTACGCTTTTTTTTGTTTTGAGGCGACCACCAAACTATTGACCCATAGGTGAGGATTGATTGTACAGCGGCTGCGTATATCCAAAGAGTCAGATTTGATTGAAGTCCCCAGCATCTTTTGCCAAATATTCTGCATAGAAAAATATGTATATGCTTTCTTAACCCTTTGTTTGATGTTGAGTTTCCATCAGTTGAGCTTGGAATCCAAGATCACACCCAGATACCTAGCACTCGACGATAAGGAGAGCGATTGGCAGCTTAGGCGCGAAAGTGTAAAGTCGGATATTTTGGTCTTGGTGGTGAAAAGCATCAGTTCCGTACCACCAGACAGGCGTCCTCTTCCTCTATAGGTAGGCCCAAGATGAGATGGTTATATCAAGTTCATAATCTCTCCTCTACCCGTATGTATAAGAAATTTATTGAATGTATCTTCATAAATATTTTGCGAGCAGCATCTGTCCATTCATCTTGTTTGTTCTTGTATGATCTACCGAGAGATCTTAATAGGATTTTTTATCTACGGCAGTTTCATCATGAATTTGCGTTAGTCCAATGCCCATCCTTGTTGGACCCGTCTGCCAAACTACGAACGAAACGTCAGAACGGAATTAAAGTAAAAAGCAACATATATCCTTCAGCACGGTCGGACTTAAATGGCGCTACAATTCAGGCTGTACATGGCCTCAACTAACAAGCATCTCTCTCGAGTTATACGAGTCTTATTCTACTCTGTCCAGTTGGGGCCAAGCCGGCTGAGTCCCTTTTCTTTTAAGTACCACTGTCTGTTCTTTTAGACACCATCGCCCACTTCTTTAGCGCTTATAATAAATTGTTTAAAAATATTCAAAAGAAAAAAAGTGAAAGCTTTAAGTCAGACAAAGATGGAAGAAGAGCAAAAAAAAAAGGCGAAAAATATCAATCGCCACTTGCATGGCGAAAAGAATTGAATTGAATATCACTTGGCTGTTACAAGAAACTTTTATGGATGTGCGAAAAGGTCCTTGTTAGAACCGAGCCCTATAGCAGGCAGGCAAGCAAGCAGCAGCGAATGGTTTCTCATTTATGCATGCATTCGGGAAATCGACATCGCCCGGCATATCATACATCCCACACAATGTAAAATTTGCTACCACCATCATCCTATTTTCCACGTACTAGTACAAGTGGCTCGTTTCAGATACTTTTTTACGAAGGAAGAATTTTTTTTTCTTTCCTGGCTCTGCTCAGTATTTCTGCACTCGGTGTGATGTGAGCCAGTGACAAGGACACAAAATCTATTCAAGCATAAGGAGGACGAAATTTATTCAATTTTGATATTTTATTCCCATGTGATTCTCTTGGCAATTTCATATATTGTGCACCATTCAAATGGAATTGTGGACGGGACATTATTCGAATTTGTGTTCGTAGTTTTACATTTTTACTCATATAGCATATAGCAGTCTCGTCTCGTCTGCATAGTGTCCTTTTCTTTGGTTGGATGCGCTGCACCAGCAGCTCTTAGGGGAGAAAGATTGTTGAATAACGTGCAATAGATGGGACAAAATAAATATTACAAATTTACTGTGCACTGAAATGTGATTTGAAATAATACGTTGTGTGCCAGTGCCAGTCAGGCAGCCAACTAAGGCTTAGGTTTTGACAAAGCGGTGTATGGAGAACTAAGAATGCATTTTCTATATAAGAAAACGTCTAAGGACATCTATTTAGACGTGTCTCTGTCAATGGCAGTTGTCGCTATGGGGAACCAATAGTGGCTACATTGGAGGTATATATATAAGTAGAAAAGAACCTCATCCAACTTAAAGTGCGCAGCTAATTGTAGTTTTCTTGGAACCGGCCTGAACTAAATCATGTTCATAATCATGTTTGTTTGCTCTCTGTCCGATTGAAATAAAAGAAATGTATGTGTCCAGGCGTTGACAGATTCGAAGCGAGAAGAAAGATTGTCTCCTTGCCTGCGGCACCAAAAAGAATTTCCGCTGTCCAAATGAGCTGCGCAATAGCGGAGTGGTTAGTGTGCTGGACTACTGTGCGAGGGGTCCCAGGTTCGATCCCCGGAAAACCACAAATTACATCTTAAGGTTTTTTCTACTGCGCCACCTCTCGCGAACGTCTGACAAACATCCGAGAGTATAACTGTCGCGAAAAAGCTTCTCAGTGTAGCCATTCGGACTCGGCATAAGATTGTAGGTCCCTTTCATTCGTCCCAAAAATACAAACTCACACAAACCGAATGGTTGTGAGAAGCTAGGCCTAGGGTGTCTACACGCCTGTTGCGCCAACCATTTATTTATTTTTTTTTTTTTAATGAGCTGCCAGTCGTCAGAGCAAGATTGTTTTGTCGCGTTGCAAATTGTGCAAGTTTGGGGTGGACAGTTGGACAGCCACACATCTAGGTTTTTCGCCTTTTCGAATGAAGTCTGGCTTTAGTTATTATTTTAGAAAACGGGTTGAAGGATATGTATGGCATTGCTTCTTTCCTTTTCGAACCTTCTATTCTTTGATCTTCAGTCTCTGATCTCCGATGGCTCTTCCTGACATCCACAAGCTATACTGGGGTCCGACATTAAATATTTTACTTAGGAAACTAGTATATGAGAAAAATCAAGTTACACATGTGTGTCTTCAGTCTTGTCTACCTATTTTGCACGCAAGATAAACATTTTCGAAAATTCTTCGAGGCTGCTCACCTAAGTAACATTCAGCATTTACACCACATTTCTCTTTCTTTCTTGTTTAATTTTCTTAAACTCTCAACTTCACAAATGTAATCTCATCTCTATTTGAATAAGTTATTCAAATAAAAAATATAATTTTCTTATTGAAAAAGTTTCTCTATACCTTTCGATATACTTATGACGGTCCATAAAAATGATTAAGAAAAAAAAATCGAAAAAATGCTTACCCATGTTTCCAAATTAGTTCAACTTATTTTGATTTCTTTCTTTAATCGGATGTCGCTTAATTTATTCGCAAAGCAAAAAAAAATCCCTAAATTCTGGTTGAGGGTGAAATTACAGTGTCACCACTCAGCACATTATTAACATCACAACAACTAAGGCCGCGACTAAAGCAGGGGATGCTCACCGGAATCCTTATAAATCCAAATCCTCAAACCTAAAACAGCAAAACAACAAAAAAAAAATGTTCTTCTTTCGCCTGAAAAAAAAACACTGCAAGAGACTCCCCTCGTCTCTAGAAAAGAAATTAATTCCAACATCAACATTATTTAACGCTCGAATCGAAGTGGAACGCGTGCAAAAAAAAAAAAAAAACAAAAATTTAAAAATCCACTTCCCAATTTCATTTCCTATACCTACTGGGCTTGGTCGCAATATAATTTTTTGTACACCCCGCAACATTTCTCAGTAATGGAGGTCCACCGTTTTTCTTTTCAATTTCTTACGGGAAATTTAATCAATTAAAAATTTGTAAGCAAAACTTTACCAACGCCAGGGGTAGGTAAGGTATACGGATTGGATTTCCATTCGCTTGTCGGGCGGAGAAAGTATCAACAAAACACTTGTGAGTTTTTATTTTTTATTCGTTTTCTTAACTAACTATTCATCTTTAGATACTGTATCTTCTGGGATGTCTTCTTCTGGGGTGTCTTCTTCTGGAACGTCGATTTTCTCGTTTTCAATTGATTTTACGTCAATTTCTTTCGTCTTGAAATCATCCACGGATGGGACATCTGTTGCGGGCTCTTCTGCTTCATCATCTTTGATAATTTTATGATCTTCGTCGTTAGAAGAATCAACTGCGGCTGCTACTGGTTCATCGTCTTCTTCGTCATTCTTCTCATCATCAGCAACTGGTTTCTCAGTTACGGCCAAACTGAGCTTCTTCAACATCTCAACCTCTAAGACATTCACCAGTTCTTTCATCGCCTCTTTTGCTTCTTCTAGTTGCTGTGAGTTGGTCTCCACGTGAGGTGTCTCATCCTCTTCGGATTGGTCAACATTGGCAGTGTCGCTTGGTGCTTCTTCATCAGCACCCTCAGATTCGGGCACTGGTTCAATAGTCAACACTTCTGCGGGCTCATTTTCGGCCATAACTTGGTCGGCTGGTTTGACGATTAGCATAGCTTCACCATCATTACCGATTGTCATCAGAATCAAGTCTGGCTTCTTTTCCGCATCAGTTTCATCATCTACCTGCTGATGGCGGACAAAATAAATATTTTAAGGTTAATGACATTTAAATGATTCTATATAAATAAATAAATAAAAAGTTAAGTCTTTATCGCTTTTGTTTACTTCGAGCAAGTTCTTGGTGTCGATCTCATTGAAGGCTTCTGCTAATTTTGGATTGATCTCAAGCAACGGTGTGTCGCCCTCACGAATGTAGACGGGAACATAGCCATCTCGAGGCTCCAATTCTTGGTATGGGGCAGCATCTGTTTGAAGAAATTTTTAAACAAGTTAGTGGCTAAATTATTAGATACTTTTAGAATCTATTTGACTGCCTAAATTGGTTTTGTGGCGAATAGAACTTTGCGTGGAAAGGCACGGGGCACAAATTCTAATTATTTTTTTACTACGACAAATGCACAACGTTTTGTCGTCAGAAACTCTGTGAAAATCAAGAGCCTACTCTGAATGCGGTACCCAACTGAAAACACCTGTGTTGCCAAATATAGTTAGGTATATAGAGCCATGTCTAGTTTTGGCATCTCTGCTAAACTCGTCAGATTGTGCAGAATGACGATGGAGAACGCTTGCTGCTGAATAAATGTCGGAAACAATCTCATTGAGATCTTTGGTGTCAAAAATGGATTTAGACAAGGTGATGCGCCGTCATGTGACTGTGTCAACATCATACATGAGAAAATTGTGCGGAACTAGCGAGCCATCACCAGGGGCACAATTTTCCAAAAATCTGTGCAACTACTTGCATAGGCTGACGACGCGACGTCGACATCATTGGTAGAACACAGCGAGCTGTCACCACAAACCAGTAGGAATAGACCGTCGACTCCTCCCACATAACGGACTTTGCTTACAAGCTGCCGGCGAGACCAAGATTTGTCATGTATTGGTGCTGTACAAAATCAAAGGGGCGCCATTAACGGACGCATACTTGAAAAATCCTGGTCGCATGTTATTGCATAGAAAAACATTGCCGCCATTAATTTTGACATTTACACGTATTCACAGACAGGGAAATTCTTTCCGGGGGGAATCGGGTAGGTGTACGGGTAGTCGGCGGTCTATTCTTACTGGTTTGTGGCTGTCACCGGTACGTTTGCAAGTATGTATCAGTGCAGAAGCGGTAAAAAAAAGGTTAAGTAATTCACAGGGTAAAATACAAAATACATGCTGCCAACAAGAAGGGACATAAATAACATCGGACCGAATGTAACGTTAGACAGCCAAACCACTATGTACAACTAGACCGCCAACCTCCGGACACCTACCCGATTCTCCACGGAATTAATTCCCATGTCTGTGAATAAGTGTGAAATGTCAAAATCAAAGGTGGCAATGTTTATTTTGTATGATATACCATGGGCCTAAGATTATTTAAGTATGCGTTCGTCAATGGCGCTCCTTTAATTTTGCACAGCACCAATACATGAAAAATCCTGGGCCCACAGAAAAGTACGTATCACTCGACTAAGATGTCTAGAACATGTAGAACAAATGGACCAACTATCCGGCCCGAAGAGTCTTTGATACCAATCCGGTGTACCATCCAAACTGTCGAAACGTGTCGCTGAGACCAGAGTATATCCATTAATTATAATGGATATACTCTGGCTGAGACTACCCAACGAATCAACGCTATCAAACACAAACGACATTAAATATCTTGGAGTTAACTTTAACGAGCGATTTGGATTCAATCCACACCTGAACACTGTTCTAAGGAAGTCTGCATCCGCGTTTCACTGACTCAACCCACTGATAAAGGAGCAGAAAGGACTCAGTAAAAAAGCCAAACTGAAAGACTTACGTCTTTCCCACCATTCCTAAGGCATACATGAAAAAGCTGGCCATTTCACAGAGAAAACTATAGGAAGGGTCTTCGATTCCATTCCGGAAGAAAATCATCTGAAGTTCAATTTCAATACACTACGAAGAAGCCACCATTACACCTCTGGAAAAGTACAGAGAATACATCCAGCTATTCAAACCCTCTAGTCCGAATGATTGCTGACAACCCACACATTTCAGAGCCTCGGTACCTCCACGTATTGGCTCTGCTTTACGAGCAGGGCCGGACCAACCATATGTGCAAGATGTGCAAATGCACAGGGCGCCAAGTTCTGGGAGCGCATTGCTAGGAGTAAGGCATACTGTCCACGTAGCTGCGCTTCATACGCACGCTTTTGTCATTTGCAGCTTGTTGTACGCTTGCTTGCAGGTTGCAGCTTGCATATAAACAAACGAATCTCTGTCCAAAAAGAGTAACAAATTTCTCTTACAAAGAGAACATGTAGCTTTGTATTTTGTATATGAATTATTATGAAAATATAGCATTCTCTTCTCTTCCACTTCAGATTCTCAGCAGCGTTGCCGTTTTGACTGCTTTCCAGTCACATCTGACTGGATTAAAATCCGTTTAGCTGGAACATTTTTTAAAATCCAGCCAGCTGGTTTTTTAAATGTTTCGTGTAATTTCTTTTCTATCAGTATAAATTTTTAAAATTAAAAGTGGCAATAGAAAAAAATAAAAAGAAGACCAAATATTGCTTGAATTTAATTTTTCTGCTCTGAGCTTGAAAGAGCTAAAATGAAACAACTTATGCGTTTGCATTTACACAAGTACTTGCCTTTTCTAACTTACAAAGATGTTTGAAACTGAAAATTTATCTGCTGTTGTGTGAGGTTCAACTAAGTACTAATATAAATATTACATACGACATACGGGAATGAAATTTTGTGAGATAACTTCTTTTTACGGTCGTCAGGTTGGTATTAAAAACGGGCAATGTCGGTAAAGTAGTTCGGTTACCTCCCACTCCCTTACAAAGCCAAAATTAGATAGGTACCTGAATAAAAAGCATTGAAAGTCTACTTCCTGGGTGATGTGGAAAAGACTTATGCATGTGTGCAAATATGAAAAAAGGGCGTTTTCTGTAAATCTTGCACAGGGTGCTTGTTTGGCTCGGGCCGGGCCTGTTTACGAGGATCTATTCCCAAGTGACACCGACATAGCAATACCCTGATATAGTATATATATGTACATATATACCCCCCTACAAATGGACCGAGACAACCCACCATCGATGATAATACCAAAATGAACAATCAACTCAACCGCCACAAGGACATCGGTTTGAACGCACTACTTCTCGCAAACGTCTGACAAACATCCGAGAGTATAACTGTCCTGAAAAAGCTTATCAATTAAGCCGGTCGGACTCGGCATAAAATTGTAGGTCCCTTCCTTTCGTCCCAAAAATAAAAAAAAATATAACACACGCAAACGAATGGTTGTGATTTGATTAGCCATTCCTAGGGTGTCTACACGCCTGTTGCGCCAATTATTATTTTTTTTTTTTTTTGTATAAGTTAAAGTGTTAACAACAAACAAACAAACTTGTACGTTGCAGTTTGTTCCAAATCTCAACTTGAAACCTCTTACCTTATGGAAATTGGGTATACTAAGCACGTAGAAGCTGGTGATGAAGTTGGAAACGTGACGAACTCAATGTCATACAGCTACTTTTAAAAACGGATCGGTGGTCCATGTTTCAGTAGTTGGATGACGTTAAAAGCTTGTCCCAAAATCGGATACCAAGAGGTCCTATGGAATTCGAGCCATCAAGTAAGTTTCCTCTGATTTGGGTCAAAATATGATGACTCTATTAAGTCTATCATCTCCCATCTTAGAGATCACCCCTGTTAATCTAGAGTCGCTAGCGGAAGATGGTAATCTTTTCGCCAATAGTTTGCCAATAAATGGCACATTTTCGTTAGCAGGCATAGGCCGTTTTTAACCGCTTGACACAAGCCTCAATAGGAAACCTATTTTTCATATAAAATTTAATTTCAAGTGACTTGAAATTGTTTGTTTCTGCTTTCGGGTTGATCTTCATTAGTAAGATTATAACTACCGCTGTTCTACTAACACTTTTGATGGATGTTCTCAGAAATATTACATTTTGCAGTGACGCAAGTCATGTAATTATCAAATGAGCGTGATGATGACTATGCAACAAGTTTTATCGTATATTTCAGGTTTATGTAGGTACTAACCATATTCAAAGAAATTTTGTAATTCTTTCTCATGTGCCCATTCCATTGAAGCAGTGATTAAGTCAGTCATAAAAAAAGATCACTTTATCAATAACCTTGAGTTGTTGTCACAGTACAAGTATCTAATAAAGTAATAAATTGCACATCAGCCATTGTAATCGCTTTCAATTAAAATAAAAGCTAACAGAAATAGTTAGCACAATTGTAAAGGGTGTCCCATAAATCACTCAAAATTTGAATTTTGCGCCTCTTAATAGTACAGCGATGTCAACGGAAAAAAAATAACAATGTGACAGCTGACAGTTCGGGGTTGGTAAAAATGGAGCGCTATTGAGCAATATTTTGTGTCATGTGCATGTCACAAGTCGTTCAACAAAAAACATCGAAGCAGTTCGCGAGAGTACTGCTGGCTGACAATCCAGGAATATCAATACGACAAGAATTTGACGTTTCGAGAAGCTCTCTACAGCGAGTTCTCCCGAAAGACTTGAAACTTCATGCTTACGAAGTTCAATTGACTCAAGAATTGAAGACTACCTACTTACTAACCATGCGGCGCTAAGAGAGTATGTTGAATGGATTTTTAAGCAACAACAAGTGGATGCTGATTTTTCGAACAAAATCATCTTCAGTGATGAAGCTTATTTTCATCTTGAAGGCTTCGTTAAGCCTCAAAATTGTCGCATTTGGGGTTCAGAAAACCCACGAGAAATTGTTGAGAAACAAATGCATCCACAACGCGTGACTGTTTGGTGCGGATTTTGACCTGGAGGCAGTCTTGGATTTACCTTTAGGCCAACTAGGCCCAGGCCTAGGTCATCACGACAGATGGGGCACCACGAAAACTGCTGGAAAAAAAAAACTGGAAGGTATAAAAAGCTATATATAATTGACAGAAGGGTTAAAACAAAACTTGACCAAATTCTTCTACATATTTAAATACAGATTAATGTCTTAGGCATTCATAATAACACCTATACATTTTTACATATAGTTTGCTGTTCCTTGTTTGCAGTTTTCGTTTGGTTTTTTTTTTATATAAAATATACGTAAACTATGCGACTAATGCGCCTATATGTGTAACTTCTGCTTTTTTTTTAAATCTATCACTGTACCCGAAAAATTATACAGTTCACATTTCGTTCGCTTCGAATTCCCTGGAAGAAGATTGTGTTCGCCGGCGAGTTCATCTGAGAATCCCAAGGGACAACTCACATAATATCGTGTGGAATGCTTGGCTTAGGTCCGAATGTCAATCTAGGAATCGTCAGGGAATAAAAAAAGAAGAAAATGCTAACATCTATAGAAAGTTTATGTGAATTCGAAAACGGTTTGCAATTTTATGGGGATCCATTCACAATGGTGAATATTTTCATTTAAAATTATCTATTGTGGCCGTCAAAATAGTTAAGATGATGATTAAAACGGATTATTCGCAAGGTCCATTGTCAATAGACAATATTTACCAGATAATAAATAAAAGACAATACAAAATAGGGCACCATTTGTTGTAAAGGCCTAGGGCCCAAAAAATGTAAATCCGGCGCTGCCTGGAGGCATTATCGGACCATTCTTCTTCTTTGAAAATGCAGTAACAATATAAATGCTGTTCGTTATCGTGACATGATCAGTTTTAAACCTAACTTACAAGATATGGATGTGAACAACATGTGGTTTCAACAAGACGTTGCCACATGCCATACATTCAAAGAAACAATTCTATTACTGCATGAGTCATTTCCTAATCGTGTAATCGGCCGTTTTTGCAATCATAATTGCATCCAGATCTTGCGATTTAATGCCATTGGAATTTTTTCTTTAAGGTTTTTTTAAAGTCAAAGATCTATGATTTTTGTAACAAAGAATTATATTTTCAGTTGGGGATGCAGAGTTATCGAAATTTACTAATTTCATGGTCATTAATATAGTGACCGCAAGTGTCCTTCAAATGCAACTGCAATGACACAACAAATCAGCATCAGCTGTCATATTTATCGCATGGCGTGAGCTTATGTGGGTTTTTATATAAGTGACGGAGATTCGGGATTAACCAAACCCAATAATATTATGCCAATTCATCGCGGCAACAAAAAAAAAAAAACAAAGTATCTTCAAAAGATGAACACAAACTACACTCGTACTTCAACTTTATTTTCGTTTTAAAATTTATTTTTGCATCTTCTACCAGATTTCTCAACTATTCAGAGAACAATTTCTTAGAATTCGACAACAACTTTGCCTTATTCTCGCTTCCAACTATAATTGCCAAATCCGTGCGATAAACAATTATATTTTTCGCTGACAAACATTGTATCTGCGTCTTGCAGGCGGATGCTAAAACTCGTTTGAATGTTAATTATTATTACAATTAACATCGTAAATTGTCCAAGTTAATCTTCTGTAAAAGAATTATGTCCTCGGCTATCGGTCTAATCGCCACGCTCATTGCCAAAAACAGGTTTCCCCTCATTTGCGGTGCCCTTTCTATTCCCATATTATACCTACTAATACTAAATCATTCGATGTCCTATGGCGAATCTAATAATTATCTCTGAAAGCACAACCTCACGGCTTAGTCACACACAAATAGGTGGGCCTCGGCGGCCATATTCAATCATCATTAAGACCGCAGCACTCTATGCACAATGACTAATGTCTGATTATCTTTAGCCCAACTAATTCAATTGTTTGTCCGCGGCCATTTGGAATATGATGTCATATGGAAGAGTGACCGATTTCACTTTGAAGTTCAAATCAAATCTTTCAATCGTTCGGTACAATAACCTTTTTCTGGACCATCTACATCATCATCGGCACTCACCTATGCTACCTGCCAGGAGTAAGCCCAGAACCATGACAGCACCAAGTGCCGACATATATCTCATTGACATGATTCGCGCGGTTTGTTCTTGGGAACTTTTTAAGGGATTAAAACAAGACGCGCACTGACACACAACCGCACGTAGGTATATGCGGGCTAAAAGGTACTATAGATGAAAAGATACAAGAACGACAACGACGACTACAACTTTTTGGCACAAACGCGAATCCGAAACTCAAAAGCACAACTGAAGGCTTAGTCATGGGAGGAGATTCTTTTATAATATCGTCGGCGAAATATGACAGAAGAAAAACTAAACAAATAAAGAAAAATAAAAAAAAAAGATACTCATTCCGTCATCGTACCTTCAGTCAACATCATTCTACCACCGAGCCCCGCACATAGATACGAGAGCTCAGTGAAGTTTAAGGTCACCACACAACGGGAAGGCAGATAGATAGATAGATAGATCTCTGGCTATGTACGAGTACACGTTGTGGAACGATATTTGTTTTCAGTTCCAGCATCATCATCATCATCATCAGCGGCAGCATCAAATCTTGTTCTTATTTTCTTCTATAGTTTTATACGTTCTGCCTTGTTCCGCAAGTGTTTATAGAGGATGACCACCACCAGTCGTCTGTGTTTAAGTGGGGATAATTATGTGATTGAAAGTGGGTAATTAATAGACAAGCACCTGTGACGTGTGGCTCTGGCTATATATATATGTGGCTGGTGTGAGGGCCTTAACCTCTCGCCAAGTTGCTTGATTTATGACTTACTTTGCCACCGGAGTACCTTTAAGTGGTCTTTCCGAAAACCTCAAGGAGATTCACGATAAATCATTAAAGCTGAAAGGTGATAATTATTATTCATGAAATAGGTTCACTAGGTTAAGTTCTGTCAATCGGAGAGAATTTAGAAAGTGCCTAGCTGGTTGCAAACCGTTCGCTAAATTTGATGAAGTTTCATCGAAGTTTGGTGCGGGCTTCGATAACTGACCCATTTTGTTATGCGTCCCTACTGGGCCATGTATGGTTTCAATTTTAATGATCATTAGATCCATTTCTCTGTGTGATGCGACTATACAAGTATGAATTCCATAAAATCAATAAAATTTAATTATACAGGAAGAACGATGGTAATGTTCACAGCACAGCGTCCGAAGCTCATTTGCATCTGAGATAATTGAAGTTCTCTTTGAGACACAATTGTTTCTTTTAATTGGTCATCATCAGTGATTGCGATTGCGTTGCTAATTGATAAGGAAACCACTTACCTACTCATTTTATTTGCATATTGACTTGTTTGTAATTGTAATACTAACATATATATTTTTCAGTTTCATTTTATGCATGCCAGAGCAGGAGTTGCATTATAACCTCCTCGCTGGTGCCACAAGTATTCATTTGAGTCTGACAATTTTATAATAAAAAAAATTCAAGGCACGAAGATAGCGACTGGTCAGTGGTCATGATGTGGCGAACTTTAATTTTTTTCATTCATTCATTTTCAATGGCCTGCTTATCCATTAAGTGGGTCCCAGGTGTAGGTTGCTCAAGTGGACCCTCCATAGTTCACGATTCTCCGCCATCGACTCCAAATCATCAAGGGCAATCCCCACAAGGGTACAGGAGAGATTATGGACTTAATCTAACCATCTCATCCCGCCAGCTTCGCCAGGCCTTTTGTTGCTTTTTTTATTTTTTTTTATTTTTTATTTTATTTTATTTATTTTCGGGCGACAATGTTTTAATTTTTTTTGTATTGGAGGTGCCACGCCCCTTTATCCAACTTTGACAAATCTTCACAGAAGCACTCCACGGCCAATACCTAAGATTATCTGTAAGTTTGAGCTCAATCGATTCTGTGGTTTTTGAAATATACGACTTTGAATGATTTTTTATGTATGGGAGGTGCCACGCCCCTTTGTCAAATTTTGACCAATCTTCACAGGAGCACTCCACGGCCAATACCTAAGTTCATCTGTAAGTTTGAGCTCAATCGATTCTGTGGTTTTTGAGATATAAGATTTTGAATTAATTACTGACATTTACAAAAAAAATCAACAAAATCGGTTGAAAATTACGGGCGACAGAGGGAAACAGTTTTTTCCACTTTGTTTTATATATATAGAGAAGAGATAAGATCTCGTGAAAGCATAGTAGACGGGAGAACGTCTGACCACTTAGAAGACCTAAGCATTTTGGGCCAAGTCGAAGCCTAATAGCCGGGAAACTGTTTTTTTTTCTTCTTAGATAGCGCTACAGTCCAGGATGGACCTGGGCCTCAGACTACATGCCTGCCCAGTTAGCCTGATCTTTGGCTAACCGCCTCCAATTGCGCACTCGAAGTTGGTTGAGGTCCTCTTTCACTTGTGCGCGCCACCTAAGGCGAGATTTTTTTCTACTGCATTTTCAGTTTTGGAATCGAAGGCGGTTGATGTCCATTCGCTCTATATGTCCTATCCATCTTAGTTGAGTGATACGCACTTTTCTGACCAGGTCGATGTCGCTGTACAGCTCGTATAGAGTTCGGCGTTCTCCTCCTCCAAAGCCCGTTAAAAAGCTTAGTCAAGTCGAAGTGTAGTAACCGGGAAGTCGTTGGACCTTAAAGAGCTGAAAAGCAAAGCAAACGATGAATCACGTCAAAGTGTAGAAGACGTTAATAATTTGGACCACAATCAAAAAGTATAGTAGAAGGGAAATTGCAGGCCCAAGTAAAATCGTAATAGACTGTAAAACGTCAGGGAGAGCGCTGAGCTACTGTGAGAAAGGTATGACAGACAGATGATACCCGCAAGCAAAATCAAGTGTTAAAAATACCAAAAGGATTCTAACAAAGTACTAATATTACCGAGTATTACAGAGTTAACTGACAAAAAGGTAAAATACAAGCAAAAACAGCAACCATCAATAATTGAGAAAGCCTATCACCTTGTGGCGGTCCTAATTCAGGAGGCATGGGCTTTGTGAAGTCAACATTTAACAAATTTAAAGTCTGCATGCCGGACATGTAGGACTGCCTCTGCCTCTGCCTCTGCCCCAGTGATGTCACCTTCACAGATGGATCATAGACGGAGAATAGAAGTGGAGCAGGAGTCTTCTCAGAAGAACTAAGTATAAGCCAATCATACCAACTGGCAGACTAATGCAGCGTTTTTCAGGCAGAAAATTACACGATTAAGAAAGTTGCTTAAGCCGTATTAGAAAGGGAGCTACCAGCAATCGAATTTACCTTCTGCTTGAACAGACAATCAACACTAGTTAGTTAGTTAGTTTAACATGGCTCTCGGTGAGAGAAACACTTAGGCAGTTAATCGACCCATTGTGATTTGGGGAGTTATTCCTTTACTGGCTAGTGGCTACTCATGAAAACCATATTTTTTTTTTTATTTTGTCGGAGGTTGCTATTGCTATTCAGACACAACTACTGGTACTGGTCCAATGTACTGATATAAACCATTAGCTGCCGGTTAAAAAGCTGGTGTCACAGTGACCAGGAACCCTAGCAGAGGGTGAGGTTGTACTGTTCAGTTATCATACGCGGCAATCTTCCACCGCTTTAGATCGTTTTTGTTGGATATTAAGGATTTGATTGCAGCTTGGCTATCAATGTATATGACGATATCCCTTTGTGATACCGAATCGACAGCCACGCTGTAGCTTGACAAATATCTGTAATTTCGCCTTGGAAGATTTCAGTGTTTGGGAAGACAGGAGGAGAGGCCCAGTTCAGTTCTTCAAAAAAAAACCCAGGCGCCAACTCCCTGTAATGCCTTGGAACCGTTTATGAATATTGACAGTGATTTGTTTGTGAATCCCATTGGCTTCTGTCCAGTATTTTATGGGTGAAGCCTTTTTCCAAGTGGCTTTTCATAGACAGATAATCGGTAATAATGGCAACCGGATCGTCTATAGAAGGATGCCTGGGAATCGGTTGCCCCCTCCAGTGTTTCCCTTTCCTAAATCTGATTGCCACGTTTGTGGCGTATTCTCTACTAACGATATCTGCTGGAAGTAGATTAAGCATGGTTTGTAGAGCGGCGGTTGGAGAAGTCCTAGCAGCACTCAAAGCGATCAAATTTCAAATGCATAATTTAGTGTCTTTCGTTGGTGTAATAACCGGACACTCCATCATTGGGAGCATGGCAATGATACCCCTACTAGATTTAAGAAAATTCATCAGCAAATCCCTATTTTTTTGTTAGTTGCATCTTGAATGGCCTACAAGTATCTATACTATGTTTGCGCTCTAATAAAATTTCACATCAATTTTCTTTCTTCTGACGTTTTCCATCATTCGTTATTGTACTTTTTTCATAACTTCTATCCTTTCCTCTTTCTATTAAAATAAGAACAACTATTTTCTGTTCTTTTTAAGCCTTATTGCTGAATAAACCACTCATTTAGTTTTTGGCTTTAAATATTGTTTCCACTTTAAGGAAGCTCGGCTCTAAAGCCGACACCTATCATCAGTAGACTTGATAACCGGCAAAGACATCACTTTTGCAAAACTCCTTTGAGTACATTCTTCAAACTTTGGATTTCGCTTCCCGCGAAAAAATTCCCAGAGTAGGTACTACCTACAACTTACAAGAATTTAAGTGCAGAACTAAAGATACTATCACACATGTCAAAAATCGTGACAATATTTGACATGATGACCAGTGTTGCCACTAAAAAAGAGTGAATAATTCTGGCATGGCCTGGGCAGGGCTTAAAGGTTCCTTTTCGTACCATTGTGCTTTCGATATAAATCTGCATTTGATATTTGCATTGAAACGGACGTCGGCTTCGGCTTTACTATACAATTTTTTTGTGTTTCCGATTTCAATATTCTTTTACCTGTCAAATTTTATTTCATTGCAATTACGCCTCGTTTTTGTTTGTAGCCAAGTGGTTAATGGAAATGAAAGTCATGGCAAGACGTGTATGGCTAAATAATTATTCTCGGATAATTTTCTGACACTTGAAAAGAGTAGTTCATCAAACTCTAATCTGAGATTTATCGAATTTCACATTTTTACCTGAAATGCATTGTTTAATTTCCTCTTCAACATTCTAGCAAAAGAAAATGTGAACAAATTTGCCTATAAGATAATTTATTATCCTGCTCCCGAAGGAGAGTTCAATGTGTTATGTTGTAAATGTCCCAATATTCGCAGTAAATTGGTTTCTGTTTGAACTTGGGAGCGTGTTCATAATGTATTTCAAAGTTTTATTCAAATTTCCTATAGAAATCTGTCTTTATTTATAGTCAGTAGAGCAATTTTATTTTTCCAGTCCAAAAGGCGTTTTCCGGTTAAAAACATTTTTTGTTCCGGTCAAAAAAAGGGTTAGGCCGCATTTCAAAATTTTCTCCCGCCAGATTAAATAGATTTCAGTCAGATATGACCGGAATCCGGTCAATATGGCATCACTTATGATGACATCAATGTGATGCCAGATTTTGTCTATACACAACCTTGGGACAAAATCTGACGTCAAGATTTCAAAAATTGACACAATTGACACAAGTTTTGACATTTGTAATAGTAGAGCTTTACCTCTACCATTGTATATAGACACTATAGTACTATCACTTCGCATTTATGCACTAGCGCCACCAACCACCTCTGAGACCAACTACTCACATCGAACATGGTAGTTGTATTGGATTATTTGAAACGAAATTAAATGATGCCTTCTTCTTTTCTTATTCGTCTCATTGACAACATGCAGATGAAAGAGAAAGAACAATTAGTATTTTTGTTGTCTTTTATTCTCCAGCGAATGTATAGTAAGGAGTGGAAAAGGGGACTTTTCGCAGATACGATATACCTATACTCGTAGGTAGTTAGTAGTGGTGGTGTGTAGGTAAGGCGAAGTGTACTTTTAGCATTTATGAGAATAACAATATGAAAAGAAAGAATTTGAAATGAAAGATCGGATCGATTTATACTTTTCGCATATAGTGGTGGTGTGTGGGGAGAGTACTTTAGCATGATCATGAGTGTGATGCTGTTGAGTGATGACGATTGGAATCGATATTTAAGATGATAACAATGTGGAAAGGAGAAATATGAAATCATAGATCGGATTTTTAACAATACATATTTTGTATTTCCTGTATTTATGGGCACCAGTGGTGTCATGAATCATGATCGTGGCTTTTGGACGTGTCAAGGGTAGGTTATGATAATTTGAAAATTATGGGGTGGGTGAGTACGTGAGGTGGGTTGGTTTGGTTGGATCTTAGCAAATAAAATCACGTACCCAGATCGATCCAAATTTTTAATTTTCTCATATTGTAGGTAGTGTGAGACAGATAATGGGTGGTATGCATAAAAGACAGTAAATGCTTTTACTGGGGATTTTCTAAGTAAATACTAATTTTGCTATGCATAAAATGCAGTAAATACTTAAGATTAGGTGCATTATTGACTTCAAGTAAAAGCAATTACTTTTTTCGCATGTATTTTTCTAGTAAATACTTTTTTGGAAAGCATAAATACTAGTATGTGCTTGTTTTCTGCAGTAAATACTGGAAATTTTTCAAGTTGCTATCGACCAACTTGAAAATTTCATAGTAACTACTTAAAAAAAAAGTATTTACTATGATATCCGACGAATTTTAAGTACCATTTACTTGAATGAACTCAGTATTTCCTTAAAGTATTTGCAATCAAGTAAAAACTTATTTGTTTTAAGCAAACGCAACGAAGTAAATACTGAAAATCGGAGCTTCTACTTCAACTTCTACTACTACTTTCACTTCTACTTTTTAGTATTTACTTAAATCTTTTACTTAAAGTAAATACTTTTTTTTTATGCATACCACCCATTGTCTTAAGTCCTAATTTTTAGATCAACTAATTATGATATTAAGATGATAGTAGGTACAGCTCAAAAACTGAGTCTCGCAATTCTGTCTGTCTGTTTGGCTGCGTGGTGGTAGGTAGCTGCATTCTTAACGACAGGACGGATTCGCTTGTACCTCTAGTAGTTTGTTTTAATCTGTGCATAAGTAGGTATGCGATTTGTAGGCTGACAGTTTGAGTTCATTTGTTTATTTTAAACTCAAAATTAACCTTTTGTATTTAGATACAATTATTTTAGGAACAGCTATACAAAGGTCGCAGTGCTACGCTGAATGCTGTCGCAGCAATCACCCATATACATTTAAAATATGGATTATTATAGTATGCAGGAAATTGATGAATAGGTATGTATTTGGAAACTTGCAGTTCAGATTAGATTCTTACTATGAAATTAAGTAAGCTATTGTTTGTTTTAAATAACTAAGTCATCAGCGCATAGCCCAAAACGGATAATCTAAGCCCATTTTCTAACCATTGATCAACGATCACATGAAAGTGAGGGAAAAGGAAAATCAAAAAGGAATACAAATATGTAGGAAAATTTATTAACGACTTTAACATATAGACGCACTAAACCAATCAGTTGGTAACGAGTAAATAGCTCACAATTATCTCCAGACCAGAAAACACAGCATCAGGTGGGTAACTCCAAATAACACAAGCAAGACGATCACGGGACTACTAGTAATCTATTTTTATACCCTCCACAGGAAGGTATATTCACTTTGCCATTACGTTTGTAACGCCAAGAAGGATTCACCGGAGACCATATAAAGTATATATATTCTGAATCAGGATCACATTCTGAATCGATTTAGCCATGTCCGTCTGTCTGTCTGTCTGTCTGTCTGTCTGTTGAAAGCACGATAGCGTCCAAAGGAATTGACCTAGCCAAATGAAATTTTGTGAGACGACTTCTTTTTACCGTCGCCAGGTTGGTATTGAAAATGGGCTATGTCGGTCATGTAGTTCTGGTACCTCCCATACAAAATCACTATTAGACCCACGTCTCGCTCTGTCTGTTGAAATCACGATAGCGTCCGAACGAATCGCCTTAGGTGAATGAAATTTTGTGGGAGAACTTTTTTTACCGTCGTCAGGTTGGTATTGAAAATGGGCTATGTCGGTCAAGTAGTTCTGCTACCTACCATACAAAACTAATATTAGACACATACTTACTCGCAATGCAAACATTTTGCATGACTTTTATGCAGTGGAGGGTATCAAAGCATCGGCCAGGCCGATGATAACAATTTTACTTGTTTATATTCCGTTTATAACTCGAGTTTGGCTACACCGAATTTGATGATTCTTTTTTTTCTGTAAAGGTATTCTTCTGTAGCAGGTTTGTATGTAAAAAAATTGGACAAAGGGGCGTGGCACCATCCACTTGAAAATCGTGGTATATGAACTCACATTTTGGTAAAATGATAAAATCTTTGTTTTTGGTACGAAGGCTATTCTGTAAAGTTTGGTCAAAATTGGACAAGGGGATGTGGCGCTATTCTTCGACAATCACGGGAGCCTACATTGTTAGAAAAACATACTTTTATTTAAATAGTTCCGCATAAATCCCCTGAATATGTACCTACGTACATATGTATCTACTCTTTAGATTTAATTCCCTATATTAGCTTTATCGAAATGATTATGTATTAGTGGTTATGGGAAAGGAACAGTAATTGCACTACATTACATATAAAGGTAACCGGCTTTGCACGTGCCTAGGAATTGTATCTATACTATTGCACAGATATATTTTTGTCCATCAGCACAATGCATATCAATGTTCCAAATTTTAAAAACTGTTGAGGAATAGCGTTTAAAATTTTTTGTTTGTATTGTCTAATTTTCCACACTTCACAGAAATCCTACCTACCTTTGGGTTTGGTTCGGTGGTTTTCGAGATTTGCGATCATTAGTGGTGTAGGTATGTACTTATATTCTCATACAAAATGGAAATTCAGATTTTTTGCAATTTTTCGGCTTTTCATTTGGGGGTTTCCGAATTTTCTTTTTTTGCCAAACCCTGATTCAAGGCGAACAAAACAAAAAAGAATCATACAAATCGGTCTAGCATCTATCCTTTCTCGAGGTTTGCAAACAATTGATTTTTATATAGAGAGAGATGTAGACTCCTATAATAGTTAGCTGCTCGTTTTACTGACATAAAATGCTTCTACATTATAAACCTCATAAAGTAGACACATGCCTATAATATTTTAGAATCAACTAAAAAAAGAATCACTTAAATCGATGCATATTTGACAAAAATATAGGCAAAATAGTGAGAGTCTAACATACAATATTTTATGCCCAATCCTCAAATCTTCTGCAACGACAGAAAGGAAGCCAAATTCAGTTTTTATTCAATTTGTCTTTCCCAACTGATCACCCCTTGCATCGTGCACCCCTCCCCAAACACACAAATCCTCCACCACCACTGCTCTTGTTCATAACATTGCACTTGCACCTCCTTTCCTCTATTCTCCTCTCCCCTCACTAAGAAAAACCAAACCAGTTGCAGTTCTCTACCCTACCCTGTTACATCACATCAGAAATAATTTTATACCTACTGATGATGATGGATGGAAATGGCGATATGAATGAAGAAAGAGAAGAGGCATACCAGTTTGACTTTGCTTTGTTTATTTTGGTTTCTCTATACACATTTCCCCAATGGTCGGAGATGGCTGGCAGTGTACAAACTAAATCAACTGAAGCGCCACCTGGATCGTCGAAGACGCGTAATTCAATGCGATGGGATGAGAGTACTATAGTGTGTATATACAATGCCTCTACTTAAAAACATCGCGTGGCGCTTTTGACGCGAAGTACATACAAAATAATTGTCAACATTCGATCAGAGACTTTCTGAATCATTCCTATTCAGATAATCCCTTAGGAAGCGGACTAGATTAGAAAACGAGAGGCTAATCCAATGTCTCAAAGAATTGTCATTGAATTGAATTTTCGAGCTATAAGGGCTATAGCAGCATCTTGTTGAAACCATGTGAGGCAATAAGGGCAAATATGTGACTCTGCTGTGAATGTCAACAATTTTCAAGCATTACTCTTTATCCCGACTGCGTATATTCAATATAATAGGGTCATATTCATATGATCTTTTCACCCGAGACACAACCCCAAAATCCAAGCCGTGACTATCGAAGTAGAAGCATCTTTCTCTTCCGAATTATCCGCACAGCATTCTTCCGCACATTTTGTTTATTGACGAAGCCATTGAAGTAGGGAAATGGGCTTTGTCTGACATATTTGATTGATAAAAAATGTAGCCATCTTGATTTTGCTTTCAATAGTATACCCAACTTGTGGAGTCTCTGGAAAACAGTTGCTGACTTCATTAAAACTGTTGTTTTACCAATTGTTTACCATGTTTGTTGCTAGTGCCGCCTAGTTCTTTCAAGGTGACTACTGTTTTAGTAACGCCTTTCGGAAGATGGAGTCCATGCAGATTTTCAGATTTCCATTGACAGCTAAACGTCTAGTACATGTGTCAGATGAAAAAAAAGAAACCCCCACAGCCATAATTCTAACGTCAGTGGTGCCAACATCACATTAGATATTCTTTATTTGTGGAACTTGTCGTGCCTCTGCAAAGTGAGAAGAATATCCTAAATTTTTATCGCTTCAGAATATTGGGTATGCCATTGCATTAGTGAGTGAAACCATCGAATTGGACAGTATTAACAGCATCAATAAGTGTATAACTTTGAAGAGCACTAACGACGAAAGCGTGTCCTTGATATTTTCCCTTTACTATCTGCAATAAGCCGGAAACGTGCACAACTATTTTCATACTCCGTCGCGCAATAAACTTGCTCATTTCAAATGGCAACTCACAGCGAACCAATTATGTAATCCACTTGCACAAACTGACATTGGTAACCTTATACGCAAGTTGTAAAAATACATTTACCAACATTGAAATGCCCTTCAAGTCCTTAATTCACTCACACTTACTAAAACTAGCTATAAACAAACTAGAGATAGAATAATAAATGGAAATGAACGGCAGAAAGAAAAAACCTAAGCAAACTCAATTGAATGAACGAATTGAATTTACAAGTCTCTATCATCGTCAGATTACCCGTGAACATACAAGCAATTCCTTCAACAAACATCGCGTGCATGGCACTGCTGTCAGGCCCACCCACTCCATCGCTTGACGGCATTACCGACTACCGTGACTGCGACAAATGCAGCCGTATTTACCTTTCTCTATCGATTACCTGGAACTAATAACCAATTGGCTACCGCATGCTCCCACACTCCCCGAGTAGTGCACGGCTCCTCCAATCCAATATGGGACATGGGAGCTGCAAGTGGGATTCATTGAAAATTCCAAAAATCCGATAGACCGCGCCGCGCAGTTATGGAATCATTTGAGCTAAGTTTATTGTTTTACCCGCATGCCGGGGTGTGCGCGACTCACAGGTGGACTGCCAAAGTATTGACTTTTCCAACAAACCCAATTGAAAGGACACACAATATACAATGTCTGTACGAAAGCAATTGTCTTTGGTATTTCGGTTGTGATTTTAATTGAAAATTCAATTACAATCGTCCTGTGAGGAGTGGAAAATTATATTTGTGCAAGTTTTTTTTTTCCTGTTTTTCTACCCATCATCCTTCGGTAACCAGTTTGGGTGGGTAATAAAAACTTAAGCAACTCCAGCAAGAAATAGCGAACAAGAATCGACGCTTAAAGCCTCGCAAAAGTAGTAAAGTGAAACATCAGCATTATGTTCGGTGGGGGGACGGGTGGGGGTTTTAGCTTGATGTTGATGATGATGATGGTGGTGGTGGTGAAACAGGAAGGATATAGGAATAATTTTTATGACCGTGTTGTAGATGGTTTTTATCTCTGCCCAAACTACAAGTACTATGGCCTGCCTATCTATCTGAGTCTATCTAATCGCACAGAGCAACAGATACCGACGAATGGAGCTGAACGAACAAAAAAAAAAAAGTTCCCTCGTTACCCTTTTATGGCGGCGGCAGCAACACATACAGTGAACTCAATTCCAAAACTCCATATCGACCCGTGGAATATCACCATCGCCACAAATACCAACCAGCAGCGCGCCAGTACCATATCACCCATCATCATCATCATCATCATCATCATCATCATCGTCGTCGTAGTCGTCCTTCGATCTTCGCTAGTAGGATTCAACAATTCCTCTCTAGTTCACTCCTTTGGTGATGTTCCTAGCTGACTGACTCTTTGTGTTGTGTTGTGTGTCGTCGTCGTCGTCGTCGTCATCATGGTGAAATCGAAAAAAAAGAGGCCGAAAAGAAATTTGATGAGGGCGGGGTAGAAACAACAGTACAATTGAACCTCCTTTGTGTTATTAAGGGAATAGGAGACGTGGCATAAAAACCTAATCTGGCAAACTGCCTAAAAGGATTTTACTCTCGAGTTTCTTTTTTTTCCTTCTTCTTTTTGTTAATTTTTTTTTTTTTCATCTATGGGAAAAATCATACAAGTTAAAGGATGGCAACAGGGGTTGTTTCGCTAATAGCTGAAAGAGGAATTTAAAGGTTATTTTTCGCTGAAAAAAAAAATCTGCTATAGACGATGTTTGCCGATAAGTCTGAAAGTTTCCAATTATTGCATAGATGGCAGCCTATTACTGAAAATGTCCTGCGCTATTGATGAGGTAATCTGCTAAAATGATGGTGAGGGGCAGATGTGATCATTAGCTTTGGTGACGTTTTCGCTATTTTGGATTTCACTCTTTAACCCAGAATTCTGTACAGAAAAAAGGTGAAACAAGAAATAAAGTACATATGACCATTACGGAGAATAATTGTGGTGACAGCCAAAAGACAGCTCTTCTATACACACAAGTTTAAGAAGCAAGCTGTTGCTGTTCAGAGCCATAATTAGTTAAGCCTTGAGGACTGATTCGGAGGAGTGAATACTGGACCCACCAAATCGCCTATAAATTGAGTTCATCTTTCATCACCAAAATCGATCATGCAAGCATGTGAAAGTCTTGGAAAAACAAGGCAGAAAAACCAGAGAATTATGATATTCTGACCAAAAAAATATTATGACGTCCAGATAAATTAAACCACTATTAGTCCACGTAGGACTTTCTGTCAAAAATGACAAGGAAAAAAAGAAAGTATCAGTAGCTCTCTATAAACAACAGTCTGCAGAAGAATATCGGTGGATCGGCTGACTTATTCGTAACTGCAATAAAAAAAATGCGGGATCCGACTTCTTCGCATTCCCAGCGAACGTCACATTTTTAGCTGACAGCACCCAGTAGTAATTGCTGGCGATTTTCGAACGTCAACTAAGAAATAGCACATAGCAGGACTACAGACACAAACCAGTAAGAATAGACCGTCGACTCCTCCCACATAACGGACTTTGCCTACAAGCTGCCGGCGAGACCAGGATTTTTCATGTATTGGTGCTGTACAAAATCAAAGGGGCGCCATTAACGCACGCATACTTGAAAAATCCTGGTCGCATGTTATTGCATAGAAAAACATTGCCGCCATTAATTTTGACATTTACACGTATTCACAGACAGGGAAATTCTTTCCGGGGGGAATCGGGTAGGTGTACGGGAAGTCGGCGGTCTATTCTTACTGGTTTGTGACTACAGATGTAAGAACAAGCTCTAAGCGTTCGCATGAATAAGTAGGTGTGGCGAACAACGCGATTCAAAGAACTGGTTCTTCAAAGTAGAGAAGTGGACGTCATATACAAAACTGTTAAGGACCATTCACATGAGAGCGACCAACTACATACGAACGAACAAATATTCGCAAGTTTTGACAGTCCGTTCACATGAACACTTTTTCTAGGTCGCGGCAGTTCGCCAATTTCAGCCATCAGTTTCTACCCGCAATGTCTAATTTGAGGTTAAGTTCGAACGAATGTTTTATTCGCTAGTTTGTGGAACGCGAATTAAATTATGTGGATTCTGAATAAACTTTGACAATTAGCGCCAAGTGTGTTTTCGTTTGCGGCAAAAAGTTTGGAATTCAAAATTTCTTTAGTTAGTTGCGGTCGCTCTCATGTGGATGGTAATTTAGAAGTAACTCCTGCGCCAAAAAAATGTGGTTATTATAATACGTCAATATTGACAAAGACAACAGCCCCAGACACCTCTCCAAACGTTGGCGGAAACGATGAATATCTACAGTGCGCGTCAAAAGTGAGTGAACACTACATCTGTTTTCATTTGTCTTTGGAGATTAGCAACTAAATTAAATAAATATGTGGCCCAACAGACGTTTAGACACCCTAGGCCTATCTTCTCACAACCATTCGTTTGTCTGAGTTTTTTTATTTTTATTTTTGGGACGAAGGGAGTTTAGCAAATATTTCTTTTTAAATATGTAGAAAGTAATTTCTCCTGTCAAAATGAAATATATACGTTTTTTATTGTTACTTTAGTTGTGTTTTTATGAAACCTCGCCAGCCAGTAGTTGGCAGTTGAGGCTCATTTCACATGCTAATTAAAACAACAACCTACTGGCAACTGCTGGCAACAACTCTTGATTGCTGCTGCTGGCTGGCGGCTGGCTAAATTCAATTCACAATGAACAAACAGTTGGCGCTGAAAGCAACAAGTGGCTTAGAATTTTCGTACAATTAGCTTAAATCATAATGGCGTTCTTATCTCATGCACACAACATTCCAGAGAAAAATGTCAGAATTTATCAAATATCTCTACTAAATGCATAATTTTATACGGAATGCTTTAGGCGTATTGCCTAAATTCATTCGGCTGGCTTCATCTTGCTGGCAATTGTGCTGGTAACTGTCCAAATGAACGGCTGGCTGGCGAGGTTTCAAAAAAACGTGACTTTTGTTACTTTTGACGCTCACTGTACCTTATATCCAGTAGCAGAACAACGGAGTGCCTATCGTACTAACTGACAAAAACCAACGCCACAGTAATGGGGATGTTCAGAACTCTAGTTAACTACGTTTTGACAGCTGACTAACATGACGTAGATAATTACCCCTATTCCCGTTGTCGTATACGACTCATGTTTTGTGTCGTTGTTAAATGATGTTCAGCATTTTTTTAAACTCTCGTTTAGCAATTTTATTTCCATTTCAATGTATTTACCATCATTTCAATTCATTTGTCTCAAAAAAGTAAAAAAACACCGACTAAAAAACAAAGTGAAATACGAGTCGTTTACGACAAACGCCAACGGGAATAGGGGTGAATGTTTCCGAGTTTTTATTGTCTTACGTTGATCATGTGAACGTTTCTTTCAGTTGACGTTTATCGACCGATAAGATAACCGATGAATCTAGTAAGAAAATAAGTTTATTCGCTGAGTAATCAGTTGTCATTTCAAAAATTTCGATATGTGCAAAAGTGGCATTAATTTCCAATCTAGTTTTTGTGCTGAGAGAAAATTTAATCCAGACAAATCTAGTCGACTATTAAGCGACTATAGATTAGCTCAATGTCTCTGTCTAGACGATTAATTAGTTGAAGGGGCAAATATGTATACTAAAGATGGCTCCTCTCCTCTATATGTAAAGGCACACCCCAAGAAAAAAATCCTAACTACGCCAGCGGTTATTCCTCTCAAGGTCTTACTATATCTTCATTCTGGATGGTTCATGTCCTAAACTATTTAAACTATTTTAACAACCATTAAAGTAGGTCGTATGAAAAAAACAATGTCAGTTTCGCTTCATATGTCATAACGTTTAACTGACAGAGAGATAGATTGACATTTTTAATAGTTACAAAGAGTAGGTACACACTCGTAAATTGAGCAATCAGTATTTGGAGGCCTCAAAATGACATTGTACTGAAAACAACCACACAAGATAAGTTAATATTTGTTTTCCACAAAATTTATTTTAGAGATTAGTAGCGTCAGCTATTTCCAGCCTAAAATTGCTAACATTAACGAGATTGGTAGTGTATAAGTTTTCTTTAGACTAAAGTTGATCGTCTGCAAATATCGGCCCTCGCTAACAACCCTTTTTAATTATGACTTCAAATTTAAGTAGTCCGCGATGGCTATATTTTGAATAAAAATTTCACAATGGTCAGCTTCCGTAAATTTAAAGTCGAAACTAGAATTTTTTTATTGCAATACGAATTCTGTTATTACTGTGGAAATAGTACTATTTTAGGGCTTACCTAGATTAAATGTAAAATCTTCTGTAACCTGCTTGTTCCAGATAGATAGGTTATCTCGTCGTTTGTTCATTTTAATTTGTGTGTAAGTATATGCACTTAAGAACTCGTGGGTTCTTGAGCTAAGAGACGCTTTAATATCAGTAAAGAAGACAAAATTTGCTTTGCAGATACAACTTCGAATGTGTTCTAAAAGTTCAAAAACATACCCAATGTTCATTATTTGCCTACTGGGGGGAAATCGCTAAACAAATTCGTGAAGTTGCTGAAAATTAAGTGATTTTAAAGTTTAATAGCTTCGAAACAACTGTACGAATGTTTTACAATATTGAGCGTATGTTATTGGAAATAGGTAGAGGTAGCTGCCAACTGGGCCGTTTTTCATAAAAATTTACAATTGCGACAGGTGACAGGTGACAATTTGTAAACTGACAATCCGACAATTGTCAAATTTCTGTTTCAGAAATAATTAGACAAATTAGAATTGTCGCAAAATAGCCGACAATTGTCAAGTTTTCGTTTCATAAAAAAATTGTCATACCTACAATGAATTGTCAGGAATTTTTCGAGAATTGTTATGAATTCTCTGACAGATTTGTACTGACAATTTTTTATGGGACAGATAAAGTCTTACAGCCCTATTATGGCTTTCAAATATCAATTATTTGATAATTGATAAGATCTATCAATTTATTGATAATTTGGTATTATGAGTATCAATTGATCAATTTTACCCCATTGTGAATACTTATCAAAACATCATTGAGAATGGGTTCTGTTTTGGTTTTCACGTTTGACGTTTCTGATTTGTAGTTGGTTGTTGTTTTATGGCCGACGTCTAGTTTTGGTTAATTGTTTTTATTAAACAATTCGCAAATCAAAAGAACGACCAACACTGGTGATTGTGCAATGTCAATGCTAAAGTTATTCGCAACGCTCAGCTGATAGTTTCCTTATTGGGCTAATAATTTTAAAATCGCTGCTACTCGTAGTATAAGTACATTTGGGATGTCTACCGAAGACATTTCGCTCTAAAATCGTTATATTACAGTAAAAACGAAAATATACATTTTTTAATTTGATGCGCCCGAATATTTGATACGTATCAACGAGAAATTTGTGGTTGATAGAAAATTTGATGAATATCAAATTTTTTGACAACCGTAATACCAAGTTAATCGATAAAACTGTTCACAATAGACCTTAAATCTAATACAATTCACAATTCAAATTTGTAGAATTGTCATCTGCAATGTTTATGAAATAGGGCCCTGGCCAATGTCCGGTTGTATTTGAAATGTCTCTTGCAGTCTCCATAAACGGGTTCTGTAGATTTAGTGTGATATTTTCGTGTTATAGCTTCGCTTTCCTTGATTTGACACAGCTATACTTAAGATAGGCCAGGATCCCAGTAATCCGTAGGTGAAAATGGGATGAAATACGAGTGTGTACGTCTACATTTGGTTGGATCTAGTTTTACTTCAGTCAAACAAGGCGGCAGCTTCTTTCCCTAGCTGATATTCTATATTAAGCCTCTAGTTAAGCTTTCCTAGGTATTCTTAGCACTGGAAGATTATAAGTATTTAATTACTTAGCAGTGGAACTTAAGGTTTAATATGGTATGAATACTGTCATACAACCACAGATGCAATAATAGCCCCATCGCTATCCTATAACAGTGCAAGCTTGACGACCTGTATTTTGTAGTTGTTGACATCCGATTTAGTTTTACAGCCTGGCGGCCTTATCGCTCAGCTTAATTAGAAACCTGTCTATGGTTTCATTAATCACTAAAGGTAACATTCCTGATACTAGAAACCAAATCAGCTCAGACGCATTATGGCGACCGTCTTGATTTCAATCGAATTTTACCAAAATATCATTAAGGACAAATTTAATCTATAAAACCTCTCTCTACAGTCTTGGTTATAATGCTGTTGCCCAGTTGCTACTAAGATCACGTCTTTAGGCATTTTATAAATCACATGCTGTCAAAATTCTCTATACCCAGCTTGGTAAAAGATTCCTGAATGAATGGATTGAATAACACTATAAAAAGCTTCTTATATGCCCAAGAAGGTAGGCATATTGGTTGCCAAACAGATTTTTCAGATAGCAACTTATGTAAAACTGTCGCCTGTTATGAGCCATTGGCCTGGCGACAGGGTCATGTCAGGCATAATGGAGGAAGACAGTGGTATATTTTCGACCGCGCGGCTAGACTTGCCTTTTATATTGGGTCTTTGATATTGAAGATATTTATGAAGTACCGCGAATGTGACTGACTGCTTAGGTTCAACCTTACATATAAGAATAATAGGTAGATCTAAAGTCGTTTGCGGACTCAGGGCAACTTTTTAGAGAATTTTTCAGATCTATTAGATGTAGTCGGGCCTCAATGAGGTTCGATGAATACTATAGTATTAACGAATTCAACTTATTCAACTGATTGGAAGCATTATTGGTACCGTCTAGCACTTACGTCTTATAAGGAGAGAAGCTTTTAATTACCTATAGCAGGAGAATCTGATCTCTTTTACAACTGATTTTTTATATCATTCTACGGAGCTAATTTCAGTTTCTGTGTGGCTTGCACATTACCACAGCTGTCTTTGTACTTGAGAGAGTAGTTGCTTATTGAAAGTTCTTATGGTTTTTTCGAATTGAATAGGTTAGAACGTTATTTTTTGACATGATTTTGCTTAGGCTGCGGCAGCACTCGATGTATGGGCCTATAGCTTAATGTAGTCCTTAGAGTTTACCGGATTTTAATTCCATGGAAGTTGTTAAGCACGCATAGATACTTGCCTAAAGTGAGAAAGATCTTCGCTCCACCACGATGGGAAGTTTTGATGGCTGCGAAATGTTGAGGGCTATATAGTCTTTAGCAAGGCGTTAACCTTCACCTTAAGGTTCAACCGATTTAAAATATACAAAGCGAATTTTTTTTTTGTATCACTTAAACACTCATACCTAGAGGTCTGTTGGGAGAAGAGAATAAGCTACCATCAGGCTTTAATTTGTAAGACCAGCTGCAGTACTGGCTTGGCCAACACGAAAATTACTGCATACTTTTAGGATATTATGAAGAAACGTCATTCTGTTTATCATTTCGCGCGCAATAAATTCTGAAAAATGCCTGCTATCTACTTTACAAAAAGTCCTTTAAGGACAAAAAAGTATAAATTTCCGGACTTTGAAAAAAAAAACCTCTCAAAGGCCCATTTCTCTATACGAAAAGCGTTTGCATAGTTACCCAAACCAAGCAAATGTCATTCATTCCTCTCTACTTAGAGTAGCAGTTGCAGTAGGTTTTTTCTACTGCGCCACCTCTCACGAACGTCTGACAAACATCCGAGAGTATGACTGTCCTGAAAAAGCTTCTCAATTCAGCCGTTCGGATTCGGACTCGGCAGGTTCCTTCCATTCGTCCCAAAAATAGAAACTCACACAAACGAATGGTTGCGAGAAGCTAGGCCTAGGGTGTCTACCCGCCTGTTGCGCCACCTATTTATTTATTATAAATCACCCAGAACCATAATGTCACCCCTTGAAAAATAAAAAGCGATACCTAACCTATCGGTGACACATTTAACACTTCAGTCAAAGAGATTTTAAGAATTTCTTACCTTTAACCTTCAGATCGAGATAATAGATACCTATGAGAAAAAAACCCACCTACACCAACAAAATAAAACACTCATTTGGGACAGATACAACCTAATCGTGTGTCGGTGGCATTTGTTCACACAATCAGACACAATTTCAAGCGCAGTAGCTTCTTGATTTCTCTTGATTTATATCGGTAAAGGCCAGATATCAGAACATGCCAGTTAAATGGGCACTAACGCCCCCCGAGGGGATTAACACCCAACACACCGGCATTCTCTACACAATAATTCACTTATAATTAATATCCCATTCACAAAATGAGCTGAGACATTCATTAAAGCTACCCGCCCAGCGGAAGGGGTAACAACTATTGCTGCGGACAACTGTTGCCAGTCTTAGCCCACACTGATTACGACCAACATGGGTGAACTTTCTTTCGAAGGACAACAAACACAAGCAGCGTACACAGTACACCAGGAAGCGGTCAGACAGAGGCAACTTTTTCCCAAAGAAAACTAATTGTACGTGTGACAGAAACCCAAACTTTCTCGTTCCACATCCACCATCATATCACCTATATACACAAACCCACTTAAGGGCTATCTCTAGGTAGTGTCCTGTCCCCCAAAAGTCCGTGCTGCTACTGTATATGGAACTGGTTGGGTATGGTATATACGCAGAGCTTTGTAAAAGTGTTTCATTGCTGTTAATTTACGACAATTACAGTTCATGACAAGTTGATCCGGTTTTATGACAATTTCTCTAATTTGGTCTTTTTATGGTCCTTTATCGGTGGGGGCCGAGGTGTGATGTGGATCTTTTTAGAGAGAAGAGAGAATGAACGCAGGTGGGTTAAATGAATTAACGTTTCCACCTGCGGGCATTGGGTGTAAATATTTTATAAGTGAGCTAATCTAAATCTGACGGCAACGAGGATAAACGTGCGGTTTTCTGCGGTGAAATGAATTACGGGAATTTTCGTGTCGTCCGCATACACCCACCGCTGCAACCGCTTTACCTTCACACCCACCACCAACATCATCATCATCATCATCATCATCATCGTCGTCGTCGTCATCATCATCCTGAGCATATATAGGAAGCAGAAGCTAAAGTTTTTAGCCCATCTTAGAGGAAACTCACCACTTATGCTACCAGTGTGCGGGTTTCGATCCCCTGGGCATTGGCAATGAACCACAATTCGGACTAAGAGAGAGCTCTTCGCAGCAGCAACTAAGAATCCACTTGAAAGCCCTAGGTAGTGTGCCGGTGTGCGCCCCCAGACAGGCACAGGACAACCAGCCATCGAGCGAGAATGAGATTATGTGAAAAGACTCTGTGGAAGTTAAATTAGATACAAGGCAATAAATTGTGGTTAGAATTTTCGGGGATCTAATCGTCGTCGTTGGTGAACGTATATATATGTGTATGGATACGGGACGCTCGGAGCTCGGATGGTGGTTGGCTTCTTGACGTCTGTAAGCACTTAAAATTGCGTCCAATTTTCGCAATTATCATGGAGTTTTACATTCTAAATTGCCCATACAGCAATATAAGTTTGACACCGCAGCGGTGGGACGAGGAACGCTTTCAAATTTATGGACTCATCCCGTGAGCCATCGTTTCGCAGCGAATACTTCATTAGAGAGGGCGCGCTGCTGGCGGTACACACGAAAAGTTATCCAAATGTTTTCGATGCAAATATAAGAACGGTGTAAATGAGGTACTTAGTTTGTTGGCTTAATGTTATGGGTTTTACGGCCTCTTTTTTTTGTAGGTTATAAATGGATTGATGAATAAATTTACCATGTCCACGAATTTGTGGGTAATTGTGTGAAGCAAAGAAAAATTCTTGAAAACAATCCTCGCAATTCAGGAATCAATGGGACAATCCCTTTAGTGGATAAATCGAATTTGTTACTCGGAAGGAAATTTCACAAGGACAGAAAAAAGGGAATAACAGGCCCTGCTGCATTTAGAACGTCCCTCTAGCTGTCTCATCAAATTAATCGATGAGAGTCTCCTAGGGGAACCGATGAAAGCCATCAATTACTGCGACATAGTCGCAAAGGATTTCTCCTCAATGGTCTTACGATGACTGCGATTTTTCCTATTAACCCTTATGGTGTCCGCAATCATTTTTTTTTTTTTTTTCTTCCTGAAATCCCCTTTGGACCAGGGTGATTATGAATGCAAATTTCATTTAATATTGATTTTGCACAGCAAACTATGCGAACCAAAAAATATTCACATCGATGCAAGGAAGGATGACAGAGACGATAAGTTGGTAAGAAAGGAAGTTGCTTTCATATTGTCGGACATACTGTCTTATTTGTCATTAAAAAAAAGGCGACTTATTTATACTGATATTTGAGTAGCTATGCGTTTTTGGCCCTTAGCTCAGCCTGCGTTTTTCAAAGCCGGAGTTCAGACAACTATTCGTGAGTTAAAATGATGAAAAGAGAAAGGCAAAGTAAATGCAAAGATGACAGACTCGGAGTAAAGCTACGATTACACGGCCATTTTTTCGAGTCATCTAAATGACACTCTGACGTAAAAATCCCGTCACATAGCAGTCATTTAAATGTCGCTCTGTGTGATCGCCATTTTTGGCAGCGTCATTTAAATGACTAGGAAAATGGCGCACCAAATGACATAAATTAAGTGCCATTTAAATGGCGGAAAAAAATGGCCGTGTGATCGGTCTTCAATGACGCCTAGGACAAGGGCATCCCAACGGAAAATTCTAAATGACTCGCAGTGTCCGTCATTTGATTTTGGGACACAAATGACGATGATAGTCATTTCGTGTGATCGTTATTTTTTCAATGACGAATCGTAGCTTAAAAATGTCGCTTGATGAAAGAAAGACGCAATAACGCACTTGTTGATGCACTCACTCAGACAGAATAAACCATGAGCGGTAAAGTGGACACCGTGGGTGAGTGAATAGTGCATATGAATATCATGGCTGACTTTAGATGAGCTCAGAGAGTTCTCAATAGAATTTTTATGAAAACAATAATGGCTATGTTGTAGAGTATCATTTAGCACGTGTCATCAATCTTCAAGCATTTGTTTTTATCGGGTTTATGTAAAAAGATCCTTTATAAGCACACTAGTAGGTGACATGCCCTCAAATTGGGCATCCCTGCAAACGGTGTATGCAGAAGTTGCATAGACGATGAGGAGGAAAAGATTATTCTCGAAGAAAACTACAACTTGGAGTATAGATACTTCTTCGACAATGTCGTAGAACTTGCTAAAATAGGCATAAGCCGATCCAGACGCTTTCTTCTTAGCTTATTTTTATTCAAAGTCTAGTTTTGCGATCATTCGCTTCTATGGTATTCTCAATTAGTATAGTTTTGCAAAATTTTAAATTTTTGAAAAATGCAGATGTTTGACTTGGCACTACTGCCACATTTTCGAAGCTTCAGGAACCGCTTACCGCTTGACGTAAGCGTCAATGTCTCCTCTACCCAGCATAATTTAAAACGTCAACCTAGGTGCTGCTATGAGATACTGCCCGACAACCATACTCTGTCCTAGATTAGATTATAAGTCGAGAGAGCCTTCATGGTGCTCTGGCACTACTCTCTCTCTAAATCAGTCTATTTTGCTTCCGCTGATGAGATCCTGGAGCCATATTTTTACTTTGGAAACAGTCTGGAAGACAATGATCTTCTCTGGAGGTATGTCAGGAAGATTTGCTGAAGTAACGCTTTCCTCGCCAAGGAGAGCGTAAGACGTAAGAGGGCCGATTATTCTCTTCCATGAGTAAGTGAAGAGAGGATTCGTCACTCTCAAGACAGAGTATATATGTAGGCTCCGGTCGGTGGGCGTGGCGCTTGGGACGCCAATTCGATGAAGATGGTTTTTCTTAGGTTACTTCTGTTCTAATTAATGAGAAAATAGGATTTTCTAGAGTAAAATTTTGGGAAAAATTGTCTGGTGAAGTTCTGTCCAGGTGTTTTAAGCCAGCCTTCATTGGATTCAATTTGAGCCAAGCTCCTGTTGTGGTTGTGGTTACTGAAGTTCGCTTGAGGCAATTCTCCATAATTGACAGATCAAGGCCCTGACTCAATCTCAGAACCGTCTGAATACCAGACTAGGTCAAGTCGCGATAGATTAGATTTATATTTTTCCCCAGTCTTCCCTTGAAGACAAGAGGAGGATGATAGAGAAGGCTTATTCTGGTAGCACATTCCTCTAGAAACATGCTGAATGGGCTTTCAGGATCCATAATGTTCAGAAAAGGCATCAGGTGACCTCCATGGTAGGAATAGGGGTCAATGTTGTTCGAATGGAACAGACGATGAATACTCAGTCTTGCCTTCATTTGACTATGTACTCGAATAGGTAATAGACCTAGGATGACATTCAGTGCAGTGGTCACGGTGGGTGGAGCGTAGACAGCCTGCCATACAGTTTCCAGCTATAGGTACGTTGGACCCGCTCTATAGCTTTTTGACTGTAGTGACTTCATTTGCGTGTCACTATGCATAAGGTAGATCTGTGGAAGATGGTTTTAGTGAGACAAAATCTCACACTTTTATGAACAAACGCCGATTGTCCTTTTAAAGAAAAAGAAATCTATAATTTCAGTTCATCGTAGACTACCTAAATTTATCAACATTTCTGTTCGCTTACGCACAAAAGAAAAACAAATGGCCCAACCAACTGCCAACTAAATTAATCTTAAATTCAATGAAATAGCCCAGCAATAGGTTACTTTCAATGTACCGAAAACTTTGGCAATTCCGCAACTTCCCACTTCCCGCACTTGTACGCTATACTGCAACTCATCTTCTTCAAATCGCTCAATTAAGGTCAATCTCTCTTTGTGTTACCTCTTATTCGGCCTTCTGCCCGAACCCATCGATATGATGCCCAAAACACTCTGCAATCTATTTAATGTGACTTTCCTTACTGTCTTAAGTGAGTTGGACATCCTGCGTAGCTGGGGCACCATAAGGTTACGTGATGAAACATTTTTTTCCCCTCTTCCGTTTTCGTATACAAAATCATAATTATCTATCGTTAACAATAAATTAGTATCGAAATGAAAGTATTACAACTGGACTTCGAAGGACGACTAAAGGGAGGAAAAAAAACTGAATCCCCTTCCAGCGAAGAGAAGAAGAACATCCATTCGATTCGCCGCCGCCACAAGCAAGCGTAGCAATCATCTAATAATTTCTCTTTTATTGCGAAACAAAATCGTCTTTAGGTCCGCAGCACTAATTGCCAGCAATTCAGGGATGCTCCTTGTTTACCCCACCCCAAATAGCGCCGTGCCATCGTTGCGTTGGTTTAATTGGAGCAATTTGTTAAAGGCGTAATTATTACTTATACCAATAGGTGCTTGTGCGGAGTAGGAGCGGTGATTCTTAATGGCAATGGACAACTTACCCAGTGGATGGGGGGAAACATGCCATTAAATCTAAGTTGGTATTGGGCGACGATAAGTGCTCACCGGTGCATTGCACCAAACAGTCGAGCACATACCATCAAAGGATAACACTCTGAATGCCAAATCAATGCATCATGCATCATGAGCTGCGCAACACAATACACAGGCAAAAATGAATAGAAAAAAAAAGAAGAAACACAACTCTTGATGGGATAAAAGATTTCTATCTAATGGCATCCTATTGAACTTCGTCTTCATCTAAACCCGAACCAAACCACATACCGTCATCCGAACGAAGCAACCGCACACTTTTTGACTGAAATGATGAATAACCTTTTCTCTGCGCAAAGGCGGGAGGTCCTCGATTCTCGTATATATTCCGATGTACGGCAACAGGAAAAAGCGGACGAATGCGGAATGCGGTCTTATCTCTTATAAGCCAAAAAGCTAGTTTAAAAGCAAAACCGCATCAATTGAATTCTGATCACGTTTAAAAGTTTCTCTTTGATATGACGGAATTTTATCCTCACTAACATACAGCATTGTGTCCTGTTCTATGTCGCTTATCCCTCACTCGGGGATGGAGAGGCGAAACGCAAACGCGCAGTCAAAAGCAGCATTGGCAACAAGAAGGACCCCATGCCCATCAGCCCACTCGGCTGATGCAATAAAATTCAATGGCTCTGGAATACTTCTTCGTCTCCTTGTTCGCGCGTTCTTTTCTGTTGAATTCGCCACGCCGACGACGATGACGACGATGACGACGTCGAGTGGGCCCAAAGAAAAGACTTCTTTTTCTTCATTCCATTTTCTTCCCGAACAATAATAATAGACGAAGAGGAGGAGAATATAAAAAAAAAAAAAAAACAATCGAGAAACTTTCTGCACTTTTGCACTACAAAAGACGGATGTACCCAGCTACCCATACATATATACATATACTTAGCCCCGCATTTATATTTGCACAAGGGATAGAACTAAACGTACAATAACAACGCTTATCAGCAACAGGATAAACCAGGATACATAGTGAATGGCGGATGACTAATTCTGCAAAAGAAACTGAAACAAAAAAGAAAAAAAAAACTGTCAGAAAGCGCATTTTCCAGTCTATGGGATCCAGATCCAGCGAGTATAAGTACGAGAGCGAAGGCCTTGCAATGAAAGATGCTTTCAAGTATATTTTGAATGCCAATCCAGGATACAGTGTGTCGGAGGTGTTGTTGGTTGATATTTCGGCTATGAAAGGATGTTGGATGTTTTGTTTTTGATTGAATATACGGATGTATCGTCATGTCAAAGGATGGGCACTTTGTATAGGTATGGATGATCTCTATACCGATGCTTGATTTTAGCAACGAATTACATTCAAATTCTATGAACCTTTGAAGACCACTTATGATGAATAAAAATGACATGCAAGGATAGAAATATTTAAATTGTATGACAAAAATTTTCTGTCACTTATAACAAATTACGTTTCGCTATACAGTACGGACTATAGTGGATCTCTGCCTCAATCAATAAGCCTCCCAATGGTTTGCTCTAAGTTGGTTGAGGATTCATTCCACTAATGTACCTATTGTTTTGAGTTGAAGTCATAAACTCTTTGGCCCGAAGTGCTAGGGTCCCTTCGCTGTACATGCTCTAGCGATCCTGGATGACTGTTTCGCCCTTTTCTGACAATAGATCAATGTCGCTGTATAGGTCGCTGGAATTTAAATTAAACCTCTCTCTCTCTCTGAATTCCGTCAACCCAAACGAGTCCAAAAATCACTCGCAAAATTGTTCATTCAGCGCGAGCAAGGACACATTTACCTGCCTTCGCTATAGTCAAAGCTTCTTCATCATAGAGCAAGACTCGAATGATAAGGGTGTTTTATATAGTCTTAGTGTTTCTTGACAAAGCCCTAGTTCAATTGGCATTTGGGGCTAAGAAACAGATTGACTAGCCCCAATTCTGCATTTGATTTTTGATCTGATGTAAATTTCAGGGCTTTTAGCAAAGCTGAGCTAGACAATAAATCCCTATAAACCAGCCTCAAAGTTATAGCTGTCTATTATGACATTCCGTTTGATAGATAATATTGAGTCTTCCTTCTTGCTGACTGCACGTAATTAGGTTCATTCAAGACTAAGTCGATTTTTGTCGCTTCAGTGGGTATATTTGCAAACGAGCCAGTGACTAGCTAGGGAGCACATTCCAAAGGGGCTTGTTGGTGATCCACCGCGCACCGTAAGCGCCATCTAATATAAGTTAGTAAACCACTGATAGCTCTCTCCCTTAAACGTATGCAAGTGTTTGAAAAAGTTTCATGGATGGCGCTTTAGTTCGGGGTGGCCGCCTCTCCACTCCACTCTCCACTAGTTGGTTAAGGTCACCTTCCACTTGTGAGCGCCACCTAAGGCGAGGTCTTTCTCTACTGCGTTGTCCCTCCGGGTTGGTATCGAAGACTCTTCGAGCCGGAGCGTTGATGTCCATTCGCTCTACATATCCTAGTCATCTTAGTACTTTTCTCACCAAGTTGATGTTGCTATACAGCTCGTAGAGTTCGCTGTTAAATCTCCTGCTCCAAAGGCCGTCAACGCAAACGGGACCGATGATCACTCGAAGAATTTTGTATTTAAAACGACCAAGAAGATCTTCATCCGCCTTTGCTAACGTTCCTTTTTAAGCATCACCTTGTCTAAATCCTTTTTTGATATCATAGGTCTCGAACCTGTGGGCTGGGATTCGAAGATCCTCTTTGTTGGAGCATTATAGTCCATTCGCTCGAGCCGACGTGTTTTGGCTTTTTGGACTTCATCCACATCTTGGTACAGCTCATAGAGTTCGCGGTTGTATCTTCTCCTCCATTCCAAAAATCCGCCGAAGTATTTTTTCTTTCGAAGGAGCCCAGTATCAGCTCTCCCTTCTTGCTTATCGTCCAGCACTCGGCGCCGTAAATCAGAACTGACAGGATAAGGGTTTTGTAGAATACATATTTCATCCTTCAAGTTGAACCCAATTGTTTTGCTAAACCGAAGTAGCAACCGTTTCCTAGGGTAATTCTTCGCCAGATCTCCACTAGGGTGTCACTCATAGAGTTCATGTTTAGTCCGAGGTAGGGGAACTCCTTAACTACCTCGAAGTTGTTGCTATCAATAGTGACGCGTTTTGTCCTAGGCGGTGGACAGATGCTTGTTTGTTTGTTGATAACATGTACTTAGTCTTGTCCTCATTTACTTCAAGGCCAACGGATTTCGCCTGTTTTTCAATCGTCGTGAACGCTTCTATCACGGCGCGCTGTGATCGACGGATGATATCAATATCGTCCGCATAACCCAGCAGCTGGAAGATATTACCTTCCGTGTTGACACCCGCCCTGCGCACTATCTGCTCCAGTACGAGATTGAAGAAATCGCATGATAGTGCGTCTCCTTGCTGAAATCTGGTGCAAGTTTGAAATAGATCGGAGGAGCTGCTTCCAAACTACACGTTGCGTGTTTTCCAGCGTCACGCGACACAGCTCAATCAGTTTTGCCGGGATTCCAAATTCGGTCATCGCCATATAGAGCTCCTGACGATGAATGCTATCATACGCGGCTTTGAAGTCGATGAATAGGTCGTGAGTTTCGACTTGAAATTCGTTGGTCTTTTCCAGGATTTGCCTCGGTTGTGGACTTACATCATTTAATGTAAAAAAAAAATGGCGAGGACCTCACTTGAGAGTCCTAATTAACACCCCCTGCCTTGTATATCTCGAAAACACGCTGCTGCTCTCAGAAATTAGACACGAATCATCCATTTCTAAAACAGTTGCGATAGCAACTAATCTATCTGCTAGACAGACCCAAATTCTGAAAATCCCTTTACCGCTAGCCCACTTTTCAAAGCCCCTTGGGTGCGTGTATTTTTGTAAGACCCTCTTGAACCCACTCTGAGTAAATAGTAAAAACATCATCAACGGATTATTATATACAAGAGCACAAGTTGAAAATAAATCAAAAAAGCTGAAATATTTCTGTGCCAAAACAGAAACCAAAGAACAGGAAAACAAATACGGCAAACAATAATGTTACAAAGGATAATTGTCGATCTATGTTGGCGCGTCGCTCTCCTCAGGAAAATATTTGCATACACGAAGCCGCCCCCACTAACAACGACGACGATGACAGTTGAGCTCTGTGTTTGTGCGAATAACACTTGAGACTACCACCAGAAGCAAAACAACTCTCCTTGGAGGGTTGTTGCGCCGCCACGCAGTCACAGTCACCCTTCTGTCTGCGAATTCCTGCCACAGGGATTGTTCCATACAGCTGGCCCCAATCTGGAGCACCCGGCCCAAAAATCTATTTCGATACACCTGTGTGGGCCTTGTGTGTATATGTGTGTATCTAATTTATGCCAAAACGGGAATGTCATCATCATCGAGAATGTTTTAAGCGAAAAGTCCTTAAATCACAGAATTGTTCACGTTTTCTTTCATTTCTCTTCTTTTTCGTGGTTCGGTGTTCGTGACGTTGTTTGTATGCGGTTGGTTGATGCTGTGGCGGGTGTAAGGACGACACGGTATTGCATGTAAACGGTTGCTTAGGTTTGGGTAGGGCAACAAAGTTTCTCTCAATCGCGTGGGGATAATCCTGAAACCAAACAAACTCCTTTCTTCCGTTCGTCGAATCGTTGTGAATCAATAGACTGTGAGTGACTAGAGGAGGAGTACCGCTGCTGTTGCTGCTTTCCCTTTGGACTTATCATCAAGCTTCTATGCACACGACGAAGAAATCTCAAAGGCAGTTATTATACCAATTGAATGTTTGTCTTTGCCGTGTTGAATACCAATGAAAATCTTCCGTTTTGGGTCGACGTTTGAAACGGTATAGTCGTTTGAGTTGGTTAGAATTATGCGTTGTAGGTCAGGGGTTTGGTGGGTGATAATAAGCGGGCCGCTTAAAAAGTTCTTGCGGGACAACTTTTAATACATTTTTAATTGGTTATTTTAAAAACGTGACAAGCGACAACTGTCTGCCGACTGTTGACGCCACCGTTTTGATCCAATCATGTGAATTCATCCGGCGCCGTACGTCCTCTTTCTGAGGGGCTCATGTTAGACTTTTGAGGTTCGAGCAGACAGCCAAATCCAACAGAGCGTTATAGTGTTGCTATTTTCTTCGTGTTCAACACTCGCGCTCATAAGTTTATAAAAAAATGTGTATTTTAGCTGATCTTCTATAGCCGATCATGTCTCTATTTTAGGCAATCGTCTTGAGACTTTAGGAAAGTGGTTTTCCATACATTTTTGTACACATTTTCTGACCCGTTTTAGACGCTCGACTATTTAGTTGCAAAAAATCTAATGTATGTATAATGTGAACGAGTGCCCATAACACCTTAGTCCCAATGCTCACACTAAAAGTTTGTTGAACAGCGGAAAAAAGGCATATGCGCGCCTAGGGTACGATTACTTTCTATGTGAGATTTTTTTACCCTTTTTCAGTAAAATTTTGGCTGGCATTTTAATCCTTACCTATAGTATGTTTAAGTAAATTATTTTTGTGACAATTTTTAAGAAACCAATGGTTTTTGAAGCATGAGAAAATGTATGGGCGGGTGCTTTGTATAACCTTTTTGAAACGCACTTTCGTTGCAGTCCTTTTGGACTACCTTCAAGACGGTGATTAAGGCGATTTCAGACTCGTTCTTTAATACGAATGTCAAAGTGTTTCTTAAGCGTTTTCATAGTACTTTTTTAGGCATTTTTTCAAGCAGTTGAGGCCAAAATGGTAACCCCAATGGGAAATGTGCGATCTTGGCGCTTTTTGAATATATTTGACGACCGATACTCGCTTGTTCAGAAATGAGGTATATTGCACCTGATAAAAGGTCAATTTTGTGTGTGACTTTTTAGCTACTGCAACTGCTCCAAGATAATGAAAGTTTTTGACTTTTTTATCCGACAATGTCTAATTGAGAGCTTTTGGGTATCAAATTTTATATAGTACTATTTCGCTGGCTGATATCGTTAGAGTAGTTTGGATGTAACAAAGGCTTTTAGTGGTAATTTCTTTTTCTCCGCGACTGAAGGTACATTTTATCAACGAAATAAAAAAACCTACTTCTGATTAGGTAGGTACTTTGACGGCTGGCTTAAGGGTAGTGATGCGATCACATGAGAACTCAAGCGTTTTCACTCTAGCCTCTCACTACCAACTCCTACTCTCACCTCCACGTTATGGTGACTGGTGGGTGCCTAGTACCTCGCCTGGAGATGGGGTAACCAACCCCTGTGGAAGGTCGTTGGTGGCAGCGATCGAGAGAGGGTGACAAGTGTCCTCTTACTAAGGCACTTACTCTTAGGCGGCAGCGGAGGAATTCTCAAGATGGAATCAGCTCCAGTTAGGTTGAACTGTGACTTCCAATACTGAGCCAGGGTGTTGGAAAAGAGTTGGTGGCGGAGGAGCCCTCAATGGGTCAACGGCAGCGCTCATATCCCAAAATGGGTTATTGACATCAGTTTTTCCGGCCCGCTGTCCTAGGGTCAAAACAAGGGCCTGGTCCTACAGGTTGGGGGTTGTGCCGTCGGGGTAACTTCCCGACCATGGAAAAAACCACTAGTTATGAGAGAGACACAACCAGCCTCGGATAATGGAACTCCTCAAAAGGCAACCAGACCCGGAACGTCAATGGACTACAATCTAAGAGTATGTACCTGGAATGTACGAACGCTCTACACCCCAGGTGCTACTCAAAAACTTGAGTCTGTCCTCACGTGATACAAGGCAGATATAACCGCGATCCAGATACGATGGATAGGATCAGGTATGATGAAAAGAAAAGATAGCGACATTTATTACAGCTGCAACAAAAGATTGCATGTATTAGGATGCGGATTCGTCGTGGGAAATCGGCTTAGGACAAAAGTCATTGACTTCAAGCCGATAAGTGATCGCCTTTCTGTGATCCGCATCAAAGCTACTTTCCAAAACATAAGCCTAATATGTGCACACGCCCCTAACGACGAGGCTGAAGATCCTATCAAGGAGGAGTTTTATGACCTCCTGGATGGAGCCTACGGAGCCTGTCCGGAGTATGATGTAAAAGTTGTACTCGGGGATTTCAATGATAAAGTCGGAATGGAAAACATCTTTGGCGGGTTAGTTGGTAAGCACAGAATCCACGAAACGACAACAGACAACGGCTACCGACTAATCGATTTTGCAGCAGCTCGTAATACGGTGATAAGTAGCACTAGGTTTCCAAGGCTAAGGATCCACACAGCAACCTGGCGCTCTCCAGACGGTCGAACCGCCAACCAAATCAAACATGTGCACACATTCCGAGGGTCAAACGTCGACTCTGACCATTTTCAAAAACAAAACGACAGCGAAAAATATTGTGATTTCTTATATTTTCTTTGCATTTAGGGCAGAAAAAGAAACTACAACAACTGAACAGTTCATTTGCTTAGTTCAATTTATGAGAGAGCACGAGCAGCTGGCGAAAGGTTTGTTGCGCCAGTCCGATGTGGGTGTCTTGCCCAATGCTCTTTTGATAAGATCCTTCAGCAAGAAATCGAAGCGTTGCTGCTAGTTTTAATATTATGGGCGCTGCAATACTTCTTCGCCTTGGAAATTCGTCTTTTATATTTTCCAGCACATATCTAAGATAAAAAAAAACTCATATATATGCACTTTTACCCGTTTTCAAAACAAATTAATCTTACTCGTTGTGCGGAAGATCCAGCGGGGATGAACCACTTCTTATTAATTTCCGTTGTACATTTAAATTCGAAGACACATCGACTTCATCCCTTTCAGCATTTAAATACACACCGATCGAAAACATTTTTGTTTTAATATCCAATTTACTTGTTTATTTAAAGTTCGCGCAATTATTTGAACAAAAAAATTACAACATTCCAAAGCATTTTGACAGATGAATGGGAAAGTTTGTGGAAATACCAAGGGAAATGTGGAAATGTCTTGGAAGGTCGACATTCCAAACAATCGTTTTGCATAGTTGCCATGTCCGCCGCGAATCGAACCGAATGAATCGCAAATTATGCGATTCGCGGCGAAGTGCATAGTTAGCCCCCAGAGCTCGACAGTCCAACGAGAAGAAGCTGCGAACCGCCCAGAAGAAGAAATTCGACGTTGTTGGACGCCTTAGCACACCTGGAGTAGCCAGAGCCTACAGTGAGCGCCTGACTACGAAACTCTCATCTGTGCACTCACCTACCACAAACGTCAACAACCAGTGGTGCCAGTATCGCGACATCATCAAGGAGGTAGCCGAAACCACTGTAGGGTACCAGCCACCTCAGAGAAAAAGCACGTGGTATGATGATGAATGCGTCTACAGGAAAAAGGTGACAGAAAATGTACACAAGAAAGCGCTGCAGCGCAAAAGAAGAGTATCGAGCCAGGAGAAGGGAGGAAAAGAAGATCCTGCGTAGAAAAAAGAGGGCTTACGCAGCTTCCCAGCTCTGGCTGCTGGCTACAAAACCGGAACGCAGGCTCTTTGAGTTTAAGCATTTCCAGCAGCTGCTTAATGGGCATCATGTAGAGAGAGTAATAGGGCAAGAAGAGAACCCACGTCCAGTCAATGAAGAACTAGTTCCACCACCTAGTATAGAAGAAGTTGGCTTAGCTATAAAAAAAGCTTAAGAACAACAAGGCCGCAGGCTCTGATGGTCTACCAGCGGAGCTCTTTAAATACGGTGGTGATGTTTTGGTAGGGAGCAAGCACTGAATCATCAAGCAAGTATGGGTGGAAGAAAACATGCCCGATGACTGGACTATCAGCTCCATATGCCCCATCTACAAAAACACGCGATCCTATGTCTTACAAGAACTATCGAGGCATATCCCTGTTAAATGTCGCATACAAGATCCTATCCAACGTACTGTGTGAACGTCTAAAACCGTTCTGCAACACACTAATCGGCACGTACCAGTGTGGCTTCCGGCCCGGCAGATCGACCAATTCATCAATTTCAATTTTCACATTGAGGCAAATCTTGTAAAAAACCAACGAATTTCAAGTCGAAACTCACCACTTGTTCATCGACTTCAAAGTCGCGTACATCGTCAGGATCTCTATATGGCGATGGCCGAATTTGGAATCCATTGATTCAGCTGTGTCGCGTGACGCTGGAAAACACGCGCTGCAGTTTGGAAGCAGCTCTTCCGAACTTTTTCAAACATGCACCGGATTTCGGCAAGGAGACGCACTATCATGCGACTTCTTCAATCTCGTACTGGAGCAGATAGTGCGCAGGGCGGGTGTCAACACGGAAGGCACTATCTTCAACAGGTCCGTCCAGCTGCTTGGCTATGCGGACGATCATCATCGGTCGCTCCCAGCGTGCCGTGATAGAAGCGTTCACGGCGATTGAAGAACAGGCGAAATCCGTTGGGCTTGAAGTAAATGAGGACAAGACTAAGTACATGCTATCAACAAACAAACAAGCATCTGTCCACCGCCTAGGACAAAACGTCACTATTGATAGCAACAATTTCGAGGTAGTTAAGGAGTTCACCTACCTTGGAGTAAACGTAAACTCCACGAATGACACCCTAGTGAAGATCCGGCGAAGAATTACCCTAGGAAACCGTTGCTACTTCAGCAAAACAGTTGGGTTCAAAACTCCTAACTCGAAGGACGAAATGTGTGCTCTACAAAACCCTTATCCTGCCAGTTCTGCTTTATGGCGCCGAGTGCTGGAAAGATGTGGATGTAGTCCAAAAAGCCAAAACACGTCGTATACATACATAGAAAATTTGCCTGCAATGAAACAGTTTCGGCGATAGTTTTGCTTGAGTCATGTTCAAACTAATGCTAATTGGGAAAATAATTCTTTCAATTTAAAATATGACTTTTTTAAATTTTTTTTTTCATTGAAAGGATTTTCAAGAAAAAATTGTTTGCAACCCCTGCCATTGACATAATGACTATTCGGTGATGTTATGTGTGGACTGCGATTTTCCACCGCCATCGCTGCTGCCGAACAAAACGTGGAATATTATGACTCGTTGTCACCCTCGTTTTCATTCTGCTTAATGATATCCTACAACAAAAACACACCACCCCATACTCTCGAATACACCACCCCACTCGTCGAGTTCAAGCAATTTCGGCGATGATGGCTGGAATGCAAACTCTGTACCTGAGCACCCGACATACCGCGCGCCGTGTGCCGTGCCGTAAACATACTCGCGAAACAGAAACAAATTAAAAGTTACGCTTGAGCGTGGAACGAGGACGAGGACAAGGAGTGATGATATTCAATTGCGATTTGAATGTTTCTCCTTGCCGGGGCATATCAGTTCCAATTAATCGGAAAATACGTGAGCTCACAGGATGATGATGTCCCATCCCTTAGCGCGAATTTAAACTGCAATCATCCGTTGCCAATTTTCAGAGTCAAATTACAAGGATTCGAGCAACTTTAAACTATCTCACGCGCAATTAATATGCAAATTTACAAATGTGCCCTCGGGGAGGTCCATTAAAATGTTGTGCTGGCTTGACTTGAGGGATGATGATACACAGGGATGTTGTGAATCTTTTTTTTTAGATGCAGGCATTAACCGTAATTAAACCATAAGCAAATTTCAAAGTTGTTTCGAACCCGAGGCACGTGTGTGCGGGAGTGTATGCCTGTGTGTGTGCGTGTGTCTGACCAAACACAGTTTGTCCATTCTTGGCAGGAGAAGGTCAACAGGCATGGTGAACGTCCCAGAGCCAGAGTTGATGGACATGCATGAAAAGTAGAAGACACGGATAACCAGGCAACGACATAAAGAAGCCCCCGTTTTGATGAGCCAGCTGCCTCACCAGAGTGTGGGCACAACAAGTTTCGTGAAAAGGTCAGTGTATGTGCATGTGGAGTTGGAACTTTCTCCTGAGTGATTCGTGGACAGGTTAAGTGGCAAATTTTCTAATTGTATCCCCAGGGGGATATGGCGTTGTTGGCGCATATACCTATACGATAAAGGGGTCACAACTAGTTTTTGCGGTAGACAAGAATGCTGCCACTTGTAGCGAGTGGTATTGTGTAGCGAGCGACTAATTGCTCTTGACACGTGTGTCTGTGTATGTGCATTGTGCATAAGCATAGAGCTACATGCATGTAGTTGACATGCTTTTGCATATTTCAACGAAACGGATTTAAGTTCTGCGTCAAGGTAATTAAGTTGGATTTTGCATATTTGCATCTGGAGGAGGTTCAGACAATAATGTCAAAGTTTGGCATGTACTATTGGTGGGCTTTCTCGGTCGGCCAATATTCAATTAGGCAGCACTGATCTTTTCGCTAAGGACCTGTTAAGGGGAGTTCAAACATCCCCAGCCTTAATCAAAAAAAAATGTGCTGCAGCGAAAAGTGTTCCCAATTTACATCCACACTTTTTAGTTGATACAGTTTCTAAACAGCGAATGAGTGAATATTAAAATTATTATTTAAAATCATTATTTATAGAAGAAACATTAAATAATATAAATAAATTTTATTTGAAGTGACTCACCATTTTTTGGCATCCAGTCGCAGTATGGCATCGATAAGGGCTTGAAACATAATTTAGCAGCCAATACAATACACAGTATATAGTTATCTTGAGTTACAAAATTGGGTCTGCCAGATTGTCCGTTTTGTCCAAATATGGGGAAGACAAATTTGACAAATAATCCCTATAAACTGCATTGGTGATTGGACCGTCATAATTAAAAATAATATTCTTTTATGAACGCAACAATTTTATTAAAATTAAAAATGTAAATGAAAATGACAGAATTTTCATTGAGTCTTTGAACACAGTTTATTTATTTAAGTTTTATTATTCTTTGCTAACTGCCTCCAGGTGCGTAGGTACTCCATGTCCTTGTTAGGCTTGATATGTTGCAGCGTCTTTCGGCTAGACTGGTCAACAGGTAGTTATGCAAATATGTGGAAACACAAACGTTCTGACCTTAGCTAGCCTATGAACTCCTAGTTTCATCCCCATGTTGCTGACTCATAAAACCTATGCTGGAAATTAGGTTACCAATCCCATTGATGGATCGTTGTTGTTAACCAACGAAGGAAGTCGGACCGGAAGGAGTCGTTACTTGTGACCCAAGCGGCGTTGGTTCGAGCCTCGGCAGAGGACAGAAATACTCTGGTAACTGCCCATAAAGAAAAACGAATACGAATCATAGTTAGGGGTTTCTGATTGGTAGTACAATTTGGGTTTGGTTTGGGTGCTCCAGGATTTTTGGAATCCCCTTTTTTAATTATAAAGAAAAATACTTCCAATCCCCGCATTGTCAGGCAGAACGAACTATAAAACTTAAACGATTGAAGCTAAGTCTTTTGATTACTCAAATAAAACTAAAGTGAAAAGGCAATATAACTCAAGTTCAAAACGGCTACTGCTAGACGGTTTACCTGATTAGCTTTCTAAGACGTCAGGTCAGGAAATGACTCAGTGGAGAGCATACACTAACAATTCAGTTACAACATTTTGTCGAAGAAAAATATTTCTAATGAATGGAACTTCAGCATCGTTTGCACAATCCACAAGAAATGACCTTTTAAACTGCATCCAATATGAAGACATCAGTCTCCTTAGCATTGCCTATCTGCCATTCTTTGTGAATACCTGAAACTAATTGCCAACGACCTGTTTCTAACCTACTAGTGCGGATTTAGATCAATATGAGTATGTGCTTCTAAGTTGTGTCTTTGATTTTAAGGCCGCATAATGCTAGAGCCGAGTTTAGTTGTAGCAGCCATGCCAAAACTCTTCAGGTTGTGCTGAAGCAATATCAAGGAAATCTTTGCTGTCAAAAATGAAGTTGGATAAAATGATGATCCGCCAGGTGACTTTTTTAAACTTTGTACTTGAGAAAATTGTGCAAAACGCTCAAGAAATAGGCACAAGATGGCACTACCAACAAAAAAAAACATGCACAAGATCGCAGAACGTTTCAATAGACACTTTTAACTTTTAGGCATTTAGGGCTTTTGTCTACCTCAGCACCGCTATAAAGTCTAATAACGACATAGAATCCGAAATCAACTGAAGAATTACGTTCGAAAATCTAAGTTTCTTTGGTCTATGAAGGCAATTAGAAGTTGTAAGGCGTTATCGAAGTTATCGAAGGCAGACGAATCTATCTTTTAGAGTTTTGAACTGTACGCTCACAAATAGAAGTAAAACTCAAACCAACTTGAAGTGTGCAACTGGAAGAAGTTAGTAGAAAACCGCGCTAAATGAAGAGGCCTTTTCAGTGAGGACAAGAAAGTAAACAAGAAAATAAGCACTAGTCTTATACTAAAGGATAGAACCCAAGAACCCATTCTTATCAGCAGAATATGAAAAATCGAGTTGTGACGCATCCAATTCCTCTCTTAAATTACAACAAAACTAATATTTCAGCTCCGATTAAGTCTAACCGCAGACCCTTTTTAGTTTCTATAAAGACTTCAAAAACTCGTAAGCGTAAAAAAAAGAGAACCTTAATCGCAGCATTAGCTTCTTGAAACGTAATACATATTACAAGGTTGGTATAGAAGCCATTTGGAAGTTCCATTTTAGCTTCCGTTAGGTCAAAATTTGTGACCATTGAAAGGCTTTGGGTTCTATAAGTTGTCGATAAAGTTTCTAGAAGAAACACACTCTCTATATCGAAGACTGGACTTCTTGTAACTGCTTCGTTCAAATCGATCAGAAATACGAGCAGGAAATTATATAAATTAATTGACTCTGTCAGCTTCAGATACACTACGGCTACCATTAAGCTCCAGTGAAGTGGTTCTTTCGAAGTTCTTTCCACTTAACATGTAAAGAAGTTCTCTTAGAATTTATTGAAAGTTTTATCAAAGGGTTCGGTTAAGTCTGCATTATTTGTTTAGAAGAGCTTGAGAAGAGATAAAAATATTTAGGAAGGTATGTTTGCTGACGGGCTATAGGTCATCATTTAAAAATACTCTTGTTTTGTATTTTAAATCGTAATATTGTGCAATGTATTAATTTAAGTTCTATAGAAAAATTGTGTAAGTTTATTAATGTGCATATATGTTGATTGTTAATGTTATTGTTAAAACATTTTTCTTGACAGTCCCTGAAGATGACTTTCGAAATATTGGACAAATTAATAAAGAAATTTAAAATACAAAACAAGAGTATTTTTAAATTATGACCTATAGCCCGTCAGCAAGGTAGGTAGGTAATTGGGTGCTCTTGTGGCGGTTGCCACAGCTTCACATAGACCATCCGTTGGGTCCATTGTGTCCAGTCACGGGAACCTTCCATTGCATACCTGTTGGAGACAAAGAAATTACCGCTTTATTTGGATCGCCCAGATTTAGTAGTAATCACAGGTGTTCCTAGCTCATATATCCAGATTCCCAAGTTTGTTCTAAGAGTAACTGAAGGGTGTGAAGTTTGTTTATCTATTGGAACCACCCCGATTTAAGTATGAATCTCAGGAGTTCCTTAAGATCAACATTCTCCAGATCCTCTAGTTCATCGAAGAAGAAACTCTTGAGAGTCTTCTGTCTACTGTTTTTAAGGGCTGGGCATTCGCAAAGCAGATGGCGAACGGATTCTATTTCTTCTACGTCTCTGCAGCTTCTGCAAAAGTCATTATGCAGTATGCCCAGCCTTCCTGCGTGTACGCCTATCGCACAGTGTCCAGTAATGACCCCCGTGAGTATGCGAATATCCTTGCGGTTCAGTCCGATCATGAATTTGGATCTCTTTTTGTTTACTTCTCGCCATAATTCCTTTGCATGCCTGCAGGTGCTGAGATTGTTCCAACGTAGGTTTGTTCTACTCAATACTTCAATATCAACCTTCCTAGAAAGCGTGCTTAGCGGAGTTCTTACAGATTCTAGGGCCATTGATGCGTGCATTTTTGACCCGTTTCTTGCAATCTCATCCGCCTGTTCATTTCACTACAGTCATCGTTGATTCGAAATGATTCTCGCAGGTTAAGTGTTTCACTGAAAATACCCGCTCCTGTGCCGACATCCATCTTTGAATCGTTGGTATATAGGGCTATCTCCTCTACTTCTGTAACTGCTTTGTGCTCCCATTCGCTTCTGTCCGGAATTCTGGATGTGAATCTCCACGAGAGTGGGCGGCATATAGTCTGTGGTTCTCTTCTCCTTCGCCGCGCTCCATTGGGTTTCGATGGAGGCGTGTCCATAGGGTTTGGATGACCATATTCCAGACTCTCTTAATCTGATGGCGCTTTTTACCGCTTTACTGCTGCAGTAAATATCCAGAGGGGTGAGGTTTAGCATCACCTCCATCGCTGCGGTGGGTATTGTTCGTAGTGAACCTGTTATCCCAATGCATGCCGCCCTTTGGACTTTAGTGAGGCTTGCAAGATGGTACTTTTTCTCCGTGGCCTTTCACCACACGATTTTACCATATGTCAGGATGGGCCGCACTATTGCTGTGTACAGCCAGTGTACCACGTGCGGCCTGAAACCCCATGTGTTGCCGAATGCTCTTCTACAGGCATATAGTGCCACGTATGCTTTTTTGATGCGATCCTCTATGTTTTCCTTCCAGCTGAGCTTGGAATCCAGGATTATGCCCAGGTATCTCGCTGTTTTTGATATTTTTAGATCCACCCCACCCATCCTTGGTGGATTAAAGGCATGGATCACCCTTCTTCTCGTAAACAGCATGATTTCTGTCTTCGATGGATTCACGCCCAGTCCGCGCCCCTCGACCGAGTTGTTAACTAATAAGAGCGCGTAACTAAGTCGTTCGCTGAGGACTGGAGTGAACTTACCTGGGACTAGAATTACTACATCGTCTGCGTATGCGCTCACAATGAAGCCTTCCTTTTCCAGTATTATTTTCAGCAGTTCGTCTACTACGAGGAGCCAGATGAGCGGTGAGAGAGCCCGTCAGCAAAGATACCTATATATTAATATAATTGGAGGTCGTTAAAACTAAATCAATATTTAGGAAGCTAATAAAAAAAATCAACTTGTACTATTTTATTGAACGAATCTTTGGGATCCGACATAATGCCAAACAAAACCGTGATATTTACCTTTCTAGAATCTGGTCTCCTGATGTCTCCTGTATTAAAAATAAAACACCGTAGGCGGCCTACTTTTATTCGACAGGCTCTGAAGTCTGAATATTATTACAGTGTAAGATTTTCTCTGAAACAGTAACAAAAATAAGCGATTTTTTTTGTGTAGCCAACATCAGTAGTTCCATTTACATAGTTCCCTGTAAACTGGATGTCAAAACCACGGTATTTAGTCGTCCGCTGTTACATAGTACACCATTTTTTTTTTTTTTTTTTTCTGGTCAAAACTATGTTTACACACAATCAGCACCCAGTCCACCTACTAGATAGTGAATACCAAGTTAAAATAATCGTTGCTTTTGTACAGATAAAATCACTCCAACTATAGCGCCATCTACCAAAGATGTAATCCGACACTCACCTGAGGTATTCGCCCTCTGGTGACGAACATGAGGATGTTGATGCCGAAGGTAGTATGTCAGCTATTTTGGTTGCGAGTTTTCAAAGAAATAAAAAGCAAATTATACTTTCTTTCGTCGTTTTCGAAATATGCACCTTACGACAATGACACGTTACGAAAACTCATCTCGATTTTCGCAAACTGACAACAAAAGCTAAGCATTTCCAAAAATATCTCCACCAATAAACCGACCGACCGTCTTCAGCGAATTGTTGCATTTTTGAAAATTTGTCTGGGCAGAAACCAAACGCCAACCTTCACTAATTGGATTCTCAATTGGTAGTAATATAAAAAATAAATAATTTCCCTTTGTATTCAGTGTCCACCACCCATGTAGCTAGAAATTTGATTCTTAAATTCATGCAGATTGCCATTCATATAAAGGTAATGCGTTCCGTGTTAATTACTCTGAAACCGATTAAGGGATCTACCCCGGATAATCATATCATCATTATCAATACCAGAGTCCATTGCAGGCAACATTATTCCCAGGCCAATAGCCAACACCATGTCGTGTCTTAATCGTCATGCGAGTATAGACCATGAGTTGAGTATATGCAAATGCAAAGTCGTATCCATTGGGCGAACGTCACAAAATTGTGTCCACTACTTGTAATTGGTTTCATTAAACTCCACCGGGAAATGTCCAATTATCGACTTAACGACAATCCAACGCTCTACGAACACACCGGTTGGTCCCGCCGTCGCTGCTGCTGCTGCTGCTGGTTTGTCCAGAAATTCCTCCGAAAATTACCTTTTGCTCCTGTCACCGGTGTTGACCTCCCACCTCCCCTATATCCTATCCACCATACTTCCTTTCAATGAAAATGTATACAAAAAGTTCCATGTATACGACGGCCCCTTCTCTAGTTGGCCCGTTCCGTACTGTTTGCCATTCAGATTGAGTTCGCTCTATTACTGGCACCGAAATTGCCAATTAACGTTACGTTTATAATAAAACGTAATAATTTTATTAAAATCGAAAAAAACACAAATTTTACTTGGGACATTAAAAATTTACACGAAATCCGGACAGTTAATTAATGGATCCGTACTGTAACATGGCAGGCAGACCCTTTGGGGAAATATTTGCTGCCTGCGCCCGGCCCGCATGCAGCATGAGTTAATGACAACATCGCGACCATGTTCGTAGATAAATAACCCAAAATTTTATTCTCGAAACTAATAAATTTATTGCATTCGACGGTGTTCGTGTTACGCGGATTAATTGTTATTCTAGGACATGTCCTGCATGCACCCGGGCAGGATATGTAAACAAACGGCGAGCAGTCATAGTGCAGAGGTCACGTATCTAACCAGTGTCACTGCTGCTGCTATGCTACTATAGTCGTGTGTAATTATTCATCGAAAGGTGATTCCGTTTCAATGAACACTATAATAAGACTTGCACAAATGTTATTCCTTGGAGGTGGGCGACGAGTATCATTTCTTTTCTCGAAGGACCAGAGTGCAAAGCGTTCAATTGGAAAAATGGACGTGAAAGAAAGAAAATATTACGTGAAAGGATTTTCCAAGTACTACAGACTCACCGGTCATCGCACACACATACACAGTTAGCCTTAGCAAGTATGTGAAATCATATTTTATACTATGATCCTTTGAAGGATTTTTAATGGTTTTAAAAGTTTTTGTCTGGTCATCCTTTTGTATTATTATGAGGAGAGTCCACTTTGGTATAGTGAGGAAGAGCTCATTTGATGTGAAATTATCCTCTCATAAATTGACGCATCACGCCTTTGTAGAAGGGCTTAGGGCTTAGCTCTAAGCCAAGTGGTAAGTACCATTGCACAGGGCAGTTCACCCAGGGACCTCGTTAAAAATGTTACCTATGGGGCGGATCTTTCAAGATGACTGTGCCCTGAGGAATGGCATTTGAAAAGATGATATGACGGAATTCGGGTAGTTTATCAGTTCGTCCAAGTTCAAAGTTGGTTGATGCCCTTTTCTAGTTGGGCGCGTCACCTTAGGCGAGGGCGAGGTCTCTGCTGCATTGGGTTAGAATAAAAGACTCTGCTGGCTTTTTTTACAAAACCGCTGTCCATATGGCTGACCGGCTTCTGCGGCAGGAGCTTACTGAAACCAGTGACGAGTCGCACCTCGAGTCAACATTTAGCTCAAGCTGATAATGGGCCGTACTTAGTTTTGCAATGTCAGGTGAGCTTCTTCGAATTTCTGCATAAGGGCAGGTGTCACTATTCTGTATAAGGGAGAATTAGTCGGCTCTCACACTGAGGCAACTGGCAATAGGAAACACGCAAAATTATCGTTCACAATTATTTTACTTTGAATTAAATTAGAGGTCTCACATCAAAGCAACTAAATATCGCTCGAACGAAAAATGTTGCTGATTGTTTATTGGCAGTTGCTACAGTATTGATGTTTTAAATAAGTTTCTTTACAGACAGTATGTTCTTTCTGTCGAATCTAATTTAAAAACTAATAGTAGACGCTTTTGGAGCTTTATTAATAGCAAAAAACAATCTAATGGTATTCCTAACTGTATGCGCCTTAATAGTGTATCCTCATCTGATCTGTCAACCATTTGTAACATGTTCGCTAACCACTTCCAATCTGTTTATTCTTGTGGTACAAACATACCTAGAGTCTCATGTAACTACTCAACGCCCTTTGAGTTTGTAAATATCGGCAACTTAGAGTGTTCGATCACTGAAGTCCAAATTGCTCTTTCTTCATTAAAACTTGAAAAAAATCCAGGTATGGATGGCATCCCGCCAATATTACTTCAAAAGTGCTCATCCGCGTTTTCTGTACCTTTGTGGTTAATTTTTAATTTATCTCTGCAGTCTGGAATTTTTTTGAATGATTGGAAGAGGTCGTTTTTAACGCCCATATATAAATCTGGATCGAGGCATGATATTACTAACTATCGTCCAATCTGTACAATTTCTTCTATCCCTAAGCTCTTTGAAAAACTAGTTTGTGACAAACTTACACCTCTCTTAAAAAGATTTATCTCTCCGTCTCAGCATGGCTTCGTTACAGGCAGATCCACTACTACAAATCTCTCAATTTTTTGTAATACTGCCTTGAATTACCTTGAGAATGGCATGCAATGTGATGTAATTTATACAGATTTTGCAAAGGCATTCGATCGCGTCAATCACAGTACACTAATTTCCAAACTGACTACCTTAGGATTTCACTCCAATATCCTAAAATGGATTCATTCCTACTTAACCGATCGTATCCAGTATGTTCGCATAAACGAAATGCTCTCGTCACCAATTTATGTTACGTCTGGAGTACCTCAAGGTAGTCATCTGGGCCCTCTGCTCTTCCTTTTGTTTATTAATGACATTCCTGACTTGTTTTTGAGTTCCCAGTGTCTTATGTTTGCTGACGATTTGAAGATATTCCGAGCAATACGTTCAGTTCAAGATTGTCTTCTTCTACAAGAAGACCTTAAACGTCTTTCTGTGTGGTGTAATAACAATGACCTTCATCTCAATGTCTCTAAATGTCAAAGCCTTTCTTTTTATCGCCACCTCTCTCCAATTCCCTTTACGTATGTAATCGATAATACCCCATTGTCCACTATCTGCTTCAAAAAAGATCTTGGAGTTATTTTTGACTTTAAACTTAGCTTTTGCAAGCACATTGAGTTTGTGGTTGCCAAAGGTAATCAGATGCTAGGTTTCTTATTGAGGAATTCGAAAGACTTTCAAGATCCGCATACTCTGAAATGTTTATTTTTTGCATTTGTCAGATCACATCTCGAATACTGTAGTATAGTATGGAATCCATTTTACGAAGTACATTCTTTTAGAATTGAGAAGATCCAAAAGCGTCTGACTAGAGTAGCTGTTCGTAGACTACGATGGAATATTGAAATGCCATCTTACGAGACCAGATGCAAATTATTTGGTATCTTACCTCTTTTCAGACGGAGGCAATATTTCTCCATTATGTTTATTCGCGATTTGATAGATGGTCATATCGATTGCCCTTTTCTATTATCATTAGTTGGATTTTATGCTCCTGCGAGAGTTCTAAGAAATCGCTTTTTATTTCATATACCCTATCATAGGGTTAACTATGGTTACAATGAACCAATTTCTAGATGCCTTAGAGAATCGAATAAATATTGTGATGTTATTGATTTTCATTTTAGTAGAGATTCATTTAGGAATAAATTACTCCTGTTGTTAGGCTTTGGTGGTAATTTTTAAGTATAATTTTTGTATTAAGTATCTAATCTAGCGAGAACAGTAGATGTACTCATTTGATTGAAATAAATAAATAAATAAACTATAGTTGCTTAATGCCTGTTGCTTCAATCTGGAAACACATTCTTCTCAGAAGAAGTAAGTATCAGCCATTCATACCGACTGAAAAATCAGTGAAGCGTTTTATAGGCAGAGATTTACGTGGTTAAAAAAGCTGCTCAAACTATCTTAGCGAAGTAACTTCCAGCAAAGGAAATTACCTCCTGTATGGACAGCACTCAAAGCGATTAACTCGAATCTGGCGAACTCTAGGTCCGTAAGTCAGTGCCTCTCGGTATTGGGACTGCTGTCCTTGGTTCCTGGACATGTTGGTGTGAAAGGGAACAAGGCACCAGATAAACCGCCTTCGAAATGGACATTCTATTAGCTAACAGACAAGTTTTACCAGCTTTTAATGCAGCTAAGAACGTTATTGCAAATGTCACATTAACCTTGGCTAAAGAACGATGGAACAACATTTCCGGTTGTACAATAACTCGCAGCTTGTAGCCCTCAATTGACACTAAAATGTGAATCATCTTTTAATAGAAAAAAAATTCGAGTGCTCGTCGGGGTAATAACCGGACACTGAATCCTGAATCATTGGAAACATGGCCAAAAGAATGGCATCAGGAATGAAGAGAAAATTGAATCTGGTGGAACATCTCCTGTGCCATTGCCCAACCCTCCAAAAACGCCGCTAGTCTTGTATGGAAGCACGGTTCTTTGATGGCTTGGAAGATCCAGCAACGATACCTCTACCAGAAGACTCATCTACAGATCTGAATGGTTTTGTTAGTTGCATGTCCTATCACAATGGGCCTCAATGTCTTCTGGGTAAAATTTGCGTATATTGCAAATGGCCCCTCTAACCTAACCTAACATAGCAGCAGCACCCTACAGATCGTTGTGGGCCAATCAAGATAATGAACCTTACCTTGCCAGACCTTGGTAGCCTGCTCATGATTGTCATCTAATTTTGAGAGGCTTGGCTATCTGACTTCTGTTTTTCAAGACAGATTGATTCAAAAGATGTAAAAGAAGGCGTGCCAAAAGGTTCTCTACTTTCTCCAACTCTATTTCTTCTACACGTATCATCTTCTAAGACGAAAGTTTGCCCCTTACCTATTATAACCCCGTATTCAAATTACTTACTGTGCTGCTACATACGAACCATCTTGTTGATTTGACGAAGTTCGTTATCTTTTCTATTGATGTGCTGGAAAGCTCGTCTAGGTCGTTGAAGAAGTGACTCCCTAAGAATTTGTAACTGGTATGTGCCCCGTTATGATACCTACAAGGGTGGACAGGGATTTCCTATCCTTCCATATACTCTCGGTTCTGGTTGCATTGAAGGATGGCCATAACATTCTTGTGTTATTACAAACAAGTATTTACATAAGTCGCCCAACTTGTGTTCGCTTCTCTTGTGGCTTTTCTTCCTGATTCGAGCTTAAGTGTGCAAGGCGAGGTGAGGAATCAGCTTGTTCTGCCTGAAAAAACTTCATGTCCCGAAACCGAGCAGAGGTGCTGTGTATCAAGAGCCTTGAGTTCTTCGCGACAGCACATCACAAGCTTCGATTTTATCTCTGGTACAGTTATGGCTTTTATTGTTGTCTGACTGTCGATAAAGAAGGTAATATCTCCAGGTGGTATTGCCCTTACCACTGACTCACGGGCTGCTGTTGTCACTGCCAGGACCTTTGCTTGGAAGACGCTGCTGTGGTCGGTAAAATGTATCGATTTTGATATACCCAGCGATTCAGAGAAGACACCTGCCCTACCACAGTGTCCATTTTAGAACCGTCTGTAGATACTGCTCTGGGAAGGACATACATCCAACCTATGTGGTTGCCACCTCAGTCAAACGAAACAGCGATTGGCAAGAGTTAATCTCCACTTTCAGATGTGATATAGCAGAGCCGAGGTGGCTTACTACCTTAAACCCTTTTCGCCTACAAGATGCCTGTCGAGTCATGATCAATGGCATTTCTTTGCCATTAGTTGAGCTTAACCCTGACTACCATTTTACTGAGAAAAACATTAGCTTCTCCAGGACTTTAGATTTGGAAACTATCACTTTTCGCCTGCCTTAGTTCTTCCTTCAGCCGGCCCTGATTTCAGGTGTATACATACCTGAGCGGGTCAAGGATGATTCGCTTCCTTTATAGACGTTATCATAATTTTTGGTATTATTTCAGGATATCATAACCACTCACCAGTCACATATAAATATAACCCATTCAACAGAAAAAAAAATCGACATAATCCTTCCATCCTTCCATGATGAGAACAAAACAAGGAAAAAAAAAAGAATTATTTCCGCTTAAAGGGTTGAAATTCCATACTCGCACTGCACTCAATTTTCCGGCACACAAAACCAGCAAGGACAACTACTACTATATTCATGATGGAAACTCTTGTGCGCCTCGTTTGCCAGAACAATAGGAAGCCAACAAGTTACACTAACTGTTGAAAAGTTTAATCCTGCAACAGTAACGAAATTAAATTACTTCCTTCGACACGGACTTGCGTTCGTTCCAAATGCAAATTTCAATTGCAAATCCGTCTTTTATTCACGACACAAGAGAGAGGTCCTTCTTCAATTACACCCCACATTTGATAGTCCTTTTGTGAGCGCGTGATGGCCGAAATTTGAAACTATTTCGACGAAAGAGAAAAACTGATTTTTTTTTTATTTTTATGTTTAGATTGTAAAATCAGCAATTTCGCAGGAATATAGAAAAAAAAAAGTTGCAGAAGGACCATTCGATGTCAATAGAATGGCCTTTAACATTTGGAAAAAAAAAATCAGTCGAACCATAAATGGAATGGGTAGGCGGCTGACGACGACGGGCCAGAAGATCCTTTACACTAACTAACGTAAAAGCATTTATATTAAGTGGATGGCTGCTCTATGAAAGGACCTTTCTTGTAGTTTTGTTCCCTTTTGTATGTGTGTCTTTGAGGAATTCAATGCAAGGCAAGAAAGGAACGACTTTTTGTGTGTGCGTTTTTATTTTTATTTATTTTATTTTTTTTTTTCGTTCGTCTCCTTGCTGTTGTACATTTAGATGGCGATTAAGTAATGCTGTTCAGTTTTCTTGTTGCTGGGGGAAGGCTCACTGAGAATATCGAAGGCATCCTTTTTTGTTCTATGCTTTGTGGTCGTAAGTAGAGACTAGATATTTCCATAGAAGAGCTCTTCGCCGTGGGTGGGATACTGATGGATACATGTTCGTGAGATGAGGTTACGGCGACGGTAAACTGATAGCAATTTGTGTAACTTAATAACTGTTAATAAAAAAAAATTGATAAATACACTCTGAAGGACCTAGGGAAGTTTATTGAAAGCATTGTTTACGGGAATGGGATTTTCTGGCTTTATGAAAGGCATTGTGATGGTCAGCGAGATTTGTTGGAAAGACTGTTCAGTTGGGGCACTTAATTTGTATGCAACATGGTCTAAGATGCGTATTCTCTAACAGCGGTATTATAAGAATATAGCATTCGAAAAGTAAGTCTAGATATAACGCATTATCGGCATTTCAGTTTGTTAAGCTACGATTACACGGCCATTTTTTCGAGTCATTTAACTGACGGTCTGACGTAAAAATCGCGTCACATAGCAGTCATTTAAATGGCGTTCCGTGTGATCACCATTTTTGGGATACCATTTTCAGCGTCATTTAAATGACTAGAAAACTGGCGGAGCAAATGGCATGAATTTTGTGCCATTTAAATGGCGGAAAAAAATGGCCGTGTGATCGCTCTTCAATGACGCCTAGGACAAATGACTAAACTTTTTGGCTGTTGCGCCATTTAAATGTCAGCCTCCAAAAAATGGCAAGGCTCGAAATTCATGCTATGCCATTTTTCTACGCAAATGGCAAATGACAAAGCATTTAATATGATATATGTGCTGATATCATTTAGATTTTTGACTCGTGGCGAAACGTGTAGATTAGATAAGATTAGATAGTAAGTCGGGGGAGCCTTTATTGGGCTCTGGCACTGCGGCCTCTCTAAAGGGCTGGTAGGCTCCTAGAGCAATCTTTTTACTCCGGAGACAGTCAGGAAGAAAAGTATGTATCTTCTCTGGGGGTATTCCAGCAAGATTTGCTGAGTTAACGAGTTCTTCGCCAAGGACATTCTTTCTAAGGCAAAAGAGAGCCGGACATTCCGTGGAGAATGTGAAGAGAGGGTTCGTCGCTCTCCAGACATAGTCTACATGTGGGGAATATGGACGAATATTTGCCTATAGGCTGACTGAAAAGTCGCTTGAGGCGATTCTCCATAAATGCCAGATCCAGTCCCTGTATCCATCTTGGACCCGTCTGTATACCAGACTCTTACCTTGGAGGGATGATGATAGAGAGGTTTTTTGGAAGCCATATTATATTATTATATTAGGGAAAGGTGACCTCCGGTGGTAGAAATGGGGAGTCGATGATTTACGAATGGAATAAAGGATGGATACTCAGTCTTACTTCCATTTGAATGTGTACTTGAATAGGTAATTGGCTAATAGGCCTAGGATGTCATTTAGTGCAGTGGTCGGGGTAGGTTTACTCTTCGGGTCAAGGCGGAGGGCGACCGTAACAGTCTGCCCCCTGTCTATTGCCTCTGACGCGGCCATCACTATGTAGGGAGACTGGTGCGTGGCAGAGGTGGGTAATTGAACCTGTCTGCTTGCTGCTTGATCAAAAGTCGGTGAATGGATTGTCTGTTGGAAAAAAGGATGGGGACATAACAGGAATCGACAGGCAGCTTCATCAGCATCAACCAGATGGACTTCTTTTTATTTTAAAACCTTAACTACTACTAGCCTTTTTTACAAAAAAAAATTAAAATACCCGGTATTTTCGATCCCTGGTAATAGGATATCTGTGCTTTCATTTTTGTCTCGTGGCGAAAGGACGACGTGTAAAAACTGGTTTCTATTTTACTTTTGTTGTGGTTGTGTTGTTCGGTACCTACCTATTGAAATGGAATACGAACCGTCGCCGTCAAGTGCCGAGAATTCAGTTGTTCTTCCAGCACACACGCTGCTAAATACGCCGTCTCCGCAATTTCCACCATCATCCCAAAAGTTCTTTTTGACATTTTTTATTTATGATAATAATTTCTTTTCCTATTTAATTTAATTAAAAAATTCGCACGTATGCGTCGTGGGCCGTAGCCGAGAGAAAAACTCTAAGTGACAGTAGCTATATTTTTCTCATAGATCATTGCCGTCTGATCACAAAACAGATAACTGACGCGAAATCGAAATAATAGGAAAGGTGCCATTTGCCATTTTGATGAGGCAAGTCAGTACCGTGTGATCGCCATTTTTCGCTCGTCATTTAAATGGCATCCCAACGAAAAATTCTAAATGACTCGCAGCGTCCGTCATTTGATTTTGGGACAAAACTGACGATGATAGTCATTTCGTATGATCGCCATTTTTTCAATGACGAATCGTAGCTTCAATGTCGCTCTAATGCGACAGTTTTTCCTGACGTCACAGCGCCAGTTAAATGACTCGAAAAAATGGCCGTGTAATCGTAGCTTTAGGCATTTTTCTATTTGCAATGAATAATAAGCCAGTTTAAGTGTGAAAATGCATTTAGAGAATTGAATGTTCATTGCCAACTTCTGAGTTGAGCATTGGATCCAGAAGCTTTAGCAACAGATAGATATATTTTATTGGTATAAGAATGTACATTTCTTTTGTTATCGCACATACATATGTTCAATACAGAGATGTGATATATTAATGATATCTTTCTACTGAAACATTATTGAAAGTAAAATCGGCTCTTCTGAGAAAAATGCGTTTAGAGGAAAATACCAAAAAAACCTCTAATTTAAGACAAAAAAAAATATGGATCAATTCAATTAAATTGTTATGATAATAATTTAAAAATGATTTAAATGCCTTTAAATAAATAAATAAAATATAGACATATAAATATATATAAACAAATAAGAAAATTTATAAATAAATAAATATATAAATAAATAAATAAAAAATAAAAAATAAATAAATCAATAAATCAATAAATCAATAAATCAATAAATAAATAAATAAATAAATAAATAAATAAATAAATAAATAAATAAATAATTAAATAAATAAATAAATGAATAAATAAATAAATAAATAAATAAATAAATAAATGAATAAATAAATAAATAAGTAAATAATCAAACAACAAGTAAATAAGAATAAATAAATAAATAATTAATTAAATAAGTTAAGAAATAAATAAACAAAAATTATATAAACAACAAATAACAATGAAAAAAAACAAATAAAAAAAACAAACAAAAAAAAACAAATAAAAATACAAAAAATAAAAAAAATGAGGCATTGTTAGTAAGCCAACTCGTTAATGAGAGGATTATCTGCATAATCGCATCTCGTAATAAATGCATTGGTAAGTTTTTGTATTCTATTGAAGACCAATTCAACATTACCCTTAACATGGAGGTCAGCGGTTGAGTGATGCCATGGGAGATTTAGCATCATTTTTAACAGTTTGTTTTGCGAAATCTGTAGTTTTTTAATATAGCAATTAGCACAATTACCCCAAACTGGACATCCACACATCATTATTGCTTGGAAAATAACTTTGTGAATGATTATCTTATTTCCTACCGATAAGAGCGATTTTCTGTTAATAAAGGGATAAAGAAGCTTAAGAGCAATATTTACCTTCCTTATAGTTTGTGTATTGTGTACATTAAAAGTCAATTTTGAGTCGAGATATATACCTAAATATTTTACTGAGGATTCCCATTCAACCTGCGTACCATTAACTATAAGTTGCTGGCTAGGAAGAAAACAAGTTTTCTTTCTTCTAGTAAAAAAGATTGCCTGATTTTTATCAGCATTCAACTTGATCTTCCACTTATTGTAATATGTTTCTAGTATTCTTATCGCATTGTTTAGATTTGTCTCAATATTAAGACCAAATTCATGCGATGAAAATATTTCTGTATCATCAGCATAAATAGCGGCTTTGCATAAAGGTAGTTGTGGGAAGTCTGAGATATATAGATTGTACAATATTGGACCGAGGACAGAACCTTGAGGAACACCAGAGTTAAAGAAATTAGAATTAGAGGCACTATTATTGACGTAAACACTAAATCGACGGTTGGACAGAAAACTTTGCACTATTTTACATATGAACGAAGGAAAAGAATAGCGAAGTAATTTATAGATTAGACCGTTGTGCCACACAGAGTCAAATGCTTTTTCCATATCGAGTAACAACATTCCTGTAGATTTTCCGATACTACGGTTTTGTTTAATGTGATTGCAGATTCTAAGCACCTGGTGAACAGTACTATGAAACCTTCTAAAGCCAAATTGCTCATCTGGATATATATTTTTCTCCGAAACAGTTTTTAAAATTTTTTCTTTAATTATTTTTTCGTAAATTTTACTTAAATTACTAAGTAAGCTTATTGGCCTATAGCTTTCAGGCTTTTCGGACGGTTTGCCAACTTTAAGTATGGGTACAATCTTAGCTGATCTCCATACATCGGGGAAATATTGCATTTTTAGACATGCGTTTATTAAAAAAGTTAAAAACCTTATTCCAACTTTAGGCAACTGGATAATGTACACATTCTTTATGCCATCAAGTCCGTCTGTTTTTTTTACTTTAAGAGTACTTATTACAAACTCAATGTCTTCCTCTGAAATAAATGCATTTTGTGGTGTTTCAATGACACTAGACGTGTTAAAATCATGAACTGCATCGTTTACCTGTATAATTGTATTTTGCTCTCCTAAATTTTAGTTACATTGTGGTTTTTTGCAAAATTTAAAGCAAGTACCTCAGCTTTATCTAGATCACCATAAGCAATGCTTCCCGAAGTTTGTAACGCAGGAATTCGTCTGTTTTTATTTTTTATAACCTTAGCAATATTCCAAAACGGCTTAGCATTTTTGTCTAAGCTTTTTAATTTGTTGTTCCAGTTGTAATTGCGTTGTTGCTGAATTTGAAGAGCAATCAGCTTATTGAGATGTTGAACATTATCTCTAAATATTGGTTGACGATACCTTTGCCAATTCCTTCTATTAGCATTTCTTACCTTAATAAGCTCAAGAACATATTGGGAAAGTTTGGGGCAAAAACTCTTCTTAGCAATTTTTGGGACAGCTCTATCGGCCGAACTTAAAATATGATTGGAAAAACTCTCCAATATCGAGTCACAATCTGCGTTTGTTGCTATATTTTCAAGGTTCATGGGAATATTTTAGAGTTTTCTCTTAACTTGAGATCTGTACAATGACCAGTTTGCATTTTTCAAGTCAAGGAAATATTCAGTCTTTCGTTCTGCTGTACTTAAAAGCTGACAAAAAACAGGATTGTGATCCGAGCTAAGCGCATTAACGGAAATCGGTTGAGACATAAGACTAGGGACATTCGTAAGAAATAAATCAATAATAGAGGGACAACCACGAGAGCCGGCTGGGAAGTAAGTCGGGCTGGGGGGATACAAAACGGATACTGGCAATGCATTACAAAGATCTGACAATATGTTACCAAATGAGTTTGCTCTACTGCAGCCCCACTGTCTGTGTCTGCAATTTAGGTCACCACCCATTAAAAAATTGTGATTAGTGGTAACAAGTTTTCTCAAATCGCTTTTAAGGCCAATTTTTTTCTCTAAAGAAATATTTCTTCCAGGGAAATAAACGCACGTTATTTTAAACCCCGCTTGATTGTTTAATTTGATTTCAATTGAAACATTTTCAACGTACTTTGTTTTTACAACAGGTAAAAGAGAATGCTGAATTGATCTTCGTATTAATATTGCAACACCTCCACCTCTTCTGGTAGTTCGGTCAACACGATAACATTTGAATACAGAAGTGGATAGGTTCACACTTGAATTAAGCCAAGTCTCTGTCACCAATGCAATATCCACATCGTTGGTATTCAAATAATTCAAAAATTCTGTATGTTTATTTCGGATACCTCTGGCATTCCATGTAACAATTTTGATATTTCTATTTGTGCTTAACATATTACTTATCATTAGAGTATAAGAATTTTGTTGCTAAATGTGCGATAACATTAAACTGATCAATTTTATTCTTACATGTACTTAATTTAGTGATCATCTCCATAGCTAATGAATTCAATTCATCCATTGTAAACAATCCATCGTTGCTGCTGGTAGTATGCGGTGTACCATTCGAGTTTTCATCCCATGCATTTGTTTGCTGAATACTTGTACTGCTGCTAATACGCTGCGGTAACATGTTATCCCGGGGTTGTGGAAGCGAAGGGAAATCCGTCAATGACTTAAAAGAAACCGGTTGTTGTTGCTGCTGCTGCTGAGGCTTAGGAGCGTAAGAAACCATTCGCTGAATTGGTGGGCCGAAAGTTCTCTTTGACGACCTTTCTCTCAGCTCTATGTATTTCTGCCTGCTTCCGCAAGTTGCATCGGTAGCTTTATGATTACCATTGCAATTTGCACATTTTTCGGTGGCTGTGTTGTTACACTCGACAGTCTTGTGTGACCCAGCGCAGATAGCACAATAAGTTTTTATGTGGCAGTTCTTCTCACCGTGTCCAAACATTTGGCAATTATGACATTGCGTTAGCTTGTTTTTTAAATTATCATTAAATTATGAATATATTCACTACTTTTTTGCAGTAGTTTTATAGGTGGCATGTTTTGTTTTGCACTGGTTTGACTTGGTGAGATTATCTCATCCATTTCGTCATTGTCACTATCAGGTAATGTTTGTAAGGGACTATAGTAGTTAACCCTAGAATTCTTTTTACTCGCACTCATATTGATGAAATGTGATCGGAATTTTTTTCCCGAGGACAAATTTTCGTCCTCGGTATCTGGTGGTCTATGACGCTTATTAATGATTGAAATAATGATAATTTGCAAGAAAGTCACTGAATATTACAAGTAGATTACACGCACTCGAAAGCTTAATTTGCCGGCATCCGAAACAGTGCAACCTTTCTTGATCGTAATCGCTCGGTAACTGACTTTAGCAACAGTTGTTTTGTTTTGTAATGTGCTTTTTCTGAGGCCAAGGGTTTGCTCGCCGGATCCAGGACTTGCCCAAAGAAACGTCAAACTTTGGTTAAGATATAATTTTTTTTCAGTGACCAATTTATCAACTAATGTCTTATGATTAACTTAAGAATGAGTATATACTTGATGCTGCCCAGCAGGGCCGTAGCCAGGATTTTGGTTCGGGGGGGGCTTGATCCAAATCTTATGAAGCAAAAAACTAAGAATATTCCAATTCATTGATTCGTATTAGTTTTTAAATCGTATGTACTTAAACGAACATAGGTACTTGAATAATTATTTTACACACATTTTTTGAAGCAGAAGACTTCTTGATTTTTTTTTAACATGAGATCAATCACCTTATTTAGATCCACAATAATATCCGAATGAACAGATATCATAGCAAATGAGCTTAACCTTGCATTCTCTATAACGCTTCGGGACATTGTTTTAATCCTTTTCATAACTGAAAGGGTTTTTTTTAACACTATCTGTGGTCACTGGAAGCGTTGCTAAAACCGTAAGCAAGAAATTTATACCTCTAAAGTAAGTCTTGTCACATATATCAAGCAATTTCAAAACTTCGGTAGAAGGATCGCACCAAAGAATATATTCAGCTTTCACAGCTGACAACGAAATTGCATTATCAAAGTAACGTGTTAGCCTGTTAGCTTATCCATTTCGTTCACTCGCTCAACTGCAGCAAAACCTGGGAGAAGAGCTTGAAACGATGGTAGAACGTCAACGTTGACCATGAATCTGTCCGTAAGATTTTGTATTAACGAGTCTATGTAATGCAAGGAATCAGTATATCGTATGTGTAGACACTTCAAAATAGGCTTCAGTAGAAAGGTTTTCTGGATTGGAACGCGCAATGAAGTTCTTGGAGCTCTTAATTTAACTTCAAATAAGTCCTCTGCAAGTTGGGATGCGGATTGAAAAGTCTCTCTAAAAAAATCTTCGGTATTTTCTCTGATGTTCTTAAGAGAATTCAGAACTTCTTTTGTGCGGTCGATCTAAGGAAAATTGATAAGGGCAGCGTTAAACTGAACAGATTTTCGCATGTAATGAGGCTTAATAGGAAATTACTTTTTTGGACCGCTGGCTGGCGCTGCCAAAAGTGTTGATGCTTTCAAGGACATCGTTCTGCTCGTTATTTCTTCAAGACTTATTGAGATGTATTTTCAATGAATCTTGTTTTACAAAGGCGTAGGTAGAAGTCGAGTTTTTTAGCTCTCTGGTGCGTGCTTTGTAATGACATTTTTGAAAGTTATAATATAATGCATTTGAACAGTTGCGAAAGAAATTTCACTAACAGGCGTATTTTTTTAGAATCTAAAGCTAGGTCACTTTTACTTTTCCATGCAAAACTTTTCTACTCTCTTTTGGTTTTGTTATACTCACTTCCCCAAAAAAATACGCCAAACTACACAAAGGCAATTGCGAATTGCAGGAGTTGACTTGGCAGAACCAGGTTAAAGATATGGCTTGCACAGTGTACATACCTAGCGTTTGAATACTGTATACCTACCGGGATAGTCTTATTTTTATAGATTTGAATTTAGGGCTTAAAGCCCTATTTTGACAATCATTTCAGTTTTAGTTTCAGTTGAGCTATCAGTTAAGCTTTCAGTTAAACTGATGTTCTGCAGTGTATTTAGACATCAGTCTAGTATTCAGTTGAGCTTTCTACTAAAACTTCTGAAAACTTATGGGAATTCCATCAGTTTTAGTCTCAGTTTTAGTTTTAGTTAAACGCTTTCATTTTTGCATTTAGTCATCGGTTTAACGGCTGATTTCTTCACATGAGTACTAGTACCCGGTCTAGCTAGACCTGGTACTAGCTCTGATACTCGGTACTAACGAGAACTTAGTACTTGTGTATTTCTTCACATTGCTAGTACCGAAGCTAAATTTATCAACCGTACTACGACTAATACGTCTAAAAACTGGTCTAGTACCCATAGTACTGATTTTTCGTGGAGACAATCAGTGCAACCTAAATAAATTTGTCCAAATGGCGTGTCATACATCATACTTTTGGCAGTGTGCGACATACACTAGCGGCTGGTACGCAAATGACGTCGGCAACCACTATTTACATCGAATCGATCCACTTGTCATGAATCGTAGAGGGATCTGATCAGCAATTGCTGCTCAGGCAATATCTAACGATTACTGGTAAAATCGTGAATAAAAACGATTACCGACTAAAACTGAATATAAATATATGTAAATAAAATATGTTAACCGTACTGCAATTCGTCCACGTTCGAACGTAAAAAAACGTTACTCTAGACAACTGATATCGCCGAAAAAATCCACATCGTTCTAAGTATTTACTGTATTCCATTGTAGCATAATATGATAGATGCGCCGCTCAGATCAACGAGTTGCCACCCCTTCTTCACCATTCACATTCTCAATGTCGTCATCGAAATTATTGAACCAATTATCCCTATCGAAAATGAAATCCATTTTCTAATCAACTTCATTAGACTTAAACCTACGATGTATTTACTTTTTGACAAAAATAGGCAAGAGCGAAAGCAATGAAATCGATCTAATTCAGGTACTAACGACGTTAGACTGCCGATTTTGAGGGTCAAGCTAATACCGAGTACTAACTAATACCGGTACCAAATTCAGCTTAGTATTTCGTGAAGAAATGACCTGATACCTAGGTATTTGAGTATCAACTTTTGGTCTAATACCGGTACTAGCGCTAGTACTTTGTGAAGAAATCGGCTGTAACAAGCTTAATTGATAACTCAACTAAAACTGAAACTGAAATGATAGTCTTAAATTCGGCTTTAGAAAATTTTAGTTTTTTGTCTAGACTTTCGGGGGGGCTTCAGCCCCTCAAGCCCCCCCCCTGGCTACGTGCCTGCTGCCCAGCGACAACCGTGGCTCCGTGTCCGAACTACAGGAAGCGGCCCACCGGAAAAGCGTGGCTCCGGTATTGCAATACAAAATGCGGCCCAACGTCTACCGAGGCTCCGGTATAAAAAGCAGAGCAGCCAAATGTGCTGACACTGCTGATTCAAGGTCAGCTGGCTCTTGGCAGCTTCTTAAAGGAAACTTAGCCACCAACAATTTAGAACCACGAGATTGGTACGATCAACAAGTAGACAAGTCTCCCCCGAATGGCAATTTCATTCGGGGTCTCTGGCAATTTCGTCCACTTTGTCAGTGTGATTTATAAGTGACGAATGAAAATCTCTTATGTCACACAAATATATGACGAACGGGGACGTTTTGTTACAGTTTTTCTGATGCAACATTGCACAAGTGTAGCAGCAGAACCGTTTACTGAATCACCAAAAAACTGGCAGGCAGTGATAGTTCTCATCAACACCTGACGAAAGGCTTAGATGGTTCTCTACTTCTTTTGGTTAAGTATACCAGCTCAAAAGATGCAGGGATCTGAAGCGTGTATTCGCCCAAATCCAAATGAGCTGCCGGGGGTCACAGGTACCCGAATATATTATTCCAAATATGTACCGCTTTTGCTCAAACAATATCAGAAAAGCTGCTTAAAACACTTGTAGAACGAGCTTGGGCCTTAGAGAGCGATTTGCATGGTCCCTGTAGTTTGTTAAGTATATAGCTAAAGTTACATAAATGTATTTTGAAGGAATTTTAAATCCAAAGTTGTATCCTAAAAGGATGGGATTTTTTGCTGACTAGAAGTGACGTGCTGTATCCAGCGCCGTAGATTGCAAGCGGAGGATCATGGATCTCCATTTCAAAAAGGCGGCGCAAGATGGAAGAAGATGTTCGACCGAACTGGGGACTAGTTGGGAAGTGCAGAGGCAGAATTTAAGTAAGGAAGTATGTTGATCAGCGGCATTCGGTAAGAAAATAAAGCGTCCATAAGGACCAATGGAGGAGGAAGGAAAAACTCAAAGGCCCCAATCCACAAGAGTGCGTTTATCGCCCATTTATCTACGTTTAAAAATAAAACTAAATCAGAAACCAGAAAAAAACTGACTACCTCTGTGTACACTATTCATGCGATTCCTCAAGACGATGTGTGTTTTAGAGCCCTCTACCCAGAAATCGAGCGAAAATACGAACTTGGACCTTAGAGGTATGTATTGTATTTTTGTATAATATTCAAGTGCTCAAGGAGTTTTTGTTCCCTTAAAATGAGAATGCACATTACGAGTGGAAGGGTTAGATAGAGAAGAAGGTCGCTCTCCAATTGTCCACGCCACCTGAAGTGGGGTCTTCCTTTGCTTCGTTGTCCCTTAGTGGTGGACTCAAACACTCGTCTGGCTGGTGTGTTGTTGGCCATACGCTCCACGTGTGCCGTTGTCGCTGTATCTTGAGCTTTTTTTTCCTATAAAGTTAATCGTTGAATCTCCTCCTCCACACTCCGTCGACATAAATTGGACCGAAAATCACAGAATCTTTCTCTCAAAGCTTGCCCAGAGGTTTATCAGCTTTCGATAAGGTCAATTTTTCTGCACCATAGAGTAGGACCAGGATGATTAAGGTCTTGTAAAATGTTTCCTTGTTTCTGTGAGAGAGGGCTTTACTTCTTAGATGTCTTATTCTTAGGCCAAAAAAAATAGCGATTGGCAAGAGCGATTCTTCGTTTGATTTCTGCGCCGATGTCGTTTTGCGGGGTAATTGTAGAGCCTACGTAGACAAAGTGTTTAACTATGTACTTCGAAGTTATATCTGTCCACTGTCCTGGACCACCTACCAGAAGCGGAGAGGAATATCACAAATTTTGAGTACCTACACACATTGGTTTTTAAATAGTCTTTTGTAGGCTTGGAGAGATATCCTTATCCTTAAATTCACCTAGCTTCCTCGATAATCTAAAATACAATAAAACTTCAAAACAAAGTTTACAATTCAAAATATAACGATGAGTTTTTTTAATGAAAACCCCGATGATTCCTTGCAGGTGGCATATAAACAATCGAATCTCTGTCCACGGAGCGGTAAAGTCGCATTTGCAACTACAAAAATGCGAATTTGCCGTTTCGTGGACAGAGCCTCGTTTGTTTATATGCAAGCTGCAAACAAGCTGCAAGCGTATGAAGCGCAGCTACGTGGACAGTAGGGCCTACTGTCCACGAGCCACATCAAACCAAAAAGCAGCGATAGCATGTTGGAAATTGCTTTAACAGTACTAAAATCCTTATTATATTTGAGAACATCTGCAAATCTGCCAGCTACTCGCTTAAATCTAATTGCCCCATGGTGTCTTAAATAAAATGTATTTTCCTGACACCATTTCTGCACACACACCACCACTACCCCCGAAAAGGTGAAGCACAAAATGACCAGGCAGGAACCGGTATAGAACGTCGTCAAAAGTGGGTGTTGAAAGCCATTTCTTTTGCTGCGTATCCTGTTCTTTTTCTTCAAACTGCTATGCAGTCCTTTTGTTATGCAGTGGTGACAAAAAAAAAAAAGAAACACAAGACAAAAACTGAAAATATAACAAAAACTCTACAACCGTAGCAGTTCTATTGAGGATTTCAGTTTCGCTTTGTTTCTCACTTCTCTTCTCACAAAATGTGTCACTTAGACACCTCTTGAGTGTATCGCCCATTCTGCGCTCTTTTAGGAAATGCCTGCAGGCATCCAAATGGAAGTGATGGACGAGGTGCAACACACAATAGGAATGTCCTTGGTGCGGATGTTTAGTATAGTTCGGGCGGTGGGTGCGATGAATGGCTGTGAGGTTAGAGTTAGTTTAGTATATAGCCAAGCCATGCATGCCAAGATGTTGTTGCATGCACTTGAGAATCATTCTTCTCCTGGCTTCTCATATACTGCCCCTAAAGCAGGTAGCATTGTTGTAGGCACTTTCAAGACATTGTCTTCTTGAGCTTCATATTTCTTCTTTTAGTTGTTCTCCTCCTTCTGTGTTGGCATATTCGTCTTCGTCGTTGTAGTCGTCTTAAGTCATCTCAATTGGAACGAAAAAGAAAATTGCACATGTTGCACTTTTGCGTATACAGTCGTGGAGTGTGGCACAATTTTTTTTTCTGCTTCTATTTCTCACTATACGTGTGAATGGAACTGTGCTGCAGTGTACAGCAGCTAAGATGCACTTGGCGTTCGTTTCCTTGGAGGGCATTTTGTTGCACAAGGAAAGGCAACAAAAAAAAAAGATAAAAAACAAAACTAGAATCGGGGTCTTTCCTATAGAACACAGACAACACTTTGACACGAATTTCCTTTCGAGTGCAGATTTTCTGCGAGGAGCGCAACACCATATTAGAAGAGATGGGTAGAAAGAAAAGTAAAATCCTTTGGGTGGCAATATAAATGCCAAAAAATTCTTAAACTTTTCAACTAATTGGGCACATGCCAGATGTTGCTGTTTCTTGTGTTCCAGTGACCATGGTTTGGGCACCTACTACCTACATCGAGTTTGTTGCAATAACTACTTGTAACCGAGGATTTGTTTTTAATACTTGAAAATTTCTTGTAATTGGTACACTCGGGCGAATACGTACTATTTTGCGAAAGATTCAAATCATTTTAAGGGAACCTGTGTTTAGTAGTTGAGTTATTTGCAAAGTAGTTGAGGGTAATAACGAGGTTCGAAATATGTACAAGCAAAGTGTTCGCTTGTGCTCCAAACACAATTAAATTCGACTACAACTTTTCAGGAAGTGTGTGCGAGCATCGTGGGCGCAGTGGCTCAGTGTGTTGGACTACTCTGCGAGGGGTCTACAGGTTCGATCCCCGGAAAAAACACAAAATTACATCTTTTTTTCAACTGCGCCACCTCTCGCGAACGTCTGACAATCATCCGAAAGAATAACTGTCCTGAAAAAGGTTCTCAATTCAGCCGTTCGGACTCTGCGTAAAATTGTAGGTTTCTTTCACTCGTCCCAAAAATAAAAAAAAACTCACACAAGCGAATGGGTGTGAGAAGCTAGGCCTAGAGTGTCTATCTACACGCCTGTTGCGCCAATTATTTATTATTATTTTTTTTATGTGAGCATCGTACATCTGAGTCAGATTTGGCTATACGATTCATTAACACACTGGCCAAACTCATGATTTAGCGAAGTCATTATTTAGCACGTAGCTAGTTCTCGCGATGGGCCCACTGAGGTGACTAGTGTCTTGTGATGGTTCTCCTTACAACCATGAATCTAACCTAACCTAACACGTAGGTAGTTCAATTTTGAGATTCTACCAATAAATAATATAAGTTCTTACTTTTGGTGCCAGACCCGTAGCCTTCTTAGGTGAACGACATTAAAAATATTGGTTCAGTTGTAGAACTAAATGGTTCAGGACCCCTCGCGTATATGAATTTGAAGAAATAATTATCATTTGCTTTTAATGACAGTACACAAATCTACTTCCGATAGGTACCAATAAAATGACAAATTTGTCTAGGTTGGGCGTGGATAGTTATACACTCTTCTAATAGTTGAAAGACTAGCGTGCATCGGTACTATCCAGTGCAAGTCCTGCAGCCGCTGAACTTAAGCCTATCCTCAATCTGCTTCCGCTAGACATCACTGTATACAATCATTGGCCGCCATTAGTGCCATGAGAATCAGCCAATCAGTTAACTGGAAGTTAAACGAAAAGAGTCATTTGACGATTCTACAGAAATCCTTTGGCCATGTATCTATCACGGACTACATTACGCCATACTTACAGTTTACAAGACCTTTCTCGAGCATCTATCCCAGCAGGGAAGAACAGAGAGAACGACTCGTACCTATAGCACGCAATCCATGACCGTTTACAGTCGGATCGGATTAGTACGCTTCCCCGAACCATAGTTCCAGTGTCTTCGAGTAGAAGTCCTGGCAGTGACAACAGCAGCACGTGAGTCTGTGGTAAAGCATTACTTTCTTTATCGGCAGCCAAGCAGCAAAGCCATAGCTGCACCATAGAAATAAAATCGAAGCTTGTGAAATGCTGTAGGAAAGAACTCGAGGTTCTTTGAACACAGCCCAAGGTATCGCTCTGCTGGGTTCTGGGACATGAAGACATTCCAGACAATGAGAAAGCAGATGAATTAGCAAAACCAGATACGACAACGGAAGCACGAAGAAGGTGACCGCTAGATGGACCGCCCTTGAAACTTGTAGTATTACAAAAAAGCTTTGGCCGTCCTTCAGTGAAACCAGGGCCAAGAGAATCATACGGAAGAAAAGAAAATCCCACCCACCCTCGTAGTAATCATGGCAGGGCAGAATACTCTATTTCACATGAATATAATTGGCTTGACGGAGAAAGAATTTTGTAGAGCCTGTGGTGATCAGGGAGCTCTTAAGGACACAACGCGCTCTCTATGTCACTGCGCAGGTCTCAAATACACCAGATATAAATTCCTATGCAATCACTTCTTCCACGAGCTAGACGAACTTTTCAGCACATCAATAGACAGGATAATGAACTTCACCAAATCCTCTGGATGGTTCGTATATATCAGCACAGTAAGTAATTGATTAAATGTACTTAAAGACAGGGTTATAATGGGTAAGGGACAACCTCCATCGCCGACGGGCATTAAAATACAATGGGTCAGTATTGACCTGAGTGTGGCACGGAATACTCTTCGCCAGTCCACAAACCTTGCCTAACATAAACTCTTCCGCTTAGAAAACCCTGAGGTTTGCCAGTATTTGAGATATAAGATTTTGATTGTTGTTTTTTTTTTGTATGTGCAGTGTCACGCCCCTTTGTCCAATTTTAACCAATCTTCACAGCCAATACCTAAGCTTGTCTATAAGTTTCAACTCAATCGTTTCGGCAGTTTTCGAGATAAGTATAAGATTTTGATTGTTTTTTATTTGTATGGGCGTTGCCATGCCCCTTTGTCCAATTTTGACCAAATAAAGCCTATATGGTGCCCATTGTTAAGGCTTAGCTTTTCCAATAAAAATCCATACCATTTGGGTTAGTAGTTCTTACGTGATAGTGAAACAAACAAAAATTATATGTAGAGATAGGTACAAGCTGTATTTTGTATAACATCATCGAATACCGTATGTGCAATTTATTCACGACGCCGACTGTCCAATTGGCATTAATGTAGGTACCTAATAACAAGGCAAACACAATAATATTGCGAGACACCTGGCAGACACGGAATTCGTGATTCTATATTTGCGAACAATTTCCCGTATTGTAATTGCACCGAAATAAATTAATCATTGCATTGCCAAGGGTGTTGAATGTATTTAGGTATTAGGTGCTTAACAATTGTTACCTAATCAATTTTCTACGATCTACTAGAATAAAAAATTCTGCAAACTGTTCTAAAAATGAAGTAAATGGCGCTTGAGGTTAGAATACAATATTATTAGACTATAATATGCCATCCTTCATCCTCCACTTGTTGCTACAATTCGGTGGGAATCCTAAATAGCAACTCTGCGCGATGTAGCAAATCAGGCGACTCGCATTCGACTTCCCAATAGAAGAGTTCGTTTGAATCACCAGCTTTTTCATGTTTTTTATGAAATAATGCTGCTTGTCGCTGCGAATGTCTCTATGCCACGAAAGAACCTCCTAGGAAACGATATGAAAATTTCCGAGTGGATGATGCGAGCATATAAGAGATGAATGTGCTACAATTTCGCACTTAAAAAATCAAAGTATTGTCCGCTATACAAAATGGATTGATTTATGCTTTAAATTTCAAACTTATTTCCAAAATGGATGCACTGTTGCCAAAGCGATGCACATAAGGAAACGAAATTATAATTTCTTAAGGGATACACGCCTAAAATTGCAAACTCATTTTATAGGCACAACTGACCCCAACAGAATCAAAAACACTTTTTAAATACTTTTCATGTAAGTTTATTGTTTTTTTTTTAGATTTTCCTTTTTTACAGTTTCTTACTTTTTTTAATCCGTTTTGGAACTATTTTCGATCGATCGACAATGCTCTGCTCTTCGTTTCTTTTTTTACAATAATCTGTTCAGGTTGTAGTGTAAATTAAATATTAAAAAACAACAACAATGCAATTCCCTGCCAGTTTGACTGCAAGGCACCTAAAAAACACGTTAAATTAAGTTTACAAAAACAAGCCACAGGCGTACAGTTTGGCTCAATTACGCAGTAACTGGCTTTGAGGGTTTTTCCCCACTAGAAGGCGGAGGAGGAGTTGAATCCTTCTCTTTGTTCCAATCTTTGAGACCTTCTGGCAAGGTGGTGTCTTCCTCGAATGAGCCAGTACCTTCGACAAACTCTTCGTAGGTTGACTTCTCCTTGAATGGTCTGGCGCCAAGCAGCTCAATCATATCGTCGCGTTTGAGAACCTCGTTCTTAAGCAGACGTTCGGCCACCTTAGCCACATCAGCCTTATGCTTTGTAAGAAGTTCGGTGGTGCGGACATGCGCGCTTTTGATCAGTGCACGCACCTCACTGTCGATCAGTTGGGCTGTTTCCTCAGAATAGGGCTTCGTGAAGACGGGATCTCCGGGCTGGCTGGTGTCAAAGCATACGTTACCAACCTTCTCGTTCATACCGAAGCGGACAATTTGCGCATACGCGCTGTCAGTGACTTTCTTCAGATCGTCTTGAGCGCCGGTGGTGATTCGTTTGAAGAAGAGCTCTTCGGCTACACGTCCTCCCAGTGTCATGCACATGCGGTCGAAGAGTTGCTCCTGTGAGAGCAAATACTGATCTTTGGGAAGGTATTGCGCATAGCCCAGCCCCTTGCCACGTGGAATAATGGAGACTTTGAGCAGGGGATCTGCGTGTTCAAGGAACCAACCGGCCACAGCGTGTCCGGCTTCATGATGGGCGACAGTTTTCTTCTCTTCAGGCGCCAACACGTTTGTCTTCTTTTCCATGCCAGCGATCACACGCTCAATGGCCTGTTCAAAATGCTTTTGAACAATCGAGTCATTGGAATCGCGGGCCGCAATCAAAGCGGCCTCGTTGCACACATTGGCAATGTCGGCTCCAGTGAAGCCGGGTGTGAGTGCAGCCATTTTGCGGGCCAAATCGTTCTTGTCTAAATTACTCTTAAGTGGACCCAAGTGAACTTTGAATATGCTCGCTCTGCCCTTGATGTCGGGTGCGGGGACGAAGATTTGCCTATCAAATCGGCCAGGACGCAGCAGCGCACTGTCTAGGATATCAACACGATTGGTGGCGGCTAGAACAACAACGTTTGTTGTGGTATTGAAACCGTCCATTTCGACAAGCAGCTGATTGAGTGTGTTTTCCTGTTCGGAGTGTCCGCCAAAGCTTTTGCCGCCACGTTTACGACCAACAGCGTCGATTTCATCGATGAAAAGGATGCATGGGGCCTGCTTACGTGCCATTGCGAACATATCACGCACTCGAGATGGGCCGACACCGACAAACATTTCCAAGAACTCCGAACCAGATACGGTGATGAAGGGTACATTTGCCTCGCCCGCAGTTGCCTTCGCTAGAAGAGTCTTACCCGTTCCGGGTGGACCTGTCAGCATCGCACCTTTTGGAATTTTGGCTCCCAAGTCGATATATTGTTGGGGGTTCTTTAGGAAATTAACGAACTCCATGATTTCCACCTTTGCCTCTTCGCAGCCAGCTACATCTCTGAAAGAGGAAGGTGGTTAGTGATACTTTGAGAAACCTAAATTATACGAAAATCATGCGAATGTCTGATACAAAACTGTAATGAACCCCTGATGCAGAATATAGACTTTACTCACTTGAATCGTACTCCAATCTCATTAGAGTTGATTAATTTCGCTGTTGACTGCATGACGCCTCCAAAGAGACCACCTCCCTTGCGGCCACCGCGTCCTCCCATCATTTCGGCGGAGCGTCTCATCATGAACACAAGGAAGCCTATAATCAAGAGTGTTGGCAGAAGCCCCGTCAGACTGGACGCCTCCACCTCAGTCCTATAAATCACCGGCACAAAGTTCACCGGTTCGACTCCCTGCTCCACTTGTGCATTCTCAAGATTCCTTTCGAAAGAATCAACACTTCCGATGTTAAACCACAGCGTTCCACTGGAATCCTGCGAGCTACCCGGCATCAGTCGCACACGCACCCACTTTTTGTTCACTACCTCGAGTTTCTCCACGATGCCTTTGCTCAGGTAACTGCAAAAAAAAAAACAAAATTTAATGGTCTTAAATAAAATTAATTTTGTATGACAAACCTATTAACAAACTCCTTCCAAGCGATCTCATGATAGCTCATTTCAGAGAATGCAATCATCGCAAGAATGCCTACGGTTCCGAGGGCACCAAACACAATCCACTTCTCCTTATCGCCACCTTCACCACCAATTGGTCGACCGGAGCCCCCCGAACCTCCTTTATTGCCACCCGAGCCCTTTGTATTAGAGAACATTCCAAAATTCCAGTCATTACTTGTGTTCTTGTCAACATTGCCACTCTTAGAGCGACTCGCAGGCGGTGTTGATGTTTCTTCCGTCTTCTTGCCCGCTGCTGCTGAAGCTCCGCCGGGCTTGAAATACTTTTCGAATCCTTTCGGAGGTTTTTCACTGAACAATTGGACAGCGGATAATATTCTTTGAAATAATGGACTGCCCATAAAGGCCCCGGACGCGCTCGAAAGTTTTCTTAACTGAAAGAATTGAAAAGACGCAAATTAACTTTCTTAAAAGTTGTTGCATCATCGGCTGCGATCAGCGCGGCTAGATACTCACCTCGTGTGCACTAATATTTCCTGTTTGATACGTGCTGCGAAGGCAACGCTCCATCACTTTCGCTGACTGCAACATTCGATGTGCCATTTTGCGTTAAGATTTTCGTGGACACTGTAATTTTTAATCCAAAATTGTCCAATTTCTCGAGGACGTGAACGATGGACAACTAACTAGGTTCGCTTTAGATGAATGTGATTTTTTTATCTACTACACTGGAAAATATGCATTTCAACTGCCTTCGAATGATTGATAAATATTTTTAGAGGAATCCTTGTTAATCGAATGATATAATTACCCTTATTCAATTTATAGTTCTGTATTTATTTTTATAGAAAAATATTTGCGCTGATTGTGAAATGAAATTTTTTTTTCGGATGACAGTGACAGCGGAAAATATTATATGTCAAATATGCCGTATGAAAGGTTAGGTTTTTATTTATTTGAATGTTGGCTATTCTGAACGTGAGAGTGGACTTCAGGTGTGAAGATGTTTAAATGGTGTGTTTAGAGGCCGAATGGCATTGACTAACTATTCCTATTATAAATTAGCGACCTTTTGTCCCTACATAGCCCGGGTTAATGTTCTTTTACGAGACAACTGAAAATAGTTTAAAGCGTTTGCAGCGTTCGAAACCAGGCACCCCGAATATGGTAAAATCATTGACATACCTACTATGGTGCCGTGACATAAGGCCAAGCGTCATAAGGCCAAATCTCGAAATTTGGCCTTATGACGCTTTGCGAAAGTGACATAAGGCCAAATTCTAGCGTTTGGCATTATGACACTTTGATAAAGCGTCATAAGGCCAATTTGGCTTTATGACGCTTTCGATTGCATATTTGATTTTGCTTACCTGATACGTATATACGATTCAACGACTTTGACTTCTTATCCAAGAGGACAAACAAGAATGGAAATACCTGTGGATATATAAATTACTATATTAATAGATTAAAATTAGGTGTTTTATCGGCGCGGTGGGAAGGGGGGCGGGGCGGGCGTCGCGGGCGGAGCGCGGCCGGGACGCGTCGGCGCGTTCGTCGCGGGCGGCGCGTTCCCTCGTCCGACCGCGCCGCCCGCGTCCCTTCGCCCGCGACGAACACGCCGACGCGTCCCGGCCGCGCTCCGCCCGCGACGCCCGCCCCGCCCCCCTTCCCACCGCGCCGATAAAACACCTAATTTTAATCTATTAATATAGTAATTTATATATCCACAGGTATTTCCATTCTTGTTTGTCCTCTTGGATAAGAAGTCAAAGTCAAAAATTCCTAACACTGAAACTTGCAATAAGTCCTAACTTTCATGTAAATAAACTTAAGTTCTTTCTAACTTTGTATATAAAATTTTACTTTTTATTTAATTTTTTTTTGTTAGGAGTAAATGCATAGAGTAAAAATCTAAGAGAAGTATTATGCTTGGGAAAGCCCTCGGAATTTTCCAATCAACATTGTACATTGAACGCGACTAACGAAGGCGACTAACTTACCATAAGGACTACAAGTAGATTAAAAACGAGTACAAGTACAAGTAAACGTACATAAGAGGTGTACTAACAGATAAATTGAAATATCGATTGGGCCCTTGAATAGATTTGTTTTACCAACTTACCTGCTGAGCACTTTCATTGTCCTGTGCACATACTTCGTCAAAAACTTCCCGAATGCCACTTCTTTTTAGTGAGGCATTTGCGCATTCATTTTTCACTTCACTAACCACTTTCATTTTTCCTCTAATTGTTTCATTTGTTCCGTGATTATGCACGAAACTTGATTTCGGAATTGCGAAAATTTGGCTTTATGTCACTTTCCCGATTTGGCCTTATGACGCTTTATCAAAGTGTCATAATGCCAAATGCTAGAATTTGGCATTATGTCACTTTCGCAAAGCGTCATAAGGCCAAATTTAGAGATTTGGCCATATGACGCTTGGCCTTATGTCACGGCACCACCTACTATACATGGACTGATAGCAGCCAATTTTTCGATGAAGCAAACAACATAAGCACTAGCTCTTTTGGTTCAAGGCGGAGAGAAACAAAAACACTCAAATGTCATCGAGCAATTCGTGCGATTTTGTTTGAGTGCTGAGTGTGCCATCTGTTATAAAACGTTCGAATTAATTTGAATAAGTCGTTATTTTGCGCAGTATTGTTGCAATGTTTCTACCATGGATGGCACTATGTTCAAAATAGCAAAGGCGCGCAGAGGTTTTATACTTTCACCACACTGAACCAAAAGGGCTAGTGCTTATGTTTGCTTCATTTTTCCTCACTTTATTACAAATGATTTCATAAATTCAGCCTGATCGGGAAAATAAAGTCATTCTATAATTGTTCTATTGATAATTTGTGTACTTTGTTTTAGATACTTGGCTGAGATAGAAGTTCAATAAAAGAAACCTAATAGGTATTGCCATTACAAAAAGCCGCTCCATTAAAGTTGAAATTAAACTAATACGGATATTGTTTAACAATTTTTAAATAAAACATTGCTTGGGCCATAATAAAATCAACTTTTGAATATAAAATATAGCATTTGAAAAGAATAAAACGCCCAAAAGAAATGTTCCCAACAATTTAGGTGCCAAATGAAAAACACAAAAAAAGCTAGAAACAGAAACCATCCAGTCGACCATAATTGTCGTTAGTCTTTCTTGAATGCCTGAACGCAAATCATTTCGATGATGGAATGGAATGCGTAAATTTGCCAGCTGTTCGACTGCATGTGGAATGGAACATGTTTACAAAATTTTGTGTGCAAATACATTAGTTAATTTCGAGAATTTGCAATGAAAGTTATATCTGATAAAAAATGCCAATTGAAAAAGAATTAGAACGAAAAGGAATAGCCGATTTATTGCTTCAGGAATCCAACTTACCCATCCTTGTACAGCTGGCCAGGAGTTTTACAAAAAATCTTATAGGGATTGGAACTAATGAAGGTAACCGCCATAAATGACAAATATCTATTTTTATATACGAGATTTGCATCATTTCAGAGGCACTTGAAATTATCTTTATGCACACGCCAAATGTGCAGGCTCTTCTTAGCAAGAGGGCTATCACAAAAGAGATTCTCTTCAAGTACGCAAATAGTAATAAAGTTTCTTTGAGTATAGACTTTACAAAGGCGGTATTAATCAATAAAATTATTGACTTTTGGGAGAGCGGTGGACATACCACGAGAAATGCTAGTCACAGTATCACTACAACTACAGGAATTCAGTCTACAGAATTCACTCATCAGTCTCAACCGCAACAGAGCAACTTAGAAGTTCAAGAAACAGATTACCCGATTCATCTGTTGGCTAGAAAATTCTCCGAGTGGTTCTTTCAGAATTACAACTCTAGCTCATTGAAGGTCGAAGACTTTTGGAGAGATTCACGACTAGCGTTACGTATAGCCGCCACCGACTGCGTGAATGATCAGACCTGCGATTCTGCTGAGGAAGTTATAGAAGCTTTAATAGGATGCAAACAACAGTTCAACCTTTTCTTCAATCCAAACTTGTCACATGATGGAGCTCAAGGTCGAATGGACGTACATGGTTTGGTTATCGTTCTAGTATGTGGAACATTGCATACTCAAGAAAACTGCGTTGGAGTTTTTGAAACATCGTTCGGACTAATGCGGGATCCTTTCTCACAGAACAACTGGAAAATAAAGACGATACAAAGCCTATTGCGCTCACAGGGGGCTCCGAAAGAACCACGATTAAGCGAGAGTGACACTTTGAAGGCATCGCTAGCACTACCCGCACCAACGGGAGATATTGCGTAGCAAACATCAATTTACTTGTGTTATTTGTAAAAAAAAAATTAATTTTGTTATTTTCGTTGTTAATAAAATAAGGTTATTTATTAAGTAGTAGACGCTGTCGTTTGCTTTGTTTGGAGTGAAGGTGATGGATACATAATTACGTTTCTAGTTAATAAGAGCTTTGCTTTTACTTCAATTTCTGATTGTTTAGTTAGTGCTACCTACTATTACTTTTTGTATAATAGGTATGTATATCATTGATATGCAAGGCTGTCGTGCTTTTACGAAGTAAATAAATATGCACTTGAGCTGAATCTTTTTAAATCCTTATTTGAGTCAAAGGTATTGCCTTTATTGATCATTTTCATGAAAACTGTTTTTAGTTTTAATCGGAATAACGAATATTGGAAAGGAACGAAAACAAATGGCAACAGCATCTATCCGAACGTTATAACTTATAAGTACCAACAACATGGGGGTACCTAAATTGAACGTACGATGAGCCGTATTTTAAAGTTCTCTTGATCTGATATGGATCGCCAAGTTTTTAACAAGGACGAGCTCAGAAGCCGCAATAGGTAGATAATCCAACTAGGAGGTCGTACTTTCATTTGAAGATGTCGCTGTCCGTCCGGATATGCAAATCGATAAGGCAGTGAACAAAATCGCCACTTTGAAAATTAAAAAAAAATAAAAGCACTCCTAATGCTAATGCTACCGATCTCCAGAACTTTTGCAGCTACTTTTAAAATGTAGCCCTGACCTGAGTCCAGGTCACAATGGGATTGCGGGAAATGGGATCTCCGATGAGATTGCAAATAATGTCGTTTTCGGTTGGTCGTCCAGAACCGTCCGGATGAACTCTCCGCGATTCTAAATTCAAATCCAGAAGCAAATTTCTCTTCTTTTCAGTAGAAGATTACATCCGGACGGTTCTGGACGACCAACCGAACACGACATAAGATTTTTCTTCACCTGAGCGTCCGTTGGCCACCTTGATTACTGAATTTCTTACAAACACATTGGCCCCTATTGTGAGTGTCGATAATTGTGACTATCGATCGATTCTAAATTTTGTGATTGTCGATTGCGATTGATATTTTTGTCGATTTGACAGTCGCTTGCAGTCGATTACAAATTTATGGTCGATGCTTTCTGTTGGAAATGAAAAATAAAAAACAATTATAAACTCAAATGCAGAGTGAAGCACTTAACAAACAAAAAGACCTTCTGGTTTCATTTATGGAAACATGTCCAGATATCGCGAAGGGAGGTTGTGTAAAAATACAAGCAAGGAGATGGGAAAAGATAAGCGCAGAGCCAAATGGCTATGGACCTCACGTGCGTTCATGAAAGAAATGGGTGAAAGTAAACAAATAAAAAAATATACACCCCTATCTTGGAATCCGTCTTGAGTTGAATTGAGTTTAACTTCACCTATTCGATTTCCTTTCACCTTCTACAGTTCCATTGCTATCGTGAAATTATCGACACATTTTTGGGAAATGTAGTTTCACTGTTAAACGGCTGTCTGCTAGCTGCATTCGCCGGAACCGGAAGTATATGAAAAGTTTGTTTCAAAAGTGATTTAAATAAAAAATGGTGTTTACGGTGTAATAATATATACGATAGCTCTATTCTCGGAAACATAAGAGGAAGAACGAAATAAGCAGTGTTCTCAGAGAAGAATACGAGACAGGTTAACAGGAGCAGTGAATGATTTCATTGAACCTCCGAATGAAATGTGTTTTTAGACTGTTTATTTTTTGATTTTAATAAAGTTCAATACTGCACAGATTAATACAAATGTTCGGCATAATAAAGCAGTTATTTTATATGTACATTTTCTTTAAAAAAATTTCACGACGTGCAGCAAACAAGAGGCTTATTCCCAAATGCGCAGCTATTAGCTGGCGGATTTATTGCGGTTAAAAAATAAACTAAATTCTTGTGACGGGGAAAAAGCTGTCAAACTTTTGGGAAAATAAATGGAAAATTGGAAGTCTCATTGGAATAAACTGGAAAGCACAGTTCGCATTGGAGAATAAGCAAAAGCGAAGACGGTCGAAATCGAAGTACCTATCGCTTTCAATTCGATCCGCCGCGCATTTGGGAATAAGCCCCCAATATAACCTTTGAAATCCACAATAATTTTAAGGCTAGCCGCACATTGGATACGATTTCGTACGAAATGTAATTTTGTTCGGGAAAAATTCGATTTGAACTTTTTCAACGATACAGTGAAACACATTCACATTACCCACACGGGGAACTGTTCACCTTGCGGTTTTGACAATAGCAAAAATATTTTTTTCCGTGAATGATTTCCCCCGGCGGATTCCACGATAGGGGTGATTGGTAGGAATACGTGGCGGGGTCGATTTCGGTCTATCTGCGTCGGCGAAAGTCAAGCTGCGCTTAAGGCATTGCTCAACTCTGTAACCATGAGTTAGACACGGCTTTTCTCAGAATCTAAAGTAAAAGTCTCGGCAAAAGTCGAAATTAGAGTTAAAAATAAATTGGTTATTGGTACGCAATTTTTTTAAATTTCTACTTTTGCGTTAAAGTTGAGTCTAAATTTGGTTGTTGGTAAGGCCCATTGTGCCATTGTGTTTGTGTGTAGCACCGCTCCCCAGGATGTATGCAAAATAAACACATGCTTTTGAATGTCTGTAAAAAATCTCGGCAGATTTTGCTTGTAGGCGGTTCAAAAATGCCGTTTTTTTAACATACAATTTTCAAGAACAGGGAAAATAATTTTTTAAACTATGAATAGGATTTTTATAAGCTTTTAAAATTCAACTGGAGTACAAGTTCTTTTTAGTTTGCCTGGCATTCTAGTTATTAAGAGAGAGATCTGCAAAATGCTTTTAAGGTTTTAAAGTTTATCAGTCAATAATAATGTTTGTTACCCTCGGGCATAAATTGCAAGAAAAACTTTGTGTTGTATGTGTTAAAATAAATTGCTAGCTTAATGCTATTACAGAGCAATATTTGTTACCTTCTTCTGTAATTATTTAAATTTATTTATTTATTTATTTATTGTTTTTCGGCAATTTAAACCAACAGCATCGACCTGCAAAATAAATGTGTAGTGTTTTACCTCTATTCCTGTTCTGCAAGTGATTCTCGCCTATTCCCGTTGTTGTTTGTCGTATACGACTCATGTTTCGCGCCGTTGTAAAACGATGTTTAGAATTTTTTTGACAACTTTATTTCCTTTTCTATGTATTCACCATCATTTCAATTCATTTGTATCAAAAAAGTTAAAAACATTGACTAAAAGCAGAAGTTTTGTTTGAGTCGTTTACGACAAACGCCAACGGGAATAGGGGCGATTAAAATGTTCATCATCAATTTGATACACTCATTGGGCCTCCGCACACGAGATTAATTCTGCCGGCAGAAAACCGTTTTTATACCATACTTCGAGCGCACATGGGATGATTTCTGCCGGCAGAAAAATTATATATATGAACCCCTTTTCATTGTGTAGTATTATTTTCACAATTGAAATATTTTGAAAGTTGTGTAAGTATTAGTATTATGCTTGTTCAACCACTCGAATTCGGCAGAACATTTTATTCCGTTTGTTTCCCCTAACTTCAGTCCCCTCGCCTACAAAATCGGTTTTATGCCGGCAGAATTAGTCTCGTGTGCGGAGGCCCAATTTATGAAAAAGTTACCGATAACCGATTATAGTCGGAGGAGGCGATTAACTAAATGTGTTTTCAAAAGTTGTTATGTTAGTTATTAGAAAAATAAAATATATTTTTATTAAAAAAAGAGCTCAGGTCCAATACCCATAGGATCGCTGCAAAAATCAACAAAATAAAAACTCGACACATAAAATGACTTCAGCAGATCAACGCCTAGTTCATCACCTCTGCTGCCAGCAATAATTATGTTCGTGATGTTTGAATGTTTGCAACTACATATCATATTTCAATTTCAACCGCTCAAATAAGTTGTAGTTTTGCAAATGTCACCAAACAGACAAACAGTTTGCTGGCTTTTCCTAACATGCATTCTGCGATGGCGTGATCGCATTTTAATTCTGCATCATTGCCTGCAAAAAAAAGAGACACCATTAGTTTGCATCGTACAAGAAGATATTTCTTTTAAATTTTATAATTTGTTGAATATGACGCTTTGACTTACGTAAAATACAATTTGTATTTAAAACTTTTCATGTCACACGGTACACAGCTGACACGATCTGTGGTGCTCTGTAAACGATAATCATATGAATTTGTTTAAACGATATGCGATATACTATAGATGGGTAAATATGTTGTTATTTAAAAAAAAAAAAACGAGGTCATTAAGCAACTCATTAGGCTAGAGAACTAAGACAAACTTGCGATTGCCTTAGCTCTGTGCAGAGAAGACTTGAGACCAAATTTTTTCTACTTTTTGTTTTCTATGATAAAACACTACCCCTCCAATTATTACCAGAGCTAGGTCTTTATTCATTTCTATAAAATATTCCCAGTGATTCTGAGCAGATACGTTGTAGCAGCGTGTCAGCTCTGGGTCTCCTCTCTCTCTCTCTTGATCGGAGAGTAGAGGAGCTTGCGAATTGTCTCTGCTCTCTGGTTATCCCTCTGAAAGTAGTAGAATAGAAATTATAACGCAGTATATGTCTCAGATACCAAACAAGAAATAAATAAAAAAATCTTGTCTTTTTTTTTTTGAGACAGAACAACAGTTTTTAATTGTTCACTTTCATTCTGTTCTTCATAATGTACGTTTCTTTAATTTATATATTTTTTTTTCTTTTGTTTTTAGTTTAGATTTCTTTTCACAATAACACAGGGATTGTTAATTCTTTGTTTAGTTCGCTTTTCAGAGATTATGCGTGTGTGTGTGTGTGTGTCTGTCTGTATACATTTCGAAATGTATAGCATTTTATATGTGAAATAATTTTTAATTTAAATACAATTTGAATGTGGGCGGAGGGGGCGGGAGAAAGGTGAATGGGGGGGGGGGGAGTTTTTAGTACACCAATATTGGTTGGGTGATATATGTTTTGGCTAATAACAACACTACCTGGGGGCCATTTTCTAAATGTGAGTGTATGTCTTAGTTGCTAACAAATATAAAATATTGTTTTTAGTTGTTGATTTGTTTAGATTGAGGAAATTACATTGGTTTCCGTTGCAGTCGTTGTGGTACGGAGAGCTTTACATTTTTTCCTGAATAAATGGATGCGTTAGTGCCTGGTTGAGGGAAATGCGTTTCGATAGATCGAGTGCAAAAATACTGTCCAGTAAATCCTTTAGCTGGGTAACTTTGCGGTGTTGATCGTCGGGTAGGTTTTGATCAGCGATCAGTTCATTTTGTAGATTCCGTGATGGTTTGATGACGGGCATAACAACTATTTTCTCCTATAGGAAATGGAACAACTGGGATTTAAGAAAGGGAAAGAATATATTTTTTGATGGAAAATTTACCCTTTCGGTGATTTTGTCAATCTCGTGATAGAGAAAATTGCAGCTCTGGTCAAAGTGTTGATCCTTAAATTGGCCCTTGCGAACGACTTTGTTTGGGATTTTTCCTAAATGAAAAAAAAAAGAAAGAGATTGTCCATTAGAAACGGTATAAAAGTAAACTTTGAGTCCGTAGTCAAATTAAAAAATTATTGCATTTGTGGAGAGTCCAATTTAAGTGGTGTCTCCAATATTCGTTGGCGAAACGCAATTTATGGAGCCTTATTAAGTTGTATGTAATTTTATTATCATTGTGTCCGTCTACTTGTGCTTTCTTTTTTTTCGTGTGTATACGAGTAGGATAAACATTATTTGTTTGAATAATTTTGAATGTCTGTCTTGTTGAGAAGAATAGCTTAGCTGAAGTTTTATTTCTCCGTAAACAAAGAGCTTCCAAAATGGTCCTAAAATTTGCTTATTATATAATTCGCGTTGTTACCATGTTTACTCTTTAACTTTACCAAATATGAAGCCCAAACTTATTAGAAGACGAAGGAGAATTTAAATGTTTCAGCCGCTTTTGACCGCGTATACGGTACGACATCGAATCTAGGGCCGAATCGCTCCACCCGTGAATTCTATTGCGCGTATTTTTTGTTCATTGTTAAAACGATTCGGCCTCTATAAAGAAATTGAGTTCGAAATTACAACGGCAATACACACACTCTGTCAGCCGCTCTAAAAAAATAAATAAATAAATAGTCGGCGCAACAGGTCACAGGAACCCTGGGCCTAGCTCCTCACAACCATTTGATTGTTAATCAGACGTTCGTGAGAGGTGGCGCAGTGGAAAAAACCTTAACATGTAATTTCTCTTTTTTCAGCGATCGAACCTGGGATCCCTCGCACAGTAGTCCAGCACACTTACCACTGAACCACTTCGCCGCTCTGCCGTTGAAATTTCTGATTGTTTTGGCTACTTGCTACCAAACCACTTCACAAAAGATTTATAAATAATCAAGTAGCCCCGTGTATTATAGTTTTCATTCTATTAAACAAAATATAAATAAATTAGATTGTATCGTTTAATTGCTGAGTGGGGAAGCGAGGAGTAACAACGATTCTCGCTTGTTTGGGATAGACCCTGACAATTTCTGTTGGGAAATTATGTCGAATTTCAGTCTCTGAATTATTTTTTGAGACAGAGAACGAAAATAAACAAAAACACCTCGTAGCAACAACAAAGCACAGAGGTTGGTCTTCTCCTCCGTTCTAATCACCAGTTGGCGGGTTTGTAATCGTCGCTGAATTAGCGCAAGTGGTAGTCACTTGGTCAATTGAGAAAAATCGAGGTGCAAGTTCACTTCCTGACAGGGGAAAACAGAAGTGTCTTCCCAAGTGGATATATACGGAGAATTGACTGTCAGAATTCAAAAACTATTCAAACAATCACTTAGAGGAGTCTGATGATGAATTAGTGGTGTAGTTCGAAATAGCTATCATTCCTACCAAAGTGACTGTGTCTACGAGTTGTTGTATCGTTTAATCAAGCAGACGTATTTTTAAATTGCTGAGCATATTAGGCCTTCCGCACACGGCTCGTATCGGCATCGTATCGTCATAGTCATATCATGAATTTGCCGTGCAGCTACGATAACGATACGCGTATTAAATCACATACGATGCAATTTCCAATCGTCAAAATACAAAGCGTAAAGATGTCGCCTGACATTTTGTTTTTAAATAAAATACGTAGGTATTGAAAAATGTAAACAAACTCCAAGCGTACTCGTACAAATACGAGTGGCCTACACTGTTTGACGATAGTCGTCATGTAGCATGCATGCTGCGACGATTATGCGTAGCAGACGAGTCGTGTGCGGTTCTCCATTTAAATATAAGTGTGCGACAACAAATCGCACCGCATACGCTACTATGACGATACGAGTCGTGTGCGGAAGGCCTTAGTTAGGTTGGGTGGCTGTCCTAAAAGGAGACACTTAAACGGAGGGTGACCGTAACAGTTTGTCCCCTACCTATTACTTCTGACAGTCCATCGCTAAGGAGGGAGACTGATGCGCGGCAGAAGTAGGTGATTGGATCAATCCGCTTTAATGCTTGACCAAACAACTATGGACGGATTGTCTACTGGAAAAGGATGGAGTGGAGGGTAACCTTAGCAGTCTGTTCCCCGTTTATTTCCTTTGAAAACCAGTTCACTAGAGAGAGATTGGTGCTAAGAAGTATAGCTTGATTCAAGCACTCTACCCTACTGCTTGGTACCGAAAGGTCGCGGTTTAAAAGAGGTCGCGGGAAAAAGACGAAGGGTACCCGCTGGTCGTTTAATGCTGAGCATTGAAATATAACAATTGGCGACGAGGATGGGATAAGCTTGGAAACCCAGAATCAAACCTTACTTAGAATGCAAGAAGTGCAACACAGTTCGCCTCCGCACTGGCGATGTTAAACAAGGCATTACAAATTGTATGAACGTCGATGTATTCAGCATTGACCTGCGTCACATTTCCAATTTGTGGGAACCACCACTAAGCAGTGTTTATTGTCAAATCAGTCAGGCAACACAAAACCGAGATGCAGCTAGAAGGAGCGTCAAAGCTAATGCTGAACTTAATCTTAAACCTGAAGCAAGACCAACCTGAGGTCGAAAAATTTCATGAAGGTGTGAGTAGCTGTCCCTGTCAGTGCGTTTAACGCGTTGCCCAATAATGCCCAGTTGTACAGTCAGAGTTTAAACTCTCGTTTTGGTTTAAACCTTCGTTCAACAAATTTTCAGTTTTACTGTGTTCGTTTAAACCCAAAGTGGAGTTCAACTCTCGGTTTAAGTTAAACGCCTGCATTCTGCCGTTTAAACTTTCGTTTCGCATTTTGAGGTTTATTTTGACAGCTGCTATTTCATACAGAGAGATAGAGAGAGAGAACAGAAATGAGAAATTGTTTGGGTGCTGCACTTCTTGATTTTATATGAGTGAAAAGTAGAGCTATGATTAGTTCCAGCATTACTGCGGTAAACCCACTGTCATCAGAAAATTTCAATAGATTTTCAACCAATATAATGTACTTTTCAATGAAAACGCCTTTTTTCAAGTGAACATCAGGTAGATCTGAGCCCAAACATAATGTAGACAAGCGTAAATTGTATTGAGGTTTTTTCAATACAAATTATTTCTTTTCGTGTGTGGAAATGACGATTATTTTTTTGTAATGTACTAGTGATTTCTTTAGATTCTTCGCGAACAAAATATATTTCTATACGTACTCAAATCTTTCACATTTTGTTTTGGCTGAAACAAGACACTTCCCACTTTATTCTTTTTACAATGCAATTTGTTTGTCCGATTTTGAACACACTTCTCGGCACAATGCCTGTTCAGTTCAAAGGTTTCGGAGTTCATACCATTTTTGTATACAGATCTGGATTACCTACATTTTTTGTTTAAAAAAAAAGTAAAACCAGAACAAGATAGCGCAGATTTTCGTAGAAACACCAGCAAAAAACTTTGCGCCTACCTATTACCAGACAATGACCCTAATTAGAGGCTCATAAAATCCTTTCAATATTTTACTGGCGACGGGTGATTGGATGTGGTAAAAACCCAGCGAGTTACAAAGAAGCAGTACCTGTGATCGCATCCGTCTGAATGCCACATACATTTCAACAACTAGATATGTATTATTATTGAAAAAAAAAAGAAATAATAATTACTGCAATAATTAATTGGTGAAAGTAGATGACAGTTCAAACATGTGTCGAAAATAAATCAATTCACTTCGTTAATACCAAAATACACAATAAGGGTATTCATGCAACGTCGTAAGTTTACCATTCGCGTAAAATGGTAAGTTTACGACGCACGTTTCATGAAGGCCCCAAATAGCTGCCTTCGTAAATGATGGTAAACCAGTCAGCTGTTTCACATGAGATGGAGCGAATGAATTGATAAAATACGAACAAACCACTTCTGATGCAATTATAAAGATAAAATTGCACATTTTACTATTTCTAGTGTAGAATAATTAGTTAGTCTAACAAATTGTATCAAGAAAACAAGTTTTGAAAGGGTTTAAATAACGAAATTTCCAATTCCAAACTTTTTGCCGCGAACGAGAACATCCTTTGTTTGGAATTGAAAATTTCGTTATTGAAACTATTTTAAAACTTGCTTTCAATACAATTTGATGTATTAATTAATTATCCTACACTTGGAATAGTAAAATGTGCAATTTCTATTTATAAATGCATCAAAAGTATTATAAATGCATGCAAAGTAATTTTTTCCTGATTTCGCGCCTTTATTTCAAGTGTGAAATGTCACATTGACCTCGTCGTAAGTTTACCATCTCGGTTTTCCACACCAATTCGCGTAGTAAGTTTACCATCTCGTCGTAAATGATTTTCCATACAAATTTTGACAGTTCATTTACCACGTCGTAAACTTACGACGTATACGACGTTTACGACGAGTTTACGACGTTGCATGAATACCCCTAATGTAATAATATTGCACACATTTTCTTTTATTTACAAATGGTAAAATAGATAAAGTAGAGAAAAGCAATAACCATTTACTTGGTCAAAAGTGCGCTGGTAGAAAAATATCCCCTTAAGGGAAATTGTTCTGCGCTTCCACAACTGCGTTTAGTTAACTGTCAGATTATTTTGTACTGTGAAACTGAACGAGTTAAACAAAAAGTTTAAACTCTCGGTCAGGTTTAGTTAAACTTCAGTTTAAACTCTGACTGTACAACTGGGCATAAGTGATGCTTGGTTAAATGTACGAGGGTATAAACGCGTTCATCAACTTTTTGAGCAACCACAATGAAAACGCTGTTGACCAACTCGAGGAACGTTTTTTTGTTGCCAAAATCAGACTTGTCGATCAATTTAGTGTACGGGGTCAGTTTTTGCAATAGTGTACGAACTTAAAGATTTATTTCTTCAACTGAAGAGTTGAATAAGTTGTTGAAAATTGATTGATGTGTTAGGTACTAAATGGACGACCAGCATTAACCAGAAGATGCGACAAATCCATTCACCATTGGATATACTATTGCAATCGGATCTACATTTTAATTGGTCCAAATCGTGTCAACAATCATTTAACATGTTTAAGCAAATTCTCTCACTTTTTAAGGTGCTAGTCCACGATATGTAGCACGCCTCATATATATGTAGCACTAACGTCATTTGACGTCAGAGATTGGTCCCAATGGGTACATGCCGTGTACAAGCTCTCTTTGTGCACTCTCTGTTGACGTCAGAGCCACATATATATGAGGCGTGCTACATATCGTGGACTAGCACCTTTACTCATTTTAATCCGGCTTTAACCATCAGAGGCTTAGCAGATGCCTCCAATGAAGGATGCCTCCCAACGGATCGGAAAAAGTTGTCATCCACGCAGCACGAGCTTTGACACCAGCTAAGAAAAAGTACAGTCAAATTGAGACGGTGGCCATTGGATTAATTCCAAAGCATGATCTAAGTACGCAAATTTCTCTTCAAACTGAAAAATGTAAACCAACTCCAAGCGTACAGTCGTCACGACGATAAGCGACCGACACTGCTTGCTTATAGTCGTCATGTAGTATGCACGATGCACGTGACCGGTTCTCCCTTTAAATACAAGTATGCCACAACAAATCGTAAGGATGACGATACGAGCCGTGTGCGGAACGCCTAAGCAACAAAATACTTTTGTTTACCAGCGACAGAAAATCAACATGTAGTTGTTTCTTGGCTACCTTTGCGATAGGAGAAAAATATTGCTTTCGCGAAAAATCTCGAAATGCCATTTGACAGGATAACCTTGGTAGTCATGTCTTTATGAATCTGATTCAGTTTTGTGTAGCTGAGCGGGCAACAAAAACGGAAACAGAACAAGATGCAACGTCAGTTATGTTTCTGTGTTTCCGGAATATATCGGCGCACTAAAATGTAGATGAATGAATGAATCAAGTAATATAACTCACCTTTCAAATCCATAAAGAACTTCAGCATCTGGTTGTTGCTCTTTCCACTGAAGAGAATCTTGCCAGTATACAGCTCATAGATTGTACACCCGGCTGACCACATATCAATGCCGTAGTCATACGGAATACCCAGTATGATCTCTGGTGCGCGATAGAAACGTGATATCAAGTAAGGAGTGATTTCGTTGTCATTAATCGCTGATGCCGAACCAAAATCGCACAGTTTCAATATGAGATGAGTCTCGTTTACCAAAATATTGTCCGGCTTGATGTCCGCATGTAGTATACCAGTTTTCTTGAGCAACTTCAGCGCAAGGAACAGTTGCTGTGTGTAGCTTCGCACCGCCTTTATATGCAAACCAACATTCTTGCCATATTTCTTGAGCACCTCTCGTAAGTTCATTGCCAGCGGTTCAAAAACCATGCACAAGTGCTGCAAGTGGAAACAAAGTTGTCATCCGTACACGAATGAGGTTGTGAATGCCTTACCTGTTTGTGGAAAAAGTGTCTATATAGACGTAAACAATGAAATCTATCTTCCGGATCGGCATCGTTGAGCTTTTTAAGAATCTCCAACTCCCTCAGTCCCGTCTTGTGCCTGAAATGTAAGAAAAAAATGCGATAGTGTCGAAACTCCAGTATAACCTTTACAACACTTACATAATCTCGTTGTTCCGAATGATCTTAACGGCTACATTGGCATTGCCTCGCGCTTGATCTCTGCCACGGACAACGTTGCTGAAAACCCCCTGGCCGGTGTAGCCACTGACTACGTAGCGATTGTCTAACGTCTCGCCTATGCGCACCCGATAGTAACCCTCTGCATCGTCCCAGTTGTCTGTCAAAGCGGGATTCTCTATCTGATGTTTGTTGTGAACAATGGTGCTCGGCGACTACAAGGATACAAGAATTAGCAAACATTTCCAGGGGCGAAATATTCGATTTTGCGCGCGACAGTTACAAACAAACTCACATCGAAATTCGAATCGACATCCTGATCAGCGAACATGTCCCATTCTGGTCTCTTGTTCACGGTTACTGTTTCCTTTGTACTTGAATTAGTGGCGTCCTCCTTTGTTAGGGTCTCGTCGTCCGACAGTTTGTCTTTGTCCTTTACTGGTGGCGGAGTGTGCGTGGTATCCGTCGAATTTTCATCATCAACGAATGGAGATCTTTCTTCGGGCTGTTTTGGCGATGGGTCCCTTACTGCTTTCGGGGTCGGAGACGCTTCATTGCGCGGCGACGACTCTGGCTCGTCATTCGATTTTCCCCCCAATTTCTGTAAAAATGAATGCAATTTGGCAATCGTCTTCAAAAAGGGCAGCACTTACCTTAAGTAACTCCTCCCGACGTTTGCGCCGCATCTCGATGATTTTCTCCTCGTCATCGTCGTCATTGATGTCGATGTTGTTGAGCTCTTCATCGCTACTGCTGCTGCTCGACTCCTTCGTCTTTTCTTTCTGACCCTCGCTCAGGGAGCCTCGATAGCGATCGGGGCGTTCTTTTCCTCCTACAGCGGCATCACCGTGCGTACGGTCCTTGTCGCGTTCACGCTGCTCCCGTTTGCGATCCGATTCGACTTTGCTGCGACTGTGGCTCCGCTCACGCATCCAACGCTCTCGATCACGATCGCGGTCTCTACCCCTACCTCGCGGGTTTTGCGGAGGTTTATTATCCTGCCACTGACGATCGCCATCGGTACGTGGCTTCCTACCGGTATCACGTTCTCTCTCCTTGTCGCGATTGATCTCGGTGCGCAAGTCCACTTTGTAGCGATTGTCATTGTCTCGTCGGCTGTCTCGCCGCTGTAGTTGCGGATCATGACGACCACGCGAATGGTCCTCACGTCGACGATCTCCTGACCTGTCCTCCCTCAAGCCGCCCTTCGCTCTTGGCGATTTACTCTGACCCGGTCGTCTAAGACTGCGATCTCGTTCCCCCGACGACATCCGTGGTCGTGCGCGTTTCTCTGGTGGCGGCCTGGCACTTCCCTCACTGGGCGATGACCTAGAATGACGTTTGCCGGATGCCGCATTGCGATCTGGCGTTCGGCCCCCTCCGCTGGAATCATCCAACAAAATAATATCGGGTTCATTTGTTTTGGAAATTTTATGAATATTTTTACTAGAATTCGTTTTAGAGGTGGACCTTGTCTCCTCGACCCTTTTGCTCTGAGCAATCACCTCGATAGTGCGAGTTGGTCGGATATTTGTAACTAAACCTACTGCCGCGGGTACAGCAGCTCCGTTCGCTTTATCCTCGTCTGTGTCAGACATATAGGCGCCGAGTCGCGCCTGAAGTAATGCCTTCTGTTGCATCAGCTCTTCGAGGTTCAATTCGTCTTCAATTATTGCAACATCTGGGCTAGCGACATCATTGTCGATCCTAAACGAGAAAGAAAGTCGAAACACTGACCTAGACTACCACTCAACACCCACTCATACTTACACTTCACTCTCAGTTCCAGAGGAAACAATCTCCATTGACGGAATCACCTTGTTTTGAATAGTTTTCGTGATCTCCTCTACCAAACTACAAGGATCTGTCTGCATAGCAGGCTTTCTAATGCAAAATGTATTTCCATTTGAGTGTTCCACCTTGAGTACAGAGCTTCGATCGCGGCTGGATTTCTGCATGATTTCTGTGAATTTCTCGTTAAGCGCCCCACTTCGACGAGATCCCCCAGACTTCCGGCGATCACCATCACTGTCTGACTCCTCGGTTTTATGCCGCTTCTTGCTTTTTTTATGCTTCTTGTGGGATTTGTCGCTCTTTCCAGATTTCTTGTGTTTCTTGTGCTTTTTGCTGCGCTTATGTTTCTCTGCGGACCCAGTGGATTTGAATCGTTTTTCCTCCACTGATTCATCACTGGACGCATTGCTGAGGATGATTTTTGTGTATTTTAATTAAATAAGTCCAACCAAACATAACCTAAAAGGTGGGAGGGTTCTTTTTTCTCTAAACACTTTTTACTAGGCTTACCTGTGTTCTTCGCTGGACATTTTCGTAAATTATTATGCTATTTCATGCAATTAATTGCTGGATTGGAGTTTGTAACAGTTGATGATGTTACACTAGTCTTTATTTTATGAAAAGAAAAATCACTTGTACAGAAAAGTGGACAAACAAATGATGAAAATTTATATACGTCTATGAAAATTGTTTGACAAGCAAAGTGACATTTGGTCTTATTGCAGTACAGCGGTTGTTAAGGGAGCGGAGTCGTTTTTAGTGCCATCTGGATGGGAAATATTTTGTGATGGTAAATTCAAACCTTGAATTTTGAAACGGAAATTAAATTTTATAGGAAACTTTCGTTTGAATGCGAAATCGAGTCGTTTTTGAATAGGTAGGTAGGTAGGTACTTTAATAGGTTAGGTACTATTTTTATTTACGTTTCTTTAAATTAAAATGAAACCGAGAGAACGGAAGAAACAGGATTGAAGGTGATCAAATGCAATTTTAGTACGGATAATTCAAAATAAGTACGAACTCAAATTCTAATAAAACAGTTTTCTTCGTCTGTAGGTTAGGTTAGAGTAAGGTGTTTGGTTTGCGCGCTAGAAGCCTTTCCACTCGGGGGCAGTATAAGGCCCAATCTTATTTTCTTCGTATATGTAAACAAAACCAAAAACAATCTGGTGGACTAATAATCGTTTTAATTGTTTAAGCTTCTGTTTCGCCCAGTTCCGAGAGGTTTTCGAAGAACCTACACCCCAGTGCAGGTCATTCAACTAACAACATTTAGGATCGTCTTGTTTCAGCATAGATACCTAGTTAGTTTCCAAAATTTAATTCATTCAGTTCTGGCCAAATGGTTCGAGCAGTTTTCCGGTCTATTTGGTCTCCTTCAATTATGCAGAATTAGCTAAACCGACCTTGTCACCACACAGTAGCGCCTCTTGTTGTTTCACATTCACACATGCATTCAAAAGCCTTAATGGCAGAAATATGCCATTCTTTGTTATCAAATTTGTGGTCTAGTTCCGGTAAGCATGGTGGCGATTCGATGAATCTCACACGTTCTGCTCACCTATCCTATCCATGATTTTATAAAACGCGCAGTGTGAATAGGGGGGAACGTCATCAACTTGGGATTCATATTTTACCTTATAAACCTCATAAAGTGGCTTGCACTTTAAAACTTCTCACAACTACTTGTCTTTTTTTTAATGATCACTCTTATCGGCCCTTTTCGTTCAAGAAGAACGTATAAACGTACCTATATATTCAGTTTACGCGGAGTGTATATGTATGTATATTCCTCTCTAAAATAAAACTACAGTACGTAGTATAATACGAAGTATTTGGCTAATCTAATCGTTATCGCTTACGATTATTAAAAAGAGCGTCGCTCTGCCAATATTATTAACACACACGATTACGCGAATATTTCATTTCAGCTAGCTTTAAAAATAGTTCCGATTTGACGACCAGCAAGATAACAACAAATCGATGAACGCTTTCGCAAAAGTAATCATAGTGCTGAACTGTTTATCAGCACTTAGCGGTGAAACGATATCTGACTCTGACCCAATTGTTCAGATTCGTAACGGGAAAATTCGTGGTCGTGATCATGGTCATTATTTATCCTTCGAATCGATCCCATACGCAGAGCCCCCAATCGGGTCCAATCGATTTGAAAATCCAATCGCTTATTCGGAAAATTGGTCCGGCATACGAGACGCAACTCATCCACCAGTGCAGTGCATGCAATGGGATCAATATCTTTTCCGAGAAGACCTATTAGCTGGCGAAGAAGACTGCCTCACTGTGAATGTCTACACGCCCAGTGTAACCAGTAATCAATCGTATCCCGTTTTGGTACTAATTCATGGTGGAGCTTTTATGTTTGGTAGCGCTTCGTCGAATGGTCATGATTACATAATGAGCAGTGGGAATGCGGTCGTGGTGAAGATGAACTATAGGCTAGGACCGTTGGGTTTTCTTAGCACGGAAGATGAGGTAATACCGGGAAATCTCGGATTAAAAGATCAATTACTGGCATTGGAATGGACTAGGGCCAATGTGGCCGCTTTCAATGGTGACCCGACGAAGATTACACTTTTAGGATTTTCGGCGGGTGGATCCGCTGTCCACTTGCAAATGTTGAACAAAAATCTCGAAAAGTTGGCAGCCTCTGCTATATCTTTCAGTGGGACTGCCTTCTGTCCTTGGGCCATCATACGTAACCCCCGAAAGAGAACATTGGCCTTAGCTGAGCACCTGAATTGCCCAACGGAGAACTCAGCTGCCATCAAAACGTGTTTGAAAGAGAAAGACGCTACGGATATAGTTCGTGCGGTGAAATATTTTCAAAAATTCGGTTATAATCCATTCACGGTGTTTGGACCAGTAATTGAGCCTAAGACAGTTGAAAATGCCTTTCTCACTGAGGAGCCGGAGGATATCATAAGGAAAGGAAATTCTGCTGAGATTCAATGGTTAGCGTCGTTTTCTAAAGACGATGGTGGATACAATGCCGCAGAATTGATGAGAAAGGACGCGAACGGTCGGGAGTTAATTGAGATTTTAAATGAACGCTGGAATGAATTGGCTCCAGTGAATCTTTTCTACGAGAACACCGTTGATGAAGATAAACTAGAGAAGTATTCGAATGATCTGCGACAGCGGTATATGGGAAAGGAACATTTTTCGTCGCAAACCTATCATTTGTTGCAGAAGATGTATACGGATGTGCTCTTCGCTGATGGCGTTATAAAGGCCCTGCAGTTACACAAGAAGTATACACAGTCTCCTGTTTATGCATATGCCTTTGATAATCCATCCCCTTATGGAATAGGACAGATACTATCACAGCGGAGCGATATTGATTTTGGTAAGTTATTAACTGAATGAAGGTTTGCATTTGTTAACATCATTTGTGCGTTCTAGGAACCGTTCATGGGGATGATTTCTTTTTACTTTTTAAGGGTAAGGCCAGTGATATACAGTCCAAAAGCTCTAAAGTGCTGTCGAACAATTTTGTTAAAATGGTTGAAGACTTCAGCTTAACTGGGTAAGCTCTAAGCATTAGGTCAATTCCAGTCACTTGAAGCTATGTGTGAAGATTCTTTCTGTGTCAAGTGATTTGGAAAGGACTATACCAACTGTTCGTTCGTGATATCTAACATATGACATTTGTATTTTTACAGGAATCTGCATTTTGGCGCATGCAAATTTCATGAAAACAATTCATCAACAAAAGGTCTACTGGTGATGCAAATAACTAAAGATTCCTGCGAAACTGTCGATATTTTAAATCTTAAATCTACTTTGAACGATCATAGAATTCCTAGGACAGAATTATGATTGTTGGACTACTGGGGACCTTCTCTCTATTTCGTTCCGAAGTTCAATCCTATTCGAAGGTGCTTTTCGTTCCCCTTTTGAATTCGTATTCTGCAATACTTTCGATTTTCCGTATATAAAATGCTTTTGACATTTGGGGATTTCATTCCGGTTTCGAAATAGAGAGTACCAAATATTCAGTTTAGGAAAATTTTACTTTCGGAACGAAACACAGAGTAGGGCCCCTGATGGTATCTATGAATGATGGGTATGATTTGTAACTGATATTTATCGAAAAAAGAAATAAAAAGAAATGGAACCCACCGATATTTTTCTATGGTTTTCTATGCTAAAATGTTGACCAAAAGAAATGCAGAACTTGGATTGAGAATCATATTTTAGTTGCCACCACTTGGGACTGTACATAAATTACCATAGTGCCTTAAGAAATACATAGCAAGTTTCCTTGTTTGGCTAATAATAGTTGGTTTTGTTTTTTATTTCAAAGTAGAGCCTGCACGTTACTTTTACTTAAGGTGGCACTACAGTGCGGGGTGGATCTGTGTCTCAACCAATAAGCGTCTCCAGCCAGCACGATCTTTGGCCAGCTGTCTCTAGTCTCGCACGCTAAGTCGGTTAAGGTCCCCTTCCGCTGAGTCACGGTCTTCCTCTACTGCGCTGTCCCCCGAGTGTGGATTCGAAGATCTTCCGGGGCGGAGCAGTCGCATCCATTCGCTCTACATGACCCAGCCACCTCAGTCGTTGGACCTTCACTCTTCTGACCAGGTCGATGTCGCTGTACAGCCCTTACAGCTCTTTGTGGTATCTCCTTTTCCATCCAAATTACTTGAAGCATTTTCCTCTCGAAATAACCAAGGATAATCTCACCCGCTTTTGATAGTACGCGTATTTTTTTGGGAAGTGAGTATAACAAAATCAAAAGTGAGTAGGTATACAAGTTTTGCATGTAAAAGTAAAAGTGAGCTAGCTATAGATTCTCAAAAAAATACGCCTAGTGTACATGCCTCTGCGCCATAGAGAAGGACTGGGAAGATTTAGGGTCTTATAAGGATCACTTTAGTTTTTCGAGAGGGCTTTGCTACTCAGCTGCTTTCTTCTTAGCTTCAGGAAACAGCGATTGGCAAGATTTATTCTTCGTTTAATCTCAGCGCTGGTGTCATTGTCTGAGTTCATAGCGGAGCCTAGGTAGACAAAGCCCTTTATCACCTCAAAATTATATCTGTCTATAGCGACATTCTGTCCAAGACGTCGGTGTTGAGTGTCCTTTCTTGCCTGAACTGAACTACCAATAGATTCGTGTTTTTTTTAAGCTCAGACAATAAAGAGCTCTTGAATTATTTCTTTTTTTGTTTAAAAATTATCAGAGCGCACTCTATGAACTCAGAATAAATCGACTGAGCAGTCTGATGTCGTTTTCCATTGGGAACATCCTTTAGGACCATTTAAGATATAAATTAAATTGATATGGAACACTTCACTCACCGCATGAAGCGCATTAATTATCGATTTCACATTTTGGTACTATTCAGTTCAACGACGAAAACTATATCGCACATTCGCACTTCGCTCGCACAACTATGCAAATGAGAACATTTTATCGACGTCAAATGCAATATACGTTTTGATGGCGATTTAAGGTGCATATGCATGGTGGATAAATTAAAATTAAGCACTTAAATAAACAACATGTTCACATGTGTTCCATCAACGCACAATATTACTCAGGAAAACCGCTTGTTCGATGAAAACATTGCCTCATTTTTTCAGCTTCACTCATTTCGAACTTAATCATCTTTGGCCCCTATTGTAATTGTCGATAGTTGATCGTTGATCGACAACTTTGATTTGATTTGATTTGCGAGATCAAAAATGCGAAATGATATTTTTGCGATACAATTACAAAATGAAATGAAAGATTGCCTAACAAAAATTGCGATTTGATGAAATGCGAAATAATTTAAAAGCAAGACAACAAATTGCGAAATGATTATGGCGAAATGATAATGCCAAAAATAAACCGCAAGATGACCCCTACCCGTATTGAGACATTGCAGTTTTGTCCATGAATACAAGCTCCCACTCCCCGATTCGATTTTGGAACCATCCGTATATGGTATACCACTTTGCACTTTAGGCCGCTTTAACAGTTTGTTGGGCAGTTGCTTGCCCATGCTTCTTTGCTAAATAGATAGGTACAAACAAAATAAGAAATAACAACTACATACACTTCAATAATTACATGTCTACAAATATTTATTTTGTTTTCTTGCATCTCTTCTGGTTTAAAATATTCATGGGATAGTTTCTATTTATTTAAAAGTTTATTCATCGAATAGTTTCACGAAAGATTGTTTCTTTTTTTATGCTCATAACGTCATGGGTACATAAAACAACAACCGAAATGCAACTGATTTTGTTCTTAATTGTTTTTGAATATTTGATTTTCTACCATGCTGCTAAGTTAGCTCTACAATGCTATTCTTATTTTAGGATCTAAAGTGCACTAACAGCCATAAGTCGGTTGATAAAATAGGCTGGCAAGAAATATTCCATTCATTATACAACATGTACTATTACATCTCCTAGTAATTAGAGTAAGCTATGTGCAATAGAGAATCCCACCGACTGCTAGCTGCAAGTGCACATTAGCTCCTATTAAGCTGCTATATTTTTAAATTCATTTGTAAACACGCAAGTCACTAGGTCTGTTCGATGAACTTTTCTCTGGAGACGACAAAAGACCACCAAGCCTTATGATTCAAAACTACTTTGATCCTCTAGTCTCTAGTGAAAGTCGACCAACAGACATAATGACAATACAAAGTCCATTTGGGTTTATGTATCTCGCTCTGTAGACGAGATCTTATCATGTAATCATAATTCTGTATTAGTGTAATTATTATTTATAATAAATCTGATTTAAAAAAAAAGAACAGGGAACGATAACAATTAAAAAAAAAAATTATTATCGTTGCATTGGTGGCATCATTGGTCCACCAGGTGCAGCTGCAATTGCTGATCCCGGACCCAAGAGAACTTGCTTCTGCTGTGACTTTTGCAGTTCTTCCATCTGGGCGCGTTCAGTCTCGAATATTACTGGCGCAAATAGAATCACGGAACTGGTAAAGATGACCCACGTTGCATTGCACGAAAACCCATAAAATCCCTTGACACCCTTCACGGTTGTATTGGATAAGGTTCCAACGACTTTTCGCACTGTTTCGGGGAACATTTCTGTTAGACCCCAGAGTCGTTCGGTGAATGATTCGTCAGGTTCCTGAAAAAAAATTAAAAAATTAAATAAAAGTAAAGTAAAATTGTTGTTTTAAACAGCAGGAACGAGTATAGACATCTTTATTCGTCTGATTAATGACTAAAGACGATCCGCAGGTTGTTGCTAAAACATTTAAACATAACGCAAAAACCGGATCGAATTGAACAACGGAACAGGCTGGTAAGGCATTGTTTATTGACGTCGCATTTTACTGATAGGTATAACCGGGGCCTTGCAATGACATTTTCGACACAAGGAGATCTGGGGTCATGGGATTGTTTAATTTTGTTTGGTGTTATCACGTTCACCTTTATTTGTCTCTGAGGAGGCAAAGGGGGGCGATGGAATCGCCACCTCTCTGTGCATCAAGATGTGAATACACATAGTAAAAAACATTTACTTCGCCAAGATTCACAACAGACTCGAGCGCCACTTAAATCAGGGAAGCTGTTAGATTCGAGTATTCGAGAAGACTGGACCTTCAACTTAAATGCCAGCCAGAGAACCAGGATCAGGCAAAAACTCTGAACAGATCGGGAAGTACCTTTGATAGACGATGCGACACAGCAAACCCTATGTTCGGCATCGCGTAAAATTGGAAAAAGAAGTCAACTAATTGAATGCACAACGGTAGAATTTAATTAAGAAACCAAGTTAAGCCACAAGTAAAGCGAAGTAAAGGCTGAAAGTGATCCAACTTACCATCACCTTACTAATGTGCAGCCCACTCACAATTTTGTATTTCGATTCAAAAATAAATTTATAAAATGTACGGCGCTCGATTTCGACGATGACGTAAAAACAAATTCGATTGATGTTTCAGCTTTAAGATAGCTTGTAGCACACAGTACCTACAACTCGATCTTTTGATTAAATATGTTCTGGTTACTAATAAGCTTTATATTTTTATTAAAGCCAGAATTAAAAAGCTACGCCACGATTACACCAAAAGTTTCATTTGAGTTAAGTAGACCTTTCTCAACATCAGCATTGTTTGCATCGCCGAATATGGTTTATTCTTGTTGACAAGATCAACAAATAATGTTATTTCGTCGGTTACAACCTAAAACGATTTTCAATGCGCAGTATCTTTCTAAAGCATTTCTCCTTGACCGAGGCTTTATTGACAATGATTAACGACTTTTCCAAGTACATACATACTTAAAGGAGGATAATAGCAATGCCCAGTGATCAAATAGGCAAAAATACAAAAATCCCAAAAACATTCACCAGCAACTACTAGTTTTACTTTTGTCTACAAAAGGGTTCGCAAAATTTTCATTCCCTCAAAATAGAGCAAAAAATCAAAAGTGAGGTTATTTATAAAGATATAACCTACTATAGCCGTGACCTCGATTAAAATTGTATTTCATTAAATTGATAAACTTACATCTTCAAAATTTTCGGCATCTGTGTTACTGGTAGTCTTCTGTGGAAAAAGAAGAAAACAAATAAAAATCCCATTTAGTATGAATTCTGAATGTATTAAATAAAATCGATTTTTCAGTTTTATTACCACCCCAAAGAGGCGGCGAAGATGGTGGGGTGGTTTATCACACCACCACGCACACCGCATTGGAGTTTTCTTGTTTTATATAATTACATTGACTACAGCACGTCGTTCTGGAGTTTCATCCTTGCTGCCGCCTAATGAAGACATTCCGCTATCCTTTTCAATGAACTCAATGTCAGGATCTGAGTCCATCAAATCCTCAACTTTTACGGAATCCACTTTTGCGTTTTTTATTTGTTCTTCGCCTTTAGCGAGAACAGCCACTCACAAACGATAAATTCGTAAATATTTTCGTTCGATCGAAAATGGGTCACGTGTATGAACGGACGGATAAGAGAAATGCAAAATTAATATATTGGGAATTTAATTTATAAATTGATCATTTGATTGAGGAAAATATGATAATGGAGCGAACGATACGCACTTTGGAAAAATGTTCACATAAGAATTTTGACAGAGGAGAAAACCATGCATGTTGGACTGGACTGTCACTTTTGAAATGTCACTTTAAAAGGGTGGCTGTTACGTCATTGTTTTTGGCAAATTTACAAGTAGGTATTTTTGAATGGAATTTAGCAGAAAAATTAATACTTTTTATTGGAAATGTTTTCTGAATATTGTTTTGGGTATCGTTGCATTTATGTATATTTAAAAACTTTGTATAATCTAGGGCGACATCTATACGTAAGATTTTCCATGTGAGTGTTTAGTTAGTGAAAGCATTCAGAGCACAATGATTATGCAATAGTTGAAAATCATACTTGTAATAACATTTCCTCTTGTAACAACGGTCAAATTGAAATACATAATCAGAAAAAATGTCCAAATACCATTCAAATTTATCAATTTTCCCATACGGATAAATTATATCCAGATTCATAGTACTTTAACCGAAATTCGTTGGTTGAATACAGTAGGAGAAAAATCAAATCAACATTCGAAATTAGTGCCAAGGGCAGTTTTTGCGATCGTCTCAAAGTAAATGGATTTTTACCAGCGTTTTTCTTTTAATGACATTCAAAAGTATTCAGCAATTTTTTCGGAATGTTTTCGGATGTTTTTGTAAATCTTTGTAGATGATAAATTGTTTTGTCAATCTCTTGAACAAACTGTGTTTTTTTTTTCAAACAATGAATGCTGAAAAATAAATAATTTAATGGAAAGTCCTCTTCTTCTGTCTAATTCATTTCCATAATTCAAGGATGTTTATTTTGATGCACTTCCGAAACGTTAATGTAAGTGTTCATTATGGATACCATTCGCTTTGCTTATAGCTCTCGTTCCGCTTCTTGCAGAGAGAACACGACAAGCGGAGTGAAATACAAATTATTAAATTCGACTATGAATGTTCAAATCGTTCGTTCGTTCACTGCCACGTCAATCAAATATGAATGACACTCATGTTTTGATGTGGGTGGCCCCCAAGCAGTTACATGTTTTTACAAGGCCATGACATTTAAAAATGAATGACATGAAATGTTGCATTGGAATATTTCAAAAAATATCAATATCAAAAAATATCAAATATTCATATCTTACAATTTCGTAGTTAAAGTCGAATGTTATGGTTTATTCCTAAGAATTTAGAGTAGAATTGAAATTTGGCCAAACGTCATTTCTTAATAATTGCTTAAAGGGCCCAACGCATAGAATTCGTCGTGTCCGTTGCGGCAACGTATTCCACTGACAGGTTTATAGAATAGGCATCAACTTATGGAAGGTGATGAATAAGCAACGCATGTGATAAATGCGACAGATAAAGTAGGCTTTCTACTTTTCTATCCGTCGCCATCCGTTGACAGTTGGCACGTAGTTGGCACAGCGTGAGAGAAAGCACTTTCATTTGTAGAAAATATTTTGATTTAACTGTTGTCTGAAGCTTTTCACAGTTGCTCTCATTATCTAATGTCGTTTTCGGTTGGTCGTTCAGAACCCGCCGGAAGAACTCTCCGCGATTCTGAATTCAAATCCAGAAGCAAATTTTTCTTCTTTTCAGTAGAAGAACTGTCAGTTGAGTGCCAATCGAACGCTTTCAGAAGCCAACCAACCAACCGAAAACGACATTAGATAATGAGAGCAACTGTGAAATGCTTCAGACAACAGTTAAATCAAAATAATTTTGGGGATATTTTCGTATTTAATAAATTGCAAATTGGCTTAAGGATTCCAAGTACTGACTGCGGCGACGTATTCTATGGGACTGTTCCTTCCTTCGAATACTTCAATATTGACGGATCCGTTGACACAACTTACAGACGCGATGGATTATATGGATTGGGCCCTTAAGTTTCTTACCTTTCGGCGAGCTGATTTCAGTTCCGAAAGAACGCATTTTTGTTTGTATCTTAAAAAGCTACAATAAAAGTTTTGAATTAGAATTCAGTATCTCTCTGTTAACCGATACTGAGTATTTTACACTCCACCAATATATTGAAAGCTCTTATATAGTAAGCGATAATATCGACAGGTTTAGCAACTCCAAACATTTGTTCCTCTATGTGAAGAAAATACCATTATTATTTTGTTAGAAATACTTACCCCTTTGCTTAAATCATCGGCAATTCGATTGAAATAATTTGAATAAAAAATACTTCCATAATTTTATTCGTAAATAATTTATATTTGTCTTTACTTCTGCACAGAAACATCAAACATGTTATATGCCCTTGTGTTACTCATACATTTTATTCTCACCTGGATGCTTATAATAGTAAGATAGTATCGCATCAAAAATGTTTGCAGATTATGTATAAGTATATATAGTATATAATATAGTTTATAGTGATTTTTAAAAATATTTTCAATATTTATTGTAACACATTTAACAATTATAAAGAAATGTATTCACTTTTTTTATTTAATTTAATATTTTATTATAAGTACTTTCACAAAAAAAAAAAAAAACAACAAAAAAATTTTATTTTTAAAATATTTTTATTTTCTTATACATTTTGTAGTTTAACATATTTTAGGTGTTAGGTGTAACTTCTCATACATTTGATTTGTAAAGTAAGTATAAACATTTTTGTGTTTCTGCAACCAACTGAGGGTTAGGTTTAAATTTTCTTATTGTAATTTTTTTTTTACTGGGACTTTTTCAAACTGAAGTTATTCTCTTTGTTGTATTGTTATTAAAATAACCAAAGGCCACATTATTGTTGCACATTAAAATATACCTAACGAATTGCGATTTTTTTCTTCAAATTAAGTTTTGTGCAAAATATATTTTAAATCTATTTTACGTGTTTTTGATTTTATCTCTATGTTGTAACATTCAAAATCTTATATAAAAAAAAAATATTTCGTAAAAAATACAGCAAACAAAAAACTGAAGAACACATAAATCCTTAAAGCTCTTATTTAGCCATATAGAATGAATTTATACCTAAGTACAACATTAATGAAATAAATAACGTTTTATTCCTAAAAAAGAAACAAAAACAATCCCTAAACGGCAAAATTAATCTAACTAGTTATGGGCATAATGTAGGTATAGTTTTATATTAACTTTACTTAAGTAAATGGTAGACGTGTAACTCTTCCCTTCTTCTTTTGCATCGTTTTCTTTGTTTAGCTTTTGTTGTGTGGTTTCTAAAAAAAAAAAAAGTTTTCATATTGCAGCACCCTTAACACAATATCACTCTCACTTTCAGACTTATCCGAATATTAATTTATTTATAGTTTTATTCAATATATTTTTGTTTGTTTTCAACTTGTTTAACTTTATATTATTGTTTAGATATAGAAATATTGTTGTTGTTTTTGCAGTGATGCTTTAGTTTTATTTTGTATTTTGCTTTTGATTTTATTTAAAATGTAATAAATTACTCATAAAAATATTTTATTTATAATTTTTAACTTAACTTATGTGCTAGTTTAAATGTTTAACTTCATTCGTCTTCCCTATGAATTCAGCTTCTTTTGTTTTCTTAGTTTTTTGTTATTTTATTGTTTAAGAGGTGGTTGAAATTATATGTATTATTATACTTGTTGTTAGTTTATAGTTGAGTATGGGGTTTTTCTTACAAGAGTAATCTTGTGAATTCTGAAAATGATAAAATAAAATATTTTCATTATTATCGATAATCTAATATTAAATTTTAAATTTAAAGCAGTTCAAGTAAAACTTAATTTTTCATAGAAATTTGTTAATCGGAAATAAAGTCAAAATGAAATTTCCACGTGAAAATTTTACTAGTAAGTATTATGCAGGTGTGTTATTCCCAAAATGCGCGGCGGATCGTATTGAAAGCGATACTTCGATTTTGACCGTCTTTGCTTTTGTTTATCCTCAAATCCGAACTGTGCTTTCCAGTTTTTTCCAATTAGATTTCCAATTTTCCATCTATTTTCCCAAAAGTTTGACAGCTTTTTCCCGTCACAAGAATTTAATTTATTTTTTATGCGCAATAAATCCGCCAGCAATCCGTCACCTAAATAGCTATCGCTTTTGATTGGATCAAATCGCTTTTGGAAATACAAAAATACAAATCCGCCATGAAAAGCGATCCGCCGCGCATTTGGGAATAAGCCCCCAGCTTAAGTGAAAATAGTTTCTTCCAAAAACACAATCGTTGAAAACGTAGCTAAATCCAAAATGATTTTACTCGGTTTTTGTTTTCCGTTGATTTGAATATTTGCGGAAAGGCGTTTAAGAAATAGATGAGATGCGTATGACAGCATCTATAGAGACGAGCTATACAGAGCCATGTCTAGCTTTGGCCATCCCTGCAAAACTCGTTCGATTGTGTAGGATGACGATGGAGAAAGCTCGCTGCTGCATCAAGGTTGGTAACGATCTCACCGAAACCTTTAATGTGAAAAGAGGATTTATACAAGGGGACGCGGTGTCGTGCGACTTTTTCAACATAATACTTAAAAAAATTGTCCGGAACTCACAGGCAAACACACAAGGCACGATCTTTCAAAAGTCCTTACTTGAATACGCCGATGATATTGATTGACACATGTAATTGATAGAACACAGCGAGCTGTCACTGGTGAATTTACTAGTATAGAAACGGAAGCGGCTAAAATGGGTCTAGTGGTCAACGAGGGCAAAACCAAGTATATGCTGTCAACAAGAACATCGTAGAATGGGACAAAACATCACGATTGACAGCTATAACTTTGAGGTAGTGAGGGACTTTGTCTACCTCGATTCTGCTATAAATTCTAACAACAACATCTCAGAAGAAATTAAACGAAGAATAACTCTTGCCAACCGCTGTTTCTTTAGGCTAAGAAGGCAATTGAGTAGTAGAGCCCTATCCCGAACAACTAAGGAGATTCTGTATAAGACCTTGATCTTTCCTGATTAATTTCGCTGAAACTTGGACTCTATCCAAAGCGGATGAAGATATCCTCGGTCGCTTTGAGAGAAAGATTCTTATTAAAACTGTCTGTCACGTTTCAACGATTCAACGACGAACTATACGAGCTGTACAGTGACATCGACCTGGTCAAAAAACTGCGAGTAAGTCGCTTAAGATGGCTAGGACATGTAGAGCGGATGGAAACAAAAGCTCCAGCCCGTAGAGTCTTCGAGTCTAACCCGGAGGGACAATGCAGTAGAGGAAGACCTCGTATTAAGTGGCGCGCGCAAGTAGATGGGGACCTCAACCTACATGGAGTTCTCAACTGGCAGTTAGCTATAAGGGTCGGCCAACTGCATAGGCTTGTTAGTTGAGGTAAGTAAGAAATTTTCTGACTCTATGATAAGAGTTTACTCTGCTTCGTGAGCAATGTTAATTATGATTATCCTTTGGGCTGTTTTTGGCGTATTATTTTGCTTGGGTTTTTGTAAATAAAAAAAATTAATTTCAATTGATTAAAATACTGAAATTATAGAAATCTCTGTTTCGATTTCTCCTTTCAACACTTATCTACTGTCAGAAAATTATCCGAGGATAATTATTTAGCGCAATCGTGATACAGTTCAGTCTATTACATTGTGCCACGTGCATTTTAAACAAAATACAATTTCATGAACTTATCGTCAAAGTTGTTTAAAACTCGGTGATTGCAACTATAATTGTCTGAATGCAATTAAAGTGGATATCCACATTCTAAAGAAAATATGTCACAATTTTGACAACCTTAGCATTCTTATAGCCATAATTTATCATGATTAATTATGACTAAGGTCGGAGTTAGAGATTGCATGCCAAAACTTTCCAAACATCGCACTTGATTGTGTTTCACCCCCTCGCACTAAAACGAACGAAAGTGTAGGTAGGTAAGGTACCCACTCAATTACCCACAACCAACAAACTGCGACTCTTGTACAATTTACGTTGCTACAATCAAGGACAATGTTAAAGTTCTACCTCCCATTAATTGCCACGATAAACGAAACCAATGCCAACTAATTCGCGTTATGATAGAACATATACCATGTTTCCTTTTCAGCAATAAATCGTTGTCGCAGTTGATTTACTACTGGCAGCACAAGTGCGTCGGTAGACGTGAGCCTGAGCACATACTCATATACCCATAGTAATCCCGATTCCCGACCTGAATTCAAATTTAATCCCGGATGTGTGTTTGTCACAAATTTGTTGCTCAACAAATATTAGCTTTTGATTTGCAATGGCAGCGTAAATTAGTTTTCAATGGAGGTCTATGGTTACTCATACGTATACATTTGTCCACATTGACTGCTGCACTCCTAATTACATTTCATGGCGACATTGTGTGAAACGGGTGCATGAGGCGCCATCGCAAAATTCCAGGAAACAATCTTCATATCTGAATTAAAATTGATTTTGACAAATACAGTATTTCGGTTCACACACGCCCATAATAGGAAATGTCACCGCAAAAATCACTGGCAGATATTAGGGAACATTGGATCGTAAACCAATTTTATTTGCCCGAGGGGTTCTTTATCGTAAAGTTATCGCACTGTAAGTAGGCACTTATTTTAAAGGCACTTTTGCGTGCGGTTACCATTATTTTCAAAGTGCCCGCGCACCCATGAGTCATATTATTTAAGGAGCCGAAAGGACATTTAGATGGTGCCGTTGTCCTTCGGGGGAGCTTACAGGCTTACATTGGTATAGTCATAAATAAAGCATTATTTCGTGTTGTGCGCGAGTATGTATTCAATCTGTTGATATACCTACTCTGGGCGGTGGTATCGATATGTGCGCGGTTATCCTAGAGAAGGGGAATAACAATCCAATTTTCGTATTATTTGGCTCTCACCATGTGTAAACGAATCACAGGCACGTTTCTGGGTTTACGAGCATTATTGCGACACAATGCATTTATGTATATCAGCGGTTGAGAATGGTCCATGGAAGGACGCACAAATTGATTATCCTGATGGCAGGCTGTGTTGACACAACTGGGGATAGATTGCGTATTCATTAATGTATTTCATTTAAATTTATTGACAAAACTCGAGAAACCAAAATACTTTTCATCATTTAATTTTTTGAGTGTTATTTTATAAACTTTTCTTTATAAGGGTTATGTTTAATCTGGAAATAGACTATGGCATTCATTAATGTTTAGGCCGTGTTTCCGGTGGACATCTCGCACCATATTTGGACGTCCTGTATCAGAATGTGGGCTTTTCTTGTGCCAATTGCGCTAAATAATTCTCCTCGGATAATTTTTTTGACACTATCGTGATGGAAAACGAATTTTCCAGCTGTCAAAAAATGATTCTGCTTCGGGAGCTATATATCTTGCTAATACTTATGTAAATTGTCTTAAAGGCTAATTTTTTGACGTTTTCTAGTTGCTAGAGTTTTTTTTAGAACTGAATTTCAATTCATTATTAGCGTGATATTCGATCAATCACTGTTTTAAAATTTAAGTCTGGCCAATTTCTCTTTTCAACAATTTTATAAGTGTCAGAAAATTAGCCGAAGATAATAATTTAGTGGTAGGTATTGACAGTGATACACGCCCTTAGTATTGGAATTGGAGGAAAAAACTAATGCCCGGTTTTATGGTGTAAGTTTAAACCTCAAACTTTAGTTAAGTTAAACTCACAAGCATGTATGTGTTTGTATTTGTCTTAAGCTACGAGTACATGACACACAAAACTCAAGACACAAATACCAGTATGACGGCAGTGCCCGCGGAGATCTTGCTTATTTTTTTGGCTATTCTATGTGGACTTAAAAAACACGATTATCGGGACTTGGTTCATTCTTCATAAAAGTTTGCCAGCACTCACATTATAGAAATTAGTAAAATGTTACTCAAAAGAAAAAAAAAAAATGGTCAACGAAGTCAGGAACAAAAGCAAATTTAAAAACACAAGATTCGCGAATCGAAGTAATTTAAAACCACGAAAAATGTAAATGAAAGCAAATATTTTTAATTTTCTAATGAATTATTGTTATGACAAAAGTCACCTATATATGTAGTAGCTGAACCCCCGCCAGCTTCGCCAGGCGTTTTGTTGCTTTTTTATTTTTTTTTTATTTTATTTTTTTTCGGGCGACAAAATTTTGATCAATCTTTACAGGAGCACTCCACGACCAATACGCAAGATTACATGTTTGAGCTCAATCAATTTGGTGGTTTTCGAGATAAACGACTTCGAATAATTTTTAATGAACGGTAACACGCCCCTTTGTCCGATTTTGACCAATCTTCACGGGAGCACTCTACGGCCAATACCTAAGATTATCTGTAAGTTTGATCTCAATAGCTTCTATGGTGTTCGAAATATAAGATTTTGGATGTTTTTTTTTTGTATGGGCGGCGCCACGCCCCTTTGTCCGATTTTGAATTTGTTTAGCCTATCACCCAATCACCGCAATTACCGACATTTAAAAAAAAATCAACAAAATCGGTTGAAAATGACGAACGACAGAGAGAAACAGTTTTTTCCACTTTGTTATATATATATAGAGATAGAGATAGAGATAGGTTGGCAGCACAGTTTTTATCGGGGCTAATAAGCTAGGATTTCACTATTGTCGTTTTGAAATTGACAATTGAATGTAAAATGAAAAAAAGCGAAAAACTACTTGCCACTGAATTAACTAACATCACTTGTCAATAACTGACAAAGAACTCACAAAACAAGTGGAAACATTTGGCAATTGATATCAAATGTACGCCAATCCCTTTTTGCATGAATGTACGCTAGCTATCTTCTTTTTATGAATGATGGTTTAACCCTTTGCCAAATAAATTCGAAGTCAGTTCTATTCATTTCGTACGCAATTTGCGGCTGAAAATGTTCGACTTTTTTCATTTTCTACCTGCAGCTCCAACTCAGATTTGACCAACAAAACACAAGAAGCGAGAGCGATACATTTCTTTAAAATTGTTCAATTGATTTGACATGATTTAAGTATATGGCCGCATTAAAGAATCTAGTCATCGTAAGTCGACTTAAATTGTTTGGATTCAAATTTTCCTGAACGTAAAAACTAACTTGAATAGTCTGTACGTCACTTCTTGACAATGGTATTTTTTTTCTCTCAAAGCGTTCTGACTGGTGCTCGACGTCAGGACAATCGAAATGTCAAACTGCGCTCTCCCATGCTCTCCGATGACTCAATAGGAATGAGGGCGTTCAAGAATCTATTTTAGTATAGTAAGTCTGACAGCTCTCAAAATTCATGTTGCTGAGTTTTCATTGGGCAAAACTGGTCACGTGAACAGTTTTCTCAGTTGACGTCTTTGTAGGCAACATCGACGAATCAAGTGAAGAATTTCTCGACTTGACGTCTATTTGTAGCGACATTTGTGTCATTTGATGTTTGACAAACACAAATTATTCACCAACGTATGAATAATATGCGCAGTAGCGCAGTGGTTAGTGTGCTGGACTACTGTGCGAGGTATCCCAGGTTCGATCTCCGGAAAAACACAAATTACATGTTAAGGTTATTTCTACTGCGCCACCTCTCGCGAACGTCTGAGAAACATCCGAGAGTGTGACTGTCCTGAGAAAGCTTCTCAATTCAGCCGTTCGGAGTCGACATAAAATTGTAGTTGTAGGTCCCTTCCATTCCAAATTAGAAACTCACACAAACGAATGGTTGCGAGAAGCTAGGCCTGGGGTGTCTACATGCCTGTTGCGCCGCATATTTATTTATTTATTTTTTTTTTATAATAATGTTAACGTTTTCAAAAATTTAAAAAGGAAAAAAAAAATACGAAAAACCATAAAAATTATGATCCGAGCGGAAGTGGTGTATGCACTGGAGGCTCCTGAAGAGGTCTGCCTTAGAATTCAGACAGGTAAGTATAATTTGTAGACAGAATAGAACACTTGAAATAAAACACACCAACCAATTTCAGACAATTGCTTCGCTTCCCGGTATATGGCTTTGAAACACCCATGGCCATTCGGGTAAGTGTTTGAAGAATTGTGCATCTATTACTGGAATCAAGGAATACAAATAGTTTTTCAACAGGGCGTGTGAACGTTTTACATTTACCACATTTCCTGGTAGCAAGCAAGTAAAAACTGAGTTCGCCGGACACATATTGGCACAAAATGATGTCAACTGATTTGTCGGTGTTGTGGACATAAGCGTCAACTGCGAAAACTATTTACGGACCAGTTCAGTCCAATGAAAACTCAGGATCAGGAACATGAAGTTAAAGAGCTGTCAGACTTACTAAACTAAAATCTTGAACGCCCTCTATCTGTATTTAGATTTATTTGTTCACATAACGCCACAATTCACAATTGGCAATGAGATGACCATATTCCAAATTGACAAAGAGAATTGTCAAAATTTCATTGCCAATCAATTGATAAACGATTTTTTGTCAGTAATTGGCAAAAAAGTGGAAATGAACTGGCAGTGGTGTAGCTCAATGACATAAATGAGAGCTGTCAAATTTTGTCAATTAAATGGCATGTGGAAAGGAAATCCACCTTAAGTCATAATCATTAGCCAGTTAGTTGTTCTGGAAGTCGAACGAGTTTGTTCAAACCATAAAAATCAATTTCGATTTATATTTTTGGAATCTCCTTTCTATTTCATGAAATGCTTCCGTTTTTGGTATGCGCCGACTGCAGGGAGAGAAATAGGGAGCTTTTTATTTTATGCTATAATCTCAACTCAATAAAAGCCAACTTTTTTTTTAGACCACAAACGAAAATCGGTTCCAATTAAAACCGCGTGTGTTTTTATTTTGTGCAACTTCACAGCCCGACACTCAATATAAAATATAAATAAGACCTTCATCAACAGCAATAGGTACAAAAAGTTTGCCCCCAAATGCCAGATCCTAATTAATTACGTTCACAGGGATTTCGGTTGGTTTACTTTGGCTTAATTGAAGTTATGAGAGCTTTTCGAACCGGCGCTGCCAAGTTGTTTGTGTTTCCAATTTTCGATTTACGCCAGTCGGGCCAGGGCCCAGGATTATTAATTTCCCACTCACGTTGGCATTACTCTTAAGGCTACTTTGGTGTTTGTGTATTTAGTATTCCCAAAAGGACATCGATGAACTTGATTCTCTTTGGTACCATATTTAACAAACACCGATACACACAGGATTAGATCCTGTGTGTTCTGGTTGCAATTAGCATTCTCTTGGAGTTGGAATACAGGTACGCTTGGATAAGGAGGCATGTAAGCCAAATAAAAGGCCAAAGTAAATAACTTAGACCTAACCTCCCACACGACATATAGCCTACAATATTTGCTTTCAGCTGGAGGCTACACATACATAATATAGGTGTAGATATTTACCTTCGTAATTGATTTTTCCATCCTTGTCCAGGTCGGCAATGGCCAGTAGTTGTGTTAATTGGGTTTCAGTCAGGGACTCACCAATCATTTCCATGGCGGTCTGGAGCTCGTCTCGTGTAATAAAACCATTTCCATCCCTGTCAAATACCCTGTTGAATAGAAGAAACAAACAAACGCACACATGAGTAGAACACAAATGATCCAGTAAATGCAATATTCGTATTAATTTGATTTTATTATAGTATCACTGTCGGTGGCGGTCAGGGGGTGGATCCCTATTGCGACTTAGTCCATTATATTGTATAGATAGTCTTTGTTTTGACAGGCTTGCTTTTCTGGGGTGGAATAACCTAATTAAGGCATAATGAATTAGTTTTGTCTGTTTTCCTTTCTGCCACGGGTGTAACGTGCAGTTGAATAAGGTAAATGGCCGAAAGGACCAAGGACAGAAATCCTACATATAATCAAATGAACGAATAGTGTTTGTTTTGCCGCTGATAGTCGGTACTTACGTCGTGATAGCATGTAGTTTGGAGAGCAGCGTATAGCTATGATATGATGTTCGATGCTATGATATAGTATGAAGTGGATAATTAATGTCCTGTTTATGTTCTATGTTGCAGATGTAGGGTATCTTAGTTTTGTGAAAACAATTCCATGGTGAAATGTGAGTGTTCTTCTGGGGTATACAACAAACTAATTTTATTTATATTATTTTGTTAACACGCTGTTTCTAGAGAAAAGAGAAATATATGCAGTTCTATTAACTGTTGCATTTTTATAAGAAATCCATTAAGACATCCAAAAAAGAGGTCTGGATGGAATACTGTCATTCAATAAAAACCCTTAAGGATTCCTCCAGGCTAAGCAAAATTCTGAACACTCCAACACTTTTTTTCTAAGAAAGTCAGATGGAGGATGGACTGATTCCTGTGTGGAGACCTTTCAACTCCTAAAAAATACCCACTTTCATCAGGCAGCGATATTAGTACGGAACCTGGGAGATCTCAGCAAGTACAACCTGCACTCCATGGCAACATCACTTCAATAATTTCCGGGGAAACAAATTCCTGGGCTATTAAAAGGTTCTCTCCGTTTAAGTCTCCGGGCCCTCACGGTATACTGCCTGTCACGCTACAAAGAACAAAAGAATACCTTGGCTGGCGTCAATCTTTAGAAGCTGTTTAATACTAAAGAACGTGCCGCACTCTTGGAGACGCGGTATGAGTATGGTGTTTGTATCGAAGGTAGGCAAACGCAGACATGAAGCGGCGAATAACTTCAGACCAATTTGTTTAACTTCCTTTATACTTAAAACTCTAGAGCATGTCCTAGACATCCACATGCGAAGTCGAGCACGCCTATTTCAAGGGCAGATCTATGGAAACGGCTCTCCACGAGATTGTGCGGACAATCGAAAAATCCTTACACTACAAAGAATACACACTAGCCCCCTTCTTAAACATAGAGGGAGCTTACAAAAACGAACATATTGAAGCTACTCTTAAATCTCTGATCGAGTTGGGTATAAAAATAAATAAATAAATAAATAAATAGGTGGCGCAACAGGCGGGTGACACCCAAGGCCTAGCTTCTCGCAACCATTCGTTTTGTGTGAGTTTCTATTTTTGGGACGAATGGAAGGGACCTACAATTTTATGCCGAGTCCGAACGGCTCAATTGAGAAGCTTTTTCATGACAGTCATACTCTCGGATGTTTGTCAGACGTTCGCGAGAGGTGGCGCAGTCGAAAAAACCTTAAGATGTAATTTGTGCTTTTCCTGGGATCGAACATGGGACCCCTCGCACAGTAGTCCAGCACACTAACCACTGAGCCACTGCGACTACACCTCTCGAAATAAACACAAAAGATACCACATTGTGCAGTACTATAAGACTCAAAGAGTCTGGGTGTTGGACTGCAATGCCGTATGGCCACAGCAATATCCTGGCACTCGTAACCAAACTGCATGGTCACGTTTACAATCGACTACATCACACCCAAACTAAACTACAAGAAAGCCTTCCACGTAGGTTTCCCTACTAGAACTCAGTGAAAGAGTGATGCAGTAGTGAAGGGCTCGACACGGTCATATACACCGACGTATCTAAGATAAGCTGTGCCATACACTCGGTTACCATATCATTCAAACTTGTTAAGGAAGGGCTCATCTTGGGGACGGAACCCGCCTAGATATCGCCAGAATCACGACAATAATCACGGGGCATTGGCCAAATAAGAAAGAAACTGTCTCTCATTTCCTCTGGAAATATCAGGCCAGTTTGCGCGCCGCGCACTGAACCAACCGTACGTTTACGACCTTAGCGACATCTCGGGCAGAGGGATACATGATCATATCCGTTTTTTCAACTGCACAAGGGGGGTTATAGGTCCCGACTATATCAAGTATAACATCATTAACAATCATCACAAACTAGTTCACAAAAGCACATCTTAAGGACCATTCACATACGAAGTGGCTATTCGCACGTTCATTTTGACAGATTTTGTACTGAACTGACGTTTACCGATGTTCGGTACACGACTACGTAATCAACGTAACGTAATCCTACTTTCATTAAAAACTCGTTATAAATATAAAAATTGGATCCTAAACATACGGCATAATGTCCGAAAATGATTATACTGGAGTTTAGAGTCTGCCGCGAGCGTAGCGAGCCACACACCCCAACTTGACGTAATATAAACTTTGACATTTCATTACGTAGTCGTGTCCCGAACAACGTGCGAATAGCAACACCCATTCACATGAGCGAGCGAACGAATTGAATGCGAACAAACCACTTCTGATACATTTATGAACAGAGAAAATTTCACATTTTACTATTCCAAGAGTAGGATAAATAATTATCTCATCAAAATGTATTAAGAAAACAAGTTTAAACAACGAAATTTCGAATTTAAAACTTCTTTGCCGCGAACAAAAACACATTCATCGCGAATTGTCAAAGTTTATTCGCAATTCACATCATTACACCGCGTTCCACAAACTAGCGATTAAAACATTCGTTCGATCTTAACCTCAAATTAGAAATTCCTGGTAGAAACTGATGGCTGAAATTCGCGAACTGCCGTGTTCATGTGAACGGACTCGCGAATATTCTTTCATTCGTAGGTAGTTGGTCGCTCTCATGTGAATAGTCCTTTAGTGCTGCTGCTAATTGGGTTCTCGCTGAACCGCTACTTCTACCTACCTACAACTGATACAGCTCGGACAAAACATCGCGTATTTTTAATAAATACCTAGGTCTATCGGGCCGTTCCTTTATCTAGCATATTAAATGCTTGACACAGACAGAAGTCTGTTGAACGCGAATGTGACCAGATATTCCTGGAAACCTATACGAAGACTAACATAAATAGTCCATATATAGCCTAGGCGCTATTTCTATTTTTGGGATGAATTGCAAAGAACCGCAATTTATCTAGGAAGCCCTCGCTCAATAGTACAATTCATTTTCCTTCTGTGAAAGTTTAAGTTGAAATTTGACAGAAGAGCCAGTGAACGTAATGCAAGCGATCATCCTTATTGTATTGCAGTCAAAATAAGCATTCTGACAATGTAACTAGCGTAAGGTATATTCGAAAAAAAAAACTGTAATTCGTTACAAGATAAAATAAATTTATAAGCTCTACAACAACATACCTAAATGCAGCTATAAGATCCTCAGTCACATCATCTAGTTCCTCTGTTTTACTCGTACTCTCATCGGATTCATCGCGCAGGGCTTGGATGCGTCCGACCCATTGAAGGAACTCCGCTTCATCTATTAACCCATTGCCTGTAAATAAACAGAAAAATACAAAAACCATTACCAACTGTCTTAACGATTCAATGACAAGTCGTATAAAACATCAATTCCTAAGCAGACCAAATGCCATTCGCCAGTGAGTAGACAATCGGTTTCGAGCTAGACAGATGACTCGTTCTTCTATAATGGAACATTGTATAACAACAGACGTATACCCAATGGAATCTCTTGTAAAGGGCTAAAACCATCATCCTCCAAGGACTCTAGGACTCTTTGGTAATCATTTTAGTTTTACTGCAGTTTATATTGACAGCTATGGCGAGTCAAATCCATTTGGCAATGCCATCCCCTGGCGATGTACATCGGAGTTCAAGGAGCCAAGATGCCTTTGTCGTTTTCGTTTGTATTTGAGAATGCAATGAAAGCATTGATTCAATTAGTTATCCTTGGAATAATATTTATTTCTGTCTCTGACCATACCCGCAGGGAGTTGGTGTGCGCTCTGTGTCAGCTTTAAAGCTGAAAAAAACCTAAGTGTGCAAAAAGTTCAGATGCAGGACATGCGGATGTTGCAAGAGGTTTTATTTTTTATTTTCTGTTCACAAAATTTGTATTGCTTTGCAAACTTCGTTCTTGCATAATTGAATTCGATGCAAAACGATTTCTAATGCAGATTTAATGACATGGAGGAGAACTAATGATATCATCAATTTGTGTGTAGAAAGAAGGAGCATAATTGCGAACACATTTGAACGATGGAGAATATCGGGTGAGAGTTTTCAAGGATAAGGTCGTCAGGTCGCGTCGTTCGAAAAGGGTAATGATGGCAAAATCAATTCTTTCAATTTTATCAAACACTAGAGAGAAGGAATTCAGGTATATAAGATGGCAGAAAGTGCTTTTACACTGATGAGATATTCATTCTGAAGGATGGGGCTGTTTTCGCGATTGTACATTATGTCCACCGAAGCATGGATCGCTCCGTCCGGAAAAGTAGCTGCTCGACATTGAGCTCCTCATGTATTCTGGTATTTATAATGCGATCTCTACGGGTTACACCAGCAATGCAACGGAATGCGATCTTATTCTTTCGGTCCTACAATTTTAGGACGATTCCGATCGGCTCAATTGGGAGCCTTTCTTATGACAATTGTACTCTCCGATGTTTGTTACATCGCGAGAGGTGGGGTAGTAAAAAAAAGGTATAAGATATAATTTATGTTTTTGTGGTTCCACTCCCTGAGACTGCACCCAGAAAGCCTTCAATTCTTCGGCAAACCGAGAGGTTCGCATTTCCTTTACTTCGTCTTCTGCGGAAGAAGCAGAAACCGCCAGCAATTTCCAATTTACTTACTTAGATGGCCATACAGTCGGGGGTGGACTTGGGCTTCAATCAACACGCGCTTCAGTCACTCTTAGGGCCTATCAACGAGGTAGTATCCACAGATCTCTGTCGAAGGAATTTCGCATGTAATTTAAGCCCCATAGTGTATAAAGACTCCCCCACTCCTTCCATCCTCAGTATCACAATGGACCTACAAATATATTCTAAGTGTGTCTTTTTTAAGACTGCCATCTAATCCAACCTAATATAACCTATTAACTTCCTCACTTCCATTCGTCACCTTTTTATCTACAGGTCTCGTGAGTTGTGGTCACATAATGGCCCTCAAGCGGTAATTGCGTTTTTCCTAGCAGCAGGCAGCCAAAAAGCAGCCACATAAACCAACATACCATACAGATTTTTTTTTTAACAGATTCTTCAGTTAAGGCACCAAGTGACAAAGAACAGAAACTGAAACAGAAGATACAGCTTTTTCGTTCTGTAGTAAATTCTGATTCGGTTTACGTTACTCAGCTACACAAAACTGAAACAGATTCAGAAAAACATGGCTGCCGTCTATTCTGTCAAACGCTATCATAAAATTTTGTTCACTAAAAACATTTTTATCGTCTATAGCCGAATTTGCAAATCAAACTACCTAAAGCAGGCAACCAGTGACAGATGCAGAAAAAAACCTTCCTCCCACGATAAATTGACATTTCAGTTTCAGCCGCTGACAGCAACAGAAACAATAAATATCTAGACATGTTTATTTTTACGTTATGTCGTCAAACAGCCATTATTCTGTCGCTAAATGCTGTTGCTAAAAAAAGGCTGTTGCTATTCGCACGTTGTCCGTGACACGACTACGTAACGAAATATCAAAGTTTATATTGCGTCAAGTTGGGGTATGTGGCTCGCTACGCTCGCGGCAAGGACTCTAAACTCCAGTATAATCATTTTCGGACATTATGCCGTACGTTTCGGATCAAACTTTTATATTTATAACAAGTTTTTAATGAAAATAGGATTACGTTACGTTGATTACGTAGTCGTGTCCCAAAAATCAGTAAACGTCAGTTCAGTACAAAATTTGTCAAAATGAACGTGCGAATAGCCACTTCGCTAAAAAAATGTCTGTTCCTAATTCTGTTTATGTTGCAAATGTATGGGATTGTTTTGCTGTCAATTTCTAAATTCAAATAAAATATGACATTGTTCGTCATACTTTTAGGAGTGCAAAATCATCCATTTCATTTATCAAAGTTGGTGGTTTTAAAAAAGAGTTAATTTAAAAATACTTTTCAAACTGAAAACTATTTATATACACAATGTTGTACCTTCATATTTGCCTGAGTTTTTGGAATTTCAGTGGCGAATTTGCGGGACATCATATCAATTGACATATCTGTCAAGTTGTGTGTTCCGTCTCTAAAACAACTACACCATTGTGGCTCACTTTATTTGTATTCTGAACGATTTCGAAAATGTATACATAAAGCTGTTTTTTTCTATAATCAAATTTACAAAAAAAACTACTGCTTTGTTCAAGTGCACATTTTTTTCAAGATGGCGTAAAAAAATGCCAACTTGTTGCAATGTCCAATCAACAAATAGCAGCGATGCTTGTCGTATTATTAAAAAAAAGAAAGAAAACAAATCCAAGGAGCTGAAAAATTCCATCGATTGAATACTCTTGATAATATTTTTCTATATACCATTGAGTTGAAAGAAAAAAATTGTACATAAGCTGCTGAAAAATAATCATTTATATGTTTTCCTGTATAGCAGTGCATCAGTGAGTGTTGGTTTATTTGTTTGCACTACAAATACTTCCAACCGACAATTTCTCTCCCTATTCCGTAGCCATACATATGCACACCTTACTATTTGCTCCATTTGTGCGTAGAATAGTAAAACTCAGGATACGCCACCAGAGACCAGAGCAATGTTCAACGTGACTCAGTCACTGGATGATGATAAAGAAAAACTTCCTTTATCCTCGTAGATATATTGCGGACGCAATCATTTCTGGCAAAGACAAAAGGTGTGAAAGAATTTCATGGCAAAATCATCTTCTCGCATCAGCACCTTAGGGGTTGTTGGGTATGTTTTGGAATGCACGGTCACCACTCTTGGTATAGTGTCCAACCTGAGGTTATTATTTTGATATACCATCTGGTTGAATGATTGGATAAAAAAAAAATCAATAATAATTTGTTCATATCCTCTGGGAGGGAGGTCCAGATGAATGATTGTTTCGTGGACAGAATTCAAATGCAGAAGGCCAGTGGTCCTTTCACTGACTACAATGAACACTTTGTTGGTATAGCTATTTGAACTAAAGTCAGACATTATGGGAAAGTTGTAAAACGATTGGAGTAATTGCGATTGTGTTTTTTTATTACCGATAAATATATAATATCAGAAAATGTTATTTGTTAAAAGGGTCCAAGTCCAAGGATATGATTGCAATTAACGAAATGTGGAGGCTTATATAAAGGATATTGTGAAACCCGACGGTTGGGATCATTTATAGTAAACCTAAAAGGTTCAAAGGTGAATCCGTCCACTTATTGGGTTGATGTTCCTAATGAAGTGAAAACGATTCGATATATGAGAGCCTCTTAACTCTGTGGTGCTTGCGAAGTACCTGAATACGAAAGTACCTAATGTACCTAAGTCGCTACATATATAGAAACTTAGTTCTTGGTAGAAGTGGAAGTGGTATTTTCGTAGAGATACCAGAAATGTTTTAAATATGTTTCTGAAGACAAATCGACTCACATATGTTCTTGTCCACTTTGATACCTACAAATCGTCTAGCACTGATAGAACATACATACTCAGCGCTGATGAAATAAGGTATAGGGGAAAATGCTTCGTTCTTTGAAACAAGTCTTTAGCAATAACTTATAAATCGACCTCCTGGCAATTGGTAAACGAAGTTTTAATACCAAATATAGGCAAAAATTACTACTGCCATGCCAAGGATTTTCAGTAGATCCTTCGTGCTGAAAAGCACCTAAATTTCCCTCCTCATTGCGAGATGTATACAACTTCCCTATCAGCGTTTTAAATTCTATGAGACTGCGCTTCAAAACATGGTTGGTAGAATTTATGATGCACCTGATAGGAATGAACTTGCAATAGGTACGTTCGTCGACAACACTTCTTTTGAAAGCATGCACAATTCTGCAGAGAGTATTAATGTTATGACCAGACGCAACTGGTCCATTGTAAATTACCAGGAATTACCGGAATTTCTTCGAAAAAGCCGAGAGGCGAGAATGCACTTCAACGATGAGGAGCTTCCAGTATCAGCACCAAACACCTACCACCTGATCCGAGCAAAAGCAAGACAATAACAAAAGAAATGATCCAAAGTATCGTCGCTCTCACCACACGCGTCGCAGACAGTTTTATCACTTAAGCCTAGCACACTAAGATGCTTAGCAAAAGGAAAGTCTTCCGTAAAAACGTCAATAAGCGACATAGCTCCGCGCGGAGATATAAGTTTTCAAAACGACATAACTCCGCCAGAAAAAAGCGATATAATTCGCTGGAAAAGTGTACCGGGCGGAGATATGTCGGCGGAGATATGTCGCTATGCCGTTATCTACAGTCTTTTTTGCTGAGAGACAACAGGGATGCCGCAAACTTCTTTTCTTACTGACTTTCATGTATGTATTTATAGTCTGCCCACATCCTGGAGAGCCCTGCTATACACATTTGTGTTCGTTAGAAACCCAGTCAACAATGGAGGCCCTGACCGAGGATGCAGAAAGACCTAGCGCAAGTTCTGCTCCGGAGATATTATCCTCTGAGCCTTGCTCAGCTCATCCCATTTTCCGCAATACCTGTGTGATCTGGGACTTATAGAGTTAAGGAGTTCAGCCTGAGTTCAAAGAGTTCTTGCATTCTCGAACTGTTATTGGGATAGTTTTGAAATGGTTAAGCAAGACGTTAAGTGCAGCTTGACTGATCCTCCGAGGCAGATACTTTGACCGCGCCACTTATTCCTAACAATATATTCGGCAGTAATGTCATCCTACATAGATTTCAGCTTGAAAAATTGAGGCATGCTTGTCTAACGAGTGATAATGTCGATTTCCACGAAGATACCAGCACCGGACCCTTGACTAGTTCTGGAGCCATCCATAAAAATCCAACTACATCTCAATCCAGGCTCATACTTTGGCTGAATACAGCCCTGAACGCAAGGAATTTTGAATCTAAATTCGCACATTAGCCGAATTTCCGGAGTCATTGCATCAGACAGACATTCTTTGGAGTTTAGTGCAGAAGGCAGTCACATAATTTTGCGAAAGCTCTCTCTACCAAACAACCGACGCATAGCCTAGAAACGGCCCTATCAGAGCCGTATAGATCCAAAGGACCTTTTAATGTTACGCTTGCTCCATGGTAACTCAAAAGCAGAACACTGCATGCAGAGGCGGATTGTAGTTAATGTATCACGAGGCATGACAGATGTTAACGGAGGATGTCCACAAGACGGCGGCGTTTTGTCTTCAGGGTTATAGTGAATTATAGTTGAACCAGTACACTGTGCTATAAGGTTGAGAAAACGACGCAAATAGTTTCAAAAACATTTTCATGTAAACTTATAACTGAATCAGTTGCAGTCCTTTGAAACAAACTTGGATTCATTCAAAATAAGGATACCGATTGTCTTAAGCAAACTTTCGGAACCCCTTAAAAACTCTTCGTTCCGTATACGATTACAATGGAACTGATTACAAACAGAAGTTAAATCAACTTTAATGAGCTTTATTCGTGGACAAGTTTTACAATTAAATTCTTTCCTGTGATGAATGCAACCCGCTTTCAAGTCCCCTTCCCCATCCAAATGCGACTATCAATAAGTTCTTAAACTTATAACGAGAACTAAGGGACAATAACTATAAGCACTTAGCTAACTAACAAGGTTATTTTAATTTGTTGTCCTGACCTCAATAGTTATTCCCAGGAGTAGCATTGCTCCGAAGTTTAAAAGGTTAGCCATTTGCATACTTATCTACAACTACAATCGATTTGTTAATAGACTGCCATTAACGTTCATACATAACAAACTAAACCCCAACGGAATATATAAGCTTCCTCTAGCCACACCTTTGACTAGAGAAAATGGTCTACCTAGGGAATTGGTAACAAACTCGTAACTCGACTTAAAAAAAAAAGAAAGAAAAAAGAATTAACCATAAAATCCATTTCGTTCAAATAGCTTCACTTCTTAAGAGAAAGTACCCAGCACAAACAGCTCTGATAAGCCTTCTTCAAGCATAGTTACGGCGCAATTTACATCATCCACACCCAGTCTCTCGGTTTTACCGGAACCAGCACATATATACCTATAGCTACTGCTACCTACAAATATAACGATGATTGTCGATAAAGGGACGCCTTCAAATTGGTCTCGCCAAGGCTTTTGCCTCTGCCTGTGTGTGCAGCGCTATTTCGCTTTGCAATTATGTTTAATGGCAACCAAACACGAAACAAGATGGAAAGCCAACGACCAAGTTTTTAAATCCATCCCCGTTCATCGAAATTCCACCCTCATCATCCACAAAACTCAATTGTTAAATGGGTACAACAGACAATTTACGGTATTCAATAAAGACGGCTGAACGAAACAGTTGCGTTGCGTTGAATGGCTTGTTGCTACTTAAGCATTGTATTCGTATATATCAGTAAACCGTACATAGTACCTACACTGGTTATGTCCTAGTCGAAGGATGGAGAGAGTAACAACTGCAATCCTGGCCATGACAATTGACAACTACCCTGAACAAGCCTTTGTTAACACACCACTGCCAATTGAAAAGAACCAAACGGTTTCATTCCACGTCCACCACTCCGGATTAACATTTTTCGGCGTGCAGTACTAAAGTCGTCTTTTATGGTGTTGAAGGGTTGGCGGAGGGGTAAATGTATTAAAGATACATTTTGCTGGGCAAATTGGCTTTTTGGAGGATTGCAAGTTTTTGTGTGGGAATAAATCTTGGTGGTAGCTACAGCTACAATATATATGCGATTTGGTAAGGTCAAGGCCAAGGGTTTTGTTTATGAGGGGAATTTCAGTTGGAATGGCGCACCTATAAGATAAACAGGTATAAGTGGTTGGGGACATCCGTTCATTGAATTGGAAAAAGGCGAGCCCCTGTAAATATGTCTAGATGTCATGTAAAACAATGACAGATCTGTCATACCTATGCTACTAACAACCTAATGGCTACTGGGCGTTGATGCACGTTTATATAATTAGTCTCTTTCATCGAATGACAACCAAGAAAGCGCTGGGCAAATGGCTTTGAATGTTTCATAAATTTATTTGACAGTTCAGGACAGTGTTGAGCAAATTGACGTGGACTATTATTTGTACATTTTAAATGTGAATTTGTATTGAATTGGCAATTAGTGACATGTATATGAAGTATTTGCGAAATTTAAAAGCTCCGATATATGGACAATGGACCTCAGCGAGCTGAATTCTTTTGAATGGATACGAAAAAGTGGTTCCAAATTAGTGCAAAAAATAATCAAAAGGAAGTTGAATCTACGGGCAGTAATCGAATATCCACATGAGAGCGACCAACCTACCTACGAACAAACGAATATTCGCGAGTTTTGACAGTTTGGTTTCAACAGTTCGCGAATTTCAGCCATTAGTTTCTACCAGCACTTTTTAATTTGAGGTTAAGTTCTAACGAATGTTGAATTCGCTAGTTTGTGGAACGCGGTTGAATGATGTGGATTGCGAATAAACTTTGACAATTCGCGTAAAGAGGGTCTTTTGGCGTAGCCCCACAGAAAAAAATCTAACGGTGTCAAATCGCATGATCTTGGTGGCTAATTGATGTCGCCAAAACGTGAAATTACGCGACCAGGAAACATCTCACGCAATAAAGCCGTAATTAGTCGTAGGCGTATTTTTTTGAGAATCTATAGCTAGCTCACTTTTACTTTTACATGAAAAACTTTTATACTCACTTTTGGTTTTGTTATACTCACTTTCGGTTTTACATGCAAAATTGTTATACTCACTTCCCAAAAAAATACGCCACGTGTTGTGTGATTTGTTGCCCCGTCTTGTTGCAACCACATATCGTCCAAGTCACGATCTTTACTCGGCGGTCAACAAATTTGGTTATCATTCGACCATATTGCTTCGAATTGACTGTTACCGTCTGCCCCTGTCATCTTCGAAGAAATACGGACCAATGACACCTTTCGACTATATACAGTACACCAAACAGACAGTCACTTTGTCTTGATGCAACGGCACTTCTTCGATTACTTGTGGGTTTTCTGAGCCCCATATGCGGCAATTTTGTTTGTTTACATACCCACCGAGTGAGAAATGTGCCTCATCCCTGAAGAAAATGTAGTTCGAAAAGTCTGTGTTTATTGCCTGTTGTTCCAACGCCCAAAAAGTGTAATTGTTGCGTAATTTTAACTTTATAAGGATGGAGATGCAAATCCAAATGCAAAATACGCCATAGTGCGGTGTACGACACGTTCAATTGCTAAGAACGCCGGGAAATCGATAAATTCGGATCATCAGCAACACTTTCACTTGCAGCAGCATTTTCGACTGAGCGTACATGTACAGGCCTTACGACATTAGTAAAGCTCCCACTTTCTTCAAATTTCTTCACAATTTTACCGATGGCTTGCGTAGTTGGTCAATTAAGGGCCGTAAGACTGATAACGATTTAAGTTCTACTTAAATTCTTATGGGCTACTTTTTGTAAGGCATAAAACGTCACATAAGAGTTTATGTGGAACTTAAATTTTTATGTGCCGTATCAGCAAATGGCCCTAAGTTCTTCATTATTAAGTTTTAATAATTTTAACGCGTTGTTCGATTGCTAAGCGATCCATTATTAGTTAAATGGCAAACATTCAACTAATATGATGACTCTTCAAATGACAGCTGAGTTTGACAGGTGTCAAATGCCAGCGCTAGCAACTTGAAACCACGAATTGAATGCCCCAGTATGTGGTATTTTCTGTTCGTAAATGCATCAAAATTGGTTTCTTTGCATTTCATCAATTCGTTCTTTCGCTATCATGTGATTGGTCTTCCATTGTAAATTAATTGAATTAAAGTTTGAAGATGAATTAAATTTTAAAAAGAGGAGAATATATAGTTCTAAAAGAAAGCAAAAAACTAAGTCCGTAAATCTATTAGCTTTGTAGCAAATATACGCTGGTATATGCGTAGCGTAGTACCTACGCATTTGAGTACATATTGTACTCTCTGACAGTTAACATATTTTTAGTAGGTACATGGCACGGAAAAGCGAACAAATGGACATAACATCTGCGATCTGCAGGACATTTTAACTATTTTCATCAATACACAATAAACAATACGCAGATTTACTTTGTTTCAAGATTCGTATCAGAAAGTTAGCTTGCGGCATTTATTCATCACAAAATTGGAATGTATTATGTATCACTTTTAATTGACATCAGATTTGGATTACATCAGTTGTCTAATTCCAATGAAGAATATAAAACGTGAGATAATTGGTAAAGGGCACATTGACTGACATCTGTTCTGGTCACTGAAACAAATAATGTAATGCATAATTTGCCATCAGTAATGAGCGAAGTGCTTATCAAAATAAATAGCTGTCACGCATTATTGCATTTTATTGACACGACTTATATTGTCATTCCTATAGGTTGTTGCTCTTCATAAATTTGATGCTTTCCATGAGCAACCTATTGGAAACCCTAACGACTGTCACAAGAAGAAAAATATGCCAAAATGAGGAAATAATTGAAAAAATAATAAACAAGAGCAGTAAAGTAATATACGAGAAATTTACTTTTGTGTAATTGATTACTTTCAACACAAAGAGAGAGAGAAAGCAAACAAATGGAAATGGAGAAAGCAAACAAATGGAAATGGAGAAAGACAGTAGAAAAGAGGCAAATACGTGGGGCTCTGACAAACAACCATACGATTGATGACACTAGAGGAACTTTGTTGACAGATAATTATGTCAAATATATATTTTCAAATGGATCAGTGGCAATTGACCTAAACAGACTGGTTATTAGGCATCATAACGTGGCACATTACTCTGCGGAAGAAAAATGGGAGTGACGGAGGAAGAGTTTTGTTGAGGCGGCGGTGGTGGTGAGGGAGCTCTTGATGACACAACGCACTTCCTATGTAACTGCACAGGTGTCCAACACACCAGGTAAACAATTCGTAGGGAGTCACTTCTTTCACGACCTAGAAAAGCTTTCCAGTACATCAATAGACAGGATAATGAACTTCATCAAATCCTCAGGATAATAAGTAATTGAAGGTACACTTAAAGACAGAGTTATAATGGGTAAGGGACAACCTCTTCTCCGACGATCATCACAATGGGTGAGTAGAGTACAGTTATATTCTGAGTCACCACCACCAACCTAACCTAACATATAAACTCAAATATAAAATCTAATTAAAGAACACAAAACGAACAAAACTCAAGGACAATTAAGGAGCGTATTTTTAGAACATTTTGATAATACCCCACGGTGTTCAACTGTCAGAACAAGGAACCGTCGTCGTTAGATCTTCAGGCTTTAAAGTTAAAAAAAAATTATTAATTTCCTTCTGCGTGGACCAAATTCATTTGCAGGCGTCCCATTTTCAAATATCCTGTCAACTCCTTTAAGTTGCTGCGAAACACGTGAAACCCATCTCATAATCTTTGTACTCATAAGCCTTAAATAGCGAAATAGAATTAAATTTGTAAAATTCCTTTTGCCCTGCAAAAGAAAAAAAAAATTAATTCACTTTTCTTCTCTGTTGGCATGTCCTCCTTTGAAATGTTCTGTGCTTGCCTCTGATGCTATTGTTGCAGGAGCTGCTTGCTTGTCAACCAAACAATTATAATTGCGTAACAACATTGTTAAGGAGTGCAATCTCTCTACTCACAACACGTTCCGTTGTGCCACTGTAGTTAAACTTTGATTTGTGTGGGTTTTAGTAAGTAAATTGGATGACTGTTTAAATAAGTTACAAGGATGTTACTTTCCACCATTATTATTCTCTGGCGGCAAACCGCCAGATGTAAAAAAACACACACCCCACAATAGTGCGGTTTTGAAATGCCGCTGTAATGTTCAGATTGCCAACGCTTAAACGTGCACAGTTCGAGTCCTTAAATGAAGCAGGACGATAGACCGCAGTCGAGTCGTGTGTGAGCCACCACAATTCGAAACAACTTGTTTTACCTTTCAACTTAAAAGGTGAATTATTGATGCTCTTGTCGTTTGCTGTTTCTATGAGCTGTTAACTTGTCTGCAGGTGTTTACAGTCTGTGTAAAAAATATGGCAAAAATTAATTTTGACAATTTGTTTAATAAAAGTTCCCCCGGGATATTTGGGTCATCTTTTAAAAATTATACGACCGAAAGCGCTTGCGAGAGGAATCATTTTAAACAACCTGCTAGAACTGCGCTGTAGAATCATTTAGAAATTGGACTTTCTTTAAGAACCGAAGGATTGATTGAGCTATAAGAACCAACTTGAGGTATAAAATAAATTCCCTATAGTCAATTCAGCATTTTATTATAAATTAAAAGTAAACGAAAAAAGTCACCCATTTACAGCTTTTCATCATAAAGATTCGGTAGACATCATTGTTGGTTATAAACTGTATGGCCACCTACGCACCCAGTTAACCCCTACCATTTAGGGGCACAGAACAATATCAAAGTGAAATTTCAAAATTTTTCAAGGAAGGATACCAGGCACGGCGTCTCAAGGATAACATCGAGATAGTTTCTTGCGATAAAAACTAATCAATACACACACATACGAGTACTTGGCACTTCAGTGGGGATAGTGTATTGCGGTAACTTGAGGTTACCAACTACATATTTAACTCCCACTCTTGCGCGCTTCAAGCTTCAACAACTTGAAATCAATAAAAAAAAACTGTTCTACTCCCTTTTCGAGAGGATCAAGAGGTATAGTTCGTCTAAAAGCGACGCAGGGGTGGTTGGGTGTTTTCTGACTTTAATGCGAATAACAATGCACCCTTTGTTCGAGCAGGGAAGTGTTGCGTGCATAAACAATTCGTGTGGGTAGCAATAAACATGGAAGGAGACTTTTTCTACTCAGTTTTCAGAATTCATTCATTATTCAAGAGAGTTTAAGACTTTTTTTTTGTTATTAATTTCGAACTGGTGAATGATGTGGGATGATTTATTAAGTTCAGACTTTTGTCTATAGGTTTTTATAATAGAAATTTACAGAGCAATGCAATGTCTAAGAAAACTTTTCTTTTATAGTTTATCAGAGACTTTGACGATGAAACAGAAAAAAATATTAGCAACTTATATCTGGTGGATGTGTCTGTTATGTGTCGGCTAACTATCCAAAACTTTATCCGAAACCTTTGAAGCTGGCCCTTAATATTTATGCCTAATTAAAGCCTCTACAAGTCTTGAATCACATGTTAGATTTCATCAACTAGTCTACAAGTCAGATTTATTTTTTTTCTACACTTATAGTTCTGAGTTACGTTAGCAGGATAAACACGAAATTTCCTATTTGTATTGCCCGCGTTCCATTGACTGCTAGATGACTAGCGGCATGTCAAACTCCATATAAAAAAAACTGACATTTCACAATATGTGCTAGAGCTCTAGCGCAAATGCTAGCTCCTGAGCACGGCGTCGAATTGAGGTCTTGGGCCTATCACCTAAAGACCCTCTTTCTTTGAAATCATTCACTTGACTACACGATAAATAGTGCGTTTTGTTGGCACGTTGTTTCTCCCAAAAATTTCACGTAACTTTCTTATCGTCACAGTAATCGATAAATTAATTTTGATAAAATGTTTTATCGATTAAAACACGTTGGTTTATCGAATATTTTTCCATAATAAATTTGCCACGTGTCTACTTCACGACTACCAAATATGAACTGTCAAGACTAATGTTTACCAAAATGGCGGCAAAAAAAAGAGAAGTAAACCTTCTCGGCGGACACCCTGTATAACTAAAGGGTCCGCCAAATAACTTTTTTTTTTGAAAATGCTATAAAAAAAAACTACTGAATATTTTCTCAAATTTCTTTTTTTATTTGAAAGTACAATCCTTCCGGTTAATAATGGAAAATAATTTCATTCAAATGGCTGCCTCGGCTGGCCATGCAGTAGCCTACACGATCGGTCAAATTTTTAAGCACATTATCGATTGTGTGCAGCTGTATTTCACCAATGGCTGAATATTGTAATTTAAAGCGTCAATTGTCTCTGGCATGTCGGCATAACACTTATCTTTTACGGCACCCCACAAATAATAGTCCAACGGTGTCAAATCGCAGCTCCGCGGTGGCCAAACGACATCAGCTCTGCGGCTGATAATGCGATTTTCAAAAACAGGGCGCAAAACATCGAGTGTAGCTTCGGCTGTGTGGCACGTAGCGCCGTCCTGTTGAAACCAAATGTTGCCAATATCCTCCTCTTCAATTTTTGTGAACAAAAATTCGTTCAACATGGCCCGATAACGATCACCATTGACTGTAATGGCCACTCCTTGCTCATTTTCGAAGAAAAATGGCCCAATTATGCCTCTGGACCAAAATCCGCACCAAACAGTGACTCGTTTTGGGTATATCGGCTTTTCAATGTATGCGTGCGGGTTTTCTGTGCCCCAAATGCGACAATTTTGCTTGTTTACATACCCGCCAAGATCAAAATGAGCTTCTTCTGAAAATATGATTTTTTTTTTGGCAAAATCGGCATCTTCTCTAAGTCGATCGCAGGCCCACTTAGCGAAGCGAAAACGCATTCTGCAACATTACCATGATTTTCAAAGTAATGTCGCAATATTTTCCAGCGTTGTTCAAGCGTATACACAACCATATTCGTTCAGCGGAAGGATAAAACTAATTATCTGTCAAATCAGACATGAGCTAAGTGTTACCAATTGCGAAATAAGCACTAGTTGAAAAAAAAACATTCGATGGCGGACCCTGTAATACATTTTACTACAAAGTACGCAAAGGGGGCGAATTGTTGTGAGAAATTGCTGGTAGAAACTGATGGCTGAAATTCGCGAACTACCCCGACAAAGAAAAGTGTTCATGTGAACGAACTGTCAGAACTTGCGAATATTCGTTCGTTCGTAGGAAGCTGGTCTCCTTCATGTGAGTAGTCCTTTATCATCATCATCATCATCATTTTCTTTGGTCTACTTGTCCATTAAGTGGGTAGCGGGTGTAGGTTGCTCAAGTGGACCCTCCATAGCACTACTCGATCCTCCGCCATCGACTCCAAATCATCAAGGGCAGTCCCCATACGGGTAGAGGAGATATTATGAATTTGATCTAACCATCTCATCCTGGGTCTACTTAGGGGACGCCTGCCCGATGGTACGGATTCCATAGCACGTCTTGGGATCCTGGTCGGGGACATACGTTTAATATGACCAAACCACCGAAGCATGGATCGCTCCGTCCGGAGAAGTAGCTGCTCGACATTGAGTTCCTCACGTATTCTGGTATTTCTAATGCGATCTCTACGGGTCACACCAGCAATACAACGGAGAAATCTCATTTCGGCAGCTTGTATTCGCGATCTTATTCTTTCGGTCATTACCCAAACCTCATGACCATAGGTAAGAGTTGGAACAGACACCGAATTAAAGACTGACAACTTAGCTTTGACACCAAGTTCAGTCCTCCTAATAACAGAATGACCAAGCTGTCTCAGAATCGATCCAGCCTGACCAATCCTACAGGAAAACTCGGCATTGCTCCTTCCACGAGATACTTAAATTTCTCCACCTGTTTCAATGGGACTCCACTAACATGCAGAGTGCATTGAACAGGCGTTCTGGAGACGACCATCACTTCAGATTTGTTCACGTTTACCTTCATCTCAGCTTCAACACAAACGGCTACAAACCGATCGAGTGCGCGCTGAAGTTCAGTCTGAGAGGATCCAAGGATGACCAAGTCATTAGCGAAGAGCAAATGACTTATCCTCAGATCTCCCAATTCGAAACGTTACTCGCCAAGACTGCGCTGTAACATCCAGTCCATATAAGTAATGAAAAGGAGAGGAGACAAGACGCACCCCTGACGAAGTCCAACGCCCACGGTGAAAGGTATTGATTTAACGCCGTTTACCCGAACACAGCTTTTACAGTTTGTGTAAATAGATTGAATTGCTCTCAAGAGAGAACCGTCAACTCCATCCTCCTGTAATACACTCCAGAGTTTACCTCCTTTAATGTCATAAAATTATCTATCAAAGTAAAGTCAATTTCATGGTCAATAAAAACATCTTTCTGTCTTTTATTTCAATTTAAAGTTATTCGCCTCTAAAATGGAAAATAAAAAATGCCCTATACAAACGAATGATTGTGAGAAACTCAAACTAGGTGGCAGGTGCCTACATGCGGACCTCATGCAGCAACAATCTATTTAGTTTTACCAGCTTTGACCAAACTTTTCTAATTTTGCCAAGAAATGTGTGCATATTAAGTCAAATAAACTCATTGCATATAAACAAGTTAAAACCATTCATCTGGATGACCTCGTGTGACATGTCACGCCGAAGGGCTTATAACAAACAACCCGAAATGTGATGTATCAAAGCAAAAATGGTATGTGACGTCGCAGAGTCCACATAAGCCACTGCCAGAGAGGGTGCACCCGATTCAACTAAAAGAAGGTCGACTCGCACACGCTCACATTTCCATTCACAAAATGATGTCGCATGCAGTGTTGCCAACCCGGATCGAAGTTTTGATGCCTCATTCCGAAAAAAATTATGCCTTTTTCAAAAAAATTATGCCTTTTTGGTAAAAAAGATAAATAACGAAGAAAGTTTCAATTTATTTAATAAACTTTTATTAGTAGGCACATAGTTAAGAAAAAAACAATAATTAAAACATAAATATGTGTAGTATTTGTACCTAAAATTATGAAGAACAAAAACTATCTTCAACTAAGACAGTGTTTATTCGATGGATCTGCACCAAACACATCGCGATCAGTTGAACTTGAACTCATTTTTAAAATAAACTATTACAAACTGTTTTTTAAAATTTAGTTTTTACTAGCAAAAAAAACAAATTTTAAGGTCGGCCGCGCATTGGAGGCGTTTTCGTACGAATTTGACTCGTGCGATCAGGTACGAAAACGGACAAACGTAGTTTTTTCAACACTCTTTTAAGTAGCTAGTATGGGAGCCCGCACCGCACATTGGATGCGTAGTCGTACGTATACGCACGTTACGTGTAGTTTCGACGTCCGAAAAGCATTATATCTTGTTGAAATTCTTAAACACTTTCTTGCGTTGAAATGAAACATTGAAAATATATTAACTTGGTTTACGGTCACCAAAGAGGGTATGGAACGCAAGGTACGGGCAGAATGGGGTCATTATACTATAGCAAGTCTTCCATAATATGATGAAATTCACTGAATTCATCTCTGATTAAATATTCGGTTCTACGATAGTATGGTCACGACGCCGCCGCAGTCTCCGAGTTAAAAGAAAATTATCTTCAATATACAGATTATTCATCAGGCATAAAATCGAAGCTACCAGGAGACTGTCTATTTAAGGACCATTCACATGGGAGCGAACGAACGAATTGATGAAATGCGAACAAACCACTTTTTATGCATTTATAAACAGAAAATTGCACATTTTACTACTCCAAGATGAGGGTAATTAATTATTCCATCAAAATTTATTAACAAAACAAGTTTATTAACAGTTTAAATAACGAAATTTCGAAATCCAAATTTTTTGCCGCGAACGAAAACACCCTGGCGCGAATTGTCAGTCTATTCACAATCCACATCATTTAAATCGCGTTCCACAAAGTAGCGAATAAAAAATCCGTTCGAACTTAACCTTATTCCAAGAGGAGGATAAGATGTAAGTATTAAGTGTTTTTCCGGGGATCGAACCTGGGATACCTCGCATAGTAGTCTAGCACACTAACTAACACTGCACCCAGTAAGTCTAGTAGAGAATTAGAAAATAAGCATGACGAACAGTGGTAAATGAAAATTAATGAAGCGACTTTGATCAAAGTACACGATTTACTAAATTCAAAATTTATTTTTACGGATTGATTATAAAAAAACTTCACGAAAAATTATGCCTTTTTTCTCAAAATTATTCCTCAACGCTTCAAGCAGCGGAATTATGCCTAAAAGGCATAATTATGCCTCAGTTGGCATCACTGGTCGCATGCAAACGTGTCCCATAATAACTGAAATGGAAATATACCTTCGCATATATGCAAACACAAAACCTCAATTACTGGATGTCATCCTTGGATGAATTAAGTAGCATCATCCGTTATACAATACCTATTGAGTTCGTTAGAAGAATTACAAATAGTTTGCCCGACTTCCAACTGTCATGCCGTCTAAGGCGCACGCTTATCTGAAAAATCCCCTTAAATTCCATTTTTCTGTTGTTTAGAACAACTGTCTTTGACTATATACACATGATCCGGAATAATACGCGGCAGCACACACACACACACACGCAGAACCAACTCTACATGACCTTGATGTTTTACCACCCATCCTTCATGAAAATCCTTGCATACATACTCGTATATAAATATCCGCTCAGATTGTCAGGGATTTCTTCCCAAGGCGATCTGTGACAGCGGCGCTGTGATGAAATGTGTACCGTTATGGTTCGTTCCCAGAACGACCATATGCCATGCATGCGATATTAAGTCAAATCGTCTGGTGATGGAAACCCAATACACTGACCAGTGACCGTATAGCCAAAGGCTACCTACTTTATTGTGACTTGTGCTCGTGCGTCCACCAAATCGATACCGAATTAAGCATTTAATCTCCTCGGGCTAAGACTGGTGTCCTTAATTGCGCAACGGCACGCGAAAATCGTCATTTTCAAAGGATTATGTAAATGTGGGCTTACCTGTGTGACTGGCTTCTTTGATGAGGTCATCGATTAGCTCATCCCTTACATTGATTCCAAGATTTTTCAACATAAACTGCAGCTCATTGGCTGTCACGCGCCCATCCCGATTTCTGTCCAACAAATCGAATGCCGTCCGGAGATCTGCAATTTAAAAAGAAAACACACATTCGTAACTTTGTCTAAACAGATTAGATAAACAGAAATCAAATTGAGAAGACATCTCTCGTCAGTATGGAATATGGCTGCGTGCACGTGTCAAATGTCTGACACTTAATAAGTTTCCATTTCAGGGCACAACCCCAGGGTCGAGCGGTAGCAAAACTTTTCCAGCAGAACATGCGAAAGTGATCCTTTGCGAATCCAATTAGCCAAGGCGATGGAAAAATAACATAGTCACTATACCCAGGATATCATCAACGAGAACCCCAAGGAAGAAGGTTGCCATTTTTTTTTTTTTTGTCGTTGCGGAACGTAACAGTAATCAGCCCAAAAGGGAAAAACCAATTAAGGAGAACTTTTGTCATAATTTGTTGAAAGAAGAAAATTTAATGGCCAGGCTTTGGAATATTTGTGGAATTTTCCAAGGAATTTTCATCTATACGGTACGGTTGGAAATATCTTTCCCAAGAAGGATGTTATGGTTTCTCATTAAATGAAACTACATAAGTCGTCGTCTTTGTTTGTATTTGCAATTAAATGAGACGGAGCAGATGGTTTTTTTTATGGATTCGATGATAGTGTTCTTGTGCATGCAGATTGCAGATACAACTCGAGCAGCGAGTTGCACAAGTTAGCAATTACGGTTATCGGAGTGAATTAGTACAAGTGTATAATTGCCACCGTGGAAATAATTGAGAAGTCTAGCTGGGATGAGTGTTATGAACTTTTATACCAATTTATGGTAACCTTTGCAATTTTTAATGATTTGTCGATGGACCTACTACGGTGCGACAAACAACATTTATTTATCGATTTTAAGGCCGTATGTGACAGCATCTATAATAGAGACGAGCTATATAGAGCCATGTCAAGTTTTGGCATCCCTGCCAAACTCGTCAGATTGTGCAGTATGACAATGGACAAGGCTCGCTGCTCCATAAAGGTCGGAAATAATCTCACAGAGAGCTTTGATGTCAAAAAAGGATTTTTCAACATTATGAAGGGTGTTTTTTAAAGAGGTATAGAACTTTAAGTTGGCAACACTCTTTTAACTGGCGGCCATTTTGTCAGCTGTCAAGTTTATTTTGGTTTGGCATTTCAACCTGAATAGACTGACGCCTGAACAACGCTTAAAAATGCAAATTTTTTTTGAAGATCATGGTTCTGTTTGAAATACCTATCGCGCACTACGTCCATTTTACGATCAACATAATCGTCTCACTTTTGGTTGAATAGATACGTCAATAGACAAAACTGCCGTATTTTGGAGTGATGATAATCCTCAAGTGTATGTTGAGACACCGTTACATCCACAAAAACTGACTGTTTGGTGTGCTTTATGGGTTGGTGGAATAATTGGTCCGTACTTCTTTAAAAACGATGCTGGCCAGAACGTAACAGTCAATGGTGACCGCTATAGATCCATGATTACTGATTTGTTCGTTTATCAATTGAACAACCATGGTATGCATTAGCTGTGGTTTCAACAAGACGGCGCAACATGTCACACAGCTCGTGCCACAACTGATTTATTGAAGGAAACGTTGGCATAGTTTCACGTTGCGGACCTGTGAATTGGCCCCAAGATCGTGCGATTTAACGCCGCTTGACTATTTTCTGTGGGAATATGTAAAGTCGCTAGTCTACGCCATAAGCCCGCAACAATTGACCACTTGGAGAACAACATTCGCCGCGTTATTGCCGATATACAGCCACAAATGTTGGAAAAAGTCATCGAAAATTGGACCTCCAGATTAGACTACGTCCGAGTCAGCCGTGGCGGTCATATGCCAGAAATCATATTTAAATTATAATTCCAGAAGATTATCTTTTGAAGAAAGTAAATTTCATGTCAATTTAAAAAAATCATCTTTATTTTATTCCATGTTCTATTCCTCTAAAAAACACTCTTTACTTGAAAAAATTGTGCAAAACTCGCAATTAAACTTAGAAATGCGTCTGTTTTATTTTTTTTCGACTCAGTAGTCGCACCTTTGACATACTATACATGGGCTGCTAGTGAAATGTCAGTTTCATAAAAACCTGCGAGGAAAAATGAAGCAAACATAAGCACTAGCCCTTTTGGTTCAGTGCGGCGAAAGTAGGAAAGAGGTTTGAACCTCTGCTCGAAATTGCTATTTTTTTACATAGAACACAGTGCCATCCATTGTAGAAAAATTGCAACTGCGCAAAAATAACGCCTTATTCAAATTATTTCAAACGTTCTATAACAGATGGCACACTCAACACTCAAACAAAATCACACGAATTGCTGGATGACATTTGAGTCTTTTCGTTTCTCTTCGCCGTGAACCAAAAGAGCTAGTGCTTATGTTTGTTTCAACGAAAAATTGGCTGCTAGCAGTCCATGTATATATATAGTATGTCAATGAGTCGCACGATCGAAATAGCTTGTGCGCACCTAGCCTTAGGTTCTAAGAAGTTCAGTGATATAAAGAAGAAATGAAGTTATGAGAGTATAGGTCCCTTGGAACGTTTATCGAATGTATGAAAAGCGTTTCAGATATTCAAGGCAACCCCAACGGCTCTGGATTCGCTATTTTATTCAAAATTATACGTTATAATAAAATAGCGAATCCAGAGCCGTTGGGGTTGCCTTCAATATCTGTAACTCTTTTCATACATTCGATAAACGACCAATTCAAATTTCACTTTACAAAACCTTTATTTATCGCTGAATCGCCGAGTTGTCACATACGAGAATGCTGAGAATGCCAACTTTTTCAACATGGCCGGTTCTCCTCTTGTCTCTTGTTTCTCTACTTAACTTTAGATGGCGCTATGGTAACACAATTGTGGCGGAGGTTGTCGTTACTGATAGGAAATAAGAACACGACATTTCACAAAATAAATTAAATCTATGTATATAACAATATAATAATTAATCTATACATATAATAAAACTGTAGGAACTTTCTTTGGCTGTTAAAAAGTTGAAAACTACTGGACAGATTTCGATGAAACTTTTTTTTAAATGTTTCTTGAGACTGTGAGACTGCTATAGACTATGTCGTTTATAGCCACGTCCTTAGGAACAGTTTTTAGCCAAGGGAGAAGGAGAAGGGCGATGCAGAGGGTGCACATTAAATCGATATCTACACTCAAACACTCAAAGCGTAATCTTAAATAGACCAAATATAAGTTTGTTTGTTTGCTAAAGCGGAGCGGCGCAAGGCGGGCACGGGTCATCCAGTTAAGTTATAAAATTAAACTGATGCTGGTTGTGAAGAACGATGAATCGAATGAATAGTTTTCTATCTTATCTTATTCTAGATGACATCTTAATGGCAGTAGATTAGACGTGTTGCCACACAATTTATTTCTTTAGGGTGTGTTTAACATTTGGAAACGAAATATGATTACATAATCATTAAACTTTGATTTGTTTTGCTTTAAAATCCACAAATGTTCTTTAAAAATGAATACCCACTACACTATACAATTACAATTACATAAGGTACTTTTCTTTCTGAATTGATTTCATGGTATTAATTACAAAGTGTCAAATAACCTGTCATTACTCTCTGCAACTATACCCATGTAACCTTAATTTCCAACAACGTTCCTTTGTTCCTACCATATCGCTTCAATCTAATTGCATGGTTTTCAATTACCACCCCTCTCACTAGGGGTAGACACTTGCAAACTAGCTTGATTTGTAAAAACAAAAGGCACCCGTTCATTTTCACCATCCCTTTTCACCAGCTCAGGTGTAGACTTTATGGCTAATGACTGAAGCTGTCGTTGCGTGAGAATAGCTTACTTCGCTGTAAAGGTCAATCCCATTTGTTGGTACTTTCAAATGCCCCCAATACAAAAAAAGGTAAGAATTTATATTAATATTATAAATTATGCCTCTTAAAAAAAATATCATCGCTATAATACCTATATAAAAAAAAAAAATTATGCCAATTATTCAATTACATCGTAATTAAAGGCGACCCGCGGATGAGGACAACTAACGAAAACAATAAAAAAAAAAACACTAAAACGAAATACTTTGGCAATGGTTGATGGAAACAATTTGCTGAAGATTGAAATTGGAAAAAGAGATACCAACCTAGATATCTTCTTTCATCCCTAATAAGGGTGGTTGATGGTTTCTTTTTTATCCTTTTGCTTGGACAGTAATTATATTATAGGGTTCTCTGATGAGAAATGTTTTTTTATTTACATTTTTAAAGCTGGCAGATTTATAAGAAATTTTTGACGTAACTGACAGAACTTTTATTTAAATTTGTTAGGAAACTCATAACATACTACACAGTGTCATGGGATGTATTGAACGAAAAACAATAATTCAACCTTCAGCGGCAATATAATTGGATTATGAATGATTGATTGCGCATTATAGCTTTAATCATGTAGCTTTTACGTATCCTCCTATGTATCCCCTTTAGACTTATTTTTTTCTTTGTCGAAGGTTGTTACTATCCTATGGAGCACTAAGACACAACTACTGGTCCATTGTACCATTGTACCTCTTTACACTTAATGAACCAAGAAGAAACAGTAACAGTAATAAGGTAATCTTCTCAGGACAGGTCAGTGCAGTGTATATGCTCCCACTACTAATAACGGATGTAATTTTAGGATAGAATTAGAGAAACTATTTTAAAGAGACCACTTAAACTCACACCAAACTGAAATCCGCCACCACAATGAGAAGTTAGAATTCAATCGACAACAAGTTCCACCCTTAGAAAGCATCTACAGAGTAGTCGAATCACACTTATAAGAGGAATCTAGAGATGGCCCACATGTACCTACATAGATATAGATCTAATTTCAACCAAAAACAATCTTACAGGAGGTTGTTTAGGATAGTATAGGTTGGGAACGTATATAGCGCGACCAAATTATAAATTCAAAAAAATTATTGAAAAATAACATCAAAAGTGAATTTTCGATTTAAATTTTCAAAAATAAATTTAACAGCTTTGTCTCGCTGAAAATGAAAATCAATTAAAATTATTTCACTATATAGACATTAATTTCTCCATAATAAGGTCACGAGTAGAGAGTAGGCGTCAAATGTGGACGAACATGCGAATAAATGTGGATGAAAACTATTATTTTCTGTTGCATGTCAATTGCATTAAAAGCCTTTGAAAGCCACCTTTCAATGGCATATATTCAATTTCGATTTAGCTAGCTAATTGTTTTGTTTCATAATAACCATAGGTGCAGTAGACACTACAATCAATAAGAATTGATTTTATATATTATGTAGGTGGTATGTTGTATATACCATGCTTGTATATCGAATCGAAATATACGTATTCATTGAGTAACTAGCAGACCCGACAGACGTTGTCCTGTCCAAATTTCAAAAAAATTGTTTGTGATCGTTTAGTGAATTTGTGAAAAGCTATTGAAAATGTGTAAACAAAGTAAAAAAAAGAAAAGACATATTTTTCAGAGATAGTTTTATGAATTTTAATTTTTATTTTTATATAGATTTTGGTCATATTTTATTTAGAGTTGGAATTGAATCTCCAGGTAACTTATTTACATTTCGATTGTATCGTCGATATTCAAGTAACTAACCAAAGCAAAAGAAAGACTTTTTTTCGATTGGTTTGCTGTGACCTCACAATTTCTGTTATTGCAATGCTTTATGATACACGACATTTTTTGTTTTGTTGTCTGGCGCGTAAACAAACAAATCGGATGGTTTTCCGACACGGGAACAGGCGACATACAATTGACCGTGCGAAAAGCATGGACTTTCAAGATTTATGCCGCATACACTCAACGACTGTCCTTGCGATTTATTTATTGTCATTGCAAATGCAAGCCGCACCGGAAACTGCAAGCGTTTAAAGTCGAATGGCATGTCGGCCGGAATCATTGGAATTCGTGGTATCAAAACGTCTTCTCCTTCGTACTTTCCTTTTAGTATCGTTGCTTCGATAACGTTGTTCATCAGTTCTTTCACTGCAAGCCTGGTCCCATTACAAAGACGTGGCTGGTTGATATTTCGTAACATTATGATTACCGAACCGACTTTTAGTTGGAGATTGTGAGGCGGTAATCCGGGTAATTCGAGCGAGTTTAAAAACTCGGTTGGATAGTTGACGACATCATTTTGGGCACAAACTGAGTCCACCGATTTGAACGTTATCAATTCGCCAGCAATTTCACTTTGAATCTTAAAATTCAATTCGTCGACATCAATGTTTTTCGCAGCCAATATAGCACGTTCGCTCAACCAAACATGATTTTTGTAATTTTGTGCAATGTTTGGGAATACCTTTTGTATAAGTTCGGTCTTTGATTCGGTAAACTTGCAAAAATCGACGGGGAATTGAATGTAGCCAGTTGTAATATCAACGGGGATTTTGCCATTGCCAATGTCCAGCAATTGCTTTGAAAATAATTGTCCAGATTGGTCGTTCTGTAACTCGACACGCATGTTCGTACTCAGTTTGAGTTTCTTGACGTGTTTCCACAAAACTGACGACTTCAAACATGCATTAAGTTCGTCCGCTAGCGTTGACCGTGGAATCACTGGCAATGTTTGGCGAAAATCGCCTGCTAATAGAATCATCGCACCACCAAACCGGTTTTGATTGCTTCGTAGGTTTTGCGTCGTTTTGTCTAATGCCTCCAAAGACTTTTTATGCGCCATCGTACATTCGTCCCAAACTATCAATTTGCACACGAAAATTATTTTTGTAAATTGTCCGAATTTAGAACTTCTTCAGGAATATTAGGCACAAAACAAATAGAATAACGCGCGTGGAAATAAGTGGGCGTGGAAAAATTTGCTTTCCGCAAAAACCTTATTAGAGGTATTCCGACATTCTGAAAAAAAAATTAGCCAAATCGGTTCGGCCGTTCTCAAGTGATGCACGTATCAACAAACATTATTTCATGATTTTTAAGGGTAAAAATAAATTTTAGATATATTGAAAAAAGTGGGCGTAGAAGGGGGCGTGGACAAATTTTTTGTCCGTAAAAACCTGGCTAGGAGAATTACGAACATTTTAAAAAAAAATCAGCCAAATCGGTCCAGCCGTTCTCTTGTGATGCCCTTACCAACGAACATCATTTCATTTTTATTTATATAGATAGATTACACTGCCGAGTTTCAATAATAACTTGTTTATCGTATTAAAAAAGTGCCTGTTCTACCCTTTTATTGCTATAATTGTTTTCATTAAATTAACTGATTTATCTCTACAGAAAAAAAAAATATATATCCATGATTTGCTAAATAAGTTCGTTTTCTCTTCCACATAATACGAAAAAAAAAACCAAGATCTAAACCGTAACTCTTGTGCGTCTAATCAAGTGAACCGCACTGTATAACTCAATCTCAGTCACCCCTTTACCAAATTGACTACAGAAGACAACTTTGTTACTAAGAATACTACTACTAACCTTAGGAAGATATTGATAAGGCCAGGACTTCTCTATGGAACAGCAAAAGTCTGCTCGATAAATATGTACTGGAGACTTAACCCCAAAATGACACTGTGGATTGACGGCAATAACGAGACCTATCGGTAACAAAGAGACCTATCATTACGTATGCAGCCGCCGTTTGCCGGTATGAAGCAACGCAAAGATTAGCTCAAACTTAACCAGAGACTGACTTGTGTCTGTGCAACTGGTGGAATGAAAACCAACGTGCCCTAACAGCTGCACTTGAGATTATACTAAACATCCCACAACCCACAACTTCATCGAGAACAATGTTGACGCAGTTTTTTTTTAAAGAGTGTAACAATTTTTTTCAAAAAGTATAACAAACTGAAAAAAAATTTGTTTGACCTACCAGTGGCCTATTTCACCAACTTTCAAATTTCTATTTACAAGTATTTCTTGACAATTTTGTTAGAAAAAGAGTCAAATTCTATTTCACCACAATTATTATTAAAGCTAATTTCTGTATTTTTTATACAGATTTTGTAAAAAAAATAATTGTAAATACAAATTTATTTGTGATTTTTTGATTTCTATGTCGTTTTACTAAACTCTTTGACTGTTAGAAATTTTTAATTGCTTTTTACAACTATAAATTTGTAAAAACACTTTACTTCTTATTTCACCAGTAGAATAACTTACTTGTATTGACTTGACTTGTAAAGTCACAAGATTGAAAACTTTCACAATTTTGAAATGAAATTACAAATTGTGTAGGTAGCTACCTATAAATTGTGGGATATTTTCACAAGAGAAAGATCGCCTATAGCTCCACTTACAAGTCATTTCGCAATAACATTTCGTTCAAATACATTGACCGCAATTGCTAGAAGTTTGTTCGAAAGAAAAAAGTGCTGACAATTGAACTCTTCAATATTTTTTAACGAGAAAAATAAAGAAAATTTAGTGGTAAAAAGTGTAACAAAGCAACAAAAAAAGTAACATTGTAACAACATTTTAAACAGTTTAAAAAGTGCAACACTTTTGTTACACTTGTATTATTGTGGCAACGCTTTGAGAAAGAAGCAATTGTAACTGTAAGGCCTTCCGCACACGACTCGTATCGTCATCGTAGCGTATGCGGTGCGATGAACGAGAGGCAGACGATTTGTTCCCGCACACTTATATTTAAATAGAAAACAGCACACGACTCGTACGCTACGCCTACGCGTAATCGTCGCAGCATGCATGCTACATGACGACTATCGTCAAGCTGTGTCGGCCGGTTATCGTATTTGTACGAGTACGCTTGGAGTTTGTTTACATTTTTCAATACTACCTACGTATTCTATTTAAAGCCCCATTTAGACGGTCATTTCAGTTTTAGTTTCAGTTGAGCTATCAGTTAAGTTCAGTTGAACTGATATTCTACAGTGCATTTAGACATCAGTCTAGTATTCAGTTGAGCTTTCAATTTACTCGTGATTAGCCGAATGTTTTAAGATATTTCTAATAAAACTGACAACTGAACTGAAAACGTATGGGAATTCCATCAGTTTCAGTTTCAGTTGAACGCTTCAATTTTTTCATTTAGACATCAGTTTAACTGAAAGCTTAACTGATAGATCAATTGTGACTGAAACTGAAATGACCGTCTAAATGGGGCTTAAAAACAAAATGTCAGGCGACATCTTTACGCTTTGTATTTTGACGATTGGAAATTGCGTCGTGTGCGATTTAATACGCGTATCGTTATCGTCACTGCACGGCAAATTCATGATGTGACGATGACGATACGAGCCGTGTGCGGAAGGCCTTAGTCAGCAGAAGATGAGTCAAATTCCACACTGCAATCCTTCAGGAATTCAGGAAAAAAAACTTACTCCGAATGCAGCTAATAGAAATAAGTGTCTACAATGATATAACTTTCGACACACCTTAAACCATGTAACATTCCCAGACCATCTAAATTGGAAGCAGAACAAACCAACATTTGCCAAGGATTTACACGTATGGTATTGAGACGGATCGAAAACAAATGAAGAACAGCAGTATAAATAAATAAAAACGACCGATCACTTCGATTACTGAATTTATTCTGCTTTTCGCTTCAGTCTTAAATCTATTTTACAATTTGACAATTTCTTATTGATATAAAAGTAGGTCAATGGGTGAATGATTTTAAAAGTGAGTCGAAGGGTAAATGTGCTGAGTTATGGGCAATGTGCTGGGAAGTGCTGGTAAGGGAAAATATAGTGTGATAGGGAAATGTATTGTAGAAGTGTGTTTTGGATTTCGTAAGCGGATGTGTCGATGACTGCAAATAACTTATATACGATTCTCGCATTAGAACATTCCTATACGTATTTCAGGCTGAAGTCCATGCAATAGGTTATAACAAATAAAAACATTTACATCATCTCCGATAGCAGGGCAGCCCTACTTCCAATCAACGCCTTTGAAAAAGCATCAAAATTGGTCTAGGGCTACCGTCAAATTCTACTCTTAAGAAAAAAAATATGTCAACGTTATTTAAGTAAATTCTACCTCGAAGCAGCGGACATATCTGCCATTTCATCCAAAGAGCTAGTTGCTTTTATAAAAAAACTAAAAAGTGCGAGTACATTCGCGCACGGTGGGTTCCGTACTTGGCCAGAGTTGATGTCTTGAAAAGTCGGTTGTTCTTTGATTGGATAGACCTAAGTATTAAATTAAACAGTTTTTTGTATGAAGGAAAATATTTTTTTCACCAAATTACTAATTATGTACTCCAAAAGCAGCCGATTTATTGTCACCATTGGTATTTTTCGTTGAACTAGAGGTTATACCGGATCTTGTGTGCAAATTTCAGCCTTCTACGTTAATTAGTTCTTGAGATAGACCTAGGAACAAAATTGGCTTAGTGGGTTCGGACAGACGGACAGACATCGCATCGTAGCGAAAATAATAAGGTTTCGTTTCGAACGGAACCTTAAAAACTGCGGCATCATGGTTGAGTTCTAAATGCAGGATATCACAATAGGCCCACTTGTGGCTGCAGTGATCTGGGATTCAGACTACAACTATGATAATTTGGTGTGTCTGTCGCTTCATTGGGCCAGCACTGATGTGTATGTCTGGTACTATGAAATCTATAAGAACCATCAGTTTTTTAAAAGAAAAGACTCCAAAAGCCTAAAACACTTTAGCACATTGCATTGCTAACAACTGCTCTGCCAAAACGTGTGACAAAAATGATGATCTATGCTAAGCCACCTACAGGTAGGTACTCAAGTTAAAAATTAACTATGATACCACAAAAGGTCTGTGGCGAATAATGAAGAGGTAATCCAATAGGAAACAACTCGGGAAATACCAATAGAGAAATTTTGACAAAAAATCTGATTTACAATAACAAACCTCAATGCTCTAGAAGTTCGCCATTTTAATCTAAATGGCTATCATCTGTATGTTAACATTTTATGGGCACTCTCGACTTGTTTAAAAAAGTAAATCTTCTAGGTAGTTAGGGAAAATATTTTCATTACAATGACTGCGCCTTGGTTGGCTGTTCAATACGGCATCCTGTCAATCCAATTTCGCAGTAAATTTTTGATGGTCAACAATACCAAGCAAAGCTCGAAAAGCATCCAAAAATAAATAAATAAATAGGTGGCGCAACAGGCGGTAGACACCCTAGGCCTAGCTTCTCGCAACCATTCGTTTGTGTGAGTTTCTATTTTTTTTGAACGAATGGAAGGGACCTACAATTTTATCCCGAGTCCGAACGGCTGAATTGAGAAGCTTTTTCATGACAGTCATACTCTCGTTTGTCAGACGTTCGCGAGAGGTGGCGCAGTAGAAAAAACATTAAGATGTAATTTGTGTTTTTCCGGGGATCGAACCTGGGATCCCTCGCCCAGTAGTCCAGCACACTAACCACTGCGCTACTGCGCATCCGGTTTCTCAATTTACAGAAACACAATGGTTAACATAAAATAAATACAAGTACTCAGTTTTGGTAACGCCAGTACTAAGCTTGGCTAAACGGTTTAAGCTCAGAGCACAATAGACAAAAGTGAGCTTGAACATTACCTGGCATTCCTTCGTTTCCAAAAAGGATTATCAATGTTCATATCCTCACGAAAATGGAATTGTTTAATGCTGTGGCATGACGCATGAGCCATTATCGTATATGGATCACAGGTGGGGGTCACCAACAGTTTGATGAAATAGAGAAGTTACAGCGGTTTTTCTTTAAGAAAATGATAGGCCTCCCGCAAGCGACGCCGAAATATATGCTGACTCTTGAATGCAAAATGCGACCAATTTTTGAGTGGTATTTTTTCGAAGAATATTAAAACGAAGAACACAGGTGACCACAGATTCTGGCAAAAATAATAATTCAAAAAAACATATACTGGTACAGAGCGTGGATGGGGTATAGGCTGGAAGGTAGAGGAGTAGACTTCATAGTCAGAGACAATGCAAGATTCTTAAGTATCATGAAAGATATAAACACAAAGATTGTCGACAACGACCAAGATTCGGTACATCAAAGAACGCTGAACTCAACGTCCACATGGACTATACAACTCATTGGATTATGAACGAGGAACGAGGTATAGAAGAGAGGTATCAAAGTTAGAGGTGGATTGTTTCTGTTAAGGGAGAACGAAACTTTTTCGCATTTCCTTGGCACATTTCCAAGACCATTTCGACTAGCTCGTTCCGGGATGACAACTCTCAGCACTGACAAAATGCGGAGTATTCTAAATGGCGAAGGAGGATGGATCGTGTTAACACAGTTTATACGACCAGCGCTGGAATATTGATCGGAAATAGTAAGGGAATATTATGGATAAACTTCAAAGTCACAGCTACATTCGTAACCACAACCGTAACTATATCCAAAACCACAACCACATCCAAAGCACAGTCGCTAGAACTACAACTGCATCCACAACTTCAACTCCGCAATTAGAGCCACTTCAATTAGTGCAAAATTAAAATCACAGCATACAGATACGTAACTTCAAAAACTTGGCATCTTCAAATTCGAGGAAAAATGGGCCACAGCCCACCAAACGGTCACATGCTGAGGATGCTTATTCTGAACACATACGACGAACACGAGAATAATTGCATAATATGTCCAAGTGTAGCCTGTAGCTTGAGGAAATTACTTATTTTTTGGTCTTCCATTCAAAGCGTTATCCACCACCAAGCTAGAACTATGGTGCCTATACGGACCTGTTGAGCCAACCATTTGTTTTTTTGGTTTGTTTAAAAATATACCAGCTCTAGATTTTAAAGGATATCTTTGTGTTTTTACATTTCAAAATCATTTCTCCTTTTGTCGTTCCTGCCAATTGCACCCTTATGTGAGTAATGAAATCATTTAAATATGGAACCCTTTCAAGGACTGCATTAACTTTTTTTTTTACCTTCTGACCTATATGTTAATGAATTTCCATATATCTTTTGCGTTTCCCCTTGACCTGAGAAAAAAACAAAGTCAATCACAGAAGAAAAAACAAAATCTCAATTTCTATCTCAACTTCCTAACAAGTTTCCAATACTTTTTCACAGCCAAACATAGGAAAGACCTATAGATGAAGAAATTGCCTCCGTAACTTGCTTCTCATCAACGCCCGCTTAATTAATGGGATTAATTTCGAAATTTGAATAAACCTTTAATTCTCAAATTGCAATCTGCCTCCTTGGCTTGAGAAATTTGTTCTCATTATCGCCACATTGATTTGCATTTATGCAAATTAAATAAAGTATAAGCTGTTAAAAGCCATTGGTCTCAATTTAAATATTTATAAGTCAAAGATACCTTCTAAAATTCAAATCTGGATCTCTAAAGTTTCAAATAAATCAAGCATTACGAAGACACACACATTCACCGACAAACACTTAAGTGACCCATCCGCCCACTGGGGCGTATACGTAACCAAAACACCAGTCTGTAAAATGTGTGTTTCACCGTTTTCTTCACAAAACTAAATCGGATCACTTCGATAAAGCGATAAACGGAAGGAATTCCAAAGAATTTCGAACCGAAGGAAGGAGGTGAGGAGGGCAACATAAAAGGGAATTAAAAGTGAAAATAAAATAAAACAATTTCTCTTCGCTTTAACGAGAGGGAATATCTTAACACTGATTATGCTATGAGTCCTTTCGACTGTGAACCTTTGTTGAGTGGAATTCCATTTGACTTCCCATGAACTGGATACAGATAAGATGCGGGAGATGCCACTAGTAATCATGCACAAATTGAAGCCATTTAAGTCAGCCAAGTGAATTTCAATCGCAACTAAATGAGAAAAAGGAGAACAAAAAAAAAAATCTGAACAAGAAGATGAGAAATCATCATTACACTAGAGCGGCGGGCGGGCGGCGCGTCAGTGTTCGCTATTTTATTTTTCATTCCCGAAGTTCGAAAGGAGAATAAAAGGAAATTTCTTTATCCCACAAGCTTAGTATGGAAATTTTTACTCTTCTCGTATTCTATGCATATGATGTTAATGCTAAAGTGAGTGGCATTTGAATACAAAGCGGATCGAAAGAAAAAAAAATATTGAAATTTCAGGACTAAAGTTCGTTGCATTAAAAAAAAAACAAAGTTTAAAAACAGCTGTCATGTACACGAAACACGAGGTGTTATGTGTCACACTGTCAATGGATTGCTTTTACTTCAATGAACGAGCGTCGCTTTCGTTTTGAGAAAGCAGATGATACTCGTAGTTGAAATGTCAGGGGGTAAAGTTAATTGCAACTGAAGCACAATGAAGTTAATTAAAATTATCCACGCGAAGGAGTAAATCCAATTATGTATGCTTCGTTGCGCGTACAACATAAGTGACAACTAAAAATAGAAACTTTGACTTTTGCTGATGGATATTGTATTGGAGTTCAAATTGTCATTTGGACATTTTTTCTGATTCTGATTTGCTAATACATACTACAAAACCATTGACATACTAAGTCATATGGACTGAGAGTCGACAACTTCGCATTGGTTCCAACATTAGCGCTAGCTCTCGTGGGTCAGAGCGGAATAAATTGAAAACGCTCACTTTTTTGAAAAGACATCTATTGTAAACAATGACGCAACCGTTTTACTCGCACGTCCAATAGGTGTCTCTACTATTACTATGCAGAAATCCAAGATGGTTGTCATATTGTTTGACTTTTTTATCACTTGGAACCCCGAGCGCTAGTTATGTTGGCGCCATTTTCTGGGCAGAGGTTGTATGGAACTCTGGCGTGAATAATACTTCCGCAACAATAAGGGCCATTTTCAAACGTTCCGGATAAAGTTTCGGATAGTAAGCAAATACACCCAGGTAAAAGTCTGTGATAAACTAACTTCCGGAAAAGTTTATCAGTCGCTAAGTTTGTTTGTTTCGTGTTTTCTAAATTTTTTTTTGTAGATTTAGGTAAGCTAAAAAAAGACCTTTGATAAATTAACGGAAGAAAAAATTGAAGCAGCAAAAATCCAAAAAAATAATTCTAACATAGGAGCTGGAGCAGGTATCCAGATACTCTGTTTGCGGCTGAGTTATTTTTTAAGCTTGACGCCTTCGTCCAGCCCAGGGAAAAGGGGCATATTATAAGAAATAGAGAGAAGCGTGATTTGTGGATTGGAGTAGGTGAAGAGGGGGGAAGTAGATAAGCTCTACAGGCTTATCGAAGGTGAAGAGGGGGGAAGTAGATAAGCTCTACAGGCTTATCGAGCACTCTAAGTAAGGCTACGATTACACGGCCATTTTTTCGAGTCATTTAAATGGCGCTCTGACGTAAAAATCGCGTCACAAAGCAGTCATTTAAATGTCGTTCTGTGTGATCGCCATTTTTGGGATAACATTTTCAGCGTCATTTTAAATAACTAGGAAAATGTCGGACCAAATGACATGTATTTAGTGCCATTTAAATGGCGGAAAAAAATGGCCGTGTGATCGCTCTTCAATGACGCCTAGGACAAATGACTAAACTTTTTGGCTGTTGCGCCATTTAAGCAGCCTCCAAAAAATGGCAAGGCTCGAAATTCTTGCCATGCCATTTTTCTACGCAGATTGATGTGCTTTCATTTTGATTTTTGTCTCGTGGAGAAATTAAGCTGCATAGGTACCTAATAAAAAAGTAATCAAGGGCACGATTGGATCGTGCGTTCTTGCACATATATGTATGTTAGTAGTAAAATGTGATTTAGGTTAGGTTAGGTTAGGTAAGGTGGCTGTTCCAAAGGGAACACACCATAATTATTTAGTCCATTGTGATACCACAAGAGGGGGGGATTGGCCATTCTTTATGCCGGGTATTACCTTGGGAATTCTATTGCTGCTTGCGAATTTGGGTGTCCTACGTCGTTGAGAGGTTTTTGGTGGTCACTAAGGCAGTCAAATCTTATATAAGTTTACATCACATGGTTGCGGCTTAGTCTTCGGGTCGAGGTCAACAAATAATCGAATTGATTGGCTGACATATGAATGTCATTGCTATGTAGTTCAGGTTCTTCTTCGCGCAATTCGAGTGGTAATCCAGCACAAAGTACACTCTTCTCGCGACGGCTCAACCACTTCTTTTGCCAAATACTCCGTTCGTTGCGTTGGCTCGTGATTAAGTCGTCTTCTTCCAGCACACACGCCGCTAAATACGCCGTCTCTGCAATTTCCACCATCACATTTTTGACATTTCTTATTTATTATATTTTTTTTTCCTTTCACTTCTTTCACGTATTCGCCGAGAGAAAAACACTAAATGACAATAGCTATTTTTTTCTCATAGGACATTGCCGGCTGATCGCAAAACAGATAAATGACGGGAAATCGAAATAATAAGAAAGGTGACATTTGCCATTTTAATGAGGCAAGTCATTGCCGCGTGATCGCCATTTTTCGCTCGTCATTTAAATGACATCCCAACGGAAAATTCTAAATGACTCGCAGTGTCCGTCATTTGATTTTGGGACACAAAGGACGATGATAGCCATTTCATGTGATCGCCATTTTTCCAATGACGAATCTTAGCTTAAATGCGACATTTTTTCCTGACGTCACAGCGCCATTTAAATGACTCAAAAAAATTGCCGTGTAATCGTAGCTTAAGAGATTTTGGGCAGTTCTTAGTTCGTTGTTTATCAAAACAGCTTGTCCGTCATGGGTGACCCTACTGGCGACTAAAGCCGCCGACAGCATAGCCTGTTGAATCATTACAACTTAAGCTTCCGCACTAACGCCAACGTTCAAAAAAGGACGTAATGGTAAGGTGACGGCCCCTTCGTGGTAGAAAGGTTTAGGAGAAAAGTGAATAACATTTCTTTTACAGTCGCGATTTCGGATGTTTTCGTAAGCCGGAATCGGAAATCTTCATCGTCGAGTGTTTCGAAATAATTTGACATTGGGCGAAATACTCAGTTCCTACGGGGCCGTGTAATATGATCGTAATATTCTTCAAAATCGTCTTCTAAAAATGCAAAGAAATCCATGTTAGGACACCTGTACAACTGCTGTCGACGCTCGTTAACGAAATAATGCTCTTAAACTATATTTTTTCCAGTCACTTCAAATAAATATTTTGTTTATCTTCCGGATAAAGGATTTAACAGCCACTTAAACCGGCTGATACTCTATCCGAGACTAGATATCTCAGACATCACTATCCGAAACCTTTAAAACTGGCCCTAAACAGTTTATCCTAAATATACGAAAGCAAGTATACCTTAAGCCAGGAGTTCCCTAACTGTGCGTCGCGACGCCCTGGGGCGTCGTGGGGCTATCCTACGGGCGTCGCAAGACTATACGCACAGGTCGCCTGTTCCATCATCTTGAGCTCGATTTAAAAAAAAAAAAAATAAAAAATAAATGTCTGGTCGGGTTCGTTCGTTGTTGGCCATTGGCTTGTGTTTTGCCGTGCACAAAAAGTATAAGAATTTTGCAGACTTCAACTTGGCGAATTTTGCGTCGAGACTTGGGCCTATACCCGTTCAAGTTCCAACTGAACCAGGAGCTCAAAGTTAATTAGTAATGTAATGACCATAGACAATTCATCTTTAGTGACGCGACGGGCCGCATTTTTCGATAAATGGCCAAATTGCCATAGGGGTGACGCCAACCAACACGGGTAGCAATGCATCCATAAAAAGCAGTTTGGTGCGCATTTTAGACCGGCGGTGGCGTCATTGCTCCGTACTTTTTTATGACGTTGGTAAGGCCAATACCATCAACGACGAGTACTACATAACGATGCTGCTAACATGCGGTTCCATCAAGAGGTGGCTATGTGTCACTCAGCTGAAGGGTATGGTTATCTGATCTCTATCAGAGGCGGCGTGAATTGGCCACCAAGATCGTGCGATTTAACCTCGCAAAATTTTTCTTGTGGCTTTGCCTTAAGTCGCAGCTCAATGCGAATAAACCGCATTCGACTGATGTCCTTAAACGCAACATAACCAATGCCATCGCTCAAATTAGCCGGATCTATGCGCCAGATTGGACCACTCGGATCCGTGACAATGTGAGAGGCTGCGGCGGACATTTGGGCATGGTGTTATATTCCATACAATAATGGCATATGTACATGGGATTCGTAAATACCTTGCACACAGCTTGTTTTATTCCATTTCAATGTCGACCAATCCTCATTGAAAACCCCTTTAGTGAATCTTCAGTAAGCTCAGCTTATATTCACATATTATGTTCCCTTGTGTGCTTTTAGAAGGGCGTCGCAAAAATATTAGAACCTGTATAGGGAGTCGCAGTATGGAAAAGTTTGGGAACCCCTGACTTAAGCTTAAAACAATCTAAATGACTAATAGTCTAAGAGCCCGCAGTAAATTTTGGACGTGAAAGGCAACCGGATGAATTTTACATAAATATGTTGCTTTAATGCCCAAGATTTCAAATATGCCCGTCTGGCAGCCCTTAATGGCAGCTAAAGGGTGCAACTGCATATTAAAAATGCGTTTTGATTCAAAACAGGACTAATTGGTGCAACCGCTTGAATCTACTACCAAATAGTAGATTCCCTTCAGTACAAATACATGTATCCAAGACGTTTAAGGTGTCGCCAAAGCCCTGCCAGACGCGGTGGAAGTGCTTAAAAATTCAAATTTTGAATAATTAATGCAACCGTACCAATTTTTCCTAAAAGGTATGATATTTACAAGATGGTAGGTTGAAAGTGGCCGCCAGCTTGTAAAACCAAACACAGTTAAGCCAGCATAGGTCCATTGTGATACCACAAAAAATGGATCATTGGAGAATGCTCTTCTCCCTCCCTACCATTTTTAGAGCTTCTAATAAGCTGTAAGATTTGTAAAATCTTTTTGTTAGATCACCTAAGTCGTTGTAATGGAAGGCTCCTAAGTGAAGCTTTCCATCTACGGGATAGAGCTGGGAAGGAGCAACGGAGGTGAGGAAAAATGTCTCCCTCTTCTTCATCCATTCAGCTAAACGTGTGTCTTATATGTCTTTAGAAAATATCTGATTTTGCAATCATATCGTTTTGCGGGTTAAGGCTAATATGAAAATCAATAACATCACAATATTTATTTGATTCTCTAAGGCATCTAGAAATTGGTTCATTGTAACCATAGTTAACCCTATGATAGGGTATATGAAATAAAAAGCGATTTCTTAGAACACTCGCAGGAGCATAAAATCCAACTAATGATAATAGAAAAGGGCAATCGATATGACCATCTATCAAATCGCGAATAAACATAATGGAGAAATATTGCCTCCGTCTGAAAAGAGGTAAGATACCAAATAATTTGCATCTGGTCTCGTAAGATGGCATTTGAATATTCCATCGTAGTCTACGAACAGCTACTCTAGTCAGACGCTTTTGGATCTTCTCAATTCTAAAAGAATGTACTTTGTAAAATGGATTCCATACTATACTACAGTATTCGAGATGTGATCTGACAAATGCAAAAAAAAAAACATTTCAGAGTATGCGGATCTTGAAAGTCTTTCGAATTCCTCAATAAGAAACCAAGCATCTGATTACCTTTGGCAACCAAAAACTCAATGTGCTTGCAAAAGCTAAGTTTAATGTCAAAAATAACTCCAAGATCTTTTTTGGAGCAAATAATGGACAATGGGGTATTATCGATTACATACGTAAAGGGAATTGGAGAGAGGTGACGGTAAAAAGAAAGGCTTTGACATTTAGAGACATTGAGATGAAGGTCATTGTTCTTACACCACACAGAAAGACGTTTAAGGTCTTCTTGTAGAAAAAGACAATCTTGAACTGAACGTATTGCTCGGAATATCTTCAAATCGTCAGCAAACATAAGACACTGGGAACTCAAAAACAAGTCAGGAATGTCATTAATAAACAAAAGGAAGAGCAGAGGGCCCAGATGACTACCTTGAGGTACTCCAGACGTAACATAAATTGGTGACGAGAGCATTTCGTTTATGCGAACATACTGGATACGATCGGTTAAGTAGGAATGAATCCATTTTAGGATATTGGAGTGAAATCCTAAGGTAGTCAGTTTGGAAATTAGAGTACTGTGATTGACGCGATCGAATGCCTTTGCAAAATCTGTATAAATTACATCACATTGCATGCCATTCTCAAGGTAATTCAAGGCAGTATTACAAAAAATTGAGAGATTTGTAGTGGTGGATCTGCCTGTAACGAAGCCATGCTGAGACGGAGAGATAAATCTTTTTAAGAGAGGTGTAAGTTTGTCACAAACTAGTTTTTCAAAGAGCTTAGGGATAGAAGAAATTTTACAGATTGGACGATAGTTAGTAATATCATGCCTCGATCCAGATTTATATATGGGCGTCAAAAACGACTTCTTCCAATCATTCAAAAAAATTCCAGACTGCCTTATTGCGTGTATTATAAGTTTAAGCGAATTACAAATGCACACTCTTTAAATAAAGAATTTGCGCAACAGGTCGGTATAGTCACCCTAGGCCTAGCTTCACAGCCATTCGTTTGTGTGTGTTTTTATTTTTGAAACAAATAGAAGGGACTTGTATAATTTTTCACCGAATCCGAACGACTGAGCTGAAGAGCTTTTTCGAGGATAATTCTGCTCTTGGAAGTTTGTCAGACGTTTCCGGGGATCGGACATGGGACCCGAGGCACACTAACTACTGAGCCACATGCGCCCATTAATGGAACAGAGACAGGCCTCCGTTAAAGAACCGCAAAAGTCGGGTGAATTAACTTTTTGCGGCCAACCACAAAAGCAACAAGCAAACGTGTTATCATCGACCTAGCCGATACTTTGATGCCCTCCACTGAATACAAGTCCTGTAAAATATATGCCATGTGAGTTAGTATGTACAGTGTACACACATGGGTCTAATATTGGTTTTATAAGGGAGGTACCAGAACTACTTGATCGACATATTGACCATTTTTAATACCCACCTCACGAGGGTAAAAAGAAGTGATCTTTGCAAAAGGCGCGAAAATTTCCACGATTGACATACGCCAATTGTAGAAAGTGAGAACTATTAAGGTAAGATTCTTTGGTGGTTACATGTACTTCTTATTCAAGAATTGTAACGTTACTCCTTTTATAATTTTTGGCTTCGATTAAGCCTCTACGTTTGCAAGAGTCGTCACCTTACAGAATGGAAATCACTAATCCGAATGTCAAAGTCAACGAAGAACACGGAAGCCATTCCGAAAGCTGACCGGTCTATTTTGCAAGGAAGTAGATCTTCTATAATGAAGGGCAACGTTGACGAGTGAGATATTTATACATATAATAAAACTGTGGGAATTTTCGTTGGCCGTTAAAAACTCGAAAACTACTGGACAGATTTCGATGAAACTTTTTTTTAAATGTCCCTTAGGACTGTGAGACTGCTATAGGCTATGTCGCTTATAGCCACGTCCTTAGGAACAGTTTTTAGTCAACATGAATTTTTTGAAGTGAAAATATATACACACAGATATACATTGCTACAAATGGATGTTTATACTTTTGCGATTGTGCGACACGACAAAAAAAAAACAAAACCACACTAGTATATACGTATACCTCGCATTCGAAAAGGGTTGATTTGTTTTTGTAGGTACTAGTTAAAATTTCAAATGAGTGTCAAATTCCTCGAATGAGAAGTCACACTTGAGACACAACTATTAAAGCCAAAATCCGATTTATACTGATTAATTGACTTACCCATCGATAGACGCGCGGGAAATTATCAGAAGATATCAATATTAATAAAGAGTATAACGACTTCACTTAACTTGAACCAAATTAAATATGCGTCGTCAAAAATTCTCCGAATTTCAAGGGCAGATTCGAAAAACTGCCTTTCTATTAAAATGTTCGACAAATGTCACTTTTAAAAGTACTCCTCGCCGCAATTACAATTTCCAACTGACAATTTCACCAAGTTTGCTAAAACATTTTCCACCCAACCAACAACAACTTCATATCTTATCTGAAAAAACATTCCCTTGAAGGAAATAAAAAAATAAATAACCCAGATAACTGCCTCATAGGTCCCTTCGATATACCTAATCCACAACTGACAACAGGTAGTAAAATCAAAACAATAACAACGCAAAACAAAAGTGTCATAACTCTTACCCCGGATTTCACTGGCAATAGATCTGTTGCTCATCGTAAAGTGATATAAATCCGTCTGTATACAGTCTGCACAAGGGAAGGTATTTATATTGTTTTTGTATTTAACCAAAGCTCAGAAGCGCTCACTTTAGCCGCACTTAAGGCCACACAAACTCATGTTATGCCGCACTGTGGGGGAAACACACAAATTGAAATTTTAAAAATTCACCACTTTCTATGGTGTGGTTTACGATTTCACTGTCAGTCAGACAAATAAATATTAATTAAGTCGGCCGAAATAAAAAAAAAACAAACGGAATTAATGTTCGGACACGAGGTCAATTGGACGCACTTACTGGACCCGATAATGCTTTTAATTGAAAGCAACCGAACAAACTATGTTTCTCGGCCGGTATTACATCACCACATCACCAGAGCAGTAATTTTCACCACCCTCACTCCCGAATTGTGTACAATCGTACAATCGTACAGTTGAATCGCAAGTTTAAAGTATTTTTTTTTTCAGCGAAATCGACACTCGACAAACTTCAATTGCAATCTATATAGACCAACGGATAAGATAACCATAGGTGTATGCGGCGGGGTCGCACATGCACTACGCTGATGGGTGAGTCAGATTCTCCTCCTACACTTTGCAGTCAGTGACCTTTCGATCCAGGATCCAGAGCAAAGAAGTCAAGTGATGTAGTGGAAATCGCTACCAGTTGGTCAGTCAGTCAAAGGATTTCACTGTTCACTATAGAAGAAGGGACGGTAGTAGAGGGTTGGTATGAGGGGAAGTTCGAAAAGTTCGAAGAAATAACTACGAGTCGCGACACTACGCTTGCTGGTGTGCTATCCAGTCGGGAGTCGGTATAAAACTGAGGAGGACGCCTGCTTTTGGTATTGTGTTGTGTCGTGGTGGTGGCTTTTCCTTTATATCGTATTGTCGAAGTCGAAGTCTCACAACGAAGTACCGAACGGGGTGGCTTTCTGTGCAAAGCATGACCATGTGCTCTGGTTTTGATATGATGCGTAGCGGCGCCGACTAGATGACTATACGACTGGAAGAATACTTTTATTTACAATTTAATTCGTTCCAATGGGAGTGAAGGAGTCCATTCGGGGTTTCATCATAAGCAACATGTGTAATGTGTAAGGGAAATCATTGGAAAGTATACTGTTTGAGGGTTTTGAAGTTACAGGGTGATGGTTATTTTTGGGTAGGAGGGAAAGATTTATTTTTTCCTTGGAAACGATTTAATTTATTGCTCACTGGCCTTGACTGGGTTGTGGGATTTTTTCGTTTTATGGGTACAGCCGAGCCGTATTGGCTATCTACAGACGCGAGAGTGATAGAAGTTTATCAAGTTAATCAAGTTCATAATAAGAGTAACATCTGTCTATATATAATGGAGAACGATTTAGTGAGGGAATATTGGATGCCTTATGTATCTGGGAAAGTTACGTCTATTAAAAGGGCGCAATGGAATTTTAAGTGTGAAAGTGAATGTGGAGAGTATCGTCTCTTGATTTATTTTGTCAATTATCAATAGTGTTATCTGCAGAAACGTGTAATTTGTGTCATTTCAGGTTCGAGAAGACAAGGAAGACCGAACCTTCATTTCAAAGACCAAGCTCTCACAGATGCCAGAGCACTTGGCCTGAATTGTAGAGGATGGAAGGCTGCAGCGTCTCAGGTAGAGACTCTACATGGGTGGCGAGCCCGATAAGCAAGTAACTAAGTCAGTACGTCACTGAGTGAATTTGGGTTCTTAAGTCCCCCAAAATCTATAGTAATACTACATAAATCATGATTTTGTTTGTGAATACGGCCCATTGTAAAGATTCACAGAGTGCCTCATAAATATTAAGTGGATTCAAGAGCTTTAACCATTAAACTTTGTAAACGCAGTGGGTCAATGGTTAGCGTACTGTACTACTGAGCGAGGGGGTCTCAGGTTCGATCATCGGAAAAAAAAACACACATTAAGTTTTCCACTGCGCAACCTCTTGCGAGTGTCTGAAAAACATAGGAAAGCATAAATATTCACGAAAAATCTATTCAATGATAGGATTCGGCATAAAATTGTAGGTCCCTTCGATTCGTCCCTAAATTAAGAACTCACACAAAATGAATTTTCGCAAGAAGCTTTGCCTAGGGTCTTCATTCATTTAATTTTTTTAACCATCAATCTTTTGGAACAAAAAAAGCCATATTTTTGAAACATAATGCTTCCTCCAAAAGACTTAATATTTTTCATTTCGAAAAGCCGGTGTACTGATCCCCTGACCTTACAATGTCTTAGTTAAAGGGACACCGCGGAAAATGTCACCGTCAATTTAGTGTAAACGTCATCGATGTAGAGATGCCATCGAGCTTATGCAATAGGGGCTGTGTTCAATCATATAGGAACTGGGCGACAAGACGATACAAAATGTACATGAGCCACTTGTAGGCATCTGTTGATGAGCATCTTTATATACAAACCCTGTAGAGAATTTTAAGAGGAGTTTGCATAATTTTCTATGTACAATAACATTTATTCAGCAAATGATGGCCAAAGATCACAGAAATCAGTTGTTATTGGTCCGCACTCTGCTTAAAAAGAAAGTATGAAGATTGGTATTTGTTTGAGAAATGAATTATGAAGCCCATTTCTATGGTCAGTCTAGAAGCTAGAAAGATGGCCAAACGCCTCTTCCGAAAATCCTAAAGAAATACACGAGCAATAACGTATGCACAGACTACAAGACTCTTCGCTTAGATTCTGAAAGATCACTTTTGTCAATTATTTCCCCAGGAGGGATGAATGGCAAGGAAACCAACCGATATCCACCGGATCGAAAATACCAATCTACACGGATGTATCAAAGATGGACGTTAGCCATAGTCTTGGACGATCCACCTCATTTAGACTTCTTGACTGCAGCAACGCTCTCCAAGCTGAGGTACGTGACAACAGCTGCTAAACAGGTTGCAATAATGGCAGTACCGGTGCCATGAAATAAAGTCTTATGCAAAAAGGTTCAAAACGTAATTTTGAGCTTTTTTTTTGGACATTATTGCGCTTTTGAAATTGTAATAAAATCCAAAAAACGAGTTTTGGTCTTTATTGCAATTTCTGAAGTGGAATAAAGTCCAACATTACGTTTCGGACCTTTTTGCATAAGACTTTATTCATGGCACCGGCAGTACCTCGTGTATATTGACTGCCAAGCGGCAATTAAAGTAATCTCTACTGTAGATAAAAAATCAAAGCTTTTCAGACGTTGTCGCTGAAAAGCGACAGGTTCTTGGCACCGGACACAAAGATGTATCTGAGAGAAATGAAATATCTGATGAGATGGAAAGAAAGGGATCCTCTCCAGAAGTCAGGCAGCCGATTGGGAACAAAATGTTAGTAGCGACAAATGAAAAATTGAGAAAGTTCGATTTCTGTGTCATAATCAGGAAAATATTGTCGCTCTATAACAACTAAAAAACTGAGAGAATCATACTAATGCATAAAAATATCGTCGTCCTCTTGTGGGCATTATCACTGGACGGAACACAATATACTGAAATTCCATTTAGAAGAAAATAAGAATCAGCAAGTATGAGCTATACAAAGGATTCGGTGACTAGGAGGTACATGAGTACACTCCGCCATATCAGAAAGAGAACCCTTGGAAGATAGTTTTTTGACGACTTTGAAAAACTTTCCGATAAGTCCATAAATGACTGGGTTTCATAGGTCCTTAAAGGTTTCTATATCGTGGCAGTTACAAGCCACAGCGGCATCACAATAGATGTACTTTGATCTAAGTGTGGCGGAGACAGATTTATCTAGTCTCGCCAAATTACTTACATTACCTTACCTAACCTAACCAAGGCCTAAAGGATAACTTCAAAATAATAAGCTACCACTACAAGCTGTAATGACATGCCTTACACGATTCAAAAGGTATTAGAGGGGCCCTCAAAAAAACTAGCCAAATGTGCCATGCAATCCACACTGGTACTCTCTGGGCATTAGCAGGAATCAATGGATCAAATTCGACATCTCTCTTCTAATTCTATGAAAACTTTGATTGAACACTCTCAGATCATTTGCGAAACAGTCTTGTGGAATTAAAACAAGATAGAGTGCAACTCTCTATTGGAGAATCAGGTCCCTAACCTTACTTTCTTTAAGATCTTAATTTAGCATTTAAGCCTAGTATCCTGCTTGCGCTTAATTTTAGCGAGCGCTTTTCTCTCCACAGCACAGATAAAAGCTCGCTAAATTCGTTGTACAGGATATAGAGAGGACACACACCTATATTTTATTGCCACATGTATTTTGATTTTTGTTATTTTTTCACTTTTTTCCTACTCACTTATCTCTCCTATACCCGTATGTGGATTGCCCTTGATGATTTATAGTCGATAGCGGAGGATCGAGAGCTATGGAGGGTCCACTTGAGCAACCTGCACCCGCGACCCACTTAATGGACAAGCGGACCATTGAAAATGAATGAATGAATTTAGCACAGTCAATTTCAGGATTTTCTAGACGACTTTCGACTAAATGTATTTTTACAAATTGCCTTCAATATTGCTTGCCAGCTTTTATTTCATTGCGATTTTTATAAAAACAGAAATCAGCACAAACCCACAAGAGCCGAAAACTTGGAAAAATTCTTAAATTTCATCTCTAATTTTTTTTTCCAAATTTTAATTCGCCAAATAAAAGAGGGTATTTGGCGATTTAAAAAAAAAAACAAACGGACTGTCAGAGGCTACCAACGCGGAGCTAGACCCCTTCGCCTTTCCCAAAGACTAACAGTCACCTGAAGGAGCTGACTGTATCATACAATTTCATCTCGACACTTCAAACATTTCGTCAGACTGGGGTTAGACTGTTTCGGTCACTCTTCGTCTTTTTTTTCCCCGAAGACAAACAGTACCAAGCAATAGGGTAAATTTCTTCAATTAAGCTCATCTGCTCAGCACCAGCCTCTGTCTTGTGGACAGGTTGTCAAAGGAAATAAACGGAGGCAGACTGCTACAGCTACCATCCAACATTTTCCCAGTAGACGATCCGGCCATCGACTTTAGGTCAAACAGCAAAGCAAAAGCACCAGTCTTCCTCCTAAGTGACGGACTGTCAGAGGAAATAGAAAAGGCGCAGACTGTGACGGTCTCCCCCAGTCTTTAGACGAAGACAAACCGCCACCAGGAGGTGCTAACTTCATAAATGTTTAACAAATTGAGTTGACTGCTTTAGTCACCTTTAGGACCTCTTAACGGGCCAAGATATACGGAGATAACTCTTTCAAAAATTCGCAGGTAGCAATAGAGTTCCCTTATAATGTCCGACCCATTGTTTTTCAATGGAAACTTTTTCTTATGACTTCTCGATTTCACGACGGTCAACTCACTTTGAAGTTGCATGATTTCCAGCATATAGCGAAGGAAATTGGGTAATAAAATTCTCAAATAAGTGTGTTGCAGAAACAATTTTCAAAATACCATTAAATTTTCACTCAGGACCTTACTGCTTCATACTCGTACCCACTTACTCCCACGTGCTGATGAAATGTGTCAAAAATAGAAGACAGCACAAAAAGGCCAACAGTTTTGCCCAATACACCGCTTGCAACAAAGTGGTAACAAATTTGAAATAGCTCATAAAAATCGTAAACGTCCTGATACGATAACACACTCGTACACATTCAACTTTTTATTTCACACAATTCCAAACTTTATAGTCGTTCTCTTTCTATTCGAATTCGAAGAATTTCTTCCAATGACCTTGCAATTCCTTCCACTCCATCCCACTGAATGTCCTCGTTGCATTTGCCACATATTTACAATTCGCCTGTCGTAATACTGTCGCCCTTCTCTCTCTCTCTGTAACATTCGGCGCAATGAAATCTAATACGATTAAAGGAGACTATTATCTCCAACGATTTTCGGAACTTGCGCACTACAATTATCGAACATGTGGCACACTGACTGAAGCAAATGACATTCCGCATGATGACAACACAAAATTTTCTCCCAGAGTTCAGTTCCTTCATCAGATAACCCAAGTCAATAAAATGTTAGCTTTATATTATATACTAAAATACATAAGTGCAGCATTATTGAAAGTTAAGGAATCAGAATGTATCCTTGAGAGATCCTTGACATCGTCGTTTGTAGGTTGTTGTGCTGTGTTATAGCCTCCAAAGCGTCGAGTGTCATTTATGCAATACAGCTGTTTAGTAAACATTTCAATGTGAAATATGAACACATTCAAGTAGCTATAGCCATCAGCTGTCGCGTGGATGAGATCATAGGGTATAGGAGGTGATTCCAATGGGGCCACCCGATGGTTGGAGTTCGAAAAACTCATTTGCTGTTTGCACAATCAATTAGTGTTTGAGGATTTCACTTGAATAGCTAGAGTAGTGAAATTATGTCTAACAACTGTTGACTGTTGTCATGGTGCAACATACCATCGGACGGTGATTTAGTTTTCGGGGGCGTATACGTAACATTTTTTTCATAGTTTTCTTGAATGAATATCTTCAATTCAGTGGAAGGAATTTATTTATTTTGTTCAGGCTTATTAACCTAGATGAAAAGTTTCAGATTTACATTTAATTTGAGATGAAAATATTTTAGCAAGTAGGTCTGAAACGTCATTTTTGAAACTGTCTTGTGTGAGGAGTATTTCCGGTCAATATTTCGAATAAGAGATAAGACAAGTGTTCAGAAAAATATGGGGCACGCAATTTAGTACATCTATCAGTGTGCATCCTATCTACTGAACTGATTGGTCCCTGTCAGTGTACTTTTAGGCCCGGTAAGTCCACAACCAACCAAATATTTACACTATGGCAGATCCTGGAGAAAAGCCAAGAAGTCCAAATCTATACCCACCACTTTTTTATCGACTTTAAGGCCGCATATACAGCATTTATAGAAACGAGTTATATAGAGCAATGTCTAGTTTTGCATCCCTGCCAAACTTGTTAGATGGTGTGGTGCACAATGACGACGGAGAACGCTCGCTGCTGCATAAAGGGTGGAAACAATCTCACCGATACCTTTGATGTATATATGTATGATAGGATTTAGAGAAGGTGAAGCGCTGTCATGTGACTTTTTCAACATCATACTTGAGAAAATTGTGCGAAGCTCGCAAAGCCAATCCCAAAGGCACACTTTTCCAAAAGTCTGTGCAACTACTTGAATACGTTGACGATATTGACACAATTGGCAGGACGCAGCGAGCTGTCAGTGGTGCATTTGCATGTATTAGCACAGAAGCGGCAAAAATTGGCTTATTGGTCAAAACAAAATAAAGAGTGGGTCATCTAGTGGTTTCTTTTTAAAGCGTAGGTTATTTTGACACTGACAGCTGTTCCCCGCTCGAAATATTGATAGCAAGTCAGTATCATACCTCCGCGGAACGAAATGAGTCGCTTTACGCTTGAACAACGTTGGGAAATATTAAAAACTTATTTTCAAAGTGAGTGCTGTGTAGCCCAAACAGTGCGTTTTCTTAAAAGAAGTTTTGGCCGAAATAAAGCACCCACCGCGCCTGCTGTACGCAAGTTTGTGCAAAAAGTTCGTGAGACTGATGAACAACACTCATTGGTTGTACGGTGCGCACAGACGAGAATGTGGCTACTGTAGCCGAGAGTGTGAGACTCAATTCACGAACATCAACTCGTCATCGATCTGCACAGCTCAACATTACCTGAGGAGAATTCTGCACAAAGATTACGGATTATTCGTTAACAAAAGGTGCAATTGTCTCAGCAATTGAAGGCGCACGATCATCGGCTACGCAGTTGGACCTTAGAGCAGCTTGAATTGGACAACGATTTTGGGCGAACAATCATCTTTTCTGACGAGGCGCATTTTTATCTCGTCGACTACGTTAACAAATAAAACTGCTGCATGTTTTATTTGTTAACGTGGGGTGCTTCTTCGAAAATGAGGCTAGGAACAACGTTTCGGTTAATGGTGGGCGTTACAGAGCCATGTTAACCGACTTTTTTTTAATGAAATTGAAGACATGGATTTGGATGACCTAAAGTTCATGCAGGATGGCGCGCAATGCCACAATTGCCCACCAAATTCCCAAATTGTGTTATCAGCCGTCTTGGCGATGTCAATTGGCCGCCTCGGAGCTGCGATTTGATCCCTTTAGACTTTTTTTTCACGGGGAACCGTAAAGCACCGATGTTATGCCAATAATCCGGATGTGATTCAAGCACTTAAGGCCAATATCATTCCAGCAATCCGTAAGCTACAACCCGAAACCATCAACAAGGTCTTAGAAAATTGGAGTGACAGAATACGCTACTGCAAAGCCAGCCGAGGTAGCCACTTGAACGACGTTGTGGTCCATAATTAATGGGAACGTTTGGTCTTACTAATAAAGCCATAATAAAGGGGGGAAATTTAATTTTGTTCATTTTTAAAAAGAAACTTGTATTTGGCACACCCTGTAAATGTTGCCAAAAAGAAGGGATATATAACATCAACTTTGTCTACTTCGTCTCCGCTATAAGCTCTGATAATGACACCACAGTAGAAAAATCACTTGCCAACCGGTGTTTCTTTTACCTAAGAAGGCAGTAAGGCATTGTCAAGAAACACTAAGGAGTCTTTATATAACACCCACTCATCATCCCAGTCCTGGTCTATGGCGCAGAAGCATGGTAGATGAAAATCTTCCTGGTTGTTTCGAAATCAACATTTTTCGAGTGATTTTCGGTTCCGTTTACGTTGATGGGCTTTGGAGGAGGAGATTTGACATCAAACTCTAAGAGCTGTACAGAGACATTGACCTGGTCAGAAAAGTACGTATCAGTCGACTAAGATGAGTAGGATGAGAGCAAATGGACACCAACGCTGCGGCCCTAGTAGTCTTCGATTCCAACTTGGAGGGGCAACGCACTAGAGGCCAGCGCCAACTAAGTAAATAAGTAAGTAATGTGCTTACTTATTTACTTAGTTGGCGTTTTTTTTTGTACATTTTTTTAAGAACTTCTATAAAAAATGTTTTAAAAATAAAACGAACTAGCAATGATCTCAGGCTAAAGTTTCTGGGATATATCACAAGTAGTTAATTGGCTTTGATTCGACGCGTTTTCATGGATCTATTTCCGACAAAAGAGTTAATAGTCTGGTCACAGTGCCCTGTGCAACTAGCGGATTAGCTCTTACAAAAAAAATGTCAACGGCAATAGGACTACGTGTGTTAAAACTACTGTCCAAATATGTACGAAAATCGACATGAGTTTAGGCAAAGGCTACATTTTTAAAAGCACCCTCTATATCCAAAAAGGGTAGCATTGTGTACTCCTTATGATGGATGGAATATTCGATCTTACGAACAAGCTGATGTAGTACTGTTTCCACTGATTTACATTTGTAAATTAAAGAAGCCCTATCCTGGCTCAAGAAGAACGTGTTATCTACAGACATTCCAGGGACTTGTAGGGCCAATTAACGTAAAACAATTGTACCTTTGCTACATAACCAAGCTAACTTAGCTTCACCAATATAAACTAAGATTACAGCTAGATGCCTTTGAGAAAACAAATCTTGGATGGGCAAACGGTACAACATGTCTAGCAATAAAACAGATTTAGCCGAAGTTGGTTCTGAAACGCCCTAACTCTAAATGTACGTCATATTAGCGCTATTATAGCTATCATCACTGGACACTGTGTGATAGGTTGGCACGCATGACTTGGTGTTCAAATGATTTCTGTAGAAGCTGTAGTGATGAGGAGGATGGAGGAAAATGTACCTCACCTTCTCTGCTCCTGCCCAGCTCTCTCTCAGAAAAGGAAACTCTACTTAGGAGCCTTTCTTCTTTAATGATCCTGGAGACTTCCTTAATAGGCGTGGAGAAATATATGGTCCAGATGGTATTACAATGGACCAAATATTAGTCTAAGTTGCAGCCACTTTTACCTAACCTAACCTTAGGCAAAGGCTCAAAAGGAGCCTCTAATTTTATGCAATGTACAAAACTATTTCCGGAAATGGATGATGGCGAAAATCTATTTTTTACTTTCATAAAAACCCCATTTAAAATTATCAAAACAGGGGACAGAAATTAATAGCCCGTTCCCAAAAATACAAATAAAGGTTATTTTGAAATCAAATTGATCGAAACTGATTCACCCTCAAATTGAGATCGTAAAAACTCAATAAAAAATATATTTTCAAACAGTATCCCCTGTCCATGGACCCTTTTGAACAAATGAACCATAAAAATGTTACCAATCCTCTTTATTTCATTGGAAGCGGGTAAGGTCAAATAAAAACAAAAAACACAAACAAACTAAGCACAACAAAGTTATGTATCCTGATTGAAGAGTTGAAGACTGAGGGTACTCAATTGTACTTTGAAAATTCCTAGCCTTTCGACATAAGGCACACGTTTGCTTACAAAACTAAGGTACGACAAATTGCTCTCCTCTCCTGCCAAGCTCATTCATTCGCCTTGTATTGTTCGAAAACAAAAGAATAATATTTTTCCTCTATTTCCCTTTTCTTTGCTGTTTTTTTTTTTTTTTTTGTTTTGAATAAATGTCCTTTTTGTTCTGTTGTTTTCTGCCTTCATGTGTGTTGAAATTCTCTTGAGAACATGAGAAGGTGGAGGTATAGTTTTGCATCCCTTTTTGTTCGTTTTGTATCTTGGGGATATTCTTTGCTGCATGCATAACAGCATACTCAATACTCATGTTAGACAGGTAAATATGTCTGTACAGAGGGATGGGGATGAGATATACTGTGCTTCTAATAACTTGCACTATGTATTTTTTAGAAACATATTCCCTTGGATAATGTGCTCTTTGCGCAAATGGCAGATCCTAGGATCGCATTTCTTTTGAAATCCCTGCATGTAAGGGATTTCCCAGAAGCACCCAGCATAAACAAACAAAAACTTAACAAGAAATATGTCGGCAAGTACTTGAAGTATTGATTGAGCAACATATACACATGTTCTTGTTCTTGTTTTGCATCGACATTTGTGTCCTTCGCCTTCAATGCTATCAGATTTTACTACAAAGCGCATACAGAGAGATGTATAGATTACAAAGTCCTTATTCTCATTTCAAAGGATTGGGAAATGTTTACATTTCACTTGGTCTGTTGTTGTAGTGACGACAGGAACTTATCATGTAACAAGCAACGAGAAAGGATTGGGGATTTTTGTAGCCTTCTTATGATTATAGTCAAACGGGATCAAGTTTGACAGCTAGTAATATGTCTACTGCAATAATTGCGCAACATTCGACAACAATTCCCGCGTATTTGTCTAAAATTTAAAATCTTGGTCAATAATTACAATTTGACTGTTAAAATTAGCAACACTCCAAATGATTTTTCCTGTCCCTAATGTCTGGTGAAATAAACAACGGTTTGTACTTTCAATTTACGACCCACTTAATCCAGCTCAAGGTGCCCGACTTACTGACACTTATATAATCTCCCGCCTGTAATTTGTTTTTCCACAAATTCAGCACTTATAATCCAAAGTCAAGTGTATCCCTTAGCAATATTCAAATTTTCAAGTAACATTATCCTTGAAAATATACATTTCTGCCAGCAGTTTGCGTATACACTTATATTTGCATTGAGTATTTTGTCTGGGCGTTTGCTCGATGTATTGACTCTCGAATTAAGTGCCAACAAAATTTATAATTCGCATCACGCGCTCTGTCATCAAGCTAAATGCCATCGTCATAAATGTTGTCACAACAAGACCAAAACACAAACAATTGGGTGGCTTTTGTTGGCATTATCTTGGTACGTCGCGAATACAAGACTATTCGCTATAAATTATTAGAGATCCGCAAAAGCGATGTGGCGGAAATTATTGTGATAATAGTAATTAATTAATGTGAGTGTTTGGTTAAATTATTCAGGGAATAGGTGTTAAGTGTTGCCTGCAAAGTGAACAACAGCACTCGCATCACTTTTAGCGGCATCACGTTGGCAGCAATGAGAAGGATGGTAAAAATGGCGCGCAAAACTTTGAATTGGATTATTTATGCTCACAGCGATGGTTGCTCTTTAAGGGGTGTTTAGTTTATATGGGACATTGTCAAGGGGATTTTCTTTTCACGAAACTGTTTACATTATTATGTGTACAGGTGAAAATAAAAGGAACAACCTACAGAACTTTCTTTACACCAAATTTCATTTTAGTAAAGGAGTATCGTTTTAGTTCAAAGGGAACAAAGTAAGAACGAACAATTTGAGGAGGATTCCAATTACTCTCACTATTACCAATGACATCAATAAACTGCGATAGAAGTGCTTCTCCTTGTGCAAACATGAAGTCCTTGCTGTAGAGTAATTTCGTGAACTAAGCAATTTGTTACCGAGATCACACCGCGGATGTTTGGCTGAATATCAGTGCAAAACGATATTAAATACATTTCGATGGAAGATTTTTCTGTAAACTGTGGTCTTCCAATAACACATGTTGAACTATGAATATTAATCACCATTATTCTTATCTTATAACTCGTCACTGACTCGATCGCGAACTCGGGAAGATGGCCTTATGGGTGAAATGCATAAAGAGAACTGAACTCAACATCATTGCCCCATACATCGAGCTCCGAAATGCAGTCCTACACTAACACTAGCTAATAGGCAGAAGAGATTTCCCTGTCCATATTCATTGCATTGGGATTTTTATGTTGCCGCTTTACACACATAACTCTGTCCCTACGCATTGCAGGGCTGGTCGCCGTCCGGTGGCTATATGTCCCACAAGGCTGCCTTTGTAAGATTGCCTGGTATGTTCAGAGGAAAATATGCCTGATGTACGGAACTTCAGCATCCCGTCTTACAAGACGACCCTCTTAACTGCACAATCTCGATTAGTTAGAGTAATTAGTCTTCTTAGATAGATTATAGGTCTAGAGAGCCTTCATTGGGCTCTGGCACTGCGGCCTCTTTAAAAATGAGCCTATTGTGCCTTTCCTGGTGAGGTCCTAGAGTCATCTTTTTACGGGAAGATGATGATCTTCTCTGGGGGTAGTGACAGCTTCCTCCCCAAGGATAGTCTTTCTGAGGCGAAAGCGGGCCGGACATTCCATGAGTATGTGAAGAGAGGATTGGTCACTTTCTAGAAATAGTCTTCATGTAGGGACCGGTACCTACAACTAGGTTCTTTTTTGCAAGTTCGTAGATGGCCATATATGTTTCCACGATCAGCTTCGATTTTATGACAGGTAAGTCAAGGGCTTTGAGAGCAGCTTGGATGTCCGAGAACATAAATATTGTTTTACCAGGTGTATTTCAACTTAAATTTATTCTAGCGTTATGGTTAATGGGAAGGACTTTAGCCTGGAATATAGACGACGACGAGTCTTTGCCACTATTCACTCATAGTTCGCCTGAGGCGATTCTCTATCAATTTACTCTTTAACATTCAACATCCGTTGAACTAGCAGGAGCTAAAAATGAAGCGTTGGAGGCAACTTATGCTTTTATTAGCGAGTTCAGCGAGATTGTCGTAGAAGTATGTGACTTTTTTGCTTAGTGTCATACGATTTTTGTTGGTTAATGTGCCTTTTTTGCAACTTAACTGTCATGTGCAAGAGCTGTATACAAAGAGGCGCGTTAAACAAGATCTCACGATTTGAAGGGATTTTATATTGCGCTACTGCATGAAAATTGTACTTTGACGAAATCTTTGAAGTGAATAGTATAAGAGCAACTTATTGTCCTCGTTTTAAACAAAGGGATAGGGAATATAGGAAAATTTACGTAAAAACCGACTGACGGTTACCCTCCATCTTTTTGCCAAGGCAAACCGCCACTCTTTCGACGTCAAACTGTAGAGCAGACTACTTCAAAGAAGTGGACTGTCAGAGGCTACTAACGCCGGGTTAGACTGCTTCGGTAACGTTTTTGCCTTCCCTGAAGACTAACTGCCAGCTGGAGGAACTGATTACATCAGTCAGCTTCATCTTGAGACAAATGTAGGCGAGAGTTAGACTGTTTCGGTAACCCTCCGTCTTTTTCCCCGAAGACAAACCGCAACCCACTTTTCGGTACCAACCAGTAGGGTGGATTTCTTCAATCAAGCTTTTCGCCCCAGTTTCTCTATTGCGGGCGGGTTTGTCAAAGAAAATTAACGTTGGCAGATTGCTACATGTATACTTCGGCCCTTATTGTGATTGTCGATCAGCGATCGTCACGACAACATTTTTCCACTTCCAAGAGAAAGCATCGATCACAAGCGACTACAAGCGACTGTCAAATTGACAAATATCGATCGCAATCGACAATCATAGTTCTCGATCTATCGACAGTTGTCGATCAACGATTAACAATCAACACTCACAATAGGGGCCTTAGTCTTTTTCTGGAACACAATCTGTCACAAAGACTTTCGGTGTGAAGCAGCAAAGATTTAATTTGAAGGTGCGAAAACAAAAAACAGTAAATTGCTTTTATCTCAAAACTACTAAAATGGAGATGCGCCCTTTCTTCTTACGACGGCAGTATTCTCCGATATTTAGTTTTCTACGAGCTGAGAAGGCTGGGCTCCTACAGAAATCGTTGGCAGGAAGGCCCAACCTGAGAGCGTGACTGCCAATAATACAGTGTCCCGTAATGGTACCTACTATCTATATATTTTTAGTGATGCAACATTGGCAAGCATGGGCATGATCTGCCTCATGATCGAGCACGTGGTGCAGTTTGACCACTTTCGATTAGTAGCGCTTATCGCCACTACATTTTTTTTTATTTTTTGTTTTTTGTCGGGTTAGGAAAAACTTTACTGGAGCACTCAGACGGAACTGGTCCATTGTACTACCAAGAAGCAAATCCAGTATTACCCTTTTTACTGGAACTTCTTCAGAGAAAGCCGAAACTGCACTTCAGCGATGCGGAGCTTACAGTAGGTATCATCACTCACCACATTAATCCCCAAAATCTGCCATCTGATCCGAGCGAAGCCAGGACGATATCAAAGGAAATGATCCGAAGTATTGTTGCCCTCTCCACAAGCGTCGCAGAAATTGGTATCACTTAAGATTAGCACAAAAGAGTTGTCCCGTAAGAATGTCAATAAGTTTTCTGCAGTCATTTCTACTGAGAGACAGCAGGACTGCCACAGACTTCTAATTGACTTTAGGGAGCATGCGTTTATCCTGTAGATAGAGCTTTGCCATAAACAATTGTGTTCGATGGAGACCCAATCGTCAATTGAATGCCCGACCAAGGACGCAGGAAGACACAGCACAGGTTCTGGTCCCGAGAAATTATCCTCTGAGCATTGCTTAGCAATGTCATCGGATATCTCATTTCCAGCAACCCCAGTGTGAACTTGGACCCATCAGACAAGAGTCAGTTCAGCCTTGCGACCGAGTTCGAAGAGTTCTTGCATTCCCGAACTATTTTGGAACGGTTAACAGGGTTAAGCAACTTGACTGTCGTTATAGACGCAGATACTCCGACCCCGCCACATATTCTTAGCAATATATTCGGCAGCCATTAGAATAGCATAGATCTCTGCTTAAGAAACAGAGGCACGCTTGCCTAACGAGTAGTGAAGTCTAATGTTGTCGATTTCCTCGAAGACAACAGCACCGGACCCTTGGCTAGTTTTGGAGCCATCCGTAAAAATACGACTACAATCCGAGCCATTCATTTGGACGCTATTGTGTTGTCAACAGCCAGACAGACGGACATGGCTAAATCGATTCAAAATTTGATCCTGATTCTGAATATATGGGGTATCCGGTGGCTCCTTCTTGGCATGAAGGGTATACAAAAAGGGGCATATAAGATTGGTGACAGCTTTTGCAGTAGGAACTTTAAAAACGAAAAATACGCATCAGTCATCCAAGATGTCATAGAGTCTTATCTTGGCTCAAGAAAATCGTGATATCCGTTATATTTTCGGACTGCATATTTTCAGACTACATATTTTCGGACAGCCAAGCAGCTATCAAATCGTTGGATTCGATTTCTATAACTTCACTAGTAGCCCTCGTCTGGCTTTCATCTCTTACTGTCAAAACAATTAAACATTCACCTATTTTTTGGGTCGGCCCGGGCATAGAGACATTTCAGGAAATTGTTTGGCTGAACTCGCCAGAATAGGAACAACTATACCAATTGCTACATGCAAACACAAATTAAAGCTGGATGCTATCGAGAGTGCAAATCTTAGGTGGACAAGTGGTACAACGAATGTCTAGCGATAAAGAATTTGATTTCTCTCAACAGATTGCATATCGGCACTACAATAGGTGTCATTACTGGGCACTGTCTAATAGGAAAACACGCCGTAAGGCTAGGACTTTTTACAAACGACTTTCGCAGAAGCTGTATGGATGAAGAAGTGGGGGAAACTATTTCTCATCTTCTTTGTTCCTTTAGATTTCGCTTAGGATTTAGTAGCTGACGGCCACTTTCAACCAAACCAAGATATCTAAGACTTGTAGAGCAAAAGCACAATAGTGCTCCTCCTCGGAGAGTGTTCGAGTCCAACCCAGAGAAAGAATGGAGTAGAAGAAGACCTCACTCAAGAAGGGGGGCGCCAAATAACTTGCAGAGCGCAGTTAGCCGAAGAAACAAGTGGGCTAACCAATGCACACTTTAATACACTTGCCAACGGTAACCATGATATTGTGCTTGTGGCTCGAGGTTTAAACTCCGCAGCATTGAACATTATTTAACAATATCACAAAAACAATTTCGCTGTGATAAGCTCACATAAAATCTTTCCATTTCCTTTAAAAACGATCATGCGCTTGATTTTTACAAGCAGAATCCTAATCAACTATGTCTGATAGTGCCATAGGATTGCACAAGACTCTCAAGTTGCGGCGATTAGTAGCTACAGATATATCTTAAGGTTAATAGTATGATATTTCGTTTCTACTTTCAACAAATTTTTGTATGTAATTCTAGCAACTGTCTGCATGGAGTTTTTTAATCTCAACTCACTGGCAGAAGACGTTGAACGATACATTTTATTTAAGGTGGAACTGGCCTACTTTAAAGAATTGTTATCCTTTCCCTATTAACATCCATTCAATAAATACATTTTTAAGGAAAATATTTAAAAACACTTACAAAACTCTTCATTCTTTTGTATATTATCCATTCAAACTGCCGCATTAAGTATCTGCACGAACTGAAACGGATTCCTTTGAAAGCAAAGTAACAAGATCCTTGTAGTTTCACTTAGAAAAACATGAAATTTCTTCACTATACGAAATAAAAACAATCGAAAAATATTCAATACGATTTGTCTGGAATAAACGAAACCGAAACGATATAATATACGGTTACGCGAACTTCAGACCAAACGCGCGAAACTTATCTCGCTAAGTATAGATAAAGTACTGGGTACTGCCATATTGGTTTGTTTTCATTTTTAACCATAATTTTGAAGCGATGAATTGTGTTTTTATTTTTTTTTTTCATTTCGCTGTCGGTTTTATTTGCTTTTCGGTTTGCTGGCCTTAGTGAAACGTATCGAGAATGTGTGTGATATCTTTCACGAGATCCTCCTTATCAGTTTATGATGGAGGAAACCTATCTCACACGCACACATCGGAGAGACGAGCGAGATTGTCACTGATTATCTTGGAATAGTACTGAAAGTAATTAATTCATTTAATTTTTTTTTTTATTTCGAATATATGAATATCTCAGATACAGATACATTATGCCGGAGACCCATCTTCGAATGGACTTTTGCTTGATATTTGCGAAAGGAATATGTTTTGCTTTTGATGCTCACAAGGTGGCATACGATAGTGATAATTGGAGCAGAAGGTGATAACTTTTGATCCACTTTTGATAACGATTATTATAATTAGCTTTGGATATAATCTGAAGCCGATTAGGGTTCTGTTTGAACATATAATTCGTTCTGAATTGTGCTGTTGATGTGGCACTGCTGGGTTTACCAAAAACTGATTAAAATTGAAAAGATTTTTTTTTTGTTCAGTCTTCGAGGGCGTATACGTGACATTTTTTTATGGTGAACATTTTGTTGGATAGATTTATTGGTTTTAATAACTTGCGGACCGATAAATATTCACTTCGAGGTGGAATGATAATTCCAGTCCGTAGTGCAGATCTATCCACTGTAATAAAATCACACGTTATTTCGCTTGAAATACCAGAGCAATAAGTGTTCTATATAAATGGACTCCGTATCATCTGTCATCGTATTAACGGAGCATTTGCTTGTTGGGCCGAGGTCTTAGTATGAGCATCATAATTTGATGACAACAATGATTGATCGGACGAATATTTCAGCATGACAAATATATGCTTAAAAAGTTATGTTGTATCGTGGATGCAAAGCTGAAGTCGCTGTCTGTACTTTCCTCAGTTGGTTTATGCCTATTTAAGATTTGGGTCAGTAGGTATGCACTAAGAATGATTTAAACAATCTCGAATGGATCAGACTATTCCCTATCCATTTCATTTCATACTACACAACATCCGTCTGTTTGTTTCTCCATAACTCAAGAACCATTCGTCCGATTTGCATGATTTTTTTTCCTGATTTATAGCTGTACTGCTCAGGCGTAAAAGGGCTGTGGGGAGCAAGGGGGGTCTCAACAACCGTTAGCCATATCAACTTGATACTTTGTGTGCTGATAGAAAGGTCAAAATTATTACATGCCTCATTCATCGTTTTTCAAAATTCGTCCAATAAGAGTTGAAAAAAGGGGGTGGAAACTTTTCTATTTCGACCTCACTACGCTTAATTTGGCATTATACTTATAAATCTATGTAAGTCAACTCAAGATATGCTTTTGTTAGGCAATATACTTCAGCGAGTATTTTGAGCTAAAAATATTCTTTCTGGGCCATCCAGAGGGCGAGATATTTGGCCGAGTGGTTTCTCAAATGCAATTGTGCTTAGGGGTAGTTGTAAATTGCTTTCTAAAAATAGAATAATTATTACTCGCACGACGGGCATTCAGAATGCACTTTGTAGTTACATGCTCCTGAATGGAGTAGTTGCATTTGAAGAAAGAAATGGACATGCATAAAACAAACTACGTAGCTATAAGGGGTTTGTGATGCATAAGTAGGTATGCATAATTGTATATATCTACATATATTTGAGATGGAAAGTGGAACAATTATATGATCGCGTAGTATAAATGCCGGTGTTGACCTCCGACAGCCATGTTTTACACATGGAGTAGGCCCACTAAAAAAACAACATTTATAGTTGACAAAAAGGCATTGCGATAAATGATTGTGTAAGCTTTAAAAAGAGGAAAAAATGAAACGCGCGGCGGGCGGAGCCGCGGGCATGGCTAGTCTAAATATAAGTATAAACCGAGCGTGATTGGAACTATTTCTAACAACTCAGGAGAAGCCAATCCTCTGTATAAATTTTTAACGAAGCATTTGACTTCTTTAACATTTTCGCAATTCCTTAAGGACTCGTATTTGAAAATGTAATTTGCACCTAAGCAAGGTTTAAATGCAAAGGTCTTTGTGTTGTTTTTTTTTAATTTGAATAATGATTGCAACTACTTCAAATCTTCATAAAAACACAGTGTTTGTCTAACATTTGCCAATGTGCCTTCGCATAAAACACTAAACTTCCATTCGAGGAATGCAAATCCACCCCCAAAATTTAAACGATCTCTAGGGGATCATGCAGTTCTTAGAAAGTGAATAATCTAGTAGTTCACCATATAGTGTTCTTAAAGCTAATAGGGTGTATTCAGCAATTTGTTATGCATTATCGCTTACAGATATTGTTATCAATATCGGGAGCTAGGCAACTATCTAATCCGTAACATTCCAGTACAAATCTATAGCTGCCACGTTCATTTCTCAATGAAAGATATTTAGAAAATACACCCTCAATTTTATTTCTGGTGACAATAAAAAAAAACAACAACAACATCATACAATAACTGCAGGAGGTATTGAAGATAGACTCCCCTTAATTGCTTTGCGCCTACTTAATATCCTTAATGTTGCGCCTAAGATTGTGTAATTGTTTGAGCTCAATCGGTTTGATGATTTTAGAGATATAAGATTTTTAATGTATTTTTTTATGGGGGGTGTCACGCCCCTTTTCTCGCTTGCCCGGACAACTTTTCCAATTTTTCTTATTGAAATATTACGAACATTTAAAAAAAAAATTAAATTTGTTTTAGTCAGGAAAAAAAACCAATGAATTGGAAAAGTTCGACTTGTGTAAACATTGTACGAAAAGCGCTAGCTATGTGAAAAACCGTTCTACATCATTGGAGGACAAGGACATCATCGTAAATTTTAGCGAAAATTTAAAAATTTCATATTCTTCCTTTACCAGCATTTGTAGGGCTCGTTGTGTCTCCTTGAATATATTTTTCAAGACAATAATTTCCCCTAAACCCAAGGGTAGAGACACATACCTTTGTCAAAGATGGAACATTTCTTCTGTCAGCACATTACTCACTTGGCTTTCTAATATTTGCACATGATGTGACAGCATTGTTAGCCTAAGGTTCTTTATACACATAAATTTATTTTTTTTTATCTTTAAATGAAAATACGAGCTGTATATCAAAGTCAGAGTAGGTAATTACGCAGAAAGCGAACGACGCTTATCACAATAGCTTTAGCTATATAATAGGTGACATTGTGAAATTGATAAATATTGGAATAGAATGCGAATCGTTGAAATATATCTTTTGCGGGGGTGTTTGGGAAATAAAGAGTCCATTGTATGTGGATTCCCAAAATCTAGTGTGTAGTCGCAGTCAACAGCTGATTTTGCGTTGCCTCGATTTCAACTTTAACGGCTACAGTCATTAATGAGGTTGTTGATTTGTTATAAATCTGTTAATAGCAATCAAGTACGAATCGAGTAGAAATGGAAATTCGATGGGAAATGGTTAATATCCTATATAAAATATAGCGACAGCTTGTTGTTCCCGGTTAGATGAGTCAGAACCAAACAAACTAACTAGCAACCACTTGTTTGGTGTGACTCGATAAGATGCCTACAACATGACATGGACAAAGTGTTTACTTTTGTTTGACAACCATTCGATAAATCATCGATTCACGTGTTGTGTGGTAATTTGGAAGCGATTTAAGTCTATAATAAAACACTCTTGCAGTAACAGTATTATTGATGAGATGTGCTCATTACAATGAAGTTGTGACACATTGGAGGACTTGGGTTTTATTTAAATTTAAGCTGTCTTTGGAACAGACAGACAGACATTGTGGTGGGAGTGATGTCACAACGAAGAAAAGTCGAAATCTTTAGAGGACGTTGTGTCTTACACCGAGCAGAAATATGCATACTGAATTTGTCGGATCTTTTATTGCAATTAGCGATTGTCGATTATATATCAAACTTAGTTGCGACAAAGTATAATTTTTATCAGAAGCTTAATAGTGATGCAAATCCTCTAAATCGCTTAAGCAGCAATCGATTGCATGGCCTAAAAGCCCATGCAAATCATAAAGTGGCCGTATAAGACGTTTACTTTATTCGTGGACGTTTACTCGTTTACGCTTCGGCCCAAAGAGTCTTCGATTCCAACCTGGAGGGACGACGCAGTAGTTGAAGACCTCGCCTTAGGTGGTGCCCATAAGTGGACGGGGACCTCTACCAACTTGGAGTGCGCAACTGGAGGCGGTTGACCAAAGATCGGGCTGACTGGAGAGGCGTGTTGGTTGAGGCCCAGGTCCACCCTGGACTGTAGCGTCATCTAAGTAAGTAAGTAAGTCATTTTATCAAACATTCCAAAACAAATCCTACGATAGGTTGAATGTGATCCATATTTGTTGTGATAAATGTCAATAGCTAGAGTACATTGAGAGATGTGACAGGAGAAGCTGCAATTTCGGCAGCTTGTATCTTGTCTTCCGAGTCCAAGTTTTTAAATTTACAAAATACCGAATAAATTGTCATCCGGTATAATGATACCTATTTGTTTTCTTCTTCTTTTTTATCGCCATAAGGTCAGGATTAACAACATAGCGCTGAGTTACTTGCAGGCAATCCGTGTCACTAAGCGAATTTTGCATTAAAATATTTTTATTTAGGTACCTACACAAAAAATCTGTGAGAAAACAGCTGATGTCGGTTTCAGTAGAAGAAAGTACTAGTTTTCTGCATTTTCTGTAATAGTTTCTGTTCAGTAAATCAACAGTGGAAAAATGTTGTAGAGGTTGTGTAAATTCTTACGCGATGTTTAACTTAACAACCTCTCAGCGGCATTTTAAGGAAATCTAATAAATACGTCTGTTAATGTATATAACCATAAACTAAACTAAACTAAACTAATAACTAATAATATTAACACCACGTAGAAATCGCGAAAAACATTTTTTTTCCAATGACGAACAATACACATCCACAAATTGCAAATGCCCTCTATGTGTCAGAAAAGGAATCTACGATAAATCTGTATAAATGAAAATAAAATGCTGTTCGTTGGCCATCGCATCACTTGAGAATACTAAAATTTTTCGCTAAAATTTACGATGATGTCCTTGTCCTCCAATGATGTAGAACGGTTTTTCATATAGCTAGCGCTTTTCGTACAATGTTCACACAAGTCGAACTTTTCCAATTCATTGGTTTTTTTTAGTATATTTCTGGACCTCTGTCTTGAATTACGCTTCCAGTATAGTTGCAATAAAGTTAGACAACCTTTTGTCATTCATCGCTTAAGCTTCGTTGAAAAGTGTCGGAAAGTATCACATAGTTCATCGGACCCATTCGTAATGCCTGGGGCATGCGTGAGCACAAATAACACGCTACACTTATGAGACAACAGAGGAGCCTAGGGAAATGAAGCCACCCAAAACCAGACCGTCGAAACATGAGATGACATTTGAAACATACGATGAGGGAATAAAAGAGTACGAAGGTAACTGGCGGTGTTCCACAAGAATCGGTCCTAGGTCCCTTTTTTTTTTGGTTTTTTTTTATCGGGGGTTGCTACTATCCGCTGGAGCACTCAGACACAACAACTGGTCCATTGTACTGCCAATGTATGCGAATGTATGTTAGTGCACTTTTAACGCTGATGAGTACCATCGAAGGCCCGAAACGAAACAGAATAAAAACACGGGAAAGCTTCAGGGGCAATACCTAAGACGGTCTGTAAGTTTCAGCTCAATCGATTCGGCGGATTTCGAGATATAAGATTTTGAATTTTTTTTTCTGTATGGACGGTGCCACGCCCCTTTATCTAATTTTGACCAAATAAAGCCTATATGGTGCCCATTGTGAAGGCCTACCTTTTCCAAAAAGACCATACCAGCAACTGCGGTGTAGAGCCGTCCTTTCAGCTTAGGGGGCATTTTTCGGTCACAGAAGATAGCAGATTTTTCCTGCCCTACGCTTATGCGATGATTGATGTCGTAATCAATAATTGCTTCACTATTGACCACAGATACTTACATTTTTCGAAAGTTAAATCTTATGTACGAGGAATTAAGTCCGTCTACCGTTTCTATTTCAAACGATGTAAGATTTGAACTTCCAATAATCCCACAGAAATATTGGAATCAATTTTTCGAAATTAGGCCTCCGAGGAACTAAGGACACAATTAAGCCAGCGTCGCTCGGACTGTATGAGCAACTCGTCGTATCTTCAATGCTATCAATTGATTTACTGGCTGAAGAAATAAAAACGTTAGAAACCGACCGAATCTGAAATGTCCGGGTAAATGATGATAAAAGAAGGTATGAGTAGCAGCAGTAGTTCAAAAAGGCTAAAGACGTCGAATATATTGGCTTAAGCGAATGGATAGCAAGGCTTGCTTCAGCTAAAGAAATCTTCAAATTCGGGACGTTAAAGACTTCTCATTTTTCAAGACAATCCCGGATGGCAGGGCGCTTGGTTCGACGAGCCGTTATCAGATCGCCCGGGATTAAATAAGATGATAGGATACAGTGACTTAATCGTAAGCCCGTAAGTAACATTTCAAAATTCTAGCAGTCTTTAATATTGGCCTCTATCAAGTAAAGATGAGTGTGTATACATTTTTCCTCGAATGAAAAAAAATCTGTCAACGTGTGACACTAAGATTGCAGTTTACTATTACTACCGCCACGAAGACCGATAGGAACATTGTTGCCGCTATAAGCATCGTTTCTATAACCTAACCTATCGTTTTAGGAACTAAGCATTAGTCAGAGAGATTCTATTAAAACCTTCGTGGGAATCAAGAGCCAAGTCTCATACCATTCAACATCAAACAAAGGTTAGTAATCAGGGGTTCCCAATCTTTTTCATACTGCGACGCCCTGGAGAGGTTGAAATATTTTGCGACGCCCTTCGAAAAGCACAGATATGGGAAGCTGATCTTACTGAATATTTACTAAAGGTTTTTTTTAATAAGGACTAGTAGACGTCGTCCCATATTTATGACAAATTTTCATCTAAAAATGCGCCTCATCGCTAAAGATACATTTTTAACTAAAATTGAGGTCCTCTTCCAAACACTCCGAAGCCATGTCAGCGCACAAGCGGCTTTATCTATGTTCATTAACTTTGAGCTCCTGGATTAGTTGGATCTTGTACTGCCGTAAGCCCAAATCCCGATGCATAATTCGCCAAGTTGGACCTGCGAAAGGCCGTTTTCTTATGCACGTCGAATTGACTGCCTCGAGTTCTCCAGTATACTCTCATGGACCACGGCAATGCTCCCGACAAATCTCGCTGGCAACGATCCATACCAATTGAAAACAATTATTTAATTTTTAGTGCCAGGCAAATAAACGAGTGACAGCTACGAAGCAAGTCTGACCGGAAATGCGTTAAACACAAACGCGCTTAATCTTCGACTATTGGATTTCGCTTCGACCTTGCTTGCGACGCCGTTAGAATAGCGCAATGACGCACGCCCCAGGGCGTCGCGACGCACAGTTAGGGTACTCCTGGGTTAGTTCAAACCTTTCATTAGTACAAAATAGATTCTGAAAAATCTCCACATCTCCACACGAACTTGAACCTCAACTCTTTGTTTACTAAAATCTATTACTCCCAAAACAAAAACCCACTGCCATAATTCTTTCACTCCCAAACTCATCCAAGAGGCCTTCACATATACGTCTAAGCGAAGACCGTGAGTATTATTAAATCGCACTCTGTCCATCATCGTTAGTGCTAATTTCCAAACAAAATTCCATTCAATTAACATCTCAATTGCACAAACCAATTAAGGCCCTCCCCACACACAGCGTTGTCTGCACGAACAAGCCATAGCTATAGCCGGCCGGCAATTCGAACAGACCGCCATAATTAATTTGTTAATTTTCTTCGCAAACTTAAATTGTGTGGGAGAAACTTTGCTGCCCATAGGTACAATATTGTAATTAATTAAAAATTCGTTTAAAAAAAAAAACTCACCTTTAAGTTCCGCTTCGGTGAATGGTTTCTTTTTCACCGACTGCAATGAGAACAAAAATATTTGCTTTATTAATAAAGTTTAATTTAAAAAAATAATAATCCACCCCAAGTATGCAGGTAGGTACTTAAAAATAATATTGGACCAAGTATTTACCTTTGTGGCACGTTTCCCCAGCAACGCTGTTCCCAGCATCTGTGAAATAGAAAATCGAAAAATTCAATTGGAGTGACAAATTGTTGGTAAGGAAAGTTTTTTCTATAAATAAAATTTGAACTATATTGCACATCGAGTGGCCAAGATGAAGCAAGTGCATCGACTCTCTCGGTGTCGAGGTGTCAAGCGGTTATTTTTGAATCGTCATCCATTCGATCACTGACAAGTTTTAAATAATTTCATTTGTCTTTTTGGGAAATTGTTGTAAAATTTATAGTTTTTTCCCCCTTTGAACCGCCGGCCGCACCATCTGGGTGTTGGTTGGTTCAAAAATACTATTTCTGTCAGTTTTTGAACTCACAGCGAAATTTCGCAGATGAATTTAAAGAACAAAAAATTGCTGTCGTTAATCGAAATTAAATGAATGTAATGGGACAGAAGAGATTAGTTTTATTGTTAAGTTTCGAGTGCATCTGCTACAGACTATGTCCCGCAGGAATATTTTTTTTTAATCAGTTTTGGCACCTAGAACATTACGAAAATACACGTTTATTTAATGCCTGATGACAGGCGATGATATTAAGACTTAATTAAAAAAAAAAGATGAAAGCGAAGCAGAAAAGTAATAAATTTAGTGTTCTTAAATTTAGCCGATTTAATTTTATTGTCTTAAATAATTTAGAGATTGTATCGGTGTTGGGAAATACCTTTATTTATGTGTTAACATGTGGGGGGGATAACATTTCTGGCAAACACTCGAGATTATAATTTAACCTGGAGAGAACTCCTTAATGCAGATATTCGGAGGTCGGAGACGGCATACAATTGTAGGTTACTTTCATTTTTTAACAAAAAAAGCTAGACTTCCTGTACCCAGGCAGAGACCCTTTTGTAGAGATCAAATTAATGCACCTAATGAGATTTTCGAAAATACTTCTATCAACACCGACAAAAGACAGTCAGGATTACAACCATTTGTCAACGGACTGATTGAACCCTATGAATGCGGTTTTAGGCCGGGTAAGTCCAAAACCGATCAAATATTCACACAACGGTAGATCCTGAAAAAAAACTTAAGAAGTCCAAATCGATACCCACCACCTGTTTATCGACTTTAAGGCCGCATATGACAGCATTTATAGGGACGAGTTATATAGAGCCATGTCTAGTTTTGGCATCACTGCCAAACTCGTGGAGAACGCTCGCTGTTCCATAAAGGTCGGAAACAATTTCACCGAGACCTTTGATGTCAAAAAACGATTTAGATCATGTGATGCGCTGTCATGTGACTTTTTTCAACATCATACATGAGACAATTGTGCGAAACTCGAAAGCCAACACCAGTGGCACAATTTTCCAAAAGTCTGTGCAAACATTTCCATACTCTGACAATATTGACATCATTGGCAGAACGCAACGAGCTGTCAATGGCACGTTTACAAGTATTAGCACCGAAGCGGCAAAAATTGGCTTAGTGGTTAATGAGGGCAGAACAAAAAAGATGCTGTCAACAAGAAAGGATACACAACATCTACGAATCGGACAGAACGTCACGATAGGCAGCTACAATTCTGAGGTAGTTCGGGAGTTTGCCTACCTCAGCTTCGTTATTAACTCTGAAAATGGCATCACATCAGAAATCAAGCGAAGAATTACACTTGCCAACCGCTGTTACTTCGGCCTAAGAAGGCAATTCATTAGTAAGGCCTTGTCGAAAAACACCAAGGAGACTATCTATATATAAGACCCTCATCATTGCTCTATTTTGCAGAAGAATGGACGTTAGCAAAGAAGATCTCCTTGGTCACTTCTAACGCAAAATTCTTCGAGTGATTTTCGGTCCCATTTGCGTTGAGAGACTTTGGAGATGTAACAGCGAACTCAACGAGCTGTAGGTAGAGCGACATCGACCTGGTCAGAAAAGTTGGAATCAGTCGACTAAGATGGCTAGGACATGTAGAGCGAATGGAATGTCGTACTTCCAGAAGACCTTTCCTTCTTGCAGGCGACCGAACAATATGGCGATTTTAGAACAGTAGCTTTAGATATCTCAAAAGGTTTTTGATCACTTCTGGCATAGAGGCCTACTAAGCAAATTTGCCTCTTATAGATTAGCAATGGATGTAAGGCTTTCTTCTGGGTAGTTGAATACAAGTTGTATGTAGTAAGCGATGTGCCCCAAGGATCTATACTTTCGCCAACTCTATATTTCTTCTCCATATCCCGCTGGGACTTAATGTCTTCCTTCTCGACCTGTGTGCCCGTAGTTAGTTTAAAGTGGCTCTCGGTGAGAGAAACACTTACGACGCTGGTCGGTCCATTGTTCATACTGGGATTTGTTGAGCTGTTCCTTTTCTGGCTACTCATGCAAACCATTTGCTACCGGCTGTAAAGCTAAGAATGTTAGCGACGCGCGGTGGAATTACCTAGATCCCTGAGAAAATAGTTTCCTAAGTGGGCCTTTCTTAAATTGTCCAGGGCAAAGCAACTGCAAAGAAAGTGAATGACGGACTCGTCCTCCTCTTTATCTCTGCAGCTTCTGGAGAAGTCTTTGTATGGCAGAATGAGCCGTTGCGCGTATCTACCTACCAGCAGAGGGTGAGGTTGTACAGTCCAGCAATCTCGTTAAGAGATACGCGGCAATCTTTCACCGTCTTAAATCTTATTTCTCTGGATATTGGGGATTTGATTGCAGCTTGGCTATCACTTTATCTCTTTGTGATGCCGAATTAATTGACAGCCACGATGTCGCTTGACGAATAGCTGTAATTTCAGCTTGGAAGACACAACACTACAATGTTTAGAAAGAAAGAAGGAGAGGTTCAGATTCACAGTCTGTCAATATTGCAGGGATTTGTGTAGGACCTTTTGTGATTCCCATTGGTTTCTGTCAGGTATTTCATGGGTGAAGCCTTTTTCGAAGTTGATTTTCGTAGGCAGGTAATCTGTCATAATGGGGACGGAGATGTAGAAGGATGCTGGCGTGTCCTGTCCAGTCGGTTGCCCTCTCCAGTGTTTTCCTTCCCTTAATTTGATTGCCACGTTTGTAGCGTATTCTTTACTGACGATGCCTGGTGGAAGTAAGTTAAGCATGGTTTGTAGAGCGGCGACGGCGTTTGGAGATGTCCTCAATGCGCCCGTGATTCACAAGAATGATAAGCGCTGAAGCTTCTCCAAAACCTTTAGATTGGAACTGAATTGCAGTATAGAATAATCGGTCTTATAATCGCAGTATAAAGCCAGCGCATTTTATTGGGTTGAAGGCCTCATCTAGAGCCAACAGCCCTTTTACAGGAGTATAGAGCTAATAGGGATTTCCCAGCGCATTCGTTAACACTTTCTCTCCATAAAAGCTTGCTGTCCCGCCTCAGCACCAAATATTTAGCGCTTCTAACGAACTCGAATGGAGTCCCATTGAGCTTGGGGTGAGTGACAGAGGGTAGCTTGACCTTTCTGGTGTGTCCGTAAATGCAACTACATCAGTCAAAGATGTGAGCACATTAGTTATCTCAATAAAGATCTGGACAAAATCTTGAAGTGGGGTGGCGTATCATACTTTCGCTTCCAATTGTTAATGAATATCAGGGTTTTTAAGGCAACGAAGTTCGACTTGGATGGTAATTCCAATATTACATCGAATCAAATTTTTATTTTTTAATACTTGAAATTATTCAAAGTATGTAAAAAATTTTAAAAAATTTGTCGAACAATAATTGCAAGCAATTAAACAAATAAGAATCGTTGCAATTGCTTATCATAAAGGTTAAGTTGGCTCGACTAGGTATAGAAAATCTCGTTAAATGGTATATGCCGTAATTTTTCAATTAAAAATTATATTGTCGTCTGTCAACAAATAAAAATAAATATAGACACAAATTTGACAGGAACCAAGCAATTTAATTTCCAGTTTTTGGGTTGACTTTCTCTCTAAAAACAATAATTTTTATTTTCAAATAAGTATATCTATGTTTGTTCTTTCGTCTATAGAGATAATCTCTATCTGTAAATATTTTGGCAACAATTTTTATTCTGACGCGACTTTATTTATTTTAGTTTTAGCTTTTTTCATTTCGAACAACTGGCACACTGGCAGTTTGGCAAGCTATTTTCGAACAATTTACCCACGATTTGCATAAACTTTTGACATAAATAATCAAAACATCAGCCTTTGGGGGTTGCACTTTAACTGAAAACAATCGATTTATTTTTGGCATATCTGTCTGATCTGTAAATAGCGTGCAAAAGATCTATTGCTCGCTAAGACTGAGGATTTATTTTTTTTTTTTTTTGTACATCTGCAGTTGTAAATAAATTTTAAGAGATAAAAATAATGCGCACTCAGTTGAAATCTGTAAGCAATTTATTTCTAAAAAAAAACAGAAAACAAAAATTTAAGGTGATTGCCATCAGGAGGACATTCAAAAGATTCTCATCAATAGTAAAAAAATGTAAGGAAAATATTTGGAATTGTTTGTCATATTGTAATAAAAATGCAGACAATTGAGGGCTTATTCGACTATTCGGGTGAGTTTTACAAGTACCTACATACACTATTCGAAAAAAAAGGAATAGGTCAGTGAATATTATTTTAGGCGCCAGCAATTATAGATTTGATGTTAGAGCGGGATCTCCTATTATTCGAATAGCTCATCTCTGTATGCAGGTTAAGTGAATGCTTTAGGGCCGAGTTTTATTATGTTAGAGATATGCGAGGCCTAGTCTAACCTGTGTTTTATAGAAAAGGAGGAGTTGTTTCAGCCTGAAGTACCGCTATGCTCTAAATAGGTAGCTCTGAGTACGCTAATCTTTCGATAATTGATAAATGGTTTCTCCATGTTATTCCCGAATGGGAGTCAAGAAGGTGCATGGATTTTGACACCACAACGATTTTTGTCAGCTCAACCAGGTATTTTCAGCAAACTTGTTCATTGATTTCTAGCCAGACCTAAATAAATACCTCTCCCGGGAAAGGCAAACCTATAACGCTTCATCAGCGCCCCGAGATGCTTGCAGATGTATGTTAGCTCTGCAGGAAGCGAGTTCCAAAGTTTGCTTGTCCTGTAACAGAAGGAGTTTTGGAAAGATGATGTCCTCGCGGTTGTCAAGTGTACTGTATGGTCATGAGCATTAGCAGCCTGTCTTGTGGGGCGCCCAAAAGTTTCATTTCGAGGGATAATGTCTTTGAGTTCCTCGGAATATTTACCATGGAAGCAAGTACCTATACAGAACAAGCAAAGGTCAGCGACTTGTCTTCTGTGCACCAATGGTTGCAGATTCGATGTGAGTGTAGGGTCTTCAATAAGTCGAACTTCAATAAGTCGTCTCTGTATGCTGTCAAGTAGATTAAGTGAATGTTTTGGGGGCGAGCTCCATATATGGGAGCAATAATCCAGGCCTGGTCTAACCTGTGCTTTGTAGAGAAGGAGAAGTTGCTTGGGGCTAAAGTACCTCTTTGCTCTAAATAGGTAGCTCAACTTAGCGGACGCCGATCTTGCGATATAGGATATGTGGTCCTGCCATGTGATTCCTGAATTGACTGTGACTCCTAGAAGGTGCATTGAGTCATTGGGATGGATTGGATGGTCATCCATTTGGATCTGAGGAACTGTTGATGCATTTTTCCTGGAAAATGTTGTGAGCTGTGTCTTGTTTCCATTAAATACAACCAAGTTGTCTTTTCCCCACTTCAAGATTTTGTCCAGATCACCATTTAGAGAACTAAGTTTTTCACATCTCTGACTGTGTGATGTAGCCGCATTCACAGGCCCACTGTTCGAGATAGAGGATATAAGAGTGCTGTCATCAGCAAAGCTGTAGATGTTATTATTTGTCGATCCAAGCAAATCGTTGATGTGGAGAAGAAATAGAGTTGGGGAAAGAATAGATCCTTGGGGCACTCCTGCATTTATAGCAAACGGATTAGATGGAAATATATATTAACCCTAGCAACAAACTTGTGGGTACCATATAGAAATTAATTTGAATGACCTGATAGAAGTAGTTAATGTAAAAGGAGAATAAGTTCCAATTCATAAAAACCTTACACTTAAGAAATACAAAACTTTGACGCATATTCTTCTCACCTGAGCACGTCTAATCTATTGTCGGAAATTTGCATCTTCGTAAATTATATTCGCATTTTGTGCTTCCACATGCGTTTTGGCGAATCGTAGTCGATTCTTCTTCGTGCGTTTGCCGCGACGTTGACGAACTTTATGCGAAACATGTACCAGTTGGAGTTCTCGCGGATAAATGGAAAAAGTCCTTTCGGGGAATTCAAAGCGAACGCAACGTTGGTCCCATAGTTTGTTGGGATGATTTATTGAACTGAGGTAGTGAAACTCAATCTTTACGGCTTCTTACATGATCGGCCAGAAAGAAATTCTATTGCTATTTGCGAATTTGGGTGTCCTACCTCGTTGAGAGGTTTTGGTGGTGAATGAGGCAGTCAAATCTTATATAAGTTTGTATCTCTTGGTTGCGGCTTAGTCTTTGGGTCAAGCTGGAGGGCGATCGTAACAGTTTTCGCCCTGCCTATTACCTCTGACACGGCCATCACTAAGAATTTACTTACTGACAAAGAATTCACAAAACAATTGGAAATATGTAGCTGAATTGTGAAACAAAATGTCACTTTGTCTTTAATTGACAGTGAAAATTAATTGGCATCATGTTGAATTGTTTGTCAATGAATAACATATTTTGATATTCAAGGTAGGTACTCCAATCTTTTGGCAGATTCCACCTCTTTTTGCATAAATGGCCGCGTTCCATTGAGATGTAGCCCACAATATCCATAATAGAGGAACACTGTCGCTTGATCTCTAGCGCCAGCCGCAAAGTGACGTTTGATTGTGGTTATTTTGTGTTCTAACAATTTTAAGATTGGACGTATACCATTATTTAAAAAAGTTTGTAAACAAAATTGAAGTTTGAATTGATGGTCTACACGTCAGAGCAATCGAAATGTCAAATTGCGCTCTCCCGTGCTCTCCAATAACCCAATAGAAATGCCAAAACTGACTTTTCCGGGCACATGTTGACACAAATATACGTCAACTTAGTATTAAGTCGAAAAATTCTTGTCGGTGCTGCGGACATAGAAGTCAACTGATAAAATTAAGCCCAATGAAAACTCAGCAACATAAAGATATAGAGCTGTCAGACTTACTAAACTACATTCTTGAACGCCCTCAAGTTTGTTTGTTTTGTTTTGGCAAAACATTATTTTTTTTTTTTTTTTCAATCTAGCAGTCAATTTTGCGCTGGATTAAAAAATTTCCCTGAAAATGATAATATCTTACAATGCTGAAATGTCAGTTTTCTTTTATATGACATACCTACCGCAAATTATCTAGCGGTCAATGGAACGCTGCCAATAATGTCTTTTTTTATAGTTTAACCTTTGTAAAATAAATTCGAAGTTAGTTCTCCTCATTTCATACGCATTTTGCGGCTAAAAATGTTTGGCTTTCTTCGTCTTCTGCCTGCAGCTCCAACTCAGTTTCGATCAACAAAACACACGAAGGAAATTGTTATGTCAATGAACTGACAAATGATTTTTTCTCAATAATTGAAATGATCTGAAACTGATATCGTTCAAAGACATAAGCAATAGCTGTCAAACTTTGTCAATGAAAGGACATATGGGAACCCACCTTTATAATAATTATTTTCTTCCCAAGAAAAATATACCAAGTTTTTTATTGGAAAACAATGCCTAGAAAAATGTTCATTGCCGTTCTAGTTGTCAGTTGTAAGAAGTTGTTTCTTTTAGTCTAATACAGATGTCGTCTTGGTTTTCTGTCATTGCTGTCACAGCGGGGCACCTTTACATGTTTTTTAATTTTTTTAAGCTCCTTATTAAATTACAAACGTACAATTTTCTTGTTTTATGTGCTTCTAATGCATCTCATAATATTAACAGACATTTGTGCAAAGTCACAAAGTAACCAAATGTCATTGTAGCAAAACTCAAACGAAAACATGCAATTTTCTCGTTTATTACTTTATTATGGACCATTGCGTTCGGTTCAGTCATTGACCTCTCTTGCCACGATATCACATCGTAAAAACAATTCTATTCTAAAAACACTTTTATTACAAAAACGTCTATAACCTCTACAAAAGTATATAAGAAGAACAGCTATAAAATTCCATTTATCGTAAAAAAGTAATGATACGCTTGCATATAGCAAAATATTTACGTCGGATTTTATAGGTCAAAGATTAATTTGCTCTAAAATACGTAACAGCCATTTATATCAATGTGGCTAACAAAAAAAAAAAAATATTTATTTTTTCTACAGTAATTGTTACAACATTTACCAAATAAACTAAGTGCGATAATTGACACAAGACAGTGTCTCGTAAGTCACTGTGTAGGTGGCGGAGGTTCCCGCATTTAATTGTGTTTCCTAGAATGTGTGTCAATAAATTGTTTATTCTCTGACACTGCGCTGGTGAGTTTTTCCAAAACACCAGCCTTTTTGTTTTACTACACTCGTAAAAGCTGATTACAGATGACTCCTCCGCGAAGGGAAAATGTGTCTAGAATTTTAAATGGAAAGTCGTTCGTGGAAGCTCATTTCCATGAAGTATACTATGACAATGTTTTCGGCTGTGCACAGTGCAGCAGTGTGGTGTATATTCTTGAAGAATAATAATTGGAATTTGTTGCAAAATAAGAATAAGGTAAACATAATATTCTACGGGGATATAATGACCTCGTCATTGTACAGAATTGGTAATGATCCGGAAATTAACATTTCAGATAATAAAGGTCTTTTGTTGCTGCCGGATTATAAACAGATTTCGAGTTGATTTGTGTCGGCGATAATTTATTTAGTGAATTGTTTTCATTTTAGATTAATTGTTATACTTGCAAGTGGGATGAGTAATTGCGAAGCGCGCGACAAATGTATACGTGAGAAGGTCAGAAAACGTCGGAATGGAATGTCAACAAACATCGATCGTATTGTAGATCTCGGCTACAATGGTATGTAAGTGTAGTTCCTTCACTGGTAGAGAGGGATAGGCCAGAGGTAAAACGTTAACATTTTATAGGTTATAGCGATATTTTACTGTCAAACGCTACCCACTAACAGTGCACCTGCTTTTCCATCATGAGCTAAAGGTATACGGACGAATTGTCGAAATAGACCCTGGCCAATGACCAGTTTCTCACAGCAATTCGTGTGTTTTAAGTTTTGGTTTTTGTACGAATGAAATACTTATTCATATTTATATTTGCAAACGCTATCCGAACGGTTGAACTGAGAAGCTTTCTCTGAACATTTATACTCTCGGATGTTTGTCAGACGATCACAAGAGGTTGCAACTTGCAAGTTAACCATTTTTGTGCAGGATGACAATGGAAAATGCATGCTGCACCATCAAGGTCGGTAAAGAACTCACCGAGACCTTCATTGTCTAAAAAGAGTTTAGACAAAGCGATGTGGTGTCATGTTACTTCTTCAACACGAGAGGCACTTTCTTTCAAAGTCCGTCCATCTACTCGTCTACGCCGAAGACATTGACATAATCGACTGAACACAGAGCCCTCTCTCGAAAGTGGCCCTTTATAAGACCTTAATCATCTAAGTCCTCTAGGTGAACTCTATCAAAAGCGGATGAGGTTACTCTTCGTTGCTTCGAGAGGAAAATTCTTCGAGTAATTTTCGGTCCCGTCTACATAGATGGTGAATAGAGGCGGAGATACAACAACGAACTGTACGGCCTGTCGCTGTACATCGACCTAGCCAGAAGAGTGAAGATCCAACTGATGTGGCTGTAGAGCGAGACCGTGACTCAGGTGGCACGCAAGTGCAAGGGGACCTTAACCATCTTAGCGTGCGAAACTGGAGACAGCTGGCCAAAGATCGTTCTGGCTAGAGATGCTTTTTGGTTGAGGCCCAGGTTCACCCCGGACTGTAGCGCCACCTTAAGTAAGTAAATACGTAAGGGTCGAATCTAAGACGCTTCGCTTGTAATCCAGCACTGTAATCACTGGCAACCATTCCATTTCTTTGCCAATTTCCTTGCTCACTATAAGCGAGCAGCACCTTGATCAACATGGGCGAATTGCCAATGAAAGGTTTGACATATTCGGATTCATAGTCGTCTTCAACGATAACTCTAAAGAACCATTTTTTACGTAGTCTGGGTAACTGAAAGGCTTCCAGAGTTTTTGGGGATATATTGATAAATGATAGTATTGGCTTGACAGAATTAAATTTATGGTGGGGTGATAAGCTTGCTTGATAACCACGAGGGACTCGAAGAGTTAAAAACTGATTACTTAGAAATTCTATTATAGAACTAGCGCTAACATTTTCTCGACAACTGGCCAGAGTGGAGATTGGCTTTCATAGCACCGCCGTTAAAATCGACTATGTAATCTTCTGAAGAACTTAGAGATATTGTCAGCGACATTACGTCACTCAGTTACAATATTAGACACCGTTATCTGAGTGCTACATAAACCAATCACGCGCTGATGAGTGCAATAGGCCCCATATCAGTCTGAAATCTCGCCTAATCTCTCCTTTTTACAAATTGTGGGAAACAATTTGTAGTGTGCGAGGGATCCCAGGTTCGTTCCCCGACTGACAAACATCCGAGAGTATGACTGCCCTGAAAAATCTTCTCAATTCAGCCGTTCGGACTCGGCATAAAATTGTAGGTCCCTTCCATTCGTCCCAAAAATAGAAACTCACACAAACGAATGGTTGCGAGAAGCTAGGCCTAGGGTGTCTACCCGCCTGTTGCGCCACCTATTTATTTTTTTTTTTATATAAAGCACAGGTTAGATCAGGCCTTGAATATTGCTGCCATATATGGACCTCGGCGAACCATGAGAATTTCGTAACGAAATACCTTGAAATACTGCAATACTACTGAAACACAAGGAACGACTGAGATTAACGACAAAAACGGACGATCAAAAGATCGTAAAAACATCAAAAGAAGATCCATTCAAGTCTGCAAGGATTATTGCTGCGAAAAAGGCCATCAATGTTACTTCTTGGTCTATTCGTCATAGATTGGTAGCAGCTAAGTTGCGTAGACGAGAAGCTCGCAAGGTTCCTCTTCTCCGCAAACAAAATTTGCAAATGAGGAAACTTTTTGCGGAAACAAACCGCACATGATATGGAACAGTGAATATTCGCGAAAACTAAAAATACATACAAAAATGCAGACATAAGATGGTCACATATAGAAGGCCACAGAATCTCAAGGGCTTTGTGGCCTGAGAGAAATCGGAAAAAGTCTGTAGAATTGTTAAAGCTCAGCCAGATCTATTACATATAATTTAACTGTTTATTTGGCTGTTAAAAACTCGAAAACTACTGGACAGATTTCGATGAAACTTTTTTTTAAATATTTCTTAAGACTGTGAGACTGCTATAGGCTACGTCGTTTATAGTCACGTCCTTAGGAACAGAGCCAAAATGTATTTTTTTAAGTGAAAATATATGCATTGCTACAAATGGATGTTTATACTTTTCCGATCATGCGACACGACAAACAAAAATAAGAATGTCAAGCTATTGCTCGGAATAGAAGGAAACACTTTGGAAGGTAGATAATTCTTCGACAATTTTGAGAAGGTTGGCCTCTCAGCAAACAATTTTAAACCATTTTTAGGTACTGTAAGGAAATTAAGTGTTTGGGCGAATTGATTTAGGTTTTGACCGTAATGGTTTCCCAGGGATGGCGATGGGCCCATAATATGGTGCCTAGTCTACTGTGACGAGGTTACAACCTAACCTAACCTGTGGACCTCGGCCCTTAAAAATGTACTTTACCTGCATACAGAGAAAAAGAGTTTGACTAAAAGTAATAATATCAACAACTAGTGCACAGAAAACTTGTCGCTGACATGACAAAAGGCTTAAAGAGCTACTAGCCACTGTTTTGCATCAAATATCTGTGGAAAAAGATTAGTTACCATGTTAAAATATTGAACTTGTGCTATTATATTGATGTACGCTTGATGAGGCATCTAGGAAAAGCTGTGTATGTCTAGTGATATTTAGGTTAGGTTAACGGGTTGACAAGGCAGGGTATATCCTGCTGTGCCACACTTAGGTCCTTGTGGACCCATTGTGATGCCGTTTTTGATGGGGGTTAACCGGTGATGTTGGAATGGTTAGCCTCATGACCCTTCTTCTAGCGATTACTCGACGCTGTCCAGCCATCCTGATATCCTCAAACACCTGTAAAGATCAGAAAGTTCTTGTAGGTCATGGAAGTAATGACTTCCAAGTGTTCTGTTCCTCAAGTGACAGAGGCTCGGGCAGTGACAGAGGTAGTGAGGTGTGTCCTCATGAACCTCTTCGTCTCCGCTGCCTCTACATATATCGTCATCTTTGAGACTTGGTTTTATTGTATGATTTCTTAGGAAGTTATGACCCGTTGGAGAACCTACCAATTTAGGCAGCGATGACCTGTCGAACTGTAGAAGTTTGATTGTCCGGCTTTCGTGATGCTTCGCAGGTAGATGGTCCCTTCCTAGTGATATTAGGTATGCAAACGTTTAGCCTAAATTCAGAAAAAGGCCTTAATTTGGAAATGCCTTTTTATTTTCTCAAGACTGCATTTGACTGGCCCTATTTTCCAATTTGATTGCCAAAATAGTTATCCAGAAATTCACACAAATCATCAGCGCTCACTTTCTTTTCATCTCATATGCTTCACAATAAATTTCAATTCTCTATAAATCGCATACTAATCCGTATTTTCGTTGTTCCCACTCATATCGTTGAGGCATTTTTTTCACAAATTTGACTACGTGACTAGCGTTGCAGTATCCGAAATATACATGTCACAATACTGTCCTCCCTCCAATCCAATCACTTAATGCCCCATTAGATAGACTACGCATTCAGACTATCCATTCATCATGTGGACAGAAAGACACAAATTATTTGACACGATTATGCCGAAAGCGCATTAAAGAAACACAATGTTCCGTTCAGTTCTAAAAATATCCCAAAAAAAAATTCCTGCAGCTGAATAAATAGTTGACAGATCAAAAATTATTTAAAAAAAAAAAAATAAAACAACACTTGCTCCATCTTTGCGACACTAAACTCTGGACCAGGTGTTGAAGCAAAAACACGTTAGAATCTAGTTGAAAAGAAGTAGAATCTAACACTTACCTTAAGTTGTTGGCGTAATCCACTCATTGGGCTCATTCAAATAGTTTAACCTTAAGAAGAGAATTAAATGTCAGCAATAAACACCACACACGCAATTAATAAGCCGTCAGTTTTAAAAAAAAACAACTGTAAACTCAGCTGTAAAAATTAAATTGTTTAAAACGTCACCACTGCACTTCCGCACGTCACTCTTCAATATCTTTATTGTTTACAATAGTATTCTCAATGCAAAATTGTTGATCTAATCAAAAAACTAAAATTTTTGATCTCAAAAAAAAAAATTCTCACTAAACGACCCGTAATCACACCCCTAAATTGCAACGCCACCACTCATCAATATATTATAAACTCAAACTATCTTTCTATCTAAATAGTAATCTCCGAAAATTGTGTATAGGAAAGCTCCGCTAAATATTGAGTTTGATCTACGACTGAGGCATCGAAGAACCGATCGTTTGTTATGGCTGACGACTACGACGACAACGACGACGCCACCATATGTTGTGTAGCTGATTGTAGACGCTGCTGGGGCACCGAAGGAGATTCATATACAACCAGCAAAAGCACCAGCACACTAGCTACGTATTGAAAACAAAATCAACCAAAAAAAAAACACAAAAAGTCATCAAACCCGCAAAACTGGCAAAAATTTAGTACCGGGAAAGAGAACGAATAAATCTATCTATACCCTGCAGCGCGCTGTGCTTAATATACTCGGCGGACGACAGTCGACTACAAAACAATTGTCAGATGCCGATATTCACTTTGGATGGGAAAATTTACACATGTAAATTTTTGAATTTACATATGAAAATAAATCTACACCCTATGCGCGTTTAAAAGGCCAGCATAATGATCATCATGGACTGTCATAATGAAGCAGTGTTTTGTTCATTTTAGAAATAGAATCGAAACGTGTATTTTTAAATTTAAATTTATTTACTTGATATACTCTACCTGGCGGTGAGGAATTATGCCGCCTCTACGAGTATGTGTAGGTTTGTTTATATTGTGCGATTTTAAAATTTAGGGAAAGTTAATATTTTATGGCGAAGCTGACGGTTCAATTCTATTTCAGAGATAATATTAGTTTAATGTTTGAAAAATACTTTACAAAAATATTTCCCAAGCCAAAGGAACAAATAGTTTTATTTTGTTTGGTGATTAAAATCAAAACCCAAACAGCAGTCCCAATCACATGTTTTGTATATCTCGTGGATCATAACAAAGTCGAAAATTGTTTGCGGAAACGTACTGTCAAATGGACCAGAAGGCCACGGATCGACATTGATAAAGAGAAGGACATATGCTGGCAACAATAATAATCAATCAAATGACGTAGAAAATTTTGCTATTGTGACCTACAAAATATTTGAGGTTAACAGTGATTACAATAAGACCCATAATATTTGGCAGTTAAATAAGGGTTGGAAATTGAAAGAAAGTGCAGGATAGTGTGCAGTAATTTCCCCCGATAACCTTAAATCCCAATAACTTGATAGCATGGATGAGACCCTCACCTTCGCTCTCAATAAAGCAACGACTTCAACCCAGAGGTAAGAAGAAGCCGCATTGATGGAACGCAGGGCTAGGTCCTCTTAGAACTAATAGAAAACTATACATATAATAAAACTGTAGGAATTTTCTTTGGCCGTTAAAAACTCAAAAACTACTAGACAGATTTCGATGAAACTTTTCTTAAAATGTTCCTTGGTATTGTGAGACTGCTATAGGCTATGCCGTTTATAGCCACGTCCTTAGGAATAGTTTTTAGCCAAAATGTATTTTTTGAAGTGAAAATATATACATACACATATACCTTGCTACAAATGGATGTTTATACTTTTGCGATCGTGCGACAGGAGAAACGAAAACAAAACAAGACTAGCATACGTGTACCTCGCATTCGAAAAGGGTTGATTTGTTTTCCCAGTGAGTGCTATGGTCAGTTGTATATGTAGGTATGTATCTTTATGATCGTATGGGCGATGCCGGATGGGGATGTGGTGCGTGCTGCTGTTAACAGTGTAGGTTTGAATTGGGGTAGGTAGTTACTTGGATTCCATAGGAAGAGGGAAACAAAGGAAAGGAAATGCAGTATTATAAATAAGTAGCAAGATCTAGGAGAGTGAGGAATTTTCTTTTTCTCCTAAAAGCGCGAAAACTACTGGACAGATTTCAATGAAACACTCAATGTGAAGTTTTAAATGAACCAAATATACTTTTGTGCAAGCGGACAAGGCGAGCACGAGTCCAGCTATTATTCAATAATCCCAAAAGTACGAGAAACGCGTTAGACTGGGACTTGTACAAGACATCGCTAAACATGTACAAAAAAGAATTGAGAAAAGCTAAACGCAATTCTTGGAGACTCTTTTGTGATAAAATAGAAGAAGCCTCTGAGGCCTCAAGGCTAAGGAAAATGCCCTCCACTAATCCAGTAACACCCAGCTCCCTCAAAAAAGACGATGGGTCCTGGACGACCCTCAGCGAAGATTCGCTCAATCTACTGCTTGATACTCATTTCCCAGGCAGCTCCCATGTGGTTAACAACTCGACAACTTTAATAGTCCATCGGAACCAATAACCATCCCTTCAAATATAATTATACACAAAGTAAACTAAACTGGACAATCCACCAGCTTCAAACCATATAAATCCGCGGGACCTGCTGAATTGCAGAGGTCATCGGACATACTCTTGCCGATTCTTCAGACAATCTTGAAAAGTTGTCTTGAACTGGACCTGATATATACCCCAAAGATATGGAGAAAAGTTAAAGTTGTCTTCATACCCAAAACAGGTAAATGCTTCCACACGAATTTCAAACCTATTAGTTTATCATCGTTCCTTTTACGCAACAGTATCAATAAAAAACTACAGTCATCGGCCCAGCATGCATACTGCAAAGGTTAATCAGTGGAGACGGCATTACACACACTACGTAATATCAATTACTCCCTGTTCCATAAGGAGTACACAACATCAATACATCAGCGATAGCAGATGCTCTTTCAGTTCTGAATGTCGACAGCTTACTTTGCGAACTGATTAATCGAATGCTCAATGGTTGGATTATCAACTCAAAGCTGGGTGTGGTGTCCGCAAGAAGATTTGTGCACTCCGCAAGGTGTTGTGGAATTTGGTGGTCAATGCATCCTTCACCATCCAGGTTCATCTGCAACTGTAGCAACATCATCTGCATAAGCGATCGCCGTGCATCCTTCACCATCCAGGTTCTGGAACTGTAGTGCAGTTGGAACTGTAGTGCAGTTGCAGATGAACCTGGATGGTGAAGGATGCACCGATCGTTTATGCCAGATGATGTTGCTATAGCCGTCTCAGGAAAGCACTTAAATACTCTTAAAGAACTCCTTTAAAATGCTTCAAATAAGCTAGCCAGTTGGGCGAGTCGTTGTGGTTTAGGTGTAAACCCCCACAAAACTGACCTGGTGCTATTCACCAGGAAATATAAAATTCCGACAGTCGACCCTCCCTCACTAAATGGTATCAACTTAACTTTCTCTGACAAAGCAAAATATTTGGTTCTTATGCTGGATAGGAAGCTTAGTTGGAAACTTAACATCCAAGAATGAGCTTGGTAAATGCTTCAAGTTTGAAGTTTTTGGCTCAATTGGTTCCGAAGTTGGAGGGGGTCGAAAACAGCCTGATGCCTGTAACAAGGGTAAGTTCCTTTACTAGAGAACTTGGCTGGGGCACTACCGTGCCCGTTACCAATTCAAACTCCTTTCCTTAAGTGTCCCATGCCCATCCCAAAATAATATGGGTGTCATAAGCCAATTCGGTGGGACCACCCGCTTTCAAACACGTATATCACTCATTAAAAAAGGTGGGCGATAGATTTTACAAATGGCGTTGAATGTCAAATCAGCTTTGACATCTTTGAAACAAACAGAGTTAATGTTTATTTGATGAACAATTCGTCAGTGATTTTGGCGCAATGGCAATTTTGGGCTCGTTTCCCTGGCCAATGAGCCCCACTGGCTCTTTAATGCAGCCTTTAGCAGCACGACTTTTATGAAACATAAATCCTGGAAGGTCTCGTCACTTTTGTTCGGCCAAGAATATCGCTGCCGTGGCTGAAGATGGCTGCGTCGACATCGACCAGCCGACACGACGTGCAATGCAATTTGTCAATACCACGCACGTCTCTGATGCGCAGCATTCTGATGAAAAATAATGGTTCCTCACGAAGTGCAGACAGTTGATGTGTTTTGACCTTAAATTAAGTTTAACCAATGTTCATGCCCTCCTAAATCTCTACAACAAAGTTTACGTTCTTGCGTCAAAAATTAACATGATGTGCCGAGGCATATTTCCAGCTATGTGGATATGTGGACGAAAAAAACTTGCGATTCTGTGGCACTCTTTTTTTTTTTTTTGTAGTATCAAGTCAAGTAGGGCGGGCCATCTTCAATCGTCATAGTTTCTTCGCCTGTCAATACCACAGCAGGTTAGGCTGAGTGAGTGAGATAAAAACGAAGAAAATGAAAAAACCTGTTAGAAAAAATATCATTTGTTTGCTCTTCTTATTTTCAAAATAAAACAGAATGACGTTTGCAATATATTCTTTTAGGACGATGCCTATGTACTGGCCTAAGCGAGCTGCCTCTTTTGACGTCTAAAGTTGAGCGGAGAAGTGGGGCTTAGTGAAGCACGATTTTAAGATTTGTTGAAAATGGGCACATTCAAAACTCTAGTCGCCTTAAACCATCTGGATATGTCAAGATTCAATTTACCCTGAACGTTAAAAGCATATTGTTGATAAAATCACTTTTACTACATCGAAATGTCAAATTGAGTACTATATTCTTAACTTGACCCCTCCAAAAACGTCAACTGAAAAACAATGTTGACGTGATCAAAAACTCTGACAAACCACTCTAGCTAGCTGTCAAACTTAGTAAAATAGGTTCTGAATGTGTCACTTGTGAAATAAGCAGTTGACTGATTTTATGTGATGAAGTTATAAGTTTTAAGGATATGCAGTGTTATAAAATACACATTGGGCCTAAGCAATAAACATTTTTAGTTTTGATTTAAAATTTAAGGAGTTCACAATAGCTATATTTGGCCTACAAATTTCGCAATTGTTAGGTTCCTTAAATTTAAAGTAGAGACTTGAATCTGTATTATTATTAAATTCTAAAATTTCACTAATTCACGAAAACAAAAATGTAGGCATCTACTAGACAGAAAGGCCGCTCGTAGGTATATTAGTTTTGGGGACACAAATATGTCAAAATATGGCATTGCTCTGACGCCAAATAGACAAACACGTTGGTCCTGTGGTTCGTTGTGACTATAATTGATTCCTGGTTAAACTCAACTTTAACAATACTACACACTCCATAACGATCTGGGGCCTGTACCACGAAACAACAAGTATTGTGGTATAGGAGTATTTTAACATATTGCTCCGATAAATTTCTGCTGTTTAACAATACTTGTTGTTTCGTGGTACTGGCCCCTGTTTTCATAAAACTCTGTGACAAAAAATTCCAATAATGAAGGAAACGGAATTAAATTAAAAAACCGGCAGAATTATTTCCGGACTCGCATTATAGACACATGATGGACGCACCCACTCAGTGGTTAGTGTGCTGTACTATTGAACGATGGGTCTCAGGTTAGATCCCCAAAAAGAAAAAAATAACAAATTTGTATTTTTTTCCACTACGCCACTTTTCGCTTATGTCTGACAAACATCTGAGAATTTAATTGTCCTGAAAAACCTTCTAAATACAGCCAATCTAACTCGGCATAAAATTGCAAGGCCTTTCCATTCATCCCAGACAATAAAAACTTATACACAAACGAATGGTTGTGAGAAGCTAGGCCTAGAGTAGCTGTCTATATGGACATGTTGCGGCAATTATTTATTTATTTTATTATCGGCAGATGTTGTCGCGTCAAGTATTTAAGAGACTATAACAAAAGATATTCGGGGTTAGTGGTCGGAAAAGTTGTTTGTTCAAAGAATTCGCAAATGTGGGTAAACGAAACATTAGATTGCTTAACATACTCGTATTATGAATAATTTATTTCAATAAACTACTATTTTGAACTAATTATCATATATAAACAAGTGTTATGGCCTGGTTAATGTAGCGACCCAAAAACTATTGATACTATGGAACAATCAAGCGAGTGATTTGTAGCATCTCAATCATGATACGGTTAGCGGGCGCGTGTTTAATGTCGTTTTCGGTTGGTCGTCCAGAACTGTCGTCGGGAAGAATTCTCCGCGATTCTGAACTAAAATCTAGAAGCAAATTTCTCTTCTTTTCAGGCGAAGAACTGTCAGTTGAGTGGCAGTCAGTTCGGATTGCTTCCGTACGGTTCTGGATTACCAATCGAAAACGACATAAGTTTCTATTACACATGTCAAAAATCGTGTAAATTTTTGACATGCTGACGACAATATGACATCCGATTTTGTCCTAAAGTTGTATGTAGACAAAAACAGATGTCAGAATGTCAGAAATTGACACGATTTTTGCATAATAATGCAACATGTCAAAATTTAACCCGATTTTTGACATATGTATTAGTAGCTCTGATGTGCTCGACTACTGAGCGAGGAGTTTAAGGATTATCAAGGCTTTTCCCTTAGGTCTACCTCCCGCGAACGTCTGAGAAACATCCGAGAGTATAATGCCCAAAATACACGTGCCGAATTCACTGTGCAGCAAGATTAAAATACACATGTTCTTATGTGATGATACAAATGTAAATTCTGCACCCACCGCAGCACACATGCCACATGTCTCTATTTCTAAATCCACTGCATAGCAACGTAGTGAATTAAATTAAATAGACTTGGCAGCATCGAATTTTTAAATTCAGCTATTGATGCATACGAGAAAAAGAGAGACGGGAATTATTCGTTGTCTGTGTTGCACTCTCGTATTTTTCCCCGCATTGACAGCAACCGCTGCAAGTTAAATTCTGCACATCTGTTTCATCTGCAGTACTGCTTGCAGTGAAGCGTTCAGAATAATTTCTGCACATGTGTTTTGGGCATAAGGCTTCAGTCGTTGGACTGAACTTCCTTCCACTTTCTCAACAAAAAAAAAACCCTATATGCTCATACTGCGCTAAATATTTATTTTAGGTAAAACACGAACTAAGCCAACGAAATTTTCCTTGTCTAAGATTCATCTGCGAGTAATTAACTTATTGTGTTGTGCTAATGTCATATATGTAGAATAATTTCCATCTACACGCATACTGCTAGTAAGGAAAGTGATGAATGCATATTAATGCGATTTTCCATATGGCCTACGGTTGCGGTTGAGGTGTTGATTTCAATGCACTGGCTGAGAATTTTAAAAATAAACTCAGTCTAATTTTAACGCTTGCAACCTCTGCATGCCATCTAATTAAAGATCACTAATTTGACGTGAGCTGAAAATAGGCTGGCTGCACCACTTAAATTTGCACATTGTTTTCTTAGATTAGTGAAACATGTTTCGTTTTATTTCTGGACCCCATTCAATGAAAGTGAACTCGAATATGTAGCTACTTTGTAGCAAAAAAAAAGAGACTCTGAATTTAAAATAATTGTCAAAGTGCACCTTGCACCAGCCTATTTTTTTTATGGTTCACTTCAAACTGAATGAATCTCAAAAAGTAGATACTATTTCTAAATCCAACCAATAAAGGTCCCATTATTCTAATGACAAGGCCCTTCCTACAAAAATCTCCCCCAAAATCATTCACTTCGATTAAATTAAATAACTATTGCTTATCCAAAAATGAATTGCAATTTAATATTTCCTAAGACCTTGATGATTTTATTTGTATTTTTGAATTTTATAAGAAAAATCGGTGACTATATAAACAAAATCACACCACATCGGTGGGTATATTGCAAAATTGAAAACAATCATGGGAAAATAAGAAAACGACAAAGAAAAAAATAAATAAATCTTGATTTTGTGTGTACACGGCAAAATAAAATAAAAAGTTCTATATTCTCATAATTCGATCTTTGGCGAAGAAAATTAATTTAAGCAAAGAAAAAATAAATACAAAGCACTGTTCTTCACTCTTTGTTAAAATTAGAACGTAATAGAATTTGATTTTTTATTGCTGCTTAGCAAATTAAAATTGAGCATTTTTCACTTTTTTAGTGGAATGTGAATTCTATGATGCACTTTGGGATTATTGTATACTTTGTTATTGTTATTTAGATAAATTATTTTCTAAGTTGAAAAAGTTTTATGTGTGAATTCTTCGGGCCTACATACTCGTATGTATGTATCTGACTCTGACACAATAGTTTTGTTTACTTACAAAATTCGAATTATGTGATTGGTGCAATATGTAAAAATTAAAAACACTAATAGCAAAAATGGTGGGCGCAGTCGCGCAGTGGTTAGTGTGTTGGACTACTGTGCGAGGAATCCCAGGTTCGATCCCCGGAAAAACCCAAATTACATCTTAAAGTTTTTTCTACTGCGCCACCTCTCGCGAACGTCTGACAAACACCCGAGAGTACGACTGTCATGAAAAAGTTTCTCAATTAAGCCGTTCGGACTCGGCATAAAATTGTAGGTCCCTTCCATTCGTCCCAAAAATAGAAACTCACACAAAACGAATGGTTGCGAGAAGCTAGGCCCTGGGTGTCACCAGCCTGTTGCGCCACCTATTTATTTTTATTTAATAGCAAAAATGACAGGAAGACCCAGGAGATCAACAAAAAAAAACTTTGTAAAAAACACCAAAATTGCGTCACTGTTGTCTATTCTCTATTCAAGAAATGGTGTCTCATAGCTCATATGGCCCAAGTGTAAGTACTCGCTTGGACAATTGACGAAGAATCGAAGTGCAGGTTCGCTTCCTGATAGAGGAAAAAAAAATTATGTCTTTCGAAGAGGAAACGGCTCAAAAACCAAAGACGGAGTTGGTGGAGTTCTTTTCTCCGAAGGTCTGAATCTTAAGCTGCCCTTCCATCTACTGTAGATAGTATGTTCCAGTTCCAGGTGGAAATTATGGCAATAAAGGAAGCTTTGTCTTGGGCCAAGAAGTACGTGATGGATCTCTACAACTTCTTTAGTAGCCCTCGACTACCGATCGTCTCTTACGGAGATGGCGGAACACTGAACAGTTCAACGTTCACCTATATTGTTGCCGAGACATTCCAGGGAATTGTAAGGATAATAAACTCGCCAGAATGGAAACACACTGGAAAAAACAAATTTGGCCTAAGCTGTATTTAAAACGCTCCAAGAATTTGATTTCTCTCAACAGATTGCATATAGGCTCTACAATAGGTGTCATTACTAATTACTGGGCACCGCGTAATAGGAAAGCGCGACATAAGGTTTGGGATTTTTGCACGACTTTTGCAGAAGCTGTACGGATAAAGAAGAACAAGAAGAAGGTACTATTCCTCGCCTTTTTTGTTCCTGTCGAGGGTTGTTATCTGTCAGAATTCAAACAAATGAATTAAATGAATCGTATGGCGTAGTTCGAAATAGATTTATATCTATTTAAAACCGAAGGATTTGTCAACAAATTTATTTTTCTCACGAACGATAGAATAGGAAATGTAAATTTTGAAATGAGAATATTTATCAGAAAGCCAACTGTTGCACTCTGTTACAAAAAACTATACTCAAATATTTACACTGCACTTCTTAGAATCAGGTTTATTCGTTTAAATTTCTTACAAAACTTATTGCTTTGACTTTTATCAACCGACTAGCAACGCCCGCGGCTCCGCCCGCTGGTTTCTTTTCTATTAAATTAAATTCAAGCTTTTTAAGCTTACAAAATATTTAATCGCTATGCCTTTTCATAAATAATTATACCTACATGTTATTTATTTAATGGGCGCAAGTAGCTATAAACAAATCACGCCTACAGCTCACACGCGAAAATTCAATATATAGCTGTCCATGGGAAAGACGTGGCTGTCGGAGGTCAACTCTTGCAATGGCCGAGTAGTTCCGAAGATAGCCCTATACCCCCGTTTCCCCTTCCCCCATAAACACCCTAACTAACCTATACTGATCCGGAGGATGTAGCCGGTACAATCTTGAAAGAATTTTTAAAATCGGCCAAATAGTTCCAGAGTTAGTCCCTACAACCCCTTTACCCTTCCTCTGTCTCCAACTTAGTCCTTACGTAACCTGTACGCTGTACTGATCCGAAAGTCCTAAGTCAGTGGACATAAGATTTCACATAAATAAAAACTCGTCACAGGTATGATCTAATTATTTATACTACGCGATCATATTGTTACAATTTCCATAGCTGCAGATCTCAAATGCATATATGTAGATATGTATCTATCACTTACGCACCACAAACCTCTTATATGTACATAGATGTACATATATAAATATATATGGCAAGTTGAGCGTAGTAAGGTTGAAATAGAAAAGTAGGGTGCTAACGTTTTTTAACCCTTATGGGATGAATTTTGAGAAACTATGAATGAGGCATGTAATTCTTTTGATTTATCTATCAACACACAGACTTTCAATTTCATACGACCAACGGTTAGTGAGACCCCCCTTATTCCCCGCGACCCCTTTACTCCTGAGCAATTCTCACCCACCCTACGGACTAAGTTGGGCACACATCTATAAATCAGAAAAAGAATCATGAAAATCGGACGAATGGTTCTCGAGTTATGGAGAAACGAACAGACGGACGTTGCATTTTATAAGTAGTATGGATATGGATTGTCTCGAGTAGAAATATTTTTGAAAGGGGTTTCCGTCGGAACGGAAAATTCTCCGCAACGCATACAGCATACTCCGTCAAAAACTCAGATTGCATTCGAGGTATCCGTCTTCGGAAAGTATAATTAATATGCGACGCGACGCATTCATTTGACATGTTGTTGTTTGTTGCTACATCGGGGTTTTTCCTATTTAGTGCTTGTTTTTTCGTTTGCTTTTGCCCTGGAAACACGAAATCCATCGTAATCGAAAATACGCTACGAATCGCGAAAAATACATCATGGAATCCATTCGTAGTGGAAAATCTGATACGAATTTCGAAATTCTTAACCCCATTTAGACGGTCATTTCAGTTTCAATTTCAGTTGAGCTATCAGTTAAGCTTTCAGTTAAACTGCTGTCTAAATGCAAAAATTGAAGCGTTTAACTGAAACTGAAACTGAGATTGAAACTGATGGAATTCCCATAAGTTATCAGTTAAGTTGTCAGTTTTAGTAGTTATTTCTTCTTCTAACCTTCGGCTAAGCACGAGTAAATTGAAAGCTCAACTGAATACTAGAATGATGTCTAAATGCACTGTAGAACATCAGTTTAACTAAAAGCTTAACTGATAGCTCAACTGAAACTGAGATGGTCGTCTAAATGAGGCTTTAAAATTGGGTATCTCTGAATTCGAATAAAACGAAAAATTGAAATCTTTTTATACGACAAGTAATTTGTGTCGGAGACGTCGGGATAAACGATGTTTGCACAGCAAAATATATTGTGTTTTCTATAACAAAAATAAGTATTTACCATTAATTTTTTGTTTCTTAATACTATTTGTTGCTTTAATAGGGCAAACACAACTAATAACGAACATATCGATGTTATTGAACACGAAAGCACACCCGGGACAAACTCATATTCCAAACTCAGCTCCCCTAATATAATTATTTAAATGCCTCTTTATTGAGTTAAACATTTTTTTTGAAACTTATAAGTTTATTATTCTTTTTAAAAACATAAAACGAATTGAATTCGTCACCTAGTTGGCTCATCTAAGGCCTTCCACAAGGCTAGTATTAATTAAAATTCAAATTTAATAATTTCGCCTGACATTTTTTAACTTTGTCGTATACGTAGATAGTAAGAGAAAAATATTGTTTTCGTACAAAATTTCGAACTCGAGGTCGAGATGTTGATCAATTCTGATATTACGATGATAGGGGAATTCAAAAAAGTGGGTATCGCAATTCTGTCCGTCCGTATGTCTGTCTGTCCCATAGCTGGGAAATCTAAACGCTTTGACGGATTTCTTTTAAACTTTGGCGTTTTTTTGTTTTTATACTAGCCCTAGTATTAACGGTACTTCCCATACAAACATTTTACAAAATTTTAAACAAATTCGATTTCTCGGAATATGGTTCCAACGATTTGTGTTAATGTAGGCATGCTTAATATGACCACATACCCAGTTTTTCGCTAAAAAGTTCAGCAACGGCACTTTTGAAAATTGCCTTTTTCTCGAAAACGGTAAAAACGATTTTAACGAAAACTTATTTGTAAGGTACTATCGTCATTCTTTACTTGATAGCAAACTCAGTTTTTCTCTAAAGTTACTGTGTCCTTTGATATCCACGGAAATCGCTAATAATAATACTTTAAAAAATTGCTAATATCTCAAAAACGCCATTTTCGATTATGATAAAAATGTAACTGGCAGGTACTGCTTAAATCCAGAGTAATATCTTTTGCTCAGTTTTGAGCTAAACCGTTACAAAACAATGTTTTTTGAACCATGAATGCGTCCTTCGATTTCCATCCCAATCGCCAAAAATGGTTCTTTAAAAGCTGCTCATATCTCGAAAACGCCATTTTTGATTTGGATGAAAATGTAAATGCTAGGTAATGTTTAATGTTTCATAAAGAATACGTCGTACTCAGTTTTCAACCAAATAGTTTAGTAACAGTCCTTTTCAAATCCAAAGTTGTGACATTTGTCAGCATAATTTTACAAAATACCGCTCTAACGATTTTGATCAAAATACATATTTAAGACAACATAAGCATTCTAAACATGATACGAATATTTCTCAAAAATGACTACCCAAACCCCGATCTGTATTCGCACACGGTATATTTTTTGAAATGCCTACTTGCTTCCTTCAAGTGTCAGTGTCAAATTTGAAAGTAATAAAATTTTGTACGTATGTTTATGTAGTACGCAGCTTAGCTATTACATTTTTTAATGAACAGGGGTTCAGTTACTAAACCTGAGTACACTTGAGCGGGTATGATTTTAAACGTAAAATTTGCTGAAATGACTTTGAGATTCTGCGAGAATTGTAATAAACGAGAAAGTTTCGTGCACATTTTTTTTAATAAAATACGTATTGAAAAATGTAAACAAACTCCAAGCGTACTCGTACAACGACGATAAGCGGCAGACACTGCTTGACGATAGTCGTCATGTAGCATGCATGCTGCGACGATTACTCGTAGTCGTAGCGTACGAGTCGTGTGCGATTCTCCATTTAAATATAAGTGTGCAAAAACAATTCGTATGCCTCTCGTACATCGCAATGCATACGGCACGATGACGATACGAGCCGTGTGCGAAAAGCCTAAGTCAAACGGATCACAAGAGGCAAGTCTCGAAGCATTTTTCTCTGAATTTTCAGATTTCGCTTTCGCCTGGATGTCTCTGTTCGACCAGCAATAATAATTATTGAGCAATTGAATCTATTTTTCAAAAAATTATATTTCATTTTTGTTGATAAAAATAAGAAGAATTATTTAACTATTTTAAAGTTTACTCACAATCCATTTCAATAATTTTCACAAATTAGCAATGTTTGCACAAAACAGCTGATCTCGAAAATGAGAATTATGAGGCAATGCTTCCGTGGATTCTATTCGGAATTTGTGAAGTAATTTTTCATAGTATAGCCTTCATTCGGGATTTTTTACGAATGGATTCTGTGATAGGGCTGATGATTGACAATGATTCTCATGTGATTGCGAGCTATTTGTCTAAAGAATGACATTTGAATCTTTAAAAATATATAACAAACACGAGAATTAGTACCTATGTTTGTACATAATGGATTGTTAATTAAATAATCTTTGGAGCAAGAATCAAAAACTGAAAATTTTTAAAATGATTCCTCAAACTGTTTCCGCGTACTTTTTACGTTCTTTTGAATTTGAGGTTTTTGATAATTTTAGTATAGCAACAATAGTGTAGGCTTCTTTGTATACATTTTTTCAATATAAACTATAATAGAGGGAGTTTTTTTAGGGGTTTGGATTTTTAACTGGCAACAGTGTTTCTACAGATAAATTATCAATTTGGCACTTGAAATTTGATTTGTAGTTAGTACAACGCGTCCAAATTGTGCAAACCTATTTTGAAAACCATGGTTCGGTTAGCTAAACTTATCTTGCGCTACGTCCATTTTACGGTCGACATAAACATCTGAGTAAGTTATCAGGAGCGCGATGAATTGTTTTCGCAGCACATAGTGGATAATACGCATCCCCTAAGACGACAAACAGTGCGAACGGAAGAAGTTATTGCCGTTGCGGAGCGCGCAGTGTGGAGGAGGATCCGAATTAATGAATAGCCATCGTGCACAGCAATTATATTAGGGCATAGCCATCCACTTTGTAGAAGATTTTAGGGAAAGATCTTGACTTAAAAGCTTATAATAAGATCCAGCTTTTGCAAGAGTTAAAACCGCGTATCTAACCATTACACGCGTCGTAGGTTCGGTGAATGGGCCGAAAACATGATTCAGCTTGATCCTCATTTTCAACGCAAAACTTTGTTCTCCGATTTTTGTGGGATATGGATATGGTTAAATGGATATGTAAACAAGGAAATTGCCTATTCGGAGTGGAGAAAACCCAGAAGCCTTTGTCGAAAGGTCGAGACGCCCTTACATCCATTAAAATGCAGTGTTTGGTGTGCTTTATGGGCTGGTGGAATCATCGACCCAAATTTCTTTAAGGATTGTCCAGCCAGAATTTTGCCGTCACTGGAGCGCACTAGAGAAACATAATTTCTGTCTTCTTCGTTCCTCAGTTGAAAGTTATTGACGTGACGGAGCTTTGGTTTCAACAAGTTGGCGCAATTGATCGATATTGCATAATAATGTGAACTGGCCTCCACGATCCTGTGATCTCACACATTTAGATTACTTTCTTTGGGTGTATGAGTAGTCCCTAGTCTATGCCGATAAAGCAGAGGCGTTAGACGATTTAGAAGTTAACATTCGCGGTGTTATTGCTGATATACGGCCCCAGTTGCTTGATAAAGTTGTCGAAAATTGGACCTTCACGATTGCGCTTCATTCGAACTAGCCGTGGAGCGCATATACGCTTTTTCTAGCGGTCTAGGTTAGGTTAGGTTAGGTAAGGCTGCTGTCCCTGTCAGTGGATGGATTGTCTGTTGGAAAAAGGATGGGGGTAACCTTAGCAGTCTGCCTCCCTTTTAGTTTCCTTTGACAATCAGTCCACATGACAGAGACTGGTACTGAGCAGAAAAGCTTGATTGAAACTCCAACCTGCTGCATGGCACCGACATAGTAGATGTCGCGATTTGTCTTCGGTGAAAAGGCGAGGGGTGACCGTAACAGTCCAACCCCCCGTCTATTGCCTCTGACAGGGACCGCGAATTGTCCAGATGGGGTTGATTGGTGTAGTCAGCTTCTTCTGTTGGCGGTTAGTCTTCGGGGAGAGCAAAGGGGAGACCGAAACAGTCTAACCCCCCCTCTGACAGTCCGTTAGTAAGAGGAGGGCTGGTACAGATCAGGGTAGGCTGCGGCAGGAGAGATTCTAGCGGTCTAAGAAAAAAAAATGACTTTTTCTAGCTTCTTTTTTGAATTTTTAATAGTGCCCAATCTCTGTCATATGTATGGCTCACTAAAGAGAACAATAAGAACTGATGCCTTCTAAATTTCAAATGTGTATACTTCCACTTGAGTGCACGAGTGTTCTCTAACTAATTATATTCGAAAAAGACTACACCATTTTTCATATACAACTGCACTCAACCTCAACCAATTATTGTACAGCGCCCAACAAATGAATCTTCACCTAGCGTGAAATTGCTGCTCATTCAACCAGTGATATAGTCTTTTTCTATTTCGAAAGAAATTTGTCACGCCTCATCTCAATAATTCAATCACAAAGCGTTTTTCGAATTTAAATCAACAATTTCGCAAAATCAAGCGTATTTTTCCAAAATGTTTATAAATTCACTCAAAAAAAAGAACAAAACTTTATACGACATTCGAAATATACATACGTTAGAAGAACAAAATATGTAAAGCAATAAGTATATCACACAAGACACAACTCACTTGAAAGAAAAATACCAAAAACTCAAATCAATTTAAACGTGTCAGCATTTCCAACTTACCCCAAGGGGGTTTAACTTTTCCTCTTGTTCGGAAATTTTGAAAATTTTCTAAAAAAAAAAAGCCACTCAATCAGCAAAGCAAACTTGCACCTTTTGGATAGGAGCAAAAAAAATCGCACTTCAGATAAAATATTATCTAGAACCGATAATTGATGATGGGGACACGGTTGGTTCTAAGACCGCAATACGAAAAATGCAAACAGCAAACACCCCGCGCGTTATTTATGAAATATGCAGTCGTATCTTCTTTTCTTTTATTATGTGCAAACTGCAATCTCAACACTTGTCACAGTACATTCGGCTCGATCTAGTTATCTGCTGGTCCGTAAACTATTTATCCACGAGACAAAAATACGAACAGCGATCACGAATGAGAATGAACAAACGATCGCAGCTATAGCCACTGGCAGATAGTCGACTTTTAGTCCGGAATACGACAGTCACACTCACAATACTCTGGGGGGAAAATTATTTAAAAAAAAAATTTCAAAATTTGTATTTTTCTATAATTTGGCCTAACGAGAAACACGTTAAGTGAGATATTTGTTTGCGGACTAAGTTCTAGGATGGACCGACCGACCGACACAAGGCAGTGCACTATAGGAAAATTTTATTTTTGAAAAGCAAAGATTTGAGTTGTGTTGTATGGTTAATGGTTGCGATGAGGACGGTTTGTTTCCCACACCGCTGTGGCTGATGATAATAATCGTGAAACATTGTTTGATTTGATATGTGTGGGATGTGGGAGTCACATCGATCAATTATAGCACAGTGGGATCGTAAATGGGAAAATCAAATCAAAAGGAGAAAGGTATAGAATAAGATTGTTGTTTTTAAATTTACAAACAATATACCTATATATATGTAGAAGTCGAAAGAGGGAGTGTGGTGCGTAGGCGTAGTGCTTAATTTGTTAAGTATTATTAATGTTTAAGATTCGAATCGTTTCGGTCTAGGAAAATTAATCACGTTTTTTAATACATTCAAACAGGGTGCGAACTGACAGTTATTCAAAATTTAAGTCTTCAAAAGAAATGTATTTTGCACAAATAGCTAGATCAACAAAATGTCCAAACACTAGGTACCTACCTACAAACAAATTAATTCTAGTAAAAAAAAAAATTAGAAAAGTTGCACACGTTTTACACCTGTTAGTCCAAGTATGTATCTAGGTATCGAAAGTTTAAAATGTGTTTGGTACAATAATTACCTCATTTATTACAACAAAAGGAAGGTATAACATCTTAATAGTAAACTTATATAAATTACGTGTAATGTTGTCAGATTGCAAAAAAAAACGAGGTGTCTAAGATATATATCAACTCTGGACATAGCAGCTATTCATTACCAACCGGTTGACACATATTTATTTTCATTTCCTTTTTGCCTTTTGCTATTCTCTTTCTTTTTCTTTCATTGGCCGCGTTCCAGTGACCGCTAGTCATCTAGCACATAATATCCCTGCTGGAGGAGCGCTGGTGCTAGAGATCTAGCGGCAGCGGCAAAGTGACATTATAACCAATTTTAATTCGTATTATTTCATCTTCATGAGAGTCAAAAATATATTTTGGGCCACCAGGCAGCATATTTATTAATACACTATAATTTAAATAAACAAAAGGTTTGTTCGACGCGGCCAGCCCTAGTGCGCACTGAGAAGTGTCAGTGAATTTTCGTGGCTGCCAAAAAACCCAAGGAAACCCCAGAAATTCAGCTTCATGTCGAACACGAAATGTTTACCCTGAGACCTGTCACTAAAAAAATTTTTTTAATATACAGATTTAACACCAGCAATAACTCTAAATTTGTTTAATTAATGATTGTAATGTTGAAAAACACATTTCTTTTAACATTTACTAGTGCTGCACAAGCCAATAATTCAGCTATAATTCAATAGGGTCAGCTCAGTGCTCAACTAGGGCGCCCCAGTGCTCACCTCGAACACAGGTTTTCAGTGTCAGTACGAACTCAATGCTATATCGAACGCCATAGGGCCTACCCAGTGCGCACTAGTGCGCCCTAGGATCCACGTCAAACAAACCTAAATACAATGTATATTAATTACTTAGAAGCTTCAATTCCCATTTTACACCAAATTGGAAATATTTGACTTCTGCACTTTCAATTTTATTTTGACAGTTCGTTATTTTTTTTTCAACCTAGCAGTTCATTTTGCGCTAGATTGAAAAATTTCCCAGAAAAGGATATTTCACAAAATGTGCTAGAGCTCTAGCGCAAATGCTGAAATGTCAGTTTTTTTTTATATGGAGTTAGGCATGTCGCTAGTCATCTAGCGGTCAATGGAACGCGGCCATTGTTCACTTTAACCTTTTTGAGACTTCAGCTGACAAATAAAATTTATAAAATCAAAATCGGAGTTAAATCTTTTTGCTTTTTCCCGACACGAGGTAAATATGGCGCCACCTACCATGACGATAAAAGTATTGCCAGGTGTAGTTCTCAGTTTAGTCGCTGATAGTAAGTCTGCAAGACTGATACAGAGCTACCACTCTCAGAACTATTAGAAAGGAAATTAAAGTTGAATTTAAATATATAGGATTTTCAATTCTGCAAACTGCAATGTTTTCAATTTGTATTTTGCATTTTATTATAAACTTTTCACCAATAAACAATGTAAAACCTATCTCCCGCTACGCCATATACAATTTCGTAAGTTTTTCAGGTGTCATTTTGTTTGCTTTTTTTCTCTTTTGCCACTGATGTTTTTGCTGCAATAAAATTTGCCAGGGGACTTATTCCCAAATGCGCAGCGGATCGCTTTTCATGGCGGATTTTATTTCATTGACATGACGCCTTTTTTTTTGTGTGTAGCCAAATCGTTCATGGGAATGAAAGTCATGTCCATGATCGTGTGTTCATGCAGAAAGAAAATCATGTGTACCAACTTGGCGATAAACAAGTTCGGCTGGCTTCAGCTTGCTGGCAATTGCCCAAATGAACTGCTGGCTAGCGAGGTTTCAGAAAAACACACCTATTAATGTAATGATAGCGTAATGATAGTTATAGTGAGCCACAAGTAAAAAATCGACTGCGAAGAAATTAGGTGCACTTTGAGCAACACCCACGCCGCCTTTGGACACCTTTCTCATTTTACTGCTTAGGATTTTGTCATAAAAGCACTATTCAAGCATGAACGAATTTTTGACAAACCAATAACAAAGTATTTGCTGCACTTCGATGTACCACACAGTAGGTAAATAACACAGAAACGCAGTAATAAAACCAAATGAGTGGGCAGTCTATAACGACGGATCAAATACCATGGAGGCAATAGTCTCTGGCATTTATTCTGCAAATCTAAACTTTCAAATGGCAATAAGACTGCCGGATAGCTGCAGTGTCTTTAAATTGGAGATTGTGTCAAAGGGCCCGTGGCCAGAAATGGACCATTAAGCTAACTAACGAAATTCTAAAACTGAGAAGGGCAAACCTGAGAATAGCAATAGGAGTTCTATCTGGCCACTGTCTTCTTAGAAAGCATGCCAAAAGACTAGGACTTAAGACACAGATCTGTGTAAATTTTGGTGTCAAGGAAGACATCACATATGTACGTCCTACCAGGGATCACGATGGGCCCACTAACTAATGTACCTAATGTCTTGCGACGGTTCTCCTCACAACTCTGCGTCTAACCTAAGCTAAAGTAAGACTCTAAGATGATCATTTTATTTGCGTTGACGACACTAAAGTTTGCATCAATGTCTGAGTGCTTGAATGTAAGTAGATGTAGACATCAGATATTGAGTCTCAGCAGTATCGCAAACATGGCTAAATTTTATTTGAAATGTCATCTCCCTCATCTACCTCATCTATTTATTTATATTTCGACTGCTGCTTACATGTGAACATGCAACAATATAGATGTTCATGTGAAAAACATGGCTGCCGGAGTTAACCTGGCCGAGTGGTTCCGAGAAAGAGCTGAAAAAAGCTGACATAGAGGAATTTTTTTTTTTTTGAGACAGAGGATGGTTCGAGAGAACTGGTTATTATTATATGACAGATGGTAGTCGAAAACCATTATCTCAAAATGCGTATTCCCAAAAGCGGGGCCGTTTGCGGATCGCTTTTAGTGGAGGATTTGTATTTTTGTATTTTCAAAAGCGATACGCTCCATTCAAAAGCGATAGCGGCTTGGGTGACGGATTGCTGGCGGATTGTTTGTGAATAAACATAAACTAAATTCTTGTGATGGGAATAAGCTGTCAAATTTATAGAAAATAAATGGAAAATTGGAAGTCAGAATTGAAAAAAAAAAAACAGATCAAGCAAAAGCGAAGACGGTCGAAATTGAAGTATCGCTTTCAATGCCATCCGCCCACGAAGCGAAACGTGTAAATTTACAGGGGCAGGCTTAAAATTAACACCCGATAGAAATAAACCTGTACTAGGGTGTTTTTTTTTTTAAGCGTTTGGTTTTTAAACGAAAAAAACAACAAAAAATTAGCAAAATTGAGTGAAATTTTTATTACGGTCGATAAATCAATTCTTGCCATTTACTTTTTGAATATTATTTCGTTTAAATGTTGACCGCGACTACGACTCAAGTGATCCATCCGGAATGTCCAATTTTGGCATACTTTTTTCAACATATCGACTTGTATCTTACCAATAACACAAGTTATGTTGTCTTCTAAGTCGGCAATAGTTGCTGGCTTATTGAAGAGAGACGTATAGAAGAGAGACTTCACATATCCCCACAAAAAATAGTCCAGCGGCGTCAAATCGCACGATCTAGGCGGCCAATTCACAGGTCAAAAACGTGAAATTAATTGCTCACCAAATTCGCTTCGCAATATGTCCATGGATTCGCGTGCTGTGTGGCATCATGTCGCGCCATCCTGTTGAAACCACATCTCGACCAAATCCAGCACTTCCATTTTGGGCAAAAAAAAAAGTACGAAATCATGGAAAATAGCGAGCACCATTGACGATTATTCATGCATTCATTTTCAAATGGTGCGCTTGTCCATTAAGTGGGTCGCGGGTGTAGGTTACTAAAGTGGACCCTCCATAGCTCTCGATCCTCCGCCATGGACTCCAAATCATCATCAAGGGCAATCCCCATACGAGTAGAGGAGAGATTATGGTCTACCTAGAGGACGCCCAAAATCACCCTTTATTATTCTCTGCTTTTTGTTTTACTTGGGGCAATTTTGTTCCTGGTCTACTGGTATAGATGTAAATTTACCTCATTTTTTCAAACTTTTCAATTGACAAAGCTCAGCAGTAAGGTATAGCGTGTAGGACACCATACCCTCAGCGAATCTTTCAACATTGAATGGTGTTGCTTTTAATTAAAACGATGCGTAACATTTTCTTAATTCGATTTGCACAACACAACTCAGATTGCATACTTGATTCTGAATAACGGTCCCACTGTATAATTGTATCCACCTGCTTTGAATACGCTTGGGTGCTAACCAAAACGTCATTCTATAAATTTTAATTATGAATTTATTATGAAAAATTAAAAAAAAACGTTTTTAATTGTGTGGTCAGAGAATATTCGTATTCAACATGAAGAGTATGCAATATACCCTCTGTCTCGGACCAGCTTTTACTTTCGAAATATTCGTTGCATAGGACATTAAATAATTCCACTTGGTTATATACGAACACTTAATAATTTGTTTTTATGTTGGATTATTATTGGCAGCAATTAGATGTTTTTGCTTGTAAAATTAACATGATTTAGCAACTAGCTGAGTTTTTAGCGTCTCTTGGAATCTATTTTGTTGTAACAAATAAATCATGACCGGATCGGAAATTAGGAAATTTAATGAAAATAGTATTACATATACCCATGTGAGATTTATGGCGGATTTTATTTTTGTCTTAATAAGGTCTACATTAGACGATTTATATATATTGCTGAGTAGTTAATAGAAGTTTTTTTTTTTCTTTGTCGGAGGTTGTTACTATCCGATGGAGCACTCAGACACAACTACTGGTCCATTGTACTGCCAAACAGACACCTTACATTGCTGTACTTAATTTTCCCGTCTTTCGAAGAAAGATGAGAAGGAGCTTCAGTGATGAAGAGCTTAGATGTTCGGCACTCACCACGTCAGCCCCAAAAAATAATTAATAGAAGTACACGTACTAAAAGGCATATTGTTTTGAAAAGGACTTAAGCTACGATTACACGGCCATTTTTTTGAGTCATTTAAATGGCGCTGTGACGTCAAGAAAAAATGTCGCAGTAGAGCGACATTTAAACTACGATTCGTCATTGGAAATATGGCTATCACACGAAATGACTATCATCGTCATTTGTGCCCCAAAATCAAATGACAGACACTGAGAGTCATTTAGAATTTTCCGTTGGGATGCCATTTAAATGACGCCACAGCCAAAAAGTTTAGTCATTTGTCCATTGAAGAGCGATCACACGACCATTTTTTTCCGCCATTTAAATGGCCATTTAAATAGACTCGAAAAAATGGTCGAGTAATCTTAGCTTTACGGGTACACCTATTGATTTAGCTATTTATAGCAAATTAAATATTGAAACACATGCACTATATCATCAAAGAATTTATTTCCATTAGTGTCAGTCATAACACGCATGTTCAGTTCGATTGGCTTCACGCAAAATGATTTCAATTTGGCCATGAACTTGGACGCCACATGATTTATTTCATTTCTAAATGAAGTTTAACACGTTAATTACTGGGTGAATTATTATCCATTAGAAAACATGGTATTATAAATAATTTGTTGGCACGGACCGTTCAGGTTAATTTGTGGTTTAGCCACTATGACTTCAAAGTTTATTAACTAGAAATATTGAACAAACATAATTGGAATTCTATCAAATATGCATGTGACAATCAAGAACAAACGGCTTAAGTCGTTCGAAACTTCTGAGGAATTTAAAGTTTGTTTTAAACTGTGCAGTTGATCCACAAATTATATTCATTTTAGTCACAAATTTTTAAATATTGAGTTGGCCTTCACTCCAGTAATGCGTTTTGCCCCGATGTGGTGGGTGGCTCATCAGTAATTACATTAATTACATTAATTTTTATTGAACTTTTATATATACAATTTGACTTAAGGCTAGTTTACAAAGTGGTTATGAATAATTAATATTTTATGTGTTGGCTCAACAACAGGGGCCCAACGGTTTACATTGATTTTTTTTTTAAATAATTCGATTTACATGAATTGTGATTTTTGTTTTTGTTTCTCAGATTCATATACTCGTATGGTATGCATCGTCGTGGGCTCATCAGTAGACGACCACCACATCTGATCTAGACGCACTGTTTGCTCGATTTTCACCGAGACTATTGATTTTCCAATCAACAAGTGACTGGAATCATACCTCAAGACGAATCATTTATGGAAAATAAAGAGCCATAGGGGTAGTAGAGAAATCCACAGCAAATAATTCGGTAGTTAACTAAAAATGCCAAAACACTCGGTTTCGGTTACAAAAGTGTAGTGGTTAAAAAAATATAAATTTTAAACGTCAATAGTTGCCTACCTGTGCTGCAAAAGTATTATGTATTTGTTAAACTTGAATATAGCCCATAAAATGTCCATCATCAATCATTTTAGATCGGCCGCAGCTCTTGTGTCTTTAGAGGCTATATAATATGTACTTTAAAACATATTCAGAGGTAGACAACGGCTGAGACTGAGTTGCAGATGCCTGGATTTTTGAAGTGAAACATCTTATGGCTCTTTGCAAAAGCGTCATACGACGATATTTTTTATATTTTTTTGCGACATAGTGCCATATTTCCATCATGCCCCGCGCCCTTATTTTGCTCAGTTCAAGTTAATTTTTTAACGATTTAAATCTTAACTCCACAATAAATAAACAGTGGAATACATATGAGGGGGCATGCTGCCCCCCTGCAACCCCCCCGCTTGTGTTCACTGGTAGGTTATATGGGATAGGTGCGCGGTTGTGTACATGCTCAGTTTATTTAAATCCATGCGAAACATTGAGATAAAGAAACTTTGCAACCCAACCTGAAAATGACTTGAAAGTGACATAATGCCATAATGGCCTTATGACACTTTATCAAAGCGACATAGGGCCATGTATTCGAATATGGCCTTATGTCGCCATAAATGGGTTTAAATGTTTCAGTTTCAGGAGTTCGAAACTACTTCCCAACTAGCTGGCGCTTTTTGATTTCATTGGGCCTCCGCACACGGGATGATTTCTGTCGGCAGAAAAATTATATATATGAACCCCTTTTCATTGTGTAGTATTATTTTTACAATTGAAATATTTTGAAAGTTGTGTATGCATTAGTTTTATGCCTTGTTCAACCGCTCAAACTCGGCAGAACATTTTATTCCGTTTATTTCCCCTCACTTCAGTCCCCTCGACTACAAAATCGGTTTTATGCCGGCAGAACTAGTCTCGTGTGCGGAGGCCCATTGTTTGAAATTCATCGTAGTCCTAGTCGGATATTACTGCCCAACGATGGTATAGTATAGCCTGGTATTCTTAGATAAACTTGCCGTTGAATGAAATCTTCTTCTAAAGAATTCAAAGTATGTAAAGAAGATCCGAATCCCCGTTTAGTGGTACGGGGGTTTATATTTATACGTTAATACGGACGGTTTAGTATCTACATTTTTTGCTTAACAAATTGTGAGGTAGTCGTCAAAATCTGTCAAAATTTAGCACGCCCCTGAATGGTTTGAAACATTTTCCCAAGCTAAATTTTGACAGATAGTGCTGCTTTTTTTGTGTTTTGTTCTTGTTATAGCGAAAAGTAAATAAGAATGAATATTTGCAATGAATACATCGACGAGGAATCTATTGAAAGTGAATCATTTGAGATCAAAGAAAAGCAAACAAGGAAGGGAGAACACGCAATATATTAAGGCAATTATTTTCAACGAACATCTGTTTTCTGTGACACTTAAGGACCATTCACATGGGAGCGAACGAACGAATTGATGAAATGCGAACAAACCACTTTTTATGCATTTATAAACAGAAAATTGCACATTTTACGACTCCAAGATGAGGATAATTAATTATTCCATCAAAATTTATTAAGAAAACAAGTTTATTAACAATTTAAATAACGAAATTTCGAAATCCAAATTTTCTGCCGCGAACGAAAAAACCCTGGCGCAAATTGTCAGTCTATTCACAATCCACATCATTTAAATCGCGTTCCACAAAGTAGCGAATAAAAAATTCGTTCGAACTTAACCTTATTCCAAGAGGAGGATATCTTGGAATAATAAAATGTGGAATTTTCTGTTTATAAATGCATAAAAAGTGGTTTATTCGCATTTAATCATTCCGTCTATTCGCTCCCATGTGAATGGTCCTTTACTTATATTCACAACGCACTCACTGTCAAAATTTAGCTAGGGTTTTAGCTAATAGTTTGGGCCATTCACATGGAATCGACCAACTACCTACGAACGAACGAATATTCTCAAGTTTTGACAATCCGTTCACATGAACACTTTTCTAGGTCGTGGCAGTTCGCGAATTTCAGCCATCAGTTTCTACCCGCAGTGTCTAGTTTGAGGTTAATTTCGAACGAATGTTTTATTCGCTAGTTTGTGGAATGCGAATTAAATTATGTGGATTGCGAATAAACTTTGACAGTTCGCGCCAAGGGTGTTTTCGTTCGCGGCAAAAAGTTTGGAATTCGAAATTTCGTTATTTTAACCGCTTATATGTAAACTTGTTTTCTTAAAAGATTTTGATGGGATAATTAATTATATCTACTCCTCTTGGAATAGTAAAATGTGCAATTTTCTGTTTATAAATGCATAAAAAGTGGTTTGTTCGCATTTTATCATTTTGTTCGTTCGCTCTCATGTAAATGGTCCTTTAGTATGCTGGGCTGTTTTTTTTCCACTGCGCCACCTCTCGCGAACGTCTGACAAACATCCGGCAAACATCCGAGAAAAGCTTCTCAATTCCACCGTTCGGACTCGGTATAAAATTGTAAGTCCCTTCCATTCGTCCCAAAAATAAAACTCACACAAAACGAATGGTTGTGAGAAGATATGCATAGGATGTCCATACGCCTGTTGCGCCAACTATTTATTTATTTATTTATTTATTTTATTTTTTTAGCTAATATTTTGAGAGAAAAATTGGAAAACCGCTAAAATTTAGTTTTGCTGGAGCGGTGTAATTTGAAATGTACACTACTGAACAAAATTAGATTAACGCAAGAAAAAAGTGTATCTACATATTTTTTTGACACAATTTTATAATTTTAATGAACTTTATTTAAAGAAAGCAAAAGGTATTACTTCAACAGAATAAAACTTATATAATCCTTCAAGACCAATATTCCTTTATGTCCTCACTTCTAAAAGCACAAACCAGTAATGCATTAACGTCAACCTATTGCCGTCTTCCTTTTAGCGGATACTTCATGAAAAAGGACACCAACACACATACCAGCCTCTCACTCTGCCGTCACAGACTCGTCCATTCTGACTTCATCGGCGTCCTCGTCGAGGCCGGCATCCAACCGAATCCACTGCTTCATCCTATCGGGAGCACATACGGACGAATATGGTTTTTGCACCCTTTGTGCATGTGGTATATCAGATATTTGATACCGATCATGGGGCAGTACTGCGGATACTATATACGGTCCCTTGTATCTGGGCTCCAACTTTCTTGAAGTTCCTGAAGCAGCAACTCCATCATTCAGTAGCATTATGAGATCACCTATAGCATATTTTTTTGCTCCTTTATGTTTAGAATCCTGTCTCTCTTTCTGCTTCGCTTGACACTTGGCTATGGCTTCAGCTCCTCGGTCTCGTATTAGCTCGATGTTTCGCGGTATCTGATTTAGCTCAACACCCTGTGATAAAACATCAGTCCATGGATTCCTTGGAATATATCCCATAAGCATTTGTTGAGCCGTAGTTTTGATTGCTTCGTTATAAGTGTTGTTTACTCCCCATTGCACGATCTTGACCTTTTGGTCCCACCGTCTTTCGTCTTCTACTATAGCGAGTAGTGCCTGCAATATCGTCCTGTTGTAGCGCTCTACCTGTCCATTGGCTCTGGGAGTTTTCGTTGCGTTAAGTACATGTCGGATTCCGCGATCGGTTGTATATTCTTGGAATAGTTTCGAGGTGAACGCTGTACCTCTGTCTGTAATAATGCGCCGGGGGTTGCCGTAAATAAATGATGTTTCTTGAAGAAAGTTAAGCACGGGCTTTGCTTGTGTATTTGGCAAGGCTTTCATTAACAAAAACTTAGTGAATGAGTCGACCAACACTATGAGGTATACGTTCCCTTTTGTAGACTTAATAAAGGGCCCTAGATGGTCCACATGTACTGTATCAAATGGGATACTTATCTTTTCGATACTATGTAGTTCTCCCCTAGGTTGTATTTCATTTTTGTTATAGGCACATTCCACGCAGTTTTTTAGGTATTTTTTTACGAATTGTGTCATTCTTGGGAACCAATACCTATCCCTTAGATGCCTCAACGTTTTATTTTCGGAAAAATGTCCCAATTGATCATGGCTACCTTGTACGACGCGCTGTCTAATGCCCTTTGGTATATAAAGTCTGGACTCGTTATCTACTCGTCTATACAAACGTCCATTCTGCAGTTCGTAGTCGTTATGTATCTGTTTGTCATTTTCGTTCAATGGTGATTTTTTGAGTTTTTCAATTATTTCGATTACCTCAGCATCTTGTAGTTGGAGTGTGTATAGCCAGTCATCCTCGCTTATATTTATTTTCAGTACGTCCATATTTACAACGTCGGGTTCTGTCGCTTCTTCGTATGGTTGTCGAGAGAGCGCGTCAGCATGCGCCATTGCTTTGCCTGGGCGATGTTTAACCTCATAGTTATATTCCTGCATTTTGAGCCACCAGCGAGCTATTCGAGGAACCAATTCCTTTTTCTGCATGGCTGTTTTGAGAGCACTGCAATCAGTAACTACTACAAACTTCTTACCCAAAAGATAATGGCGAAACCTATTGGTAGATTCAACAACAGCAAGAGCCTCTAACTCATAGCTGTGATAAATGGCCTCCTCCTTTGTAGTCTTCCTGCTAAAGTAAGCCACCGGGTTGATTGCGTTGTCTTTAAGTTGCAACAATACTCCAGCTAGTCCACGGGCACTCGCATCAGTATGTAGTTCATGTTCCGCGTTAGAATCGTATAATGTTAGCACTGGTTTGTCGGACAAATTTTTCTTTAGTTCATCGAAAGATTTCTGTTGCTCATCATCCCAGCAGAAAACGGAATCTTTTTTTGTTAGCTTAGTCAACGGAAGAGCGATGATGGCGAAATTTCGTATAAACTTACGGAAGTAGCTTGTTAGGCCGATGAATTGTCGTACCTCGTGTTCGTTCGTAGGTGTCGGAAAATGTTCTACGGCATTCGTTTTAGTTTTACCAGGCCGGATGGTGTTGTCTTTTATAATATGACCTAAGAACTCTATCTCCGTCTTAAAAAATGAACACTTTTTTAGGTTTAATGTCAAGTTTTCTTTTTTGAGCAGTCTTAGAAATTTATCCAACTTCACCATTCCGTCAGTGATGGAATTAGATGGAATCACAATGTCGTCCATGTAGCTAATAATTGCGTCTGGCTTCATTCTTTGGACGATGGTGTTCATCATCTTTTGGAAAACCGAAGGTGCGTTTACGAGACCAAACGGCATCGTCAAAAACTCATATAACCCACTAGGAGTGATGAAAGCTGTAAAATGGGTATGCTCTGCTTTAATGGGTATTTGATAATAGCCGGAAGCTAGATCCAAAGCGCAGAAGTACTTGTACCCAACCAATTTGTTCAACTGTTCTTCAATCAGTGGTAACGGAAATTTGATCTTCTTCGTCAATTTATTCAGTCTCCGATAGTCCACGCACATTCGATCTTCACCATTTTTTTTTTTAACCAAAATTACGGGAGAAGCAAAGTCCGACTGTGATTCTTTAATGATGCCACAATCTAGTAATTCCTCAATAATTGAGTCAAGTCTTCCCCTTTTTGCATATGGGACTTTGTACGGTTGATACACAACAGGTTCCTTTTTCTCCAACTCTATCTCCATCGTGGCTAAATTGGTGCGACCAAGTTCTTTTTTTGTAACCGCAATAGTTTGACGATATTTTTCTAGGAGTTCATGCAACTGTTTTTTGGCGTTAGTGCACAAATCACTGTTCACTTGAACATCTGTCATTAGAATTGTCGGTACCTCATTTTGACAATTACTTGCTCGTTTGATGATAAGAGTCTCTCCGCGTTTAATCAAGTCACATGCGGGATTATCAAGAATGTCTTTGCCAATTAAGATTTCATTCGAAAGACAATTGTCATCCACCACCATGGCATGAACAGGAAATTTGGCGCTGTCTATTTCGATAGTGCAAAAAAACGCTGCCAACCGGGTGACATATCCCTCCACCGAAACCTCTTAAGATCGTATTGCATACCTCTATCTTCGTTTTCATTTCAATCGCAATCGTTTTGGGAACTAGGGATCGTTCACTTCCTGAATCAAGTAAGGCTGGATATAATTTACCATTTATAGTCACGTCCTTGTGATAGCTATCGGCTTTCTGCTTATCATGAATAATTTTTACCCAAGAATTGTTCTTTTCTGAGTTTTTTTCAGTTTTGCTTATAACACGCGCATTGTTATCTGGACTAGCTGGATATTTCCTTTTCCTCGGCTGGGTGCATTGCCTTGAATAGTGTCCGACTTTATTGCAGTTGTAACAAGTAACTGGATTCCGCCTCGGTGTTGGTCGATGAGGTTCTCGGAATGACTCCTCACTGGTCGAAGGTCGGTCAAGAGTGTTTACTTGTTTTTGGTACCCGCCTACCGGTCGTTGGCGCGGACGTGAATTTGATGTTATGCTATCGTACCATTTTATTTTTTGAACTAGCTCGGCAATGTCATTATAGCTTCCGGCTGCAAGGCTTGAACTCATTTGAGAGTCATTTAGTCCAGTTAGAATGTATTGTATTATTGTCTTGTCCGATAAATTTATACGTTTGCCCATCATATTCATTTCAAAATAATAATGTTTCGTTTGCTCTCTTGGTTTTTGTGACCATTTGTTTGTGTATCTCCACCTCGCTATGTTGTTGTGGAAAATTTGTACGCAATCCACTTGCTAGTTGAGTCCAGCTAGATACCTCATGTGTGGTATCCCACCAATAACGGGCAGGACCTTGCATTCTGGGACCTACCGCCATCAGCAGTGCTCTTTCATCCCAGTCATACATTTTTGTTAAGGCTTCCACCCTGTTCACCCAACTATCTGCAGACATCGATGATATATTTCCTGGGGAAAAAATTGGTATTGCCTCTGCTATTTCCTTGACGCTACAATTAATTTTCGGTCTGTTTATGACGTTGGAAACAGATGGTGTTTGTCGCGACTGTAGATTCCTAAGCTTTTCCATTAGGTTACGCTCTTGCAGCAACATTTTTCGTTCTTTTTCCAGGATATCTTTTTCTCGGCGTATAATGTCCCATTCCCTTTGTCTCAGTTCTTCGTCATTTACTGTTGTAGAGTTAGACCTGATCGATATATTTTCTTCGTTGGGACAACGTGTATCTGACGTTCCAATTCGAATACTGCTTAACTGAAGTTGCCGATGGTTTACAGTTTCCGGCATTCCTTGTCTTCTTTCGAATTCCTTCAATCTATTCGTTAGTATTCGTTTGGTGCCGGTCGTTGTCAGTCCCTTATTTCTAAGCTCACTTCTAAGTTGGTTTACGTTCATCTTGTCCATATTGCTCTAAATAGTAATAGAGAGATAGTGTTTTGTAAATCAACTGTTAAAATAAGAAAACGGCAACCGAATATCATGACGCATTCTACTTCTGTTTTCTAAATTAAGTTTGGATTTTACTGTCAAAATATTTCATTATGCTAAACATAATTCAAAATTCAAAATTAAGTTTGAATTTTACCGTAAAAATATTTCTTTATGCTGAACATATATTCGGTTTTATCGCTTTTAGTGGTATAGGTACATAATGTATCTCATTACATTTAAAAACAATGTATTAAAACGAAAACAAAACTCAAAGCACAAACTCTCTGTTAACAATACACCATAAACTCGTGTGTGTTTCTCGTGCCAAATCATATCATATCAATCTCAGGGTCAAGTACATGTATATTATAATCAAATTCGACACAGAATAGTTTACTCATGCTGTGCCCCTACATGCACATTCTGTGCCTATACCCATCTAGGTGATCATCATGCTTTTCCGTATGCCGAAAACGCACTATTACCCCTTTCAGTCAAAATGCAATCTACTTCATTGCAACAAACGAGACAACAGATACAACATACTCTTTCGTAAACCGAAAGCGCACATCCACATCTGCCACTCTCCACACAAGTTCAATCTCCTTATGCATGCTTTCTTATTCATCTCCTTTCATCATGTACTACTGAGCACATTACAAACACGAACAAGTTTAGTCCTGTGTAGAGACAACAAATACTCCTTCGTATACCGAAAACGCATCTGCTGACGCTGACCACAGGAGAAATAACCGTTATCTTTTAACGACTGCGAAAATACGCAGTTCAATTCCAAACCAAATTCATCTAAACTTCCCCCTTGGATTATCAATCGATTATCAATCAATGTAATACAATAACTTTACTAAACCCTTAAGCACGACACCACACAATTACTCCATAGCCACTTTGGTTGAAACCACGTAAAAGAATTCTGTGTCTGAGCCTTGTTTCGTTGAAAAAATTAATTACATGAATTTATATTTTACACTTAGCTTAGGGTGTAGGTTTAATATCTCACTTCTGATCTTTGACACAATTTTATAATTTTAATGAACTTTATTTAAAGAAAGCAAAAGGTATTACTTCAACAGAATAAAACTTATATAATCCTTCAAGACCAATATTCCTTTATGTCCTCACTTCTAAAAGCACAAACCAGTAATGCATTAACGTCAACCTATTGCCGTCTTCCTTTTAGCGGATACTTCATGAAAAAGGACACCAACACACATACCAGCCTCTCACTCTGCCGTCACATTTTTATCTTTATTTTTTGAATAAGACATTAGGTACGTAGATTAAGATTTGGGAGCATTCGGATAACGGACATTTTAACAAGATATAAATCCTCATTAATCCTTCTGTAAATTGTGAAGTCTAGACCTTTCTGACTTCTGATGGAAATTTTTTTCTAAGAAGTAATGGCTATAACTCTTAAAACTTTCATGATAGGGTGAACACAAATGTTTTGTGTGATTTGGTATTTTTATCTTATAAAAAGGCAATAAGTTGTTTCAAGTTCTCTTTCTTTTACTTTTATTTTTATATAAAATAAGGGAAAGGTATAAGAAGCTATGGTTGATAGAAGGGTAAAAAAAATATTGGAGAAATCGAGAAAATAGACATATTATTGCCCTTTTTGCATTCCTCTAATTGTGTCCAGCAATTTAATGTGATTTATAGGTTAATGCGCAATAATGGTTTATTTTATTTTACAGACAGCCATCACTTTAGATTTGTTCACGTTTGTGTGCATTTATTGCTAAGTATTTCAATAGGGATATAGAAACGGATTTAAATCTCAACTGTATAGTTTACGCAATTGAAAATCAATTATGTAGAAGTGCAGTGGGTTAGACGCATTTCTGTAATATTACGTAGTACTCACTTTTTACTTAAACAAGAGTTCCATTGCGTGCTAGTAAAACACTGATTTATTCACTATTCCGTTAGCACATAGTAGGTACGCATAACTACAACCACAACTTATATATTTAACGACCTTCACTCACGGAAATATGTTGTAAAACTAAATTAAACTCACCCGCACTACTGACGAATGCAGGGAAAAAAACACACATTAACAGCATTAGCCTACCTTAAAGAAAGGAAGAAAAATAAACCACAGTCATCCACAATGCCACTCAAAAGCCATTCATAAATTGCAAAATCAATAGTCTTAAGATTATCTAGACAAAAATGTGTCGCTCTATGCACTCGTTCGGATTATATTTCCTTTTTTATAAGAGAAACGGTATAAAGTCTTCTTCTTTTCTATTTTTTTTTTTTATTTGATAATTTTGCGATATTTTCTAAGGCATTTTGATTAGACTATGACTAAGACTAGAACTAGAACTAAAAATAATTAAGAATCGCTTACTCTATTAAAGCTTGAGTTATGATATTTGTCTACAAAAAGATCTGAGGTTGATCTGAGGTTATATAATTCTACGATATCCGCATCTAGGATCTAAAAGGCTTACGAAGAAAAGGGTGATGCTGTGCTTAACAAATACTCTGAAATATATCTACTAAATATCACATAACAAGACTTCTATCATATGCGTTTCGTTGCTGGAAGATACATTTTTTTTTTCTACGATTATTGCTTTAAATTGCTTAAGGTACTACAAAATATGTGATGTGATTTTAAGGCGGTTCACCACATTAAACTGTTGAATAACGATAGCCTCGATAGTGATGATGATGATGGTCGCTGAGCTTCACATAGTTGCCCAAGAGCTGTTGAACGGCACTGCTGCGGCAAATGCAGTGCAGATAGTATGCAACGTATGGTGTTAGAATTGTTGTGAAGATATAGAAAAGATGGGGAATACGTTCGGTTTGGCCAAAGGGACACATCCAGTAGCCACGTCGGACTGCATCTCGGGTGTGATGGGTGACAAAGGCGCAAAGAAGGGCTCCCAGTATTAGGCTCGTTTTGAAGTAGTTTAACGATGCTGTGCAGACGAACAGGACCAATAGCATCATTGGAATTGTGGTGCAATGAAGGAACGGTCGACGCAGTAGATTTGTGGCATCCTAGAAATATATAAAAAGTTAAACAAAATATTGGTTGCTTTGGAAATTACCAATGAAAGATGATATGATTTGAACAGAATGCATACCTTAATGACAACCGTAGTAAAGTTTCGATGTGCCGTGTGTGAATGGGTGGTTATTGTAACTATACTTAGATTGGATTGCTGGTTCAATATAAAATATGCGCATGATGTATGAATATATTCCTCTAATTGAATAGAGGAAAACTAGTGGACTTGTGGTGATATGTGATTTTGGAATATTTTGCATGACTTTAAAAAATGTATTCAGACGCTGAAATGCTCACAGTCATCCAACTAACCTCTCTATACAGATATAAAGCAACTATCGATATAGGCCCATCCAACGGAAAATTTGTAAAAACTATGACATGTACTACCTTGATTACTATAGAAAACATATGAAAGCTGATTTTTGTCGTTAGCGAAGGCAACTGATCACTGTTCCCCCGACCGCCCAAAACACATACGGCTGCATTGACAAAAGGAGCCCAAAAAGCACATGCAGTAAAATTTAAACCGTCATAAGGCGATGCTGCATAGAAAGAAACGCTTGATTAGAGACTGTACCTGTTTTCTGTGACCTACTGACGGCGTTATCAAATCAATCACTAACTTTGGTAGTTTTCGAAGGAAAGAATTGTATTCAGGACATGCTAATGTCCAAGAACTCCACCTACACAACCGAGAGTTGTTGTCGTAGTTCCACTTCTCTAAGGATTATAGTTTTTATACAGCCACTGAGGGTATGAAATTTATAAACATTATATCCTATATGTACAAGGAAAATAGTTACGTATACGCCAGAGTGCACAATACATGATGGCAGTTCCAAATTTCTTCATTTTTGAACGGTTTTCATAGCCATTTCTGCCAGGACATACCCAAATCCACTAGAATTGGAAATCTAGTGCCCAAGTTAGAGTAAAGATAGACAACCTATATGAACACTCTACTGTAGAGATATGGAATTGCATTGTCTACAGACCGAGGTATACTTAAAATTCAAACTGCTACCATAAACAAATAAATTAAGTAACAATAACCAACTATCGCCATTGATATAATAATAAAAGCACTTATGGAAAGCAGCGACAATAATGGAAAACACCAACTAGTGTCACCGATGAGTGACTATAGTTGTTAATATTTGCAAGCAAAATATTCGTTGCCTTGATACCCAACAACGGCCAATTATTCGCTATTATGAGTTGTGAGTTACGACGTAAATTACGATGTGACACTCATATGGAAACATATCAAATGAACCACTGAATTATGTATCTCCAAGATTCAATAAATCAAATCAATATCTCAGCTTACCTCCAAATTCCAAGATCTCGCCTCAATAAAATGGTCTACATCGATTAAAGATGACACCGAGAAACAAATAAATATCAGCAGCCATCCAAAAAGATTACTCGTCCTATCATAGAATTGCACAACAAATGCAATACCCGACAGTGCACCAATAACCGCATGGGTGGCATTGTCCACCAATGCTCGCAACAGTGGATGCTGGGTGAGCTCGACAAAGTTATCTCCCAAAAGGCAAGTTATTGTGACCAAAGTCGTGAGAACAATTCGCATATAAACCATTAAATGACAATACATTTGTGACACAACAAACACGGTACAGCTAGGTGGAGAATTAAAAACTAAACAAAATTATAGAAATTAAATTGTTTCACACATTATACGGAAGGGAAGGCAAAGGCACTATAGTAAATTTTTTGTGAACTGAATCTCCAAAATCCATACGAAATTGAGGCAAATGCGGCAAATGAAATGTACGGCATTATTATCGTAATAGATTAACTCGCACATCGACTATGTACAAAAAGTTTTTTTATTGATTTTACATGAACTCTTATCATATTAAAGCCGGTCAAAGTTTATTAATAATAAATGAGGAAATTCGTGAAATAAGATAAGTGCGATTACGTGTTATTTTAACTGAAATTATGGACAACAGCTGGTCAAATTGAACAACAAATAGCTGTGTGTAAACAAATCATCTAGTACACAATTTATGAAATAGAACAAGTCAGTTGTCAGTAGAGATGTGTGGGGAATGTAATTGTAACGAGTGTTAGCTAGTTTTTAGCACTGCTCCCCAGAAATAGGAAGTATAGAATGTAAATTTTTGTTTACTAGTTACTATGCTTCTTCGACAAAATGACGATTTATTTTATCGGAATCAACGCATTTAAATTTAGCAGCGACATGAAGCTTCGTAACTTTTACGCTAGAAAATAAAGCATTTAGGTAGGTACGCTGTTTAGGAACATATTTTTCTCGCAGAAATGTACCTATATGCATAGACCAACAGATTGGAAAGAAAAGAACAAGAGCTTTATGTCAGTCGTCATGTTCTAATATCACAAAAACCAATCTTTTTGAAATTGAGAAAACTTTTTCAGAACAACGCTTTTATTCCAGAGTTGCGGGTGAAGTAAAAATAAATTCGTTTGAGTGTTTTTTTAAATTACAAAAATGTTTATAAATCATAGATTGTGAATGAAGAGAAGGACAAAAATGTAAATCGATTAAAAGCACATAATATGCAAGATGGAAGTGTGATTAATTTTGCTGTCAACCCACACAACCTCACATTTGTGTTGCTCTTAGGCTGTTGCTATTCGCACGTTGTTGGGGACACGACTTCGTAACGAAATTTCAAAGTTTATATTGCGTCGAGTTGGGGTGGGCATGTGGCTCGCTACGCTCGCGGCAAGGACTCTTAACTCCATTATAATCATTTTCGGACATTATGCCGTACGTTTAGGATCCAACTTTTATATTTATAAAGAGTTTTTAATGAATATAGGATTACGTTACGTTGATTACGTAGTCGTGTCCCGAAAATCGGTAAACGTCAGTTCAGTACAAAATCCGTCAAAATGAACGTGCTTAAGCCCACATATGCAAAGTGACAAAATGACTAGTAATAAACAATCGATTTTCCTTGAGTTAAAATAGTTTAACTCTGAATGCACCCGCCAGGAAGTGGCATCTGCTATAGTTTACCATCACTGTCAAATTTTGCGGTTGTAAACACTTTTTTAAAAAACAAACAAAATTAATAGCCAAATAGTTTGAAGGCAGTTTGTAGTTGTTATGGATTCCAAAATTAAATATAGACGAATCCCATTAGAACTGGAAAAAATTGCGAAAACCCAAAAGGAGCACGGTAGATATACTTGCAGATCTTATTTCACTGTCCTAACATTGGAGCTTATTTTATCCTCGAAAGGTATAACATGTATTATGAAAGATTCGAATTACTCCAATCTTATAGCGACTATTCCGGGTCCTGATGGTTCGCCATATTCGGCTGGTAAGTTCGAAATAAGCATAGCGATTGGCGATCAGTATCCATTTCGACCACCGACTTTTAAATTCATTACACCAGTGTTCCATCCGAATATCGATAGTAGTAAGTTGATTGAAATCCTCTTAACAGTCAAATTCACAGTATGTCGTTCTTAGGTGGACAGATTTGTCTGGAACTATTTAAAATGCCACCGACAGGTACTTACAATCCAGCGATCTCTTTGGAATCAATATTGCTTTCCATCCAGCTACTGCTTGCTTATCCAAATCCCGATGATCCACTACGTGGAGACGCTGCTGATATGTACAAAGGAAACTTGGAGTTATTTAATAAAACAGCAAGAGAGCATGCGGAAAAATATGCGAAGGCTAAATTAGAAGAGTTGCCTGAAGAGGTGAAAGAGTTGTCTGCAGATATTGATAAAGTGCCGAGTAAAAAGATGAAACCGAATTGATTGTAGGTATTTGTTTTGTTTAAGAGACATCCTTTGTTATGTTTGCTTATTAAAATTATAAAAACGAAGCTGTTGATAGTCTTATTGAAAATCTCTGTCCACTCTGTCTTCGGCTAAGCTTCATTTTATCTGATGGTTTATAGAACTGAAACCAACGATGGGACAAACTTAGGGAAAGCCATTCTGTCCATATTCACCTACAATAGGGGCCAGGGGCCGTAGACTTCTAATCTCTGTGATTTCATATTCCTAAAGAAAACTGTGTGGTAGACAATCCAAACCTCCCGCAATTTTGGTGGTGACAATAGCAGCGAAGCAGGCTCTAATAGCTGCTTAATTTTCTAAACAGATGTATTTGGAAACACCTTCAACGCCTTTTCTTTAAAAGCTGTTTGCAGCAGTGGGTGCCGCTCTCAACGCAAAGGCAAACTTTCTTTCATACTTTCCGTTCTTTACCAGCAATGAAATTAGGACTAAAGTGTCCAAACGAGTAGCCTTCTTTATCAATCTCTGTTCTAACCAGCGGAAGATCCGAAGGCAGTCAATGTGGCAGTGAACTACTTTCCTTTCCTGGTACTTTATATATATATACCCAGCTGTTTGAAAGCCCCAAATAAATGATTGTATTAAGCCAACAAAATACGAAGAAATCAAAATTTATTTAACTTAAAATTTATTTGTTGCATTTTTACATCTTCTCATATTTTTTTGTGGTTTTCTTCTCACATGACAATGTTCAGTTTTTTTTTTATTCTGGCTTACAATTTATTTTCGAACCAAATTAAAGAACTCGAAGCAGAGGTGATCTGCGCTAAAATGACTTCAAACAGATAAAATATAATGTGCTACGAGCTAAGTGTAAATATTAAAAGAAATTCTCATTGATACGATGTGTGTAGCCTCTTGTTTCGAATGTGTTGCTGAACGTTGGGAGCGGAGAACAATAATAGAACAATAAACACTGAAAGCAATGAGACGCTAATGGATTATCCGCAACGCTGGGTCTCTTAAACTATAGAAAAAATATATCTGCTTGTTGAGGGTGTAGAAATAGAGAACCAGGCGGATGTACAGTGAAGGTTGAGGCTACATGATTGGAAAACCCTATATAATGTATATAAATATGTGTTATGGAAATATTTCGCTACAATACGGTGGGGGATCAATTGAATTATGTGTCTTTATGCTTTTCGTAGAATGCATCCAAGTACTTTTTGTACTCCGCTTGGTTGTTCCACATGAGGGACGCCTGTGCGTTGAGGGGACTATCATTGTTGGGCTCCCCGAGAAGCGATTGAATGGAAAGCAGAATGGTTCGGACATCGTAGAGGGCAGACCACTTGTCCTTGAGAATGTCCAAGCAGATAGAACCCGACAAATCGACATTCGGATGATAGCACGGAGTGAGGAATTTAACAACAGGCGGTGCATAGGGGTATGAGTTGGGAAACTCCAATGAAAGGCGATATTTTTGTCCACTGTAGACGGTAGTTTCCGCACCCGTTATAGTGCCAATCCATTTGAAAATGTTCTCACCGTCGGGGAAGGCCGAAATTCCCTTTTCAGCCGACATCATCAGATTCATAAGTTCCTTTTGTAATCTGTAATGAAATATATATATACATACATTTTTGTATAGATGATTACACCCTGATTGAGGAAATTTCAATTTGCAACCCCCGTTTTACTACGTACCTTTTGCTGACTGCGTGATTATCTTTTATTGTGACGGAGTCATCATTGTGTTTGAGATTCGAGGAATGGGTATGATCCGGGCTGATGTTTTGTGCCATTTCTGGGCTATTTGGATATTCTTTTATATATTTCGAATCACAAGGAGTTTGTGGTATTAAATAGAATTGCACAGATATCTTTGGAGAATTTCACTCGGAGTTGTATGCAGCAAAGCTTTCTTTTTGGTTTTTTGTTTGACAAGCCAGTTTTTTGACAGATTTTAACGTTAAAAATACAAAAAGAAAATGGAGGAAGTTTTTGATTTCCAGTGGGATATTTGGAATTGAAGTAGTGCCAAGTTTCGATACTGCAAAGTAAGGGAGTAATCACACTATCGTAATTTTTGTTTTCAGAAAATATGGTGTTTTCGATTGGATATACCTATCAGATTTTTGACATGAGATTTTAGGGCTCGAATCGCCGCATCCGTAAACGAGCTATAGGTTCACGGAAATAACCAATTTTGCACACGAAGCAAAAACAAAATCCGTCACGTTTTGCTCGTTTACGGACGAGACGAATCGGCCCCAGATTTCTCTTTGTCGGTTATGTACTTTTGTATAAATTTTCCTACATATTTCCACGGAAATTAGTCAAAAGTGGGTAAACACAGATGCTTGTTTGAGTTTTCTTTATTGTGTGGAAACAGATTTTAAGAACCAAAAATTTGTAAAAAGTTTGATTACGAAAGAACAAAAATTAATTAAACATATTTCACGACTACAGCAAAAATACTTTATAAATATTTTAAAAAAATTGTTATCCAAACTCCAAAGACAAATAAAAACCGCATTGATGTTCACTCACTTTTGACGCTCACTGTATATTCCTGCTGACATATTTGTGACATAAGACGTATTTTTTTGAGAATCTATAGAATCTATAGCTCACGTTTACTTTTACATGCAAAACTTTTATACTCACTTTTGGTATTGTTATACTCACTTTTGGTTTTACATGTTAAATTACTCATTTTTGGTTTTGTTATACTCACTTCCCAAAAAAATACGCCAATAGTTTCAAGCATGAGACTACTGCTGCTTAATCTATTTTTTCATAGGTATCTTAATGTCGTTCTAATTTCAAGAATACAGAGCAAATTCCTCTATTATGCATATAAAATAGCGTATGACATATTGATCTCAAATGCTTATACAATGCGAACTTTCAGTCTAATTCTGGTTAAAAATAATTCAGTTACGAAGAGCAAATGTCTGCCGCAATTTGATTAGATAAAGTATTGAATAAAAAAAATCCCAATAAAAAACATTATCCATTAAATAACACTGCGTCTCCACGGTGCACTATTTCATAGCTTCCAAGCTGTGACATTTCTCATAGAAAGAAATAAAGCATAGTCCACCGCAAGAAAACGCAAACGTCAGACTAAAACCTACAGCCAGCCAACAGCAATACGTCGAATGTAATTTTTTATAGAAAACTATTTGTGGTCTCCACGTGCATTTTTTAATAGCATTCTATAATAGAATATTGCTCGTGGAGACATCGGGTAAATGCAGTCTACCCTTAAGATACTCTGAAAATGCATATTCCAGTGAAAGACGTCACTTCAGTATGTCACATAAATAAACAAGAAAAGCTACACTACTAGATAATTCATTTCTCTTTGACTTCGATACTCACAATTTACAAAAGAAATATACACTTTAATCAGGGAAAACATAATTATTTGTTTTTGGTAAACAGTACAAACTGCAACTCTTGCATTTGAGTACATATCGTTATTTAAAATAAACCTCAACCAAGAATGAATTCCGAGATGAGCAGTTCCATGCAATCAAGGCGTATTGGTGGTCCTGGTCCCCATGGAACTCCGGAAAGTGAGTTTAGCATTGAATGCTTTCAAAATTACACCGCTTCCGAGGTATTCGTTCAAGGCCTAGCTGGTTTGGTTAACCAGGGTGATGTAGAAAGTATGATACGAGCTCAGAAGCAAATGTAAGTAATACAAATCATCCACATTATGAATTCATTCAAAAACTCCTATAAACCAAGGTTACAACGGTTCGAAAAAACCAACGAGATGTTACTCAACTGCAATGCCTTAAGTCAAAGCCGCCTTAAGCTAGCTGGAGATGATTTCAAAAAGCACGTCAAACTGCTGAATGAAATGAAAAAAGACTTGGACTACATTTTTAAAAAGATTCGCATCATAAAAACAAAGTTAAGTCAACAGTATCCAACAGCTTATGCTGAAGCTCAGCCTCAACGCAATAGTTTAGCAGAGGAGGCCGAAGACGATGAGGATGCTTCAAGTGTTGTAGAGATTCCGAGGCAAAGCAAACTACCATCGGAAAAGAAATCAACTTCTAAGGACACAACTGTGGAGTATGTCCAGATGGATGAAGCAGTGGAAAATGGAAAACCCATTGAAAACGATCTCATTAAGCGGGTGTGTTCGATTGAATCGGCGAATCCGAATGACTCTTCTGATTGCACCTCAGAAGATACTGGTTGAAGAGATTTGAAGTGACGGTACAAAGGAGATAAAATGAGTTAGAAGCTCTTAGCTGATTTAGTATTAATTTATTTCTTGTGTAAGTTTATGTTTAAGTAGTTATAATCACTATGTAATTGGATTGCAATATTAGGTTTGTATAAAAATTAACGAAATGTATCACAAGCTACTCACTGCCTATTGGTCTACTTAAATCTCACATTCTCTACACGAACTCATGTTCAGAGTGTGCGAACTAAGACGGTTTCAATAACCACCAACAGAATACCAAAAAAAAAACACAGGTTTAAAAAATAATTTGGTACTTATATTGCTTGGGAACTTTCGATATAATTACGCGACCATCATAGCTAAGCGATGCAAAAATCCATGGATCAACGTTACTCCACTCCACACAGTAAACAGAATCCTCATGCTGGTCAAACGTCTGCAACAATCCATCGGATAGTAGTTTTTTAGGTTCACCATCCTCCTCGGTAGTCTCAGAGCTAACAGACCCGGCACACGTTAGCAGAACCTTGCAGTCACTGCTGCTCGACAGCAGCAACTGATCATGGAATGTATTAAAGCGGACGTTCCATACCCAATGGGAATGGTCACCTCGTGCAAAGACGGGCTCTCGAGCCATACGGCAATCCCAGATTTTCAGAAATCCATCATCCCCGCCCGTCATTATGTGACACTGTTTGTTTGGATTACAGTCCACGTCACGCACCAACTGTCCGTGGGCATCCTCAATCGACCAGGCACAGTGATTTGTGTCCCTTATGTCATATGACCGTACAGAGCAATCGTGCAGAGCGATGAATTGATTTCCCTGATGGTGTTGCGACCACTTGCCGGTGGTAAATTTTGGGGCACTTTTAGCAGTAATTTCGGCCACAGAGCGAGATCTTGATTGAGATCTATCGAAAATGACGATTTTGCCATCCACCACAGTAGCGAGAGTGTTTTCATCAGTCGGATGGAATTCAGTTGTCTTCACTTCAGTTCCAAACTCCTTTTTAAAATTACCAAATCTACATGAATATCAATATCAAAGCGTAATTCTGGGTAGGTACTTACGTCTGTGGGAAGAATCTCCACACTGTCGTAGGGTAGAAACTCCGAGTCGATGTTCTTTACGTCGAGATCCTCTGGAATGGTTAGTATTGCAGTATGAGCAACAACCTGTGCACCCTTTTGAAAGCTGTAGCAGGAGAGCAAGGTGCGGGCGTTATGTGGGCTACTATTCAGCTTCCAGACTTCACCGAGAGGATGGGCAAATACCTAGAATGTTATCGCATTTCATGGGGTCTCCGATATAGTTATGTTGACAAAACCTACTTTAGCTTTGATTAGAGATTTCTCCTCATTGTATTCGAGTAGGTGTAACTGATTGTTGGGCTTAAGGGACTGAGTAGCAATAAAAAACCGCACCTCGTTCGACTCGCCATATTGTGGAGTAAGTGCTCTTGCCTTGGATTGGAAAGAAGTACATATACTACCAACTGAAATGTTTTTTATTTTGTTTGACTTATTTACTTGAAATTCTAGTCCGTATATTAGTCCATTTGCATCGTCCATTGTTAAAATTGGTTAAAATATCAATCACTAACAAAAACAAACAAATTTGTAGTCCCCTTAAAAGTGGATACAAATCTTTGCTGTCAAAACTCAAAAGTCAAAGTGACAATGCGGTATGTTCCCGAGAAATGAAAAATAAACCTTGTGTTGTGATTCGTTACCATCCACCAAGCGGAAAAGCAATGAAACCGTAATTTTATAGGTTTCATTTTCTCCACTGTCAAAATGCATGATAAAAATTCCAAATCAATGCAATATTCGAGTTTTAAGTGAATTCCAAGAAGAAAATGGTAAAGTTATTTAAAAACTGCGTTAACGCATTAGGATTAAATTGACCGCTACATTTACCATATTAAATACCGTTGGAAATCTTTCCTTTGGGATTGCGGAATCAGACTGCGGAATGGAAAACATTCCGGCGGAAATATTAGGCCGGTTTTATTGCACATCTATCTCAGTGAAGTAAAGTAAAGCTACATGGAGCAAGGTCAGCGTCTATTTGGATGTGGATTTGTGATCAGAGGAAGACTTAGGCAAGAAGTCTTGGGCTTCCTTCATAAGATAGCTTCCGTATCAGGGCCAAATTCAAGAATATCACGCTCATCTGTGCCCACGCCCCCACAGAGGAGAATCATGACGCAGCCAAGGAAAGGAGGGCATCTTCGGCTATACAGTCGGTAAGTACAGCCTGCACAACAACATTTCCGGAAACGGATTCAGGTTTATCGACTTTGCTGCGGGGCGAGACATTATCATCACCAGCACACGATTCCAATACCTCAATATACAGAAGGGGGTATCCTGACCAAGCTACGGTAAACTAAATTAACCACGTTGCGGTAGATATCCGAACCTTTGCCGACCGCATCCCCCTTAACCTCTCAGCAAACGCACCTGCAGAATTACGTGCAGCTGCTTCTACGGGCAAAAGAGAAAGAAGGAGCATCGACTTCTCAGAAGTAAAAAAAAAAAAAACAGCACGAGAAGCAAGCGGTCGAGTCTATTGAGGGAAAATATTGCGGGAGCAACGTTTGGATATTTTACCAGAGGGTAAAAAGATCTGCCCAAGGATACAAGGCCCGAACAGAAGCCTGCAGAGACGAACATGGAAATACGGTGGTGGATCAACAGTCGGTGCTAAGAATTTGGTAAGATCACTTCTGCAGACTGTTAAACGGCGAAGACTACCAAAATTCCGCTGTCAGGCAGAACGATCCAATCATTCCGGACGATGATAGCCAAAATTTCCGTCCACCCGACCAAAACGAGGTAAGAATAAGCGATATCCAAACTTAAGTCCAACAAGGCTGCTGGAGCAGATGGCCTGCCGGCCAAGTTGCCTAAAGCGGTGGGAGATGACTTGGTTAAGGAGCATGCACCAACTTACCTGTAAAATTTTGAATGGAAGAAAGTATGCCCGATGAATGGACCTCAGCACCGTGAGACCAATCCACAAGAAGGGGGAAACTCTCAAAATTGCGCCAATTACAGAGGAATAAGCCTCCTGAATGTTGCGTATAAGATCCTGTCGGCTATACTGTGTAAACGCCTATAAAACCTTTCGCAAATTACCTGATCGGCCCATATCAGTGCGGTTTTAGGTCCGGAAAGTTAGTCATCGACCAAATATTCACACTCCGTCAGATCTTAGAAAAAACGCAGGAATTCCTTTATCGACTTCAAGGTCGCCTATGATAGCGTATGTAGGAACGCATTATGCAAAACCATGTTAAATTTCGACATCCCTCGAAAACACGTCCGTCTGTGCAGGATGACGATGGAGAACTCTCGCTGCTCTGTCAAAGTGGAAAAGAACGCCACAGAATCCTTTGATGTCGAAAAAGGTTTAAGACAAAGGTGATATGACACGCTATCACATAACTTCTTTAACATCAGTCTTGAAGCAATTGTATGGAACTCGCAAGCCAACATCAGAGATACAATTTTTCAAAAGTCCGTTCAACTACTTGCGTATGCAGGGGTGGGATTCTGTAAAATACGAAACGAAACGAAAAACGCTTTCGTTTTCACTAAACCTGTCTCTATCATATCTGCATCTGTAGAGGAGATAGCCCTATATACCGACGGTTCAAAGACGGATGTCGGCACAGGAGCGGGTATCTTCAGTGAAACACTTAACCTGCGAGAATCATTTCGAATCAACGATGACTGTAGTGTGTTTCAAGCGGAAATTGCTGCTATAACCCTAGCGGCAAATGACCTAAAGAGACGACACATTGCCAACAAACAGATCACTATATACTCTGACAGCCAAGCGGCCATAAAAGCCATGGAGTCAGTCGTGGTGAAGTCAAGGGCAGTAAGTCAATGCAAGAAATACCTGGACGAAATATCACAAGCCAACACGGTGGGCGCAGTAGCGCAGTGGTTAGTGTGCTGGACTACTGTGCGAGAGATCCCAAGTTCGATCCCCGGAAAAACACCAATTACATCTTAAAGTTTTTTCTACTGCGCCACCTCTCGCGATCGTCTGACAAACATCCGAGAGTATGACTGTCATGAAAAAGCTTCTCAATTCAGCCGTTCGGACTCGGCATAAAATTGTAGGTCCCTTCCATTCGTCCCAAAAATAGAAACTCACACAAAACGAATGGTTGCGAGAAGCTAGGCCTTGGGTGTCACCCGCCTGTTGTGCCACCTATTTTTTTTTATAACACGGTGACCCTATGCTAGGTACCAGGGCATATGGATATTCCGGGAAATGAACAGGCGGATGAGATTGCAAGAAACGGGTCAAAAATGCACGCATCAATGGCCCTAGAATCTGTAAGAACTCCGCTAAGCACGCTTTCTAGGAAGGTTGATATTGAAGCCTTGAGTAGAACAAACCTACGTTGGAACAATCTCAGCACCTGCAGGCATGCAAAGGAATTATGGCCAGAAGTAAACAAAAAGAGATCCAAATTCATGATCGGACTGAACCGCAAGGATATTCGCATACTCACGGGGGTCATTACTGGACACTGTGCGATAGGCGTACACGCAGGAAGGCTGGGCATACTGCGTAATGACTTTTGCAGAAGCTGCAGAGACGTAGAAGAAATAGAATCCGTTCGCCATCTGCTTTGCGAATGCCCAGCCCTTAAAAACAGTAGACAGAGGACTCTCAAGAGTTTCTTCTTCGATGAACTAGAAGATCTAGAGAATGTTGATCTTAAGGAACTCCTGAGATTCATACTTAAATCGGGGTGATTCTAAACAAACTTCACACCCTTCAGTTATACTCTTAGAACAAACTTGGGAATCTGGATACATGAGCTAGGAACACCTGTGATTACTACTAAATCTAGGCGATCCAAATAAAGCGGTAATTTCTTTGTCTCCAACAGGTATGCAATGGAAGGTTCCCGTGACTGGACACAATGGACCCAACGGATGGTCTAGGTGAAGCTGTGGCAACCGCCACAAGAGCACCCAATTACCTACCTGCCTACCATCATATCTGCGGCAATAGACAGCGACATCTATTGTCGAAACGATAACGTTCGATCGTTTTCATTTTACATAATCTGGCCCCATATGTGGCGCTATAGTCCGGGTGAAACTGGGCCTTAACCAACAAGCCCCTCCACTTCTCCCTTTAGCGCGATCGCACTCCAAGTTAGTTGAGGACCCCTTCCACTTGTGGCACCACCTAAGGCGAGTTTTATTTCTCGTTCAGATAAATAAAAAACAACAACTTCAATTATGTAATAATTCCATTTTGTGTATTATTCTACAATATACATAGTTTAAATTTATTTGGGTTTTTTTTGTTTGTTTTGATTTCAATAATTTATATATAATTCAATCTTATTTCAATAAAACAACTTTCTTTTTACGTGTATATATATATATATAATTTTTTTGATAATATTTTTACTAACTTGCCAACTGGATGTTTTTGCTAACCAGAATCCCTTAGCAGGTTTTAACCTAAAAATTAAATTTATTTAAAATTCAAGGTTCTTCCTTACGTTTTTGTTTTTCTTGTTAATTTTAATTAAACCTAATATTAATTTTTTTCCATTTTTTTTTTGTTTTTGGTTCAGTTAGTTATGCATATATAATTTAATAATTGTTAATGTATTTAAATCATAATCTTTATCTGTTTTCATAATATTATGAAGAGTGGAAGGTATCTTTTGCTAAGTTCTTCGACATAGAGTGTCAGGTGAATTATTTTTCTAGCACTTATTCCTTATGGTATAACTATTATTGTGGTGTTTTTTCTTTCGCTCTTCGGTTCTTGTCGTATTTACTTTTGATTTTACAATTTATTAATTTAATTGTTTAGTAATACGGTCGATAGATGAGATGCGCCGTCTATTTTATTACAACTTCCTTTTGTTCCTTTGCTGTACGCAATGATGGAAATACAAAAAATATATATTATATATTTATGAAATTTAATGTACCTAAATTATGTTATTCCCTAAAAATAAATGAAAACAAATGTACACTCTACAATTGGATATAATATAAATATGTTGTGTACGCTTTTGTTTACGTATTTTGCTCTTTTTTTACTTTTTACTTAAATGTTTAGATTGTTTTACAAAAATCTCGACTAAGAATCATTATTTGTTAACACTTTGTTATTGCGTTCGAAATTAATATTTTCTTATTTTAGATTTACAAAAAAAAAAAAAAAACTTAACTTACATTTAATACATATTTGTTTAAATTTGTGTTTATAGCAATGTATTTGTTGTATGATTTTTTAATGATTTGTTAATGCTTTCATATTCTTTGCTTGTTGGTTTAATGTTAATGTTAAATTTAAGGCAACTTCTTAAAGGCATCTGTTCAATATGTTTATACATATTATATTTAACTGACTTACATTTTAATTTGTTTATTTATACTTGTTTTTTTTTTCGATTCATTGCTAAGATTAAGCGGTTTTAAGGTTGTGTTTAATAACTAAATATTTCAACACGTTAATGGATAATATACTTGTAGTATAAGGATATGACTTAAATGAGTAGAAAGAAAAATACACACACACCCAAGCTCAAGTAGTGATTTTGTTCATTTATACAGTATTGACTTTTATTGAATTTTCAATTCAGTTTGAATCTCTACACATTCAATTGATTAATTTGTTTGTTTTATCAGACTTACATAACGCGACACGATATTTATTTAATTGATTTTATTATTTGGTGAAGACTTCTGAGCAAAGATCTGAGATCTCATTGAATTTCTATTTTGCCTAGAAATAAGATACAAAATTTTGTAATTACGAAAAAGCTGAAAGTTTCTTTTAGATATTTAAAAAAAACGGAGTTTTCAGATTATAGCTACCTAAGGCCGAGCAGTTGAAATTTTTTTAACAAACACGACTTTTCCACACAAAATGCAGAAATAATAAATGAGCGGTGGTTTTGTCTTGTTTTACTTTTAGCTTACGGTGCTAAAAGGTGTGCTTGTTTGTAATGTTTGAATTGATGTCCTATCTCATGGTGAGAAGGACCAAAAATAAAAAGGATCCTTGACGGTGCACTGCAAGAATCTCACTGTCCAACTCTCTGTGATAAGAATTTAAATGATAGGTGCCACGCTTGTACCTTGTAAGTCATAGCTTGTTGCGGTAAGAAAGATATAACTCTTTCCAATGACATTTTCATAAAAATGAGTTTGCTCCAAATTTGTAAAGAATAGCCTCTCTTAAGGTTTCTTTACAACCCGATAGTCTCTGATAGCCTATCAGGAACTTATTTGCCAAGTAAACTTCATCTTTTGGTTTAAAAGGTCTCGGATAGTGATATCTGACAGAAAAAGTCTCTAATAGCCTATTTGTCGCTTCAAGTGGCTGTTAACCTGGAAGATAAACAAAATATTTACTTGGAGTTGTTTAGTTTCAGAGCATTTTTTCGTTGACGTGCTGACAAGTGTTTTAATGTGATTTTTTTTTTTATTTTTAGAAGACGATTTTAATGAATATTACGAGTGGCTGGCTGATAAATTTATCTACCAGTTAGTTAATCAGAGACTTTGATGATGAAACAGGAAAAAAGATCAGAAACATTTATCTGTCTGAATTTGTATTGGTCAGGGCGACGAAGCTAAACTAAATGCAACCGAAATTGAGGCGTGTCGCCATTGAAACGATCCGCTGCGCCTTTGGAAATAATCCCTCTGGATTAATCATAATATGAACGGTTAACGTAGGGGTAACCAACAAATTAAGTCAAAAGTTCTTTGATTTAAATAGGAAATATTTTTGGTAAAATGGGAGATTTAAGGACAAGTCATTTGTTCTTCGCTGATGACTGATGATCCTTCACCCTCCTCTCAGACTGAAACTGAACGCGCACTCGATCGGTTTGTAACCGTTTGCGTTGAAGCTGAGATGAAAGTAAACGTGAAAAAATCTGAAGTGATTGTCGTCTCCAGATAGCACATTGCAATTTAGTGGACTCCCATAATTGAAATAGGTAGAGCAGTTTAAGTATTTCGGGATCTTACGTATCTCGGGATCTTAAACGTGAACAAATCTGAAGCGATTGTCGTCTCCAGATAGCACTTTGCATATTAGTGGAGCCTGCAGTCCCATTGAAAGAGGTAGAGAAGTTTAAGTATCTCAGGGTTTTATTCACGAGTGAATTGAAGGAGCAATGCTGAGTTTTCCTGTACGATTGGTCAGGCTGGATCAATTTTTATACAGCTTGGTCATTCTGTTATTAGGAGAACTGAACTTGGTGTCAAAACTAAGTTGTAAGTCTTTCAATGTTTGTTCCAACTCTTACCTATGGTCATGAGGTTTGGGTAATGACCGAAGGAATCAAGATCGCGGATAAAAACTGCTGAAATGAGATTTCTCTATTGTATTGCTGGTGTGACCTTTAGTGATCGCATTAGAAAAATATCAAATTACGTGAGGAACTCAATGCCGAACAGCTCCTTCTTCGGACGGAGTGGTTCATGCTTCGATGATTTGGTCATGTAAAATGCATGTCCCCAACCAAGATCCCAAAACGTGCTATTGAATCCGTACCATTAGACAAGCGTCATCTATGCAGATGAGATGATTACATCAAGTCCATAATCTGTACTCTACCCATATGGGGATTGTCTTTGTTGATTTTGAGTCGATGGCAGAGAATCGAGAGTTATGCAGGGTACACTTGAGCAACCTACACCCGCGGCCCACTTTAATGGATAAGCGGGCGGGAGTAACGTTGCAAAATATTTGACAATTGCAGTGTAATTTTTTTCAGCAGCAGGGAGCGAGAGAAGTATGTAGTATAATAGGATTCAATGGAGTTTATCACGCCCATAATAAGATTGTCATTAGCTTTAGAATTTAAATAGATTTCCACTCATATCCGCACAGTAGCTAATACCATGTTCCGATGTCTTCCGGTAGGCGATATATTTAATGAAACTTGGAAAAATCTAAAATAAATCATGTTCCCTTACGCAACATTATGCAATCGGGAGGAGGAAAAACACTTTTGTACCCATTTAGTTTTGTAGATGTTTCTATTATATGTTTTGTATGGAAAAGAAACACAAACAACAGAAGAAAGCAGCCAATTAACGTTTGAATATCTAATTTGAAAGCGATTTGACTGTAGATAAAAAAAAAAATAAATAAATAGGTGGCGCAACAGGCGGGTGACACCCAAGGCCTAGCTTCTCGCAACCATTCGTTTTTGTGTGAGTTTCTATTTTTGGGACGAATGGAAGGGACCTACAATTTTATGCCGAGTCCGAACGGCTCAATTGAGAAGCTTTTTCATGACAGTCATACTCTCGGATGTTTGTCAGACGTTCGCGAGAGGTGGCGCAGTAGAAAAAACTTTAAGATGTAATTTGGGTTTTTCCGGGGATCGAACCTGAGATCCCTTGCACAGTAGTCCAACACACTAACCACTGCGCTACTGCGCCCACTGACTGATTTGACTGTAGATATGATTTAAAAATTATTGGTGACGTTCAAACCTCTGGTTTGGTAAGTCTAAAAGCGATCTGTCTTGATGTGTTTAGAGTTTTTTTTATTCAGTTAACGTTTATGGAAGGGTAGTTGACAAAGCAATTAAAGAATTTCTCGAATAATTACTAGGTTGATATTTCGACTGTGTGACTCACGTTCAAGGTAAATCTAATCCAGGGAAATCTAGTCGACTTAAGGACACCTGAGTTTTAAAAGTGCCCATTGTAGAACAAGTACAAAACTGAAAAGTCAATTACACATTTGATATTTGCGTGGCTTTACAGGTTGTCATTGTTTTCCTTTAATTTGCTGCGATTTTTTTCACCCGGGAATAGACATTGCCAGTTGTCTCACACTCATAAGTTGGAAGAGCGCCTAAAATCAATTAAAATAAATATCATCTTTAGACCATGCGAAACCGATTTCAGATATATGATTACTTTAGTTGTTAAATGGTCCTTACGCAAAACAGAAAAAAAAAACACGGAAATGTTACTACAGAATATATACGAATAACACCCTTATTCCCGTTGGCGTTTGTCGTATACGACTCATACATATGTCGTCTCGTTTTAAAAATGGTATTCCGATTTTTCCCGACGATTTTATTTCTTTTTCTATGGGTTCACTGTTATTTCAAATCAAAAAAGTTACAAACACCGCCTTTGAAACGAAATGAAATATTAATCGTTTACGACAAACGCCAACGTGTATAGGGGTGATAGATAAATTTGTTCTCTCTAAATTCGCGATTTTTTTTTAACACTGCTCTTATTGTGTTTGTTGATTTTGATTTCTTAGATTTAAAGATGAGTTAAATTAGTTTGCTAAGTCTTAAAATTTTAGTTTTATTTCTCTAATTGGTTTTCATATTTTTTTGTTTGTTTGTTTTTTTTTTAATTTGTCTACAAAAATATTTCTCTTTTTTTTTTTTTGGTTTGTCTATAATTATTTGCTCTTTACATGTTTAAATTTATATGATAGTTGGATACTTTTGAAATACATACATACTTACATACTGGTAATTTAAAATGTAATAATTTCAACAGAAAAATTGCTTCAATTATTTTTTACATTAATTAATAGAAGTGTGAACGATTTCATATTGGAAGATGAGTGTAAAATGTGATTTGTTTATTCTCAATAATATTAATTACATTATACAAGTTGTTTTTTTTTATATAAGATTAATGAGCGTATCGAGTTATTTATATTTATTTATTTTTTAACTAAAAGTTAGAATAATACTTAAAAGCTAATGATGGTGTTAAATTGAAAGTTTTTTTTTTTTAGAATGTAATCCCTATGCATTGTAATAATAATTATTCGTCCATATTTTCACAAAATAACATAACAGAAAAAACAATGTACTATAATTTAGTGTTTTCAATAATTTGTATTGCTTTTTAGTTATTAAAAATAGGCATATTATTGGCTAAATGTTGTATATTTGTTGCTGTTTTCATTTCAGCTGAGGCAGAAGCTGATAAATAATTGCAGCTTGTTGTTTTCTTTCTTTTTTTTGTATACAAATGCAACGGAAACATTTTCAAAAAGATAAAATTTAATAGCTTGCGATTTATTATTTATTTACATGTAATATTTTGATTTTCTTTGTTTTATGTATTTTCTTTAAGTTGGAATGAGGATCACTTAAAAAAAAATGTAATCAAAAATAAGTTCGTTTTATTTGTTTGGATACAAGCAATATTTGCTGGAAAACTTTTTCAGAGACATTTAATGCTGATGATTGTACAAAAAGGAAGGTGCTGGAAAACTGTTTTTGTATTGAATTTTTGATTTTTTGAAGTTCTAGAGTTTGTTTTATTGTTATTCCGTTCTAATGGCGGAGGATAGACTTTCTTAGGGCTTACTTGTTACAAATATACCAAGCGGTATATGGAAGCAACAACAAGCTGTTTTGTTTAAGAAAGTTCACAGGGATCTATGGTGATCCTTTGTAAGAAGTATGTCTGACATGTAACAATTAAGGGTATTCACTTAAACGCGTAAAAGACTCATAAACTGCGTAAGCTGCAGAAATTTACCACCTCGTTAATGAACTGTCAGATTTTGTATAGAGAGTAGATTACGCAGACCTATAAATTTCCGGGACAATTAGGCTAGGAAATCAACCGCGGGAAGTTACGCAAATCACATATGTCAAACTTTGACAGACGTATGAATTGTTTGTTTGTTTCCAGAGTTTTTTTTAGGACGGTAATGTCGTTTTCCATTGGGCAAAAAGAAGCGTCCGGGAGCGTCCGGAATCAAGAAAATCACTTCTGAAACCGTTCTATTGGCGCAAAAAATACTCTTCTGTTGATTCTGAGGAGAGAATTTCGCTTCTCGATTTCAAGTCAGAATCCACTCAAGAAGCACTTACACAAGTGCACTTTATGTATTTTATGCAAGCCAGCTGGCAGCAGCCATACAATAATTTTTGAGGTTTCACCAATACGTGAGTGTAGTCACCCAGAAGCAGTTTTCTTGTTCCATTGGATTTCGGAATGAGTGAATCCCCGAGTGAAACCAATGGAAAACGACATAAGTAAAAAAATAATTTTGATTATTTGACAGTCGATTTACGCAATAATATTTCTGAGGAGTGTTAACTGTTCACTAAAGCACCGCTGAAATTTATACATTTACGAGCTGCATAAATTTATTAGATTAAGTGAATACCGTTATTATTATTATTGTATAGAATAAACCTAGGTAACCAACGAATGTTTTACCGCCATTAACGATTTAAATAAATTTCTTATTACGTACTTAGGCTGAACAAATCTTACAAGCTGAAACGTAGACAGAAACGTAGTTTTTATTTATATAGCCGTGACAGAAGCATAATCGCGATCTTCGTAAATTCACAAGTGTTGGGCATTTTTAAGAGAAACAGAAACGATCAAAATAATGAAAATTGTCAGAACTGTAGAGTCATTTATTATTCTTATCGATTTGCAATGGTTGGATTTTCCAAATATAATTATATAAGATAATTTACACATCTTTGTAAAAGCAGAAACATTTCTTAAATTTAATTGAATTAATTTTGAAAGTATGCCTCTCAAATTAAACTTCTTTTTAACAAATTTCAATAAGCAAACTGAATTTGCAGAGAAAACCCGTGGTGGGATTCTGTAAAATACGAAACGAAAACCGCTTTCGTTTTCATCGTTTTCACTAAACCTGTCTTTATCATATATGTGGCAATAGACAGAGACCGCCTCTTCATGAACTTCTTCCTTTTTTGAAGTAGCTGCAGAAAATTGTTGGCTATATTTGAATGCACATACAGCATACTGACATTTTTACCTTGACAGAAATCGAAAGCTTACTCGTCGGCATTTCTCCGTGGTATTGCTGGTGTGACTCGTAGAGATCGCATTAGAAATACCAGAATACGTGAGGAACTCAATGTCGAGCAGCTACTTCTCCGGACGGAGCGGTCCATGCTTCGGTGGTTTGGTCATGTTAAACGTATGTCCCCGACCAGGATCCCACGACGCGCTATGGAATCCGTACCATCGGGCAGGCGTCCTCTAGGTAGACCCAGGATGAGATGGTTAGATCAAATTCATAATCTCTCCTCTACCCGTATGGGCATTGGCCTTGATGATTTGGAGTCGATGGCGGAGGATCGAGAGCTATGGAGGGTCCACTTAGGTAACCTACACCCGCGACCCACTTAATGGATAAGCGGGCCATTGAAAATGTATGTATGTATGTATGTTACTCGTCGGCATTTAGAGTCGACGACTAGGTGCTAATCTAGTCCTTAGCGCTGTCAAATTTGAATATACACAGGACCAATAGTGTGACCATCGCATTCGCTTATTGTTGTAGCATTCGCGCAAGTTAACCCAACTTTCAAATAATGAACCGCGTCGTAAGAGACAGAACATCGTTTTGTGAGTATTTAATTATGATTCTAGATTAGGTCTCAGCTACAGCTATGACGCTATGAGTAAAAGGCATCCGCAAGAACACGAAACAGCATAACAGAAAGTATTTCATAAGAATTCAGTGGAAAATTTTGTGGAATTGATTTGAGAAGTTGAGAAGAAACATTTTTTTTTGTACGGACAAACTAATATGTAAATTCTTTTTCTAAAAAATATAGAGATCAATTGCTAAATTGCATACGAAGATTATATTTATAAGTGGTTTGCGTTGGGAGAAAAAAAAAACAAAATACCGGTGTGACTGGGGATAGATCTACATATGTTTGGTGGTTATTATAAATGGAGCTATTTTTAATGCGAATGGAACCACTCGAAGTTGTTTTGAACAAAAAATTCTTGTAATTATCGACGGTACAAATTTGTTTCTTATTCGTGACGGTATGGGGTCGTATACGTAACCTTTTTTTTTAACATCCATTTTAGCGCTTATGTTAATCAGACTACGAGTACTTCATATGATTAACATACACATTTGCGATTTATAGCTTTACAACGTAAATATACATACATTATGTAAGAAATCAAAAAATAATGTGAAAGAACTGGAGGATATAATGGGAGTGTTCTTTTAGACGCATTTGCACTGGTTTGATCAGATCAGGAACGTATGTGAAATGCACTTCTTTAGCGAGGAGATCGCATTGAACTCTTGACCATTCACATGAGATCGAACAAACGAATTGATGAAATGCGAACAAACCACTTTTGATGCATTTATGAACAGAAAATTCCACATTTTAATATTCCAAGAGGAGGATAGTTAATTACCCCTCAAAATGTATTAAGAAAACAAGTTTAAATAACGAAATTTCGAATTCCAAACTTTCTGCCGCGAATTGTCAAAGTTTATTCGCAATCCACATCATTTAATTCGCGTTCCACAAACTAGCGAATAAAGCATTCGTTCAAATTTAACCTCAAATTAGAAAGTACTGGAAGATGTCAGATCAGATACTGATGTCTGAAATTCGAGAACTGCCGCGACCAACTGCCATGTTTGTATGAACGGACTGTCAAAACTTGCCAACATTCGTTCGATCGTAGGTAGTTGGTTGCTCCTGTTCCTTTACCGAACGCAAATCACCCGCCCTTATTCAATGTGGCTTTTATATTAAACGACAGTTAGTGTTTTTTATATTAAATCACTTGTAATCACTTTGTAACTTTGTAATCGACTGTAAACTACTTTAAACGACATAAAACCCCTTAAAACACCACACATGTAATCCCGACACCTGTTGTTTAATCATCTCTATTCCCGTTGGCGTTTGTCGTATACGACTCATGATTCGTGTCGTTGTAAAACGATGTTCACATTTTTTTTTGTAACTTTTGTTAACAATTTTATTTTATTTTCTATGTGTTCACCATTTTTTCAATTCATTTGTCTCAAAAAAAGTTAAAAACACTGACTAAAAAACGAAGAGAAATACAAGTCGTTTACGACAAATACCAACGGGAATAGGGGTGATTAACGCCATGTAGTATAAGGGTGATTGACAGATAGAAATTGATTTGGGCACTCTTCAGATGTAGAAATAAGGATCACAATAAAGTTTACAGTCCATGTATATTGTATATCCCAAAAGGTGCTTTGTATCCTTCTCCGACCAATGCAGGGGTTGAATCCTCTACGGTGATACATACTTTTGTACTATCGCATCCTTTTTCGTACCTATAAACTTGTGATTCGGGTGTTTCACGTAGAGCAAAAACTGTGATAGTTACTATCAACTATCGCAAATCATACTACGAAAGAACTGTTGATCTAGATCGAGACCCAATCAACAGAGATCGAAGTTTTCAATCGGTTTAATTGTGACATCTATCTGAAAACTCAGACACCACCAAAACATTTGCCCATATAACGGTGAGCAAACGAGATAAACAAACTCAAGCCTAGTTTTGACATTCAAGTTGCAATCTTCAAGTTGACGGCGGAGAGTATCTACTAAGAATTGTTCAAAACTCGACAGGGTCACAATTTTTCATAGGTCTGTCTTGCATACCCGGGTGACATTGGCATCATTGGCAACCACCTTAAAAAAAACTGAAGACAAATCTTTATCGCTAAAACACAAGTCAATGAAAAAAAAAAAAAAACAAGTGAAAATTGGAAGAACTAAACGCAGTACCCAAGTATTATCATAATAAAGTCGCGCAGATTTAGATTGGCCAGGAATGGAAAAAGAGAAACTTTTGGCAAACCAAATTGGAAATCTTTTAGTTAAGATCTATAGAGGTCAAGTCTTTCTTCCATTTGAAGAGGAATTGGTTTTGAGTTACAGTGAAAGTAAAGAATCAGCTCCGTTTGACTTTCATTCATTTAATAGACACCACAATCAACGACAGAGATGAACCAGAATGCTCCCCAGGGAAATAGAAATAGAAAAGAATAAAAAAAAAAAAACAAATAAGTAAACACAGTTAAAATGTTCCGAGTTTAATATTTCAAAATGATCCTTAGATACCTTGCAAAGTATACTTCACTTATAATTTTATAAAAAAAAAGAGTCGGATATAAATAAAAAAGGAGAATAGAGTAATTAGAATTAGAAGAGAACAAAATCAGTGATATAACATTTTCTTTTGATTGCATCTTTTCCTCGATTTCAAGGAAAACAAAATACAAAAACAATTTTTTCCGTTTAATGAAAAAAAAAAAAATAAACAATAATAACTTTTTCGTATGTACAATGGATTATGGGTAATTAAATTTCTTTATATGTATAATAAATTGTGGGCCAACAAATAGAATAAAAAGAGATAATCAGATTAACAACTAAAGACACTCCATAACACTCGAAAGCAGAAGGCTAGACGAGCTGTAAAGACGACGACGATGCGGAAAGACGACTTCCTTCGATTGGTACTCTGCCACAATACTAGTGAAAGTACAATTTGATTTGTAGATGATTCGCTGTGGCTGGGTTTGTGGTGGTGGTGGTGGTGATGGTGGCATGGTGTACGTAATCGCTCCTTGGAACCGATTAGTAACGCTAATATTGATCATTCAAAGACATACCGCTGCCGTTGCGAGCGTGTCATCATTGCTGTGGGCTTGCGGGGTGCGCTTTCCTTTTTGATTTTAGGTAACCTTGGCAATGGTTTGGGGAATATTCCACTGTTTTCATCGTCGTCGTCTGCGGGTGGGGGATCGGTGTCAAGTTGCTTGTATTTTCGTACGATGTCGAAATGCTTGAGGACCTGTTGTGTGGAGTAGATCATGGTATTGAACATTCTCCAGTATCTTCGTCGAACTAGATCTTCATAAGCTTTGTTGGCACCAAAGCCCTCGAATTCTTTGTTATCGTCTGCTTTTTTAAGTGTACTTGTTGGGGTTTGTGGTGGCCTAATCATTTTTGAGAGTCGGAAGGCACGTCGGCGTTGTGATTGCCGTTTTGGTTGTTTTCTCGAAGTAGCATTTGGTCGGCGACGAGTTCTACTGCTGATGTTTTGTTCACTGGCGGCGATTAAACTGTCAGTCGAGTTTTTAATATTGGCTACGTCGATTGGCAGGAATATCTCATTGTTATTGTCCAGACCGATGTTGGGCATTTGTACGTGATCCGCCTCTAGTTTGAGTATGACATCACAGCTGCCCACACTCTCCAGACGATGATTGTGAAGATGATCAGGTGAAGTGTTATCCTGATCAGAGCTTTTACTTCGTCCCAGGCCACTGGTGGTGTCACCTTCACTCTCATTGCATCCGTTACTCCGCTCCAGACTCTGGTTAGACTCTGAACCGTGCACAGAACATATCGATGAAGTTTTACTCCATCGTTTTGCTTCTGTGACGACGACCTCCTCGTCCTCGACGAGGACCACCTCCTCATCCTCCTCTACTTCGTGTCGGTTTCTCATCCATGGATGTTTGAGCACTTCAGCGATAGTCAAACGTTTTGAGTTCTCCACTTGCATGCATGATGTAACCAGGTCTCTAAATTCCTTCGACGTTGCCAGCCATCGAGAATTTTCTGTCGTCCACATATCACCGTTGAGTATTCGTTCTCGAATCACAGCCTCATTTGTTGGTCGGTCATTCTTGCCATGACGAAATGGTGCATGTCCAATGACCATTGTGTAGAGCGTTGCTCCAAGCGACCAAATGTCAAATGCCTTTGAATATATTGCACATTCTCGGGAGCGTAGCGCCTCCGGTGGCGCATAGTCGAGCGAATATCGTGGGCTATCCTTCCAAACAACACCGCGGCTATTGTAACTGAAATAAAAGAGACGACAAAGAATTATATAACAGTTTCACTAAATAGTTGGACCAGTTTGTCATCAATCACTAATCGAAAAGACTTACCTTGCTGCACCAAAATCAATAAGTTTCACCTGTTCCAACGTATGGTCAGTGAATAAAACATTTTCTGGCTTTAGATCGCCGTGAATGAAATTCTTTGAATGAATTCTCGCCACAGCTTCTCCAATTTGTGCAAACAATACACACGCTCTGATCTCGGAAAGACCACTCTTCTCATCAATATGATGAAACAGTTCACAGCCTCTGAGAAACTCAGTTATAATGACTATATTCGTGCCTCTGCGATATGTGTTGATGTAGTCGAGAATACCGGGGTGACCGCGACACGATATCAGAGCGTCTACCTCGGCCGAACGATATTTGGCCACTGGAATAACCTTCGCCGAGTACATTTGCTTGTTCTTTGGATGCGAGGCAATGTAACAGGTACCAAAACTTCCACCGGCAAAGCTGCTTTCTTCCAGTTCAAAGTCAGTTAATTGTGGTGGATTCTAAAAGTAAAATAAAATCATTATGTCGAAGCAAGGGATTGGCATTGGGTTGAACTCACCTTTAAAGGCGGATTACAGAACTCCTCTTGGATGATGATCTGTCTATTGCTGGTTGTCTTCTTTTGCAAGTGCTGAGGTGCTACGTAGGAATATCCTAAAAAAAAAAAAACAAAGAAAAAAGTTGAATGTGGAAGCATATGTACATTCCGAGGAAATATTGGAACGATTTTTTTTTTTGGATGACTTGCACGTTGCACACCTTTCTTAAGAAGAGTCGTCGGCAATTTCCGCAAAACTATATTTGTTTTGTCCCGCCACAAAAGCGGTTTGCAGGTTAATTCATACTGAATAGATAATAATGTAAACGACGCGACCTGAAACAGAATCATGGGAATATGGCAATAATGTTTGAACCTCTCAATAGACGAAGGTTGGAGGACGAATAGGGACGGACCATATCTGATGGTCAGTCAGGATGGTTTGTGCCACATTGATAGTGCTAGGTTGGTTGCCAAGATCTCTGGTTTCGTCAATGCAAAATCAAACGAAGATTGCTCTAGAACGGTCCACTATCAGTGGCTATTGATACATCACACAAGAGCTTCAGATTCTACTCGAAATGTGTTTATAACGAGCACGAATGCAAGAACAATATCGATGATTTGTACCATGAAGTGTTGTCGGTCGGAAATGGGCAAAACCATGGCTGGTTTGTGCTGACGTCCACAAAAGCAAACATCCTACACTACGTGCTAACTTCAACTTACCTCTGAACAGTCTATGGGTATTTGGAGGAACTGGCGCCGGTGAGTCTGCAACGGGAAGTTTAGTGAATTCCTCGCTAAAATTTCCCGTATCATCTTCGCAGGAGATTTTCGGCTTAAATGGTGCTTTTCGTCGTTTTCTCTTCAATTCCTGCCAATTGATGCCATTGAAGAATGGATGTCTTTTGATTTCGTCGGCGTTTTTGTTATTACCTCCTGAAATATGCCCAAAAATCAAAATGGATTAAATGGTTCCAAGAAGTATACGCAAATTTGCATTTATGTAAAACTTACCCAATCTCTTTTTTGGATCCTTGTGAAGCATTTTCAGAATGAAATCCTTAACGGTCTCACCCAATATTGAAGGCAGTGGCGGATCACTTTTCTGGATTCGGCGTGAAATATCGTTTTGTGTGTTACGCTGTTCTACCACCGTAAACGGTGATGCACCCGTTAGCAGTTCATAGGTGAGTACACCAACAGACCACCAATCGACAGCTAAATCGTGTCCAGCTGGACAGGGACGAATTATTTCTGCGAAAAAGAAGAAAAAAATGGAAATATTAAAGGAGTTCGAGCAACCATCATTTGAAGGGACTTTACCTGGCGCCATATACTCCAAGGTGCCACAGAAACTATGCGCTCGCTGAGACGAGTCCGGCTTGAAAATTTTCGACAAACCGAAATCCGCTAGTACAATATGTCCATTGCCGTCCAAGAGGATATTCTCCAGCTTTATGTCCCGATAGATGATTCCCAGTTTGTGTAAGTGCTCCAAGGCTAATATCACCTCGGCTATGTAAATGCGAACGTCGTCCTCAGGGAAATGCTCCGATTTGTACAAATGTGTAAAGAGTTCACCGCCGTTGACATAATCTATTTGAAAGACAGTTTAATTAAATAATTTACAGAGTTGGCAGAGAGTTTTTAGCTTACCAAGGATTAAATACAGTTTCGAGTCAGTTTGAAAGGCATAATGCATTCCCACCAGAAATGGACTTTGTTCTATTGCTTCTAGTACCTGAAAGAAAAGAAAATCACAAAGATTAGTTGATGGAATTTAAAACAACGATTATTCGGCTATAAATGACTGGGGCTACCGAAAAAGTATGGAGCATTGCATGTTTGGGACTGAAAATCAAAACGTTCCGCCAGTACCACTCTAAGTAGACCATACCCCACCTTCTGCTAATAGATCTACAATGTTCAGTAATCACAACCACAACCCCCGTATTTGACCCTTCTAATATGTACACTTAGATGTTTATAAAATGGTGGATATTTTATCCCGAGTAGAAGTAAGTTGAAAATAACTCAATCTTTAGATCTAGGCGAAATGAATACATGTTGACAACTGTAGGAAAAGGAACTCTTTACTGATAAAATACAACATCTCCACACTTAGCGCTGCAACAGGCTAACGAAAGATGGCGGGATCGTAACAAATGTAACCATGCAAAAACGACATGGCTACGAATAAATCGGCGCAGGAGCGCTGTTAAATCTGAGTAGGTCTCACATAGTAACTCTTGTCAGAGTACTAACAGGTCACTGTGTACTAGGAAGACATGCCGCATGTTGCATGGATGAGGAGGAGGAGGAAACAACTTTTCACCTACTATGTAACTGCTCGGCGCTATCCGAGGTCAGAGAGCAAACTCTAGGAGCGTATTTTTTCGAGATGCCTGCGGATAATGCCGAAACGGATATCAGCAAAATGCAGAAATTCCTCCAGAATTCAAAATGGTTCCAAGGGTAGCGGAAATTACCAACCCTGCTCATGGTATCACAATGTACCTAGCTTGCTTTAAGTGAATTACTCCGTATGTAACGTAAAATTGCCACCTAACCTAACCTAGTTTTGCTTTGCTAAGATAGGTTTTCAATAAAATTATTAATTCGAATGTTAAAAGGGATAATCGATCGATGCTGATGACAGCACTCTTATATCCTCTATCTCGAACAGTGGGCCTGTGAATGCGGCTACATCACACAGTCATAGATGTGATATGTGAACAAATTAGTTCTCTAAATGGTGATCTGGACAAAATCTTGAAGTGGGGAAAAGACAACTTGGTTGTATTTAATGCAAACAAGACACAGCTCACAACATTTTCTAGGAAAAATGCATCAACAGTTCCTCAGATCCAAATGGATGACCATCCAATCCATCCCAAGGACTCAATGCACCTTCTAGGAGTCACAGTCAATTCAGGAATCACATGGCAGGACCACATACCCTATATCGCAAGATCGGCGTCCGCTAAGTTGAGCTACCTATTTAGAGCAAAGAGGTACTTTAGCCCAAAGCAAATTCTCCTTCTCTACAAAGCACAGGTTAGACAAGGCCTGGAATATTGCTCCCATATATGGAGCTCGGCCCCAAAACATTCACTAAATCTTCTTGACAGCATACAGAGACGAGCAGTTCGACTTATTGGAGACCCTACACTCACATCGAATCTGCAACCGTTGGTGCACAGAAGACAAGTCGCTGACCTATGCTTGTTTTATAGGTACTTCCATGGTAGATGTTCCGAGGAACTCAAGGACATTATCCCTCGAAATGCAACTTTTGGGCGCCCCACAAGACAGGCTGCTAATGCTCATGACCATACAGTACACTTGACAACCGCGAGGACATCATCTTTCCAAAACTCCTTCTGCTACAGGACAAGCAAACTTTGGAACTCGCTTCCTGGTTATATATTTCCAGAAGACTACAATTTGCAGCAATTTAAGTGCAGAACTAACGGGGCGCTGATGAAGCGTTATAGGTTTGCCTTTCCCGGGAGAAGTATTTAAAAAAAAAAAAAATGAACACACTCAACTTTAAGCTATCTGTACAAAAACATGCTTCACTTTAAACATGCGAAGTGCGCAGCCTTAATGGCTTTAGTGCCTTTTCATACTTTTTGTAGACGCTAATTATGGTAGTTAACATATTGATTGGAAAAATGAGAATTATTCCAATAGCACGTGTTCATGCTCACAGTCACAGTACTAATTGTACACCGCGCGTACTTATACAATTTCTTTCTTAGAAGATGCCAATTCTATTTCGAATTTAGCCAGCCATACACACAGCCAAATGATTTTCTAGATAAAATAGTTTTTCATTTGTATTTCGAGGGATTGTTGTTTGTAGTGCGTTCCTCTCGGATTATCTTAATGCTCACCAACACAACCGATATAGTTGTTATACAGGATGCACTCATTTCCAATCCACCTTTCATTTCTTTTCATTTGAAATTCATCATTTTTCACGATATCTCGATTATTCCAATTATTATATTCGCCATCGGCATGAATATGCTTGACCCATTTAACGTGGCAAGCAAGGTAGCAACGTGTGGAAAGAAAACGAATTAAACCAAAAAAAGCTTTAAAAAAAAAAATCGAAACAAACCCAAAACGAAGAATGCCAAGTCGATATAAAATGAAAAGTAAAGAGATAAAATAAAACAACACCATCTCTATACAATTAAAATATTTTTTTTTCTTTTCATTTCATCATTCACTCGATTCGACGAAAAAGAAATGTGAAAGTTAAATTCACTTCTTTGCGTGATGTGATTCAAACGCAAAATGCTGCACGGTCGCCTAAGAAAATAACAAAAAAACAACCGAAATGTAAAATATTTTTATAATGGGAAATTATGTGCAAAATAATAAATTGTAAAGACCGCACAGCAAACGAAACAAAAAAACTTCACTTTCACCCATTTTGGTGATTGGTTTCAGGCATATTATCTATCCGCGTGTATTGGTGGAAAACTCGAAGCCGAAAAGAAAGGTACCACGTTGTTGGCTTTGACGCTGTTGCTGCTGCCAGCAGGGTACTTGAAGTTGACCCAATTGTCGTTTACAAGAGTATATGAAATGAACATGAAATTCCATTTCAGGTCGCATTGTGTGCCCACCGAATCGGTTTATACTTTATGATGACATTGTGTGATATTTCAACTGACTTGTTGGCCCAATATGGTGAAATTGGAAATGCCACAAGATGGCAGATATAAAGATGGTTATTGTAATAATGTTTTGACTGAGTTCTCAGTATTTAAATATGCCTGCCAACACCTTGAGGCGTTACATTATGAGCTGATTTATCAGCTTTACATCAAAGACAAATGATGTAATGCTACTTGTACTTGTTGTTTAAATGAAAACACACGAACGATGTTTGATTTTCAATTTCCAGCAGTTGAAGGTAACTTTTATTGGGTGTATTATGCCCCTTATGCTTTTCGAAAGACGCTTTTTGAAACTTCGAAACTGCCTTGAAGTCAATCAGAGCACTACCAACACTGTTCTGTCGAAAGCACGTATTATGATCTCGTTTTGACGTTAAAATCTAACGATTTAATCTCGTTAACAGTATATTAAGTAATAGACGATGATCAGTTTTGTGGCCAATGGACCAGAAGCTGAAACTGATTTGGCCACTGTATTGAAGGCGAAAGTGAACTGTCATTTTACGAAAGCTTATATTTGTTTGCCTTATGTACAAATATGTATTAAATATTACATAATAGATAGTATTGTGGAGCAATGCCACCCAAAAAACACCCATTAAAGTCTGGGCGCTTTTGGAGCCATGCGTACCTATCCCACTGCGGCTATAGAAGACCTAATAGGACTAACACCCCTCCAAATTTACATTTAAAAAATGGCAATAAGCAGCTCTGCAAGTCGGATACAATCGAAACAGTTGGTTGGTTGAAAGTCAGCTAAAAAAAAAAATAAAATGCCAACGCACTTAGACCAGTATAGGTCCATTGTGATGCCACGAATAAGGATCTAAGATCTCCCTACTAGTTGAACCATTTTGAGCTCTTTATATAGCGTAAGAGGCTTCTGATGTCTATGCTTGTCAGATCATCCAAGTCGTTGTAATGGAAGGCCCCTAAGTGAAGCTTCCTTCTGCGGGAGAGAGCTGGGCAGGAACAAAGAAGGTGAGGGATAGTTTCCTCTTCTTCCTCACCATGCAGCTTCTACAAAAGTCATTTGAGAAAAGTCCCAGCCTTGCGGCATGTTTGCCTATCAGGCAGTGTCCAGTAATGACACCTATTATGGTGCCGATATGCAATCTGTTGAGAGAGATCAATTTCTTAGAGCGTTTTAAATCCAGTTTAGGCCAAATTTGTTTTGTCGCTAGACAAGTGGTTAAACTTGTCCACCTAAGATTTGTACTCTCGATAGCATTCAGCTTCAATTTTTGTTTATGAGTAGCGATTGGTATCCCTAGGGTGCCTTTATCAGACAGAATGGGTTGAGTTGTTCCTATTCTAGCGAGTTCATCGGCCTTACAATTCCCTGGAATGTCTCTATGCCCCGGCACCCAGATTAGGTGAATGTTGAACTGTTCGGCCATCTCCGCAAGAGACGATCGGCAGTCGAGGGCTACTAGAGAAGTTATAGAGATCGAGTCCAAGGATTTGATGGCTGCTTGGCTGTCCGAAAATATGTAGATATCCTTAACAGATATGACGTTTTTCTTGAGCCAAGATAAGACTTCTTTAATCGCCATAATTTCCGCCTGGAACACGCTACAGTAATTTATCGAAACAGTTAAATGTTAACGAACATCAAGAACTAATGGAACTACTTTCCGAACTTCCAGAACTTTACATGATCTGTGCGGTTACAGACCGCCTACCAAAGACACTATGCTTCAACAAACATTTCTCCACAGAAATCACAAATAGGGAAGCATGGGTTAGCAATAACCCACCAAATTACCAAAAAGGCCAAAAGTGGTATACGGATGGTTCCAAAATGGACTCGGGTGTGGAAGCTGGTATTTATGGACCGAATCGAAATGTCTCAATACCTATGGGAAAAAGTCCCAGTGTATTCCAGGCAGAACTCCATGCCATTAAAGAATGCGCAAACCTCATACACAACTCAGGTACATATAAAAGGCGCAAACATCCATATATTCACAGACAGTCAATCAGCTATAAAAGCCCTAAGCTCACCCACTATTGACTCGAACTCAGTACTTCACTTCAATTCCCTCCAAACACTTATTACCAGGAACAAATCCAGTTTATGGTGGGTCCCCGGCCACAAGTGGATTGAAGGAAATGAAAAAGCTGATGAATTAGCTACAAAAGGCTCGGAAACCCCTTTCATAGGACCAGAACCCTTCTGTGCAATCCGCAAATCAGCTACAATTTCGGCTTTAAAAAGCTGGAAACGAAACAAGAGCATTTCTTATTGGGAGAACATCTCAGGTCTAAGACAGGGCAAAAAAGCTATACAGCCTTTCAAAAATGATGCCAAAAAGCTACTAAATCTAAGTAGGCACGATATCAAAAATCGAGTAGGCTACCTAACAGGTCACCACCTAAATAAATTGAATTTAGTCGACTCACCGGAGTGCCGACTATGTCTTGAGGAAGACGAAACAGCTGAGCATATCATATGCGAATGCCCGAACCTCTATGGTATTAGAAGGAACTCATTTTTCAGGGAAGTAATAACTACCAAAGAATTAAGGAAATCCTTTGCTGAATGTATCATCAGCTACATTAGGAAAGTAGAAGCGCTACATAGCACAATAAGCACAATTATGTATATCTTTGGCTACAATTTTTTCGTCTATAAATAAATAGTATTTGTCAAAAAAAAATTGGAAACGTCGGCAAAAATCAAAAAAACTTCTGAAATTTAATAGAAATCGTCCGAAAATAAATAGAAATCATCAGAAAACAGATATTGGAAACGTCTGAAAAAAATTTTTAAACGTCGTAAGTTATTTTGACACTGACAGCTGTTTCCCGCTCGAAATCTTGACGGAAATTCAGTATCATACCTCGGTACAGTAGTCGCGTTACGCTTGAACAACGTGGGGAAATATTGAAAACTTATTTCCAAAGTGAGTGCTGTGTAGCCCAAACAGTGCGTTTTTTGAAAAGAAGTTTTGGCCGAAATGAAGCACACACCGCGCCTGCTGAACGCAAGTTTGTGCATGGTCCTCGTCCGGTGCGCACAGACGAGACGGCTACAGCAGCCACATAACCGAGAGTGTGAGACTCAATTCACGAACATCAACTCGCCATCGATCTCAACAGCTTAACATTTCACGCACTAGCCTGAGGAGAATTCTGCACTTGGATTCTTGGATCTTGGATTATTCGCTTAAAAGGTCCAATTGACTTAGCAATTGAAGGCGCACGGCACGACCATCCGCTTCGATATTGCTTCGCAGTTTGGGCATTAGAGCAGCATGAACAGAAAGTTTTCAATTCGAGAACAAAATCTTTGATTTGCAAAACATCCCAATTTGAAGTTGAACGTCAAAAGAATGCAATTTAAAACAAAGTAATTATCGAACGAAAAAAAAAATTAAAAACCTATCGAAGGTTGGTGAATCAACAAACAATTTTCGGCTAATATAATTTCGTACCCCAGCTCTTATCTAAGTAAAAGCATTCTTTGTTCTTAAAAGGGTAAGATTACATATACTATACAATACGTATACATATGTAAGCACTTGTCACTAGTTCTGTGTTTTTGTTTTATTTTCTCATTTTTTAGCATGTGTTAGGTATCTGTCAGTTAAATTTAAGCCATTAATACACTTTTTTATGAATTGAACTTACAATACAAAATGTGTTCTTATCTTTCCAAACATATGCTTTGCGGTAACAGATTCATTCGAAAAATTGTAAAACTGTCTGTTTTTTTTTTTTTTTTTTTTTTTCATTGAAAGAGAGTATAAACGAGATTTATATGCCTTTAATCAGTGTCATTATCTATTATATTTGTCAATGTGTAAACAAAATAGAAAATGTTTAACATTACCTATTAGTATAAGAAGGGATTAAATCTGTTCATTGAAATTGAATAATTTTGGACACGTAGTAGAAGTATATCACTTACACTGGATTTTAACTTATACTACCACCTACCTCGTGAACTTGAATGTTATTCGATCAGGTACTAAGGTACGATTTGATTAGAAATTTTTTTTATTTTTTTTAAATACTTCTCCCGGGAAAGGAAAACCGAGTTTTCGTCAAAAAAGTTTAGAAAACTCGTAGATGCATTCACACCGAACACCAACTCGTTTTCGTTTGACGTTTCAATTAGCTGTGAAACTAGCTATGAAATGTTTGTAACGACTAGACTTTTATTTTAGTTACTAAACTTGGCACGTATTGACATAATATACAAACAAAATTATTTAAGCTACTTGATAATCGTTAACTTATGGTTAAATAATTAACATAACCGACAGTCAAAATCAAAACATCTGAAAATACCATTTAGTTGTGGCAGGCTGGCAGGTAGTTTGCTCTTTATGGTGCAAGCAAAGATAACAAAAAAACTCTCACTCTCACTCAGTCTCTCACATCCTGTCAGCAGTTTTGCTGAGCTCGCTGAATGTTGAAAAAGGTGTGTCTGCTTCAACAACCCAACGATCGTAATCGTTTTCGTGGCGTTTTCATGGAAAACGACCTCAAACAACTCGTTTTGAAAACTGCAATATGTATGGGAAAACTTCTGTTTTCGATGAAGTTTTCGACTGTTTTCGGCTTGGTGTGAATAGGTTATAACGCTTCATCAGCGCCCCGAGATGCTTGCAGATGTATGTTAGTTCTGCACATACATTAGAAGGAACTCTTTTTTTCAGGGAAGTAATAACTACGGAAGGAAATCCTTTGCTGAATGTATCATCACATCATTCATCAGCTACATTAGGAAAGTAGAAGCGCTACTAACCGAAACATAAACCTCACAATTTTAAGCACAATATATCTTTATGTATTGGTAAGAAAACCCAGCAACTAAAGGCTTAGGTATGTTCTGAACACAATATAGGCCCCTATTGTGAGTGTCGGTAGTTGATCGTTGATCGACAATTGTCGCTCGATCGACAACTTTTATTGTCGATTGCGATCGATATTTTTTGTCGATTTGACAGTCGCTTGTAGTCGATTACAAATGTCTGGTCGATGCTTTTTCTTGGAAGTGAAAAAATGTTGTGCGTACGAATAGCTAAAATCAATCGACGCAATCGACAATTGTCGTGACGATCTCTGATCGACAATCACAATAAGAGCCATAGTTCCTAGACAAAATTTTAATAATAATTTCCGAACATAAACTGTCTGGTGAAACCCATTTCAAGCGATAATCGTTGTTATTATTTTTTATCCCTTCCAGTGATTACTTTTAACGCTTATTTAGAGAGTTGACATTTATCAACAGAACATTATCGAAGTTAACAATGTTTCCCCTGAAAAAGTACAAGATTTCGTCTCTTGCTTCTTTTTATATGTATAACTAAAAACAGTTTAAATGTTTTTAAGGTAAAATGTTACATTTTTGCCAAAAGTTTTGTGTATAATCGCACAGAGCAATCAAAAATGACAGATTAACTTAAGAATTGACAAAATAACGAGTAATTTCCTTGAAACGGTACATTTTTTGCTCAGTGAAAAGAAAAAAAGACAAGTCACAAAAGAATAACGCCCAGCAGAATTTCAAACTTCCGAATAATACCTAATCAAGTTTTCCTTTCAGTTCACATTTTTTGGCATAAATTTGTTTTCGACATATTATGGGTTACCCATTACCTGGAAGTGCCTTGAAGTAAATCAAAGTGTGCAGTCGTAGTTTAAGCAAATTTTTCATTCTCTGATGGTTTTTGGCCAATATTTTGAATTTGACATATTTGTAGTGTTTAGCTGGGAAAATTACGCAAATGAATTGTAACCTGTTTCAAACCGATTCTTTCTCTTGCATAATCATATTTCACGAGGTGCGCTTTTGAAATGTCGTGGAGAGATCCTTCAAACCAGTGGAGCTCTGTGACACAGGCCCTCGATTTATCAGTTTCCCCTATTTACAAGCTATTGTACATTATGAGCTGCTTGTTTTTATTTTGACAAGCGAATAAACAAATTGAGGTGATATTCGCCACAACAATAAAGCTGTCAGATTACAGTGCCCTACGCTTGACAGGCCAAAAATTAAATGGCGTGTGCTTGAAAACCAAATTCCAATCCAACATCATTAACAAATTTAACAAATATACAGTAGATTTTCAACTCATGCTTGGCAACCCCATCCATATTCATGAAATCAGAGTAAATTAATTTTATTTTTCAAAAATGTAAACGAAATTTGTAGGTATCTATAATTATAATAATCATTTAATATCCGTCTCATAGGTATATAATTACCTGTTCCAATGTTTAATAATTCTACTTGATATTTTCTATGGGGGACTCTATCTACTCCACTCGTAAAATAAAAGAAAAAAAAAATGAGAGAAAAACAAAAGTACGTTTACAGCGAAAGCAAAGTGCTGTAGAAGGAAAAAAAAAACAACATTTCGTTTTTTTCTGTAAATTACTCATGCGCGCATTTACCCACGGCCGGCGGTGAAGAAGACACTCCTCCTCTTCGGTGGTAATATACTACATCTCTCCACTCTACAACAATGCCACCAGAATAGCTGTAGACCATCCATCGTGATGGGTACGAACGAGCGAATACCGGTACATTCTAACGGGATTTATAAATATCTCAACCGGAATTTCAAGACACGAAAACCCAGCAAACAACAACAAGAAACCGAAAGAGAAAAATTTTAGAAGAAGTGCCAGCAAAGGAAAGGTAGACGAACAACATGGTACGAGTATCGAAACCAACCAATTCAAGAAGGCAAAAGCATTGGTAAAGCCAAGCCAAAACAACTCCTCTTTTAGCCAAATATGTGGGTCGAAGTTGTTACAAAAAGAAGTGTTTGTACGACGACGAAGACAAGTTGTTGAAAAGCCGGGTAAATCCATGTGTCTGTAAAGTGTTTGTAGACACACCGGTTTAGGCACGTATGCGCACAAGAGTTAACACACTTGTGTAAGTAGTAGTAGCTTGTTGTAATGAAAAGATGTAACCTGGACATGACTGATTTTCATATACCTATGTACAATAAAAAAAAAACAAGATGGAATTTTTGAGTTTTCTTGATTCCTCTTTGAGTTAAGATTACTGTTCTTGGGTTGGCACACATGCTCTATAAAAATGGGGTCATTAAAAGCGTTGGTTTCAAAATTCTGGCACTTTTTGTGTCACGTTACGGACACAAAAATCTATCAAATTCAAACAAATGATGGATATGTTCTTAGAGAACGGAAAGTGTACTCTACTCGTCATTAAAAGCGTTGGTTTCAAAATTCTGGCACTATTTGTGTCACGTTACGGACACAAAAATCTATCAAATTCAAACAAATGATGGATATGTTCTTAGAGAACGGAAAGTGTACTCTACTCGTTGCCATTTTAGTAATTTTCTCTCTCTCTGTCATTTTTGACGGAAAAGTGTTCAAATTTTGTGACGGTCAATTACTCAATATGTACCTACTTAACAATAGAATTGTAAAATTGACTTTGCAAATATGTAATCAACTCTTTACATTGATACCATTGAGGGAACCGAAAAGGGTTTGCAAAGTAAATATTCACATATTTGCCAAAATATAGAGTTGTGGCGTTCAATGTTGCCATCGGACATTTCCTTCAATAACTCATAGTTTCTCCAGCAGTATGGCATCGGCATGTGGCACCTTCCTCTTGAAACCAAATTTTCTACAGACCGTTCACGTACAACTTTACCGGACGCCATTAATTGCGACTTGATTTTTTTTAAATTTTTAAGTAGTATGACGCGATGATGCCATGCCGCCAACCCATCGGTAGCTAATACATATCCTTGGATGGACATTTTCTGATGTGACACCCTGTGCACATAAAAACTAATCAAAAAATGCGCAAACATGGGCGACCTGTCATTCTACGTCTACGCGGCAAAAAAAAAAAAAAACGAAGTTGAACATGAACCGCCGAAACATAAAATGGTGGCCATAAGTATTTTGACAAAAACTAAAGTTAATTCCACTCATAATTTGAACTTAATTCATGTAAATTTTGGCATCAATGGAAGGGTCATTTAAATTCCGTTTGAATGATACAAAACTTTCCTTAACCCATTAAAAATTTCGAACTTTTGTAAAAGTCTCCTTTTTTTTTTTACTTTTTTCCTCCGTTCACAAAAAAAAATGTTTTGATGCAGAAAGTTTCTTCAAATAATTCTAATAGTGACTGCAAAATTTTTCAAAAATCTCTTCGCTAATATTTTTTATGATTTTTTGAATGGGATGATCTCAGAAAAATTTTGTATGAAAAGGAGGAAGAATTGGTTAAAATAGTCAATTTAGCAATTTTCAAAAAATCATAAAAAAATATTAACGAAGTGATTTTTGAAATTTTTTTTTTGCAATCACTATAAGAATTATTTGAAGAAATTTTCTGCATCAAAATATTTTTTTTTTTGGGCCGAGGAAAATATACTTATGGTCACCATTGTAAAGTCTTAAGCCGCACACTTAAACTTTAACTCCAAATGCGAAAATTTTGCCAACTTGTGCTTCACTACTAAACAAAATTTGACAGTAAGAAAGTGGACCGACATCCAACTTTTTAAGCGACAAATTACTACAATGCCAAGGATGATCGTCTGATAATTTGTCAAATAATACTGAATGGAAAGATGTTGTCAGCTGTCAGAGATTGAGCTATTTCAGTTTTGGCATAAATTAAAAAGAAAAACGCATAAAAAACACCACCCAAGACCCCGAACTTCGAGGAGAATGACAGTTCGTTGCCTGTCTTGACAAATATCTAAAACTCTTCTTAACCCTCACGGATTGAAAATGAAGCATACGGCTTTCGCATACCTGTCAAAATGTTATACATATTTTACCTGATCAATATTATCCCGTTAAATCGGTTCAACTTTTCATGCATTTCGTGCGCCATTGACAGACTATACATAGACTGCTAGCAGTCAGTTTGTCGTTGAAGCAAACATAAGCACTAGCTCCTTTGGTTCACGGTGGAGAAAAGCGAAAACACTCAAATGTCATCGAGCAATTCGAGCAATTTTGTTTGATTGCTGAGTGTGCCATTTGTGACAGAAAGTTCGAAATAATTTAAATAAATTGTTACTTTGCGCAGTTGCAGTGTTTCTACGATGAACGGAACTGTGTTCTATGTAAAAAAAAACAATGGCGCGCAGAGGTTTCATACTTTCCAAAAATGCTAGTGCTTATATTATATTTTTCCTCGCAGGTTTCTATAAAACTGACATTTCACTAGAAGTCCATGTATATAGTGTGTCAATGTCGTGCAGTCTACTTTTTAAATCCTTTTGGATGAAGATTTCGATTTTAATAAACTTCAATATTTCAGCAGTTTGTTGTAGACGTCGACAATTTAGAACGATTCCTTAAATTTCAAGAAAGGAATTGCAATAAAAAAATACATATAAGAAATTTGTCGTTTATTTTTAACCGTACGACCGAAATAGACACTGGTTGTATTTTGTCTTACGTTGCCACTACGTAACGCTGTGTCAAAACGCAAAACTGACTATAATTGTCTGTCAAATGCATATTCTAAGCAAAGTGTCAAATTCAAACTAACTCTCAGAGTATTGTTATTCAGGCAGAAGACTTTTCTGTACAGTCCGATACGAAAGTTATTCATTGAACTCCTAATATAGTCTTAAATTGTAAAATTCATTTGAAAAATTATCGATATTTGTACATTTTACAAGTGACAAATGTGACATGACCTTAAATTTTGAGTATTTTAAAATCACCACAGTGCAAAATGAATATAAAAAAACGCACCCATTAATGATGGAGATTTGTTTTTAAATATCACAATTAAAAAAGTCTTCAACATCTTAACATTATTGTACATTGTCACAGACAGAAAATTTTCCAGTTTTCAATTTAATTTCTTTGAAGAAAAAAGTGTAAACATAGTCGATGCTTATTAAACAAACCCACCACTGCGTTTGATGAACCTGTTGATTGCACACGACTTTCACGTTGTTGCAAAATTGAAAATTGCCAGCAATCCGAGGAGCAGAAAGAAAAGCGAAAGCGAAAACTTGACAAATCATGCAGCAAAAAGGAAAATGCACAAAAACAAATAACAACAAAGGCGTGAAAACACGAATTCACCTTGTGCGCAGTAAAAGGTTAATAACGATGGAAATAACCAAGCGAAACTAGGTGCCAAGGAGAAACAGTTGGTGTTATTGGCTCTGTGTGTGTGTGTGTTTTTTTTTTTATTAATTTATGCAAACAAAAAATATCTGTCGTCACAATATGCACTTTTGCACTATGCGGACTATGCCCATTCGTCCTATCGTCTCGTGTTGTGATAGCAATCCAAAACATACGTTTACGATAAGAAGTAGTAGGTACTTGGCATTATACCATACCTACCGTACAGTAACAGTGAAAAGCAACATAGTACAGTAATAATAATAACAATTAGCATTTTGTTTGATAGATGATCGGTAATGCAGTTGATGTAAGTCATTATTAATCAAAGCGACTAAATGATTAATTGCAATGACATTAAGTTACTTTTATTGTGAGCTACTAATTGCTTCTGGACGGATTATTTCTATGAATACCTATCAAAGAATATATTTCTGTTTAGGGCATGAACATGAATGTCTTAAGTCACAAATTAGTTAAGATTTCATGACTTATTGATTACTGGCAGTAATTTCAAATTATAGCAATTATTTCAAATTGATGAATTGATGAATTGCCGAAGTTTTGCTGGCCTATTGTTGTAACTAAAATAAGTAAATTGGTAAACACAAAATTTATATAGATACTATTAGAATTAGTAAACAAACACTTGATTGGAACTATAGCTATTTCAAACACGCCGAATAAGGCTAGACCTTTTTGCAAACGACTTTTGCCGAAGCTGTATGACGAAGAGGAAACTATTTTCTGCCCAGCTCCCTTCCGTATCTAAATCTATTTAAGAAAATCGATAAACTTAAAAAAATCGTGTCTCCAATTTGTTAGTAATATTTTTAATTTAGTTGCAATTTATTTTTTTTAGCGCTACTGTACTTTGCGTTTGAATATGGAAAGCAAAAGTAACTAACGTACATATACATACATGTATAGTACACACATTTAGTTTACTTAAATTTATACAAGTTAAGTACAGCTGATTATCTTTTGGATATGATGGAGCGTTTTATTTTTCAATCAGGTTAAAGTCCATGCGCATAATATTTTTATTGTGTGTCTTTAATGTAATTAATAAGAAATGCTTTCGCGGAACTTTTGTCCATAACATGCACACAATTATAATTGGAATTTTAAAATTAATGATTTAGTAATTCAAGTGCCTTTTTGTGTACACTTAGAACTACCTAACAGTAAATTTCATCCCTTGCGAACTGGCATTTCTCCAACCGGCATCTTAAGGCCCCGACCCATAGAATCCGTCACATCCGTTGCGGCAATGTATTCGACTGACAGGTTGATAGAATACACAGTAGCTTATGGAACGTGACCCATGAGCAACGAACGTGCCGGATGGGACGGATAAAGTAGGTTTACTTTCTACTTTTCTGTCCGTCGAACCGTTGACAGTTGGCAGAGCGTGAGAGTAAGCATTTTCATTGGTGGATATATAAGATAATGAGAGAAACTGTCTCTCATATGTCATCGGCTGTCAACGTATGCGACGAATTCTATGGGACTGTTCGTTCCGTCGACGCAACGGATGCGACGGATTCTATGGGTCGGGGCCTTTAATCCGTGACGTTCTAAACGCTCTAGAATAATTTTGAGGTTATGCAAATGCTCAGCATTGGTTATCCGTATCCCAGATACGAAAATGTCATCCAAATTTGACGTTCAAAAATCTATGTCTGATGTCAATTATTCAATGTACCTTTGAAAAATTCCGGTGGAACTTGAAGTTCCGAAAGGTAGCCGTTGATATTCGAAAAGACCAAATTCCGTACTTATAACGCAAAGTTTTCTGGACTCTTCGTCTAAAGGGACTTGGATTAAAATTAATGATTTAGTAATCCAAGTGGCTTTTTGTGTACACTTAGAACATCCAGTAACACCAGTTTTAAATACAAAGAAAATGTTGATTTGGCCTGATTTTATCAGCAAATGCATTGTGAGATCTAAAAAGATTTGTGCTTATTTCAGCTTCAAATATTTGCTGTGTGCATTTTTTAAACTGGTTTTCTAAGAGACCGAATGATTGAAACAATTTTGAGAACACCTATGAGGTGATACTATTTTTTTTAAATGGTCTAAATGCATGCAGGTTCAACTTACAAATTTTGACATAAGTGGCTGATTTGACTCCTCGACTCACAAGGAAAACGACTTATGTACATAAATACAAGGTGGCGCAAAAGTAATGAAAAAGATGAACATTTTTAACATGAAAGGTACGTTGGTATCAAACAATAGACTGTTGTGTGTTGCTTTGCCATATATAAAAAAATGGCCCCTCTAAACCCCTTTTAAGGGATAACACATTAAATGCATGCTGTTTTCTTAAGATGTATCATTTCCCAACAGCTTATATCGCAGCAATGTGTTTTCTCTGTGATTAAAATTAGAAAAGAAAGTGAATACATGATTCTGGTGATTCAGGAGATTTTGATGTTTGCCCAATAGGGGGGCATAAACATTTGCATGGAAAATTTGTTTGAAACCTACTACCTATTAAGAATACTTTACAATACTTACACTTTTTTTAAAAGTGCAAAGTGTCTATCTGTTTGTCTTTTATATGTGTCCAGAATACTTATCCAATCTTATATCCATGGACCATATAACATCCGTTGGTATTCTGAGTGGCCCCAGACCCATACGAAGAGTTTCGGAGTTAGGGGGCGTGGCATCTACCTAACATCATACTATAATACGGGTCAAACCAATTTATCTTGGCATCTGTAGCAGCCATAGTTGCAAAAATTGGTATATGGACATTTATTCGGAAGGGCATATTTAACTTAATGTGAGCTGGATTGACGAAAGAGGCGTGGCTCATCCTATTCAAAGAAAAACATACAAAGATATCATTTCTCGACTCATTTGAACTAAAATTGTAAATTTTGGAACATTGGCGTGTATTGTCTGAACAAAACATTTCGAAAAATGAGGACGGGATTGAAAAACGGGGCAATACAAAACTTAACGACAAAACCCACTAGATCTTACTAAACGCAAAGAATTACATTTAGCTGAATATTTGTATTGGGCGCAGTGGCTCGGTTAGTGTGTTGGACCCTGTGCTGGGGGCCTTAAGGCTTTTTCGACTGCGCCACCTCAAGCGACCGTCTGACAAAAATCCAAAAGTATAACTGTCCTGAAAAAGATTCTCAATTCAGCCGTTCGGGCTCGAAAAAAAAACTCACACAAACGACTGGTTGTGAGAAGCTAGGCCTAGGGTGTCTACACGCCTGTTGCGCCAACTGTTTAATTATTTTTTATAAAGCCCCCTCCAGTGGAAGTCTCTTTTAAATCTCGGAATTTAACTAAATTTTTGGATTTACAAATTTCATGTTCATCGCAAATACGAAATAAAAAAGAATTAAATCGAACACTGAACACATCTTTTATAATATTTAAATATGCAACCTTTCATAGCTTTAGTAGATATTCACCCCTATTCCCGTTGGCGTTTGTCGTAAACGACTCGTATTTTACTTCATTTTTTAGTCGGTGTTTTTAACTTTTTTGAGGCAAATGAATTAAAATTGTGGTAAAACATAGAAATGGAAATAAAATTGTTAACAAAAGTTTTTAAAAAAAATCTGGAACATCGTTTTACAACGACACGAAACATCAGTCGTATACGACAAACTCCAACGGGAATAGGGGTGATTACTTTCAACAACAACCTACGAAAGGTTAAATAAATGGTCGAACAGTGACGGAATTATGTTTCTAGAGATTGGCAACTTATGTCAATGTCAGAATTGTCAAAGTAAATAAATCAAGAGTTTTATAAATCAGTTTTTGCTAAATCTCGTCAGTGGAAACTCGAATTGAACTCCTAAACTTCACACACGCCCAACTAAATAATTACGTAAGTCAAAATGGTCAATAAGTGGGCGTATATTTTTTAGTCATCATTTAAATCGACCGACAACATTTTCTAGTGACTACGATTTCCATTATGACTTTTCAAATTCAATAGCAAGCTGTTCAATATGTCGCCTACATAATTGGATTTTAATTTTGATAAGAATATGACTGGATTTCTGATTTTTGGAAATCCATTATTCATTACATTTGTGTCATGCAAATCGTCATGGCGTTAAAAATAGAAAACACTGATTTGGGAAAATCAATTACACATAAAACTCATAATTATGTCTCTTATAATGACAATCTGCTTCTGCACGATCGCCAATCCAGATATGTCACCCAATGCACCATAACAAATATAATTCAATTTTCCTTGACAGCCTCACATGCCCAAACCGGCACGTAGTCCGGCGTCAATTTTCTATGCGCGTGCGTTGTTTTCTTATCTGTTGATGGTTTGCCTCAGTTCTGTCAGTCTTTTTTTTTTCATATAAAAATAAATTCTGTTGTTGAATCTTCTTTTTATTTATTTTTTTTTTTTGTCAGAGGAACAAACTAAGTTTTTGCTTGTACATAATAAGAATATCGCTCGCTTCAACTGTAGCGGTTCGGTGATCATTACACACTTGAAGTGATAAGAAGGCCACGACATATTGTTTACTGTTTATTTTTTCCTATAGTGTTCTGTATTCTCTGCAACCCCGTCCCCGTCCCATTGGTTGATTCTTGTTGTTGGTAAATTGTTGTTGTTGTGACGATTATAACGCAAGTGCCTGTGTATGACTGTGCGTGTGTTTGTTACATTACAGCCCATCATCCATCCGCACCTATTTTTGAGTTACACAATTTAAAAATAGAAAAATGCCAATCAAACGTTTATGTGTGTATTTTTGGTGAAAACTCTGTCTCGTATAATTACGGACAATAATACTCGTAAAATGTTGAACCAATGCCACCGAATAATAAATGGGTCATACATGTCATGAATTTTTTTTTATTTGTCAATAAAAGATATTTTTGTGTAAGGTAAATAGTGACATGGAATCTAGGCCTTGCATAAATATACTTTCGGCAAATACGGGCTGATATTTAAATACGAAAAATAATTGTGTGTTGAAAGTGATCTGGATATCTTTTCAATTACGACTATCTGAGTCGTCAACAAAGCTGATGGCACTGAGAGTATATCGCTATCTGTTGACGTACCACAGAAAGTGTACGCGTTTTCAGAGAGGAAGAGATATCCCAACCCACACATTATATACGAGAAATGATTAAAATCACGAGACGGTTTCATGGCGATTCGCGGCTGTCTGTTGCAATTCGAAAACACAAGAATTATTACTTAGGTCACGTGGAACTGAATAACACACATGTGAAGGAAAAATTTATTTTCTAGAGAGTTGCTTTAGTTGCCATTGTCAAATTTTAACTGCATACCAATTATACTGATGGGTGGTTTATAGGTTCATAACATTTTAACTTGTCAAAATTTTCTTTCTTTCAGGACACAAAAGGTATTTGAAAATTTTCAGTACCACACTGCGCTCCGAGACCTTCGGAAACTATTAAAATAAAAATAGTGAATGCAACGTAATATGCGTGGCTTCTATTAACCAATAGAACGTTTTATTTTTGGAATAAATGGTAATGGACCTACGCCGCATCTTAACGGCTGAATGAAGACATTTTCTAAACACAGGCGTTCACAAGTCGAGATGTGTGGCAGTGAAAAAAAATCATAAGCTCGGCTTTCACAAGCAATAAGAAACAAAGCAAAAAAGCAACTAGCAATTATTGTCAATAAGCAATACACAACCTATTTTCACATTGCCAGAAATTTCCACTATTTCTACGAACTTTGTATTAAAAACTGGATCGTCGAAAATATTTTTTAAAAATTAGCGACGTGTCACTAATGACAAATATTGCTACTACGAAACAATATTTGTGAATCGCCAGCGATAAATATTACCGCAATCAGCAATATTTTTCGTTTAATCGATATTGAGTTGTTTTGAGTCTCGAACACTACCAACTGGACCAATGCGCGCATCCACATCCTCAAAGCTCACATAGAGTTCGCTTTTAAACCTCTTCTTCCAAACATCATCAAATTAAACGGTGACCAAAAATCACTCGAAGAATTCTCCGTTTAAAATCCTCGACAGAACTCGAATGATAAAGGTCCTTTATGGTCCTCTTAATTTTCCTTATTGTTTCCCACATTGATAGAATATAATATAGACTGTCAGCGAAATGTCAGTTCCATACAATCTCGGTTCAGAAAATAACGCCAACATAACTAGCGCTCGTGGTTTCAATCGAAAAATAAGTGAAACAAAATGACAACCATCTTGGATTTCTCTATACATTGCTAGAGACACCTATTGGGCGTGGGTGAATTTGCTAAGTAAAACGGTTGGAATTACATTTTTTGCGTCATAGTTTACAATAGATGTCATTTAAAAAAAAAATAATTGGCGTATTTTTTTGGGAAGTGAGTATAAAATAACCAAAAGTGAGTATAACAATTTTGCATGTAAAACCAAAAGTGAGTATAACAAAACCAAAAGTGAGTATAAAAGTTTTGCATGTAAAAGCAAAATAGATTCTCAAAAAAAATACGCCTAATGTTGGAATCAACGCGAAGTTGTCTACTCTTAGTCCTTATAAAGGGTGTTTTTTAAAAGGTACATATGCAAATTAAATATGAAATACAACACTTGAAGCTAATGTTAATGTCTATGATATTAGCTTTATTTAATAGATAATTTTGTGTCATTAAAATAAATACCCGACACCTCAACAGGCGGGTAGACACCCTAGGCCTAGCTTCTCGCAACCATTCGTTTGTGTGAGTTTCTATTTTTGGGACGAATGGAAGGGACCTACAATTTTATGCCGAGTCCGAACGACTGAATTTAGAACCTTTTCAGGACAGTCATACTCTCGGATGTTTGTCAGACGTTCGCGAGAGGTGGCCCAGTAGAAAAAACCTTAAGATGTAATTTGTGTGTTTTTTTTGGGGATCGAACCTGGGACCCCTCGCACAGTAGTCCAGCACACTAACCACAGCGCTACTGTGCCATTACTGCTTACAAATGATTTCGGGCATATGCGCGCAACGGCTAGTTCGAATTAAGCGCAATCGTGAAGTCCAATTTTCGAAAACTGGTATCGATCAACTGGGGCTGGCTGTATATCAGCAATAACACGGCGAATGTTGACTTTTAAATCGTCCAACGTCTCTGGTTTATCGGCATAGACTGGTAACTTCACATAACCCCAAAGAAAGTAATCTAAAGGTGTGAGATCACAGGATCCTGGAGGCCAGTTCATTAAGCGAAATTATGCGAATGTTTCCCGGAATAAATTGATGGTGTCGCGAGCCGTGTGGCATGTTACGCCATCTTGTTGAAACCAAAGCTCAGTCACGTCAAGTCAATGCCAACGAGGAACGAAGAAGTCAGAAATCATGTTTCTATAGCGCTTTCCAAAGACGGTAACACTCTAGCCGGCATCGTCCTTAAAAAAATATGAGCCGATGATTCCACCTACCGATAAACCACACCAAACAGTGAATTTTAATTAAGGGCCTCTCGACAAAGGCTTCTGGGTTTTCTCAACTCCAAATACAGCAATTTTGCTCCATTTAACCAAAAATGGGCCTTTTCGGAAAACAAAATTTTGCAGATCAAACTGAACCATGTTTTCCGCCCAATCACCGAACATACAATAGTACAATAGTCACGCAGTTTCAACTCTTGCACAAGCTGGATCTTATTACACGCTTGTAAGCTAAGTTCTTTCCGTAAAATCTTCCATAGAGTGGATTGGTATAGCTCCAATTGCTGTGAACGATGGTGAATCGACTCATTCGGATTCTTCTCAACACTGCGCTCCACAACAGCAGTAACTTCTTCTGTTCGCACTGATTGTCGTCTTTGGGGATGAGTATTATCCACTAGGACTAGAGTGTACGTGGTGCAAAAACGATTCATCGTGTTCCGAATAACATGCTCAGATGTACATGGACATGGACGATTATGTCGACGATAAGTTTGGCTAACCGAGCCATGGTTTTCAAATTAAGTTTGCACGCATTGTTCTGGCGTTAATCTATTCACCAAACCAAATCTCTAAAAAAAAAAAACACCCTTTACATAAAATTGTCAATTGTTTCCCGTACAAATTTATACACCCCCTTGGGGATTTCCCTCTAATACAGACCATTGGGCTAAAATCAAAATTTCCTTAAATACTTGCCCAATTATTTTATATTCTCTATCAGCATGTAAATTTGCACATGGCTACGGTTAGCGGCTAGAAAGTAATAGTTGTTAAGAAAAAGTACACGATTTACATTTTACCCCTCAAAAAGGAGTAGAGGGGTCATTTTGAACATTAATTAAACTACCTATTTTAATATTTTTACATCTCTACAAGCGTGCAACGTTTCAAATTAATACGATTAAAAGTTTGTAAGGTGCAACAAAAAGGGGTTTGTAGTGGTCGATTGGTCATATCCAAAAATCCTACACGTCTATACCATACACCCTCAAAATTTTATGAACACGATTAGCTGTGCGTTGATGAGTTAGTCAGAAGTCAGAACAAGCTACTGCACACCCAACAGATCTTAAATAATAACTGGAGGATCTCCGAATTGATGGGTGTAAAAGGGGGTGTCGAGATTTCTCATATGGGAGCACTTTTTGAATGGACCATAGAACAAAAGAACTTACTGCAAAGTTGACATTTGCTCATGGTCAACCCAATTATAAGAAAATTCATATACCTTTAGAACGATTCTCTATTTCACAAATGTCAAAAGTGCGATAGTGCAATTAAATCGTTTACCTCCCACATTTCGTTAATGGCAATAACCATGTCGACCATTTCTTTTCCCTTTTCGCAGTCATTTAAACCCGTCTTACTATGAATTACACAATCTTGTCGCTATGGGACGGATGAGGAACTCCTTTGCTCGCGAATATCCCTTTATATTTCATTTTTTTTTTTTAATAAATTGCATTGAAGCCCACTCACAAGCTGCTGAGTGTCGTGCTGCATCGAATGTCAGAAGTTCAAATTTCAATTCAATTCCCTTCAGAGAGAAATATGTAACTATAAGTACATTTTTGCAATCAATTCAAATAGACTTTTCAAGACTAATGAAACGACCGACGCGACGCGCGCCGACACGGTAACGTTCCGATGATGTGGAATGTGGATGCGGATGGATGGCAATGCAATGGCAGTAACGTAACAATATCGAAAAAACAAATTATTAAGCTACAGACACACACATCTAGAGAGAGAATTATGTACATAATGTACGTATTCAATATTAAAAGTCAATACAATACACTCACTTGTCGTTCAGTCGTTGTGTGTTCGGCTGTTTTCTTCTTTTGGACGACTGTTGCTTTCCTCAGCACTTTCATCGCGTATAGCTTCCTGTGGTCGTGGCCACCTTTCTTTCGAACCAAAAATACTTTGCCATAAGCTGTGTGTACACAAAGAAAAAAAAATGGAAGGAAAAGAGATCAATGAAAATCAAGTAAACCTTTAAAAGAAAGACAAATTGAATGTTTCGATTTTCCACTCACCTCCTGTGCCGAGGACCCGAATTAATTGAAAGTGGGAAAGGTTCACCTTCTCTTCATCAGTTGCTGTGCCTGGAAATAAAGGAAAATAACGAAAATGAAATCAGATATTGATTTAATTTTACTTTTTGTAAGTGTAATTTTTGTTTGCGCGTTGTTGTGCTTAATTTGGTAAAAGGGAGAATCATTTACGAGAGCTCCTCAGAAAAATGTTAACCCTTTCTATAAGGCGGGTCGGTATGTCTAAATCGGGACATTTACTTTCACTATGGTGACCTCTTTGGTAGAGTGTTGATGATGATTGCCTAATGAGTGTAGATTTTCTTCTTTGTTAGTAGGAATGACCTATTATAAGCAGGGTTGACTTTATCTTTAGCTGAGACATTCTCTGGTATTAAAAAAAAAAAACAAATGAAACCTAGATAACTGTCGGGGAGCACCATTTTTGAATATGTATAGTTCCAGAAATGGAATCTGTAAAGATTGAGAAGGTAGGTCATTGCAAAAACTCGTTAATCTTTTGGCATGTTGGAGTATGAGACATTGTCCAGTCATGACACCAGTCACGGTACTGATAACTGTCGCGCTCCATGGAACATGGAAGGCAAGAACGCCACCGATATTTTTCAATTTGGTGGAACTTTCAAAAAGTAGGCGTGGCTGTAAACGACATAGCCTATTGCTTTCTCAAAGTCTTGAGAAACATAAAAAATTTTCATAGAACCATAGGCACCATAGGCGTAGCTTCTCACAACCATTAGCTTGTGTGATTTTTTTATTTTTGGGACGAATGAAAGAGGTCTACAATTTTATGTCGCTGAATTAAGAAGCTTTTTCAGGACAGTTATGCTACGTTCGCGACAGGCGCCGCAGTGGAAAAAAAACTTTAAGATGTAATTTATGTTTTCCCTGGGGTAGAACCTGGAACCCCTCGCACACTAACTATTGCATTTTGCATTGCATTTTGACTGACACACTTTTTAATAGCTATAAATTAATTTCAAAAAAATGTTTCAGTTTTCTACTGTTGTAGCTATAACTAAGGAGAAAAGGATATTTAATCCTAATGGAAACACGGGTTGATAATTATCTAACGAGTGAAAAAGTGTTTCCAATTTCACTCGAAATGGAACATTTGGGTGATGTATGAATGTTCTACTTCTAATGCGTTCCAATTTGACAAATTTTCACACTCACAGTGCTTATTTGATAGTCAAAGGAAAAGTGAAAATTGTTATTCCTTCATCAGTTAAAACTGCGTAAGGCATAGGCAATAGTTATTGACGAATGAACAAGTTAGCCTGCGACATTTGGCGAGAAAAAAAAACACATATACAGAAAGCTGTCATCGGTATTTTATTTATTTTATAAATGAAAAACTATTTTAATAGATGTAAATGTCTTGTCTTGTGGGCGCAGTAGCGCAGTGGTTAGTGTGTTGGACTACTGTGGGAGGGATCCCAGGTTCGATCCCCGGAAAAACCCAAATTACATCTTAAAGTTTTTTCTACTGCGCCACCTCTCGCGAACGTCTGACAAACATTCGAGAGTATGACTGTCATGAAAAAGCTTCTCAATTGAGCCGTTCGGACTCGGCATAAAATTGTAGGTCCCTTCCATTCGTCCCAAAAATAGAAACTCACACAAAACGAATGGTTGCGAGAAGCTAGGCCTTGGGTGTCACCCGCCTGTTGCGCCACCTATTTATTTATTTATTTAAATGTCTTGTCGGTTTAAAATTCAAGTATACCTATTGTTTTATGAAAAATAAAATAACCCCGGGTCTGTATGTTTAAATAGTTTAAAAGTGGAATGAAAACTTTGTGTTGGTTTCGTGTACAAAATTTTGCTTTTTTGGATGAGACTATTTTTTAACTGTTTAAAGTTCTTTAAATTATTGTTAATATTCCATTTATTGTGCAGCATTATCCCAAACAACAAACATACCCCTGATTGCGGAGACATCTCTCTCGATCGACGATCGACATCGAGGCATGACTGATTGTCCACACACACAGCAGCGTCGTCGTTGGCGTATGCAAAAGGTACACGTTTACCCACCCCAAAGAAGAGGGAAATTTGCTGGGTGTTTCACTTTTCAATTATATGTTTAGTAATGAAAGCTCGAGTTTGGAGTATTATGATAACAGCGTAAAACCCACTATTAAACTTTTCTTTAAATTCAATTTTATTATTTCACTGATCGAAATCGTTTTCAATGAACAGCTGATTCTCGTTCCTCCAATTTGGAACCCAATCGTTTCACTGATGTGTTCGATTCATTTCCTATTCTCAGCTGTTAGTTTTGCTTTCAGTGATCGACTCTAACCTCAAAACCTAGACTGTTGAAAAGTCACTGAAAAGTCACTGACAGGTTCTTTCACTGACAGGAATTTTTCAATGATTGCTATGCTATAACCGACTTGTCAAAAAAAATGAAACCACCATTTCACTGATTTGTTCCAATGATGCATTTCAATGATAGCTATAACTAGGGCCTAAGACATCTACAAAGTCTTGGAACTTTGGGATATGTACTTGCTCGTGCAATGCTGGTGAATGATGAATTTAATGTTGCTTATCTTCTTTTCTGTATATTTTTTCGCTGATCTGTCAAATTTGTGTATCTGGAATGGGTTCAAATTATCGCCGCTGGGAAGTGAAAAATACGAAACGGAACAAAACGGAACAAAACGGAACAAAACTGAAACATTTTACGCATGCATTTCAGTGGAATCTGTTAAGAATTTGATCCGAAAAAGTTGCAGGTACGGACAAATAAATTAATTTCCCTTTTTTCATAAATTGGTTTTATAATTCATAAGCTACATTTAAACAAATATATTGGGAAATATATTTCTGTATAATTAGTCCAAAGAAGCAACAAAAAATGTTTACGCTTTCGTTTTACGTATGGCTATAACTGGGACCTAAGATTGAATAATGAAATATTTTTCGACCTCTGAACGTAATATACCGATTTTCTTAGAGTGGCGGAAGAGTAGCCTTTTCTCACGGAAAATTTACACAATTGACTTTGTATTTTAGTTTTGTAGGTACTTTTCACTTATTATTCTTTTTGTGTAGTTTTCATTGGACTGAGTAATTCTCGAAACTATTTGCAAATAACTTATTGTCGGCTGTCAAATGTAGGCACTACTTTAAGTTCCCGGTTGGATATAGTTGTAATATGTAAATGTCGTCGTCGCCAATGATGTGTTTTTTTTTTTTTTTTTTTTTAACTGTAAGTTTCTTTAGAAATTGTCACCTATTAAGTAGTGGGAGTCGTTGTTAATTACATAGCGCGGTACTAATACATAATCGTTTTCAGCTTACAGGTTAAAACTGACGATCTCACTTTCCATAAACAATTCTCTATTGTGACCTATGAACAATTTAAGGTGAAGGTTAAAAATGATTAATAGTTAGGCCCGCAGTCTTCTAATTTTCAACACAACTACATATTCCCATTATGTTAATTGACAATGATTACTCATGTCAATGCCATAGCCCTTCAATCTATCACATCTGTAGCTGGACTTTTTTTTTCACTAGCTGCAATCTGTTAATATCTCTTTCTATTTTTACTCTCCTCACAGCACCAATGTTCTTTTGGAGTAACTAAACATTTTCCATGGCTCACCTCACCCCATTCTGTTTCCTATCTATTTAAATCAAAGTGGGTCAATCGTCACAGTGTTAGTTTGGTGAGAAACAGAAATTACAAAGAGGGGGGGAAAACAGAAAAAACCAGCGTGGTAATTTTACTTCCTTTTTCCTCATTTTTTTTATTGTGTTTTGTCAGCATTTTAATGTCATCATCGTGTAAGCACTTTAAAGGGAGAAAAACTAACCACACTAACATGTTGATTGTTGTTTTGTGCAAGTTTTACTGAATTATTGTGAACGGCTCCTAAATAATCTACTGTCAAACCTAACTCGGTTCATTTCATTCCCTTTCCCATATGGAAATTGGAAATGGAACAAAAAAAAAAAAAGATCCCACCTCACCCCCATCACCGTAATCGTACGAAACAACTGACCGAATTGAGGAATTTGATTTTCGTATTTTGTAAATTCCTTTGTTGACATTCTAAATATAGAATCAAAAAGAATCACGCAGAATACGACACAAACTTTGCCGTCTCCCTCGTTCTTTCTCACTCTACTTCATTCTATATTGAGCTTGTTTTGATTTGCCGTGGGGCGGAGGGGGGTTAGCAACCAACGCTAGATAAAAAAAAATGCATACCTACCTAACAGATACAAATTGAAAATCATGTGGGGAAAGAAAAATAAATTTAGATATAACAACGCATATCGAGTTTAGTTGCGGACTATAGTTAGACAGAAAAAAAAAATCAACACACGTGCACTATTGCCACAATCACATGTCTTGTTTAGGGGTAGGGGTTCAGTTCAAATGACTTTAGTATTTATTGTAACCGGAAGAAGCTACGTATCTAATTTGGCTGTTGTAGTTGTAGATACCTACATATGTTTCGTCGGAAATGATTTATAACACTTTCACACTTTTATTGCTGAGTAAGAAAGTGATAGAATCTGTCTGTATGTAGATACATTTTTATCTTGATGTTTATTTTCCACTATCAGTGGGTATTTGGACCGCCATCGTCTCGTGAACTGGATTTTCTTTTCTTAATTTGGGTCAAGTGAAAAAGAGGAGTGAAGAATATTTATATATATTTTTTTTAACTGTGAAACAGCCGTGAATCGAGAGCACCTAGGTAGTTACTTGTCAGGAGATTTATTGAAAAACTTCTGAAGATCTGAGTAAAAGGCAGACACTTGACAGTAAAATGGAAATGAAAATGTGGTTGGTAGCTAAAGGTCAAAGTTGATTTTAAATACCGAACTCGAAATAATGTTAATGTCAACCTGCCAGTGGACTAGCTACTGCTTGACATTGAAAATATAGCATCGGCCCGTAACAAGAAACTACAATTATTCAACAAGTCTTACAAGTGTAGTATCGGCACTGTGCGATGCCAACACTTTACTATATAAAATGTAAAACAATGAAAATAAAGTCGCACTTATAAAATAAAAATACGGAAAATATAAGTCAATTGATAGTAAAATATAGAGCAATCGGCTATGGAATATTGGGTCTCTACAATTGGCGACGAGGAAAAACTTATATAAAAAAAAAAGAAGACGAATAAATAAAGAACGGAAAACTCAGGCGACAAGGTGAGAAAGAAGATAACACCCAACAACTAGTAATTCAAAAGTGAAATAGCGAAGTGCATAATAAAAAAAATCTAAATTGAATGTCTTAAATGATGTGCATAAAAAAGAAGAAAAATATCTTGAAATAAATGTTTTGCTTAAATGCAGTAAAAGGAAAAATCGAAGTAAATGTTTTACAAATTTCGGGTGGAAATGGAACTTAAAGTATAACCGTTTTGCTTAAATGCAGTAGAAAGAAACAAAAGAAAAGAAAAGGAAGAAATAGATTTTGCTTAAATGCTGTATAAGAAAATCATAGATTAAATTCGAATGATTTAATGTGTTGCTTAAATGCTGTATAAGAAATTCATAGACTAAATTCGAAGGATTTCGAGTGATTTCGAATTTAATGTTCTGCTTAAATGCTGTATAAGAAATTCATAGATTAAATTCGAATGATCTCGAATTTAATGTTTTGCTTAAATGCTGTATAAGAAATTCTGGGATTGAAATAATATGGAATTGTTAAAATTGTTTTACAGTTAAAAAAAAAAAATTAAGAAAGTAAATGTAGTATCGGCACTGTGCGATGCCAACACTTTACTATATAAAATGTAAAACAATGAAAATAAAGTCGCACTTATAAAATAAAAATACGGAAAATATAAGTCAATTGATAGTAAAATATAGAGCAATCGGCTATGGAATATTGGGTCTCTACAACAAGTACCTGTTCAAATTGAGTGGTGATAAGATCAGCTATTTTTAAATAAATGCGTTGTAGGTAAGCACGTACTAGTAAGCACATTTTTTTTTTCGTTCATTTTGTTCATTATCTGCCGTATTAATAATATTTTTCAACAGCATTGAAACACTTTGCATCGGGTAGACAGATCTATTTTTATGAATAACAAACTGACCCGACAGACGTTTTGTCCTGTCCAAATTTTAATAAATTTCGAAAAGCTATGGGAAATGTGTAAAATGAGAAAAAAAACGTCAACTAAATAATTACTTTTTCGTTGAAATCACAATGAATCTCAAGGAGTTTTATTTACACTTCAATTTCGAATGTTACAGCAAACTAATCGAAACAAATTATTTTGAATACATTTTTTGTCACAATGTAACCGATTCGCACTTCATAACTCATCGTACCTATTTCTATACTATAAAGGGTGTTAAAGGGTTAGTAAAAATGGAGCACTATACGGAAGAACAACGCATTTTCATTGTTGAGCAATATTTTCAAAATAATGAAGGTTTGTCAGCTACAGTCCGAAATTTTCTGACAAAATATGGCCGTCCTATAGTGATTCAAAACCATTAACTGTGAAGAGAATAATTGAAAAATTCAGGAAGACTGGATCAATTAGTGATCTTAAACACTCTGGGCTGGGTGTCCTGTCACAAGTCGTTCAACAGAAAACATCAAAGAAGTTCGCGAGAGGATTGCTGACAGTTAAGGAACATCAATTCGGTACCGTAGTCAAGAATTGGGCATTTTGAGAAGCTCTCTACAGCGAATTCTCACGAAAGACTTGAAGTTTCATGCTTAAGTTTAATTGACTCAAGAACTGAAAACTACTGACCATGCAGCGCGAAAAGAGTTCGCTGAATGGATTTTGGAACAAAATTTTCGAACAAAATCATCTTAAGTGATGAAGCTCATTTTCATCTTGATGGCTTCGTTAATCGTCAAAATTGTCGTATTTAAGGTTCAGAAACCCCACGAGTAATTGTTAAGAAATAAATGCATCCACAACGCGTGACTGATTTTGGGCTGGAGGCATTGTCGGACCATTCTTCTTCGAAAATATGGCTGGTCAGATCAGGCAGTAACAATTAACGGAGTTCGTTATCGTGACATGATAACCCAGTTTTTAGTGCCTAAATTACAAGATATGGATGTGACCAACGCCAACGTGTGGTTTCAACAAAACGGTGCCACATGCCATAAAACTGAGAAAGAATTCAATTACTGCATGAGTCATTTCCTAATTGTGTAATCGACCGTTCTTGCGAACAGAATTGGCCATCCAGATCTTGCGATTTAACGCCATTGGACTTTTTTCATTGGGGTTTTTTTTTTAAGTCAAAACAAGCCCACGGACACTTACGCCTTGAAAGAGGAAATTGTGAGGTGTATTAATAAAATTCAGCCTAATTTATGCGAAACGTCATAGAAAATTTCTATAAAAGAGTACGTAGTAGGTAATTACCAGCAAAGTCGTGGCGGCCATTTATCCGATGTGCTATTCCAAACATAACCTAAAATTTAAGCTTTCTAATTAAAAATCTGTATTATTTATCAAAATTACTTTTTGCGTGAATTATGGGACACCCTTTATGAGGTAGGTGCGGTAGCGCAGTGGTTAGTGTGCTGGACTACTGTGCGAGGGGTCCCAGGTTCGATCCCCAGAAAACACACAAATTACATCTTAAGGTTTTTTCTACTGCGCCACCTCTCGCGAACGTCTGACAAACATCCGAGAGTATAACTGTCTCGAAAAAGCTTCTCAATTTAGCCGTTCGGACTCGGCATAAAAAATTGTAGGTCCCTTCCATTCGTTCCAAAAATAAAAACTCACACCAAAACGAATGGTTGCGAGAAGCTATGCCTAGGGTGTCTACACGCCTGTTGCGCCAACTATTTATTTATTTCTTTATGAGGTCAAAACTTTATTCAACTATTATTAGCTTTATGACATAAAACTTGATTCACAATATTTAAAACTAACTTTAAGACAATTAAAACCCGACAAAAATTGAGGAATGTATTGTTCGAGTCAATGTCAAATACGTGCGTTGGCAATCACAAAAGAAAGACCATGCAAATGGATCAGCTGTGCAACAACATTTGCGCACGTAGCGCCATCTAATGGAATAGAAATGACATAACGACATTTTTGTTGGACAAGACAAAAGTAAAAACAAATGTAGATAATATTATTTTAATTTAGGCTGAAACCCGTTTTTCAATTGTTTCCATAAAAAAATATCCAATTTTATGGGTTTTCAAAATTTCTACTGCAATATAGAATCTCCCGAATTTTTCTTTCTAAAAACTATCCCGGAAACGCATAGAACGAAGCAAAAAAGAATTACGCAAATCCACCGCTTGAGTTCATACAAAAATATACTTGCAGGTTTTTCCAAAACGCTTGTGCCCAACCAGGATCCGAAGATGTACTCGTGGTTCCAAGCGAAAAATAAGTGAAACAAAATGACAACCATTTTGGAATGCTAGAGACATCTATTGGGCGTGAGTGAATTTTCCAATTTTCCGCGGTTGAAATTCAAATTGTTGAGTGATTGTTCACAATAGATGTCATTTCAACAAAAGTAATGTTGGAACCATTTTTTTGGTAAAAAAAATATTCTCTCTGATTAAGATTTTTATTTACCACCATTAACTAATCCACTCGTAACTTCAGGTTCAACGAATAACAACTGTTGACCTTACAATTAATTTAAAATATATTACACTTTACACGCTTTGTTTACAAATCAAAAATTCAGCAAAAATAAAAGAAAAGAAAATTGTGTCACCTTTATTTCCAATGCTAAATTTTTAAATTTTGTATAAATTCGAATAAATCAACACCAACACAAACATACCCTCAGTCATACTTTCGTGCAAGCTACTGTTCTGTTTGAAAGAATTCCGAAATAAAAATGTATGTCGCTGGTGCGATGATGACAATGACCGTTTAATTGCGTTAAATGACCTAAAAAGGACATTGCCGTTCACCTTAACAGGTAAGATTTGTCAACGAATTTGGTGTCGCAGAAATTTGCGTTGTACAATTAAGGAACTCGAAGAGTATAATTATTGACAGACATGCAGTCGGTGAGGTGTCATTGATATTATTGATTTTTAGTTTAATTCTACTTTATTAATTATATTTGGCTAGTCGCTATAAATGCACTTAAATCTAGATATATATTTTTTTTGACAGACGTCATCGCGTGCATTGTCGGAAAACGAATTGTGTTTCGTGTTTTAATGACAAATTGAATGGTTTTTGATGGAATGTTTCAATTCCCATTACATTATAGTCAAATGTCTATTGAATGACATTGTAACAATGTAATCGATAAAGATAAGCGAAGAGTGATGGTATTTCTTTGGAAAAACAAATAAAAGTCTGGCATAATGGGTCATAAAGTAATCATTTAAGTAAATATATTTTTAGGAATCATAGGAATCGATACACTTTGCGTTAAGGGAATTTGTTCAGAGTTTTTATTTAATGAAGAAGTTTTTCTATTCTGCATAGATACCATGAAAAGATAAAGTGGACTCATAAAAGATGAACGCATTCCGCATAAAATTGAGGATCAACAAAAAAAAACAACACTCACAAAATTATTGCGAAAAGTTAGGCCTAGGGTACTGCATTATTATTATTACCACTCGTAACGTTGGCTTACATTTTTTCCCATATATCTTGGACTATGATTTAAACAAGTGATTCGATTTCTAATCCAGCAATGAACAATTTTATGGGGCTATACATTTCCTTTTGCAAATTAGTTTATCTGTTTTTGGCGACGAGAAACTCCAGTCGATAACGAAATCGATAGGTTTGAGTATTTGCTACTCGTTCGAAAATTGTACTAGTAGGATGATGCGAACGTGAATAGTGGAACAGCCCTAAATATTTCATGAAGACGGCGATATTTTCATAACTTTCGTGTAAGCAAACTTCGCTGTGATTTTTTTAAATTCGTCTGAATATACTGTAAGTATCCAGTTTAAGTCGTGGGGGCAGTAGCGCAGTGGTTAGTGTGCATGACTGTGCGAGGGATCCCCGGAAAAACACAAATTACATCTTAAGGTTTTTTCTACTGCGCCACCTCTCGCGAACGTCTGACAAACATCCGAGAGTATGACTGTCCTGAAAAAGCTTCTCAATTCAGCCGTTCGGACTCGGCATAAAATTGTAGGTCCCTTCCATTCGTCCCGAAAATAGAAACTCACACAAACGAATGGTTGCGAGAAGCTAAGCCTAGGGTGTCTACCCGCCTGTGGCGCCACCTATTTATTTTTTTTTTTATCCAGTTTAAGTCAGATGCGTGTTTTATAGATATGAATGCATTGGAAACAGCATTGTTTGCCCGATCCGCAAGAAAGGAGACTCTCTGAACATGAGATATTAGTCTTCTTAACATCGTCTACAAGATCTTATTTGCCGTGTTGTGTGAACGTCTGAAGGCTTTTGTCAACAACCTGATTGGTTCCTTTCAGTGTGGCTTCAGGCCAGGAAAGTTCACCATCGAGCAAATATTTACACTGCGGCAGATCTTGGAGAAAACTCAGGAATTTCAAATCGATATCCACCACCTTTTCATCGATTTTAAGGCCGCCTACGACAGCATTTATATAGACGAGCTACATAGTTTTGGCATCCCTGCCAAACTCGTCCGTTTGTGCAGGATGACAATAGCTGATCCATAAATAGGTCAGTAAAGAACAAACCGAAACCTTCGATGTTAAAAAAGGAATTAGACAAGGCCATGCGCTGTCATGTGATTATTTTTGCTAACGCCCAAAAAAATTCATAACGCACAAAAACAAACAACAAAATGGAAATAAAGCCAAAAAGAATTTGCAACCCCCCTGCATGGGGTTAGTGTCAGATTTGGAGTATGTATATGCGAAATTAGATATATTGAAGGTATATTCTGCAGTACAAACTCCCACCTACTCCAAAATCCAACAGAAAATCCAAGCAGGGGGGTTGAATGGGGTCAGCATGCCCCCCATACTTATTCCACTATTGACATTTCTAGATTTGGGTGTTATGGTATTTTATAATTACTTTGGGCGATATGTAATACTCTATTTGGGTTTTGCGACGCTTTATTCCTTTCAATTTTGGGCGATGTGGTGGTTTTTGGGCGTTATGACATTTCTCAATTTGGGCATCATGGTTTTGGACGATAAGACCTAACGCCAATGACACCAGCAGCGCTGAGATCAAACGAAGAATAACTCTTGCCAATCGCTGTTTCTTTGGGTTAAGAAAGCAACTGAGTAGCAAAGCCCTCTCTAAAACAACTAAAGTGACCATTTATAAGACCATAATCATGTTAGTCCTTCTCTATGGTGCACAGGTATGGACTCTATAACAAGCGGATAAGGTTAACCTTGGTTGCTTCGAGAGGAAAATTCTTCGGCCCCGTCCGCATAGCTAGTGAATGGAGGAAGAGATACAGCGACGAACTGTACGGTCTGTACAGAAGAGTGAAGGTCCAACTAGAGAGAGCTGGCCAAATATCGTGCTGGCTGGAGACGCTTGTTGGTTGAGGCCCAGGTCCACCCCGGACTCTAGCGCCACCTTAAGTAAGTAAGTAAGTTAATGCATTGAAAAAACGGCAAGATCATCAAATGAAAATGGGAAATAATGAAGTTGGAAACTACGTGCATTTCTATTCGATTATTTGATCTAAATCTAAAGTATGCCCTCGGTATTACAAATGACGCAGATGTCATCATCTCTTGTCAATAGGTTTCATTGGAAACTATCTTTAAATTCGTCCTTATTTTATTTTCAAACAATATCAAGGAGAAAATTGAATTGCTTGTTCCCATGTTCTTTTATCAGTCGACAAAACACTTTGCAAATCGAGATGCAAACCAATTGTGTACATCGAATGAGAAACTGTTCGCATAAGTCCTTTATTTTCCATTTGTATTTTTTTTTTTTTTGCTCCCTACCGTTACTTGCATATTGTTGAGCAATCTTATTATGCAATTCGACAGCAGAAATGCTTTTCGATAATCATTTGCTGCTTACTGACAGAGAGACGAGCTGTCAATCTAGAAAATATTTCATCGTCATCCGAAATATTCAAACATCAAAGCCAAATAAGTCTCCACTAACAACAGTCTTTGGATATAATGTGAAGAGAAGAAGCCCCTACTCGCCTTTGTGTATGTAACCGTATACTGACCTATTTACCTAATCCAATTATCCAAGAGTACCGACTATAATACTATAATAGTACAGTAGAGTACATGCGACATGACAGCACCACCATCATCATCATCCTTTAGCCTTGAAGTTGGCGTTGCCTTTGCATGGTGATTGGAAGTAAAATTCGGATGGGTGTAGAGGGGGCGGGTTGTGTGATAACACCATCAGTCTACTCCCGCTTGTGAGAAACTCCTAGGCAACACACGAACACGATACCAGCTGAGTGTGTTTGCGCATGTATATGTGTTGTTCGGAAAGCTTCTCTGATCTCCTCTCTCTTCAGCTGTTTAGTGGATTGTGGATATGTCAATGTGTGCACAAATGCCGGTTGCTGTTGTGCGCTGCTGTGGTATCAAAAAGCTTTATTTGTCGATTGGTGTTGCTGTTGTTGTTCTCAAAATCCATTCCATCCATCGTTCGAGTATTGTATCTGAGATGTTGTTATAATGGTAGTTGTTTCGATGATTTTTTTTTCTCTACTAGGACAGCATGCAACATATGGACGTTGTTTGGTTCACTTGTACAATACTCGTACATAATATTTGACACGACCTTGAGCTAAATTTCTAACCAACGCAACGCAGGTGAGGTGAGGTGCGATCCGGGGTTGGGTGTGTTGCAGCGGCCGGTAAAATGTGCATTAATGAGCGCGTACTATATATACGTAAACCGTAAATGAATTTATAGAATGAAAACAATCTCAGGTGAATAATTTTTTGGCTCAGCTGTATATAGATGTAGTTATAGGTTCTTAGTTTTCATACAGACACTGTGAAGCAGGTTGGCTGTTATAGGAGCATAGCAAATTGTCATTGCGAAAGGTGAGCATGTGAATCAAAGGCGGAACAACTTTTGAATTCGTCTTAATTATATGTTGATATTTAAGTTAATGAGATACCTACCTACCCTGACAACATTCTTTACGCGATGTGAGGGTGGATATCCTTTAACTTCGAGACTGTTTTTGTTAAGAATTCCATTTAGTGGTAGGATTGGATTCCGCCAAAGGCTCGACTGGGGGTGCATACCCAGTAATTATGTGCACTCAAGGTACTTTTTGAATAAGTATCAAACAATTCAGATCAAAAAGAGCCATATTCATGTAGAATTTTTAACAAGTCTTCCCGGTAGGGCCTATTCATCGGCTAACTCCCTTTGACAGTCTGTTTGAATCGGTTTCTGATCAAAGCAAGGAGTAAAAAATGTTTCTCACTTAAATTGGTGAGCAGTTCCTGACACTTTTCTGTTGGGAAATTTGCATTTTAATTTGATCTGTGGTTTTGAGAGAACAACTTGTTATCAAACGCTACCTACTTTTAGAATTATATAGCTTTTTCGAAATATGTACAACCAAATTGCAAACGACTTTTTTGAGTGATTGTTTGAACAATTGAGTTGTGACAGTCAATTCGTCGAAAATATTCTTGTCAGAAATACAATTTGTTTTCCACTGTCAGGAATTGAACCTGCACTTTAAGTCGCCTCGCCGTCAATTGGCCAAGCGCTAACTGAACGATGAGCTTTTCTTACTTTTGAAGGCGCGCCAGTCCGGGACGGACGTAGGCTTCAACCAGCATGCCTTTACAATCAGCTCGATCCATGGGCAGCTGCCTAAAATTGCACTAAGATTGCATTAAGATCCTTTTCTGTCTGCGCGTACCACCTGTGGTAAGGCTAAATATCGCGTTGTCCCTTTGGAGTAGAAGTGAAGATTCTGGAATGTCCCAGCCATTTTAGCCAATTAGCAGAATGGGGATGATAAGGTTCTTATTAGTTTCTGTAGAACCAGAGATTGGCATGAGTAATTCTTCTGCTGAGCCTATAGGCTCTTTCACTACCTCAAAATGATAACCGTCCATTGTTGGGTTCTGTCCAAGACGCCGAACAAAAAACAATACCAATAGTCGAGATCTGTGTTAAAAGCTGTAAAATTCGTCAAATTGACGGACATTTTTCTTCAAAGGTCGCTTAGTAAAATTTGTATGCGAAAGTTTTGAACTTCGGTATGGACTATTTAGCCTGGACGATGAAAGCCAAGACTTCAGTCCATCTGACAAAAATTAAGTGAGTATAGCAATATTCAACAAAGCTACTAGAACGGACGATTTACCTGTTCAGCTCGTGTTCAAGATTTGGTCAGAGGAAAGCATGCCTGAGGAATACAACCTCAGCATCATTTCTCGGTCCCTCTGAACTGCGTTAACTATATTAGATGCATCAGTCTCCTTAGCACAGCATATAAGATACTATCTGCTGTACTGTGCGAACGCCTGAAAGCATTCGTCAATGAACTGATTGGTGTATACCAGGGGGCTTATTCCCAAATGCGCGGCGGATCGCTTTTCATTGCGGATTGGTATTTTTATATTTCCAAAAGCGATTCGATCAGCTTTTCATGGATGATTACTATTTTTGTATTTCCAAAAGCTGTCAAAAGCGATAGCTATTTAGGTGACGGATTGCTGGTGGATTTATTGCCAGCAATCCTCACAATAGCTATCGCTTTTGACAGCTTTTGGAAATACAAAAATACTAATCAGCCATGAAAAGCGATCCGCCGCGCATTTGGGAATAGCCCCCAGTGTGTTTTAAGCCCAGTAAGTTCAAAACCGACCAAATATTGACACTTCGTCAGATCCTGGAAAAAAAAACACAAGAAGTCCAAAACGATACTCACCATCTATTTAAGGCCGCATATGACAGCATTTAAAGAGACGAGCTATACAGTGCCATGACTAGTTTTGCCATTCCTGACAAACTTGTCAGATCATGCAGAATGATGATAAAGAACGCCCACTACTCCATAAAGGCCGAACCCAATTTCACCGATAGCTTTGATGTCATATAAAAAGTAGACCAGTTTTCAATATCACACTTGACACGCAAGTCAACAAATTGCACAATTGGGCACAATTTTTCAAAAGTCTGTGCACATTGACATCATTGACAGAACTGTCACTGGTGCGTTTGCAAGTATTATCACAGGAGCCCGAAAATGTCACTTAGTGGTTAATGAGGGCAAAAAAAAATAAAAAATACATGATGTCAATAAGTCCGTTCTTGTCGACGACCAGACAGAACGTCACGATAGACAGCTATAACTTTGAGATGGTTTGGGAGTTTGGGACTTTGTCAACCTCCGATATAAACTCTGACAATGTTACCACAGCAGAAATCAAACCTCCTATAGTTAGACTTGACAAACGCTGTTTATTTAAGCTAAGACGGCAATTGATTAGTAAGGCCTTGAGAAGAAACTCTAAAGATACTATCATGAGACCCTCATCATAATAGTCCTGCTCTATGGCAGAAGAATGGACGTTTGCAAAGGCGGATGGGCGTTTCGAACGCAGAATTCTTCGGTCCCGTTTGCGTTGACGGGCGGAGATGATTTAACAGCGAAGTCTACAAGCCGTACAGCGACATCGACCTGGGTCAGAAAAGTGCGTTTCAGTCGACTAAGAAGGACAAGTAGAGCGAATGGACTCCAAGGATCACGCCCGAAGAGTCTTCGATTCCGACCCGAAGGGACAACGCTGTAGAAAAAAAGCTCTCCTTAAATCATGGCGCGATCGTTAAAGGGGACCTCAACCAACTTGGAGTAACTGGAGGCGGTTAGCCAAATATCGAGCTAACTGGAGAGCAGTGTTGGTTGAGGGCCAGGTCCACCCCGGACTGGACTGTAGCGCTAGCCAAATAAATAAGTAAGTAAGTTTTGTACTACTCGCGATTTTTACTAAAAGAGAATAGAAGCAATTATAACCAGTAAGACAATTATCTTCGACTATGCCGAAGCTTAAATACCCGGTACTATATTATTGTAAAAATAAAAAAATATTTTAGTATTAAAAAATTATATATTTGTATGGGAGGTATGGGTAGTTTCTATACGACCAAGCTCAGTTTTTGTCAAAAAGTTTTAAATATTATTAAAACAATATGTGCAAAGTTTAAACTTGCTATCTTTACTGTAGCTATTTAAATTTAATTTTTAACATAAAATAGCTATATATTTTGTATAGGAGGTAGTAGTAGTTTTCATCCGATCTTGCTCATCTTCGAACTTAGCGTCAGTTTGGTGGGAAAAAACTTACGTACCAAATTTCAAGTCGATAGCTCTTAAATTACGGCCGTAATCGTGCGGACGGACAGACAGACGGACAGACGGACATCGCTAGATCGACTAAGAAAGTGATGCTGATCAATGATATATATAGTTTGTCATACCTACAACGCCTCCTTATGTGCGTTACAAATGGAATGTCAAAGTGAATATACCCTCGCCAGTGTGGTACCGGTTATAAAAATTATATTTTTTTTATTTTAAAACTATAGGGGTGAGCAATAACAAGAACTTGTTTCTCCTTTTAAACGTCAAATTCAAAGACGCCTATAAGCGAACATTTCTATCGAATCTAAAAACGCTGTCATATTTGTTTATCTTGAAGGTGTTCTCTTTCGTGTTCGAATTCGAACAACTTCAGACTCAAAATAAAGAAAGAATTTGGTGCGACCGCTCATAAATCTTGAGCGCTCATTAATCAACACTATCCTTCATTTGTGAATGGGTTTATGGGATTAATTTTAGATTTACTGATAAATTTTGGAAAGAATTTTTTTTTTTGTTAATCCAGGTCAATGAAGGAAAGCGTGCGAATTTAATTCATAAACATTTCTACTAAAACACAATTGATGCAGAAATTCATAATATTTCGTTCAGAATTCAAATTTTATTCGAAACGTCAAATTGCTTGCATATTTAAATTTTATTCGAAATCGAAACGTGTAAAAGTCAAAAGAAATTTAAGTAAAAAAATTTAGTTGTGGGTGTTTTGTTTCTACATTAAAAAAAAATCCGGTAAATTTTACTTCTCCATTAAAGTCTCATTAAACAATAAACGCGTCACGTTTACTACAAGTGTTCTTTTCATTTTGACAACCTCTGTTTATGTGTCTGTGTTGTGTTTGTATTCTAATCAATTATTGATCTTTCGCTATATGCCATCAGGCTTCTCTCGGTTGTTTGCTTATTTTTGTGTGTTTCTCATTTTTTTTATACAAATAATAATCAGTAATACGAACGACACTTGTATTTGTGTCAGAAATTCAAGTCAAGATGTCGCGCGTCTAACTTATTCTTTCTGTCACGTGTCCAATGAAAAGTTTATTACTGTGCTAAATAAGCTGTGCTAATCATTTGATGTCCTCTCGTTGACTGTCTAGTGTCTATCCTTTGGTATCTTTCTGTTTTATTGAAAAAGGAACAACATTCGTTTTTTATATATCTAAGTAGAAAAAACAAAATTAAATGAAAATGTGTGCTGCGCATTAAATATATTCATCATCATCACCGTCGGTCGTCGTTGTCGTTAAAATACAGCATAAATAAATAGCCATGAACCATATGAAACAACCTAAAGCTTACTTGGGCAGGTTATTGACGATGAAAAGACTCGAAAGTTGAAAGGCATCGACAGAGAGAGAAAGAGAAAAAGAGACCCTGACGACGCACGACGACGACCGACGGTGGCGTTGGAAATGACACGACCATAATACCACTGGTGGTGAAGTAAATGACAATGAACTGTAAGCTTGTGTTTTTTCTGAAGTGAAAGAAACTTCGAATCAAAAACGGTTGATGAACTCCGTGAACTTTGAGTGGCAAAGGATTCGTTTTTGTCTAAAAATATTCTTGTTAAGTTTTGTTTTTTTTTTGTTGTTTTAATTTTCTTCATCTTGTTAATTTATACGTAGAGCAGGTAAGAGGGGGTGATGATTTATTGGGGGACTTGTTGTGGTGAGGTAGGTGATAGGTACTTAGCTTTTGAGATCTGTTCTGTTTAGCTTTGTTTCATTGTGTGTGATTTTGAATCATTTTCTAGGTTTGTGGCGGTAGGTACTATAAATTGCTTGAAAATACAGACAGTTTGTGCAATAGGTTTGGGTTTGGCGAAGAGGGGCACCTACTCTGTGACACGTGTAATAGAGTCCAATCGACCTTTTGCGCCAAAAACAACGTTTAGGAACTTTCAGAGCCAGCAAGAAAAAAACTTTTTAAGTGCCTAGGTGAAAAGTCAGTTTGAATATAGTTTTCTAAAGACCTTTCGGAATGTGTCAAAATTACAACGTTTGAAAAATTACGCGATGACGAACTAAATGACCTACATGTAACTTTAGGCCTACTACCCACGTAGCTGCGCTTCATAGGCACGATTTTGTCATTTGCAGCTTTTTGTACGCTTGCTTGCAGCTTGCATATTAAGCCTCATTTAAACCCCATTTAGACGGTCATTTCAGTTTCAGTTTCAGTTGAGCTATCAGTTAAGCCTTCAGTTAAACTAAGCAAGCATACAACAAGCTGCAAACGACGAAAGCGTGCGTATGAAACGCAGCTACGTGGACAGTAGTCCTAAGGCCTTATGTATATGTTTTGCTTTTGACGTGACACGCTTATTTGATGCTTTTGACAAGTAGGATCGGGAAAACTATATAGACTGCTGAAAACTTGGTTTGACCCAGAAGCAGAACAATCAAGTTCGTGATCAAGTGTTTGCTCCTCGTGGTGAACAACGGATAACTATCGGTTTAAACCCTTATCCATATAGGCTAAAACTGCGCTATCAAAATTCGTTCCTGCCATGAAAACTGACAATACACATCGGTTAACGAATGAGATCACATGTCGACGACTTTTGGTGTTGTGTCTGGACTAAAATAGGATACTCGAATGTGAGGACAATTCTCAACTCGGGCAGATGACGAAGTTGGTATCTACTAATTCGACAAAATTTCCCAACAGAAATTGTCAGGGTCAAACTTAACTAGGGAGAACCGTTGCTAGTCCTCGATTCCCAAGTCAGTAGATACTAATACCAGCAACACGTAGAGCTATAATTTCCTGGCAGTCATATAGTGCTATAGAATGATATTGGCAAGATTCTGAACTAGAATACGACGCGTCACGATCTTGCAGCGTTTCCTCCCAACGAAATTACCGACTGACGATGAAAAGGATGACTTTTACAACCAATTAAGCGACAAAGGGAATGCTACGTCAAACAAAGATACCATTATTGCGTCGGGGGATCTGAATACTAAGGTTCAAGGGCTCTGGATATTATGTTCACGGAACTCGACCCCGCGATCACTGTGGTGAATTATTTATAGAATTTATATATAGAACACTGAGCACAAGTCCAAACACTGAACTTCTATCCAAATTTATTATTTACCGATTAACTTATGTCAGTCGTTTAAGATGGCTAGGGCATGTACGGCTCCCGCCTGTAGAGTCTTCGCGGAGTCTAACAACGAGGTAGAAGAAGACTTCGCCTGAAGTGGCGCGCGCAAGTATAAGGCGACCTCAACCGACTAGGAGTGCGTACTGGAGTAAGTAAGATTAGCTAATGTTTTAGAAATTGTCTCTTAGAGGTCCTAACAAGAAGAAGAGCTGACTATTGGGATGATACGAGGCATACCACTTGGATCACCGAAGGCACCTGGAGACGGATCGAGACGGATCGACGAATTCAAAAAAATCGTAAAGTTCAAATTGCAGTTACCTCCAGCAGTAGGGAGAAGCTAACTAGAACCCTTGACTGAATATATAAGAGAATATAGCAGCCGACACGACCGACGTAACGAAAGTAATAACAAAAAATGTTGGCCACCAGAAGCTTTGAGGAAGCAGGCAGGTATTCAGCGCTCTACTCAATTGTCGGTTGAGAACCACCTCTTAAGGCACCAAGTACCAAGTGACAAAGAACATAAACTGAAACAGGAACAGTAACTGAAACAGGAACAGTAACTGAAACATGAACAGAAACTAAAGCAGAACAGAAAGCTTTTTCGTTTTGTAGTAAATTCTGGTTCTGTTTACATCGCTACACAAAACTGAAACAGATTCAGAAAAACATGGCTGCCGTCTATTCTGTCAAACGCTATCATAAAATTATGTCCACTAAACACATTTTTTTCGTCTAATAGTCGAATTTGCAACTCAAACTATCTAAAGCAGACAGCCAGATGACAGATGCAGAAAAATGCAAACAAAACACAGCAACAGAAACTATCAATATAGACTTGGTTACATTCTGTCGCCAAACAGCCAAAAAAAAAGTCTGTTCCTAATTCTGTTTCTGTTCTTTGTCACTTGGTGCCTTTAGAGAGCGATCTTGGGGCACAAAGGGTTTTCATGCATTTTGAGCCATTCGACAGTGTTTACCCGGAACTGTAACGCCACCTATACGTAAGTGTTCGACAGGGAGTTTATTTAGGATGCCATGCGCATTAAAATTTCACTTGCATGCCCCAATATTAAGTTTCTTTCTTTTCCTGCAAACCTATACAGCAATGGCAACGCTTTCAGACGCACAAATTCAGTTTGACATTTATAAAGCTTCTGCATATATAGGCAAATAATATGCTACCATCTTGCACACGGTTCAGAAAACGTTTCAAATTTAGCTATGTACTAATTGAACCTTGCCTGATCTCCAATTAAATGCTATGAAGGTTCTTCATTCCATTTTCATAGTTACACGTGATTGGTAAATGTCTGCAGATTTCATTTATATACATTATACATCAACACGAACAAAGTACCTAGCTAATGCTAACATTGTTCAGGGTCAATGAATTGAAAATTGACACACTAGAACTTGATAGGCGATACTGATAAAAAAAAATATATAATAATTCTATACCAGCGAGAACAGACCTCACTTCAAATAAATACACTCATACCTACAAGCGCACCTAACCTTCAACTTGTCATTGAGTGGTTTTCCATTAAATTACTAAAAATATCTCCGGGCGCACAAGCCGCATAAAAACAAAATATGAAACCGGTTGGTGTAATTAATCCGATTTTTAAACATTTTATAGCTGAAAACAGTAAAAGTGAAACATGATACTGCGCCAGCAATGTGTGCACCCCCTTAAACTGCTGCGATGATGACAACAGCTGCTTTTGCTATTGTATTAGAGTTGGACTATTAGTACAGTGTGCAACGAAAGAGCTTTTGTTGTCAAATTGATTTAAGATTTTCACTTGTTTTTTTTTTCGTTTACTTGTTGGTTTTATTTATCTTCACCTTGCCTCACACCAAATTCAATTGAATATATACGAAGAAAATAACTTATTTTTCTTGTTTAACAACAACGATTAGCAAACGTTGCAATTTGAATTCGTTTCAAAAAAAATTTTGGCCTCCATCGTAGTGAGATTTACACGTTTTCACTTTTGTTTGTTGGTATAACAGTTACAAATGGCTGGAGGAGGGAATTTTGTATTCCACTGACCGCACGGTGCATGAATCATAAATATAAAATGATTGTGCATACAATTCGATATATACCAAGGATTTTATGACCAACAGATAATTTTATTTGATGTTCGTAGTTTACACAGCCAGTGTCAAAATGTCGCTTATGAATATGTATAAGTAAATGCAACAGAGTTATCTTGTGTGTAGATTGGGTTTATCCCATTGACGCGCATTCCATACGCATGTATGAGTTTAACGATCAACCAGGAATAGCAAATTCGTTGAAATTGTTGTTTTCAAAGATTTAAGAAAACAATTTATTAATTGTGGTGCGGAATTGTCAAGTGAATAAGCGAATCTCAATTCCTTAGAGGATGGAATACATAAAATTATGCGAATCAACAGAATATATCGCTTCAGTCAAATGCACAACCTCTAAGAAGTTCGGGTTCATAACTATTGGTCGCCAGTTAAAATAAATATGGAGGTTTTTGTAGAGGTGTACAAATTTGATGTTTTAAAGAAGAAAAAAAAAACACATTAAACCTTACTGTCAAACACCAACTGACAGTAATGGGTACGTTCAAAACATTCGTTTTTCAATTAATTCAGACCCGTTGTCAAAATTTAAACAACCTTACAGTAGGACCTTAAAGGGTAGTAGGAGCAGGGGGGTTGCATAAGAGCAATTTTGAAGATGTGTTGTTACAATTTTTTACTTAAAATGCTTTTTTTCTCAAAATTTTTATTTAATAAATTTTTAATTTTTTTATGAAATTTTTATCCTTAAGAAATTTCCTAAAAATTATGTGAATAAGGTCGCACTTATAAAATAAAAATACGGAAAATAGAAGTCAATTGATAGAAAAATATAAAGCAATCGACTATGAAATATTGGGTCTCTACAATTGAGCATTGGTTAACAGTTAATTGTCGAATATGAAAAAAAAGATCAACATTGGTAAGTTGATCTCCACAAAATGCGTGCTGTGGAAATGCAGCTTTCAGTCAGGTCCGCCGACTAGCTGTGAAGTTGGAACTTTCCAGAACCAGGATTCTCAGAACTCTACAGAGTAATAGATTGATACTCTTTTCATTCGGCACCGGTAAACGAATATTTACTACCAGGAGATGCGCAAAGAAGAGTGGAGTTTTGCCAGTGGCTACTGCGCAAACAGGCAGAAGACAGACGCTTCCTTAAGAACATTTTCTGGACTGACGAAGCGCAATTCAACAGAGATGGGGTTACATAATATGGCCCTTATTGTGATTGTCGATCAGCGATCGTCACGACAATTGTCGATCGCGTCGATGGATTTTAGCTATTCGTACGCACAAAATTTGTTCAATTCCAAGAGAAAGCATCGATCAGACATTTGTAATCGGCTACAAGCGACTGTCAAATCGACAAATATCAATCGCAATCGACAATCACAGTTCCCGATCGATCGATATTTGTCGATCAACGATTACCTGTCGATACTCACAATAGGGGCCTATATACCTCCACAGTTTGCACCCTTGGTCAGACCCCAATCCCCATTTAATACGCACAACATCCTTTTATAGGTTAAAATTTAATTATTGTGAACAACTTCTTCAAAATGTGTGCTTATTTCAAAGAAGGTTTAGCGCAAATGTTTGGAAACACTTAAGTCCGCACGTTCTTCCACAAACAGTTAATTCCCATTACTACCTGGAATTTCTTAAAGAACGATTGCCGGATGTATTTCAACTTTGGCTCTATGCTCCGAACCAAATCGAAATAACTGAATATAGAAATCCGACAAACGGCGGATTTGTCTTCTCAATTTTTTAAAAAGAATCAAAAATAAATTGCCTATTATTCGAACGACTATGTGCAATCCAATCCGCGATGACGAAAGTCATTTCCTTCTGGCATTTTTTTTTAGATGGGTTTAAGGTCTCTCACTGTTGCAAAGGCATCCCTCGCGAAATAGCTCTGCAATGTCTTTCGATGATTTTTTCTTTCAGCGAACCTCCAAACCAAAAAAAAAAAAATTGTAAAGAAATCTCAACAAATAAAGCACCCACAAAAAATTCTCAAGGATACAAATTTCATAAAAAAATAAAAATGTATTAAGTAAAAATGTTGAGAAAAAATAATTTTAAGTAAAAAAAAAAATGAAACAGATTTTCATAATTTTGAGTTTAAAAGGCCATACAATTTTTGTAGCTACACAGATGAACCCGAAGTGCTTAAGACTTGTATGCGCTACTTAATTGTCTTTTCAAAATTTACAAAACAATTTTTGTACCTATAATAGTTTAGAAGTTTTATACCCGATTTCACACTGCGAACTTAAGTGTCGATTCAAGGATAAACTCAGGATTAACACAAATTTGGTTTCCACAGTGCATGTCATATATTTTCCAACATTTCGAAATGTTGGATTTCAGCGAAATGTTGAATTTCATTGCTGCATTTGTAAGTTTGTCCAATCGAACAAACCTAATTCTGATGACTTTTGGGCTCACTGACGAAAAAAAACCGCTGTAAAACTAGATTGTAAAAGCTAAAAAAGTAGGAAGTAGGAAAAATATGTCTGGATAGTGAATTATCAGTTGTATTCATGTTTAGATTAATATTACTAACAAATTAATTCAGGTACAAACCATTTTTGATTTCGAAACACAAAAAACATCTGTGAACGCAAAATTGGATTTCGAAATTTTGTCTGCTGAAATGTTGAATTTAGGTGCGGTGTAAATGTACTATAAAGTTAAGCCACCCACTTCCGTGGCTTAAGTATCAATCCAGAGAATACATAATTGCCAAGCGCAATAAAACAATATTTATCCCAAAATACTCTGAGAAAACCTAAATAAGCAAAAATATAATTGTGTTTGGCAATGCTGTTCAAGAGAAATGTCAAATTATCTCTTCGTTATTGGCGGAAATACTCTCCAGCATTGAACATGCAACAACATCGACTGCTTTTCTTCTACGCACATTCGTAGTTTTCGATGGCACACACATTCGCATACAGTCACCAGGTTAGTATATTCATGATAAATGGTTCACAATGACACTCAGTTAGTGGTTTAATTAAACCAAGTTTAAATATGGACTGTGAAAACGAAAAATACTTAAGCGAAGTTTATGTTCAATCAACCCAGGATTAAGCTGCCACCGTGAAATTGGCTATTAGTGTTGTAAGTGGCTACACCTCCAAATTAGAGGTCACCTACTTTGAAGGACTATAACGAGAAATATGGTACAGGTGGCGCTATAGGGTGTCATTCCGTTTGATAGCTCAGTATATTTATTAGACCCCCATTTTTTCACTTTTTTTTCGAAAATTCTTATTTGAATACCGATTTGGCTCAAATTCAAAATATTTAATGTAATTTGGACCCGATATGTGCCGCTGGGGTGGAGATATTTGCGAAAATGGCAGAACAATGTTTGTCGGGTCAGCTAGTTCACCACTATAAAAGTGAAATTTCTCAATCTAGCATATTAGCACAAATAGCTAGATTTAGGAAAAAATGGAGAAAAATTAGATGAGTGGTCAAGAGAAAAAGATGAAAAGTGTAAAACAAACGCAAACTATTCATGTACATAGATTATAGGTACTTATAATCGTCAAGTAACGTAAGGTCGACTTTTCGAATGTTCTGACAGGTTAGAAAATTCAGAGTTTTAGAAAGGGAATTTTGTATTCCCTCTATTAGAAACAGCAGGGAGTGAGTAGACTAGACACCCTATTGGGGCCATCACCATCCCTGCGGAACCTTCACCATCAAAACCTAAACCCAATCACTAAATTTTGCCAGAATCGAAAAATGGTTTAAATTTTGTTTGAGAGGCCAACCTCCTTCAAATTGTTAAAGCTGTACCTCCCAAGGTGTTTCCTTCTGTTCCGAGCAATAGCTTCACATTCACAGAGAAGATGAGTAATATCATCTGCGACATAATTTTCTCTAACTCAGGCCACAAGGCCTTTGGGAACCTAAGGCTTTCTATATGCCTGCCCTATATCATCTTAGGTCTGCTTTATTTTTAGTTTTCTCGGCAATAATTCTCTTGGGCTTGATCGGTGTTCGTATGCCCTTGTTTCATTTTGTGGAAGCTGTACTCCCCTTTTGGTCAGAACGTCGGTCGGCCCTTTCATTACCCTCAATATTGCAGTGTCCGGGTAGGCACACAACACAATCTGACATGAATCTGCTCGGATAATACTCTGACCATTTTGCGGCAACTCCTGACTGGTTCAGATTTGATGATATAAGACACTAGCGCCTTAAGCGCTACCTGCTTATCAATGTAGATTTATCTTGTTGGATAGATTCTAATCGAAATTTTTTTTCATTGAAGACTGTATCCCTTTGGCAGTGCTCCCTATCTGGGTATAGTATTTCGTATGTAAAAATTGGCCTTATTTCGATTCGGAAATGGAAATAAAATCAATTCGGACTTATTTCCATTTTCAAAGCTAAATAAGGTCAAATTTTACATTTAGTCTTATTTCGTTGGGGGTTATTTCACGTCACCAAAAGATACATGAACGTCTCGAGTGAAGCTGTGGGCGTAGTGCGTAAGGCTCCAGTGATAGCAGTGCAGGCTGTTCTTTGTACCCTAGCCAGCTATTACGTATAATTTACTGCTTAACGAAATTTAACACACTGTCTAGATATTTTAAGGTTTTTCGAACAAACAGCCCTCAAGAAAAGATTGAAGCTATTCAAACAAATATTCCCCTAAATGGTTGACGATCTATAAACTTGGCAATGAATGAGTGAAACTAATTCATTATGTAAGGCAGCCTTTAAACCACTTTTGCCAGTTGCATGTCAAAACCGCAAACACATCGAACGAAACAAACAGTAAAACCATTGGTAAAACTTCAATTGAGCCATTTGAATTGTGAAATTCGATTTCGAAAAACTACTGTCGATCAAAACAACTGTCCTTCGAAATAAACGCTATACCTGAAACACATGGCTAAACCGTCAAAGGAAATTGAAAATATCTGTCAACAATTGAATACTGCCACTATTTCGCTGCTGTAGCCGAAAACGTGTTGAAAAGTGTATAAAAATTTAAAAAGTTCAGCAAAAAAATAAACTGCTTTCAGAAAAGTTTCAAAATCCACAAGAGTATAGCACGAAAAAGCTTTAAATGGTCATTTCAATTGTAAATTGTTGTTTTGAACTTTTTTTTTTGTTGTATTTGCCAACCCTCAGCCCAAGGCAATAGTATCAAATGTCTCCACAATGAAAAATAAAAACTCTCCACTATGGGGAGAGGAAAAAATAATAATAAAAACTCATTCATCGCATTGTCGATGAGAATGAGGATGTTCTGTTCAGCGCATGATGAAAAGAAGCATCCAGACTCAACAGGTGGCAGTAATTAAAGGCATGTAGGCAGCAGCCGCAACGAGATATACCCCCAAACACACCATACACACATAATCATAAGATGTATTCTGTTCGGCGGTCCTTTTTTCGATATATGAAATGAATTCCCTCGGCCATGTATAGCCGCGTGTAGTTCAAAAATAGAAATTATTCAGCGCCACTACCGCCACCCATTATTTGTATATGTGCGGATTTTCCGCAAACCTTAAGTATTCCGGTAATTCTCGACTGCACACGGCGAAAGATATATAGAGAGAGAGGGCGCACTGATATAGTATGTCAGTGGTCGGTCGTGATAGCTGCAGGCAACCGCCGGCCGCCCCCTTATTCCCTACGAAAGATGATAAATAGGAAAATTCGCGTCTATTTTTATCGCTTTTGTGTGTTCAGTCTTGTGCGCTTGGCTATGACTACGATGACGTATGAGAGTCAGTTCTGTTTTTGTTTTCTTAAATGCTGCATGTGATGATGTTGCAGACACTGTTCTGACACATAGAGCACACTCGAATGCAGTATGCTGTATGTACTATGACGTGTATACATATCTTTGACTAATGAATCTAATTTTGAATTACTGAATCTGACATTAGATTGCTGTGTTTTGATTTGTGTTAACATATGCACCCATAAGTCCGATTAATATGAATGGATACAGTTAATTTTTGATGAATCCACCGGAGAATTGTATTCCTTATACTTGAACTTGTTGGGAGTTTATGAAGCTGTCAATTTGTGTGACATTTATCAGATTTAGTCATCTGACTTTATGAATTTAGAGATGATGATGATGACAATTAAAAAAAAATATAAACTTCCAGTTGCCATAAATGTGAAGGGCAAGTTCTATACTCGAGACAATTATTATTCTGGTTGACGTGCTGATAACCTCATATACCATACGTCACTTTAAAAATATCAAGGTTTTTTGTCGTTTTTTAACGATTGGCGTTTATTGCGATAAAATTTGAGTTCATTTTGGGGAGACACAAGTTGTTGTTGCTCGATAAGGAAATTAATATTTGGTCGCGATAGGTGAAGTCAAGGCGAACCTTAAGCTTATATACAGTTCCTTTGATTTAGCAGCGAAATTGAAAAAAATTTACTGCTACTAGCAACTTTTAAGAAGGCCAGGGGTTTGATATTGGGGATTCCAATAACTAGATTGGTGGATAAAGTTATTTTTTTTACTTCAAAGGCATACAAAGTGTAAACTAAGTAAAGGGTGGGCCAAATACAAGTTTCTTTTTAAAAATGCAATAAAATGAACATCATTAAATTTTTTCCATGTATTATGGCTTTGTTAGTAAGAGCAAATATTCCCATTAATTGTGGAACACAACGTCGGTCGTTCAAGTGGCTGCCTCGGTTGGCTTCAAAATAGCACATTCGGTCACTCCAATTATCCCAAGGCCTTGTGGATGGTTTCGGGCTGTAGCTCACGGATTGCTTGGATGATATTGGCCTCAAGTGCATGAATCGTTTGCGGATTGTTGACATAACATCGGTCCTTCACGGTTCCCCACAAAAAAAAAAAGTTCAAAGGGGTTAAATTGCAGCTCCGAGGCGGCCAAGATGGCTGATAACACGATTTGGGAATTTGGTGCTCATAAGATCGATCGTGGCATGGGCCGTGTGGCATGGCGCGCCATCCTGCATGAACTAGAGGTCGTCCAAATCCATGTCTTCAATTTCAGTAAAAGTCGGTTAACATAGCTCTGTAACGCCCACCGTTGACCGAAACGTTGTTCCCAGCCTCATTTTCGAAGAAAAATGGTCCAATGATGTCACCATTCCACAATCCGCACCAAAACTTTCACTCTCTGTGTATGCATTGGCTTCTTGACAACAACGCGCAGGTTTTCCGAGCCCCAGATGCGTCAATTTTGTTTGTTAACGTAGCCGCCGAGATGAAAATGCGCCTCGTCACAAAAGATGATTTTTCGCCCAAAATCGTTGGCCAATTCAAGCGGCTCTAAGGCCCAAACTGCGAAGCGATAACGAAGCGGATGATCGTTAGCCTTCAATTGCTGAGTCAATTTTACCTTGTAAACGAATAATCCAAGATCTTTGTGCAGAATTTTCCGCCAGGCTAGTGCGTGAAATGTTAAGCTGTTGAGATCGATGGCGAGTTGATGTCGGTAAATTGAGTCTCACACCCTTGGGCTACAGCAGCCACATTCTAGTCTGTGCGCACCGTACGACGACATGGACCATGAGTTTTGTCCACTAGCATACCAGTCTCACGAACTTTTTGCACAAACTTGCGTACAGCAGGCGCGGTGGGTGCTTCATTTAGGCCAAAACTTTTTTCAAAAAACGCACTGTTTGGGCTACACAGCACTGACTTTGGAATTAAGTTTTCAATATTTTCCAACGATGTTCAAGCGTAAAGCGACTCATTTCTTTCCGCGGAGGTTTGATACTGACTTTCTGTCAAGATTTCGAGCGGGAAACAACTGTCAGTGTCAAAATAACCTATGATTTAAAAAGAAACCACTAGATGGCCCACCGGGTATATTCATGATTGTTTTTTAGGTTATACTTCACAGTCAGTTTTTGATTGCAAAAACCAAAAAAAATTCACATGAAATTTGTTCATCACATGAAAATTAGTTTCTTAATTTTTATGATATATGTAAGTATCACCCCTTCCACCTTGAATTGTTGGATGGGAAACAAGTTGGGGCCCTGGTCACTATGTATGATGTCGCAAAATGGTAGCTCAAAAGCTTTTCCCACGAGCGAAGTGAACCATCCGCCCCGCAAATGATGGCGGGTGGAACGTCATGAGTTCGCATGACGTTACCAATTTTTATATGACCTTCTACAGAGAAGGGTCTTTTAGGAATAACCTGTTAACAGCCGAAGAGAAATCGGAGGACAATTTAGTAAAACTCTTCACATAATTTCCATACTGTAGATCATTGGTTCACTTGTAACGGCAGAAGAACATGTAACTAGACGTACATAAAGGAAGCAGAACCAAATCTCGACTGAAGTTGAAGCTTGCATAAAGTGGGCACAACCCTTTAGCGGATTCCATCTCGCAAGTTTAAACTCAAACACATACGTAACGCACATTTGTGATACTGATATGCTTTCGGTGAAGGAGTAGGTACTGAGCTTAACCCGTATCAGCAGAAGGGCTAACTGTTCAATTAATCTGATTTCATATTTTACACCCAAGCCCTAGCCCACACACACAACGGCAAATATTTCACCCTATATACATTTATTTGAATTAGAAAATTTGTACTTACATTTGGTGTGCACTATGGTGACTTCCTCGATCTCACGTTGCAACTGCTCGTTGTCGGCATTGGCGACAGTTTCTGTCACAGCGACACATTCAACCTCTGACCCACTGTCCGCACGATCATCAGCCTGCTGGTGTTGCTGATTGCTGCCATTGCTCAATGTACCGTCATCGGTGCCCACTGGACTAGCACTCATCTGATGTTGTTGACCCTTTTTCATGCTCTTCTTTATCACAGCCTCGTCTTCACTTTCACTGTCGTTCACTTCGACAATTTCATCGTTCTGTATGATTGTAGTAGCAGCACCGTTTGTGCGTTGCGTCATTGCCGTCGCTGGTGCCATCGTCGTCGTCGTCGTCGCTGTTGCCGTCGTCACCGCCACTGGTGCTGCTGATGATGGTGTGAAATGCTTCTTCTGATTATGGTCGATAGCTATTTGTTTTTGGTGGTGATTATGATGTTGGGGTCCATCGTAGTGCTTAGTATTATTGTTGATATTGTTGTTGTTCAGGTGACGTTTACTGGTGGCAGTTGTTGGCCTCTTTTTGCTGCTATTGTCATCGACGTTTGTTTTGTTCGTTTTGTTTGTCAACGAATCGATTTGTTTCTTTTGTTTTTTATTCGTTAATTGCTTCGATCCACCACCACCACCTACCTGATGATTATGATTATGATGACGATGTTTACCATCTTCCGATGACAATCTCTGACGTTTAGCCGACGATGGCGGCGGTGGTGAATCGTCACTACCGTTTATACGTGCGAAATCGGGCACAGGATTTCCCTCGAAATAACCACTTTCGTGATCAGGCTGACGGCGAGTCGCCATCATTTTCATATTCGATACGTTGTTGTACGCGACAGTAGCGCCAGTACGTGTCGATGTAAATTGACGACTCATAATCACTGTTTATGTCAAAATATACGCGCGCGTAAATACTTTGACAAGTGACTAAAAAATAATCAACGTTGCTTACTAAATAACACCAAAATAGTGTTAGTATGCGTTTTAAATTATTTTTTTTATTTAAACCACGCTCGTTACCACATTGTCACACGATTTTTGTTTTATTAGTATTGTTCTTTTAACGATTACTTTTTGTTATTTGTTTTTTTTTGTCAATTTGAGGAAGAAAACTCTCTACAAATCTAAAGGCAGCCCGAGAAAATAACGCAAATAAATCGAAAATTATAATTATTTATAAAGACGAAACGAATATCAATGAATGACAACGCGACGATTCAAATGAAAATCAAAAGAGAAATATTGATTTAAAAACAACTGTCAACTGGGACCCGCCATTTCGTATCGAGTTAAAGCTGAAGTAATCGCATCTGAAAAGAAACAAAAAGAATCAGCATGTTATTATGTGTTTCTACATAACATAATATATGGAAAAGTCAATTTGTTAAAAAAAAATTTGAGCAAATTCAGCGCAACTTTAACAACAATTAGGGTCACACACTTAACCCACAATTGGGTCAACTCACCTACATTGCACGAAGTAAAACAGATAATCTATCTACGTAACTGTGTCACTGTGCAGTGTACACGATCGCTGTCACAGAATGTAAGCTTTTCAGCGAATATATAGGTAAAAGAAAATGAAAACAAACAAAGAGCGACAACAACTGTACTGACAAGAATATTGCTGCAGATAACACTTTCGTCAGGTACACTGATAGACATTAAATTATGTACACTTAGAATTGTTGAATGAATTTTATAGTTGAGTCTTTTCTCTAATTGGACAGATGCGTCCAAAAATTACAGACATTTCAATTATGACAGATAGTCAACTACCTACGAGAACTTTTGACAGCCAGTTTTTGCGTTCAAACTATAAACCTAAAAAATCTGTCAAAATAAAATAAAATTGTAAGCCCAGTGGGTTCAGTCAGTGTGATAGACTACTGAACAAGAAGTTGCAGGTTGAACCTTTGAAAAGAAACTGCCAAGGTATTTTTTCGATTCCCCAAAAACGGGTATAATCCATGATACTACTTATAAAATGCAACGTCCGTCTGTTCGTTTCTCCATAAGTCGAGAACCATATGTCCGATATTCATGATTTTTTTTTTCTGATTTATAGATGTGTGGCCAACTTAGTCCGTAGGGTGGGTGAGAATTGCTCAGGAGTAAAGGGGTCGCGGAGAGTAAGGGGGGCCTCAAGAACCATTAGCCATATGAACTTGATAGTTTGTGTGCTAATAGATAGGTCAAAATTATTACATGCCTCATTCATCGTTTTTCAAAATTCGTCCTATAAGGGTTGAAAAACTTTTCAAACTAACTTTTCTATTTCGACCTTACTACCTTAACTTGCCATTATATTCATGAATCTTTGTATGACAATTTTTGATATGCTTTTAATTGTTAGGCAATATTTTACCGAGTATTTTGAGCTAACATTCGTCTTTCTGGTCCATGCAGAGGGTGATATGAATAATGAAATCATTCCTGTGACGAGTTTTTATTTATGTGAAATCTTATGTCTATTAACTTAGCACTTTCGATCAGTATAGGTTACGTAAGAACTAAGTGTGAGACGGGGAAGGAAAGGGGTGGTAGGAACTAACTCTGGAACTATTTGACCGATTTTAAAAATTCTTTCAACATTGTATCGGCTACATCCTCCGGATCAATATATGTTAGTTAGGGTGCGGATGGTGGAAGGGGAAACGAGTGTATAGGGGTTATCTTCGGAACTACTCGGCCATTGCCGGAGTTGACCCCAGACAGTCACATTTTTCACATGGACAGTTATATATTGCATGTTCGCGTGTGAGCTGTAGGCGCAATTTGTTTATAGCTACTTGCGCTCACTTAATAAATAACATGTAGTAGGTATAGTTTATGAAAAGACATTGCGATAAAATATTTTGTGAACTTAAAAAAGAGGACAAAATATAAACAAATGTACATTTATGTGATAATTCAAATAAATTTTAATTTAATTAAAAAAAAAAAAAAATAAACCAGCGGGCGGAGCTAGTATAACATAAAATGATAGGCATAGTAGCTGAAAACAAAATTTTTGAAAACACTAACGACTACGATAACCGGGCTTAAAAATGTTCAGCACCGATAAAATTCTTTCAAAAATAAGATAAAATATGTTTGCTCACATAAAAAAATCTCTCCAAAGTCTAATCAATCTTTAATGTAAGCCAAGTGGCACGCAGCTTCAGCTAACCAGAGGTTCCCAATCTTTTCAATACTCCGACTCCCTATACAGGTTATACAATTTTTGCGACGCCCTTCTACGGAACAAAGCACAGATACCTATATGAATAGAAGCTGTGCTTATTGAAAATTCACTAAAGGGGTTTTCAATAAGAAAAGGTCGGCGTTGAAATGGAATAAAACAAGCTGTTTGCGAGTTACTAATGAAATCGTTTGAAAGGCCCCATGAGTGACATTATTGGTATGAAATATTACCATGTCCAAATGTCCGCCGCAGCTTCTCATGTTGTCACGGATTCGAGAGGTCCAATCTGCCGCATAGATCCGGCTAAATTTGAGCGATGGCACTGGTTATGTTGCGGTTTATTCGTATTGAGCTGCGATTTCAGGCAACCCCACAAAAAATATTTAGCGGGGTTAAATCGCACGATCTTTGTGGCTAATTCACATCACCTCTGCTAGAGATAACCATACAGTCAAATCATTCATGCATTGCGTCCATCGTGGCGTTGGCTGTGACACGTAGCCACGTCTTGCTGGAACCGCATGTCATCTACTACTTCCATATCGTTCAACTTGGGCCAAAATAAATCGGTTAGCATCATTCTGTAGCGCTCGCCGTTGATGGTAATAGCCTTAGCAACGTCATTTTCAAAAAAAAAAGTACAGAGCAATGACGCCGCGGGTCTAAAATCGGCAGCAAACAGCTTTTTATGGATGCATCGCCACTTCGGGGGGTTAGCTGGAATAACGCTAATATACGGCATTTTGTCATATTAACTTAGTAATTTATCTAAAAATGTTAAAAATGATTTTTCTATAGTAAGTATCATTAACTTCGAGCTCCTGGGTCAGTTGGATCTTAAACGGATATAGGCCCAAGTCCCGACGTAAAATTCGCCAAGTTGAAGTCTGCAACATGCCGACTTCTTGTGCACGACAAAACACAATGGCCAACATCGACCGGACCCGACTTTTTTTTTTCAAATCGAGCTCAAAGCGTCGGCGACCTGTGCGTATACCGTCTTGCGACGCCCCTAGGATACTAGGATACCCCCACGACGCACGCCCCAGGGCGTCGCGACGCACAGTTAGGGAACTCCTGAGCTAAACAATAAAAATTTGCATTTCAGACTGTACGGAATGTAACTGTCAAAATTAAGCGTGCTAATTTTAGTAAGAATACAAATATTATCAGTTTGCGGGCAACTTCGGGGGTTTTATCAGCGCTTTCTATGTAATAAAATATACTAGTCATAAATTAAAAAAACGTAGCTAGAAAATGTTGTTAGAGAAAATTTAAAGAATCTCTAAAAACAAGGAATCATCGAACACACCTTAAATCTCAATTGTGAAGTGTCAGAAATTAGTCAGGAAGATAAATTTATGACAGTCCCAAGAAAAGATAATTGGTTAAACCTATTTGTCGGCTGATTTCTCAAGACAGTACGAGAAATGATCCACCTGTCAGAAAAAGTCTTGCATTTTAAAACACTAAAGGGAGCGAACGAACGAATTGATGAAATGCGTATAAACCACCAAACAGAAAATTGCACATTTTACTATTCCAAGAGGAGGATAATTAATCATCTCATCAAAATGTATTAAGAAAACAGTTTAAATAACAAAATTTCGAATTCCAAACTTTTTGCCCGCGAACGTGTTTTTGTTCTTCTCGCGAATTGTCGAAGTTTATACGCAATCCACATCATTTAGTTAACGTTCCACAAACTAGCGAATAAAACATTCGTTCGAACTTAACCTCAGACTAGACGCGGCGGGTAGAAACTGTTGGCTAAAATTCGCGAACTGCCGCAACCTATACAAAAGTATTCATGTAAACGGACTGTCAAAACTTGAGAATATTCGTTCGTTCGTAGGTAGTTTGTCGTTTTCATGTGAATGGTCCTTAAATGGTCAAAATTTATTCACAATCGACAATAAATAGTCGTGAATGAATAAAAAATGCATCGAACTTTTACCTGTTAATGAACATCTACAAATAACAACTAGAAACTGATGGCTGAAATTCGTGTATTGCTGCGACCAAAAACTGTTCATAATGAATGAAATGTCAGAATTTAACACAACCGCTAATTAAAAAAAAACTGAGTGTAAAATACTTTAAATAGTAAAATCTAAGGCTAGAAAACATTTCTCAGTGGATTGAAACATTATCGTCGTGAGCTGTCAACATTTATTCACAATCGATAATAGTCGTGACCCACAAATGAACAATTCATTCGAACTTTTACCTAAAAATATAAATTTAGAAATTACCACTAAATTACAGCGAAATGAAACATTTGAATTGTCAAAATTTATTCACAATCGACAATAAATAATCGTGAATGAATAAAAAATGCAGTCAAACTTTTACCTGTTAATAAAAATTTAGAAATCACAACTAGAAACTGACGGCTGAAATTCGTGTTTTGCTGCGACCAAAAACTGTTCATAATGAATGAAATGTCAGAATTTAATAATATATGTATTGGGTCTTGAATTTAATACACTTTACTCACAATTATTGCCTCCAGTAGGAGTTGCAATTTTAAACATTTAATCTGGCTTTAGTTTCACAACAGACTTCAATTAAAATGCTACTGAAAAAATAGACAACTGACAGCTTCAAGTCGATTCACATGCAAAACAACAAGAAATAAATGAAGCTTTGCCGCTATAAAACGTGCAATCAAGCTTTTTCCCCATGCGGCCATTTTTACACAATTCTATCAGTTTCTCGTTTTTGATGCCCATTTGGGCTTGTGGATGAAGTTCAAGAAAGCTATAGAGAGAGGATAAAAACACACTGATAATGCGAGGCTGTCAAAAGATGAATGTCATTGTAACAACTGAAAATTGTTATATGTACAGGTACATCACACATTATTACAAAAGGTGTAAGTATTCGGTTGTAGCTTGAATAAAACTGACGTTCAGCTATAAAGTTCTATGGAAATACAGAAGTATTGCTGGTATTATTATTTTTAAGGTGGAAACTTATTACTCCGTAGATTACATTTGCTTGCACAATAAAACGTGAGCACGCTTGTGTTGATTAGTCAACGATTTTGTATTTGCCCATGCGTCGTTACTGCTGTGAGAAGCGATTTAGTAATTTCAGCTTTGCTTGTTGTTAAAACAAGTTTGGAAATTTATGAATTATGACGATTTATGGATATTTTTTTAACAGCCACATATGATGTACCTGGTAACAATTGTTTGTATGGGCAATTCAGAGGCGTTGGTGCTATGAATAATCAAAATTTGGGGCGATTTCCTTTAAAAGGTGATTTACAAAAGAATGTTTTTAAAAGCTAAATTGTGGGTTCATTAATATTCTTTCTGCAGGATTCGAGAGTTTCATTTCGCCACTGACGTGCCATGAGACATAAGGCCATAGTCGTACGTACTGCGGTATGTCACTTTGCAAAAGCGTCATAAGACCATATTTTTGGGAATATACCTACTGTTAGGTTCCACATTTCACTTTCACTCGAAATGAAATCGGAAATGAATTTTTGTGTTCTACATTTCACTGTATTCGAATTAGATTTCAACATTTTCGGAATTGGAACAAGGTGAAATTGTGATTTCGAAAAAATGTCGGTGTTTCCGAATCGCTCGAAATGCAGAACACTGAAAGCGAATTCACTCGATTTGCAATTTCGATTTCACTCGATTTCTGGAACCTAGCTGATAGGACCATATTTTCATCATGCCCTTAGTGACTTAGTTTGGTCAGTTGAAGTCAAATTTTCAACGATTAGAATTTTGTTAATTTGAATTTGAAATTTAATTTAAATCGTAAGTTCAGGGGAAATACTGCGCAGAAAATTGAATACATTATATTCATTTAATATTTGACAGTTGTGCAAAATTCACAAATACTCCCTGACGTACGTGTTACTCTTGTATTTATAAACTAAGCAGCTCGATCGAACGAAACTAAATTTTAGCTGCTCTCCAAACATTAGCTAAGTCGCTAGCTAAATTTTGACATGGAGTGCGTTTTGTATATAAATGTATTACAGAAAAGAGCTGAAAATAACTTCCTTCAAAATTCAAGCGAACGAAAACATCCTTGGCGCGAATTGTCAAAGTTTATTCGCTATCCACGTTCTACAAACAAGCGAATAAAACAGTCGTTCGAACTTAACCTCAAATTAGAAATTTTCAGTAGAAACTGATGGCTAAAATTCGGGATTCGACAGAGACCAAGAAAATTTTTCATGTGAATGGACTATCATGGACTATGTGAATAGTCCTTTAGGGACACTATTACCTCAGCTCCGACGCTATTAAGGTGCCAGTTATAGCTATTATTTAAAAGCATCATTGGAACAAATCAGTGGAATGGTGGTTTAATTTTTTTGACAAGTCGGTTATAGCAATCATTGAAAAATTTCTGTCAGTGGAAGAACCTGTCAGTGACTTTTCAACAAACGAGTCTAGGTTTGGAGGTTAGAGTTGATCATTGAAAGCAAAACTGACAGCTGAGAATAGGAAGAGAATCGAACACATCAGTGAAACGATTGGGTTCCAAATTGGAGAAACGAGAATTAGCTGTTCATTGAAATCGATTTCGATCAGTGAAATATTAAAATTGAATTTAAAGAAAAGTTGTAGTCAGAATTAAGTAATTTCTTTCTTAAAAAAAATTCACAATTGATTACCTTTATTTTGATACCAACTAAAGTCAATATTGTTTGATTAATCGTCTTAAAACGGGAAAACAAAATTTTCAATTATAGCTAAAACTAGGGGGCCTAACTCTGAAAAATAACATATAAACAAGAACAATGCGACGGCTAGATTTTTGAATGTGCCCAATTCAATATGACAAGTCAAATTGACGAACTAAAAAATAAAAAAAATAAATAGGTGGCGAAACAGGCGGGTGACACCCAAGGCCTAGCTTCTCGCAACCATTCGTTTTGTGTGAGTTTCTATTTTTTTGGGACGAATGGAAGGGACCTAAAATTGTATGCCGAGTCCGAACGGCTTTTTCATGACAGGCATACTCTCGGATGTTTGTCAGACGTTCGCGAGAGGTGGCGCAGTAGAAAAAAACTTTAAGATGTAATTTGGGTTTTTCCGGGGATCGAACCTGGGATCCCTCGCACAGTAGTCCAACACACTAACCACTGCGCTACTGCGCCGACATTGACGAACTAAATAAACTAAAAAATCCGAACGCCCCCAATTGTCTTTGTGACACCGCCCATGTCGAATCTGATTTGCAAGATTAATTATTATTATAGGTTTAATCTTCACATAAGAAAGTAGGAAAGTAAGTATAGTATATCAAGAGAGGGATTGACGTAAAAAAGCCAGCAATTCATCCGAATCTTAAGGTAGTGAATTTTGGCAGAAATTTCTTAAGAAATTTCAAAAGGAGCCCATTTTTTTGAGGCCAACAGCTGTGCTAAATTGAAAGGTGGCGCAAAAGTCATCACCCAATCGGAAGATGCTATCATTTTTGCAAATGGCGGCAAATATCAATTCTACTTTGACAATTGTAAAGTAAACAGATACAAAATACACGTCAACAAGACATGAATCGTTATACTCCTAAAGAACGCGGAATAATTGTTCCAATTTTTCTAAGGAATAATTCGTTGGTGTCATTGGCGCAGCGTGAATTTCAGCGCAGATTTCCCAACAAGGCAAACACTACACCCCGTTGTTTGGCCGCTTTCATAGAATAGTATTGAACAACACGAGATACTGTCAGATCTGGCCGATCACGGAACAGACGTGCTGAGAATATTGCAGATGTGGCCGAAGATGTCGCAGAAGACCTCAGAGTATCGATCAGACGACGTGTTATGCGCAACTATTTTCTCCGTCCTTAATTGGACAGAATGGAACAACGGCCACACCCGAGACTCTGAGTACTGCATTTACGAGTCTCCTAATCTCTCTTTTTGACAATTTGCACTGGCTGGCAAGAAAGCCATTCCACACTTTTTTGTGGGGTTTTTTAAAGTCACTACATCAACAAGCCTCAGACTTTTGAAGCCCTCAGAGTGAATATCTGTCAAGAATGCGAGGACCTATCGCCGAAAGTTCTGGTAAAAAATAAATAGTTGGCGCAACAAGTCATAGGAACCCTAGGCCTAGCTCTCACAACCATTCGTTTGTGTCAGTTTTTATTTTTGGAACGAATGGAAGGGGCCTACAATTTGATGCTGATTCCGAACCGCTTATTTGAGAAGTTTTTTTTAGGACAATTATACTCTCGGATGTTTGTCAGACGTTCGTCAGAGGTGGCGCAGTGGAAAAAGAAGTTCTGTGAAACCCACCTTTAGCCGATCTCATTTTCTGAACTTAAAGGAAACAAATTTAAGACGTGCAGAACCAACGTTTTTCATTCATAAAAAAATTAGAGCCAAACTTGCCACTTGTACTTTTCTATGGGTATAGTGATTTGAGCGGAGTTGTCAAATTTGTTTCAATTTGACGCGATTTGAAAAACGGTTTTAAATTTACGTATATTATGGCCGTGATAACTAACTATATATTTGGACACATGCAGATCCTTAAAATATCACCACCAGCAACAAGTGTGTTATCTCTGACGTTTCTAGAAATCATATTCTCTTTCCACTTTCACCAAGAAAACTGCGCCTTTTAAGTTTATTCCACGAATTAGTCTACACTGTTTTTTTTTTAACTCGCAATTAGCTGCGTTCTCCATAATAAACGTAAAAATTAAATGCGTTTGGGGAAATGATCGATTGCATGAGTATGCATTCGCACTCACCGTACATGAGTATTTTTTTTTTGTCAACAATATTGTACTGGAATGTAGATATGTATGTAATTTAGCAATGTAAACAAGCAATTCACTTGACGTACTATATTCTGCCGTTTGATGTAGGTATGCACTGTGAAAACAGTAATTTTTATAAGAGCCCAAATAAACTTGTTTAAATAACGCCTCGCGAACACATATAACTACCGCAAACGTGGTTTTCTGTAATCAACCGTCGTCGCCGCTGATAAACATGCTGATAAGAAGGTAGGTATTGCCTAAAGCAATTTATTGCAATCAGTGTGTGGTGGAATATCTTAATCGCTTTCATAGGGGTAACCTCGCACATGTCAATATATATCTATGTATCTACATCGTTCACATTTAGCACTGATAAAGTGATTTCCAAATGTGTATAGATACGTACTTATTATTTCTATTTTAAGTACATAATGACATTCATATACGCGCAGAGTTTCAATGACATGAGAAACATAATAAGAATAAGTAATCATTTGACTTTAAAGCGACACATGCCACATGTCAAATCCCAATTATTGATAAATGGCTGAATGTCGTGTGTCCTCCTTTTTTATTGTAATGGATTTTTAAATATTTGATCTATATATAGGGTAGAAATATAAAAAATGTTTTCACCCGCATTCACCAAATTTACTAATTTACTAATCTGTCAGAATGACAAAGACGCTGGCCTGGTTAGTGATATTATTTTGGAAAATGCCAACAACTGAGTCATTTGATTTCATCATCACAATTCCCGAAAAGTTCTATCCTCTCAGCAACTACAACAATAACTGATTCATCACACAAGTGTCAATAAACTTTCCTTGAACGAGCCGTGGCGTATACGTAAAAACGAATATAACGGCACAGAGAAACGAAGACGCAAAACAAAATTCCATATACATATTTTGTTTTAGGGGGAAAAAACACCTGACAGGGTCAGACAGAGGTGAGAAGAAGTGGCCTACAAGACACAAAGTAAAATGAAAAAGTAGCAAGGAGTCTAATTGAAAGCAATGTACCATGATTGTCCAATGGAGATACATTATAGACTTATTTTTAGAAAAAAAAGTTAGGTTTACTTTTCAAATGCGATGGAAATTTGGTGTGGAATTTGAGTATTTTTGTGGAACAGACACAATACATACCTACAATTGTTTACGATTTATTAAAGAAAAGAGATAACAAAAGTCTAATAATGTTATCTTGAATGCGTTGCCATTGCAATGCTTGTATTGTAAATGTTATTGTGATGAATTTATAACCAAATTCAATTCTACCAATTGCCGAGGACATAGAATGGGTGATTCCCAGCTTGCTAGCAATAAACGTAATTAGCGCTTAAGCAACGCAACGTTTTGAGGCCCTTATACTTTTGGCCAACAGTCCAGCGATGTCTGTAATCATCTTTCAACTCAAAAAAGTTTAGGCCCGAGTTTCCCAAAGTGTGCTCCGCCATAAAAATTCAAGTGCTCCGCGGAAAGATGAGCGCAAAATATGAAAATTCCATCAGACTAGCTAATTTTGTGCTTCTGGAACATTGTCATTTTGTTCGCAACAATGTAATTTGTGTATTGATTACACAGTACAAAAATGGGTAAAAATAAATCGTATACCTCAGAACTTCCTAACTATCAAAATGGAAACGAATCAATGGCATTGATAGCGAAAAGATTTGTTTTTCTACGAAGCAGGTTTCTAAGAAGACCGGAAGTTTTGAGAACCGCAAAAGAAATTATATTGAAGGCAAAACTACTCCAAAAAAAAGATTTGCCGGACAAGTAGAGCCAATCCATTTTTAATGTCCAGTAAAATTAAGGAGATTGTTGCACCTAAACTCCATCAAGAACTCAGGGCGCTATGTCGTAGAACAAAATCTTCGTGGATGCATATTCCACAAAAAACACACATTATGTCAACAAAAACCTAAGCAAGAGCCGGAATTTCGAAAGACTCCACTTAAAAAAAAAACATTTTCAATTTTGGAAAAAAGTTCTTTGGAGTGCCAAATCCAAGTTTAATTTATTTGGATCCGACTACTGTGCGAGAGGTCACAGGTTCAATCCCCGGAAAAACACAAATTACGTCTTAAGGTTTTTTCCGACAAACATCCGAGACTCTATGTCCTGAAACTGTCCTGAAAAGCTTTTTAAAACAGCCATTCGGACTCGGCCTAAAAATTGAAAGTCTCTTGTATTGTATTCGTCCCTAAAAAAAACAAATGGTTGTGAGAAGCTTGGCTTAGGCTGCCTATAAAACCTGTTGCGCCAAATATGTCGGATTTTATTGGAACATCTTCAAAAAAGATTGACTACCCTTTTAAAAAAATAAAGGCTATTCCAGTAAATATTGGTAATTTTCATTTTTTTTTTTTGTTTGAAACTGGAATTTTTCAAGTCTTTGTTTTTCTGTGGCCAACTCGAAAATGAGCTAAAAATGTTTCTGATTTTTTTTTGTTTTTAAATATCTTCTAGTTTAAATATTTTATAAAATGCTAAAAGTCACAACACGTTACTTGTTCTTCAATTTAATAAAATTAATAAGAAAAAAACTAAAAATAGTTTTAGAGTTTTCTATAACTACGAAAATTGGGATACTCAAAGTGCTCCGCGACTCCGCGAGGAATTTCTCTCCAGAAAAGTGCTCCGCGACCAAAAAAGATTGGGAACCGCTGGTTTAGGCTATTAACACAATGGTCTGTCATTTCCATTATTCGTTTGGTTATTAACTATACCCTATTCACACCAAGTCGAAAACCGAGTTTTCGTCAAAAAAGTTTAGAAAACTCGTGGATGCATTCACACCGAACACCAACTCGTTTTCGTTTGACGTTTCAATTAGCTGTGAAACTATGTAGCTATGAAATGTTTGTGGCGACTAAACTTTTATTTTAGCTACTAAACTTGGCTCATATTGACATAATATACAAACAAAATTATTTAAGATAGTTGATAATCGTTTGGTTAAATGCATAAAATAATTAACATAAGCAACAATCAAAATCAAAACATCTGAAAATATCTATTAATTGTGGCAGGTAGTGCTGCCGGTCTGATATTATAGAAAATCTAAATAATTTGCTCTTTATGGAGCAAAGATAACAAGAGATTCCACATCCACATTTGTAAACAAAAAAACTAGAAGAAACGACAGCTCACCAGCGTTCCCACTTCAAATTTACGAAAGCGTAGTGCCGAGATGAAGAAAACGTAGTGTTTCGAGCTAAATCGTAGTGAAATATGAAACATAAGTGTAATCCCCATAATACGATGCATGCACTGAACTGGGGGTCGATTCTCGTTCTATGATACTATGAAGTGAAAAGAGTTTTCACAAGTTCGGGCTGAATTCGATTCTCGGTCTATGAAAAAGTGAAAACAAATGTCAGATTTTTTTCATTTGATAATTTGTTTTATCACTGTAGTTTTATTTGTGAGGAAGTGTGAAAAACATAGACAAGGCTCTATGACTCACAATGGAAACAAAAAATAAGCGCGGGCTAAGGGATTCAGAAACCGAAGATATGTATTTAATCGAATATCTGGAGAATGGCCAATGAAAAGTATATTCTACCTTGTAAATAAATAAACCTCGAAAGTTGAAAATAAAATTAAATTATTTATCACTTCACACTATCACAGAACGGAAATCGACCTTTTAACCACCATTATTGGGCTGAAAAGTGAATGTGTTCAATGAATCGCCCGTGAATGCATTCAGACAACTTTTCCAAGGGAACAAATTTTAGAAATCAATGTTATTACTTACTGAAGGAATTTTATACAAGAAATATATAGATACGAAGTCGAACCAAAAATCGTAGTGTTTTCAAATTTTTCGTAGTGACATAATGATTTTGACGAACTAAGGCAAAATCGTAGTGAAAAATTACGATCGTAGTGAAAGTGGGAACGCTGGCTCACAGTACTGAGGCTCTCACTCAGTCTCTCACATTCTGTCAGCAGTTTTGCTGAGCTCGCTGAATGTTGCAAAAGGTGCGTGTCTGCTTCAACAACCCAACGATTATACTCGTGTTCGTGGCGTTTTCATGGAAAACGACCTCAAACAACTCGTCTTGAAAACTGCAATATGTATGGGAAAACTTGTGTTTTCGATAAAGTTTTCGACTGTTTTCGCGAAAACACAGTTTTCGACTTGGTGTGAATAGGGTATAAGCTAAGTACGCAGCTCGAGCGAAACTAAATTTTAGCTGCTCTCCAATTTTTCTCCCAAATATTAGCTGCTAATGTTCCCTAGCTAAATTTTGACATCGAGTGCGTTGGGGATATATGTATATAAGTGTCACAGAAAATAGCTGTTCGTTGAAAATGTTTTCCTTCAAAAATTCAAAGACGCGAAAAAATGTTTTAGTTGCGCTTTCTTATTTTCTTGTGTGATATTTTTTGATCACAAATTTTTTACTTTCAAGGGATTCCTCATCGAAGTATTCATTGAAAAAACGCATCTTTATTTACAACACACAAAAAAAAACACGATGTCAAAATTTAGCTTGAGAACCTGTGTCGAACTATTAATGGGCGCTCTAAATTTTGACAGATACAACTTAATGAAAATTTGATTTTGCTCGGCTAAAAGGACTCGCTTAAATTAATTAGCTTAGCTAAATTTTGGAGAGAATTTTGTATTGGAGCTAAAATTTAGCTCGAGTTGCGTACCCAGCTAATTACTTATTGATCAAGTTAGGTTAGGGCTGAAATTTAAGACTAAGTGGTTTGTGTGCTGCACTAGTAAGTGAGAGATCTCAGGTTCGATCCCCGGAAAAACACAAAAGTTGTATTTTTAGGTTTTTTCCACTGCACCACCTCTCGCGAACATCTGACATGTCTGACGATTATGTCCCATGCCCAGTGGTTTGCTGGAAGGTTTCATATTCTAGATTTTGCTTTTCGGGCTAGGTGTTCAATATTTAATATTTATTTAATTTAGAATTTCTAAACATTTTGCACAGTAGGAATAGGAACTCTCGGCTATTAAGACAGAAAAGTCTGAATGTTGGTAGATATTATTGTTTTGGTGGTTTAAATTGATATCTTTCGTTTTACTTGGATTTACGAATTCAAATTTGATAGCCAAGGCGCGTTTATCTTGCACAGAGCAATTGAAACGATTATATTTAGAACCATCAACTATAATTAACTTCATTATAATCGCACTGCTCAACGATTTGTTTTGAGCAGAATGATATTATCTACTCACTTGCATATGTTCACAGGTTAGGTGCAAAGTTAATTTGTTTGAATAGTACTTAGAAAATGCAAACTGAGATGCTTTACGCTTAAATTATGAACTTTCTCGTATACGTACATAGTAAGAGAAAGATATTGTTTTCGTACAAAATTTCGACGTCGAGATTTTGATCAATTCTGATACTACTATGACAGGGGAACTCAAAAAAGTGGGTCTCGCAATTCTGTCCGTCCGTCTGTCCCACCCCTGGGGAATCTAAACGCTTGGACGAATTTGTTTCAAACTTCGTATTTAGTGTTTGTGGGTTTTTCGCTAGGAGGCGTTTTTTTTATGCTAGCCCAACTACTAATGGTATTTCCCGTATAAATATTTTACGAAATATTAAAAAATTTAAATTTTTCCAAAAACGGCTCTAACGAGTTGAACCAAAATTGATAGTTGAGTTAATGTCGGCATGCTTAACATGACTGGATATCCAGTTTTTCGCTAAAAATGTCAGCAACGGCAGTTTTGAAAATTGGCTTTTACTCGAAAACTGTAAAAACGATTTTAAAAAAGGTATTATTTTTAAGGTACTTTCGTCATTCTTAACTTGGGGGCGAGCTCCATATATGGGAACAATATTTCAGGCCTGGTCTAACCTGTGCTTTTTAGAGAAGGAGAAGTTGCTTGGGGCTGTTATAGTATAAGCCGTGTTGAAATGCGCTTTACTTACAAATTGATCATATACAATTTGACCTATTTTTTTTTAATATGGTGTTAAACATATTTTCCTTAGGCACTTCCTTAGATTATATAAATCTAATTTTCAATGCAAATTTATTTTTACAATCGTACCTTACAAATGGAAGAAAAACTATAAAGTAAATCTTTAATTACTAGATGTCTGAAAATGCCAGTAATAGATGCATCTGCATACGCGAAAAATCTAACGTAATCGATATACACAATTCGATCGCAATGGTATTTTTGTATACATTTAGGTTCGTTCGGGTATTTTTTTTTCCAAACGTAGATTATGATTAAAATTTGCTAAGAAACTGTGCGAATGCGAATACGTACTGAATAAATTGACAAAAAGGAGAGAGAAAACCATTTCCCCAATTTTTAATTTTTTCGTAATTTTCTACTCACCGAATTTTGACTTACTGACAAATTAAAACTAACAACTAAGTGACAACTCAAAAGTTTGACAAAAAAACTGCATCTATTTTCGTCTTAAACGACGTCGGAGGAAGAAGTTGTAATTGAATCTTTTCCTGGAACTTATCAGCGCATTTGAAATGGTTAGTTTAATAGGTATTTAGCCTGTAAAAAATGCAATTCCAACTTATTTTGTAGATTCTGTGGTTAACGTTTATTGTACGACGATGTCAAAATGACATTTCTTAACCCTTTTATAAGAAAACCGGTCAGGTAGGTCCTTCTCTTAATGATAATGCTTTCGATTGGCAATCTCCGATTTCTTTAGATTTCGTCTGGCCAATCGAACAAAAAAAAAATAATACTGAGCTGTTCTTTGTTAGGCTTGGTCACAAACCAGTAAGAATAGACCGTCGTCTCCTCCCACATAACGGACTTAGCCTACAAGCTGCCGGCGGGCCCAGGATTTTTCATGTATTGGTGCTGTACAAAATCAAAGGAGCGCCATTAACGCACGCATACTTGAACCTAGGCCCATGGTATAGCATGGGAAATCATTGCCGCCATTAATTTTGACATTTACACGTATTCACAGACAGGGTAATTTTTTCCGGGGGGATTCGGGTAGGTGTACGGGAAGGGAAGTAAGCGATCTATTCTTACTGGTTTGTGGTCTTGGTGGTGTGCCTGCCAAAAGTTGTTTACCTTTTTTGTTGTGAAGATTTTTTCGAAAAAAGTGATCTTGGGCAAGATCGAATCGAAATCAGCATCGAATTGAGAGATTTCCCTCTCGATTTTTAAGATCCGACATTTTTCATTTATCTTCGCTGCAAGTACACGAACGAACCTATTTTGTTCTGATCAAAAATGACAGAAAAAGAGACAATCAGCTAAATAACGAGTAACGAGCAGTTACTCTCTTTCCTCGAAGCGCTCAGGGAATTTCTTCCAGTATGTTCTGATAAATTTGTCATATGCAGCAGTCTGACAGATAGACAGAATAAGAAATAATAGCCGTTTTCTATTATCAGCTATGATCCATATAGATCATCGATTTACATGCACTTACAACAACAACATGTAATCCTGCTTTTCGTCGAGATCACGAAATATGATCTAAAAATTAATTCAACTATTTCCCGTTGTTGTTTCGTGGCGTTCTTTATTTCATTCACTAAATGTTGGTGCCCCTGTAAATTATAGCCACACAGTAATTCTGCCAGACCAAAGTATGAAACACAATTAACAACACATAAAATCAATTAGCATTTTTTCAAATTCGAATAAGTTACTATTCCGACTTTCGAGATGTTTTGTTTCGCTATATAACACAGAAATATAAATGGAAATATTAGCAGTACAATACGGTTAATTATGATGCATATTTGAACATAACATTTGAACATAGTTTCCCACAAAAAAATATTGAGTGCAAAATGTATGCAGATTTGTATTCATATGGTAACACCCCCGACACAACAAGCGAAATGTCAAACTCAAATATGAGCAAGTACAATGGAGAAATCATCCCGTTGTGACGTCACATTGTACCGTGTGGCTGCAATATGGCTGGTGGCAATACGAAATTTGTCATAATTGGTATTGAATTTTATATGTGAAAAACAACTGTTGCCACAACTTAAATGTAAAATCTTTCAATGATCCAGTTTGTTTTATTTTCATGATCTGATCCGGATCAGATCACGCTGATAATAAAAAACGGCTAATATCTTTCAAAATGTTGCGTCTTAAAGAGGTACCTACACGAATATAGACAATAAAAAATACAGAGAATATTTCTATTCATTTAATAAAAATAGTGAATTTGCAGTTTGAAATATGTAGGTAGTAGTTTTGTTTTGTACAAATCGTTGTTTGAATAATCTATGCGTTTTTCGGGCTGTAGCTATAGGTGAGTGTAAAGTTTTTTTCAACTTGCGACGTTTCCGACATGTGGCAAGAAAGAGGAAGATTTACATTAAAGAGAGATATAGGCCCCTATTGTGATGTGAGTGTCGATAGTTGATCGTTGATCGACAACAAACTGTCGATCGATCGAGAACTGTGATTATCGATTGCGATCGATATTTGTCGAATTTAACAGTCGCTTGTAGTCGATTACAAATGTCTGATCGATGCTTTCTCTTGGAAGTGAAAAAATTTTGTGCGTACGAATAGCTAAAATCAATCGACGCAATCGACAATTGTCGTGACGATCGCTGATCGACAATCACAACGAAATGGCTATTCGCACGTTCATTTTGACAGATTTTGTACTGAACTGACGTTTACCGATTTTCGGGTCATGACTACGTAATGAACGTAACGTAATCCTATTTTCATTAAAAACTCTTTATAAACAGAAAAGTTGGATCCAAAACGTACGGAATAATGTCCGAAAATGATTATACTGGAGTTTAGAGTCCTTGCCGCGAGCGTAGCGAGCCACATACCCCAACTTGACGCAATATAAACTTTGACATTTCGTTACGTAGTCGTGTCCCGAACAACGTGCGAATAGCAACAGCCCACAAATCGTTGTTGAGCTGGCTCATGGCTCATGGCTGCAAGAAGCTTGAAGTTTATACATATAGACGTAAATTTGAGTAAGTTTTGAGCGTTTCGTTATTTTTATTTTTTTTTTATTTGACAGATTCCTAGTACATACCTAGTATATAATTGGCTTAAGAAAAGTGCGAAAGGACATTATTTTAAAGTCAGTTTCTCGTACAGTAAGAAACTGTCACCTGGAATTTAGACATTAAGCATATTCAACAAGGGTAATGTTTACCAATTGGACCAACTAAGAGATACGACTGGATTCAGAAAAAATTGTTTCAAGTAGGGATGTGAACAATTTATTAGTAGATGCGTCAGTGTAATGAATGGGACACAGATGTAAAGTGTGAAATGTAAATGGCATTGATAGAAAGTCACACTTTATCTATAGTGATTTACAAAGCGCTATATGAAATCCATCACGTTTATTACATCACATTTTACCTAAGCTTATAGCGCTGTTGCGTTTTGTTGTCATTTTATGATTGTACCAATACATAATATAAATTTGTATACCTGAATCTATAAGTACAGTAGTGCACTAAAATAAGGCTCAGCGTCAAACTCTATTTTTTTAGGGGCCTATTATTTTTATTTGTCAAGAATCACAAACTGTCACACACTTTATCTTCGTATCTACCTACCCCTTCCTAGTAATAAATTTTAAAATTTCGCTGCGCAGATAATGTGTTTCGAGGTACAGTACAGTAAATTCGTTTTGACAAAGATATGCACTGAAAATAAAAGACCCTTGAATTGCAAGCCAACAAAATGTCGCTTATTTTTTTCCAAACAGTATAGGTATGTTTGGTGTTTACATTCGTGTTGGTAGGAAGGCAGGCACCTACCTACTGTATAAAAATCAACAACATAAAACTGACATCTGCCACTTTAAAAGATTATTAACCTTTAGTCTCCTAATCGTCTCATCCGTTGTCGTCTAACTTTGGGGGGCACACAAAATGTTCGTGAATATATTATGAGCAGATCGAATTTCCAACAGACAAAAAAAAAATCGCCTGTCCCCCGCAAAGAAACGACGAAAAACCTCAATCCTCAGCAATATAAATTTTGGCCCCTCCTTAGGTGACATGTAAATCAGCAGGGCACACATAATGCTACAGTTGGTCACTCACAAAATAAACTACATACTTCATTCGCCTTTGTACGACGAAATTACTTTTAAATATCTAATCTACTACAGGCGTAGAGTCGACACATAATGAAATCATTTAAAATCAATTTAAATGCACATTTTTACCTTTTTTCTTTTGCCACACAATGCCAACAAAGAGGGAAAGCGCGGTTTTTTTTCTCGTCTCCGTCTGTGTGTCTATCGCTGTTCCGCGAAGTTATCCAAGATGTTTCACAGAAATAATTTTTTTTCTTGAAAATTTTTCAATTCACTTTTTAATTTTTGTTTTATACTGAATAATCAGTAAAAAAAATATTTATTAGGATTGTGTCACTGCCACGCACTGCTTTCTTTAATAAGAATTTTTTTTTCTACTCCGTTTTTACAAAGCGCACACATCGATCACACTTGTTTTTTTTTTCTCACTCAATTTATCGACTATACTCCATTTTCTGATGAATTAGCAAATTTAAGAAGAAAAATTGCTCAACACTTTTGTCGATAATTTTAACACGAGAATTGTGGAATTAATTTAAATTTTCTTTTACAAATTTTTGACAGCCATGCACTAGATTTCTCTCCACTCAGGGGGAAGAACCAATTTTTTTTTTAGAAAGTCTCCTAGGAGCTCACGGGTGATAGTGTCACTAAGGGCAACTTTTTTCACTTAACAATCCTTATTGTGGGAAAGGGAAGATCTTTATAAGGATGTTGAGGATTTTTATTTATTTTCGATTTGCGTTTTCCGTTAGATTTGTGAATTAAATATTTAAATAAAAGAGAGAAAAAATTAGAAAAAACGTAGAGCGACACGTTCACCGTACCGAACAGCCGGACTGCGAAGTTATTTTTAAAATGCCAAAATGGCTTTTTCTTCTAGCAGTTGATGATATGTGTGCGCTAAAGTGAGATGGCAAGTACTTAAAATATGGAAGAATATATCTGTAGTTGTTTCGTTTTTGGGCGAGGGAAATTATGTGGTGCGAAAAGGATGACTGTATAAGGGTATTGCCAGCATAATGAGTCTTGTGAGGATATATATTCCGATACAGCGGCTCACTCGTTGGAGAGTTAAGCCGTATTAACACTTTATTTTTAAGAAGAGTGAAGTTTTCGTGGGCAGAAAATAATGGTTACCTAGCAGTAGTTTTAGGATATAAGGTGATTATAGAACGTGCGGTTAGGCTTCGGGTAGCCATCAGGAAAGTCCATCCGTAAAAACACGAAACAGAACAAAACTGAAATATTTAATCGCAGCATTTCATAGGAATTCAGTGGAACATTCTGTGGAATTGACTGAGAAGTTTAACAGAAAGTGTTTTACACACGGACGAATTAATAAATTAACTTTTTTTTTCGTTTGGGTTTTACGTATTGCTATAACCGATGTTTTACAAAAGATTTGTGTTAAGAATCTAAGCAAGAAAAATCCAAAAATATACTGAAAACAGAGAAAACGTCTTCAAGTTTGGACGCAAAAACTATTTTAAATTTAAACGCAACACGTTCACATTGAAAATTAACGAAGTGGCTATTCGCACGTTCATTTTGACAGATTTTGTACTGAACTGACGTTTACCGATTTTCGGGACACGACTACGTAATCAGCGTAACGTAATCCTATTTTCATTAAAATCTCTTTATAAATAGAAAAGTTGGATCCAAAACGTACGGCATAATGTCCGAAAATGATTATACTGGAGTTTAGAGTCCTTGCCGCGAGCGTAGCGAGCCACATACCCCAACTTGACGCAATATAAACTTTGACATTTCGTTACGTAGTCGTGTCCCGAACAACGTGCGAATAGCAACAGCCGAAAATTAAAGGGAAAATTGGCTTAATGCTAATCGTTTCATTCATTGACAACATGGACTGGGCATTTGAATAAATCGTTGTTTTGCGCAGTTGCAATGTTTCTACAATGGATGGCACTGTGTTTTATGTACCAAAAAAGCAATGGTTTCATTCATTCGCCGCACTGAACCAAAATGGCTAGTGCTTATGTTTGGTTAATTTTTCCTCGCAGGTTAAATCGACATTTCTCTAGCAGTCCATGTATAGTACTTATGTCAAGGAATGTTTTTACATTAATATTAGAAAAGTTCCCATAATAATCGGTAAAAAGGGCGCGGCACCTTTGCTAGAAAAATAAGATTGAAAATTTAATATTTCGAAAACCACCGAACCGATTTCAGACAATCTGAGATATTGGCAAAAGAGTTTTCGTGTGAAGATTGGTCAAAATTAGACAAAATGAATTCAAATTCATTCAATTATATGGATAAATTATTTAATAACTGATCGTAAGTTACGACTAGATATTTACAGCCTTATTTATAAACTTTATACACTCTTAATAGCTCTAAACGCAAAAATATATATTAGGATTTTGCGTTTAGAGTTATTATAGAGAGTGTATAAAGTTTATAAATTTGAGACAGGCTTGTTTGATCGTTTAATATTCATACTCTGTTTTATAGAAAAGGCTTAGGCAACTTTATATTTGTATGTGTTTGGAAGTTGAATCATCGTATGGGTCTTTTCTTAACGCCATCGAAGTGTTTATAATCTACAACATATTTTTATTTTACCCAAAAGGCAAAACTGTAAGAAACTAAATTTCAACTCCTCTCCAATTTTTCTCTCCAAACATTAGCTAAAACCCAAGCTAAATTTTGACATGAAGTGCGTTGTGTTCGTTTTATTTTCTTTGCACTTTCTTCCTTGTCTGCTTTTATTTGATCTAACAATTTTTTACTTTCAAATGATTTCCCATTGAGATATTCATTGAGAAAACTAACCCTTCTTTACTTTGCCGCAACACAAAAACTCAACAGAAAAAAAACTATCAAATCTTTCAAAATTTAATTGAAAAAATGAGCCGAACCATTAATGAGCACGCTAAATTTTTACAGTTATAAGAAGTATAAGGCTGAAATAAAAATTAGAAATTTTAGCTGAAACATCAGCGTACCTACCGCTCGGCTAAATAGATTCGCTTAAATTTAGCTTAGCTTAGCTAAATTTTGGAGAAAATTTTGTCTGGTAGTACCTAAAATGTAGTTTGAGCAGCGTTTAAGCTTTATAAACAAAATTAAACCCTGGGCATATGTAGGTACCTTCTCACGATATTTATTGTGTATGTATTTATTTTTGAATCGAATGGAATGGACCTGCTATATTCTGCAGTATTTTAAAATTAAAACTTCCGCGACATCTGAAGTAGTGGCAACCAAACCCTAAGCAGTAATTTGTGTTTGTCTTAGAAGGGTTTAACCTGGAACCCCGTTGGCAGTAGCTCAAAATACTAACCATCACCCAGCCAACCCCACTGGAGGGAGTCATGCCCTCGTAATCCATCAAATTCCAAATCTATTACCATGATGTAGTCCGTTTTGCAGATTTTTTACCATACCTACTCTTAACATTACCAACGTTTCTTTAAGCAGATTTTTTACCATACCTACTCTTAACATTACCAACGTTTCTTTAAGCACAATTTCTTCCATTGAAAAAACTCTATTTAACATTGCATTCCTTAATATCTAACCAAAATATCTTCAACCGGCTTTCTCTTCAGGTCTGGCACCCTGCAGTCCTTCGAAGGATAACCCACTGGCAGCAATACCAAAAGTTTTTCATTTTGAGGCCTGTTGAGTAAATTTCTCAGAGCTGGTCCGCAATTCAACGGTGTAGTGACGAGCGAACTAAGACCAGCCGCTTGCAAAGCACACAGCAAAATTCCTGTCGCTATTGAAACCGATATCTCGTTGTAGTAATGCTGTTTACGACTTCCGTCAGACTTGTGCCCATAGATCTGTTTGAAGATCAAAATTAAATACGGCGCCTCGGTTAGATACTCCTTGATATGGTCTGTTCTTAACGGCCTTAGATCGGCTGTCCATTGCCGATGCATTCTCTGACTGTAGTTCAAATACTCTTCAGCTTCAACAATTTCGCGAATTTGTGTTTTAATACTTAAATCACCGATGACACAGAATGTCCATGGTTCTGTGTGTGCTCCAGAGGGTGAGGTGCCTGCAGCTTTAACGCAGGCTTCTATGACCTCGAATGGAATTGATTTGTTGCTGAACGAACGAACACTACGGCGATCATTTGCGATCTTGTAAAAAGCATCTGCACCACCAGGAAGAGTGACTGATGCTCCACTGAATGGAATATGCTCGGCATCTTCCAACGAAGGCGCATATCCGTCCATGTCGTCTTCGTTATTGTACTCAGCTGAATAGGAAACGTTTTTTTAATTGAATTAAAGTATTTACCCGTTAAAATCATACCCCCAATGTACTCCTCTCCATCCAGCTTTGAGGTCGTCGATTTGTTGTCTTTTGAAGACTTCTTATCACTGAACTGTGCTAAATAAAGAACAGCAAGACAAACTAAGATCACAGACAGAGAATACTCCCAGTGCTGTACAAGGAACGATTGCTCAAATATTGAACCCATGTTAGAAGTAGCCATACAGCCTGTGTAAGCAACGTTTCTTCGAGACTTTTGGTTTACAACTGAACTCATTCATAATTTTATGCGGCTGGTAGCGGCGAAGTAGAAGATAATTTTATTCGATCTGAATTCTGAACACGGCCAAGGAGACGACCGGACCGACACACGCCGCATGTTGAGAATAATAAGAGATACGGAGAAGTAAAGGCGTATAACTTATCAGGTTCAACTTTATTATACTAGAAGGAGGAGAACTAGCACTTGCTGGGAGAAGTAGTATCTACATCTACAATTACAATCTACGAGTACTTGTTTGCTTATCAAACTGAATAGAGAAAAGCTTCAAAAGCTTCGTAAAGATGTAGCCAACGTTTTTAAGCACAAAAACTAGACACTAGTTAAAAGATATTGGCAGCAATATTTAGTTGTATCTATCTCGAATTTACATCTAAATAGTGGATAGGGCATATTGGTATCTAGATATTTAAATTCACATTTAGTCTGACTCTATAGTCCGACTCTATATAGATTTTGGTATGTATTTTGTAATTACATATTATATACTATTTGATGGAATTTGCTACGAAGTAGCCTTTATTTGGAATGCATTGCTTCATTTCTAAGTGCATGGCCATACACGCCTGCCCATGAAAGTCGTATCGGGCGAGACAGTTAGATTTTTAGCTTAGTTGACACAAGAAGGGTAGATCACACCGAAAATCCCTTCTTTTTACTACTTGTTTAAAATCGTATATGGCTCTGGCCTAGGGTCATTACCACTCTACCATCTATTTATATGTGCTGTGCACTTGAAACAATGTTCGCATTATTTCTAAAAAGATGGAACTGTCAATATTCTGTGGCCGCTACTGTCCCAATATTTGCAAATACACCGCACTGACCTGACAGCTTGCTGTGTTCTGCCACTATTGCCGTTTTCGGTTGGTCGTCCAGAACCGTCCGAAAGCAATCCGAACGCTTCTGAAAGCGTTCGATTGGCATTCAGCTGACAGTTCTTCTACTGAAAAGAAGAGAAATTTGCTTCTGGATTTGAATTCAGAATCGCGGAGAGTTCTTCCGGACGGTTCTGGACGACCAACCTAAGACGACATAAGCTTCGCCTTAATCCTTTTCTGATATCAAAGAAATATGTGACATTGTTGATGAACTATATTATGGTGCAGCGAACGTTCTCCATAGAGTAAGTTCTCAACCAAGAGTAACCTTAATACCTCATCCGCTTTTGATAGAGTCCATACCTCTGCACCATAGGGAAGGACTAAAAATATTAGGGTCTTATAAAGGGTGACTTTTGTTGTTGGAGAGAGGGTTTTGCTAGTCAGTTGCTTTCTTAGCCCAAAGAAAGAGCGATTGGAGTTATTCTTCGTTTAATCACAGCGCTGGCATCATTCATTGCCTGAGTTCATAGCGGAGCCTAAGAAGACAAAGTCCTTAATCACCTCAAAGTTATATCTGCCTAGAGTGACATTCTGTCCGAGACGTCGGTGTTGGGTGTCCTTTCTTGATGACAGCTTTATGCTTTGTCTTGCCCTCAACGACCGCCAAACACACATCTTTGCCGCCTCCGTCTCAATAATCACGATTAATGAACGCGCCAGTGACACCACGCTGCGCTCTGCCGATAATGTGGATGTCCTCGGCGTGGGCTTGTAGATGGACGGACTTTTGGAAGATAGTGCATCTGGTGTTAGCGTTTGAGTTTTGCACTATTCTTTTAAGAACGATGTTGAACAATTCACATCACAGCGTAACGCCTTGTCTAAATCCTTTTTTAACATCGAAGGTCTCGGTAAGTTCTTTTTATAACCCATCTACATGCCATCTATTTTGCTGCCTTAGTGCTTAGTTATCGTTTTACTCGTGACATTTTTTAACAATGGATTATTTATTACTAGCTGTACCCATCCATTCAAGTTCGAAATTGTTTTTTACAAAAACCGTTAACAGAAATAACTTTATTTAAAAACAATATTAAAGAACAGATTCCTGGCTTACAAAAATACCAAAATCCTTTTCTGTAAGTGTTGCCATTATTTTTTAATATTTTTTTTTAATTTTAAGCATTATTATTTTTAAATTACCCCTCCCGCCTAAACGAAGCGAGATAGACCACCCCTCCCCCCTTCCATAGTAAAAAATGCTTATATTTAACCCCTCTACAAAATACCGTTATCAATTTTTGGCGCCTAAGTATCGTGGGCGCAGTAGCGCAGTGGTTAGTGTGTTGGACTACTGTGCGAGGGATCCCAGGTTCGATCCCCGGAAAAACCCAAATTACATCTTAAAGTTTTTTCTACTGCGCCACCTCTCGCGAACGTCTGACAAACATCCGAGAGTATGACTGTCATGAAAAGGCTTCTCAATTCAGCCGTTCGGACTCGGCATAAAATTGTAGGTCCCTTCCATTCGTCCCAAAAATAGAAACTCACACAAAACGAATGGTTGCGAGAAGCTAGGCCTTGGGTGTCACCCGCCTGTTGCGCCACCTATTTATTTATTTATTTATTTATAAGTTATCGTACTCTCCCCCTCTTTCCGATCATTATAGACTTTTCTGGGTATTCGGTGCATAGATAGATATGAATATTTGGATTCCTGTACAGTGTGTATGTAATATGTAACTCCACAGAGTTCCCCAGTTTTGTTCCCAGTTTTTAATTTAGTTTATTTTGCCATCGTTCTTGCACTTGACCACAACATCTATTCAATATATGAAAATATTAACTTCAACATATTTAATTTCAATTTTTACGTATTTTTAACAAATTGTTTTTAGGAGGGACAGGTACAATTACATTTCTTAGACCGCCCGCAGCATATTTAAAAGAATCAAAATTAATTTATTGACTTATTTTCATAGCTGCTTTTTAGTATATATTTACTTTTGAATATTTCTTCTCTTAAATTGACCAATAAACTTGGTAAATATCAGTTCATACTTTTTAAATTTGATTTTTTTATTTTTCGCAACAGAAATTTTCGTACGATTTGACAGATAATGGCGCGACTTGTCCTGTGATTAAGGTTCCGCTGAAATCCGCTAGACGCGGTATGACCGAGTGTCAATTAAAATTGATATTTGTGTATTCAGCGGTATCTATCGGGGAACTTGAAAACGTATGATTATTTCATATTCCTCATTGGTATTTATGCACCGTCGTAAAACCGTCGAAAACGTGGTAAACTTCATGAGTTTAGGAAGTGTTAAATGAACTATCAAAATTTATGCGGAAAATCATTGAATTTAAGACGAGAAATACGTATTTAAAAGTAAATCAATAACAAAAAAGCAGCTTTAAAAACAAACTAATATGTAAATACATTTTACATTACAAGAATATTTTGCGCGCATTTCCAATTTATAATTTCAGTAGGAACTTTTGTGATGAAATCAGCTGCGATTCGGGTACGTATGCGCCTATTATGTAACAACTACAGTTGAGTTGTCTCTTGGTTTTCTGTCATTCAAAATTCGGTATTGTCCGTATTGTTATACACAACCTTGATAGAAAAGTTGTCTGTTAAAACACAACAAGTATGGCGATAGTTGTGTATAAGTTGTTAGTTAGTTTGGGGTGTGTGAAAGTTGGGTTAAATTGAAGACAACTCAACTCAAATAAGTTGAGTTATGTTCCATAAGGCTGAAAACACACCGGATAAAGCAAAACGTGTTTTTTTGTTTCGTGAAACAAGAGAACATGGTTTCTTATGAGACAAAACACACCAAATCAAACGAAACAAAACACACGTTTTTGTTTTGAAGCGTTTCGGTTGTGGTTGTCGAAAATACATGCCATTGCATACGAGCAACACACACCGAATACAACAAAACTGTTTCGAATCAGCGTCGTTGTTGATAATTGCATACTTTCTTATGGCGCAACACACACCAAATGAAACGAAACATAAAAACCAAAGCAAATCAGAAAAACATGTTTCGTTGCCGATAGCTGACCTGTTGTTTTTGCGAAACAAAATTTAAAATCCGTTGTTTTTATTTTCTTCTTTCGTTGCACTTTTCACCTTTATTTGCTTCTATGTTTACTCCGTGCGCAAATTTTAACAAATATGGACGTAGATGGAGAAAAATTGATTTTTTTAATTGAGGCAAGAAGCCCTATCTATAATTATAAGGATAAGGAACATGCCAATAAACTTACTATTGATAAGCTGTGGAAAGAAATAGCAACTGAAAAAGCACTAAAAGCATCGGAAATTCCGTTTTGTTTTATTTCAACGCACACCAAACGAAACAAGAAAACAAAACGTTTTGTTTTGTTACATTCTGTTTCGCTCGGTGTGTGTTCAAATAAAAAACGTTTTCTTGATTTAAGAATCAAAAACGTTTTGCTTTATCCGGTGTGTTTTCAGCCTTATAGGGGCAAAAGGCACGTTACCAGAAAAAAACTGCAAATCATCATACCTATATATTTGGGTGTTGATATTCGCACGTTGTTCGGGACACGGGTACGTAACGAAATGTCAAAATTTATATTGCATCAAGTTGGAGTATGTGGCTCGGTACGCTCTAAAGACTCTAAACTCCAGTATAATCATTTTCGGACATTATGCCGTACGTTTAGGATCCAACTTTAATATTTATAAAGAGCTTTTAAAGAAAATATGATTACGTAAGTAACGTTGATTACGTATAGTCGTATCCCGAACATCGGTAAACGTCAGTTCAGTACAAAATCTGTCAAAATGAACGTGCGAATATACACTCCCAATAAAATATGTAATACAAATAATTTTATTGAATATGCTCTAAACTGTTTGACGTATGACATTTAACGAACAGCTGATTGGTTTACCATCAACGACATGATATTTGGGGCGCTCATGAAACGTCTGTCATATTACGCAAAATGGTAAATGACGTTGCATGAATAGGTTAGGTACCCTTTATTGTGTTTGTTTCAGTTTAATCGACTGACTACTTTTCAAAGTGTCGATGTCGTAAAAAAATGTTTGCAATGTTTGTTTTTCTTTAAGGAAGATGGCCCCTTTTTCCAGTTTTGGCCAAACTTCACAGGAACACTCCCGGGCGAATACCTCAGATCATTGACATACTATACATGGACTGCTAGTGAAATGTCAGTTTCATACAAACCTGCGAGGAAAAATGAAGCAAACATAAAGCACTAGCCCTTTTGGTTCAGTGCGGCGAAAGTAGGAAAGAGGTTTGAACCTCTGCTCGAAATTGCTATTTTTACATAGAACACAGTGCCATCCATTGTAGAAACATTGCAACTGCGCAAAAATAACGACTTATGCTGGGTTTCCACTTGTCGATTTGAAATTGACAATTGACGTATTTTTATGCCAATTAAACAATTGGCAAGTGGAAATAGCGAAAAATTGCTTGTCAATGAATTGACTAACAGCGTTTGCCAATAATTGACAAAGAAACCACTGGACAAGTGGAAATAGCTGAATTGTCAAACAATATGTCACTTTGTCTATAATTGACAGAGAAAATTTAATTGGCATCGAGTTCATAAGTTGGTCAATCAACTGACAAACGATTTTTTGCCAATAATTGGCATAAGTCGAAATGAACTGACGTTGGTGTCGTTCAATGACATAAACGAGAGGGCTGTCAAACTTTGTCAATCAACCGACATGTGGAAACCCACCTTAATTCAAATTATTTCGAACCTTCTATAACAGATGGCACACTCAACACTCAAACAAAACCGCACGAATTGCTCGATAACATTTGAGTGTTTTCGTTTCTCTCCGCCGTGAACCAAAAAAGCTAGTGCTTATGTGTTTGCTTCAACGAAAAATTGGGTGCTAGCAGTCCATGTATAGTATGTCAATGCCTCAGATGGTCCGACAATTTAATCTTCCCAATAGGTATAAGTTCGATGGTTTTCGAGATAGGTATAAGATTTTAAAGGTTTTTTTTTTGTATGAGAGGTGCCACGTGTCTTTGTCCAATACGAATCCAATGAACAAATTCCCATGCAAATTGGATGATGTTGAGCCGAATTATACCTACCTACGAACCGACACTTTTAATTTTTATATACATACATACATGTAAATATATACAGCCTATTGAAGATGAGATAAAAGAATTGAAATGATTTCCTAAAAAAAATTATTTTTTGTTCGTAAAATTTCGTTTATTTACGCCACTTCGAGCACACTATTAAGAGCCATCACCTCACCATAACCATAATCACAAACAAGAACAAAAATAAAAACACACATTCCACAGCAGCTGACAGTTTGGCCCAGAGACTAGAGAACAGAAAAATCTATATTTACATTTGAACATCCCATCGCGTCGTATATTAGCCTAGTTTCGTGCGAAAGTGTGACGGACGTGTATTCTTTATCTTCGATAAACTTGGGTGGTGTGTAATGTTCACCCTCCCCGATCATCCGGCCCAAATAGTTTCAACAATTCAAATCAAGATCAACCGGTTGGCTGGTCGCTAATTGACAAAAACTCGTTCGCTAATTGGATGACTATTATGGACTTATCTCGCGAGAAACATCTCTATCTGTCATAACACAATTCCATTCCAAACTGATTCAAGTACAAAAATTAGTCCCGTCTATGCACATGCACAACCATATGTAATATTTGTTCTTCACACTTTCGTCTTATTCTTAATTCTTATCGTGTGATAAGGTAATCTTGAAGCAGGTGCTATTCACCCATAACAGATGTTTGCTGTTACTCTCTTCTTCGTTCGTGGAAACGTCAGACGTCACTTGTTCGGTAATATTTCTTTTGCTGTTCTGGCAAAATCGGCACTGTCAAGGTTCTCTTTGGTGGTGGAAAGCTCAAGAAAAAAAAAGTGATAAAAAACGAAAAAGCTCCTCCCTTCAATCAATGAACCAACAACAAAGTGTCTCTGACTCTCACATTCTATACGAAACGAACATTAACAAAGGAAACAAAGTTCGCTTTGTCATTTTGTAGCTTCCTTTCCGGTTATTGTTTCACTCGCTTTTCATTGTATCTACACAAAAATGCACGGGTGGGTGGAATGAATTGGAGGAATAAAGAAAAACTTTTCACCTGCTGCTGCATAATTGCAAAAGTTTTTGTGCTCTTTCTATCTCTGTCATCCTGCAAGCGTTCACCAACCACCACCACCCTATCGCCATTCCTCCAAATGCACTTGTACAAATTTGCTTTGTTGTGTATGGCTTTCTGTCACCGCCACTGGGCTTTCGCTTGTACCTTATTCGCGTATTCGCTGTCTTGTCGCTTCGCTGCTGAGTGCTGATGGCACTCGCCTCGCACAGTATGGAACAGTAGTTGTAGTGAAGAGGAAGAGAACATAAGCACAAAGTGGGCAAGTAAATGTGAGGGATGCTTGTCGCCTTCGTTGTCTGCCTCGTGTGCTTAGTGAATTAGGTTCATTTATTTTCTAATCTAAATTTTGTTAAGTGAATGTAAAACAATAAAACGGTGCGAGTGTGAAAAATCAGTGGAAAAATACCGTTGAGTGAATTCTAATTGAAAATTAGTGGTTACATACATCGGTTACATCGCAAAGGATTGCTGTGAAAAAGTTATTTTTTTGTTTACACCATTTTCGCCGCGAGGAGGCGTCTTGCAATTGTGTTAGTGTGTGCGCTTAGGTGGCGTGGTGACATTTCTTTTTGACGTTTTGCCAATTACACGTTTCCGCAGCGTGTGTACATGCACCGAGGCCAGTTTCCATACATTGAACGTATGCAAATCATAGCAAGGAAGATGGACGAGGTCTTTTCGCTGCATACGGAAAAACTTGATTTATTTGATGGTGAGTTCGCTATGTTCTGGATTTGTAGTAGAGTGGGATCTTTGGCACCTGGCACTGTCAAATGTGAAACTGAAACATCCCTGTGCAAAATTATTAATTATATTCTGCTGGTATTTTAAGACGGTTTTGTTGTTGTAGTTTTTTTTTTTTAGAAAAATATTTGTGGGAGGATGATTAAGTATTCAGTGATGAATTTTATAAAGAATAATTAAATGTTCCATTAAATTCGTGTCTGGCATGCTGAGAATTGTATTATGTCAATGGCCTGTAGCAGTGTAGCACTTGTGGGGCAAATGCTTTACAAGTTTGGTAGTTGAGGGGGGTGTAGAACTTGAAATGTAATAATTGAAATTGACCACATGAACAAAGATCTTATTAGTTGAGGGCAACAGCCAAACGAGTGAATAGAGATTTCTGGGTCATTGGCCGCTTATATGGCTTCGCTGTTATTTAATCAGTGCGGAACATTCTATAAATGGGTTTAAGTGATGAGCTAGTTTCTAGATTATTCCTTTGATGGAGTTTTTTTTTTATAATTGAAATAACGAAAATGGAGCGATACTAGTTGGTGTTACTATTGGCATTACCAAATGGAATTGATGATAGTAGCAGCGATTTGTATATTCTATGTAAATAAAATGCCAAATCTGGAATAGCTTGTGACCTCCATAAGTTTCCTTAAGTGCAAAATTTATGCAACTTTGCAACTTTGAATTATTGAAACTTAAAAAAATCCATAAAATTGTAGGTAGAATTAGGTCACACTTTCTGTTGCAAGTACCTACTTTTAACTATTGAAAAAAACAGATGTTTAACTTGACGTTTGAGATTGGTTCAAAAGAATAGGGACATTGCAATCGGTCGTCAATTCTAAAAGTGCTAAGGAATTTTGGAAAATTTCCAGTGTGTTTTGAGATTGTGGACTGTGGTTCCACATTAATATTAAATTTTTAGTAAACATAGGTAAAGAAAGCGGAAATGTCAAAAATCTCGGTTGTGTATAATTAAACTAAGAGAAATACATATTGCAAAAAAATGAAAGAGCGTACCCGGAGAGTGCTAAGTCAGCGGCGGCAACAATCAGTGAAAAAGTCGGTGTAAGTGCTAGTCTTTCAACCTTTAAAGGAGTCATTAATGTCAATTTCCATTGCCAAGAAAAATCACTTTTTTCAGATTCATTTCAGTTTTTCTGAGCTAGAAATCAGCTGTCTGTCAAATTTTACAACATGTTGCATTCGTAAATATGTCTACCTTTACTCTAATTCAAATTACCATTGCATACGCAAATATGTCTCCGATATACTCCTTCTCACATCGCATATTTCTTCCCACGAATTAATAATTTTATTATCGTGTCTTATTCGCATATCCCTCTTATTTATCTTATGTATGTCTACCTTTTAACTATACTAATTTAAATTACCTGAGTGAACTAGTCACTGCCAGCCAGCATTCCCAAAGGTATCACCTATCACCTTCAGCGCACTGTCACAAAATTTCATGTTCAGAGGCAAAGCAGACAATATTAAATTAATGTCGTTTTCGGTTGGTCGTCCAGAATCGTCCGGAAGAACTCTGCGCGATTCTGAATTCAAATCCAGAAGCAAATGTCTCTTCTTTTCAGTAGAAGAACTGTCAGTTGATTGCCAATCGAACGCTTTCAGAAACGTTCGGGTTGCTTCCAGACGGTTCTGAACGACCAACCGAAAACAACATAAGAGTTAAAAAAGTGACACGCCAGGGTAAGAGTCTCTCGTCTATACGGATAATAAATAGAATAAAAGCAATCCAATAAAATGTACCTACTGTTAAGATCTGCAAAAAAGTGTGTTTGAAAAGGTGTCATGAAAACAAAAGAAAAACAAATCTTTCTCTATCCTATCACATAAGATAATAATGTACAACAAATTCAATTCAATAAAATTGAGAATAACCAGCTACAACATACAGATCACTTTCGATTCGAGAGCGAGATTCACACATTCTTTGACTAATACCAAAACAAGTGACATTTATTTAACACATCAGTAAACACAAATTGCAATAAAAACAAGTAAAAGTGTTATCATCGGCCTGGGCGATGCTTTGATACCCTCCACTGTATGTACTGCATAGGTACACGCGTGTGTCTAATAGTGGTTTTGTATGGGAGGTAACAGAACTAATTGACCGACATAGCCCATTTTCAATACCAACTTGACGACGGTGAAAAGAAGTCCTCTCACAAAATTTCATTCGCCTAAGTCGACTCGTTTGGACGCTATCGTGTTTTCAACAGACAGACGGACAGACAGACGGACATGGCTAAATCGATTCAGAATGTGATCCTGATTCAGAATATATATACTTTATAGGGTCTCCAGTGAATCCTTCTTGGCGTTACAAACGTAATGACAAAGTGAATATACCTTCCTGTGGAGGGTATAAAAATAGCTGACTGTCAAATAGCACACCAACACAAATGCAAAAAGAAGTAATCTCATTTCATGTTCCATTTGGGCAGGAAAAATCTGAGATCTGAGAGCAAAACGGTAAAAGCCCAATGGAAGTCGACATAAGAGAGCTTCGCATCTATCAATTAAAAAAGATTTAAGAAAAACCCCCCATTTAATTCGGTTAGAAAAAACCCAAGCTTCGATTTTGCACGGCAGCACATGGAGCGCAAAAAAAAATTCCACCTCAGTAGTCCGGAGTCCGGACGGACTATTTTCATGATTTGCGAAGAGAAGAGCGGTTTTTGACGAGGCATCACATGAAGGTGGCGTTATGGTTTGGGGGGAGCTGTTTCCTACTCGGTGCGATACCATTGAACTTTCAATCGTACTTAGGTACTTACTGATGGGGCTCCCGACCCGTGAACAGTCTCGGCCTGAGACACTGCAGCCTTCCATCCTCTACGAACTAGAACACGGTGCTTCCAGTTGTGTAGACTAAGCACAAAAAAAAAAAAAAAAAAAAAAAAAAAAAAAACTGGAACATTATTGTCCATCCGCTCGATGTAGCCGTGGCTGAGCCAATGTAGTCAACGTGTTTTGGTCTTTTGGACTATATTCACGTCTTGATACAGCTCATAGAGTTCAGAGGACAGTTGTTCACTCAAAGAAATTTGTTAAGTAAAAACTGGTAAGATTCTCAGTGGAGGGGTAATATCTTGCTCTCTCGAAGCCGCTTTCTTTTACGAATTTTTCAAGTTAAGGAACAGTATTGAGTAAAAATGCACTAATTCGAAAGAATTAGTAAAAATTCGTAAGATTTAAAAGTAAACGAACAGACCTTATGGAAAATGTTTGGGGATGGCGAGACAGGTAAATTTTAAGTCACTAGAAAAGACAAGGGACTTTTGGTGTAATCTGGCCCTCTTTTCTCAACTAACCTAAAAATGTACCTGCTTCGTCCGAAACGACTGTGTGTCTCTGGCCCTGACGCTGACCATAGATTGTTTTTATTTGCCGTCAAATATTTAGGTATAGCATACATTATGTATTGTAATAAGAAACGTTTCAGCAATGTGTCTAATGTCATTTTATTGGAATTATTTCAAAATTTGAACCGTAGTTTAGTTAGCTAATGTGCATAGTTGAACTAAAAGGTAAGATGGGATTGCTAAAGATTTTCGACAGTTCGCGCTCTAAAATATAGTCATATATGAGCATGTCTCAAATGACCTAATGACACTCATAACAATGCTGAACTTGACAGATAAGATCGACCATCTTTGCAAGTAAGTACATGGTACAAAGTGTAATCGGACAGTACAATGAACACAAATGTCAGAGTTATGACGTAATGACCATTATGCCATTATGTTAAAGCAATTCCGAACTAGCTGTTCTTTTAATTCCCAAAAATTGTATCATTCACAATCAAAGAATTAATTTTTCTTGTGTTAAAAAGCGACAGAAAATTATTGTAGTTATTGGACTTTACCCTCCTTTCCAGCAATTAGGTAGGTATATATTTGGAGAATTTACAACAAGGGTGCCCAGAGTGACCATCATTATTTTCTTAAATCTGCTAGAATCTAGCATTTAGCAGATTTTTTTTCAAACCAAATCCTGCTAGAAAAAGTGCTAAACGTTTTTTGACTTTTGGATTCTGCTATAATTCCTGCTAAATTAAAAAAAATCCTAAAATTAAATAAATAATGATCGGAATTAATTTTATTTTATTAAAACTCATAATTAATTCTGTAAAACAGACATTTTTATCATATTACGTGTGTTCACTGTTCACCTTAATAAAATGCGAGATCATTAAGAACTTCTTCACTTTCACGATTATTTTCATAATTGTTTTCGTTATAAATCTGTTCTAACTAATCCCACGTGTCTTACAGTAGGCGTATTTTATTGAACGTCTTTCTCAGCAAAATAAAGTAAAGTAGAACCTTTAGTGTGCAACAACAACAACTATACTCTGCTTGGCACAATCAAGACTATTTATGTAGTTGTTGTAATTGTGTGGTGAATATTCTACTTTACTTTGCTGAGAATTGAGATAGATGTTCAACAAAACACGCCTAATATAAGAAGGAATCTGTAATTTATCACAACATTTTTTCAGTGGATATCTTTTATTTTGCGATTGAGAAAAATTCGTCTCGTCACGTCGGTCGCTCTAATTGCTAATATCTTTTTTTGTGTTTTATGGAAAATTAACGTTTCGGAAGGTATTCAAATTGAGTTATTCAGAATGACGACACAGACGACTTGGATTTGAATATGACAGAAAAGGGTGGGAACGGATTTTTTTTTTGTTATTAGGTTCGTTCGTCGTGGTTAGCCTAGCCCTAGGGTGCACTCAGTGAGCATGAGAAGTGTCAGTGAATTTTCGTGGCTGCCAAGCCCAAGGAAACCTCAGAATTTTAGTTTCATGTCGAACACGAAATGTAACCCTGAGACCTGTCCCTGAAAAAAATTTTATAGTAGGTTTAACATAAAATTTGTTCACAAAATATGATTTCAGCTACGATTGAAAAATCCAGCACTGAACTCTCCCCTGTCTGAATACACAGTGCTAGGGCGATCCAGCGCACACCTCGAACACAGGTCTTTATTGTCATTGATTGCATGCGAATTTAAAAAAAAAATATTAAGAATTCAGCTAGATTTCCTGCCAGATCAGAAAAATGTGCTAAAAATTATGCCGGCAGATTTTTATTTTTTTTCCGGCTAAAAAATATTTTTTCCTGCTAGATCTGGCAGGAAAAATGCCAAATTGGTCACTCTGAGGGTGCCTGTAATAGTGGGACTTCATAATGTACATTTGGCAACAAAATCAATTTTTTTTATTAAAAAAAACTTTTGCATACTCTCACTAATGCGGATATCTATATACCTGATATTTTCTTTAGTATTTAGACACGCAGCAGTATATATTTCCAAGAAATACAGAGTATAATGTAGGTATAGATGTGCACATCTGACAAATACAAAAGCAGCTCAGTCTCGTTTTATGTTCAACAAACATCAGACAGTCATCGCATGCCCATATTTGACATTTGCCCCAAATATTACTGTATTAGTTTGCACAGCGTTTATAAATTATGGCAATGAATATGAATGTACTAATGCACTATTTTGTTGTCAATGCCAAATTAGTATAAATTGTTAGTATAAACTACTAGCGAACCCCTGCACACTTCGTAGTGGAAAATAAAAAAATAAAAAAATCTGTTCCAAATTCATTTAAATCAGTGATAAACAGTTTTTATTGTAATGCTGCGTGGTACACATTTTTGGTTTATCCAGGAATCGTATTACGTAGAAAGTATTCTTGTCTATAAGGTCAATGCATAGCTATCAATGTTACAAATTTTACAAACTTTGGCTCCCATGACTGTCGAAAAATAGCGGCACACCCCTTTGTATCCCTAAGATTGTCTGTCAATTTGAGCTCAATCGATTTGGTGGTTTTTGAAACATACGATTTTTAATGTTTTTTTGTATAGGCGGTGCCACGCCCCTTTGTCCAATTTTAACCAATCTTCAGAGGAGCACTACAGGGCCAATACCCAAGATTATCTGTAAATTTGAACTCAATCTATTCGGTGGTTTTCGAGATATTCGATTTTGAATGTATTTTTTGCATGGTCGGTGCCACGCCCCTTCGTCCAATTTTGACCAATCTTCACAGGAATACTCCTGGGCCAATCGATTGGGTGCTTTTCGAAATATAATATTTTGAATGCATTTTTTGTATTGGAGGTGCCACGCCCCTATAACTCATGAACCAATACACCTACAAAGGCCGTATATACTTACAAACCATGGTATGAACGTCATCTTTCATGGGAAATTTTCAGAATCAAAATCGGTTCACGCATTACAGAGAACATTGGCGACAAACACAATACAACTTATTTTTATATATACATATAGATGACAGTCTTGCTTAATTTTTTTTTCAGGCTTTTGAAATTGTCAGACGATTTTTTTTTTCAATTATTACTCACATCACATGCTCATTTTCAGAGATATTTCTTAAACCGATGACAATTTTGCATTTCCTTATAATTGAATTCAACTCCAATCGATGATTAAGATGTATAAAAGTGTATAAATAGAAAATTTGTCAAGGTCTGCTTACTAAATACGAGCTACTAAACAAGTAGGTATAGGCAGCCAGCGATGCCACTTCTGAAAAAATTTCTGGAGTAGAATTTGCTAAAAAAGTGGAGTAGATGGGAACCGGGGGTAGATTTCCAAAAACCATCAATGTACATTGTATAATGTCATCGCTGGGTGTATAGTCGTAAAGATGGTTTTGCATATATTACTTTTGCGGAAACGGACACTTTTCGTTTTCCATTGGTTAACAAATCAACGTGCATATTGATTAAGATACATTTTTGCATATTTTTATTTATTATCTTGAACTTAACACCAATAATTTAACGTTAGCATGTCAGAAATTGACACGATTTTGTGTAAGAGAAGCTTCGTTCCTTGGGTCTATAACACAACGCGAAAAGTACTTTTAGAACAAATGAATTTCTACAAACGGTTATGCTGATCTTCTGATCACGTGGGACAAATTCAGCAGGCACTTGTAAGACTTGTCGATTTGTCGCGTTGTACTATAGGAATAAAATGTCCCGGCGGAGCAGACTAGAAAGAGGTCATTTAAAACATGCTTAGCCTTGAATAGCACCAACTTTAAGGGTGATGAATGTTTCTGAAGCTGTAACATAACCAAAGCCGAGTTTGCCCTTTTGTAGGTGGTAATTCCTGGCACCATACGAGCGCGAATTTTTAATTTTGACACCCCAAATCGATCCTCCCTTGCTTAAATTATTTTTTTGGCTAAGCATTTAAGTCCATTAAAAATCGGTTCTCCCCTTCGCAATCGTTTTCTGGCTACGCCTTTGGTTTATTTACATGACCAAATTGATCGCTCCTATTTTACACTTGTGCATTGTGCCAGGACCTACCATTTAAAATAGTCTGTTTGCCTTGCAGATATTTAAAATTGGCCAAGAAGTATTATATTTATTTATTGTAACATTTAGTTGTAGTCTCTACAATGTTTTCTAAAGGACTAAATTGAAAAACAGAAAAACATATAAATCTAATATAAAAACTAAAAACTACTCGATCGTTAACTTTAAAGTAACATTTAGTTAGTTTTACTTCAATATACTACAACTAAATGTTACAATAAATAAATATAATAGGTTATGGGTTCCAGACACGAGCTCAGAAATATTGCGTAAGGAATAATAAAGAGAATTTCTGCAGAACAATTTAGAAAAATGGATTTTGCAAAACATTTAAGACCATTGACTGGAGAATTGGATTGGCCCATCTGGAAGCGAAAGATAAGAGATTTACTCGACTACCATGAAGGAGCATTGGATGTCATAGACAAGAAGTTGATGAAGCCAGATTCTTTAGAAGAAAATGCCACGGAAGCTCAAAGGAAACAACACAAAGAGAAGTGTGATTTGTATCGTAAGGCAAATAGCTACGCCAAGTCCATGATTACTAGTTCGGTTACTGATGGAGTATACCAGAAAATAATGGACAAATAGACAGCGCAAGATGCATGGGAGGCGTTAAATCAGCAGTTTGAAGCAACGTCCAAGGATCAGTTATTCAAGATCTGTACTGATTTATTCAAGTTCAATTGGACGGCAGGAGAAGATGTTTCCACACACATTGCTAAGTTTAAAAGCTTGTGGAATGAATTAAACAATGGTCTTGTTGGCAAAGGAGAGAATCGTTTGCCGGATTTGATTTTAGTCTGTAAGACTTTGAACATTCTACCCAGCAAATTTGAAACGTTTCGGTCTAGTTGGATGCTATTGACCAAGGATGAAGAAAAAACGTTTGATGAATTAACAATGCAACTTTGTTTCTATGAAAGAAATTCTACAAGGGAAGTTAACAATGAGAAGTTAGTTCAAGACGCACTTGTAGTAAAAACAGATACCAGTAAACAAGAAGGAAGATTAAGGACAAATAATAAATGGTCGAGAAATCAAGACAGCTGTAATTACTGCAACAGGAAAGGACATTGGGTACGGGATTGCAGGAAGTGGGTAGCTGACGGACGACCATCTAAAAATAAAGCAAAATATAGTGGCGAAAGCAATGCAGTTGACACCAATGTGTCGTTAGTTTCCATTTCCAATGAAGTTTGTGCGGCAGAGACAAACTCAACAGATTGGTGGATTGACAACGGTGCAACAAGACATGTTACAAATTGTCCAAATCTGTATATCGAGTTTGAGGAGTTTGGAAGCTCGTGCAACATAAAGGCAGCTGGAAAAGAAACTCTTGAAGCACTAGGGAGAGGAACAATTCGAATGTTGTCAACTGTCAATGGTCAAAATCTAAAGATTACATTGGAGGATGTGTGGTATGTTCCAAATATATCAAGAAATTTATTTTCTGTTTTAGCAGCTCAAGACAGAAATTCAAATAGTGAGTTTAAGTCGATAGCTACTAAGTGCTATCTAAAGGTGAATGGGAGGACAGTGCTTTGCGGAGATCGAGAGGTATGTGGATCATTGTACAAGGCCTCCATCAAACCCATTTTATCAGAGCATGAGGTAAAACTAAATTTAGCTATAGCAGATTGTTCAATGTTACAGTTATATCACGAGAGGTGGGGTCATCAAGATAAACGACATGTCAAAGAGATGCTTGAGAGAGAGTTAGGCATAAAAGTCAATTTAGATAAAGAATTTTGCGAGCCGTGCATTTATGGCAAAGCACATCGTTTGCCATTTGGTACGAGGAAGAAGAGACCTGGTGAACTAATGTGGACAGATGTATGTGGTCCATTTCACGAATCTTTTCAGAAGAAACGATATTTAGTTGTATTTAAGGACAGTTACACTAAATTTCGATACGGTTTCACAATTAAGGAAAAATCTGAAGTAAAGGACGTGTTAAACCAGATGCTCGCACATGCGAAAATACAAGGACATTCCATAAAGGAATTACTAAGTGATAATGGTGGAGAATTTGACAATTCAGAAGTAAGGACAATTCTTCAAAATAGTGGAATTACCCAACGACTGACAGCGCCGTACACCCCAGAGCAAAATGGTGGTAGTGAACGAGAGAATAGAACAATAATTGAAATGGCAAGAACTTTCAAATATTCGAATCCAGACATTCGATTTCCAGAAGCTATTTGGGCAGAGCTAGTGAACTCTGCCGTATATGTTTTGAACAGAACAGGTAAATCATCAGAAAAAGGAATAAGTCCGTACGAGCTTTGGATGAATAAGAAACCAAGAATTAGACATCTACGTATTATCGGATCGATTTGCTATGTACACGTTCCAAAACAAAAGAGAAGAAAGATGGACGAGAAAGCAATAAAAGGTTATATTGTTGGATATGATGGTGATGAGCGCTACAGAATTTATTTGAAAGAAGAGCATAAAGTTATTTTGTCAAGAGATGTTCAGTTTTTAGAAATGCCCAGTAAGACAAAATGTGAAGAAAAAGTAAAGTTACCATTCCGAGACATAGAACTCCAAAAAGAAAATATAGAGGAAAATCTAGAAGAAGAAGAAAAAGAACAAGGAAATGAAGAACAAATTGAAGAAAACAATGAAGACACAAGAGTCGAAACAGGAAGTAGCAATGACGAATATGAAACTGGAGCTGACACTGATACGGATTTTGAAGTTGAAGAACCGAATTTGCTATCCTCATCAAGACAAAATCTTAGAGACCGATCAACATTAAGAAGACCACAAAGATTTGACGATTTTGTTTTGACAGCAGAGGAGTTCGTTAACTTCACGGAAAATCCTGAGACTTACCAAGAAGCCACCAGAAGCAAACAAAGTGTAGAGTGGATAAAAGCCATGGACAGAGAAATTACCTCATTAAATGAAAATAAGACTTGGAGCTGACAGTATTACCCAAAGGAGCAAAGGCGATACCTTGTAAGTGGGTTTATCGATTGAAGACGAATCCTGATGGCAGCATTGATAAATACAAGGCAAGATTGGTTGCCAAGGGATTCACGCAGCGAAAAGGAATAGACTACAGCCAAACTTATAGTCCGGTAGCAAAGATGTCAACAATTCGATCAATTTTAAGTATTGCTGCAAGCGAGAAGTTACACCTTGCACAGTTCGACGTGGCAACAGCGTTCTTATATGGAGAGCTGGAAGAACTCATTTACATGAAACAGCCAGAGGGATATAATGACGGCACGGATAAGGTTTGCGAACTGAAGAGAAGTTTATATGGATTGAAGCAGGCGCCAAGATGCTGGAATAAACGTTTTGGACATTTTTTATTAAAATTGGGATTAAGAGCAAGTGAAGCTGATTCATGTTTGTATATTCGGAAAGAAGAAGGAAAGATGCTTATAATAGTTTTGTACGTTGATGATGGTTTGGTTGCAGCTACTGATTCGAGAGATTTGGAAATATTTTTAGAAAAGCTAAAATCTGAATTCAAAATTGTCTCAAAGAAAGCTGACTATTTCTTGGGACTTGAAATTGCACACGAAGAAAAGAAGATCAAGATAAGTCAAAAAGCACATGCAAGAAGGATTCTTGAACGCTTTAATTTCTTAGAGTGCAAGCCGATTTCAACTCCAATGTTAAAGTGTTCTGAAATTTCAAAAACAGGGAAAGACAATATTAAGAAGCATAACTTTCCATACAGGCAAGCAGTAGGTGCTTTAATGTATTTAATGCTTGGCACAAGGCCAGATCTAGCCTATAGTGTAGGTTATCTTTCAAGATATCTGGAAAATCCATCTGAAGAAGATGTTGCGAAAGTCAAAAGAGTTTTCAGATACATTGCGGGGACTCTTGATACAGGAATAACATACCATCAAAATTGTAGAAAAGGGATTCTAGAGTGCTTCAGCGATGCGGATTTTGGAGGATGCACAAAAACAGGTCGATCGACTTCCGGAGTAGTTGTCACGTATGCTGGCGGAGCTATTTTCTGGCTAAGTCAAAGGCAATCGATGGTGGCAACTTCAACAACAGAAGCGGAAATCGTTGCGGCAAATGAAGCAGCGAAAGAAGCCATTTGGTTAAGAAGATTATTTGAAAAATTAGTGGTTTTAAATCATGTGCCTGTTCTTCAAGTGGATAACTCTGCGGCAGTACGACTGGCTCAGAATCCAGAGTTTCATCGAAGAAAAAAACACATCTCTATTAAACACTTTTTTATTCGAGAGAAGATAATGGAAGGAAATCTTGGAATTGAACAAATTTCAACAGAGGAACAAGTCGCCGATGTTATGACAAAGCCACTACCTCGAATTCGTTTAAAAATTTTGTGTGATCGAATGGGTCTTTCATAGACAAGGTTTAATTACAGTTTTTGTATTACGTGACGTTATCCTTTAAAGTAACAAGGGAAAGTATTGAAGTAAAACTAACTAAATGTTACTTTAAAGTTAACGATCGAGTAGTTTTTAGTTTTTATATTAGATTTATATGTTTTTCTGTTTTTCAATTTAGTCCTTTAGAAAACATTGTAGAGACTACAACTAAATGTTACAATAAATAAATATAATAAGAAGTGCATTCAAAAAGAAACCCACCGTAATGACGGTTTATTTGTTATGTCTTTGGTGATATTCAATATGAAAAGTTGAGAAAGCCTAATTTCCTTTTTTTCTCATACTTGAAAAAAACAAAGAAAATACAATTTTGCGTCTGAGAATAAATAAAATTGGAAATTCACGAGAACATGTTAGATGGGACATTATTCCGCATACACGATTTCTATGGACTTATAACCCACTTCGGTGAGGTTATGACCGAAGTGGGTCATAAGGCCATTATGTCGCTGTGCCTTTTAGGTGGGCGCAGTTGTATAAGTGCACTGGAACTGGACTGAGTATGACTGTCCTGAAAAGGTTCTCAATTCGGCCGTTCGGACTCGCCATAAAATTGTATGTCCCTTCCATTCGTTCCAAAAATAAAAACTCACGCAAACTAGAGGTTGTGAGAAGCTAGGCCTAGAGTGTCTAAACGCCTGTTGTTCCATCTATTTTTTTATTTTGACTTAGGTTTAAGGCAACCCAGCAAGCGGGTCTTGAGGGGAAGTTCCATAGGGTATACTATCCTGATCGGCAGTTGTCCATCATTTGTCTTTGTTGAAAAGCTGAATCGATGGAGAATATTTTCAGCTAGTATTTTTCATTGTCTAGCCGTTTCTGTCTCTAGATCACATTTTATGTTCAATTCGATTTTTCGAAATATATAGGTTGGTTGATGGTATTTTTTTCTCTAGTCTACAGAATTCGATCGATAATTAAGATCAAAAGATTAGATACATTTATTTCAATTCTCCATCATCATCGTGGGGAACTTTTTAATAACGAAAGTCCTTCCCGTTCCCGCACTCACACTCTGTTTTATCGGAATTCTAATAAATTTGCACTTAATAGTTCTTTATACATTTTCCAAAGAATTAAAATCAACCTCTTTGATGTTTAAAAGAACATAAAGAATCAAATCAACGAAATGTAAACAGAACTTCCTACCTAATAAAAAAAGAAAAGAAAACACCTTCTCTGTGATCTGATTTCGTTAAAAAGTCAACACAAAATTTGGATTTATTTTTGTTGCCCAGTCTACTAAATCAAGTTCCATATTTTTATTACCAAAGGAGGATAACTTTTTAGTGGCGCTGCTGAGCGTTGAAACCGCATTTTTCTTTCTAATGCGCTATAGTAAACAGATAAGAAGATGTATCTGAAGCTAAATCAATTTGCACTCTGTAATGATCATCATAAAATTCGTACAGATCGAAAGAATAGATGTACGAATAAATGACCGCAAGTGTTTTGGCCTTACTAAGTTGTATAAATTTGGATTACAGTCATTTGTACTTCCTTTGGCTATATTTTCTAGACCATTTAAAACATTTCCGATTAAGTACACCCGACGTGATTCATTCTCTACTTTTGTGTGTTAAGATAATAGAGTGGATTATTATTAGTCATGATCACGATTTCGTTGCGCTTGTGAGCAAAAATATAGGCGTTAACGATTCCAGAGGGCATGATTTACAAGATTGTTGGATTTCTAAATTTCATGGTCGAAATTTCAGGATTTTTGACATCAAATATTAATAAATTTGAAGCGAATTTAATTGCCATACATAAATAGCTAATAGGATTTTATTTTCGCAAGTTTTGAGGTGTAAACAATAAGAGTGACGTGTGCTTATCAAAACTATAGTTTTTGAAAATAAAAGTTTTACAGGAAATTTTAAAATTGTTTGTTTTGTTTTTAAGAAATCGTATTTTCTGGGTTACATATTTTGATTTTGGGACACCATTTCTTGGCAACACACTTCGAATTAGATTTTATTATGAGCTCCACTATATAGCATTAAAGGGAACATTGCCAACAATGTATATACATACATAGTACCTACGCATTATTTTATTACATATTGGAAGTGTGATTTTTAAACTGATATTCTTATACTAGCTGCTTATGTATTACATAAATGACTATGTGTTCTATTGCGATGGCAGACATAATTTTTAGCCAAATCTATAATCTTTAAAGTCTGTTTAAGAGAAGTCAGTTTTGTACCGGCATGAAGTAGAGCCGACGAGTTGTTCGCATTGAGGCCGTGTGTCAATCGGGCTAAATAATATATCAACGAATCATTTTCTGACACTATCGCGATGGAAAACGAATTTTCAGCTGTCAAAAAATGATCCTGCTCCGAGAGCAAGATAATAGGTCAGTTCCTTTACTTTTGTAGTAAAAATGGAAAAGGCTGTCAAAATGACAATAGTGAGGATGAATTCTCTCTCAAAGAGAAAAACTTACGAAAACGTTAGGGAACGCTTTTGTAGTAACTATGAAAAATGACATGCATTTTGGTTTCCCATAAATTGCATGTGAGTATGAATCCAAGTATGTATATTGAAAGAGTTTTTACTGACTGAACTACATGCATTCTGAAAAAAAGCTACATTATTTACCCGCCTTCGGATACCATTTTCACACCAATTTGTTTCTCATATCGCAGGAAATTAGAGACAAAAGCAAACAGTCGTTACACGCATTTTAAATCAAATTTTAAATCATCTGTCAATTTTCAGGCGACTGGCAGTTGTTTCAATTCTTACACAAAGAAATTTGTTGAGTAAGAACTATAGTATTACTCTCATTGAGTAAAAACGCGTTAAAATTCGTAAGATTTAAAAGTAAAGGGACAGACCTAATATATTATCTTATAGACAAATTTTTTGACGTTTTCCTTTGCTTGAGTTTTAAGAATTTCAATTCATTAATAGCGTAAAATTCGATAAATATCTGTCTTAAAATTGGAGTTTGGTGAACTTCTCTTTCAAAACTTTAATAAGAGTCAGAAAATTATCCGATGTTAATTATTTAGCCCAATTGAAACACAGCCTGAGAATGGGAATGGAAAAGTCTTGGGGGTAAGCCACATCTGCTTAATTGTTTGGGCGAAGTGGTTTAGGTTATTTGACCGTTATGGTTCCCCAGGGATGGCGATGGGTCCAATATGGTGCCTAGTCCTATGTGATGAACTCACACCCTATTCAACCTAACCTAACCTAACCTAAGCCACATCTGCCTATACACATGTTTTGCAGAATTTTTAGAGATATACGTCTAAAACTCGGCTGAAAAAAACAGTCACGAGCTGTATGGATGGAGCAATACTGAGTTTTTCTATAAGATTTAACAGGTCAGGTAAATTTTTAGAGAGCTAAATCCACTGATGCCATATCTCGATCACACGTAGCAATCGTTTTCAGTGGCAAATTCGAAAACAGTACTTCACACTAGTTTAGAGATCGTGTAACAAAGATGGCCTTTCTGCAAACCCAAGGCGACTATCGTAAGATTTTATTCGCCCACTATGTACCAATGGCGAAATCATCGAAAGCTCACAGGAAGCCAGGTATTTTGAAGAACTCAGAAATTGAACGCACCATAAACAGATCCTTATATGGATCTACCGTCGTGTCTGATGTAGTAATTGGAATCTTAGAAGATCCCGGTTGAAATAATAGCTATACTGCCTGGTGCGGTTAGAGGTTAGACCAGTGGTAGCTTATGCCTTGTCTTGCTATTGAGTCTGAAATCCCATTTAACATGCTTCTGGATGACATGCTACTGGGATATGGGTCCCATAAAATAATTTCTTCAAGAAAGGACTAGGAAACATACAAACCCAATCAATCACGACTTGACCTCGTCTTGTATACAGATGGATCCAAGATGGAGTCAGAGATTGGATGCGATATTTATGAAGAGTTGGCTCAATCGCACTATTTAGTCACTCTTGGCAAAAACTTACCCATATTCCAAGCTGAAATCCTTGCTATTAAAGGCACCAAATGACAAAGAACAGAAATAGGAAAAAAACTGAAACAGAACAGAAAGTTTTTTCGTTCTGTTGTAAATTCTGGTTCTGTTTACGTTGCTCGCTCAGCTACACAAAACTGAAACAGATCCAGAAAAAGATGGCTGCCGCCTATTCTGTGCAAATAAAACAAACCTCCTCCCCACGATAAATTGCATTTCTGTCTCTGGCAGCAACAGAAACAATCAATACAGACTTGTTTACGTTCTGTCGTCAAACAGCCATTTTTCTGTCGCTAAATTCTGTTGCTGGAAAAAATATGTTCTGTTCCTAATTCTGTTTCTGTTGCAGATTGTATGATTCTGTTTCTGTTCCTGTTTCTGTTCTTTGTTACTTGGTGCCTTAACCAGTGCTAGAATAAATCTAAGTGCGCATACACACGTGTAGTTTTTACCTTCAGACTTAACGGTCATAAAATCTAAGCTTGTCCTGGGAACATTATGACCTTCTACAAATTTGCTAAGAAAACCCTAGTCATTCTTCAGTAGCTTAAGTCGGCACAACAACACCATTTGTCGGCCCTGAACCTTTCTGTGGTGTAAACAAAAAACATTTCAGAAACCATTTCAAGAGCCTATCTGTTTGAAGTCTGGCTTAAATCACTTGGGCAGAACTGCATAAAATATAACTTTTCACCCGAATTCTCCCCAGGAAATTCAGCTGAATCATTAAGCTTTGGCCTCTCCAGTTACCGGCTCCAGTTTCGTACCTGAAGTTGGTTGAGGTCCGCTTCCACTTTGTGCGCGCCACCTCCGGGTTGAAACTGAAGACTCTTTTGGTGTCTATTCTTTCTACATGTCTTGGCCATCTTAGTCCACTGATACGTACTTTTCTTACCAGATCGATGTCTTTGGTAGAGTTCTCTGTTAAATCCCCTCCTCCAAAGCTCGTCGACGCAAAATGGACCGAAAATCTCTCTAAAAAATCTTGCGTTCGAAACGGCCATGAAGATTTTCATCCGCCTTTGTTAACGTCAATGCTTCTGCGTCATAGAGTAGGACCTGGATAATGAAGGACTTATGAAGAGTATCCTTATAGTATTTCTTGACAAGGCATTACTAGACAGTTGCCTTCTTTTTAGGCTGTGGTCGCTTAGTGAAACCCAGTACCATGCACTTACAATTCCCATACTCATCGATTCTAATGTAAAAAATCACACTTAATATGCTTCTTCCTTAAGCTTTCCAATGGCACCTTGATTTTTCATCAATCTAGAGTCTTTCTGTGGGCGCAGTGGTTAGTGTGCTGGACTATTGTGCGAGGGAACCAAGGTTCGATCCCCGGAAAAACACAAAATTACATCTTAAGTTGTTTCTACTGCGCCACTTCTTGCGGTTGCGTCTGACAAAGAGTATGACTGTCTTGAAAAAGCTTCTCAATTCAGCCGTTCGGACTCGGCATATAATTGTAGGTCCCTTCCATTCGTCCACAAAATAGAAACTCACACAAAACGAATGGTTGTGAGAAGCTAGGCCTAGGGTGTCTAGTCTACACGTCTGTTTTTTTTTTAGGTTAAGCATACAATACGCTTCTAAAACATAAATATTCGGCCGACCTTACTAATAAATTATTTTCAATGTTTGCATTAAATTTATTACAGTTCATCGTGTAGCAAAATTAATGAAAATACTAATAACGGCTATTAGTACCGTGGAATGTGATTAATTGAGTCTGGAAGTAATTATTTATTATTTGGTGCTTATATGATTAATTCCTATTTGCAATTGCAATGAATATAAATGGGTCTCTCAGATGTTTCAGCTGCTTTTGCTTTATTTTGGCCAGACGATAAGCGGCCGCAATTTACCGCTTTTGTATTATTTCCAAAAAAACACCTTCAAACTGATAACAAATTATTTGTCATCAATTATATTTAATTCCAATTCATATTATCTAATGTAGCACCTTGGCACTTTCATGCCAGATTGGTACACAACCAAGTGATAAGTATAAGTAGGTATGGTATGAACATTTAATCATTTAATGGGAATACCTACACAGCCTATGTGAACTGTTTTAATCAGGTAAAGTAAGGAGACTCCAAAGTTCACTCACCAATTGCGTATCAAAACAATGACAACACTAATTTAATTATAGCCGCAATTGGGGAGGCCCAAACCTCGGCATGTACTATAGATATAGATATATAAACATTTAGCCGAAATAGTTTTTAATTAGGTAGTTTGAGAGGCAGTAGAGGATGACCTCGCCCAGATGGCGCCCACAAATGGAAGGGAAGTTCAATCGACTTCGAGCAACTGTACGCAGTTAGCCAAAGATCAATCTAACTGGAGAGGCGTATTGGTTGAGGACTGTAGGGCCAGAGAATTGTATACAGTACACTTATGTGAAATCTACTTTTAACAAGTTTCAAATTGGATGCTACATTTTTACCACGTACCTTAGGCGAACGAAAATCCAATCCTGGGCAAAAAACAAATCCTCTCGGCGATATTCTTTGAACCAAAGATTCGTCGTGAGGTATGATTCACAGTCACTTGTTGATTGAAAAATCATATAGTCTCGGTGAAAATCGAGCAAACAGTGCGTCTAGATCAGATGTGGTTGGTGGTCGTCTACTGATGAGCCCACCCACCACATTTTTTAAGTTAATCCCATTTATGACTCTCCCTTAATAACCATCATATATATATTTACCCTTACTGATTCTGTAACGCTCCTTACTTTTCTTATTTTTCTTATTTTAAATAAAAGTAGGCTGTGGGCAGTGTTGCCATGAAAATATTTCCAAAAATCTGCAATTGTGTCAAAAAATGTCTGCAATCTATAGACAAAATCTGACTAATATTTTTTATTTATCTAGGTAACAATAAAACAAAACATAAAAACATAGGTAGTAAGTATAAATCTAATAAAAAAAATCACATATAGTCTCATTCGTCTTTGTACATACTATAATTAAAGGCTTTAAGCGAAAAATTAAATTAATTTGATTGAGGATAGCAATAAGTGCCGGTATAATGGAACACAATTGGAAATCGGTCGAATAATGGATTAAATCATTCCAAAGTTTCCCACACGGGAACGTCACATGGCGATTCGAAGGAAGAAGTCAACAAATATACTGCGGTGCATGTGTTGGCCTAAGTCAAGCTGTGATCGCAAGTGTTCGAGTGCGAATGAAAAAACGTGTCAATAGTGCAAGTGCCCGCGCAAAGCGCATGCCATTTACCAAGAACAGGTCACATCGGTTCGCGAACGCTTCGGCTTCAAGAGTGTTCCGCCAACACACTGGGAATCAGATCCACGACAATTGTGTTACACCTGTTACTTTGATAAGATCCCTCAGGAGAAAGTTGCTAAAATCAGTTCAAATGGTAATATGTAAGAACCTTGAATATTTACGTCTCTGTAATTATCAGCTTACGGGTTTAGTTTGTCCATTTGCATTGGCGCTATTCTACGATACCCGGAGGCCCAGAGCTTAGCTTCAATGAGGGCCGAGGCCTGTGCTAATGTCTCTATCTACTACATACATACACATATACATACTATAATTAAAGGCTTTAAGCATATCATGGTTTATTTTAAATTCAGTGCAATTATTATGGTTTACTTTTATGTAATCCTTGTATAACAAGATTCTATTCAAGCTTGAAGTTTATTCCTAAATCTTTGTCTTGTTTAAATTAATTTGTGAAAAAATGCGTTCAACATTTCTGATGATATGGGAACTGATAATATCGACATGACGAAATGTTTAAGGACTGGAAAGCACTTGCTTCCATCTCGACGTTTTAAAGAAAATATTTTATTCCAAAAATTGTCCGACAACATATTTTCATTTACACCAATGTTAGAAAAATTTACCTGGCGAGACTCACTTTGAAAAATTTTGTTAAGCTTGTTCACGTCCCCTAAAATAAACCTTAAGAACTTTAAATAAAGCTCGAATTGTTTTTCGCGAATAGTTTCTCTGATTCGTTTCGTCGAATCAACGTTTTCGATAACTTCGTGAATAAAAAAAAAGGTTTAGAACCGAGGGTGAAGCATTTTCCTTGATTTATACTCAAGTAATGTTTAAAGATCTGAAAAGAGTTCAATTCTTTTTCGGGAATTTTGGATAAAATTGTAAATATCCCTTGTACATCCTTCCACATAACTTGGAAGAAAATTACACGCATGGTTTGCACAAAGAGCAAAAGAATGGCAGATGCACTTAAGAATTATTAGGATAGGGCACCTCACGTCTACTTTTAGAAGTGACGCTACCGAATGTTTTGCCCCTGTCATTACATTTGCTCCATCAGCTGCAAAGCCAAGTAAGAAATGTTTATAGTTTATATTATTATACTTGTAAAAAGTTCAACAACAACAGCGTACACTGGCATCACTGTTATTGACTTTTAAAACCGCAAAAAAGAAGTCGTGCACCTTTCCTCGATATACTAATCGAACAACTATGCAAATCGAAAAAAAGTTTGAACGCATTAAGTCACAAACAAAATCCAATTGAGCCCTTCCAATAACATTTTTTACAATTGAAGTGGATTTCGTTCTAGTAGGTATATGCATTTTTTTTTTTTAATTTTAGAATCAGGAATAGCATTTTTTAATAAAGGCACTAAATGGTCCATTTGGTAATACGAAAGAGATATTATTCTCTGTAAGAAATCCCGATAACTGTCACTCTATTTGAGCCACTAATTTATTTGTACATGCCTGTTGAGCAAAAAACGGCGATCTTTTTCTGCAATTTTATCTCCTTCGCATTTAATAAATGCTTAGAAGTTTCAGCTCGTTTTTTAAAATCTGACGAACCAGTACATCCGTGCAATTGATTGCATCTTCGGACGTCTCCAACCAGGGAAACTTTGCTCGATCAATTTGTATTTTTCTTTTTATTTTTGCCAAAGTTGAATACAAAAATGACAGCATACAGCGAATGCAAGAGTACAAAAATTGTTGAAATTGCGACGAACATATTTTGCTACTTATTGTGTATAATATGCAGACAAAATCTGCCATGCAGATTTTTTATTTTTAAAAGTCTGCAACTGGGTTAAAAATCTGCAAAATGCAGACAAATCTGCACTTATGGCAACGCTGGCTGTGGGTATTTGAATAAATTTTCAATGTTTGTGTCTTCTCATTATTCAAATACGCACCGCCTATTTTTCATATATTTTAATTTTCTTCAAGGTTCAAACTCTACTATAGTAATGCTCGGCAAGTGTTTTCAAAAGGAAATTGCCAAATAAAACCAACCCTTCTTAGGGGGTCAAAGTTTGTACGGAAACATTTTTATTTTTCATCCGATCGACTTCAAACTCGGTTTGTGTACTCTATATAAGAAATATGTAGGTATTTTGCTTTGGGCTCGAGTTGGCAATGATTTTAATGAGAACTTTTTCATAACTCACGAAGGAGTTTGTCGTATCAATATGAAACTTTGTACATTGATAATAAAGAAGTAAAAAGAAGTAAAATATTATTTATACTCATAAATCTAAATTCTAAATCAATAGATACAAAAAAAATAGAAACCGTTTTTAGGCAATATGTACTTTGCTACGAATTTTAAGATCACTGATTTACTAACTGCTCCTCAGGTACTTTAATAGGAAATTTTATTTCGCGATATTTAAATATAAAAGAGAAAACTAACCGATCGTGAAGGAATCTCTGTGGACAAAATCCTGAGGGCTATTAAAATATGAGTCTTCTCATTATTGCAAAATTGCCGCGGGTAGCAGAAATGTATGAAGACGACGTTGTTGAAATTCCCACGGAAATTATATTAACAGGAGACTTAATTAAGACAATTTTTGGCGATCTGCTGCAAAAGTCAATGCAGGAACTTTCAGAACGAGTCATTGCCGCGCTGACAAATGTGCAGACATTAGAAATGAACAGGAGCGATTCTGTTATCAGTGAAGACTGAAGATCCAAATGATGCACCAAATTTCCCTGTTGAATTCCTCAATCAGCAAACTCCATCCAGCAAGCCACCTCATGTGCTGTACTTAAGCAAGGTGTCATCATCATGTTGCTGAAAAACTTGAACCCTAAAAAAGGACTGCAATGGAACTCGATTGATTGTGGAAGAGCCTGGACGAAATTTGATAAGAGCATGAATTACCACAATGATTCCATTTCCGATAAATTCTAGCATACGCTATAATAATAAACAAGGCTCCAGACCAGTCATTTGATCACGTTGGCATGCATTTGAAGACCGGAGTATTTTCACACGGTCAACTGTATGTGGCTTTATCACAATCAAAAGTTGCAAGACAAAAGAAGGTGTATATTGAATCTAATCCACAGCAAGGAAGATTATTAATTAACCAGAGACAATTTACACGCAATGTAGTTTTCAAAGAAGTTCTTTAAATAAAATCAATTTGTTTATCAAATATTACTTTGCATACCCAGCGAAGCGGGTACAACCAACTAGTTACATAATAGTGACAGTATTGTGATAAGATAAGTAAAAAGTAACTGCCGCATAGCATTAGGTCCAAATAGGACCCTAACCCTGCTGCTTTTCACAACCATTAGTTTGTAAAAGTTTTTATTTTTTAATGGAAGAGAACTAACGTTTTATGCCAAATCCAAACGGCTGAATTGTGAAGCGTTCTTCCGACATATACTGTTGGATGTTAGTTCGAAGTTTGCTAGGGGTGGCACAAGGGCAACGGCAAACACCTTAAGGTGAGTTTTGTGTTTTCCGACGGTTGAACCTAAGACCTCAATAGCCCAGCACTATATCCACTGAGACACTTCGGCCACAACAAACATACCTACTATCTTTGTAGGACATTGATTTTCAGTCTCTGCCTAAGACACTGCATGCAGCCTTCCATCCTCTGCGATCCGGGGCACGCTACTTTCAGTTATTTAGACCCTCGGTTCTTAAACTGTGTTCCGCGGAACCCTGGGGTTCCGTGGAACTGTTTTCAGGGTTCCGTGACTTTCTTGAATTAAAAGTAGGTACCTAGTAAAACACAAAAATAATTTTTGTAAGTATAGGCAATTAGAAACATTTTTGCGCAAAAAATTGTTGACGATTATATTTTCATTTCATTGAAATTCCGTTTTGTCCCTGTGGGAACAGAACCTTAAAAAAGCAAATAAAAATGGTACAGCAACATTCACTTTCGAAAGAAATTTACGAGCAACAATCCATGATGTTTGCACGCGTTTGAGTATACATAGTTCGCGCATAGCTTTTATGAGGTAGGTCTTACATCTTATCTTACAAAGAATGAACTTGACATAAAAATTCATGCGAGTGGATAGGTATAGTTCATGCACAGTTTTTGTAAAGTTTCTGCATAATGTCTGACAAAGAATAAAAATATAGTCCGAATGAAACCCAGCCTACGAGCTACAGCACTAACGGCCAAATTATTCACTCCGGATGTAAATCAGGTTTAAGTTGGTTTGACACCCGATCATTAATCTGCATTTTTTAAACCCCACAATTTAAACCTATATCCATAATATTCACTCAAAAACACGCATTAGCCCGCTGGATTAAAAATAGATTTAAAACAGTTTCAACCGATTTTAACCCGTTTTAAACCAGCATAAATTAAAATTTCACATAAAACGACATTTGTTTTTTGTTGTTTTTGACTAATATTGGAGATTGATTTGATTTGTTGAGACATCAGCATTTGGTGAATTTCATTTGTTTTTGTGTCCAATGTGGAATGAGTGGACTCGTGTACAAAAATATTACCTAATACATTTGTTTTTTAATAGAACAATTTTTAACACGGGTTAAAGTTCTTAAACAGGTCTACGAAGTGCAGTTTAAATTCAATCGGATCAAACGCTGACAAGGTTTAAAAACAGGTTTATTAATCTGTTTAAAGACTAAAAATTATGGATTTGGGCTTAATTTTAAACCCGGGTGTAAACTTTAATCCGTATTAACGCGAATGAATAATAACGCCGCCGTAAGCATTCTGGAAAACGAGTCTCTTTTATATAGATCTGCAGAGTTCTTCTTCATCGAAACATGTTTTTGATTCTACATATAAGAAACCTCTATAATCCAAAAAAAATGTTTCTTATATCCGAGTTGTTATGCGACGTATATAAGAAACAATGTTCCACGTGTTTCCACACGCGTTTCTTATAAGCGATGTATTCTTATATGAGTGTTTCTTATATCCATCGTGGACGTACTGCAATTTTAGAAATTGCTGGTATTGTATGAAAAAGTGTTTTTTTTTTTTTTTTTTGTAATCGAAATCGGCATAAGAGTTGGGGGTTCCGTAATATATTTGGGCCTTCTTTAGGGTTCCGTAGCTTAAAAAGTTTAAGAACCGCTGATTTAGACTAAGCCCTTTACTATCCGCAATGGGTTGGTGTTTGAAAGGAAGAGTTTCGGTTTTTCTTGTCGCCTCGAACCTGCGGCTGATACTCGCTTCAGGCCTAAAAGGAATCCTAGGCCTAGCTTCTCACAAACGTTTGTTTGTGTGAGTTTTTGGCCCCTATTGTGAGTGTCGATAGTTAATCGTTGATCGACAACTGTCGATCGATCGAGAACTCTGATTGTCGATTGCGATCGACATTTTTTGTCGATTCGACAGTCGCTTGTAGTCGATTACAAATGATTGGATTTTTTTTTAATACTTCTCCCGGGAAAGGCGAACCTATAACGCTTCATCAGCGCCCCGAGATGCTTGCAGATGTATGTTAATTCTGCACTTAAATTGCAGCAAATTGTAGCCTTCTGGAAATATATCCCTAGCAAGCGAGTTCCAACGTTTGCTTGTCCTGTAACAGAAGAAGTTTTGGAGAGTTGATGCCCTCGCAGTTGTCAAGTATACTGTAAGGTCATGAACAGGCAGTCTTATGGGGCGCCCAAAAGTCTTTGAGTTCCTCAGGACATCCACCATGGAATTACCTTTAGAACAAGCAAAGGTCAGCGACATGTCTTCTGTCTACACCAACGGTTGCAGAAGAAAATTTTGCATCCATCCGTAGAGTTCTTGTGCTAATCGATAAGACGCTAACTTGCCTAATAGGGCTCTATGATGCCAGACTCTGTCAAATGCCTTTGATATGTCTTGCTTGCGCCCATACGTGCGTTACGTAGCTTAACAGGTCTCCAGTGGAACGACGGCTCCGAAATCCGTATTGCCTGTCGCTATTTGACGATAGTTTTGTGGCAGAAATTTCCTCCCTTTCTCTGGAATAGGTTGAATGCGAGCGGCCTTCCAGCAAGAAGGAAACGTCTTCTGGGAGTGCGACATGCTAAACAGCTTACATAGTATGTATACAGGTACAAGTTCTCGTGCACAGCTCTTGAGTACTACAGCAAGATTTCAGGGCTGCTTACACTCGCAGCATCTGGATGAACTCTTATTTTTGTGAATTATTGATTAGCGCTGCACACGCATGTAACCAGAAATGTGTGTTTTCGATATACACATATATCTACTTTCACTAATACTAAAACAAGTGACATTTGTAAAAACAAATTGCCCAATGAAAATCGACATAAATCACTTTTGCAGATCTCGATATTTTTTTTATATTGGCCGCGTTCCTTTGACCGCTAGTCATCTAGCACATAATATCCCTGATGGAGGAACGCTGGCACTTCTGCACTTTCACTTTTATTTTGACAGTTCGTAATTTTTTTTTTCAATCTAGCAGTTCATTTTGCGCTAGATTGAAAAATTTCCCAGGAAAGGATATTTCTAGCGCAAATGCTGAAATTTAATTTTTTTTTATATGGAGTTTGGCATGCCGCTAGTCATCTAGCGGTCAATGGAACGCGGCCATTATGTTTTCAAAACAAAATTACGAAAAGCCTCGTGGAAAGCAATTATTAAGAACAAAAACGTAAATAATAGACATGGACTTAATTTTGGAATAACTAGGTAATATTATCTTCGTCATCTTCATCTTCTTGTTTCTCGCCATCTGTTTATTTTTTATGTTTATTCCATCAATAAATCCAAACAATGTGCACAGCTGATGTACTGTCAAATAACGCACTAATCCATTTACAAAAGCAGATAGCCAGTCAACTCAACAGTCAGTATCATAACACGTCGAACAAACTGGTTAATTTTTTAATCACTTTTCATGTTCCATTGAGCAATAAAAACAAATTTGAATCATTTTCTGCAAAACTTGATTTCTTCTAAAGATTTAAGCTACGATTGTGTCATCCGAATGACATGCTGATGTCGCTCATTCAGCAAATTTTACTTCAATGTATTTGTGACCGGTTAGAAAGATATAGGTAGGAAGGCATTGGCTAGTCCCGAGATTATTTAAATTGACTTTATTTGTCTTTTCGAGTCTGTCTTATCCGTGTAATCCATGTCATCCTTTGTGATCGCCTATCATCCGGCTCTGGCATCCAGCTAGAGCTCTATACATATTATAGTCTGTTTCAAAATACATTCACTATGGAGTGTGTCGCATGCAATTGAGATGAGAGGGATGTTTTTTTTTTTGTATAATTAACATGCGCTAACGAGGTATGGCTATAGAGCACAAACCAGTAAGAATAGACCGCCGACTTCCCGTGCACCTACCCGATTCCCCCCGGAAAGAATTTTCCTGTCTGTGAATACGTGTAAATGTCAAAATTAATGGCGGCAATGTTTTTCTATGCAATACCATGCGACCAGGATTTTTCAAGTATGCGTGCGTTAATGGCGCCCCTTTGATTTTGTACAGCACCAATACATGAAAAATCCTGGTCTCGCCGGCAGCTTGTAGGCGAAGTCCGTTATGTGGGAGGAGTCGACGGTCTATTCTTACGGGTTTGTGCTTATAGAGTGCAGTGAATATCATCTCACACGGCGCGTGCATTAAGAAAATTAGTACAGGGTCGATTGACATTCAATACAAGCCCCTAAAGCGGACATTTTGGAACACACGAATTGAGAAATTGTCTTTATTTCAGTGTCCTAATTAGTAACGTTAACAAAAGTTTAAAAATAATCCGAACATAATTTTTACAACGACACGACACATGAATCATATGCGACAAACGCCAACGGGAATAATGGGTGATTTTCAATTGTTTCGAAAAGCATTTACTTCAAAGCGAAAGCAAATAAATAGACAGATAGATAATAATAGTTCCAGTAAAATTGACTCTGTATTCTGTAACTGTAATCTTGTTTCCAAGCATTCTAGTCTCTCACATCACTATAGGTATAGGCAGGTCTCAACAGGCGCTATTAAAGTTTCTCACCCAGTATCTAATGGATCTATAAAAAAGACTTCACGCGGCTCTGATCAATCCCTGACGAGATCAATAACAATAACAAAAAAAAAACATCATTTGGAAAACTGAAAAGTTATTGCAGCAGTTTATTTATAACAGATTTTGTAATTTTTTGTCATAATACATACATACTTAATCTATGTACAATTCTATTAACAACTAGACCTTAATGGTTCACCTTGTCCAGTACATTGCTATAGGCTACATTGGCGACTGTTTTAGATTTAGTTTGTGAACAAAAATGTTCTTATTGTTTACATGCATTTGTTTTCTCCTGTCACATTGTAACATCTTAATAATTAGCTACTAATCCTAGCTTAAATGCTTAAGGGGCCGCCTTCAATCACTATCACTTGCTTCGGCCAGGATCTCCTTCAGACGTTTCTCGTTGTCTGCCGAACTCTTTGAGTTCAAAAGAAGACCCTTTAATATTTCAATGTTCTTCTCTGTAACTTCAATTTCCGTTTCCAGACGAATGTTTTCCTTCTTCAGCTCCTCGACGCGTTCCTTTCGCTCACTTGCTGTTTTATTTGTTTTTTCACGTGACTTTTTAACCGCCTGTAATTATGTTTTAAAAATTTATTCATAACTACATAATATAACAATTGATTAAAATGTTGTCTTTTTGTTTTTTGTTTACCTCGTTATTTCGCATTCTCTTTTGACGATATTCATCGCTGCCTTGGTCTGGATCATCCGAATTGGACGCTATGGACTTTGCAGTTCTTCTTTTGGCTGGCATCCTTTCACTCATTATACTTTTGGTTATTTAACGGAAAACATCGATACTTTGGCCAACGATATTAAATTATAGGACTCGCGAATGAAAACAATTACAATATTAATTCCTACAGACAACAAGAACAAATTGAAGGAGAGGAGGAATTTTGTGTGCAGAAAAAATGTACTGTGGTGAAATAACTAAATGTCAGCTGTCAGAAATGGTGGAGCTTTAAAGCTTTTTCGAATGCATATCTTTTTGGGAAGAGTTTGGCAGCTACACTACAAATTGATTGAAGTGTTGCCAGGATTAAGGTAAAAATTTACAATAATATTTATTTCTTTTCTAAACTATAAACGATTTTTTTTTTCTTTCATTTCATTTCAGAATGATAGACAAGAAAGTTTGAAAATTTTCCATATCTACAATTATTTTGTTGCAAGTTGTGATATATGCTCAATAAATTAATATCTATTTTTTTTTGTTCTCATAAAGACGATAATAATAAAATATAATGGTAAAACGAATTATTGTAAAACGGAAATTACAATTAGACATCTTAGAAATATATCAGTATCCGTTATAAACTAGAATTATGACAAGACTGATTGGTAATTTAAAATTGACGTTAATTGTAATTTAATTGCAATGTAAGTAGTATTCATAGACTATAATAATTAAATAAACAAAATGTACTGTTAAAATGAAGAATAAAAAGTGGAGACAGTTGTTTTTATTTTGGGAATTTGCAGGTACGACAAAGAGAATTCTGGGGTCACACATTTAATTGCAGTATCAGTAAATGCGGACCACATTTAACCAACACCAGTTTCGAAATAAGCAACAGATCACAAAACACAGAGAATAGACCGAGAGCTGCGGCGAAAAATGATAGTTTCATAGAGAGTTTCTGTGGTTTGTGCAATACAGACAATTCTATTATGGCAGGATATACAATTTCATAAGCTAGATTCTCCCGAGCAATTTTATTTCTTACGGTTGCTTGGATCAGAGTATATCCATTAATGAGTAGGGACACTCTCTCTACATATGCATTTCATACTACCACAAAGCAAAACGCAGAAAAAATCGTGCAATAAGTGGAAGCAGGTCGAAAGAATACTTTTTACCTGAATACGACGAATGCCTGAGAAGAAAAGGGTAAACAACACATTTTACCTGTACCACTACAAACGACGTGCTGCGTACGACGAACGATTGTGGGTTTTTTCATAATGCATTTTTAAAGGCGGTAAACTCGGATTTCGATGTGTGTACCTTTTCACTTTATGCAGTGTGACCTGCTTTGCTTTTGGGAAAATGGTTTCATGCTTCGTTTTTATGATTATTTTTTCCAGGAATTACAACTAATTCTGAACTCTTACCATTAATATTTCAATCTAAAATATGAAAATAAATGTTTCTTCTCTGTTCTGACTTCGCTAAAAATAATGCAATTCGATATTGGGCGCAGTAGCAATACAAATGATTTCATTCCATAATTGCTAGTTTTTATAATAACTGGTCACACTGGTTCTGCAGTGGCAATGGGGTAGGTTTTTTCATAATGCATTTTTAAAGGCGGTAAACTCGAATGCTTATCAGTTGTGCGAAAGAAGGGAAATAAACACAATACAGGGTGACCCATGATAGTTTTCGGTGCGAACAAACTACAGTGCAATTGTTTTTGGATTAAATAGAAATTTAAATAGGAAATGGGAAAACATATTTTGAAGTGTTTAGCCTGCACGGTCGGGAACAAAAAGAAAATGCAGGTGTAAAATATTTTTATGTGCCGATAATGGAGGGGATTAAAAGTTTAACTTTATTGGTTTTTTAGTGATAACTCCTGAAACTATCCCTTTTCTGACTCCTTTTATGGAGGTGTAATTTTCCATTAAAATTTTTTTACGCTGTTTATTTTGCTTGAACACATTTAAAATGCATATCTATGCCTTTTGGTTTTAAAATGAATAGTATTGCTTGTGGTCGAAATGTGTCCTAAGTTATATTAATCTTTAATTCATATAAATTTAAAGGCCCCAACAAATTCAGAAGACCATTTTTGGAAAATAAAGAGGAAATAAATTTCTTATGAAATGCATTTTTTAAGTATTGCTTTTTTCGATAAGTCTGCCAATATAACTAAAAGAATGGCAGCGGAATATAAATAGTCTTATTGGTATTTCAATTGACTTAATTACCATTTTAATGCAACCGAGGAAGAAATAATAAGTTGCTGACTCCATTTCAATACATTTGTGAATTTAAAAGAACTTTTCAGCAAAGTAGCTACATGGAGAAAATAGTTGCGAGCCAACTGCAAATTTAGAGCTTTCCAGCGTTGAAATAAACGCTTTCAAAACAGAATCTGATTAGGTATAAAACTGCTGATTTCGGTAGAGAAATTATTTTGCATGCTATATAAAAAAAAACGTCAAAAACGCAAGTGTGAGTTGGAACTAAGTCAGCAACATAGTGTTTCCTCCATATTTACAGATTTTTTAGCGCATTTGAAGTGCGCATTTAACACGTTCGCCTAAAGAATTTTTAGATGCAGTAGGAAGTTTATAGCAAAATAAAAAAATTCATTCATTCATTTTCAATGGTCCGCTTGTCCATTAAGTGGGTCGCGGGTTTTCATTTAAAAAAAAAAAATTTAAAAGAAAATGTGTTACCTACCTATAAAGGAATAAATGTGATTGATTACTGGCTGTAAAAATCAAAACAAATTATTTCTTATAAAATGATATGTAGGCACGTGTTTGAGAGCATGACTTTATCAAAAAATGTAATAGAATAATCAAAAAAAAACAACAACAAGTATAAATATCTTAGCGTAACACATATGTAATTATAATTTTGTATTTAATAAAAATGTATGACAAGTTAAAAGTTAAATTTAACGGAGCACCCTGTGCCATTTTCCGAAAAAATATTCCTCCTCTTTTCTCTCTCTCTCACTACCCACTTTATATATCCGTCTATTTCTCATGTCTGTGTGACACAGTAATACTTGCTGATAAGGAAATTGTCGAGAGTGTCCCTACTCATTATAATGGATATACTCTGGCTTGGATGCAGCCCTGGTAGTTTAAATATTCCACCTTCCGAAATTATGAGAGAATTTTACTTTCAAGTTTTAGAAATGGACAGTTCCTTGGTCACATTTTGATAAGATTAACTATGTGGCTTTAAACTAGCTTTAAATATGAACAAAGATCGGGCTCATGTTGTATTAGCACTCCCCTGCAACCCTATTAGAAACCGAAATACGTTTCAAAAATATTTGAGTGCAGCGACGGGAACCATAATGACGACAAAGAATTGAGGAAAGGATTTTTTTGCAACTTATAACCACACATGACCTACAAAATAAGTAGGTACGTAGAACCATTAAATAAAACCAATCTGCTTGCAGTGTCAGTTATTTATTTCAACAATAAAAAAAAAAAAATATTATTATGGACTTCCTAACTCTTTCTTTTCTTTCCGAATTTCCTCGGACCGCCGCTGCCGAACTTCTTTCCCTTTCCAGTGTAGTTTTTCGTATTTGATCTTCGATTCTCTTCCCATTTCATTTGCTTGTCGGACGACTTATCTTTATTGTACATAGCACTTGATGTTCCCTGGCCCTTGGTCTTGCCAGTTTCTTCAAGCAATTCAGCGAAGTCATCAGCCGCCGCAAACAGTTTGCTCATATCTAAAAGAGAATTTAGTTGATTCGGACTGCAGAGAGATGCTGCTTGAAAACTTACCACCACTGCTGTGCTTCAACGTTTTTGAGAAACTCTTTTCATTCATCTGCTGCTTAGCCTTCTTTGATTTGGGTGGTTTCAGTTCATCGTCGTCATCATCATCATCATCTCCGTCGGATTCAGGTTCGCTAACATCTTCATCGTCACTGCCGGCCTCGTCCAACGAGATAGAACCCTCATCATCGTCGTCACCGTCAATTGAACCATATTCATCGTCGGAATGGTCCGCCACAGGCATATCATCATCGTCTGCGTCATCATCACCCCAATCTGCATCGATGTCGTCCATATTCTCATCATCGTCCTCGTCCTCTCTGGCGACCTTCTTCTTTTTTTTCTTTTTGCCATCATCGTCTTTTAGCTCACCGCCGAGCTCTTTGAGGAAGTCCAACTCTTCATCTTCTTCGTCGTCGGCTGCTCCCTTTTTCTTGCCAAAGAATCCATCCAGATACTCCTCGAATTCATCATCGTCCACATCGCCAGCAGCTGTATCGTCTTCATCGTCATCGCCACCTTTCTTTGGGGGCACCGCGGTTTCGCGTTTCTTTTCCAAGTAGTTGAAGATAAACATCTCGTCCTCTGTGCAGGTGGCTTTCGTCAGACTTTTAACAGGTTTGCCACGCGTCCCATATGCTACGTACTGCTTGCTGTGAATCACTGGCATCTCAGCTTTGTCCGTCTCCAATTTCTTTGGATTTTTGAAGGCAAATCGTTCCAGGAAGTGGGGCAGACTAAAGTCGCGCAAGGGATCACCGTAGTAATCAATCTTTTTCTCTGAAAAATTGGAAAATATCTTAAGAACCGTCAGGAAAAGAGCTTCTTCTACTTACTGTGAAGGATATTCTCGGCAAACACTTGTACGGTGGGGTGATAGTGCTCCATGAGAATCAGCAATTCTGCTCGCAGAGCGTATTCAGCTCCGGCGAATGTAGGAACTCTGTGATAAGGGTCATAGTTGGTTGCAGAGATGTTTTTTATTTTCTTCGTTGCATCTGGATCGTCTTTCTTGATTTTGGCATGATGCCAAGATGAGCCTGGTAGTGGCTCCGTTTTCGAACCATTTTCATCAATCGCAACCTCTTTCGGTTCGTTGTTCTCCTCGTCAGACTGTACGTCTTCATACTTCTCCTCGCCGTCGCTGTCGAATTTGGCTAATTCTTCATCGTCCGGAACCACAGTTCTGGCAGTTTGTTCCTCTTCTGCTTGGCCACTTGTCAAGCCACTTCTGGTTCGCAGCAGTTTGTGAATAACGATCAGGCTACCAGCAGCCATGGCAGCTGGCATGTACAGTGACATCTGCAGAAGGCGCTTAATGAACGCCTGAGCACGACTCACATTCGAATCGATGTGTATCGCTCGATGGAGGATGTGGAGAAACTGTGCCGCCGTTTTATTGCCGATTGCAGTAACCTCGAGGTCCAACATCTTCTTATAGAGCGCATTATAGAATCGATCAGACTTCTCCGTCTTAATTGTGACCAGCTGGAGGAGCAGCGAGAGCGTTTGAATAGATATGCGAATGTCGGCCAGATGCACCAGACGATAGATAGTGTCCTGCATGTCTTTCGTCATTATCTCGGTGCTTCCAGGCGCTGGTTTTGCCTCCACAATCGCCTTTTGGAGGCATCTTAGTATCGCCTGCATTGTTCGGTTGTTAACAGCGCCCTTCTTGACCAGCACCTTAAAGAGCGCAAAGCAAATATTCACCAGCTTTGTGCAGACTTCAGGTCGACCACTAGGAGCGATCTGTGCCAGGAAACATAGGGAAAAGTGCTGTGCACGATCCGAGATGTTGTTACGGAAGAGCAGCTTTTCTGTCTCGGCGGTTATTACTCCGCACATGTTTGGATGCTTATACCCCACTTCGGAGAGATGATGCAAAGCCTTGGACGCCACTTTGGCAGAAGGATCTCCCAGTTTGTTGATCAACATTGTGAGAAGCATTTGTTCCTTCTCGGGCGCATAGGACAGGAGGCGAGCTGCTGCAATGATTGACGAGTTTTTGTTGTTCTCCTGTCCGGTCTGTAGACCTTGCTGAAGATTCTTTAGGAATTCTGAAAAGACATGGTTATGCTGAAACTGACTGTTTTGCGGCGGCCATTGACTTACCAAAGTAATGATCCTTTAATTCGTTCTCGTAGTACCAGTAAGCGAAGATTTTTCGCTGTTGGTCCTTGGTGATAGTCTCGTCTTTTTTCACAGCCTTCCAGTCAGCGGCACGCATTTGAATAGAGAGCAACTTCCTATGCGCAGGAAGGAGAACTTCCATTAAGAGGTCGGTGAGAATCGAAATGACTTCTGTACTTGACTTGTTTGACATCTTTGTGTAGCCAATGAGCGTCTCAAGGGATTGTAGATTACCCACCGGGTTGCTAGTGACCAGAAGTGCACCCGCATTGGCACGATCCTTTGCTGTGCCTTTGTGTAAAGCAGTCTGTAACCACCTCGAGTCCGATGGATTCTCTGAAAGTCAACTACATTAGTTTATTCATACCAAATTGGGCTAGCACACTTACTTTTTACAAATTGTGGCAATTCTGCTTCATACGAACTCTTGCAAATGTTGAACAGTTCCGTCTGTTCTTTTTCCTTCATATCAAGCACTTCATCTGTTGTTGGATACTGAGGATACTACAAGAACAATAGAAATAATGTTAAGGCTACCATTTAGATGGTGGGGTTATACAATTTACCACATAAAACCACTTCTTCTGGTCGTCGCCCTCTTCGGATTTCTTCTTCTTTTTGGATTTCTCTTCTTTTGCAAAGAAATCTTCTTCCTGGATTTCATTTTCAGTATCCGCGTTCTCCTCCTTGGGAATTGTTTTCTTTTTGTTTTTAGTTTTTGCTGTTTCTGTTACAATCTCACCGTCATCGTCGAAGGTTATTTTCTTCGGTTTAACCGTAAGATCAACGGCTGGTGGTGGCATTTTAATTTTTAATAAAATAAAGGCAGAAATAATAAAATATTTCAGAAAATGGGAAAAATGCCGAACGAAATTGCACGTGCGATTGAAATGTCACTTTTTTTGTGATGACATTTTCCTTGTAGGGGAAGTCAGAAAAGCCTCTCCGCGTTCAGGTGTATCATGAAGAGCGTGTTCGTTAATTGCAAACTCAATGGAATTTGCTCTTTTTAACTTGTTGGGGAAACAGGTCCGTAGACGTATTTTATTGAATATCTATTTCACCGAAGAAAAGTAGGTAAAGCAGAAATTTCAGCACACAACTATACTCTGTTTGACACTTTTGATAAAAATAAACTAATTTCTTGGAAAAAGTTTCAAACTTTTGGAAAATAAATTGAACATTGAAAGTGAAACAATAGGCCTATTGTGCCTACCATGGTACGGTCCTAGAGCCATTTTTTTTACTCCGCCGGAGACAGTCAGGAAGGCAAGTATCTTCTCGGACATTCCAAGGACATACTTTGTGAAGACAGGTTTTGTCGATCTCTAGACATAGTCTGCATGTGGGGTCCGAAGAGACTCCAATTCGGTGAAGATGTTTTTTCATAAGGCCATGCGACCAGTAATTAAACCTGTTAGGATTCTTGATATTTTTTCCTATGTTGGTGAGGAAATAGGATTTCCTGAGGGAAAATGTTGGGAAGAATTGTTTGGTGCAGTTCTGCCCAGGTGTTTTAAGACAGACTTCATTAGATTCGGTTAGTGCTAAGTTCTTGATGTGCTTCCTGAAGCATTTCTTACTGACGCCGCAAAACGGTTCAGGTCCAACAAGTGGCATTGTCGCGTCTACTCTGGCTAGTGTTTCATTTCCATCAAAGCCACTGTGGGCTGGAATCCAGTGTAGTATTACTGACTAGGTTTTTCTTTGCAAGTTCGTAGTTCGCCATGTACGTTCCCAGGGCCAACTTCGATTTTATGACAAATCCAAAGTTTTAAGAGCAGCAAGCTGCTCCAGACTAGGTCAAGTCGCGATGGAATAGGTTTGTATTTTTCCCAGTCTTCCCTTGGAGGGAAGATAAATAATAAATAAATATGTAATCAGGTGGAGCAACAGGGGGGTAGACACCCTAGGCCTAGCTTCTCACAACCATTCGATTGTGTGAGTTTCTATTTTTGGAACAAATGGATGGGACCTACAATTTTATGCCGAGAACGAACGGCTGAATTGAGAAGCTTTTTCAGGACAAACATATACTCTCGGATGTTTGACAGACGTTAGCGAGAGGTGGCGCAGTAGAAAAAACCTTAAGATGTAATTTGTGTTTTTCCGGGTGTTGTCGCAAGGACACTAGCAAAAAAAATGTAATTTAAATGAATTCACAAATTCAAATTCTCTAACTGCCGAGGGCCTAGCACAATCGAGCAAAAGCCGACGGAAAAACTTCGAGTGAAAAATAAAACAACAACAAATTGGTTTAGTTATGCTGGGAGTTTTATTTGTCCGCTTTGGCTTTACAACTGGGAATGATTTTGAATTTTTTGTACTTCCGTACGTAAACTTGGTTCCAGCTGTCCTTGATAATTTCCTGGTCGTTGACTTGGGGTTGCGGATCTGCTCGACGGTTATCCGTTTTGACAAATTGTCCACAAACTATTTCCACCGCTAAGCTGCTCCTGCCTCCGCGCATCATATTGTCTAATCGCCAGCTGATCAGCGAGTTTAGCCGTCACCAACACATGTAGCCATATCTTGCTGGCCCGAGTTGCTCAGTGGGTGGAGCCAATTAATGTAAACAATGCATTTTTTGTGCATGCAGTTTGCTGTGATACCTCCTAACAACACCCACTGTTTGGGTTTCGCTTCCGCATGGGCTTGCTACTGCTATTCTGAGCGCCCAAATTTGACTTTGTGAAATTACTCGCTCGATTTATTCGCGGTTTAGCTGTTGCATCGAAACGAGTATTTGCCGACGGCAAATCAGCTAATCATCTATGTGCAAGGATGGATGCATGGTGCGAATTGTGCGTATTTCAGCTATCGGGTTTGTTGCGTTGCAACATCCTGCCGGGCCACAGGAAGAGACCTTGCTCATCATCTGCATTTCCTTCCGATTGTTGAAAGATGTAGGTATGTTGCGTGATGATCTTCGATGGCGATATGCTTCTTGTGCAAGTGCAGGTTGGTACATGTAAATATAAAAGGTAGGTGTGGTGAATGGTGTGTGGCAATATTTTGGTTTATAAGAATGGATTTGTTTAGTTAAATAAATTCATTTATTTGTTAATTTAGGTATGTAGTATTAATAATTGATTGTGTTATAAATTCATTAAGATATTTTGTTTATTCAGATTGATATTATGTAGGTAATGTTATTTGTGTGTGTGTGTGTGTGTGCGAGTTTGGATTTGTAGGTACTATGTGGTCATTGGCAGAAGGCAAATTTTCACTATGGGGCGCTTCAATGTAGTCGTTGCCGTCTTGATTGTTACGACACGGATCTTGCCATCGGCTCCAGGATGTGTTGCCTCGATTTTACCAAGTCGCCAAAGCGTAGGAGGTGTTTGTTCGTCCGGTAGGATCACAAGGTCGCCTGCTTTAATTTGATTTTGTGACGTTAGCCATTTTGTGCGCTGTTGAAGCCGCACAAGATATTCGGACTTCCATTTTCTCCAAAAGTCTTGTTGGATTTTTTGTAGCAGCTGCCATCTGTCCAAACGATTCTCCTTAATGTGTGACAAGTCCTTCTCTGGTGTGGTGTTTAGCGACATGCCAATTAGGAAGTGTCCAGGCGTTAAAATCGACAAGTCTTCGGGGTCTTCAGTCATCGGGCAGAGCGGTCGCGAATTCAAACATGCTTCCACTTGAGCTAGTACCGTCGCATACTCCTCGAACGTTAATGTGTAGTGGCCGATAACGCGTTTTAGGTGGTGCTTCATGGACTTTACTCCCGCTTCCCATAGTCCACCAAAGTGTGGAGCAGCTGGGGGATTAAAGTGCCATGTAGTCCCATTCGATTGCAGTTGTACGGCGATGTCCTCAGTCCATTGTTTCGACAGCGTTGCTCTTTCCGTATCCAATATTGTAGCAGCTCCTTGGAAGTTGGTTCCGCAGTCACTGTATATGTTTGCGCAAATCCCTCTTCGAGCTGTAAAGCGCTTAAAAGCGGCAAGGAATGCTGCTGAACTGTAATCGCTTACTAGTTCGAGGTGCACTGCCTTTGTGCAAAAACAAACAAAGATAGCAATATATGCCTTTGAAACCTTGCTACAGCGACCCTTCCATGCCTTTAATTGTACAGGCCCGGCATAGTCCACGCCGGTTGTATGAAACGCGCGAGCTTGCGTAATTCTTGGCGCCGGTAAATTGCCCATCATTTGTTGCATATGTGGAGCTTTGTGTCTGAAACAGCGAAGACACTTATGAATGCATTTTTTCACATTGGATTTAAGCTTGATGATCCAATACTCCAATCTGAGCGTTGCCATCATAAGTTGTTGTCCTCCGTGAAGCGATCTCATGTGAACATCATGCACTATAAGTGTTGTTAATACATTTTGAGCCGGCAGTATTATGGGATGACGCTGTGCGTAGGGTAAATTGGCATTTTCTAAGCGGCCACCCACTCGCAATATCCCGTTTCCATCGATGATGGGCGAAAGTCTTGCCAATTTGCTGCCCTTTTGTACCGTCTCATTCCTGGAAATGTGGGTAATCTCTTCGGCGAAAAATTCATGTTGTGCGATTGCTATCAACCGCATTCTTGCTAAAGCGATTTCTTCGACTGACAGCGATTCAGACCGATGTGCGGATTTCTTGCGTGTGTTGTTGATGAATCGAAGCAAATACGCTGTAATTCGTACTAATCGTTGTAGTGAAGAAAATCGTGACAAAAGTGCATTGGTCTCGAAAGAGTTAGTGTGGATGCAGAGCTGAAAAATATTAGTTATGGGGTACCCAGATGCAATAAACTCATTTCGGACCTTCGAAACCTCCGACGGTTTCGTTTCCAAGTCTGTGTTGGATATTTCCCATGCTGGATGAGATTGTTCCTCAAACGTTTGCAAAAACTCCGGGCCATACCACCACTGAAGAGCTTTGACTAGCTCCTTTGGTGGGAGTCCCCTCGACGCGATGTCCGCTGGATTATCCTTGGAAGGAACGTAGTTCCAGTATTTGGGGTCGATCAGCTCCTGAATTTCGGCTACTCGATTGGCGACGAATGTTGTTCGGATGTATGGCGCTGTTTTGATCCAAGCAAGATTAATTTGCGAATCAGACCATGCATATATTCGTGCCCTTTGAAGTTCCATAGTCTCTATGGTGTGTACCAATAAGTGTGCTAGCAACACCGCTCCGCACAGTTCTAACCGTGCCAGTGATTGGGTTTTAAGAGGTGCAACCCTTGTCTTTGACAGCAGCAAATTAGTGTGTACTGTTCCTCTGTTTATCACTCGAATGTACACGGCTGCAGCATAGGCCTTTTCGGACGCATCGCAAAACCCGTGGATTTCAATTTGAGATTCGTTGGTGAAACGTATCCAGCGTGGTATTTCGATATCCCTAAGTTCGTTTAGTTCCGTCTTCAAGTTATGCCATACGGTGACGATTGAGGGTGAAAGATCACTATCCCACATTTGATGCTGCTTCCAAATCTCTTGCATCAGTATTTTGCCGAGGATGACGCAAGGAGCTATCCATCCCATCGGGTCGTAAAACCGAGCGATGTCTGAAAGAATTGTTCTCTTTGTGGTTCGTTTTTGTTCTGGAAGAGTTAGCTTAAAGGAAAAGGTGTCCCGTCCTGGATGCCACTGAATCCCTAACGTTTTGATTGCCGTACATTCGTCGAATGACAACGGTATCTGCACCTCTCTGTCCTCTTCGGCAACTGCTTCTAACAGCTTCTCGCTATTACTAGCCCATTTCCTCAAAGGAAAGCCTCCACGGCTCAGCATGGTGATGAGCTGACGTTGCATTTCTAGGGCCTCATCTATTGTGTCTGCCCCGTGAATAACGTCGTCAACGTAGAAATTCGTCCTGGCGATTTTCTCTGCTAGCGGATAGTCATCTCGTTCATCTGCAGATAGTTGCTGTAAGGTGCGAACCGCTAAATACGGTGCCGCAGCAGTGCCAAAAGTGACGGTGTTTAGCCGATATGCTTTGATAGCTTCATCCTCCTGGTCTCTCCACAAGATAAGCTGATACATTGAGTCCTTTGGATCTACCCAAATCTGCCTATACATTTTGTTAATGTCAGCTACAAATGCGACCCTGTGCTTTCTAAATCGAGTGACATGATCGAATATGTCGTCCTGCAATCTTGGACCAACGAGTAGATGGTCGTTGAGTGACGTACCATCCGAAGTTTTGCAGGATGCATCGAATACAATTCGCAGTTTCGTGGTGGAACTAGATTCTTTAACCACTGCGTGATGGGGAACGAAATAGTGCGCTTCTAGCAATGGTTGTTCTACTTCGGACATATGGCCCAACTCCTGGTATTCTTCCAACACCTTTTTGTATTCCTGATGGAACATCTTGTTGGAATGGAATTTTTTCTCCAGTTGAAGAAATCTTATTCTTGCTGAATTGTACGACAGTCCCAAAGCTGGCCGTACTCCGTCCTTGAATGGAAGTTGAACCACATACTTGCCGTCTGCTTGACGTTGATGAGTTCGACAAAAGTACCTTTCGCATCGTTCATCCTCAGGCGAAAGCATTTTTTTTCTTCCAACTTCCTCAAGCTCCCAAAATTTTATCAGAATTTTATCGATGTCTTGACTTTCCGTGGTCAGGTGAAGAGACGTAATCGATTGGTTGCTCTGAGAAGCACAGCCAGAAAGTACCCATCCCAGTTCTGTTCTTTGGGCCATTGGGGTACCTGGTGCTCCTTTGACAATGCCATCTAGGAGAATTGATGGGTAGATATCGCTTCCCAGAATGACGTCTATTTTGCCTGGCTTATTGAACGTTGGGTCAGCGAGTTCAAGTGTTTGGATATGGCTCCAGTTACCACAGGGAACACTATGCGTTGGAAGTGTTGCAGTTAGTTTTGTTAACACCAACGCAGTGAGCTGCAGTCTAAAACTCTCGTTGACATTAGAGAATATTGTTAGAGAAACCTTGTTTTTGGATAGGCCTGTGTTAGTTCCTCCAACTCCTAAGATGTTGGTAAAGCTTCTTTCTCTTTTGAGATTCAAGGCTTGTGCAGCAGATTCAGAAATGAATGAAGCCTCCGATCCAGGATCCAGCAGTGCTCTCAACATTATTGGTTGGCCATCGGTTGGAAAAACCTTAATAAGCGCAGTAGCCAGAAGAACAGTTTGGAACTTACTGTTTTCGGCTATATAAGTGTTGTGAACTGAAGCGGATGCGGCGGAGGAAGTTGGTTCCTCGGGTGGAGTGACCAAAGCGGTTGGTTGAGCGGGGGGCTCATTGACATGCATTGCGTTAGCTGGCTCTGTTACATGCAGTAACGAATGATGTTTTTGTTTGCATTGCGAACATGTGAAAATGCTTGTGCAGTTTTGCGTGTTGTGTGAACTTGATAAGCAGTTGCAACACAGCTTATTTCTCCTGACAATGTCCTGTTTCTTCTTTGCATTTAATGCTTTGAATTTGAAGCAGTTTCTTATTGAATGGGTACCCTGACACATTGCACATTTCGAAACTGTTGCATTATAGGAACGCACATTGGTAGAAGTTGGTTTTTTGCCCTTTGATTGAGCAAATTGTGATGCTGTTTGACCAATAACTTCTAAAGTTCTTGACCTAGTCAGTAAAAACTCCTCTAGTAAGGAATATGCTGGATAGTCAACATACGAGGAAATGTGAGATTCCCAAAGAGCAAGAGTGGTGAGCGGCAGTTTCTGAACGGTTTGAAATATGAGGACGTCTTCCCAAGAATCGACCGGGACCCCAAGGTTTTCAAGTGACTGTTTAGCCTCGTTCGTGGTATCTAACAACTGTTTGATGTCATCGGCTGACTCCTGAGCAAGCTTTGGTTGATTGAATAGTAATCGGAATTGATTGTCCTTTAACAACCTTAAATTTTGGTATCGTTTGACCAATGTTGCCCACGCAGACTCAAAGCAACCGTCAGTGATTGCAGTATTTCGCAGAAGTCGTTCAGCTTCGCCGCTTAAATTCGCCTTTAAATAATGAAGTTTCTGAACATCGGATATAGAGGCATTTTTGTAGACTAAACTTTCGAATAAGCTTTTAAATTCCGGCCACATTTGAAATGAACCAGAAAATGTAGGGATTTTAATCGGGGGGAGCTTCAATTCAACAGACAAGGCCTTTGACCCTGATGCCATTGAATTATTCAGCGATCCTTGAATCTGGGTTTGGTTGTCTGTGGTATGGAGATGCGTTTTTAATTCGGAAGAATATTTGTAGTAAAGTTCCTTTAGTTTATGGAACGTTAATGCTTCCATGTACGCAACCTTTGCATCCTCAGTCGGAGCTGCAACAATTTTCTGGTGCAGTCCTCTAGCTTCCGCATATGATTGCTCCAAATTTTGTAACCGCGCCTCATTCATATGAATAGATTTGGTTGATTTTTCGAGACCTACATACGCCCTATAATCAGCGTTTAACTCTAGCGATATGGTTTCAACCGAGTCTATCAAATTTGAAAGTTTACCCTTACTCATACTGCAAGATTATTTATTTAAATTGAAGGATCGCAGACCACACAACACACGATGTCGTTAGGATCAATAAATTAATTTGAATAAAGGTTAGAAAAAATGCCACACACCTGTTAATTAGCGTTGCTCCCTCGTCGCACCAGTTTTATTAAGCACAGGATAGCACAACACAGCAACAGCAACAGCACCAACTCTAGCTCCAGCTCCAGCAAATCCTCGAACAAATGAAAAGGCGGCGATGAACACGAACAATTTACTTCCGGATGGAATTTACCACGCACTGAATTTACGATTAAATCACGCACTCTGTCTTTTTTGTAAGTGTTTATTTAATGACTTTTGCACAAATGTGTAGATCCTTAAATCCTTAAGATCCGGCTCGAAGGACCATATGTTGTCGCAAGGACACTAGCAAAAAAAATGTAATTTAAATGAATTCACAAATTCAAATTCTCTAACTGCCGAGGGCCTAGCACAATCGAGCAAAAGCCGACGGAAAAACTTCGAGTGAAAAATAAAACAACAACAAATTGGTTTAGTTATGCTGGGAGTTTTATTTGTCCGCTTTGGCTTTACAACTGGGAATGATTTTGAATTTTTTGTACTTCCGTACGTAAACTTGGTTCCAGCTGTCCTTGATAATTTCCTGGTCGTTGACTTGGGGTTGCGGATCTGCTCGACGGTTATCCGTTTTGACAAATTGTCCACAAACTATTTCCACCGCTAAGCTGCTCCTGCCTCCGCGCATCATATTGTCTAATCGCCAGCTGATCAGCGAGTTTAGCCGTCACCAACACATGTAGCCATATCTTGCTGGCCCGAGTTGCTCAGTGGGTGGAGCCAATTAATGTAAACAATGCATTTTTTGTGCATGCAGTTTGCTGTGATACCTCCTAACAACACCCACTGTTTGGGTTTCGCTTCCGCATGGGCTTGCTACTGCTATTCTGAGCGCCCAAATTTGACTTTGTGAAATTACTCGCTCGATTTATTCGCGGTTTAGCTGTTGCATCGAAACGAGTATTTGCCGACGGCAAATCAGCTAATCATCTATGTGCAAGGATGGATGCATGGTGCGAATTGTGCGTATTTCAGCTATCGGGTTTGTTGCGTTGCAACACCGGGGATCACTCGCACAGTAGACCAGCACACTAACCACTGCGCTACTGCGCATAATACGCGATGATAATAGAGAAGTTTTTATGGAAGCCATATTTCGGTAGCATGTCATCTAAAAACTTGCTGAATGCTCATTTAGACTCCATAACGTCGATTAGGGACAGGTGACCTCCATGGTAGGAATAGGGGTCGATGTTTTTCGAGAATAGACGATGAGTACCTAGTTAGTCTTGCTTCTATTTGAATATGTACCTGAATAGGTAATAGGCCTAAGATGACATTCAGTGCAGTGGTCGGAGTGGAACGTAGACAGCCCGTCATGTAGTTTCCGGCTATACGTTGGACCCGCTCTAGCTTTTTGACTGAAGTGACTTCGTCAGTCTTAGTCCACCAGACCACGGCCGCGTAGGTAATCGCTGGTCTAACCACAACCAAATACAGCCAATATACCGGGGGTTTAAACCCCAATTGTTACTGCAGACTCGACGGCAGGAATCTCGTGGCTCTGTTTATGATGCGTTCTATTTCTGGGTTCCATGATAGTTTGCTGTCAAGCATGATTTCCAGCTACTTGGCTTCCCGTGAAAATTCAATAGTTTCGCCATACATAGTGGGGCGAGTTAGAAGATATATTTTCCTTTGTTTGGTAAAAGGGACGATTGTTGTCTTTTTGTGGATTTACAGAAAGTCCTTCTTTGTGACACCATCTTTGTCATTGGAGACAGATTCATGTTGTTGAGAGCCCTGTTGGTGGAGCCCCTGTGTTATGGTTATGGTCCACAATTGCCATTTCCTCAATCATGAAATAGTCAGGAACTGCCGCACAGTGCTCAAGTTCAAGGCAATAATGCAGTCTGAACCAAGTGAGACTGTTGGGTTACGGTTACATTTTTGGTCATATTTCGATTGCAGAAGATCTAAGGAAATTATTTTGCAAGGCTGTATGGGAGACTGGTCAGAATTGCAGATTTTGCAATGACCAGTAAACATAGAAAAATATAGCACACATACCTACCTAACATACGGAGGTAGATACTTCTTCTATTATTAAGGTGCAATTAATGCCCAAAACACACGTGCAGAATTCACTGTGCAGCAAAATTAGAATGAACATGATTGTTCTTATGTGGTGATACAAACGTAAATTCAGCACCCACTGCAGCACTGCAACATGTCCCTATTTCTAAATCCATTGCATAGCATAGCAACGCAGTGAATTAAATTAAATAGACTTGGCAGCATCGAATTTTTAAATCCAGCTACTGATGCATACGAGGAAAAGAGAGACGGGAATTATTTGTCGTCTGTGTTGCACTCTCGTATTTTTCCCCGCATTGAAAGCAAAGCAACCGATGCAAATTGAATTCTGCACATCTGTTTCATCTGCAGTAGGTACTGCTTGCAGTGAAGCGTTCAGAATGTCTGCACATGTGTTTTGGGCATAAGGAGACGTTTCTGGCGGATTCGACTATAGCAGTAGAAAGTTAAAGGAAATCGAAAGGGGTGGTTTTTAGACTTTCAGATTGTTGGTTTTTTAGACCTATTTCAAGACCCCAAACGTCACTCACTTTTGACGCTCACTTTATTTACGTTTACAGTAGTGATGTTTATGATGAAGGAGTGTGATCTACTGTATAGAGAAGAATGGAAATGCTTCAATTATCATTAGTCCACTGAAAATATGAAATCTAGGTAAAGTAGGGAGAGATTTTTAGGAGTTCTTCATCCGCTTTTGACAACGTCCATATGATTCTGCGCCATAAAGCAGGACTGGGATGATGAGGGTCTTATATAGAGTATCACCAGGTGGGCTCTACAAAGTTTGGTTGCAGATATTCCACAAGATGCACTAATAAAACGACAACTAGATATGATTGCAGTAAGTGCCGATATCTTATTGACAAGTCGAAGCGAGATTCCAAGAAAGCAGGATCAACTCTCGAAGCTATTAAAGATAGCCCATCTTACTTCATGTGGATGGAAAGTGAAGATTTGAAATGGGAGAAAGTTGAACATGTGGAGCAGTGTGTTCTTCAAGAGTATGGGGAGGCTCTTTGTCTTACAGCAAAAAATAATGCAGTTGCCAACGAGCAGTCATTTTTTTGTTAGCCCATGAGAAATCTGCGCTCGTGGTAATGGTTGTCTAAGCGGCCATCAGTATAGTCTGACATCAGAATAGTCCATATGAACATTTTTCATATGCGAATCTGCTACCTAAAAGTGTACATTCGCATACATGCGAGTCTCTGCAAATATATAGGAATTTCGCATACATTTTATTTTCAAAAGTTTCGTTGCGAGTTTCCGAAATAGTGTGTAGATTCGCATAGTTTCTCATGCGAGTTTACGTTCCAAAAGCATACAATTTGTGTATTGGTTTGTTTTACGCAACATTAATGTGCCCTCAATTAAGGAATGAGATCAACCTTTGAAGTGCGAGATTTCCGACCGTCCAAAAGCATACATTCGCATGCATGCGAATTTCTCCTTTATAGCTAGACATTCGCATGCATGCATGCATGCGAATGTCCGGTACATCGTATAAATACCTTTTTAGGGTTCGAATGTAAGGGGTCTGTACTCACAATTTCCGGATATTCAAACGTTTTCACTGGAGGTATAGGTATATTCATCTTAAATAAAAATGCGATCCATTTGTATAGTTCAAAAAACGTTATTAATTATTTTTATTTTAGTTTAACATAAATGTTTTATTTTTTATTCCTTTTGTTTTTACTAAATACTGGAAAATGTCCACATATATTAATTTGAACATCGATTGGGATTTCATTTAATTTTGCTCATAATAAGTTTTTTTTTTCAATTTCGTATTTGCTCACTGAATGATTTTTAAATATTACTGTAAATAATATGTATGTTCGGTATCGGTAGTACGTAATAGTAGAATAAGTTACTTTTTATTAAATTATGTACTAAATCAATAATAGCACTACTATAGTTTGATTTTGTTTGTTTAATTGTATTTATTTCGTATGTTCTTATCCATTTCTATTGAATTTAAGTTATGTGGTATTAGTTTTTGATTATGGCAAGATGTAAATAAAAAAAAACCAGAACTATTACACACTATTTTCAAACATTGAGCGGAACAAATTCTGTTGTAAACATTTCTTTTAATCATAAATAAAAAAAAAACAATTAACATAGAGTAGAACTTAGTATGTAGTTTTTCTTTATATACAAAATAATAATAACGACACTTATATGCTAGGTATCTATTGTTTTGGTTTTTACAATTACAATTTAAAATTTTATATTTATCATCTAGTACAATTTTTGTTTGTTTTGTATATAGTAATTGTAATTTAGAATATTTTCTTTTTGTTTTGATGAAAGTTTTTCTGTTGATCTTTGTTTTAGATTACGAAAAATTATTAGATCGTTTCTTTAATGTCAAATGTATTATATAACATCACTTAGGTAGTAATATTTTGTATTCGGTTGATCAAGATTAAATTCTAAAATTAAGCGTAATTAATGAATTGTTTGTTTTGTTTTTTTATATACCTATATAATTTATAATTTTTGGTAGTTAGTGTAAGTTCTCTTAATTTCGTTCAAGAAATCATTTTTAATTTTTTTTTTTAGATTTAATTTTTGTGAGAAAATTTTGATATTTCAGTTTTTGATTCTATTTTCTATGAAACAATATATATTATATAATATGTAATTTTTGTTATATTATTAAGGTGGCAGAATATTATATTTTGATATATTTTTTTTATTAAAAAGGTCTCATTTGCTGTCAGCAATTGTGCATTTCTTGAAAATATTACTAAATTCAAATGGGAGATAATCAAACACATACGATTGTATTGAAATGGCAGCTTTAGGAGGCAGTAGTAATCGTCTTAAGGATAATCACTGGAACTATTATATGAATGAATTTCGTGAATATAGCTATTTGGCCTATGTTTAGAAAGCTTGAGAAACTTTTATTTATCTGTTTTGTGGTAACAAGTTCTGTATTAGAATAGAGTCCGCAGTGCTATCGAACTTAAATACACCCAAAACCAATTCATCTCTGTCGCGTTTGCGCAAGCTAAAAAACTTTTAATTTTTGACGTCTGTCGTGTATGACAAAATGTGGTTTTGTGTGTTACCTATATATTTTATTTTTACATTAACATGAAAGTTTTCTGCCGAAAGGAAGATAAAAATTGATCTAGAATAAACAAACACAAAGAACTTATCTTTCAAATGAAAAACGGCATATCTAAGTAATACATTTTGGATAAGCGGTACACAATTTGCGCTTAATGCCCAAAATACATGTGCAAAATGTCTGGACTTAGTGACGCACGCAGTACAGCAAGCACGACACACGAACAAAATTTTATTATTATTATTATAATTTATTAACAAGTAATGAATTACTACATTAATATCGAAACATATAGCACTAGCTGTCAGGGCTTACGGCTAACAAAATTTTAATTTGACGTAATTGCAGTGAGTTCTGTCATACAATACCCAAACGTCATGCTTTAATTTTTCCTCCATTTCGTCAGTCAGCCGGTGTTATTTTTAAGCAAAACATTTAAAAATAAACGTCAAAACACAATGATGCCAAATACGGTAAACTTTAGTTTTTTGTGTTGTGGAGGCATTGTATTTTGTAGTGGATTTAGAAATAGAGATAACTTAAAGTACGTACCTACTGCGACGCATGCTGAATTTACATGTGTATTCTCTCCCATTTAAACATGTGTGTTATTCACTGCTTAGAAAATTCTGCACATGTATTTTGGGCATAAGGCTGATCGAACTTCAATAAATTTTTTTGATTTGTCAAAATGTTCCTATATGCCGCACAATTATTAAACGAGCCAAACAAATCAAGAGTTCAGTTAGTGTATTCCGAGAAGTATGTTTTTGGTAACATTTCTAAACAAAAAATTAGACAACCTCAGAGGAGAGAAACTTCATATTCTGTGTTAACCTTAGCTCGAAACGGGAAGGTATGGTTAATAGACTGAATTATGCTACTCGCTTTAATATTAAACGAGGTTTAAAGCAATTCTCCAGTATTCTAAATTAACCGGTCTTCCGAACGAGCTTTTAACGCATTGACCGCTGGGTGGATGCCAAAACTTCTCGCTAAATCTCTAGTGCCAGGGTTTTTCTAAGTTTCATATAGATATTGAACAAAATATGTTTACCTTTAAGCTAAGTACGCAGCTCGAGCGTAACTAAATTTATCTGCTCTCCAATTTTGTTCTCCAAACATAAGCTAAATCCCTAGCTAAATTTTGACATAGAGTGCGTTGTGGATATAAGTGTCACAAAAAAAAAAAACAACTGTTTGTTGAATAACATCCTTCAAAAATGCATTGACGCGAAAAAGTGTTATATTTTCCTCATCGAGGTAGATATTCATTGAAAAACTAATCCTTTACTTTTCCCCAACACAAAAAGACAACAGAAAAAAAACCAACAGATCTGTTAAAATTTAGCTTGAGAAAATCTGCCGAACCAATAGGGGGCGCTAACATTTTGACAGTGATATATGAAGTACAGTCTGAAATAAATACATAATTAATTTTTTAGCTGAAGCAGCGTGCCGCTCGGATAAATGGATGCGCTTAGATTTAGCCCAGCTAAGTTTTGGAGAGTATTTCGTATAGGAGCTAAAATTTAGCTCGTGCAGCGTACTAAGCTTTATTTCGAATTGCAATGATGGGTCGTTTGTTTTCAATTTAGGGGGTTAATCTGAGCTAGATTGTAAAAATGTCAATATAAGAAATTGTACTAGACCTTGATTACAAATGATTACATCTAAATTGTTTAAATAATGATTTGACTTTCGCTACTTGTTACTAAGCTGTAAATGAAAGCAGCAATTTTCTATCTAGTGGATTGCACAGGTTTTACGTCGTGTCGGCAGCAAATGTTAGGGGTTAGGGGGAAGCGTGATCCTTTGTTTCCAACATAGCCATAGGGCTGTAACTTAAGTATGTAGCACCTGACAAATTAAGCCAAATAGTAACAAACAATAATGTAGGTATGACTTTACCGTCTAGCAATGGACAATTACCGACTGCCGGAGCACCAAATTTAACCTTAACTCTATATTTCTCGTACTAAACCACGCCTGCCACGTACCGACTTGTGGTCCTTCCTTTTTACGATTATACACAATAATAGAACAGAAAATCTAAGCAACATTTACTCGTTGCGCTTAGTTAACATTAAACATACATTTCTAAGAAAAAACATATTCTACTTGCGCACATTCTATAAAGGATACAAATACAAAATATTATCATCTCACCAGGAGCGTATGGGTCTGGTCCGCAGAACCTACTCTCTCTCTCTCTATCTCCCTCGTCCTCTTATAGCGCGTAGCTTTTTGGCCACTGCATCCTTCAGTGAGGCCGCCATCATCTTACGGCGGCACCCAAACAAAATTATGTCAGCTGTAGCTTTCGACAGTTGCATAGCCACTTGATGATCCTGGCATTGCGTTCGACAATAGATGGCGGTTCAGTCGGTCGATATGGCTGAGTTGTTTGTGGTTGCGTCTCAGTACTGTCGGGCAAGCGTGTTGAGTCCACTGTGCTTACGTCTGAAAAGAAGACCGTACCCGATTCATCTGAGTCGTTGTCAGCACTGAACCTTCTACTTGGCGGACTGTAGATCTCTTCGAATTTTTCATCGTTGAGGCCTAGCCGATCGAAGAACTTCTCTAGCTGTGACATGCTTTCTGCTCGGCGGATTTTCTCCATGCCGTTGGAGTTCTTTCCACCGCCCATTGGCTGCTCGGTCATGGGTGATCCTCGATTGTAGTAGCGGTCACTGATGTCACTCTTGGAGCGAAGGATTGGTTTCCGTTCTTCGTCTGACTCTCGCTCTGGTTCACCATAGCCGGCTGTAGCGCAACCGCCACTGCTACCGCCACTCCGCTGTGAAGTGCGATCATTCGAGGTGGAATACCGGTTGCGGTGCTTGAAACGAAGACACTTCTGTCGCTTGAAGGTGGTCGGTGGAGGGCTCACCTCGGGCTCCTTTTTGCACTCATCCGGCGGAGTGCGAGCCGTCGGACTGTGAGTCTGTTTATAAGCAGGATGTGGTAAGTGGTGGGGTTGCGGCGGCGGATATATCTTCCGTTGCGACGTATACCTAGAGTCTTCGTAGTAACGGGTAATAGGTCGAGCCTGGTCGGGTGTGTAGTCATCTTGGAATGCCTCTGGCACCTCGGGTGTGGTGAAATTCAACAAGCACTCGGAGTCCTTTTGATATTTGAGCCGACACTCGGGACAGTCCGTGTATCTGGACGAACCCATGCCGTAGGTGTAGTACGAATTGCCGCTATGTTGTGTGGACGAGCCACTATCTCTCCGATAGTCCGTCGGTGGTCCCACACAAGGCGCCATTTTGCTTGGTTCTCGTTCACCGCGCTGCTTGCAGCAGGGTTCGCTTCGGTGTGTATAGTGTCCGGACGAGCCTCCAGAGTCGCGATTGAGGGAGCTTCCTCCGGATTTATTCGAACGATTCCCACGGCTGCAGCAGCTCAGCACCTCACTGTGCGGTGAGTGCCGGCTTATTTGAGAGTGGAGGTCGGGCAGGGATTTGTGGCTATTTATATTGTACGATGGCGACGAATAATCATGTTCGTCCGATGTCGTGTCGTGTGAATGTGAGTAGGATCTTTGGTAGTTGCATCTGCAAAAAGAAATCTGTTAAAGCAGGAGGCATAGAAGAAGGTTTGTCTACTCACCTTGAGTTTTGCTCCTTGTCGGGTGAGCTCTCAACCGCTGCATACTCAGCAGGAGGGCTGATGGCCCGGTAGTCTTCCGTTAGAACAAGAGGCTCGGCACCGTAGGTGTAGATATCGTCATCTGAAGCAGGATGTGGTGGTAGAGATTGTGGCGACAGAAATGCACTGGGAAACATCACTGACAGATCACTCTGTCCATTCGACGCGTGCACCGAAAGCTATAAGACCAAAAACACGACATAGGATACAAAAAAGCAAATTAAATTCCCACTTACCTCCTGGTTGTACTTAGCGCTCTGGAATTTGCTGAACGTATCATACTTCTGCGGATCGCTGCTCTTATACCGCTCTGGCATAGGTATCGGTCCCTCTTTCGAATCAGCATTCAGCAGCTTCCTCAACTTGGTCTGAAGCAAATCCGAACTGGATGACGCACTACGTCGATTCGCCGGCCGATGATGAGGTGGATGCTGTTGATGCGACTGTTGCAATGTGTCCTGTCGCTGTTGCGAATGATGATGATGATGGATTCCTCCGCTGGAGTGTGTCCGCGAAGGTGACATTATGCAACCAGGGGTGCCGATATTCGATATTCGATCACCAACTCCACCCACAATAGCCACGGGAACATTGCCACTAGCACCAACGCCACCCACATTTACTCCTCCTCCTCCAGCGCCACCGGGCGATGCGGCCACACCTCGAAAATTCAATTGCTGATGTCGGTCCAGGACCGTTTCGGATTTCACATAGAATGGCTTGCTTTCGGCCAGCATCTCCACGGCTGACTTCCGCTTGTGATGACGACCCACCGTGTACATGACGGATGTGTGTTGATAGTGATGATGAGTGGTCTGCTGCGACGAACCCAACGGCGATCCACCACCATAATGTGGTTGAGGCAATGGAGTCGTATGGGCCACCCCTCCGTATGATGCCGGGGGCAGAATGATAGGACTATTGCCCGCCTGATGGTGGTGCACATAGGCAGAGGGTGAAGTTATGTTTGCCGGCCCACTATAGTGATGGGTGGTTGTGGAGGAATGATGATGGTGAGTACTTGTCATTCGGCCATGATGACGCGGACTCCCGCCGTACACAATCGCCGCCATAATTGATTTTTCACTGGCACTGAGAAGGGGGTGATGTTTTTATTTGATTTTCGTCTCGTCCTAGTCCACGGCTCTTTTAAATGCGACTTTTGAAGTCGACAATGGGTTCGCTGCTGATGCTGCAGTGTCTGAAACGAAAGAGAAACCCGAGAGATGAGCACACAAACGAATTTTAATTAGAGCTGTGGAGTGTACGTGGTTCGGCTTCGGTGTTTAAATATTCAAAATAAATGAAGTCGAAGAGGATACAAATGAGGAGTTTCCACGGAAATATGAAATGAAAAGGGTTGTTGCTGCCACCAGCGTATAAGGATGAAAACTAATTTGGGGTGGAGTAGGTTTTTCGTTCAAGTTCAATGACATCTTAAAGGTGAGAGAATTGATAGAACCTACACATTTATCGTTCAATTGCGAATACGTAATATTTTACTATAGCCACCTACAGACCCACTTTTTCCAAAGGCGTCACTTCCCTATTCACTCAATAGATCCCCACCCCAGTGAGCCCTTTGACAGTGGGTATGGGTACGTGATTCGAGATAATAAATCTTCACTCGATCAATTCGCGACACCTCTACATGGTGCCATTGTCATTCTACATCCGCAGGGGCTGTAATAATAAATTTAACGCCAAGTTCCTCTATCAGCATGGTTTGCATCTCTGATTGAGTTCCAGCAATGGCATCGGGTACGGGGTGTGACCGAACGAAGTGTGTTGTTTGTATAAAATCTTGGAACGTGTTTAGCCAGCAAACTATAAACATATCAGGACCAGAGAAGTGCATTGAAACATGCATTTCAGCGCCGCCGCCTCTGTCTCTTTTATACCGGAAGGTTTCCATTTTTGTATTCCCTCTATTGTATGGCGTGTGTATAGAAATGGAGCGACGACGGACGGCTCGCGACGTCTATACTGCAACTAGGTATACGCACTGGCACTAACTATGGCATGGGGTCTGTTGACGGACGGAAACGTTAATTATCATCACTAGTTCATTCTGCATGTCAGTTGGGCGCAATGAGGAGGTAATCTGAGGAGGACAATAAGAGGGATAGATGGGCATACAAAGGAAACCGCACACGAACCTAATCGTGGCGTAACAGATTCTTTTTTTGAATCGTTGATTAAGGACGACAGGCTAAAGAGAGTTTGCAGGTGTGATGAAGTTGTCTGATTGGATCGGTGAACGGCGAGTATTGTGTTACATTGTAACTGGTATGGGATAACTGGCCTTCGATGTGTCTAATAAAAGCAAGGCCATGTCTGTTTTAAATTAATACTTTGTAGTGAAGCTGGTGGAATATATGTTCTTTAGGTGGGCATCACGACTAGGTAGAAGGTCTATCTCTCTGTAGGTTTACACGTGTGCGAATCACTCAGCTAAGTTTGAACAATTTCATGAACAAACACACCAAGTTGACAGTTTAAATTTGCAACCAAGAGAACTCATGTGGTAATGATGTAGAAGTTAGAGATGCGTCTGAAACCCTCCATAAACATTAGCCTATATTCCCCTTGGGAGCAAAGACACTAATGTCATCGATGAAGCCGAGGAGAGGTTGACGATAGTCAGAACAATAAAATATAGGACCTGCAACAAAAATTTACCTTTAAGGTAGTTCGGGACATTGTCTACCTCGGCTCCGCTATGAACTCTAAAAATGACATCACTTCAGAAATCAAGCGAAGAATTACACTTTCCAACCGCTGTAACTTCGGCCTAAGAAGGCAATTAGTAAGGCCTTGTCGAGAAACACCAAGGAGACTCTTCATAAGACACTCATCATCCCAGTCCGGCTTTATGGCGCAGAATCATGGACGTTACCAAAGGTGGATGAAGATCTCCTTGGTCGCTTCGAACGAAAAATGGTTCGACTGATTTTCGGTCCCGTTTGCGTTATGGAGGAGGAGATTTAACAGCGAACTCTACGAGCTGTACAGCGACATCAGAAAAGTACGCATAAGTCGATTAAGATGGCTAGGACATGTAGAGCGAATGGACACCAACGCTCCGGCCCGAAGAGTCTTCGATTCCAACCCGGAGGGACAACGCAGTAGAGGACGACCTCGCCTTAGGTGGTGCGCACAAGTGGAAGTGGACCTCAACCAACTTGGAGTGATCGTGCTAACTGGAGAGGCGTGTTGGTTGAAACCCAGGCCCATCCCGGACTGTAGCGCCACCTAAGTAAGTAACAAAAATTTACCATATGGATGTACACGGTCGCGGAACAGTAGCCGATTTCCGGCGGGTTTATCTTAAAGCCCAAGGCGATGCTTTTATTGCAAGAAATGATTGACGCCACGGCAAATGCCGGTGGAAGCATCGTCTGCTACCTATTCGGTAAAATGTCAAAGAACACCTAGAGGATTATGCAAATGTACACATTAAAACCAGTAACTGTTCCTGAAAACGATATACAAATGAGCTCACAGAAGAAGAATATGCGAAACATCCGTCATAACTTCATATTTTTGTTAAGTTACAAATTGTCATTTGAACGAATTGACAGCCATCTGTCATCGCATATAACAAATTGGCCCAAGGAAGTTTCAGTAATTAAATAATACAAAGTAGCTATTCGCCGTTGATTTTGTACTGACTGATGTTTACACGGGACACGGATACGTAATCAACGTAACGTAATCATATTTTCATTAAAAACATTTTATAAAGATAAAAGTTGGGTCCTAAAAATAAAGCATAATGTCCAAAAATGATTATACCGGAGGTTAAAGTTTTTGCCGCGAGCAAAGCGATCCACAAACCCCAACTTGACGCAATATAAATTTTGACATTTCGTTACGTAGTCATGTGGCGAACAGCGGCCGAATAGCAATAACCTAAATAATACGCAGACATTTGCTTTTACTTACGGAAACGGAGTTGCATTAGCTTCAGTTTAGCTGTGGGCGACTTCTGATGCTGCAAGTGTCTTTGTTTGCACAGAACTGGCGCACGGATTCTGACATTTACCAAACTTGTTTTGGGCGAATTACTTTCTGGTTTTCCACTATAACCAATGAAATCTTTGTTCGCCACAACATAAAATTGAGCATCACACGAAATTAAACTTAAGACAAATTCGCCAACTGACATCAATGTTGGTTTGGTATTCAGTAATCAGAGCGGCCATCTTATGAGCCAATTCAACTGTCAATACACTAAAACCGCTCATCATTTGCATTTAAAACGATTTAAACAGATGCATATATGGGTATACCTCAACTCAGATCTGGAACATAAGCCAGCCTGTACCACTGACCCAATTTATTCTTCATTTTAAATTCAAACTCTCACTTGATTCTTGATGGTAAATTAATTTAATAAATCCAACATCAGAGATTGAAAGCAACAGCAAAACGTATCATCATCAGTACGGAACGAACTGCAATTAACGCCCCCTTCCGTGGTATAGATACTTACGGTCCACCGATAAGTACTAAATCACGATTCATTCAGAATCCCACCGACAGCTACTCTGGCCCGACCTATATTCCCTTCTTAACACAATAAGGTTTCATAACAAAGAACCACCGAAAAACTGAGATAAAACCATCGTGAGCGTGACCTATACCGCCTGAGAAAATAACTCAACATTTTACTTTCTCTGATGCGCGTGCAGAATGTTGAGACGATAAAACTGGCTTTTTCAATCGTTTTCCCATTTAGTCGACAGAATGCATATTTGATTATGAAATTAAATCTAATGTTATTCCCAATTCCAAGCGGGCAGGTAGCAGAGAACTTAATGCCTATCACTTGTGGGCTGTCTGGAACGAAACCGAAGCCAGGAGGCCATGGGGGTAAACCGTCGCGTCGACAGGCGAACCAGTAACAAGTTTCATAAACTCCAAATTCAGCTGATTTACTGCATTGGGGCATTTGGGCGCCAATTAGATATGTATACACATACATGTAGATACAATGTGCACAAAGAAGAACAAAGTGGAGATTGGACGATTGCACGACATGTTCGCAATTTCGCATCCCACGACCATCAGTTTATGTGACTTGCGAAACTAGTTTTGACGTTGCATCGCTGCATGCAATAAGCTGAAGTTGGTGCGGTTTTCAGCTTCAGCTGTCTTGCATGCGCGGGTCGTCGGTTGGGAAATTCGTTTCGTATTCGGCTGATGTTGTTTATCTGCTATCGTGAGTAGGTGTTAAACATGTTTAGGTTTTGTAACCCCAGAGTTGACAGTTGAGTACTGAGAATTTGATTGCTTTTAGGAGGTGAACGTTAGGTTGATTTATAAGCCTGCAATAACATTATTGGAGGCGTTTATTTTGAGCAGTTGATGCATTTAAAACTACCTCTCACTTGTGTAATATTTTTAAAAGTATCCAAATAGCCTTCAGCCTTCAAATAGGATTAAGAGCTCCATAGTCTTTTATTGGCCAGTCATGATGTGGAATAGTAGAATATTAGCCAGTTGCCGGAGGCAAGGTAATGACGTTTCTTGGGCACAGAATTATCGCAATGGAGACTACCACTTCCAAGAACGACGCCTGGTACTTGGTAAGTCTCAACTTTAGAAGCTGGAGAAGTTGAGATTGGTTACAATCTGCCTTAACATTATTAAGAAATACGAATATATGCGTTCATCTAACTTGAACAATTTTCAACCAACTTAAACTACTATTCCACATGTGTAACATACTTCCGTCAAAATGGCATCAGACTTTGTCTGCACTCAACTTTAGAAAAAAATCTGACGCTATATTGATGTTCGCATGCCCAAAATTGATACGATTTTTGGGATGTGTAATAGGAGGTTAAGGACTTTGTCTACCTAGGCCCCGCTATAAACTCCGACAAGAATTAGCTTAAACAAGAATTACCTTTGCTAATGGCTGTTTCTTTGGGCTAAGAAATAAGATCCTAATCATCCCAGTCCTTCTCTATTCTGCAGACGCATGAACTCTATCAGAAGCAGAGGAGGTTACTGTTGGTTGTTTTGAGAGAAAAATTCTTCGAGTAATTTTCGGTCTCGTCTGCATAGGCGATGAATGGAGGAGGAGATACAACGACGAACAGTATACGGGCTGTACAGCGATATCGACCTAGCCAGAAGAGTGAAGGTCCAACGACTGAGGTGTTGGCTGGGTCATGTAGAGCGAATGGCCGCGAATGCTCCGGACCGGAGGATATTCGAATCCACACCCGAGGAACGGCGCAGTAGAGGAAGACCGCGACTCAGATATGGCGCACCCAAGTGGAAGGGGACCTTAACCAAATTAGTGTGCGAAACTGGGGACAGCCGGCCAAAGATCGTGCTGGCTGGAGACGCCTGTTGGTTGAGGCCCAGGTCCACCCCGGACTGTAGCGCCACCTTAAGTAAAGGAAGTAATAGTAGCCTCACGATTTCACGAACTGTGGATCCATGCTGATGTACATTTTGGAATTGAAACAGTCGAATTGATTGGAGACCACATATCGATATGGAGAACTAACGAATTAATGGATGACAGACATACTTGGTAGTCTAATATTCGATTCAACTTCAGTTCTTCATAGACTATAAGTGCCGCAACTTGTCTTTCCAAAAATGTTCTAAATTTCTAATTGTACCTACTATATGATAGCCGATCTATATAGGGTTATCAGACGTCCGCATTTTTCATACCAAAATGTTGTTTGTCCCTTAAACTTAATTTCTCTTAAATGAAGAACATAACAAATTTTGATGGTTTCTTCTAATAGAAACAAAATATGTACATGCAACATATACATAAAAGAAACTTTATTTTTATTTCTCTGGTGTTCAATAGGTAATCACAAAAAAGAAGTTGCCCCCCTTTTTGAATATCTACTTGTGCCCCCTATAAAACTTACGATGTCTCTCCTTTTTTTATTTTTGAATCTGGTAACCCTAGATCAATACCATCAATAATGAAGGAGTGATAGTGCATGTCAACCTTTACCTACCTTTCCATGTAAAGACCGTAGGTAAGTAAGTTTTCAGAAGATTTTTGCTTACCTACTAAATGAGTTTAGTAAATTCTAAACAAAAAGTATGTGTAGGTTCCTCCTCGATTGAAAGTTAAAATAATTATTTTCTGTGTTGATTTTTTTTATTTTTTTTTGTAAATTTAAATTTTTATATAAATAATAATTATTAGCAAGCATCAAGTGTTTTTTTTAAGTGATTATAATAAGAAGAATATACACCGCGGAGTTGTGGTTAAAAAGGAATACGATATTTATTTTAAGATTCGAACTTCAAAAGATTGAAAGCCGCATTGTTAGCAAATATACAGGTGATTTCATTTGATTTCATTTGGCTTGTTAATTTTTTTTTTTTGTGGTTTTGCATGGTTGCTTTGCTATTGCCAAAAGGAAAGTTTACTTAATTTGAATTGCGCTTATGGTGAGATCATACATTTGCAATTGCTTCGCAAATGAGCGGTAGATGTACGAACAAATAAAAACTGACGTTGGGGGTAATATCTTTATTAATAATACCTCACTTGAAATCAGGCCACCAAAAAAGTAAATTTTTTTATAAAAAGATGTTTTCTAATGAATAGGTGAAGAGTTCACTAATATTGGATCACATTTGGAAATTGTATAGTTAGATACTCTTGTTATAGAAGCTTAAATTGTGTTTAAGGTTTAACGCACTTATAGTAGTTGACCTGCGGCTCTGATTGCTAATTTAAATGATACGTTCCTATATCATCATCTACCTATGCTTTTTGATAAAATAACGATGGAAAAGAAAAGATGCCTAAATGATTGAGTATAATGCCAATACCATTAATGACTTTATATTGCAAATCCAGTTTTGTATCACTTCCTTTGCACACTACAAGTCAAGTCACTTCCACAATTATTTAGAATTTCAGCAAACAACGATAATATATCTATATCTGAGGTAGTGTAGTGTGTTTTTTTTATTTCTTCAACCGTTTCGCCGCATTATATTTATGTATGGAAGTAGTATTTCGTATTGCTTCCCTTTGGCAATGGGGAATGGTAAGAATTTCAATAAATTTCCGCAGTCTCTTTCCTTCTACTTTTGTTTGTTGTAGAGAAATGTTGGCCTAATGCTTTATAGTGTCAACTTTTCGAACACCCAGTAAGAACTATACCTAGGTACATATAACTTCAAAAATCACGAAAATCGGATAAATTGTTCCTGAATGATGGACAGTCAGATGTTGCATTTAATAAAGAGTTTTTCAACAGGGACGCTACAAAAGTAGAGCGACAGGGACAGCAAACGACGCCGAATTTCTTGCCGCTCTTTTGACATTTCTCTTCAGTAAGGCAAGAGAGAATAGACCCCCAGCTTCGGCCAAAAATGAGAGTTTCATAGAGCCAGTTTTGAAATAAGTAGCTCCGCCTCTTTTTCTATCTGTGAATACGTGTGAATAAGTAAAAAAAGTTGAAATAAGACAATTGAGTCTGAGATGGCTTTGAAATAATTCAAATAATTGAAATAATTGACCACTATTGGGACGTGTTAAGCAAATGGTGTGTATGGTGTGGTGAATTAATTGCCAACTTATGTTTTATTAAAAAGCATAATAATTATATTTGCGTAATAACTGTTTTTAATGATATAACTTCCTATGTATGACATTATTACAAAAAAAAATATTATTTTAAGCTGTAAAACTAAATTGCAAGCATAATGAAATCAGCTAAACGGGATTCTTGCAATTTTGTTGATATACATTTTGAGCTCTTTCTTCTTATATTTTCAAGAACAGCTATTTTGGAATAAATAAAGTTAACGAAAACTATTTTGGTCGTAAATAGGCATGTTTATTGTTTATTTTGTCTATGAGGAGAATACGATGAGTGGTTTTTGAATTAGGTTTTATAAAGAATTGGTTGTTCAAAAATTAAAAATCAACATTTTGTCACTTAAAACATGGACATTTTAATACAAAACCTGCTAGAAAACGTGTTTTAAAACATCATACATAGGCGCTACGGAATGCATAGCATAGCGCATAGCCTATACAGAGGCCAGGACGCCGTCAAATTTAAATAAAAAAGTGGCATTTTTGATTTAAAAAAAAAAAAGTTCGTTTCCATAGTAACGCGAAAACTAAAGCGAAAAGTGAACTGTACTGAAAGGTTTAGGTACGTAATATTTTAATTTAAAACACGTAATTATCTTATTTGTTTTGTTATGTTATCATAGTTTTGTTTTTTGTGTAGGTATTCTTTTGTTTTTCACAATGAAATTATAGGTAACATAATTTAATAATCCATAAATTTTGAATAACATTCGCGTTTTTTACTATTTTGATTCTATGTAGTTTTGACATTCAAATATAGCGGAAAAATTTAATTGTATTAAAAATATTCCCTGAAATTCGCATATTTGCCCTAGCGAAAGTGTAATAGATGTACGTGTACATATATGTTAATAAGTTCTTATTTACACCTCATGCAGATTCCTTGTGTTATAAGCCGATATGACAATGCGCACTTACGATTTAGTGTGCAAAAAACGTATTTCATTTTTAGAATGCAAATTTTCTTAAATTCCATGACCAATTTATTTGTTGGTTAAAATCAATTCATCACATTTTTCTTGTAGTCTGACAAAACAAAATGTCCTCCCTCCTTTTTTTATATTATTTATTCCAAAACTCAGTAGGTACACTTTAATAAAACAAACAATCAAAGAAAATAAATAAATGTTCGTTAAAACATATAGAAAAAGGTCTACATTTATATCAGCAAAACTAAAAAATCATGTTTGATGTTTTTTTTTATCATCCATTTTAGTTTTGCAGTTTAAAACCATTTATATTTGTACGCTTTTAAAAAAAAAATACAAGTTGGTAATAATTTCCCCACACCGAACACACAATTTGCTTAACACGTCCCGATAACGGCCAATTTATTTGAATTATTTGAATTTTTTCAAAGTTACCACCGAATAACTGTAAATGTTACTATGTGCCAGTGTATGCGTGACCAAATTCACCCTCCGTTTACTTTAACATTGCACGCATACTTAACCACGCAGTAACTTTTTGAAACTGGCTCTATGAAACTCTCATTTTTGGCCGAAGCTGGTGGTCTGTTCTCTCTGGTTTGTGAGTAAGGTTTGCCATTTCATGATGGAAAGATATAGGAGCCAACAACGAGTCGAAATTATTCAAATTTACTACCGAAATTCGGAGTCAGTGGCCTCAACGTTAAGAGCGCTACGTCCAATTTATTTTTTTTCCACTAGACGCTCAATTGTTGATCTGCTAAGACGATTATGACGACGTCCTAGCAGATCAACAATTGAGCGTCTAGTGGAAAAATTTGAATCCACAGGCACAGTACAAAATGTTCCCGTGCCAGTGAGACAAAGAAGTGCCCGTAGTGTCGAGAATATTGCTGCCGCTGAGGCTTCAGTTGAAGAAAGCCAAAATGTATCTCTCACACGTTGTTCTCAAGCGTTGGGCATCTCTGTGTCCGTCTCTCTACCGTCGAAAATTGGGTTCAGCGTCTGGACTTCTGCAAGCGTGCCCGTGGTGGCCATGCAAAAGAAATCGAGTTCCATACATAATAGCATCGAACGTACTTTCACAGGAATAAAGAATTTCATTGATATCCAAAACCGTTCTTGTTTTATTTAAAAAAACTTTTGTAGCGCTCTTATTGAAAAACCCTGTATAATAGAATGGATTATGCTTGCCCCTCCGTTAATCCGGTGAGTGTCACCATTGCAATGCTGAATTTTTAAAATCGGTCGAGTAGTTCCCAACCTCCCTTAACCTATTACCACCACTCTAAATTCTAAATGGGCAACAATTCTATAAATCAGAAAAAAAATCACCAAAATCGGATAAGTAGTTTCAGAGAACCCCCCTAACCCCTTTTACTCCTTCCCATTCGCCCACCACTCTACAGTCTCGATCAGCGTTGTTATATGATCTTAATTATCTTATTTTCTAAGATATTGAGGTATTTTCCAGATGAGAAGATATTCACTTAATTTTAATGCATTTTTTTAAGATATGTAGAATTTTAATAAGATTTGTTAAGATATTAGCTTTGCAATAAAAAATTAATTGAAAAAGAACTCACTTCGAATAAAATTGTCCTTTCTTCATATTTTTGGAATTAAAGATACCAATTTTCTTAAATTGCTCATTACAAGTTCAATTAAATTTGCCTAGTCTTAGCCCTCAAAATTTGTTGCCAAACATCGGGCGTTTTTCTTTTTTTATTTCAGATCTGCGCTCTGAATAAAGCTTGAGGATCTTGAGCGTGCTTTGAACCGATCGTGTTCAGATCGTTCTGATTTGTTAATGAAACACACTTGAGCACATAGCTGTCATATCGTTATGTATAATTTTGTTTACCTTTTGTGCCAGAACAACAAGGCTCGTCCGCCAACACTAACTTTTTTTGACAGTTCAGGCTCTGCTCTGAACTAAAAAAGAAAAACGCCTATTAATGACATTGATTGTAATTTCAGTTTTCAAATTACATCGATGATCTGCAGAGTCCCTAATACAGTAGAACTTACAAAGTTAATAGGTAGCGAGCTTTGCAGAGCCCTGGGATTGCAGCTCTCCTGAACTCAAAACATGAATACTTCTCTTTGTCGATCTTTTTGACTTAACGGCGGTTTAACTATTCCCATCAGATTGTTTCAAATATCGAAATCGGGGAAAGATGTTGATAAAAATCCTTCCGTATTCAAAACAGGTGTACCTTTTACCTATTCATTCATATCTCGAAAACGGTTTTACGGTTTTTATGAAATTTTCCAGAGAAATATAGAGTTCCAACTCACTTTTCAAAAATCGGTAGATTTAATATAAATTTTAAAAACAGAGCATATTTAAAATACCTTCAAAAAAGAGCATATTTAAATAGTACTCGTAGTATGAATATGAATAACAAATAATGATCTTACCTAGTTGAACAATGAATTCTTTGATCCCTCTAAGGGGCAACATCTGTAAAAAAAAAAGAATATACAAGTTATAATAGTTGCAAGGCACATATTAAATATTTTTATGTAATTGACCAATTCTTAAATTTATGGTATACTTAACTAAAGTAATGCATTTTTTTATTAACTTTTATGCTATTGGAGTTTATATATAAATTGGTTTGGAAAGAATTATAAAAACTTTTTGAAGTCTTTAGAAGCGAAATTGCGAACGTACATCCCTGTTTCTTAAAACAAGAAATGTCAATATTGCTTGTAGTTTCGCTGGCGATGCAAGACCATCCGTTCTGAAAGAGGGAAACAAGATTAAATGTTAAGAAGCTATCAAGCGAAGATAGATCTCGACAGCCATCTTCCAAATTAGTGCCTGTGTCCATTTTGCTTTCACCATTTAATTAGGTATATTGCCCTACATATCGACTGAAATTTGCTCTTTGGAACAAATTTTGCTTCCTGACTAAGTTACCTATTGTTCCAAGCCAAATTATTATTATTGTTGGTCTGTCAATAGTATAATAATAATTTATTGCAAGTATCTTCTCTTACTTTCTACCACACTTAGGCAACAATAATAACCAAAAACTCAACAACTAATACCCACTACTAATTGACATTAATTATTGTCCATTTTTGTCCAAATAACATTTTGCAAATTATGTCAACCTTCCCAACTTAGTGTCTCACCTTTTTCACACAATTGCCATAATTTGTGGCGTCACATCGTTTTGAGCTCACCTTTGACATTTACTCAGTTTCCCAGTGAGTGGTATCCCCCCATCCACTTGAGTTGATCACGACGACGACGACGATGCTGTCGAAAGTATCTCAGCTACATTGCAATTGCCCTATCTAACATTGTAATGTAACATTTACATGTACCTATATATAATTGGAAGTTTTCCTTCCAGTTTTTTTTTTTTTTTGCATAATCCACTTAATAACCATAGCTGGTTGCAGATACGTTCGGCATTTATTAGATACAAATACGATATCTATCGGAGTGGATGGGAAATAGATTCATTTTGAAATCGTTATGCAAGAGCACTTAAGCTCTTGATGATGCATTTCGAGTATCGCTGAGTTCTAAAAAAAAAGTCACGCCATTCTAATTTTAAGTAAATATTTCTTAAGAAGTTTACGAAAACAGAGACCCGCTTACAAGACGACAAGAGATTTATTGGTATAATTATGCGGGCGTATGTTTAATATGAAACCTCAAACAGACTGTAACATAAAAATATTATTTTTTTTTTTATTTTCGCCTTAACGCAGTGAATTATCACGCGAGTTCGTGGTCGTGGTCGTGCACTTTAGCAAGCATGTCCCATGTGAATTTGCAGCTCGTAAATGTCAAAGCTGTGTTTATATTTTCGAATGTCTGACTCTGACTGGTTGTGGTTCGTAAAGGGACAATTGTAGGCCAAATGTAACGTGGAACACATGTTTTTTTTCACTGATGCCTGCTTTTATATTTTTTGTTTTGAATTTTTTTTTTTTACAAAACATGTAGCAGATGTGGTTCTGGTTGTATGCTGCAACTAGTTTGTTTGATGTGTGCCTCCGATGATAGAACGGACATGGCACTCAACTGGAAAATTGGCATGAGATTAAAAAATTTTAATTGACATGTCTGGGATCAATTTGTCAAATGGGGAAAGACAAGTCGTGTTATTTATAGAATAAAGTTCTGGTTGATATACAACGGTTCATTGGCTTAACGGTTCATATAGTAAATATGTGATGGGGTGAAAATTAAAATGGGAAATTGTAATGTTTGTTAACAGTAAAATTTATTCAGCTAGGAAGAATTTGAAAAGCAAAAGACACTTTCCCATTTGAATTTGTTATAAGCTTTTTATTTTTATACATACATATTTTTTGTTTTTTAATAGGGAACAATAACCAACAAAACAACGAAAAATAATAATCGAAATCAACGGTGAAATGTTGTTGTTTTTTAGCACCATGCGGCGAATCGGACCTACCGTAACTGCCACCAAAATCTAGCCTTATTTCATAAAAATTGACAATTGCGACAGGTGACAATTTGTAAACTGACAACTGGACAATTGTCAAATTTCTGTTTCATAAATAATAAGAAAATTTGTTAGAATTGTCGAAAAATAACCGACAAAAAATTCTCATGACAAAGTTGCACTTTTTCAGAAAAAAGGGTCAGTTAAGAAACCTTCTGTTACTGAAAGGTTTCTTCTGACAGCGGTTGGTACACATGAATTAAAAGACCCTGAACACCAATTTTTCTTAAGAAATGCGGGTCATAACACCTGACATTTTGTGAACGTTGATGGAAAGTGGACCGCAAGGATCACAAATATGTGCCAACGCGAAACTGGAAATGGCTCTTTTGATAGGTAAAATCTGTCACTTTTTGTTGAATATAATTCACTTATTGAGTACTGTAGGTATTTAAACAAATTATTTTCGTTTATACATATCAAATTCAAATGGGAATGGGAAAGTTATGCGCCACCCTGAAGAATGACACAGTCTGCATTGCAGAGTCTGCTCCCGAATTGACCTCGACATTGATATAAAAGCTGCCAAACTTTCCAAAAATTTTGTAGATTAAAATCTTTCTCACTGGTGGCTGTATTCGCAACTGATGTCAACTGATGTGTGGCGGGTCCTCTCACTAAACATGTCACCTTTTCATCCATAGGAACTTTGTTACGCTGCAATGAAAAAGAGGTCCATGAGGGCACACTTCACTTCCTCTGCCACTCCCAGAATCTCTCCAACTTGATGATATCAGGATGGATGACTGGACGGCGGCGTCGGGTAAATACAAGAAAGACATGAATCTAGCCATCTCTCACACCATAATGGTTAACCCCCGAAAAAAGGACATCACAATGGATCCATTAAGACCTAAGTGTGGTACAGTAGGATTCACCCTCAAAGTTTCAAAGTTAACTATCCAGGTTGAACATTATCCAGGTTGAGAAAACGTTTTTATAATATGTGAATCTTAAGTTTGTAAACTTGTTTTTTATTTCGTTTGTTTAAATTATTTTACTAAAACTAATTTTTCATTTTATATGACGTGTTTTAAGTCCTGAAATACACTTTTAGTGCTTTGCCATACACGTCTTCCAATGTCCAGCTTGGCAGGTAGATTTTGAGTGAGTAGAAAGGAGAAATGAAGATAGCCTAGAAAATGCGCAGAAAATCCATTCTCAGAAATAATTCTGACATGGCCTGGTCAGGGCATAAAGGTTCTTTTTCGTACCATTATGCTTTCGATATAAATCTGCATTTGATATTTGCATTGATAGAGTGAGGGCGTCAAAAACGGGCGTCCGCTTCGGCATATTCTTTTACCTGTCAAATTTTATTTCATTGCAATGACGCCTCGTTTTTGTTTGTAGCCAAGTCGTTAATGGAAATGAAAGTCATGGGAAGACGTGTATGGCTAAATTTTTGGATAATTTTCTGACACTTGAAACCAAACTCTAATCTAAGATTCATTGAATTTAACACTTTTAATTGAAATGCATTGTTAATTTTCCTCTTCTACATTCTAGCAAGAAAACGTCCAAAAATTAGCCTATAAGATAATTTATTATCCTGTACCCGAAGGAGAATTCCATGTGTTATGTTGTAAATGTCCCAACATTCGCAGTAAATTGGTTTCTGTTTGAACTTGGGAGCGTGTTCGTAATGTATGGCAAAGTTTTATTCAAATTAGCTATAGAAATCTATCTTTATTTATAGTCAGTAGAGCAATTTTATTTTTCCAGTAAAAAAAGCGTTTTCCGGTTAAAAACATTTTTCGTTCCGGTCAGAAAACGGTTAGACCGGATTTCAAAATTTTCTCCGGTCAGAATAAATAGATTTCGGTCAGATATGACCGGAATTCGGTCAGAATGGCATCACTGCTACTAACTCGCTAACCTAACCTATGCTATTTTTACTCAACATTAGGTTTGTTTGACTTGGACCCTATGGCGCACTAGTGCGCACTGGGTTAGCCCTGTCCGTTCGATATAGCACTGAGTTCGCACTGACAATGAAAACCTGTGTTCGGGGTGAGCACTGGGGCGCTCTAGTTGAGCACTGAGCTGACCCTAGGTATTTAGTCAGCGCAAGAGTTCAGTGCTGGATTTGGCTGTCAATCGTAGCTGTCATTTGGGTGAAATCATATTTTTGTGAATTATTGACTTATACAAAAAACTGAAATCTATCTAGCGCACAAATAGTTAAAGCTCTTGCGTAATATTGGTTAGATGTAAATTTATTTGTACATATATAGATTTTGACATTAATTTGACGTGGCAAATTAACTGTTTGTGGAGCATTTTGAGTATACAAATATTTATCCAGATAGATTACATGACCTAGGTGGCCAATTTATCGTCAAATTTTGAAATTAAATGGTCGGTGGTACTTAGCTCTAACATGTTTCACTTCAGACTAAAAAAGAAAGAGAGATATAGCAAAGAGCGTTTTCAAATTGTGTGTTTTATTGAACATCTATCTCAACAAAGTAAAGTAGAACCTTCAGCACGCAAATACAGCGACCATATAGAGTCTCGAAAGTGTCAAGCAGTGTGTAGTTGTTGTAATTGCCTTCTGAAGATTCTACTTTACTTTACTTTGCTGAGATAGATTTATTTTTAATAAAACACTCTTAATGAAATTAATTTTCCACATATTTGTTCTAACGATTAAGAAGTTAAATGGCCAAGTCCCAATTAAAAAAAAAATACTAAAATTAAGAGGCGCAACAAGTCCATAGAAGTCCTTACACCTGACTACGCACGAACGTTCATCTGCGTAGGGGTTTATTTTTAGGACGAATCTACAAGTTTTTGAGTCCGATTTCATTTCTCGTTTTTTAAACATCACAATGGTACAATTTTTAGATAGCTACGCAGGGTTTATGAATACATGCGCTTATACAATGTCCTTAGTTTGTTGCAGACAGTACGTTGCCTTTCTGAATAATTAAAAAGAAGAATCATAAAAAATAATCAGTGTTTTTATGACGAATAAAAACGTAGTGCAATCCAACGGAATAGAATTACTGGGTCAATAACTCCAAAGCGTGCCCGTAATCAAAGCAATAACACGCTAGTTATCTCTTCGGGTCAGGGGAATAACAATAACAATATCTGAGCACAGTATGCGTAGCGTATGCATTAGCGCATCCAAGTCAATCAGTTGCGCACCAAGCTGGCTGATCTGTAAGGGTGAATAGATGTGTTTCTGTTCTGTTCTATTCGCTTTACCGCAACAGCTAGAGATCAATGCGCTGCTCATCGAAGAAGATTAGTTATACAAGCTTGTGCGTCATTTTTAGGACCTGCGATCTAAGAAACTCTTTATTCAATTCAATTTCAGTTCTCACAAGTTTTATGGCGCCCTGACCTCCAAATGCATAAAGCTGTGTCTTCTTCGTCTAGACTAGAATGACGGGCAGGGCAGGTTATCCACTAAAATTAATTCACCCCCAAGAGCCCCCAGACTGAATTGCACTCAATTGGTCTCCAATTAAGTCAACTTTACAAAAGCGGATTATCTCATAATTATAAATTCTTAATCGATCCAATTACAAGTCACCATCGCCATCTTTGGTTTCATTCCCATCCCATGGATATGAATGAAGATGAAGATGGAATTGATGTGCTCTTTTGCGTTGCCCTCTAAAAAAAACATTATTTGTGTTTTTTTTTTCGGTTTTCTTCAATTATCTGCAATTGGACTTGTGTACTTTTTGCCATTATCTTCTATTTTTTTATTATTTGCAATGTTTTCTCTCCATCGTCGATTGTCTAACTGTGAAAATATTAAACTAAGTCGCGTTCAAGTTGCCATTGTTTTGAAACAACCAACCGAGTGGAAAAAAAAATCTGCACCATTGCGTAAAAAGTTCAATGAACATGACAAATTATTGTTTCCACTTTCGCTTTTGTTTCAACAAATTAATGCAATTAATAAAAATGTGTGTGTTTTTTTTTGTCTGTTAAAAATCAGTTGCGTGCGCGAATTACATGCGGAGCACATCCTGTTCTTCATAAGTGCATAGTCAACACCATACACCACCCATCAGATGGGCTATTAACGAATCAAGTATCGAATGACATTTCGAACTTGGCCTGAGTTTCATGACAGTGCACAGTTTGCAAATGGGAACACAAAGGGGATCTTAAGTGCTGAGATTAGGGAGAAAATTCGCGTGCGAATGTTGCCGATTAAATAAAAATCGAACACGCGTCTGAGAGTTCGAAAGGGTTTCGTGCGCATGATGCTGGACACTTAGGGTGAATGCGATTGAATGGATTTGAGTACCAGCAGGTTTTACGATGCGACTTAAATTGGATTGATTAGGTGTAAAAAGACTCGTGCCCTTTCCGGAGATACGGTTACATTATACTTATACACCATTTTTTATCCCTTGTGCAAATTTAAGGGCAATCTTCCTCATTTATCGCATCAAATTAAGCGGGAAATTATTTAATTTTTATTGACACGCACAGGAAGTTCGTAAAAAATTTAAATTAGCAATATCGCCGTCTTACCTTATTTGCCGGCTGTCAGACTGAGGCAATAATCAACAAGCAATTGGTTTCGTACTTTGTATTTGTAGTAGAAGTAGCAATATTTGTCATAGTGGCAAAATATCCCTGATAGCTATAGAAATTTCAGCCAATACTGTTGCTTCAATGGGAGAATAAAAAAAAATAAAATAGTTGGCGCAACAGGCGTGTAGACACAATGGGCATAGCTTCTCACAACCATTCGTTTGTGTGAGTTGTTATTTTTGGGACGAATGGAATGCACCTACAATTTTATGCCGATTCCGAATGGCTTAATTGAGAAGCTTTTTTAGGGCAGTTATACTTTAGGATGTTTGCCAGACATTCACGAGAGGTGGCGCTGTGGAAAAAACCTTAAGATGTAATTTGTGTTTTTCCAGGGATCGAACTTCGGATCCCTCGCACAGTAGTCCAACACACTGAGCCCACTCAATGTGAGAATAGGTTAAAATAAAGTTGCGTATTGCTCATTGACGATTGCTAGTTGTTTTGATGCTTATTGCTTGTTGCCTCGGTGTGAGAGCCGCTTTAATCATTTTTTTACTTCAAAGGTGGCTAGACGCTAGGATAGGTGGTTATCGACTAATGTCGTAATTAACATCCCACATAAATACAGGTCCCATTCAAGAATCTGGTTGTCTTAAATCGACTTGGTCAGGGTCAGGGCAAGGCAGGGCAATCGAATGTCAGATTGTGCTCTCTAAGAACCAAATCGAAATGTCAACTGTAGTAGTAATAGAAAGTCGAAAACTAGATTTAAATTGTTGGCTGCCCCTCTGTAAACATCAACTGAAGCCCAATGAAAACTCAGAGACATACTAAACTAAAGGGTGTCCCACAATTCACGCAAAATTTTAATTTTGCGCCATTTAATAGTACAGTGATGCCAACGAAAAAAAAAGATAACAATGTGACAACTGACAGTTCGGGGTTAGTAAAAATGGAGCGCTATACGAAAAAACAACGCATTTTCATTGTTGAGCAATATTTAAAAAAGAATGAAAGCTTATCAGTTACACTCCGCAACTTTCGAACAGTGATTTAAAACCATCAACTGTAAAGAGAATATTTGAAAAAAATCAGGGAGACTGGATCAATTAGTGATCTTAAACACTCTGGGTGTCCTGTCACAAGTCGTTCAACAGAAAACATCGAAGCAGTTCACGAGAGTATTGCTGACAGTCCAAGAACATCAATTCGGCACCGTAGTCAAGAATTGGGCATTTTGAGAAGCTCTCTACTTCTACAGTGAATTCTCACGAAAGACTTGAAACTTCTGGCTTAAAAAGTCAATTGACTCAAGAACTGAAGAATACTGCCCGACTGTAAATCTGGAATCAACCAAACAATTCATACGGCTGTTTGACATTTGTGACTTGCGTAACTTTCCGCGATTGATTTCCGAGCCTAAATCGTCGCGGAAAATTATGAGGTCTGCGTAAACTATTCTCCATACAAAATCTGACAGTTCATTTACGAGGGTATACATTTCTGCAGTTTACGCAGTTTATGAGGTTTTAACGCGTTTAAGTGAATGCCCCTATTGGCTTCGTTAGTCGTCAGAATTGTCGCATTTGGGGTTCAGAAAACCAACGAGTAGTTGTTTAGAAACAAATGCATCTTGACTGTTTGGTGCGGATTTTGGGCTGGAGGCATTATCGGACCATTCTTCCTCGAAAATGCGGCTGGTCAGGCAGTAACAATTAATGGTGTTCGTTATCGTGACATGATAACCCAGTTTTTAGTGCCTAAATTACAAGATATGGATGTGACCAACATGTGGTTTCAACAAGACGGTGCCACATGCCATACAGCCAGGGAAACAATTCAGTTACTGCATGCGTCATTTTCTTGTCGTGTAATCGGCCGTTTTTGCGATCAGAATTGGCCATCGAGATCTTGCGATTTAACGACATTGGACTTTTTTCATTGGGGTTTTTTTTTAAGTCAAAACAAGCCCACGGACACTTACGCCTTGAAAGAGGAAATTGGGGGTGTATTAATTAAATTCAGCCACATTTATGCGAAACGGTCATAGAAAATTTAAATAAAAGAGTACGTACTTGCCAGAAAAGCCGTGGCGGCCATTTATCTGATGTGCTTTTCCATACATAACCCCAGTCCCTATACTCTATGAAGTATGAATCAATATAAAATTTAAGTTTTCTAACTAAAAATCTGTATTTTTTATCAAAATTACATTTTGAGTGAATTATGGGACACCCTTTAGATTCTTGAACGTATTCACAGATGGATTAATTTGACAGCAATGAAGCAGACATGGCTTTACATAGTTTGTCTTTTTAGATAGGTATACAATACTGGATTTATAAGAGCTTGTCAATTTAATTAAGCACAGTTCCCTCTTATATTGTGCAAACTGCTGCATTGACTTGTCATTACGCTATTCATCAACAAATTTTCAAATTATATGTTGGTAGCTTCACAATTCGCAAAATAAAATTGTTTGCCATTCAACTTAAAAATGACTCTTCCAGCAAATTTAATTAAAAATATGTCAGCTGATTATGTAAACTCTGTCGAATAAGCATACCTCAATATTTATTTATTTTTTCGTTTATTTCAGTAAAATGCGAACTGTCATCTGGTTTGACATACTGACTTCTGTAGCATAAAACATCATTTATGTTTTCTTTTTTCTATACCTACTCAGCTTGCATTGCACACTTGCACAGTTCAAATCACATATCCATCAATTCATAATAATCACATGGTAATTCCATTTACCCTTAGCGGACTAATCCGGGAGAATAGTGCACTTTTGGCTATTTGTCGAGTAAACCATTTGAGCGGTTTTTTTTCGAGCCAAAAGCAATTCGATCTGGGGTCCTTAGAACGAGAACTAAAAGTGGGAGATGAAAACTAGGCCTCCTATTACAGCTTTGTCCCATATTCGTGTGACACCTGACACCCCTATTTGAATTTTTACACATTCTTGGCAAGGTAATATGAATGTGGAGTTTACTACTTTAGCCTCCTCCATCGTAGATGGAGTTGATGGTATTTTTTTTTTGTGACATTTTAAATGAATTGAGTGGCGGAACAAAATGAAAGAGCAGACGATTGCCACCACTAATCAAATTTATTTCAACATTTTCGCTGTCTGTCAGGTCTACTTCGGTATGGTGTGTGCGGTGGATTCACTGGAGTGGAACATGTTTCCTCTTCGCGTTCGCGGTGCAGTTTTGTCTGGTGGTGGTCCGGTCCCTTTGCTGATTGTGAATTCGTTGCACTTTTGCTGCCTGGCCGACTAATGTAATGGTAATGGGTCGACCAGATTACCACCATGACACAGAGAGATAGAGACGAAGAGACAAATCCCAAGATTTATGGGAGTATTTGTGCCAAATGGGAAATTGAGTCTTCCGGGGATTGTTGTCGGAGTAGCTAGTGCTTGACAAAGGTACGAGTATTAATAGTTGACCCATATTCTAGGGTTCATTGCAGTTTGTTGGCTTGCATTTGAGGAAGTGGATGTTCTTTCTCTATTGGTAATCGATGCCATTTGTAACAAAAAAAAATATAATTCGAAAGGTAAGTGAATGGTAGCAGTTTGTTGGCTGATTATTCTGTCATTAGAACAAGTAACGCTTTACTTTAATAGTTATGAGAACAATGAGAGTCGTCTTTAAAAGAGGAACATTAGTAAGTTTGACTTATGTTCACTGGACTAGAGCAAGGGAATAACGAATATTCGCGTTCTATTGCCCGTTAGATGACTACCTAGATGTCAAATCTTACAAAAATGGTGTGAAAAATGTATAGATAGTAATTCATCAATTGAGAACGGCTGGACCGATTTGGCTAAACAATTTTTTCAGTTGTTCGTAATTGCCAGGAGAAGGTTCTTCTTGGAAAATCCCCCGGAAAAGTCGGAATATTGAAAAAATCGAAAATAGATTTTTTGTATGGAATTTTGTGTGCAATTGTTCTGGAATGGCTTTTCGAATGGAAAAATAGAAAATTCCGGAAAAACGCGAAAAATTTGAATTTTTTTTTCGACGAAATTTTGCATTTCTCGAAGGATTTGATGATTTTGGATGATGTAAGGTTGAAAATTCTGAAATCTTCTTCTTTGTCGCCACATGTCAAGAAGTTGAAATTGACCACGAACATGAACAACTGCTGGCGCTTGGCAATGGCCAAATTCCCGTAATGTTTCGACTGGATTGATTTCGTTTAAAATTTTTGCGAGTTCACATCGTCAAAGGAGGAACTCATCAGCATCACCAAAGTGTTCCCGGGCATTGCACAAAATTATAAAAATCTCGATTGAATTAGTGAACGGACAATAATAGCCGCGAAGAATAAGGACGTCGTCGATAGCTTGAATTTCATTATTCAAAGTCAAATGCCTGGATAACTACATTCGTACGAATCCGTTGACAGCGTGACCGACGAGGATTAAGCGAGCAACTATCCGACGGAATATTTGAACTCGCTTGATGTGCCAGGAACTCCGCCGCATAATTTACAGGTGAACGATCATAATCATGTTGCGGAATCTAAATCATCCAAAATTTTGCAACGGTACGCGGTTGGCAATTACATCAAGGGCAAATTTAAAGGAGAGGAATTCCTTATACTATATACGAAACCCGATAATTCCAACTGATCTCCCATTCCAATTCAGGCGGATTCAGTTTCCCGTTCGATGGCAATCGCAATAAATCGCAAGACCAATCGTTGGAAGTCTGTGGGAATAATCTCGAATTTCCTTGTTTTTCGCACGGTTCGCGTGTTGGCAAACAGTCTTCGTTGTTTATCACATCGCTCTCTACTGATTTCGATTCCATTCAAATAAATTACATAGAAATTTGAATTATCTGTGTTTTATTATCACTCTGGAGTTTATCTGAAGGCGTTAAATTGGGGCGACACGAAGTTCGCCGGGTCCGCTAGTTCCATATACAAATTTCAAGGAGAATCTGACAGCTGCAACAAATGAATTCCTTTGACGATAAAAACAAAGTACATACTCATATTCTCGGAGTGGCCATAGTGTAGTGGTAAGGGCCACTAACTAACTACCTAAACTACCTTTACCCACTTAATGACACATTTATTGGCTGTTTTTCGCTTTCCTATCATAGTCAATCGACATTCACGAACGTCTGACAAACATCGACAGCGTAACTTAGCCTTAACTGTCCCTTCCATTCGTCCTGGTTGAGCTACGACTACCTATTCACTTATTTAATTGACACTGACATTCTATGGAATAGCTCTATTACCACTAGAAGTATTTTTCGAATAGTATTCTCTTTAAAAAAAAACATTATTTAGCCATTGGTTACCTACAGTAGATTTCAAGTGGCTTATAGGATTAAAAGATGACGCGACGTCACTTTCATCCTTAATGAAGTGATAACAAAAACAACTGGCGCCACCACACTTATTAAATAAAATGCTTACCAAAATTCCAGCTCACATTGATTTAAACTAAATTGATCCTAGGTTTAATTTCTGGAAGAAAAAAAAGAGAGAAATATACTTTTATTATTCCATTCGAATATGCATACAAAAATAAACAGTTTTACGAAAAAGAACTGATTTCTAATCAATCCGTGTCAATTTCCCAAACCACTTACGCGTATAATTGACTCAATTAGGGAAGAATATTATTTTCCTCTTTCATTCACAATCGCGTTGAGCGGATGCAATTAGTAAACAAGAACGAGATGCGAGCGTCTTACAGGAAAGATAGGACACATGACTATGAGCATGACTGCCAATAGATTCAGCTCTTCCGTATATGCGTGATCTATGAAGAGCTGAGTTGATCTCATAGCTCTTAATCTAAAATCATTCAACTGACAGACACTGAAAGGTACACTAATGAGAATGAACATCGAAATGAACTTTAATCAATCACCAGCACCACCTAAGCAGGGCTGACTTTATGCGACTAAAGTTGCATTTTGCCCCTTTTTTTCTTTCTATCCCCAATGAGACTTCTTTTCCAAAATTGTCCATATTTGCCCCTTTTCTGTATTTCGTTGATAGTTCTTCCCATTTTGGAAAAAAACACCCTTTTGTATGAAATACGAAATGTGACATAATAAATGCTTCACGAAACTACTTCACAATTAATTGGGATCTGAATGCGTCCTTTTTCTATCAGCCAGAGGTATCAGCTATTAGCTATTTATGTCCTATTGTCATAAGTTTAGGCATTAACAATTTAGCTATAACCATGTTCAATGAAACAATAAGATAGAACGAGATGAAAATATGCGTAAGCCACTTAACTTTAGTGAACTCCCTCGTTTTTTTTCTGACATTTGTGGGCAAATTAGTATTGCCCCTTTTTCTACGCAAATCCCCTTTTTTTGCGACTTTTTCAAAATCTTTGAAGTCAGCACTGCACCTAAGCACCACTGTGTGCACATCAATTGGATTTAGATTCAGTGCGGTACGGTAGGTAGTGACGTCTCCTACTCCGAATCAGTCAGTGAATGGATTCACTGCATTGACGGATAGGTATACGCGTTCGTCTTTAATTGTGGGAGGAAGCGATTAGGAAGGAGGAAGTCTGACTGACGTTATTTGATTACGTTGTGTGCAGTATAACAGACCGAAGTAACGCATCGTAACGAGTAATAAATGAGTTATGAGGATTTTCCGGTATGAGTGCCGTTACCGTTTCGGTGATTGATCTCCCAGATAACTACATGATGAAAGTGAAAATACCGTTGAAAGTGAAAATGAATTGATATACCGAAAATTCAAACAAAACCGAAAAATGCATAAATTGTTTGTCTGAGATGTGCAACGAGGCGAAAATAGATTTTTTTTTTGCGCTTAAACATAAATTTAACTCGAACCATAAAAGTACCTATCACTATATATGCCATCGGAAGGGAAATTAAATATAATTGTATAGGAAGGAGGATTATAAAAGACATTTCAATGCTAAGCGATAGAAAGTGGGTCTAAGACTTGCCCGTGCGAGATGTGGAACAAGGTTTGCCAATGACCGAACTACACTTGCCGCTGCTGGGTGTATTGATTCGGTTTTCTTTGTTTGATTTGCTATACTAATAGAATCGAATTTGTAAAGAATCGATAGTGAGAAAGGGAATATGTGAGAGTAAAAATCCAGTGAGATATGGAGCTTGATTGAACATTTAAATGAGGACAACTATGAATGAGAATTTGCAAACTCAATTCGCTGGTAGAAATAGTAATAGTGTTTTTTTATCTGTCATTTTATTACTAAAGCATTATTTAGATTGACAGATTTCTTTATTTAGCGTTGTTTACATTTTTGTACCTCACTTGATTCAAATCGAAGTCAATAACGCACAACTTTAGACTAGACTAGATTTTCACTAAACGCAAAAATTAGATTGCACGTTAACGTCAGTTGTACAGCGCTAAAGACATATACAAATCGAAATGTCAAATGCGTTTTCATTCACAACAACTTGATTCACCCCTCCATATACGACAAGAAACTGTTCATTGTTCATTTAGCACGATCAAAATGTCAACTCATAGTATACTCATATCGATTTTCATTGGACAAGAAAAATCACTTTTTTCAGATTCAGACCAGTTTTTCTGCTATCAGCTGTCTGTCAAATTCATTTTCCATTGGGCAAAAAAAACACTTTTTTAAAGATTCAGATCACTTTTGCGAACCAATACCAACGCCAGAGACATTTGTAAACACAATTTGCAATAAAAAAATAGCTGACTGTCAAATAACAAACCAACACAAATGCAAACAAAAAGTTATCTCATTTCATGTTCCATTGGGCAGGAAAAATCTGAGATCTGAGAGCAAAACGGCAAAAGCCCAATGGAAATCGACATCAGTCTACAAATTGTAGACCTGATTTTCCCCATCCATAGACGTCAAGTATGAAAATGTTCACAATTCATATTAACAATTGAACAGCTCAATAAAATAGCATCATAGTTAGTCAGCAAATTGGCCTGTGCTTTTGGTATACATCTCAAATCGATCATGTGAAGTTGAGGAAATTAATAATCTTGCAGAATTTTACGAAAATAAGGTCGTCAAAGAAGGTAATGTCAAGTATGCGATACATAACTTGTCAAAGTTTGAATACCGTGATCCGAAGTCTGTGCCGATTGCAACGATTTAACTGAAGTTGAAGTATCAAAATGGGTTTTGTTAAATAAGTTACGGGTTTTATTGCTGTAATAGGAAATAGGAGGGCCACATCTTCCTAGATACAAATAATACAAGATTTAAATGTCACTTTCAACGAGTCCTATTGATGGGAAGATTGCGTTCGCAAGAGACCCGTCGGCGTCAGTGACACCGCAGCTTCCACAGAAATTGTTGCACGTCGAATATGTGCAGTCCATTGACATAATATACATGGACTGCTTGAAGCCAATTTTTCGTTGAAGCAAACATAAGCACTATGTAGCTCTTTTGGTTCACGGTGGAGAGAAGCGAAAACACTCAAATGTCATCACTCATCACCATCATCATCAAGCAATTCGTGCGATTTTGTTTGAGTGCTGAGTGTGCCATCTGTTATAAAAATTTCGGAAATAGTTTGAATAAATCGTTTTTTTGCGCAGTTGCAATCTTTCTACAATGGATGGCACTGTGTTCTATGTAAAAAAATAGCAATGGCGCGGAAGTTTCATACATTCGCCGCACTGAACCAAAAGAGCTAGTGCTTATGTTTTCTTCATTTTTCCTCGCAGTTTTGTATGAAACTGACATTTCTCTAGCAGTCCATCAATGACAATGATGCAGTTGTTATTTTTTTCCTGTCAAGTTGCATTACTAAAAATTTTATTAGAGAAAACACAGAATTACTAATTGTCTGCATTCACGCCACCTGTATGTACGTGTGTGTACCTGTACCTGAAACTGTCAAACAGCGTCCTTACCTGTAATTAGGAAAATATAAGTTTCCCTATCCAAACTGACAATTTTCTACCTATACACATCGTATCCCTGCCAACATATTACAACAAGTTGCTAATTAGTTTCACTAGTTTCCCTCCACGTCTACTCGCTTGTGTCATGGTAGTTCACATCTAGAACGATGGAAAAGTATAGAAGCGAGATATCCACATAATTAGTCGATTACATAAATTCATGGTAATCACACTCCAGTCTGATTACTCGCACGATATAACTTTCACAAGGTGACTGCGACTCCTTTAGACCACTACTGCACTGCACAGTGCACATATGCATAGAACTGTTACTACTCACAGAGCACATAGAATAAGGGTAATTCAACTGAAATTGTTTATCGTCTCCTCAACTTACTCTAGAGCTGAGTGGATTCGCTCCATATATAAACGCCGACCACCAGGCACAGAGAACGAGTAAGAGCCCTTCAATTAGTATAGCATTGGGCTTTAAGGCTCTGGCTCCATATACTTTGTGCATAATTGGAGCACCGCGGCAAGTACCACTTTGCCTCTAGCTCTGTCTGAATGACGCACAAATTAAATATATAGTAGATATGGAAAGGCGAAACGCGCGCTGCCTGCATTCACAATTGCATCACATTGTGAAGTTCATTCAAGTGGCAAAAGTAGGTTGCCACTATATAAAATAAAAGTTTGCGGGTGGTCGACCGACTTGAAAGGAGAGAAAGAGTGCTGCTGCTGATTTCCCTATTCAATGCAATAATTGGGGTGTGCGTGCAGCTTGTTGTAAGGCGATCATTGCACCAAAAAGTTTCAAACGATTCAACATCTAATTTTTGGTGGGAATCCCTTTGCTTCTGAGTTTGCAGTTGACTAGACCTTTTAGTGGTTGAACACGATTGTATTGCAATCAAAAATTTGAATAGTGCCCTTGAATTTATACACAACTATACATATACAAACATATTATAATCCAAAGTGTGCATTTACGTATTATTATTCTTTGCACCTTTTACGGTCTACTGAATACGGAACGGATCAAGGCTTATTCATTCAAGAAGAACAGATTTTCATTGAATATGAAAGTAGTTATGCAGATTTTAGAGAATATTTGAATTCACATTTTGCCTCGCGAATAAGTAAAACAATGGCCGTGTTCCATTGATCTAGATGACAAGCGCAATGCCAAACTTCAGATATAAAAACTGACATTTCAGCATTTGCGCTAAAGCTGTAGCACACATTGTAAAAATAATAGCCTTTTCAGGAAGAATGTTTCAATCTAGTGCAAAATTAACTCCTATAGATTGAAAAAAATGACGCGACCTGTCAAAAAAAATATATAAAAAGTCAAAAATGTATACTATAAAAAACAAGTAAAAGTGGAAGTCAAATTGGAATTAAGGTAATTGAATTAAGGATTCAAACTTCTGTCTAATCTTAAAATTGTTCAGAAAATAACTCAAAATAATCAAAATCAAACGGCACTAACTTTGCCGCTTGCGCTAGAGATTTAGCGCGGACAAAGTCCGTCCTATAGCACTCTCCCTAATCCGATTTAATGTTAAGGATTATTTTGACAGTAGATTCACATTATGAACGCGTTTCTACTCTCAATTTCTAATTTGAAGTTACGTTCGAAGGAATGTTTTATACTCTAGTTCGTGGAACGCGGTTTAATCATGTGGACTGCGAATAAATTTTGACAATTCGCGCCGAGAGTGTTTTCGTTCGCAGCTTAAAGCTTTGAATTCGAAATTTCGTTTATAAACGATTATTATCTATTTTGATGAAATATTTAATAAATTATTCTCCTCTTGGAATAATAAAATGTAAAATTTTCTGTTTATAAATGCATAAAAAAAAGGTTTGTTCACATTTCATCAATTCGTTCATTCGCTCCCATGTGAATCATCCGATAGTTAGTAGCTATTTGCCCAAATATTTCAGTCTTTTGTGGGTCAATGTTCTACTGGGCAATTCCTACTCCGCGCAGTTAAACAGAAATCAGACCTGAAACATTATACTACTATGCTTGAGAATATGTAGGTACCTGTAACTTTATTGCTACTCAAAACCTTGCGTTTGTCTATGCAGATATTGCCGCGATCCAAGAGATAAGGTATGAGGAAAGACATAAGCGTTTGCATCTATTTGGATGTGTATTCGTCTGGAAAATCCGCTTAAAACACAAATTAGTGACTGTATTTCATCAAAGCTATACACATTTCAAACCATAAGCCTTATTTGTGCAGTGCAAACGTCCCTCCCAAAGATACTGAATATACAACCGTCCATCTGTTGCCCGACTGTTCTATCTGCCTCAATGTTTAATCCGGCCCTAATAAGATAGGGCAACAACAATTTTACACAGGACACGTTGTATGTAGTACCTCCACCTTCCACAAATTCACAAACAAAAAAGGCCACTCCACCCACAATAGCCGCATTAGTAATCAACGACTCAATGGAGTATTAAATTAATTTAACCTATGCCATAATCGTACACTCTTAACAGATTAACCTCAGCTTGGATTTTCTTTGCCTTGGAGTCATATTGTCCACACAGAGAAGAAGCCACACGTCAAATTCTCAAAGTTACCTACGTCTTCGCTATAAAATCCACTTCAAGCCATAGCCTAGCCATTTCGTGTCGTTCACAGCAATGAGCATAAGTATGTCTTACTTGAATGAGACCACCATTGAAAGAAGCAAATCGGCAAAACTATACACAAACGGAAACTCAAGACGTCCGGAAGTAGAAAAGTCCATAGATTACGATTTCCACGAAGCACTTTCGTTCCACGGATAAGGCGCCGTTTACACCCACCTCCCAGGTATGGAGGGTGCATTCAGTGGGATAAATTGGATGAAGGAAATATGTTCCATGCACTTTTTCGTTTTCTTTGCTCATTTTGTGCATTTCTTCTTTCATTTTTCTATACTACAGTTAAAATGTCTGTCTATCTTTCTTTCTATATGTACGTCCGCCATGACAGCGTATGTATGGGCGATTCTTTAGCTCTCAACTATAAAGTAAATCTCATATTTCACGGTATTTTTCGTGTTAAGCTTGAATGTTGCCTTCTTCAGCTGGTAGGTATATGGCGACGACAGTGTCAGAGACAGTGAAAACTTGCCTGAAGATGTTGCTGCAGTTCTGCATTGGTGGAACGGTAGTGGATGTATACATTGACTTGGCAGTGATTTAATACATCGCTTTGTGCTCTTCGTGTATTCACCTATTCAGCATGTGCAAGGTGACGCGCAGTGGTATTGAATAACTTTCGCGAAAGTTACGGTCATATAATGCAACGTATATATTCTGTCATTCTAGTAGTAGTAGTATAACTGTTTTTTAAGAAGAAGAATGGTAACTTGAATCTTGATCTCTTTGGTGAAATATGAAAACGAGAAGAACGGATTACCGGAGCAATAGCCGGGTAATTGAATTAAGCTAAGAGGTAGGCAGACATACAAGCTCAAGTTCCACAGATGGGTAGGTACCTAATAATTTGTTAGAAGAGAGCTGTCTGCCTCTAGAGGTCACATTCATTTAGCTTTGGCAGGAAACCATCAGGTTATGCATAAATGAACAAATGATATTCACTGCAGACGTTCAAAACTGTAGTTAAAGCCTCAATAAGTCCCTACAAATGTTAATAGATGGCGCTTGCGACCTCAAAGCCGACATTTTGCTTGTTAAGAAGCATCTTTCAAAAGAACATACCCAAATTTTCAGACAGATCTGTCAAATAGTTTTTGTTGTAAAAGAAATTTAAAAAAACAGACGCGGTGCCGTTCAGACCCCTTATGCAGAGCTATTCGATCAATTTTACGCAAATTTGTAGCAAAAATTACCGCATTTGGCGTGGAAAAGTTTTCTTCTACCACCAGAACAACGCCCCTCACAAAATTGCATGAATTGGGTAAAGAATTGCTCTCTCACCCAGCATATTCTCCAGATTTAGCACCCTGCGACTATTTCCTGTGCGCATTTGCTTATTTTGACAAACGGTAACTCGAACTCTAGATTTTTAAGTAAATTTGATACCTCATAACATAATACATTCTGCCTGACAGATCTGTTTTGTGTCTATTTATTCATATATGATCTTATCACGATGAGCTTTACCAGCTCCGGTCTGGTGTTTGAAATGTTTTTCATGCTTCTCTACGTTACCGCTCATAATCTTAAAGTCTAACTTAAGTCATATACAGCTAGGTTCCAGAAATCGAGTGAATTCGTTTTCAGTGTTCTGCATTTCGAGCGATTCGGAAACTCCGAAATTTTTTCGAAATCACAATTTCACTTTGTCTCAATTCCGAAAATTTTGAAATGGAAATCGAATACAATGAAATTTCATTTCCGATTTCATTTCGAGTGAAAGTGAAATGTGGAACCTAGCAGATAGTACATCTATAGCATATTCTAGGCTACGTCTTAGACTTTCGTTTTTTATTCGATTTAAATTGTGTCGCTGCTTTTCCTCCTCGTTGTCATAAGATGCATTCAAATCCGACATTTTTAATTCAAGCAGATGACAAGTGACAGAATGAAACTTTGTAACGTGAAGTAAGGTGCAGTTCTTTAAGTGGATACATGCAGCTCTGAAAGTTGCATCGCATTTCGAATGGGGATCATTCACAGTGGATCATGGTTTATGTCCCACATTTTTGAAGTGTAAAATGGGGTCTGTCTAACCAAAAGGGGGTGTATGGTAATACCCTACTCGACAGAAACAAACCCAACTGTGATATAAGTGTAGTTATAATGTCAGATAGCCATGAGCTGCTGTCATGGCACTTGATTACTGTATCATAAAGTGTGGAAAAGCCTGCAATAACTTTATGAAGTGGATGAAAGAGGTGACTAAAGTATGAAATTCTATAATTATATCTAATTGTAAGTGAAATACAAAAGATGATTATGTGGGTGGTAAATAACATTAAAATCCTTTAAATTTGCTGCAGGTTGCCAATTATATTTGAAACGGTCTGAATATTTGCATCTTTTGATCAAGAGCAAACCTATGTCATTATTTTACTTATCTCCCTCAATCACATCTATAAATATGAACTTAATTACTATTCTAAAATCCATTTTGGGAAATTGCTTTGCACAAAGCCATCACAGCTTATCAATGTCCCACTATACACAAATCAGTCCGGTATAACGCTATCACAACGCATTTATCTGCTGCCACTGCGTGTGTCATTCTACTGGTCATTCTGCCCTTTTGCCAACGAGAGCATAACATTTATGCATGATTATATTCAATTGTGAATTCATGTTTAACAATATAAACAAATTGGGTCAGCTGTGCAAGTACATCCGTGGATAATGTGTCGTTTCGTTTTATCTGTCATTTGAAAGTATCACGCAAAGCAGCATAATATAAATAAAATACGTCCAGCAAAATAATAATAATTGTTCTTTTAATATGCACGAGTACAATGCGCTGGGACGCGTGCAATTGGCAATAGCCCATACAACAAAAGGGTGATTCTCATCCAGATGATGCGGATGCCCTAATTATTCCTTAATTTGATGCTCGAACTGATTCCGTAATGGAGTAGATCGTGAACACAGAAAGGTTGAAATTTTGTCGCGTTCAACAGTTCATGTCAGTGACCGCGACAATTAATCAATTTGAATACATTAATGTTACGCGGTCTTAATATTGCTTCCTATACCAATTGCGACTGTACAGTTATGCTGAATTTGTTTACACAAACTGATGGCAATTTCTTTTGTTTCAATTGAGACACTTACGCAGATAGATGACATCAATTGAATCGAATTGGATGTTGTGTAAGAAATCCTCGTAATAATGGAGTAAATTTGTATTTTATTTTTTGAATTATTACACTTTGCCATTTATGAAGAAAATGGTCTTGAACATTAAATTGATGAATTTAAATTATATACAGGGTTGGGCGGACATCGTTCAGTACAAGAACACAAGAGATACATTTCTTTCGAAATGTTTGATATTAAAAACAAAACGCTAATCGAATATGGCATTTGACTTTTTACTAAAACTTTCTTTTAAATTTTCAAGAATCTAGTTTAGTAAGTCTGACAACTCTCTCACTTGATGTCTCTGAGTTTTGACTGGTCACGTGAGCAGTTTTTCCAGTTGACGTTTATCGAGGGGTAGCTGACAATTCAAGTCAAGAATTTTTCGAGTTCTCAACTTATTAATAAGTTGACATTTCTATTATGGATTCTTGATGCTGAATGCGATCAAATTTATAAAAATTGCTACAATTACACAGAAATTGTTATTCAAAATCAATCATACAGAATAAAATTCTTTGAAGAAACTATACAAAATATGTCCCCTCTGTATGACTGTATGCGAACTACTTACAACAAAATACTAATATGGCTGACAAAAAATGTATTTTCTAAGTTTTTTCAAATTATTTTTTCCAAAATAACTTCAAGAATTCATATCACAATTAATATACTGTACTGACACATTCAATAAAAATAAATGTACAATTTTGACATCTATATTACTTTTTTAAAATTTCTCCCTTTATCTGTCAAATCCAATAATTTTTTTATTTATCTAGTTTGTTAACAACAAGGACAATTTGGAACGCAACCCAAAAGAAAATGGCCACATTCAAGAATCTAGTCATCGTAAGTCGACTTGAATTGTCTGGATTCAAATTTACCTGAACGCGAAAACTAACTTGAATTGTCGGTATGTCATTTATTGACAATTGTATTTTTTTTTCCTGGGTTCCGAGTTTTTGATTGGTGCTCTACACGTCAAAGCAATCGAAATGTCAAACTGCGCTCTGTCATGCTTTCCGATAACCCCATAGAAATGTCAAAACTGAGTTATCCCAAGACACAATCATGTTGAGTGTTGACACAAATAGACGTCAACTTATGTCGTTTTCGGTTGGTCGTCCAGAACCGTCCGGAACTAATCCGGATGCTTCTCTTTAGTGTTCCTTGACAAGGCTTTACTAGTCAGTTGCCTACTTAGACCAAAGAAACAGCGATTGGCAAGTGTAACTCTTCGTTTGATTTCTGTTGTGGTGTCATTTTTAGAGTTCATAGCGGAGCCGAGGTAGACAAAGCCCCTTACCACCCCAAAGTTATAAAGGGGTTCAACTCAATGCCTTGAAAATATATAGCTAAACAAAAATATGGATATTGTATCGTATTGATAACTTTGGCAACAACTTAAAATTTGATTACTTTTAAGTAATATTAAAATATCATAATTCTTTTTAACTGATCAAATGCAACAAAAACCAATATGTCCGAACAAATTGTTTGAAAAATTGTGTTTGGCGTAATTCCAATGAAATCATCAACCTGCGATAACTTTTCCAATCAAAACAAACTTCACTTCCCCGACATACAACACACATTCAATCACTTTTCATACACACAACATTAGATCACAACAGACGTACGCCCCGTTATAGAGACACAACTTTGGAAAAAGTTTTATAACTACTACCCCTTCAAAATATTCAAGTGTGCAGTTGACCTGTTCTTATAAAAGCAGTAAAGTACAAACCTCCCCTTGCAAACTTTAAGGATGAGTATCTACTCCTCGAACAAATAATAAGACATTCGTTTCGTCTTCATTCTTACATTCCACGGATTTCGAATACTCCAATGTACAGTTCAAGAACTGCACTTTAAAATCAATAAAAAAAAAGATATAAAAGTTGTTCAAAGTAACTATTTGAAAGTTTGTCAACTTTCCTAACCCCACATCAATTTAACCCACCCCGTGCATAGCTGCTTTTGTCAAAGTATAATACTGAAACTGAAGGACTCTATCATCATCCTCTGCTCCATGGTTATATGCACGCCCGCCCCCTCCTTTCATTTCCCTATAATAAAGATTTTCCTCTGTGATGCTGTTACTGCGACAAAATATCTATGAACTATCAGTTGACAGTGTGGAGGTCTTCTATTCTCTACCGTCACTGAGTGTATTAAAAAGAACGGAAGTGCATAGAAGTAGTATAGAAGTAGGATAATTCCATGTTTATCATAATCCCCAGAGTGCAATGAAGGGTGACGGGCTTAATTATCCTAATTGTACGATGAACTAAGCGAATAATGAGATGGAATCTTTAAAAGTTTAACAAATGTTTGCACAGGGAATTTAGGGGAGATTTATTTTAAGTGATGGAGCCTGTTAGAAATTGTTATACAAATCTATATGTATAACAAAACGAAAAGACCATAAAAAGGGCTTCTTTTAAAAAATACATATTTTTAAGGTTCCGTTCCCATAGGGACAACACGGAACCGACACACAACGTTTTGAAGACATCAACTCTGGCCAAGTACGGAACCTACGGTTTCGGTTCGAGAGTGATACTCGCACTTGGCCGGTTTTTTTTTAAACAAACACTTTGCTTGGAATTATAGTTTCTTCAGTGGACTAGACACTATATTGAGATGACAACATTCATCGGAGTTAAACAAACTGTCAGAAGCAGCGCTCGCATCGTTAAAAAGGCTGACAGAGAATTTCATATTGACGTATTAACGTCTTGTTTTTCTCTCTCTCTCTCTGTTTTTGAAGTAGCCCAATAGGAACCTATTTTTCCAATCGAAAATAATGATCTCGTTTAAGTTTTAATTAAGTTTTCCTTTCGTTTTTACCAGCGGCGGAGATAATCGGCGCTTCAATATTGTGCCCATTGCCATTCCTGGGCAACCTTCACGGTCAAAACCGAAACCAATTCGCCAAAGTACAAAATTTTCCGAACATAACATAAAAATGTTTGAGAAAAAAAAACAAAATTGGTTTTCCAAGGTGTCTCCTTCTAATCCGAGTGATAGCTTCACATTTACAGAGAAGATGAATAATATCCTCTGTGACATAGAGGTCGTCGCAAACGCAATACCTGCACGTGCTCGTATTTGTTAAACCTAATCTCCCAGCGTGCTTCCAAAGAAGACAGTGCCTAGAAAAGAGAGTATTCCTATTGCCTAACTTAGGCCACAACGCCTTTTAGACCCTGTGGCCTTCTAAAGCGTGTCCCATAATTCACGCAAAATTTGAATTTTGCGCCATTTAATAGTACGGAAAAAAACGATAACAATGTGACAACTGACAGTTCGGGGTTAGTAAAACTAAAAATGGAGCGCTATCCGAAAAAACAACGCATTTTCATCGTTGAGGAATATTTTAAAAATATCGAATGTTTATCAGCTACACTCCTCAACTTTCGAACAGTGGTTTAAAACCATCAACTGTAAAGAGAATAACTGAAAAAAATCAGGGAGACTGGATCAATTAATGATCTTAAACACTCTGGGTGTCCTCTTACAAGTCGTACAACAGAAAACATCGAAGCAGTTTGCGAGAGTATTAGGTCTTCCCTATTTAAAGATTTCTCGAGAATAATTCACGGCCATTGGTTGTCTTATGCCCTCAATAGCTTCAATTTGTAGAAGCTCTGATCTGTTTTTAACCAGAACGTCGGATCTTTCGTTATCCTCAATATTACAGTTTCCTGGAACCCAACACATTCTGCCACCTGCGCGCATTATGCTCTGAGCATTGTGCGGCAGTTCCTGGACTAGTTCAAATTTGATGATGTAGGACTCCAGCGCCTTAAGCGCAGCCTGACTATCAATGTGGAGAGCGATATTCTCATTGGATATTGATCCCATTTCAATTAGAGATCCGCCAGCTTTGAGGCTATTGCCAGAACCTCTGCCTGAAGTACACTGTATGTGTCCGGAAGTCATAATGACACGTTTATATCACTAAAGGATACACCTGACCCTGTACCCTCCTTAGTTAGTGGACAGACACTGCCCGATTAGCAACATTTTCCAAGAAGCTGAGTTCTCGGCAAAACCCATAACCTCATTGACAAACCTCTTTATGAATTCATCACTTTCAGGGGAAAATCAATGTGACGCACCAAATACTGAACGCGTCCATTAGGCCGTACTTCCTTCCTCGAAGAGATTGCATAAGAATATTTTAAATTTTTTTAAAACCACACTCTCCCCTATTTCAATCCGATCACAAAGTGCCATCCAAGGAAGCCTGTCTGCTAGAGTACACTTTAAGGACACTCTTCCACATATGCAAATAATTTCAAGTTTCCACCTGAAGTCGCACAGATAAAACTAGACTAACTGTAAAGAGTGAAAGCACGCCAATGAGTTGCGATATATGTACATCTCATGTGTCATGTGAGTTGGAAATCCCCCTCAACTAGACCGACCAAAAGACCGACTTATAACAAAAATGTAAATCTTATGCATATAGGACAGCGCTTTGACTGAGAAGAACGCGAAAGGACAACTCGAGTTATACCAGAAGAATCATCAAAAGGGAAAAAGGAACGTTATCCTGCATCTTCATAATCCAAATCAGCATAACAATCATGCTCCAGAAAATAATCACACAAGACGGAAAGGACTCCCTATATAGTCAACACAGAAATAGAGAGAGCGAACGGGCCAAAGGAAGACGTCGACAACGACAATAACCAAAGGAACTGGAACTATTTCCACCTTAACAAGGCAAAAAAAAAAAAAAAAAAAACAAAAAGCATTGCTCGACATTAAGCAGCAGTTGCCCTCCGGGTTGATTCTGGGCGCTGCTGCTGTGCCGTTTGGAGTATGTGGGTTGTAGATCAAGTACTGATTCACCACTTATACCAGGACAACAAAGGCGCACACAACTTAAAACTGTGTGTGCATAAAGACAAACGTGAGAAGGGGGGGGACATAAGGATGCCACTGTACTACATTTACGCTATTTTAAACGAAAAATTGAAAGGATGACACTTTTGTTGCGCGCCTACTTCTCCTCAAGTTGGCTCAAAGCATCATTGTTGTATATATGGTGCGCCTTTCCTTGTTAAACCAAAACACACGCCGAAGAGAGAGAGATAAGGCTTTTAATAAAATGGAAAAATTAGGACAACGAGGATTCCATTTTATACGAATGGAACGTTGTCACATCCCGGTATTCTGATTCTCTGTCCTCGGTCGTTGTTCTTCCTGCGACGAAGGGATGATGATGTGCACTTTATGGTTAGATCTTGTTTGCTTGACAACAACACAGAGATGCTGTAGCTGGCTGAAACAGGGCAGATGGATGCAAAATGCAAATAGATGTATCGCCATACCAATGGGTGAATGAATTTATAGGATCCTTCTCCCCCCATCCATTTTTCTTTCTGCTTCCTTTTGAATAAGAAACCATTAGTTGCTGGATAATGGAACATACACAACGGAACTTGAGAATAACTACTATACTGTCGACTGTCGAGTGGATAGGTGACGTTGTCGTCGATGTGGTTGAACTTTAAGGACTCTTTTTACATTTAGTTGTGAAAACTATCTGTAACTTAGAGAAGGAATATCTCCCCGCATCAAATAGGAAAAATAAAACAGATATTCTCATCCTATTTAACCCAATTTAGTTGCACCACTGCACATACACACCCTTTTGAGCGCAGCAGACTGTATTTGTCGCAACGCATTGAATGCGCCATGACCTCCAATAAATTATGCTAATGAAGACGCCAATCCAACAACGCGACAACTACGAACGAGAAAACCCTTTCTGAGTTGCAGTTTGCAGAGCGTTTGGATGATTGCACTTTGTGTCAGTCCCATCCCAGTACTCCCAAGTCCCAGTAGCAGTGTTATACAAGAGCAACATATTGACTTGGTGTCGTGTACAGCAATCGTCCAAAGACAGACACTGACTTCGGTTAACGTTGTTGGTGCGGTGAATGTGCCATAATACCAAGTCAAATCACGTTCCTTGGTAGTGCGTTCTAGAAGTCGCACTATGGTTTTCGTTTTAAATTCGTTTTTATATTTCATTTATTCCCGAGCAATGACTGCAATTTTACGGTGGGTATGTGTCAATAAATTGCACTATGCAAATCAGTGAAAGGGATGATAACGAGTTTGGAAACTTCTCAAATATAGATAAAAACGTGCGGGAAACACGTGCCTCAAATCATTATCATTTGTTATGGCTTAGGAATGGATTCAAAGATGGATTATACAAATAGACCGAATGGGTATTAAAGACGACACAAAAAAAAAACTCCCGAAGTCCTTTTGATGCAATTTTTACCAAAGTTTGGCAAAGATTTTTCTTCTTAACTCCATTAAAACAAGAAATACAAAGTGGCGCAAAATGAATCAGAAGATGGAATAATTTTTGCAAATGGCGTCCTACGTCAATCATATTTGACATTTGTGAACTAGATGCAGTATACAAACAGACAATCAATGGAGCGCTATATTCCGCAAGAGCGTGGAATAGTTGTGTCGATTTTTTTTTACCAATAAATCGGTAGGTGGTGTTAGCGCAGCATGAATTTCGATGTCGATTTCCTAATCCTAATCATGTCGCGACACTATGAGCAAGTATTCCGGCGCTTAGCTACTCGACTCGAACTCGGCGCTTAGCTACTCGACTCGAACAGACTGGAACCACAGAGGCCATGCAGGGCGTGGTCGCCACCGGACTGGAAGTTTGGCCGAGAATATCGCGGCTGTGGCAGCCGATTTTGCTGAAAACGAAGAAACATCAACCAGACGACCGACGGGTCACGCAATTGGGCATCACCAGACGGACCCTACAGCGAATTTTAGTGAAAGACTTAAGGTGCAAGTACACGGCATGTATAGCAATCTCAATCTCAATTGCGATGCGAAGCGATTCCGTCAATAAGCAAAATCCTGGTTTTTGGGAGCACTGACAATCCGCGTGTATCCGAGAGTATGACTGTCCTGAAAAAGCTTCTCAATTCAGCCGTTCGGAATCGGCATTAAATTGTAGGTCCCTTCCATCCGTCCCAAAAATAGAAACTCACACAAATGAATGGTTGCGAGAGGATAGGCCTAGTCCACTCAAAGCCTCTGCGTGGTGCGGCGTTCACGCGGGAGGAGTGATTGGGCCGTATTTTTTTGAGGACGCCATCGGCAATACAGTCACTGTTACTGCCGAACATATATGGGGGCATGGGGCCACGATAAACGACTTCTTACTGTCGGAACGAAATTAGATGAGCGGGCTTGGTGAACTTGTCTAAAACTGGTCTAGTACCCATTTTAGCCTATGAAATGTCATAACGGTGACATTTTTATTGCTCATTGTGTGTCAAACATTTTGCGGGATATTTGCTTAAGCCGATTTTGCCGAAAATCACAATAATTCGCAATGTATGGAGTCGCATTGACGGTCTAATGATATGGTGGCAGCTGTGTTCCATTGTCATATTTACTAAAGTCAAAATGTTTCTATACATGGTATACAAGTTTTTTATGTTTTCCAGCTATGCTGCTTTTCTAATGACCTGTCAAAAATCACAAATCCGATATTATTAACTCAGTCGTAAATGTCATTTGGCTTCACCAAAGAATGACATAAAAACTGAGTGCATTTCATATTTCAAATTGTGTACCTATTTCCATCGTTCTCACGGAACCATTAGATATTTTTCTTTCGAATGATCTCAAATGTTTTGATGATCAATTGATCACCACGACAATGCCATCGTAACCGATTGGAATTGGACAACGGCATCCTCATGTTTTTACATTTTTTTAACCTTAACCTTTCCATGCAAAGATGCCTACCAACATTAAGATACCGTTATAAACGTTTCACCGTCATCCCTTTACCGATTTCTCTCGAATGGAAAAATATTATAATTATGTACATAGTTCACTTTTACTCCGTTCCTACATGCGAATTCGAAAATTTCCAAAAAAAAAAAAAAGAAAAGAAATAAAAATCAAAAATTTAAATAAATTGGAGTACCGCAGGGCAACCAACTTGAACCACTCACTTACCCTTTTGTTCACCTTCTCGCCATTATGTACATACTTGCAAATGCGCGTAACCGGTCAACCAATTCTCACCACCAAAACACCTCCCCTCCTCTATGATGGAGTCGTGGGGAAAAAGTAGAAAGTGCTGCTGGCAACTCGTAAAGTCGTAAGTGGTTGACCGGTTGAGTTTTGTTGTTCTGGGCATCATCTAGCGAATCAACAAAACAGCCATCAATGGAAAATAAAATGAAAATGAATTTTATTTTAATTCTCTGTTTATCACACGTTTTTGATTTTCTCTTGCAGCAGACTGTGGTTTCAATTCAGCACGTACGCGTTCACCTTCTTTAATGATATTCGTACCATTCTTGAATGATGTGCTCTCTGCTTCAGGCCATGGCGTTCGTTGCCATTGCCACAGTGAAGTGATTGCAATAGTGCAATCGCAATGCAATACAACACTTTACCGGTGCCACTGCCAACATCAAAATGACAGACAGACAGGGTGTAGATATGCATTATTTAGTTCGCCATCCTTTTGCCGCCGCAATCTCTTTCGTTGGGCTTGAACGTCATGGCTGTGCCCATGCGCCCATGAAAAACACGAACAAACAGTGTACAGGTACACAATACAAAATTGCGCGTCGCTAACGTCACGCGTACGACATTGTCGGAGATCGGGTTTGTTGTTACGAGCCACTGCCCCGTTAGACTGTGGTAACAAAAACGTGTGTTACTACTCTTATGGCTAGGAAAACCTAACATACACATGCAATGTCATAATTGAATTCTAACGGGATTCGCTAGCTTTTGTTCGATAAGAACACAAGAGGAAAAGATTGTGCTACACAGTAGTTTCAGATAACACTACAGTTGTTTCCAGTAGTGTGTCAACGAAAGGTGAACAGTTCTAGTGACATTGGGATAACAGGTACATAACATTTAGATTTAGTGACAACGACAGTAGAATAGTAAAAAGGGTTAATGAATGGCATTGTGATTTGATTACCTACATTTGTATGGGATAGGTGTCCCGACTCCCGATGCAATTATTGCGGATGATCTACAGCAAATTATAGGTCTGCTTCCTTACGTGAGAATCTAACCAATTTTCAAGAAATTTTACTAAAACCTAGGCAAAAATGTTGTAAAAGAGAAAACGGGAGGTAGAAAAATATCCCCTCAATGCTGCAGTAAAAATAGATCTGTCAGCTGCAGATCACTTTTTTCAGTAAAATTCGCAGAATTTAAAAAGTACGGAAACACAGTTTAGGATTTCAATGCATCAATACTTAAACGTCAGTTCATTTGTTTCATTGGACTTAACAATAGAAACTGCTTAGAAACAAATTAGGGAGACATTTCATGAACGATCGATACTACTGTTGTGCACAAAGGAACTGTGGCAATGTTTATCAACCGGCAGTCAGTGGCAACACCCATGAGTTCTCGAGGTGTCAATAAGTTTTAGAGCCTTCTCTGCCTGCCCTTTAGATTGAAATAGCCGTCAAAAACAAGAAATGTTTGTGAAAACATGCAAAAAATTATCTTCAAAAATTCACCTGTCATTTGATCCGTATTCATAAGGTTTTTGAAATAACGCTGCAATCGTTACAACAAAAAAAAACGACCGTATTAATATAATGATGATGATTATACGGTAAGTATTTTGTAAGAAGAAACTAAATTTTGGCTGCTCTCTAAATTGTCGACAAGTGTCACAAAAGCAGTTGTTCTTGGAAATAAGTTCCTTCAAAAATTCTTCGACGCTAAAAACTGTTTTATTTTCGTTGCGCAGATCTTTGATCCCAAATTTTTTACTTTCAAAGGATTCCTCATCAAGGTATTCATTGAAAAACTCATCCTCATTTACTTTACCGCAACATAAAAACACAACAGAGAAAAAAAAACAAACACAATAATGTCAAAATTTAGCTTGAGAAAATGTGCCCGAACCACAAATGGCCGCGCCTTTATTTTGACAGATACATGAAGTACAGTCTGAAATAAAAATTTGATTGTTTAGCTGGAGTTGCGCGGCTAAAGGGATAAGCTAAGAACGTTGCTCGAGCGAAACTAAATTTTAGCGGCTCTCCAAAAGTTGTGGATATAAGAAGTGTCAAAGAGAACGGCTGTTCCTTAAAAATAATTTCCTTCAAAAATTCATCGACGCGAAAAAGTGTTATATTTTCGTTGCGCTTTTTTTCTATTTCAAAAATTCATTCTCATTTACTTTACAGCAACACAAAAACACAACAGAAAAAAAACCCACATGATCTGTCAAAATTTAGCTTGAAAAAATGTGCCGAACGGGCGCTAAATTTTGACAGATACATGGAGTACAGTCTGAAATAAAAATTTAATTTTTTTACTGGGGCTGCGTATGCGTGCCGCTCTTCTAAAGTGATACACTTACATTTAGCTTAGCTTAACTTTGGAAAACATTTAATATGTGAGCTGAAATTTAGCTCGAGCAGCGTACTAAGCTATAGGGAGTGTTATTTGGTTTACAGTCCGAAACAGATGTAACCTGACTTTAAAACCAACCGCACGAAAAATAATTTTTTAATCTATTACTATTTGAACTACAAATCATCACTCATACTATGGTAGGTATGGCAGAGGCTTTTGACTACATGACCTCCCTCCTAACATCTGGGGGCTCATGAAACAAAACCACTTTTCCTCCAAATAATTGCGCTAAATTCGCGTGCAAACTGCCAGTTCATTTCGATATTACAATTAAACTTTTTTAATTAAACAGACTGCCATACAACTATTTAAGTTTCGCCTCCGTTTGGCGTGTGTGTTTCGACAATATCCAATGGCGCATGCAAAATAAATTCAAACTAATTGAATAAGATAAAGCCAACGACACGAATCCACTTGGCTTGGATTGTTGTAAAATAGACGCCTACTCTTGCGGCTGTCCATTGCCAGAGTTCCGAATCCGAAGGCGTTAGTTTATTGGCGCCGCCGCTGCGCTGGTTATACTTTGCGGGGTCTAAAGAACTAGTATATCAATGAGATTTAAAAATATGAAAGACATGGTTTTTGCGCTTTTGTCTATTTTCCGTTTTGAGGAAGATGAAGTCATCACACATCTGCACAATTATTTGGTTTCGAACTCTCATGGTGCTATTGCCAAAAATGGCGTTGGTAGATTTGCACTTGAGTGAACAGCGATTTGCATTAATTTACATAAAAATGGAATTCTAACGCTGATCGCTGATGTAGTTGGGAGTACTTTTGGTGTGACAGATGGTTGGAATTTGGAAATATGAAGTCAATCTGATGATGAAATATGTAGGTAGTAGAGTTAGTTTTAAGAACTAGGTACTATATTTTAAAATGGAAAAATTTGGAAAAAGAAAACCTTTGCAAATATTCAGTATCATTGAGAAGAAACTCGCATAGATTCCCAAGACTAAGTGGCATTTAATTGCATCAAATGTCAGTGGTTAGTACTTAAGGTGTTTTGTCATTGATCTATGCAGTGTATCTTTACAATTGCTATTGCGGTGAATCTCATTAAGGGCACTGAGATTGAGATAATACATCGCCTCAGCGTAACATGCGATCTCAGGAAATCGGGCATATTACAATGTAGCTGGCCTCTGAACTAGACCTTGTTCGCTATAATTGGATGACAGCCTACAAGTCATTGTCTAACATTATACCCAGATGGGAAGGTCAAGACAAATTTTTTATTGTGAGCACATTTATTATGCACTGGGCAACAGCTGTTAGTAGTTATTACGAGTTGTGCCCTACAGGCACACATTTAAACACAAAAATTAAAACGCCGTCGTAGCTCTTTGTTTTTGCAGCAATAGAATAATGTAGGAATGTAGATAAAGTAGGTACCTATTAGGCCATTATGTGGGCCATATGGAATTTCGCATTCGATTATTCAGTGGTATATATGACAAGCACCAATCGCTATGTGCCCGTTCCAAGATCACTCAGTCGCAGTGGCAGGACACTGGGCACATTCAAGTACCTAGTTGACTTAAGTCGACTAGATTTATCTGGACTAAGTGTAACCTGAACGCAAAAACTAACTTAATTGGTCGTGAACGTCAGATCTTGACGGGGGGAGCATCTAAAGAGTAGTCCACTCCACAAATCGTCACTTATATTATCATTTTTAGATTTTTTTGGTTTTGTTTGTTTTGGTTAGGTATATCCACTAGCTTTGTGATCTCACAAGGCAAATTTGAAATGTCAAATTCTCCGCCGATGACATATAGAAATGTCAACTTAGTACTCAGTCACGAAATTCGTGACTAGATTCGTCGGCTACCCCTCCATAAACATCAACAGAGAAAGCTGCTCACGTGACGAATCTCAGCCAATAAGAACTCAGAAACATCAAGTCAGTCAGCTGTCAGACTTACTAAACTAGATACTTGAACGTCCCCACTTTAAATATAAATCTAGCGAAGGAAATCACATGTGCACACTTAGCCTAAAAAAGAGCAGGCTATTCGCAATCCACAAGCGTTCCACAAGCTAGCGAATAAAACATTTGTTCGAACTTAACCTGAAATTACAAACTGCTGGCTGAAATTTGCGAACTGCTGTGACCAAGAATGGTGTTCATGCAAACGGACTGTCGAAACTCGCGAATATTCGTTCGTTTGTAGATAATAATTGGTCACTCTCATGTGAAAATAGTACTCAACATATTAAGCGTATTCACTTAAACACATAAAACCCTAATAAACTGCAAAAATTTACCACCTCGTAAATGAACTGTCAGATTTTGTATAGAGAATAGTTTACGAGACGATTTAAGTTCAGAAATCAACCGCCGAAAGTTACGCAAATTACAAATGTCAAACTTTGACAGACTGTCGTATGAATTGTTTGTTTGTTTCCATAGTTTTTTTAGGAAGATCTCTAAATGACGGTAAGAATTGAATTATAAAAATAATTTCGATTACTTTATGACTTGAGCAAAACGAAAAAAAATAAATAAAATAAAATAAAAAATACAAACGCATTTTGATAGCTAATTTGGAAATAATTTAAACAGCTGAGTTTGACAACCGTCGACTTACGCGATTTATGCAATGATATTTCCGAGGGGAAATTTATACATTTACGAGCTGCGTAAATTTATCAGATTAAGTAAATACCCTTATTAATTAACTTAGAACACTGAACTAGTCGCAGATTTTTCGTACTATGTTCCTTAAGCGCCGTTAGCGCAATTACGCCCAAACAGGGCTGACTTTATGCGACTAAAGTTGCATTTTGGCCCTTTTTTTCTGAGAGACGACTTTTCCAAAATTGTCCATATTTGCCCCTTTTCTGTATTTCGTTGATAGTTCTTCCCATTTTGGAAAAAAAACACCCTTTTGTATGAAATACGAAATGTGACATAATAAATGCTTCACGAAAATACTTCACAATTAATTGGCATTAACAATTTAGCTATAACCATGTTCAATGCAACAATAAGATAGAACGAGATGAAAATATGCGTAAGCCACTTAACTTTAGTGAACTCCCTCTTTTTTTTCTGACATTTGTGGGCAAATTAGTATTGCCCCTTTTTCTACGCAAATCCCCTTTTTTTTGCGACTTTTTCAAAATCTTTGAAGTCAGCACTGCGCCCAAATCGATTCGGAAATAAAGCTAAGTGTGCAGCTCGAGCGAAACAAAATTTTAGCTGCTCTCCATTTATTTTCTCCGATCATTAGCTAAACCACAAGCTAAATTTTGACATGCGGATATAAGTGTCACAAAAAATAGCTGTTCGTTAAAAATAACTTCCTTCAAAGAATCATCGACGCGAAAAAGTGTTATATTTTCGTTGCGTTTTCTTTTTTCCTTGTCTGCAATTTTTTGATCTAAAATGTTTCACTTTCAAGGGATTCCTCATTCATTGAAAACCATCATCCTTATTTACTTTTCCGCAAAAAAAAGCAATGACATGATCTGTTAAAATTTAACTTGAGAAAATTTGCCGAACCATTAATAGGCGCGTTAAATTTTGACAGATATATAAAGTACAGTCTGAAATGAAAATTTGATTTTTTAGCGGAAGCAGTCAGTGTACCGCTCGGCTAAATCAATTTGCTTAAACTTAGCTCAGCAACATTTTGGAGAGCGTTTTGAGCAGCATAGGTACTAAGCTTAACGCCCAAAAGTAAAAACCAAGATGGAAATAAAGCCCAAAATTCAATTCCAGTTTAATACGTATGGGGGAGGCATACCATTTCCCTGATTGGGATCACTGTTGCCATTACACCCAAAATCAATGTCACATCGATCAAATTTGTGGGAATTTTTTTAAGGTGTTGCTATTCGGCCGTGTCGTTCGGGCTACAACTACGTAACGAAATGTCAAAGTTTATATTGCGTCAAATTGGAGTATTTCGCTTCGCTCGCGGCAAGGGCTTTAAGCTCCTGTACACAATTTTCGGATGCTCTATGTTTAGGACCCAACTTTTATATTTATAAACAGTTTTTAATGAAAATATGATTAAGTTACGTTGATTACGTAGTCGTTTCCCGAACATCGGCAAACATCAGTCAGTACAAAGTCAGCGGCCAAATAACCACTTCGATTATTTTAAAGCAACAAATTGCCTATCAATGTTTTGGGGGTTATGACATTTTTTAATTTGGGCGTTATGGTTTTAGGTGGACGGAAGCCATTTTTTGGACATAATGTATTAAACTTTTATTAAAGCGATTGAGATTCAGTGGGGGTCAAAGCAGATTTCTGATGGAGCACTGTGGTGCATTGCATTTCGTTTTCTCAAAGTTTACAGGTAGCATGAGTGTCCCTAAGGCCGGGAACCCAAATAAGGTGAATTCTGAATTTCTCCGTCATTTACTAAAGAGATAAGTGCCACTTGACGACAGTTTCCGCTTGAAAACTTCCGCTTCAGAAATGGTATAATATCCCTCGCGTGTACCTCACCCACCACAGGGTATTTCTCATCGCCATGATATTGATAGAAAACACCACCACTGCTCGACTTTTCCGCCCACCTCTATGCGCATTCATCTTATCTACTTGTCTAAATATTGACAAAACAACACCAAATTTCAGCCACAAAGAGGTAACTTCTAAGTGTCATCGAAACAAACCTACACTCGTGCGAATGTGTCAATAGTGGCGTTAGCACTTCCGTGACTCGTGCAAATTGACTATTTGTAGAGCGGTACCACTTTGGAACTTACTTTCTCAAAATAGGTAGCACTGCACGCAAGTTTCCAAAAATAAATTAAGGTAGGTACATGTGCAAATGCATTAGAAGAGAACACAAAAAATTGGAACACCGGAAGAATGTGGTTGCGAAAATGAACATCTACGACACGAGGGTGTTGTAAATCCTAAATGCCAAAAATAGCCTCAAATAATAAAAGAACCATGTACCTACACATGTAGATACATGGTAACAATGTATGTTCAGTTCATACAATCAATATAGCCTTCTTTCTTTTTAAAATGTCACCATCACCAGTCATCCTATCCTAATGCGTTTAAATCCAGCAAATGCCAGAAACCCACCAGCCCACATGACCGTTGGACTCCATAAAAGGAACATCCTCTACCACATACTTCCGTTGAGCAATAAAAAACAAGCAATTATCCCAGTTCGCATAGACAGACACATCTCTTAGGCGGTATCATAAAATTAAACCTATTTACTGTGCACACTCTGTTAAGACTTACCAATAAAAAATGTAATCGGCCATCCCAAACTAATCCTTCAACAAGAAGTTAAGGCTTTGCCGCGAGTGCCGGCGATTCATTTGAAACAAGTTTATAATCCAATATGTGGTAAATTTAAAGTTTTTTTTTCTCCTTTTTGCAGGTAGATAGTAATCGCCCACACACACAATAAATATAAAAAAAATTAAGTGTAGAAGGATTCTCACTTTAAGGACACTATGTCACTATTTAGCACTTTTTTCTCATGATAGGTATGCAATTTTCATAATTTACCAATTTAAATCAAATTGAATCTTATTCCAAAACAAATAAAATCAAAACAAGAACCCGTCACGATGATGAGATATGAAAAATCCGCGAAATTGGAACCGCACCAATAAAAAAAATACGAAGAAAAGAACGAAATTCACTCGACGAACAGTACCTTGCTTCCAACTTGAACGCGGTTAACCAACTAAAAAAAAACACACCGCACCAACCAAACCACTCTGGCTGGTTGGTTGTCCAGCAGCAGATCCAGAATCTAAAAATCTATACGCTATACCGCGCGTACACAGATATAGTACTATAGTGCTAGATACTTTTGCCGCACTACCATACCAACCGAACCAAACAGACTTCGTTGATAGATTTGGGCATGTGTATGTATGCGCATCAGCCAGCTTCAGTCAGACGATATGTCGTCGGTGTCGTTGTCGTTATGGATGCAGAATGAGCTGGAATGGAGTGCAATGAAAGAAAATGGAAATGTGATAATAAGCGTAAAATAAAATCGCATAATCTCACACAAGAACAAGAAAATGCATAAATTGACGAGAAGAATGAATGGAAAAACGAAAACAAAGTCAACAAAAAGGGGAAAATTGCATTTGCATGAGAGAAAAGTCTCAAGTGGTGTGTATCATGCGAAAGATATCGTAACAGTGGGTGGTGGTGGTGGTAATTCGTGTTTGCGTTGTGCTGTTGGCTGATGAATTATGTTAGCTAAGTACTTCTTTCAGGTGAAAGAACTAGATCTTGCACAGGGTTACCAGAGTAGTATTTCCTTCGAACAGAATCCAACATATTTACATATCGCGCAGTCTTATTTGAGTACATGCTTGCGGCTTTGGTCTGATTTACCAAATTTAGTAATTACCTATAGCTAGCTAATGTATTACCTAACCCACCTGGTTTTTAATTTTAAAGATAGAAATTGAAGCGATGAGGAACGTTAAACAAACTGGCGCCCAACCAAAGGTTATTCGCTCAGTTTTTTTTTTATATATAACGTAATTTTTGAGCAAAACTTGGTGGTTGTAATTATATTAATGTACTTTTCTCTGTAAAATGTTGTAAAGGGTGATTTTTTAAGCGTTTGGTTTTTAAAGTTGGAAAAAAAACGAAAATTTTCAAAATTTTGTGAAATTTGTGTTATAGTTTACATTTACTGTTTTGAATATTATTTCGTGTAAATGTTGACCGCGACTACGCCTTAAGTCGTCCATTCAGGATGTCCAATTTTGGCATACTTTTTTCCAGCATATCGGTATATCACCAATAACACGAGGCGGCAATAGTTGCTGGATTATCCGTTTAGACGAGAGACTTCACATATCAACACAAAAAATAGTCCAGCGGCATCAAATCGCACGATCTAGTCGGCTAATTCACAGGTTCGAAACGTGAGATGAATTGCTCACCAAATTCACCACGCAATGAATGTCCACGGATTCGCGAGCTGTGTGGAAAGTTGCGCCGTCCTGTTGAAACCACATGTCGACCAAATCCAGCTCTTCCATTTTGGACAACAAAAAAGCCAGAAACCATCGAATGATAGCAAGCACGACTGACCGTAACGTTGTTGCCATTATCATTTTTGAAGAAATACGGCTCAATGATGCAACCGGCCCATAAACCATACCAAACAGTACATTTTTGTGGATGCATTGGTAATTCTTGCAAATACATCAATTTTGATCTTAAATAATTTGAACGACGACCATAAAATGGAGCATTTTTTTTTACTTTAACACGTGTCACGAATCACGCGCGAACTGTCAAAAAAATCAGACTGAAAAACCAAACAGCAAAAAAATCATCCTTTACGTATTAAAATTGGAAAAGTTGGTGAACATGACGCAACGCCCAAATTGAAAAATGTCATAACGCCCAAAAACCACCACATCGCCCAAAATTTAAAGGAATTAAGCGTTGCAAAGCCCAAATAGAATGACATATCGCCCAAAGTAACGCATGCACCCCAAATCTGACAGTAAACCCAAGCACGCAGGTTGCAGGGGGCAGCATGCCGTCCCCCATACGTACTCTGCTTTTTGGCCTTTATTTCCATTTTGTTGTTTCTTTTTGGGCGTTATGCATTTTTTGGGCTTTAGCAAAAATAATGCCATTACGCCCAAAATCAATGTCACATCACCCAAATTTACGTAAATTTTACAACAACAAATTGCCTATCAATTGTGGCGTTATGACATTTTTCAATTATGGCGTTATGGTTTTGAGCGATAAGACCTAAACGCCATTAATAAAATGTACAGAAAGGTTTTATTTATTAAATGTGATAAAAATTGGTAAAAAATTGCGAAAATTCAATTCATTTGAAATTTCACTGAAGTTAATTAATTTTTTACAATTATTTTATTTGTTTGTTGTATTCTCGCGTTTGTTATTTACATTCAAGTTAGGTATATTTTCAAAAGTTCAACAATCCACAAACATTAATTGAGAATTGAATTACCGACTTCTTAATAAAATTCTGAACAGTTAATGTGACAAATTCGTTAGTTCGTACTAATTTAAGAGTTAAATTACGATATTTCCAATTAACATTTACAAATTTGTTACCAAAAATCATTTTTAACTTCTAACTTACCTAAATGTTTTGACGGTCACAATAAATATTTTTTTGCACTATAAATTATTAGATATTAGTAATAGTAGGTACCGCGCAATATATTTAAGAAAATAATTGTGTCTAACAGCTAAATTTTTGTGAAAAAGTAGTTTTGTTGACAGAATGTATCGTATTTCAAAAACACTTCGGTATGGTAACCCTATTCAGACGTCATGCGGTAGGACAAAATCTAAATAATGCTTCAAATTGACGATTTGCGTGCGAAATTATAAGCTAGGGCATGGTAACATGTAATATGATGTATAAATATAAACAAAAATGGTAATGGATTGCCTTTGGGGTAATAGTGGAGTTCAATGAATGGCTGAAAACCTACAGGGAGCCATGCTATTGTAGAATGTGGGTACATATTCCGGCAGAAAAATTTATTCATATTTATTCTAGGCTGGATTTTAATCGAAATTAAAGAAGGTGTGCTAGAAATCACAATTATTGACACGAAACTTGACACAAATGAGAAATGGAGGGTGTACTCCAGCGGTGATAATTTGAACCCTTCTAGATAAACAAATTTGACAGATCAGCGAAAAAATATACGGAAAAGAAGATAAGCGACTTTAAATAATTAAATATTTGGAAAAATAAATACATTTGTTAAGTAAAAACATAAATATAAATTCCTAACTAGTTTACATGTTTACATTAATGGAAAATAAAGAAAAAGTGTTGCATCGAGGGCCTCATTTTTTTCCTTCACCAGCTTTGCACGAGCAAGTATGTATACATATCCAAAACTTCCAGGACTTTGTAAGATATGTCTCAGTTTGATTTTGATATCAGTTACCTAACTTTTTGCTGAATCTGGTATCACACCTATAGCATAGATCCAACCAACCTTGACGAGCTCTTACCCCTTCGCGAATGGATCATTTTATGCCGCTAAAATATTCTGCAATGTCACTGATGGTTATGGACAAATTCTTGTTGGGTCCGCCATTGATATTTGGGATAATGCTGCACAATATATGGAATATTAACAATAATTGAAAGAACTTTAAACAGTTTAAAAAGAGCCAATACACGTTTTTCATTATTCCACGATTTAAGCGATTTATAGATATTTTATGGACCCGGGGTTATTTTATTTCTAATAAATAGCTAATTCATACTTGAATTTTAGGCAGACAACGCATTTACATAAATTAAATTAGTTTTTCATTTATAAAATAAATAAATTACCTGTACAAATACACGTACCGCTTACCGATGACAGATTCTGAGAGGTTTCCTTTCCTCGCCGCCAGATATTGCAGGCCAACTTGTACTTGTACATTCGTCAATAGGATAAGGAAATTAGATAATTATGTACAGATCTGTATTTCAAAGTGACGCGACGTCACAAATAGGTTCAATTTCAATTAAGCCACTGTGCAGATAACACCAAAATAATGTTTCATTTGAAAAATGTTATATGTATTCAAATAAAAATTCCACAAAACACAAAAGCTGTAGCAAAAGGATGATGTTTGGGTCAAAAACCATATAGAACTATACCGTCGACTCCTCCCACTAAACGGACTTTGCCTACAAGCTGCCTGCGGGCCCAGGAGTTTTCATGTATTGGTGCTGTACAAAATCAAAGGATAGCGCCATTAACGCACTCATACTTGAAACATCCTAGGCCCACGGTATAGCATGGAAAATCATTGCCGCCATTGATTTTGACATTTCACACGTATTCACAGACAGGGGACTTAATTCCGGTGGGTGCACCGAAGACGACGGTCTAGTTCTATGTGGTTTGTGGTTTGTATTGTATGACAGAACTTACTGCAATAGACGTCAAACAAAAATTCTGTTCGTGCGTCTTGCTTACTGTACTGCGCGCGTTACTGCGTCTAGAAATTCTGCAAAAATATTTTGGGCATAAGGCTACAGTTGCAATCGATGCGTATTTTGACGAACAACTGATCTGTACGTCAGAATAAACAAACATTCAGATTGTAATGAATAGCGTTGTTTGGCCGTCAGAACAGATCGATCGTTTAAATTCCGCGGTTTTGGTCTCTTTTGGCAGTGAACTTCACTCCAAATGCGTCAATTTTGTTAGTTTACTAATAGCTATTAAGTCAGAAATGCACCTTGTTGCTGATGAACACTAACGGCCATATTATTCACTCCGGGTGTAAATCAAGTTTTAGTTAATTTTATACCCGATCATTAATCCGCATTTTTTAAGCGCGATAATTTAAACCTATATCCATAATTTTCACTTAAAAACATATGCATTAGGTACATCAATTAAACCGATTTTTAGTCCGATTTTAACCCGTTTCAAACCTAGTACTTAAATGTCGAATTTCACATAAAACGTTTTTTGTTATTTGTAACTAATTGGAAAAAACAAAACTGTGAAGCCGAATTAATTGTTGAACTGAAGTTTTAGCTAAAAGTGTAGTTTGAACTTCCCCTGTGAAACATGGGGTTAACAGAATAAAAGAGAAATGTTAGATACAATAAAGTTTACATTTTTCTTGTCTTCCTATTTTCACATACACTTATTTGCTGCGAGCGAAGAAATGTCAAAAATGTGACATACAAAAACAGAGTCAATAATATGAAATTGTGTTTTAACCCGGGTTAAAGTACTTAAAGTGGTCTACGGAGTGCAGTTTAAATGCAATCGCATTAAACGCCGACAAGGCTAAACAAGTAAAAGTGTTATCATCGGCCTGGCCGATGCTTTGATACCCTCCACTGAATAAAAGTCCTGCAAAATGTTTGCCACGCGAGTTAGTATGTGTCTAACATTAGTTTTGTATGGGAGGTAGCAGAACTACTTTATCGACATAGACAATTTTCAATACCAACCTGACGACGGTTAAAAAAAGTCCTTTCATAAAATTTCATTCACCTAAGTCGATTCGTTTGGACGCTATCGTGATTTCAACAGGCGGAGAGACACATGGGTCTACTAATGGTTTTGTATGGGAGGTACCAGAACTACTTGACCGACACAGCCCATTTTCAATACCAACCTGACGACGGTAAAAAGAAGTCCTCTCACCAAATTTCAATCGCCCAGGTCAATTCGTTTGGACGCTATCGTGCTTTCAACAGACAGACAGACAGACAGACGGACATGGCTAAATCGATTCAGAATGTGATCCTGATTCAGAATATATATACTTTATAGGGTCTCCGGTGAATCCTTCTTGGCGTTACAAACGTAATGGCAAAGTGAATATATACCTTCCTGTGGAGGGTATAAAAAAACGGGTTCATTATCGGGATTAACGACTGAATACTATGACTTGGGTTTAATTTTTGAATCAATTAAAGTGAGTGAATAATATTGCCGCTTCTAGCTGATTTAGAACACAAATATGCTGAAACTGAACTATAACACCAGTTGAAGCTAGGTAGCCTTTACAATATCTTATCTCAAAAGCTTTAACATATTGGGCAGTGAGACCATCCTCGACACAGATCTGGGTGTTGATGGGTGAATGCAGTGCGAAGCTTATCAATAACATGTCGAATTACATGTTCCTGGGAAGAATTTTGAAAATGCATTAAATGAAAAGTAATTAACGCACAATATTAACAGGTTATCTATTTTGGAAAAGTAGGAGTTGCTAAAAAATCCACTAGTTATAGCTTTCAATGTATACCTAAAGGTCTCGAGCAGTGCAGTTTCGAGGTCGATCAATTAATTTCAAGCCATCAATAATCATTAAATTCTTATCATCATCCGTTTGTTTTTTGATCTTTTGCAAAAATTTCAAACAGGGAAATAGTGCTCCAGTCTAACATTTTCAGAGTTTTATAGGTTGTGTATACCACAAATCACAATTAAGACGGAACGAAGACATTCTGCAAACCAATCTACAAATTTTGTCCGCAAGTACGAGTATCCATGTGAACTGACAGACAGACTGTCATCAAGACAAGAACTCTGTACCATAGAAAAATACACGCCTATACCATAACGAAATCGCTTTAATATGTCAAAAAGAGGTTAATTTATTATATAACCAAAAAACTAGACTACCCGTGATATTACAGAACATCAATCAGCGAAACTGTATCCAAAACTATTTTCAGTCACTATAATAAATCTCATTCATAATTTAGCCAACCAACGTCTTAATAATAGTATTCGTTCTTCTATTATGCATATATTCATAATTTGTTTCATGACATACTTTGGAACCCGAAGATAATCTGTGCCGTCCTATATACGGTGCGGCGATAATTGTATAGGCAATCTATTGGTTTATAATATTCATTTCGCTTGTACACTTTTCGACTATCCATCACCAGTAGCAGATGGTTTATGTATATTCCCGCTATAGGTATATGATAAGATTATCGAGTTCGTTAAACCTCTTAAAGCCATTTGAAAAATGGTAATTGTGCTACGGAAGACCGTGCCAATATTGAAATGCTAATTTCACATCCATTTCTGGATACGTTACGGTCTGTGGTCAGTTCAGTATACGTTCAGCATGGTATTGTGTCCGATATCTTTTTTCTGTTTTTGTAAGTTGGGAATCAATCAATAAATAGAGATTCTCTCGTGCGATACTGGCATTTAGTAAATCCCTTCTTGAACTAAACAAATTTGACGTCCGAACTACTTGAAGGTTTTTATCGCTTCACTTTGTTTGTATACGGTTTCTTTGAGTTTCATTTGTTTGCTTAAAGATTTACGGCCAAAAAACGTATTTCTTCAAAGTGATTATAAAGTCCAGTAAATTTTCTCTAAGACAACTCTGGCTTGCATGACATACACTATGTTTAAACAATGTGCTGAATTTGATTATCAAACCGATATGAAAGTCATTTCCATAATAATGAACGTCATTTCCTTTTTGACATTTCACATGGAATCTGAATTCTTTCTTTTTTTTTTAATGTCATTGGTGACAGAAAACGTCATCTATATTGAATTTTCTCTACCTACCGATTTCTTTTTTGACATTTGACATGGAATCTGAATTCTCTAATTTGAATGTCATTGCTGACAGAAAACGTCAACTATTGAGTTTTCTCTACCTAAGGGTCATGCCACATAATAGAACATAAATTTAAGACCATCATCAGTGTTAAAGTAGTTTCAATAGAATCAACCCAAACGCCATTGAAATTACATATCCGATGAGAGGTGACCCCAGGGTACACCTATACAGACGTTAATTAACGACTTCCGTGCGCACATTCATTCAAGAAATCCCCACGGAACTGTGGAGTGTGGACTGTGCGCGGTGGAGGTGTACGAAAGGAAGACCAACTCGTTTAACCATATCACACATGAAGTATGAACAGAGTTTATATACTCGTATACCGCATTTGAAACAGCTCTTCTTTCACTTTAAGTACATTACTCCAGAAATCATAAAAGAAAAGAACCGGAGGAAAATGGAAATATAATAACAACTGGGCAAACATTACGGCATGGGATTCCAAAGAAGTCAAAGAAGTGGTAAAGATAATAGCACCAGCAACGCAAAGAGGGTATTGCATGACTACATGCATCCATGCATGCAGCCCCCTCGCATCGACATGACGTCTCTCAAATGAAGACTCTATCTTCCTCTTCTATCGGTATGGATATGGAGAGGTAAATATAGATTCATCGCGATACTTTGAGTTTTGACGTACACGGCTGCTACAGAATACGGAACGACCCACGACGACGTCATTAATTAATATTGTGGACGAAGTACCTAATTAGATGTTTATTTTTGAGCTGTAAGGAGCTCACCGCCTTGTATGGTGCGGTTCGAGGCGTTGTCCTGGAAAATCTGCCAGAAATGGTTTTCCTCAACAAGTGGCAGAAAGATGCAAAGAGTTTTCCAGTAAATTAGGTCGACCCAAGTGCAATGTGTGCGTGATGTCAGACTGTGTAGTAATAAACATTTTCCAGACTTTGCCGTTCATGTTGCAGCTCCATAGCTCTACACTACAACTCCACTTGCACATCCACAAACCAGTGGCAAGTGCCTACATAAAACCGTTATGTAACCATATAATTAACACACACAAAGTGTTGTTGTAATATATACGTTTGCAAGTTCCAAGTGGTTGGGTTGGGTGACAAATCACAGCGACACCGTTTTTATGATTCTAGTTGCATAATATATTTTATGATATACGACATTAAGTTTCAGAGCGCCAAGATAAGAAAATTAATCACTTTTATGTGTAGCATGCAATATAATTGATTAAAAATGATAACAAAATTGCACGCGGAAGTAGTTTCGAAATCCTAAGGACCATTAGATTTAATTGACATATTTTTCGCATGAAATTAAGAAGCATGGACATTGACATTACCGCCATTAAAGTCATTCTGGGATTTATCAGAACTTCAAATAGGAATGGCACAACTCTTAAGACTCTGGTATAAAGGGATGCTACCAGTAAATAAAAATTTAATTAGTTGATGGTTATCCTTAAAGGAAGAATGTTCGGAATTGTATGTCGTCACCGAGCTACGGTTTATTGTCCCATTTCAAACGTCTGACTGAACATAAGATGATTTTGGGCCATCAAGCTTAAGACCACAATAATCGAACGTACCTATTATTGACCGGCGGTTAGTTCATCTTACCATTACCGAAGATTGGACACCTTGTCGGAGTGGCGCTGCTTAAGTAGGGAAACATAAAGCTAGACGAGGGAAGTGCCCAAAACTCCTCTGGTAGAGCGGAATGTAACCTGAAAACTAAGATCCAATCATGGGCTGGATTACAGTGTTATTCGTACTGTGCCAATAATTAAACTAGCTGGGGGAGCCCAGATATAGCTCAGTCGCTACGGGTGTGTCCAGATACCAGACGCTATCTGGTAAAAAGTATAAAGTAAAGAGCCCTACACCGCGTATAGGAGCTCTGCGGGCGCGGACCTAACTTTCTCGCTGTAATAGTGGGATATTTATGGAAGACCAACTAAAGAAAATAAACAAAAAAAAAACATCTGACTTCATTACGGAGTCAGATGAAGAAGCTCTACTCCGAGATGGAGACTGGTGACATTATCTCATCTCCTTTACAGCCTCCAACTAGAACACCCACTTTGATGGAGACGCATGACGCTCAGGTTAACAACTTATACCAAGCAATGCGGAATTGGAAATTGGGCAAAACAAACTGGAAGAAACTAAAAAAAACTGAACAATTTTTCTACTTTACTGGAGCCCAAAGAAGACGCTTTGAAGCCCGGATCAGGGACGGTATGACACCGTGAAGAAATCATACTGGAAAGAGCTTAGACTCAAGCTACAGGACGACAAACCACCCACCTACAAAAGACGTCGATCAGCCGACCATTCCCCGAGGGATCAACATCTAAAAAAACACAGACCTCATCCAAAGCTACAAAAGCGCACAGACGAGGACAAGACAAAAAGAGATCCCAAACAACCATCTGCACCGAGGCAAGTTGGGAAAAACACCTCGCATACGAGGAAACCTCGCTCAGGCTCCAATAAAGGACCTAGGGGGGAAAAAAGTAAGAGCAGGACCGTCAACATCAGGGCTGTCCTATAAAGGCGCATTAACCCCAGTGCAATGAAAACCAACAACAGGTGGAAGGGACTAGCTACCTGCGAAGTATCACGAAAGCTTTGGCCAAAATACGACAGTGGCCGAACCATCAAACTTCTACAGTTTGACAGGTCATCGCTGTCTAAATTGGTAGGGGCTCTAACGGGTCATAACTTCCTAAGAAATCATACAATGAAACTAAATCTCAAAGATGACGATATATGTAGAGGATGTGAAGACGAAGAGGTTCATGAGGACACACCTCACTTCCTCTGTCACTGCCCGAGCCTCTGTCACTTGAGGAGCAGAACACTTGGAAGTCATCGAGTAATCGCTAGAATCACTGGTTAACCCCCATAAAAAAAAGGGCATCACAATGGGTCCATAAGGACCTAAGTGTGGCACAGCAGGTTATACCTGCTCTGTCAACCCGTTAACCTAACCTAACCTAACCTAACCCCAGTGCAAGGTCGCTATTAGGCATAAAATGCATCCGGAAGAATCTCTCTCTGCGCAACAAATTCAGCAAGTGAAGCGATGCCTTCTGACCGAGGTGGACAAAGCCGACAACAATTGTGCCCTCAAAATTTGTTGCATTCACACCAAGAGATAGTTGGCTATCTATTACCTGCCACGACACAGAAACCAAAGAATGGCTCATGTCAACGGTAAAAAAATAAAGCCCTAGCCAGAAGTCAAACTCTGTACAATTGAGGGAAGCGAAATACCCAAATTGGACACTCGTGTTAACTTTCAACCAGATGATGAGAAAATGTCTGTCACTTCATAAATATTTTGTTTATCTTTCCGGACAAAGGCTTTAACAGCCACTTAAATTGGCTGATAGGCAATATGATACTTTATCTGTCCGATATCACTATCCGAACCCTTTGAAACCAAAAGTTTAAGTTTATCTGTTCCGGATAGGCCATCTGACGCCGTGTCCACCGTAAACACGGGCACGATTTTGCGGGTGGTGCGTTGCTTGAACGTACCGCATTTATTTGCGGGGGGGCATTTCTCGTGTCTACGCTGGACAAGGCGGAGACTTTATCACCTAATCTTGAAACTAGCCCTAAGTATCTATTTTACTCGTGCGTTTTATAATAAACAAAGAACGAAAAACGAAAAAAAAAAATTACTGATTTTTCATTTACCTACTTTCGTAGGTAGCTTTGGCTGCCTGCTTGCAACCCCAGCAGTGACTCCAAAAGGAGGGAAGGATTATTGGCGTTATTGCCTATAACTCCAAAAACCAATAACCAATAACCAATTTTGAACATAAAGGTCGAATTTAAAATCTTAAAAATGGCGTACCAAAAACCAAATTACTTACTTACTTACTTAGATGGCGCTACAGTCCGGGGTGGACCTGGGCCTCAACCAACACGCTTCTCCAGTTAGCAGGATCTTTGGCTAACTGCCTCCAGTTGCGCACTCCAAGTTGGTTGAGGTCCCCTTCAACTTGTGCGCGCCACCTAAGGCGAGGTCTTCCTCTACTGCGTTGTCCCTCCGGGTTGGAATCGAAGACTCTTCGGGCCGGAGGAAATTATCATCTAGTTAAGGTTCAAGTCGACCATTACTTTCGATCCCAAAAAGTTGTTCAATGTACCAGCAATGGTTCAATTACAAAAATGTCATCGTGGACATTATGTCAATCGAATTCGAAGGTGAAATGTCAAGTTTCCAAGATCCTAAAAAAAACTAAAACCTGTTGCTCCTAATATTGTTTTTAGTTATTTCGAATTATAAACTTAGTTCTCTCATGTCGGATTAAGTTATCGACTGTAGTTTTCTATTGTCAAAGTCAGATAACAAAAAAAGAAATACAATTAGAAAAAAAATAATAGTTAAATTAATTGTGAAAATAAATAAAATTAACACTTTTGAAGTTAAGTTACTATAACCTTCATAAGAAGAAAAAAAACCTGCCACTAGCTCAAGCTACATTTTTAGGTAATCATTAAAAAAATAGTTGAATGCAGTATGGGAACTCCAATTTATAATATCTACCCACATTCCACTATATGCACACGTCCTAGTTCTGGATGTTTCTTTGATACAAGTATTAATACCTAAAACCCTTCTATTCTTTACATCACTTTTAGGTCTTCCTGAAGGCAGTAACCTCACAAAGGAAAATCGTGTTTATAAACACCTCCATACTTAACGTTAACCTGTTCTAATCGTTCAGTTAAGTGGATTAAATACTCCTCCTTCACCACACAGTTCTTCATTTCCGGTTTTTCCGCAACTCACTTGTTGCTCGATTATTTCACCGAAAATCATTTAACTTTACCGCACAATGACGCCATTGATAACCTCTGAAATCGAAGTGTAAAAATATGTGTCAATTGAAATGCGAACCACTTTAATCAGTTGAAGAACGAAAACTCAATAGATGGCGCCCCAGCCAACACTTAAAACAACTTGTGGTGAAACACAAAACACTAGACATAGCCAACCACAAAGGGCTGCTAGTGGGGGGCAGGGCCGGACCAACTATATGTGCAAGATGTGCAAATGCACAGGGCGCCAAGTTCTGGGGGCGCATTGCAAGATAAAATTAATTTTTCTTAAGCCTACTGTCCACGTAGCTGCGCTTCATACGCACGATTTTCGTCATTTGCAGCTTGTTGTACGCTTGCTTGCAGATTGCATATAAACCAACGAAGCTCTGTCCACGGAGCGGCAAAGTCGCATGTGCGACTAAGAAATGAAGCGCAGCTACGCGGACAGTAACAGTAAGCCTAAGAAAAATTAATTTTATCTTGCGCGAGCTAAAACTGTCATTTGCATTTTAAACAAAAAGCTTGTTAAAAAAATTTCAAAATAACAACATCCACCACACCTGTGCTCAATTATTTCTTGCACATTAACTCACATTACTTGCAATGTTGCAACTTCAGGGAGAATCTAACTCAAAATATCGCAAAATAAAAAATCCCACTAAACCTATACAAGTTCATTTCTTACCTACCTTATCTCAAAATATTCCACCCAGTTCGTGTAAATATATTTCTTGCACATCCACTTACATTTTACAAAAAAACCTAGTTCAAAAATCTCAAAACAAAAAAAGTTCCACCCCGTATGTAAAAAAAAAAAAAATAAATAAGTGGCGCAACAGGCGGGTGACACCCAAGGCCTAGCTTCTCGCAACCATTCGTTTTGTGTGAGTTTTTATTTTTGGGACGAATGGAAGGGACCTACAATTTTATGCCGAGTCCGAACGGCTCAATTGAGAAGCTTTTTCATGACAGGCATACTCTCGGATGTTTGTCAGACGTTCGCGAGAGGTGGCGCAGTAGAAAAAACTTTAAGATGTAATTTGGGTTTTTCCGGGGATCGAACCTGGGATCCCTCGCACAGTAGTCCAACACACTAACCACTGCGCTACTGCGCCGACCCGTATGTGCAGGTTTTATTTCTTGCACAGTCACTCGCAAAATTTTCATAGGAAAATATTTCAAACAAAAAAATTCATTCTAGGCAATTGTTTGTGTAGAACGTGCAGGTTTTTGATTCTGCACAATGGATGGGATTTCTCATCTACGAAAAAGAGTAACAAATTTCTCTTACAAGTAGCTTTGCATATGAATTATGAAAATTTAGTATTCTCTTCTCTTCCACTTCAGACTCTCAGCAGCGTTGCCATTTTGACTGCTTTCCAGTCAGATCTGACTGGATTAATATGCGTTTAGCTGGAACATTTTAAAATCCAGGCAGCTTTTTTTTTAGCTAGATACGAATTTTGTTTGACTGTTTTTAAATGTTTCGTGTAATTTCTTTTCTATAAGTATACATTTTTAAATTAAAAGTGGCAATAGAAAAAAAATAAAAAGAAGACCAAATATTGCTTGAATCTAATTTTTTAAAAGTTCATTTATGAGTTAATACATTTTGTATACTTACTTTCATTACATTTGTAACGTCAGGAAGGAGTCACCGGATTTGATCAGGATCAAATTCCGAATAAATACTGCCATGTCCGTCTGTCTCTCTTTCTGTTGAAAACACGATGGTGTCCAAACAAATCGACGTAGGCGAATGAAATTTTGTGAGATGACTTATTTTTACGGTCGTCAGGTTGGTATTGAAAATGCTCAATATCGGTAAAGTAGTTTTGTTACCTCCCACTCCCATACAAAGCCAACATTAGATACCTCAATAAAAAAACGAATTGTAAGTCTACTTCCTGAGTGATGTGAAAAAGACTTATGTATGCATGTGTGCATATAAGAAAAAAGGGCGCTTTCTGTAAATCTTGCACAGGGCGCTAGTTTGGCTGGGGCCGGGCCTGGTGGGGGGCGGACAAACTGATATTCCCTCCAGTGAAGATGAGCATAAAAAATCGACTAAGGACACTTTTCCGTTTTCCTAGGAACTGTTCGGGTGGGGTTTTCCTTTTCCCACCACCCTCGCAGCTGCACATAGTTGACAATTTATTTGAAAATGTCAACGAACTCCAACTCATCGCTGCTAACTGTTGTAGCTCGTCGGTGTAGGTAGGTGGCTTTCGGAATGTGTAGATGTGTGCGAGTATGCTGTATAGTTGTTCGCAAGCATCCATTGACGTTCATGTGTGCGGAAATAATTGTATATTGCCAAGGCAGGGCTATTCGCTATGGCTTTTTAAAAGCACCCTTGGCGCCCATCACATTGAGGGAGGTAAAAATAATACCAGATTGTAGATGGAGACAGAATATGATATATACGAGTGTATTGGAGTGCTGGAGTTTCACTGATGCAGGTGGAATAGGAAAACTTTTTCAAATCGATGTAGGGCTCGCCTGGATAGGTTTCAAGGGATCGGAGGAAGGAAGTTTCTTTTGAACGACCGGCGTTTTTTCTTATTTTTTTTTCTTCTCATATCTAGCTCTAGCTACCTCCCGTTCCAGTTTTTTTGTTTCAGTTGACGGATTTCTTTTGAAGGAATTCCAGGTATTCTCTGTTGGTTTGCTTGCCGCAGGATTGTGGGTTCGCAGTGTCGTTTCGTTATCGTTATGAATGGTAGAGAATGTTGTGCATATGAATGCATTTACAAGTTATTACGTTTAAGGTGTTCGGAGAGATGATGGGACTTGAATTAAAACGAGCGAAATGTTGGAGAATCTTGTTAAGGTAATTATCCTGAAAGGCGAGTGTGCCCTTAAGCAAATAGAAATGCCTTACTGCGTTTTAGTTTTTACAACAAGTAATGAAATGACTTAGGTGGCAGTGGCGGTGTGGACAGAAAGAGGAGCGATGTTCACATACAGCGCGTCAGCTTCAACTACTCTACTGCACGTTTTCTTAAGGCGGCTAATTTGTCTGCACTATTGAATTCCTTTGTGTGCGGTACGTAACGAAGGGCAGTTTAAGTCTGCCGTAGATATGTATGCGAAACCCACACCCTAGTCTCCGTAATGCAATCATTGTCCCTTTGGACTTTTTCAGCACCATGACATGCTCACTTGTTTGATAAACACATGTTTGTAGAGCACCCTAGCTCAAGCTTCTAGATACCTACCAGTTGCAGGAATAAGAATGGGTTATTCGTATACTTGCCATACTGAAAGCCGATTTATAGTCAAATGGCTCTAACTATACTACTAGTTCCCTCTTTGTCTATGAAAATTAAAATAACGAGTGACAATTCGTTATTTTATTAAGTCAAATTTTTTGTAATTTTGTGATGAGAACGTGCTCTGCCCTGTAGGGTATGCAGTGTGCAGTATGCACCTCTGCAACATTCAAGACGATTATTCGATTAATAGTCTTTTCCAAAAGTTGAGTCCACAAACCCTATTTTAGGTTACTTTCAAAGCTTGGAGATTAGAGAATCTGAACTCACGTTGGTCGTTCATGTTTCTTTAGTGTGGGTTTCAGAACTCTCCAGACTGCAGGTTTTTAAAAAAGTTTTTAATGAGACGGCAACGGCATGGATGATGATTCAAATTTACTAAACGAAATTAAAACGTCCAACGTCTCTGGTTTATCAGCATAGACTAATGACTTCACATACCCCCAAAGAAATTAATCTAAAGGTATGAGATCACAGGTCCATTAGGCCTCATCGGAGAACAAAATTTCATCATCATCATCATTTTCAATGGTCTGCTTGTCCATTAAGTGGGTCGCGGGTGTAGGTTACTCAGGGGGACCCTCCATAGCTCTTGATCCTTCGCCATCGACTCTGAATCATCAAGGGCAATACCCATACGGGTATAGGAGAGATTATGGACTTGATCTAACCATCTCATCCTTGGTCTACCTAGAGGACGCCTACCCGATGGTACGGATTCCATAGCACGTCGTGGAATCCTGGTCGGGGACATGCGTTTAACATAACCAAACCATCGAAGGACAAAATTTTGCGGTGAAAATGGGGATCAAGCTGAATCAGGTTTTCAGCTCATTTACCGAAATATAATGGTCACACGGTTTCAACTCTTGCACAAGCTGGATCTTATAAGCTTTTAAGCCAAGATCTTTCGGTAAAATCTTCCACAAAGTGGATCTGCATAGCTCCAATTTCTGTGCACGATGGCGAGTCGACTCATTCGGATTCTCCTCAACACTGCGCTCGATTCATCGCGTTCCGAATAACTTGCACAGATGGACGATTATATCGACCGTTAACTGGACGTAGCGCACGATAAGTTTGGCGAACCGAACCATGGTTCTCAAAATAAGTTTGCACAATTTACAGGCATTGTTCTGGCATTCTGGAACGTGCTGCGTAATTTCTTCGGTTCGTTGCCATGGGCTGATATGTGCTTTAGAGATACCGATGTCAATATGTTCGCAAAAGCCGTAACCGAAATGATTTTACTCGGTATGGAACTTTATATTCCACATTGGATCAAAAAACCAGCTTCAAATAAACCCTGGTTTAACAAAGAATGCAAGCGAATTACCGCAGCGAAAAACAAGACTTTCCGTGAATGGCATTCAAACCCATCGGAGCAAAAAAGATCAGAATTCATAATTCTTCGAAATAGATGCAACCTAATTATTGAATCGGCGAAGACAACTTACAACGAAAGAGTCACTAACAAAGTAATTGTTAGCTGTTTAGCATGTCGTACTCCCAGAAGACGTTTCCTTCTTGCTGGAAAACCGCTCGCATTCAACCTATTCCAAAGAAAGGGAGGAAATGTCTGCCACAAAACTATCGTCCAATAGCGTTACTTTCAATGCTCTCAAAAGTAATGGAAAAGGCAATAAATGTCGAAATAATCAAATATCTAGAAGGCCACCGATTAATAAGTGACAGGCAATACGGATTTCGGAGCCGTCGTTCCACTGGAGACCTGTTAAGCTACGTAACGCACTTATGGACGCAAGCAATTGAACAACACGGCGAATCCAGAGGCGTAGCATTGGACATATCAAAGGCATTTGACCGAGTCTGGCATAGAGCCCTATTAGGCAAGTTGGCGTCTTATGGATTACCACAACAACTCTGCGGATGGATGCACAATTTTCTTTTGGGAAGATCGATCCAAGTTATGGTAGATGGTGTATCATCTAATTCGTTGGCTATAAATGCAGGAGTGCCCCAAGGATCTATTCTTTCACCAACTCTATTTCTTCTCCACATCAACGATTTGCTTGGATCGACAAATAATAATATCTACAGCTTTGCTGATGACAGCACTCTTATATCCTCTATCTCGAACAGTGGGCCTGTGAATGCGGCTACATCACACAATCAGAGATGTGAAAAACTTAGTTCTCTAAATGGTGATCTGGACAAAATCTTGAAGTGGGGAAAAGACAACTTGGTTGTGTTTAATGCAAACAATACAGAGCTCACAACATTTTCCAGGAAAAATGCATCAACAGTTCCTCAGATCCAAATGGATGACCATCCAATCCATCCCAAGGACTCAATGCACCTTCTAGGAGTCACAGTCAATTCAGGAATCACATGGCAGGACCACATATCCTATATCGCAAGATCGGCGTCCGCTAAGTTGAGCTACATATTTAGAGCAAAGAGATACTTTAGCCCCAAGCAACTTCTCCTTCTCTACAAAGCACAGGTTAGACCAGGCCTGGAATATTGCTCGCATATATGGAGCTCGGCCCCAAAACATTCACTTAACCTACAGCATACAGAGACGAGCAGTTCGACTTATTGGAGACCCTACACTCACATCGAATCTGCAACCGTTGGTGCACAGAAGACAAGTCGCTGACCTATGCTTGTTCTATAGGTACTTCCATGGTAGATGTTCCGAGGAACTCAAGGACATTATCCCTCGAAATGCAACTTTTGGGCGCTTCCTGGGAATATATTTCCAGAAGACTACAATTTGCAGCAATTTAAGTGCAGAACTAACATACATCTGCAAGCATCTCGGGGCGCTGATGAAGCGTTATAGGTTTGCCTTTCCCGGGAGAAGTATTTAAAAAAAAAACTGTCAAATTGTTGTCGATTTGTGGAAACAATGTTGCCAGTTTAAAAACCAAACCTCTACAAAAATACCCTTTATAAGCTTTTTGGGTGTCGGTACTGCGTTCTTTAAAATACCAGACTGACAAACCAGCGAATAAAAAATTCCCATTCGCCTTCTCAATTAAGTTCTCTTTTAGAAATGTCAAAGCATTCATAAAACTTATGAACGGGAATACCAATACGAGTCTACTGTCTGGATGACATAACAATAAATAATCTAATATCACCTCAGTATATCGGTATGGCCATTAATGAGCCTTCAGATGAATTTACACTTTTCATTTGAGCTAACAAAGATTGTGTACATGTGTTTCCACACGTGTGGTTTCGTGGAGGCTTTTCACGAACAATGTTAACAATAATGCTTGATGACAAACTGCTGTCTCGCAATGCATTTCTATATTTGAGAGCAAATATTTAAGTAAAGTCACGTTCTCGATATTCAAGAGGAATACCTCTATGATCCCCCCCAGTATGGTAGGTACTGGTAGTTCATTTACTTTTCTGGGAAAAATTCTATAGATACTCGTAACTGGTAAAACTTTTGGACTCATTTATTCTGAATGGGATTAAATAGTAGACGAGCTACATTTGATTATGTGCCGATGGTCGAACATTACGACGATCCATTTTAAGATTTCGTCTATCAACGACCCTACGAGAGTCAGTCTGAGTTAGATGATGGCCTTTTAATGAACCTAATTTATTCGTCAGAGGTTTTTTTTTTGTCTAATAAATTACAAAATAAATAGAGAAGAGCTGCTTTTCGAATGAGGGCGGGAGGTTGAATAATGAAAATGCACTTGGGGTGGCCAATTTTAGCTGATTTGAACTTTGGTTTACAAAAAGTCACGTAGCCAGTAACATAGACATCAGATATCTTCGGAATTCTGTATCGTCTGGAACAGAAACCACACCATTTTGCAAACTTCCCAATGACTCATTAATAATTCACTAGGACAACAAGGAAGGGGATATCAATCCTTTTTCATTTCATCAGCTGGCTCAGTCCTATAGCTATACGGTCAAATACAAATGTAGATAACATTCTCTTCAACAACTGTATTCGCACATCTGTCCTGTAGGATGCGGGTGATAACCAAAAAAAAACCGAACACCCTCCAGATTGCAACAAATCTATAAATATACCTACATCTTTGGCTCACTTCAATTATTGAGAAGTAGAAAAAGGAAGTAAACAGAAGAATTGACTCTTCATCCCTTGGATACTGATTCGAACCCATCTGCAGCAGAGGACTCTACTCGAAATGCATACAGATGTTGAACAGCAGTTTCGAGATACATAATCATTCCGATAGAGATTGTCCTTCGCAACGTATACCCATGATCCTACACAAACACATCCCTATAGGGATCAAGGGAAAATTAGAAAATGACTTTATTTAGGAACAAAAAATGCAACTCTGGTCCTTATGTTGACGAATGTATTTATACTGCTGGACTTTCTGTTTGTCTGGCTTATCGGATTTTTTTGTTGTTCCTTCTTGGTCTATGGTGGTCTAAGAGGTGGCTATAAAAAGGCGTTGTCGCATGACGATGCGATAAATGTAGATTTTAATAGTCAGATATGGACAATAGTGATGGTCGGAAATGAAATTGTTCCTATCTGCGAAAGAGAGGACAAGGAGTATAAGTATAATCCAATTAAGGGATGATATAGTTAACGTCGCTTAATTCGACCGAATTTAGAAAGATTAAGGAGGTGGAATTGAAAAATCCCTAATTTATCTGAGTAGGTGTAAAATATTTTGATCAAGCTGAAACTGTACAAGTAGCACGATTGGTGAACATTAAACAAGTGACGAATGAACAATTAATAATATTGTCCACCTGTGATGAGGCTTACTTAGGCTTATTCATTCATTTTCAATGGCCCGCTTGTCCATTAAGTGGGCCGCGGGTGTAGGTTGCTCAAGTGGACCCTCCATAACTATCGATTCTAAATCATCCCATACGGGTATAGAAGAGATTATGGACTTGATCTAACATCTCATCCTTGGTTTATCTAGAGGATGCCTGCCTGATGGTACGGATTCCATAGCACGTCGTGGGATCAAGGGGACATGCATTTAACATGACCAAACCACCGAAGTGTGGATCGCTCCGTCCGGAGAAGTAGCTGCTCGACATTGAGTTCCTCACGTATTCTAGTATTTCTAATGCGATCTCTACGGATCACACCAGCAATACTACGGAGAAATCTCATTTCGGCAGCTTGTATCCGCGATCTTATTCTTTCGGTCATTACCCAAACCTCATGACCATAGGTGAGAGTTGGAACAAACACCGAATTAAAGACTGACAACTTAGCTTTGACACCAAGTTCAGTCCTCCTGATAACAGAATGACCAAGCTGTCTCAAAATCGATCCAGCCTGACCAATCCTACAGGAAAACTCGGCATTGCTCCTTCCATCACTCGTGAATAAGACCCCGAGATACTTAAACTTTTCCACCTGTTTCAATGGGACTCCACTAACATGCAGAGTGCATTGAACAGGCGTTCTGGAGACGACCATCACTTCAGATTTGTTCACGTTTACTTTCATCTCAGCTTCAACACAAACGGCTACAAACCGATCGAGTGCGCGCTGAAGTTCAGTCTGAGAGGACCCAAGGATGACCAAGTCATCAGCGAAGAGCAAATGACTTATCCTCAAATCTCCCAATTCGAAACGTTTCTCGCCAAGACTGCGCTGTAACATCCAGTCCATATAAGTAATGAAAAGGAGAGGGGACAAGACGCACCCCTGGCGAAGTCCAACGCCCACGGTGAAAGGTATTGATTTAACGCCGTTTACCCGAACACAGCTTTTACAGTTTGTGTAAAGAGATTGGCTCGCAAGAGAGAACCGTCAACTCCATACTCCTGTAATACACTCCAGAGTCTACCTCGAGCTCGGTCATATGCTTTCTCCAAATCTACGAAGCAAGCGTAAACAGGTGTAGCATACTCCCAAGCCTTCTCAAGTACCATTCTGAGAGTGAATAACTGGTCGGTTGTGCTTCTGCCGGGACGAAAGCCGCTCTGCTTATCTATCCTAATCGTGCCTCGACCACAGCTCCGCAACGCGTTTCCAGCACCTTGGCAAAAACTTTTCCGGGGAGACTTAAAAGTGATATACCCCTGTAATTGGAGCAATTCCTTTTATCCCCTTTCTTGAAAAGGGGCACAGTCACTCCTATCTGCCACTCGCTGGGTGTTTCGCCGCATTCCCAGGCCACTTTAATGACACGAGAGAGCCATTTGACTCCCTCTTCACCTAAGGCCTTTAGCATTTCTGGCCGGATTTCATCCACTCCGGCAGATTTGCCAGCTTTTAGCGATTTGATCGCAAAAGTGACTTCCTCTACTATTTTCCGCCCTGCTCAAGTCAATGGATCTGTCATCCTCAATGCCCTGGATTGGATTGAGCAATTCAGAAAAGTGCTCGCTCCATCTGCGCAAGATGTTCTCCTCATTAGAAAGAAGTGTACCATCTTTGGATTTAACTCCTTCAATAATGTTCCACTCTCTTCCTCTAAGACGGCGGATGGTCTGCCAGAACACCTTGCTTGCAGATCTGTGGTCACGGTCTAATTTCTCGCCGAACTCCTTCCAAGATTGTTCTTTGGCTGCTTTAACTGTCAATTTGCAAGTTCTTCGCGCCTCAATGTACCGGTTTCGAGAAGGTGAGTCCCCCAAGTGAATCCACACCTTGAAAGCCTTCTTCTTCTCTCTGATGGCTTCTTGAACTCCGGGCGGTTCTTTTCTCACCACCAGCCGCCACACCGAGCCGCTTCACTCCCCAAACATGCTCTGCAATGACTGCTGTTGAAAACAACTGTCATTCTTCCCCTACATTCAATGGAACATTTGGAATTTGTTCAAACCTTTATATGCCGTGCACATTCCTCCCATATCTCATCGTTCTGCAGCCCCTCCCACCGTATGCGCGCAACCATCTTTGGTTTACGCTTTGGCAGGATAGGTATTTGATCGTTGAGATACAATTTGCACAACACCAGGTGGTGATCAGTTGACAGTTCAGCTATATTGTTATTGTATACAAACTCATAAAGAGACTTTCATAAAGAGACCTCTAAAACCGAGTATATTTTCGAAATTCGAAAAGATACAGCAAATCAATTGAACACCTCTCGCACGGGTTGCCCTACTCCCAAAATTACCTTCGAACTGGGTGGTCAATGTCGCTATCGCCAGAACAAATAGCCATTTAAGCAAAATCCATTCCATGTAATATCTAAAGAAAAAGAAAATGCAAATCAACTCTTATGAAACTCCACTGACACACATACTCGTATACTGGCAACGAACCACGCTTCATTTCCCGTCATACCTTCCAAGTTCTGCTGCGATTTTGTAACCCACATCAGTTTTCCCTAAGTAATGAGTTTTTCCTTCCTCTCACTTCAATTTAAGCAATAAAATCGTTGTATATCTTTGGGTATTCGTTGTGTATAGTGCAGCAACACGTTGCGTGGAGTCAAAATATCGCTGATTCTTCAACTATATTGCACATGCATGTGCGCGTGCGCGCAGAGTTGCAATTTAGCGTATCTAAGTATAGCCCAGATAGACCTAATTTCTGAGCTGACTCTCGATTAAATATACAGTCACATGTGAATTGTGACCATGCAATAGATACAGTATCTGCATTAGATCCACCGATCTGGAAGCATGGGAACCATGTCATCCCATGAGCTCGCCGACCGCTTTGCTTTTGTTCTGTATCTATGGTTCCCTTCTGCAAAGCGATTTAACAACAAAATGAGAACTTAAGTCGAAGCTTGGTCCACACGCACCGCCCCCACATCAGCCACGCCGGATGCGATGTGCATATGACCATATTGGCTTTGGCTCGAAATCGGCTTTTTGGATTCGAATGGGTAAACACATGAGTGCAGCATTTACTCCATATTCTTTCAGCTGACATATTCATACGGAACAATAATGAAAATAAATCTCATTAAACCGAGAGCCGTTCTGGGAATGATGTACGGTTTTACTGCGTCTCTCCAGGTCGTTAACTAAACCAGCTACACGCTCACCTCATGATGTGCAATGTGGAGTTGGAGGGAGACCTAAAAAGCCACCAAATGACAAAGACATTTGGGGAAATTACCTACATTTTCGGGAAGAACAAGAACGAAGATAGCTGGGAATGTTGTTCGAGATCCTCAAGAAGAGTGCGCGCTTGAAAACAGAATTACCTATGCTATCGTAGTTCGCCGACAAAAGGCTCTTAATAGAGTAATAATTGTGTTTGCGTAAGACAAGTCGAATGGCCAGGTAGTGTGCGTTAAAGCGATGACATTTTATACTCTTGCTTGTCATCGTTTATAACTGTGGGCCTATTAAAGGTTGCTTGCACCGCACAGTGTAGTGCAGTTAATGTGGGTAATTTATGTTAACGGTGATTACAGAGAGTAAGGGATACAGAAGAATTTTATAAATCAAAAATATGAACACACGTTTTCCATTAGAATTTATTTGCTTTCAAACTGATGGAAGGTGTTTTGAAATTAAATTGAGGTACCCTCGAATTTTACTACACCAATGCCAATGGTTTAAATTTAAGGATGATAATTAGTGTGCATTATTCTGAGAATGTAGGTTACTACCAATCTTCCCCCTTAGTTTCCAACCGTACTTCGACTAAATTTAAAAGACCCTTCCCATATAACTTTCGAAATAAAAACGGACGATGGACAATTATGCAAATTATTGTTGTTCCAAAGAGTGCGTATGATGAGATAGTTCGTTGTCTCTGAAACTCAAAAGTTTCTAACCTCATTGGCAATCGTTTCGTTTCTGCAAAATTTCCATTAATTGACGGCTATCCTGAGGGACTTTTTCTGTTGTAATAGGAGTTGTCTTGACGATTAAAACAAATTCGTAATAGGTGAACTGCGTTTTTAAGAAACTTACAACATTTCCATTCGGTCTGCGACTTTCGAGCTATCCTTAATCGAAGATAACGCAGACCGATTTGAAATGAGGTATTCACAGATCGAATTGGGTAGCTATACGTCACTTCACTTACCTAATCGTCAAAGAAGTATAGAAGTACTCAACGACGAAAAGTTGCATGTTTGATGTTAAGCTCGGAGGAACTACTTCCAAACTGCATGTGGCAGCGAGTGTTTTCCAGCTTCACGCGACACAGCTGAATCAATTTTGCCGGAATTCCGAATTCGGCCATCGCCATATAGAGCTCCTAACGATGTATGCTTACATACGCGGCTTTGAAGTTGATGAATAGATGGCGAGTTTCGACTTGAAATTCATTGATCTTTTCCAAGATTTGCCTCAGTGTGAAAATTTGGTCTATAGTTGATATGCCGGCCGGGCCGGAAGCCACACTGGTACGTGCCGATTAGTGTGTTGCAGAACGTTAAGACGTTCAAATAGTGTTGGATGGGATCTTATATGCGACATTATGCAGGGATATGCCTCGATAGTTCTTGCAAGACATAGGATCCCTCTTTTTGTAGATGGGGCATTTGGAGTTATCGGACATGTTTTCTTCCACCCATACTTGGTTGATGATTCGGTGCATGCTCCCTACCAAAACATCACCACCCATATTTAAAGAGCTCCGCTGGTAGACCATAAGAGCCTGCGAGTTTGTTGTTCTTAAGCTTTTTTATAGCTAAGCCAACTTCTTCTATACTAGGTGGTGGAACTAGTTCTTCATTGACAGGACGTGGGTTCTCTTCTTGCCCTATTACTATCTACATGATGTCCATTAAGCAGCTGCTGGAAATGCTGCTTAAACAGATCTATTATTCGCTGTCTCGAAGATCCTAAATTCCGGTTTTGTAGCCAGTTGCTTGGCTTTTTTGTAGAACCTCCGGATTTTGTTACGATCGCACGACTCTTCGATCACCTTGAGCTGGGAAGATGCGTAAGCCCTCTTCTTTTTACGCAGGGTCTTCTTTTCCTCCCTTTTCCTGGCTCAATACCCTTCTCTCGCTGCCCTTGTTTTGCGCTGCAGCGCTTTCTTGTGTGCATCTTCTGCAACCTTTTTCCTGTACACGCATTCATCATCATACCACGGGCTCTATCTCTGGGGTAACTGATGGTACCCTACAGTGGTTTCGGCTACCTCCTTGATGTCATGATACTGGCACCGTTGACTGTTTGCGTCTGTGATAGGTAAGTGCATAGAGGAGAGTTTCATACTCAGGTGCTCGCTGTAGGCTCTGAGGGTTACTCCAGGTGTGCTAAGGCATGCAACGTCGAATTTCTTCTTCTGGAAGGTTAGCAGCTTCTTTTCGGTGGACAGTCAAACTCTGAATCACGCGACAAGAAAATGGTCAGAGTCGACGTTTGCCCCTCGGAATGTGTGCACATCGAGGATGTTGGATGCGTACCACGTACGTGGTCGATTTGGTTGGCGGTTCGACCATCTGTAGAGCGTCAGGTGCTACTTATCACCGTGTTACGAACTGCTGCAAAATCGATTAGTCGGTAGCCGTTGACTGTTGTCGTTTCGCCCTGGATGAGATGGTTAGATCAAGTCCATAATCTCTCCTTTACCCGTATGGGGATTGCCTTTGATGATTTAGAGTCGATGGCAGAGTCGAGTTTATCCAGAACATTTTTTAAAGATAAAATGTTTGACCTCTTGTTTTCCGAAATACATATTTCTTAATTTTTATTCGTTAGAGGGGCTCAGTTGAATTTCAATAAAACGTTTATTGCACTCAATTTCCTCCTTGCAGTTTATGGACACATTTTTTTGATAGCCATAACTGCACCCCTGAAAAGCTCACTTTACACGATAATACACGAGTATAGGTACAAGGCATATATGACTTCCCTTACAACCTGCCAGAAATTACAAGTCTGATGGTCTGAATGCACTCATAGAAGTCATAACTTTCCAAAGTGCCGTTTTTTGACATTAAAACTCAGCTCTTCTATTTGAAAAGTCATACAAAAATTAGATATGTAGTTCCTATTGATGAATGTACAAGTTGGCCTGCGATATCTGGTGGCAAGGAAAAGAAGCCTCTCAGATACACAGGAATCTGTCATCGCTGATCTGTCAAATTAGTGTACCTAGAATGGTTCAAACTATCGCCGCTTGGGTACACCCTCTATTTCTCAATATTCATTGCTATCTTTTCTTTAAAAAATAAGTTTTCAAGCAGCAACAACGAAAACAGACAATGCTATGATCTGTCAAATGATTTGCTAAAATAAATAAATAAATAAACTTAAATTACTTATCTTGTAAAGTCGCCTTAAGAAAATGAATTTATTTATTAAATCCATATCCTCTTTCTATTACTGCCCTAGTTCCACAGCCTGCTGCTAAGGCGAAAAGTCAAGTAGCTACACTCTTGTCGCACACACACGTCATCAACGACCTTTTTCTATTTTTAACTTTGCCTACTACCGACATCAGATGATGCGGTTTCAACAACAATCCCAACATCACCGCTAATAAAAGTTCCTTCAAAGAAAAATAAACTTATACCGTATGATACGTGCCTCAGATGATGAATTCCCAACATTGCACATCCTGAAGGACACTCAAAGCTCAAACAGGTCACGATGTCAATACATATATGGATATTTATGTGTGTATGGATGTGATGCAATAGCAACAACAAGTCTCGAAAGTTGACAAGGATAAAAGAAATAATCTCCAACGTCATGACATTATTGCGTCAAATAGGCGACCGAATATAGCAACACATACCTATCTTATTACGCACTCTATAGGGAGCTAATATGGCGGCAGTTTCGAGTACGAGGCCATTAATTCCATAGAATGATTTTTGCATTTCAAATCACTATAGAGTGTTACTCACTCTTAATTTCATTTACATTACATTATTATATTATCCTTTCATGTCTCTCCATACGGATTTGAAACGCGCTGTAGCTAAATGTCAACCAAAGAAATGAGGAGAATAATAAGAAAGGACTCCCATTTCTCACACTCCTTATTTATAGAGTATGTTTTATTTTTCTAACAACGTGAAATAAAAATTTCGTATAGGTATAGATACTGTTGTCCCTATCTAGCGCACTTGTATGACAAAGTTACGTACAAACGCTTAATGTTCTTTCAAAATTGGGGCAAGGACAACTTTGATTATGAAATAATGGAATTGCTATCAGGAGAAAAAGGGGCAGAAAGGAGCTTTTCTATCTTCATTTGCGCTGACTTGGTGGAGTGGGGACACTTGTGTTCTCTCTCTCTCGTTGCAAGAGTTTGATCTCTCCATTTTGCGGGGAGGATTCAACGAAAGATGCTGCAAACGTGATACAGCTGATGTTGAAGAGTGAAGCATGCGCATCGAAATTTATTGTATTTTTTTATTTTTTCATTAAAAAGGGAGTTCAAATTTTAATACTGTCTTACCATCCTCAAATATTTGCAAATTTTTGTGTATAAAATGTAACAGAAAACAGCATATTTAGCCGGCTAATCTGGAACAAGTCAAACTTAAAACATCATCAATTGAACTTTTCTGGAATTCCCGACATGCATAATGCTCGCGTGAGAACAGGGCATTATGTAGAAAATTCCTTGACAATCCCATAATCGTTTCTAGAACAAGTACTGAAGGGTGGCAAAATCATTCCCACGCCAAAGGAGAATTTCCTCTACTAAAAATTTGTGAACAACTATAATTTTTGTAATTTAAGGACATAACAAAAAAATGGGTGGACAGCGATAAACACGAACTTTTTAGTCAAACATAACATAAAATAAATTTTAATATTGCGAGTAGAAAAGATTTATTTAGATGCCTAAAGCTTGTCGTATGAGCGTTAATGGTTAATTTCGAGGCAAGGCTGTTTTTTTCTTATACCAATTCCAATGTCAGAAGTATAAGACTCATTTTTATAGCCTCCAAAGGAAGGTACATAATACATATATTCACTCTGTCATTCCATTTGTAACGCCAAGAAGGAGTCATCGGAGACCCCATAAAGTATACGGTACACTTAAATTCTGAGAAAGGATCACATTCTAAATCGATTTAGCCATCCCTGTTTGTCTGTCTGTTGGAAACACGATAGTGTCCAGAAAGATTGACCTATCTGTTTTATGCTATCTTAAAGTTTTTTCTACTGCGCCACCTCTCGCGAACGTCTGACAAACATCCGAGAGTATGAATGTCATGAATCAGCTTCTCAATTCAGCCGTTCGGACTCGGCATAAAATTGTAGGTCCCTTCCATTCGTCCCAAAAATAGAAACTCACACAAAACGAATGGTTGCGAGAAGCTAGGCCTTGGGTGCGCCACCTATTTATTTATTTTTTTTTTAACTCTGACAGGTGGCAAGCTATTCAGCTGTCAACGAGTTGACGTTTATATTGAATTTTTTGGAAAATAAAATAAATATATTTATTTTGTGTTTGAATGAATGAATGAATGATTTTGTGTTTGTTGATATAATCCATAAAATATATGATAACAATTTTTAAATATGGATTCAGATTATGATTTAGATTTTGGAAGTAACTGTGAATAATGACGAATTGTTTAGAGGCGTAGTCATACGTCGTTTTCACTAAAGTTAGGCGTCCTTTGGTGATCAGATCACAATCAAAAATTAAATTAATTCTATAATAAATTATTAAATTAGGCGATGAAAGACTTTTTTTAAGTGCTGCCAAGTTTTTTGTACCATTGAAATGAATCTGATGTGAAACGTAAAATAAACATACGTGACACTTATCTGGCCGTCTCCGCTCAAACTTAAACTATACTTAAGTGCACACTGTAAAACTAACTGTAACTCACATGCCTGTAATTTTGCATGACTGTATGCATTGGAAGTTATCAAGGTATCGGCCAGATGGATGATAAAAAACACTTTTACTTGTCATCATTTTTGATATGACAAAATAAAGAACAGGCGAACCATATAGGATTCCCCGGGTGTAATCTAGCTTAAGCCAATGTGCGGTGAATGTCGTGACCATAAAGCGTTACATTTTTTGACGTCATCAGCTTTAGTGTCTATTTAGTGCGCCTTGGCATTGAGAATTGTCAGTGCATTTTCAAGGCTCCCAAAAACCAGAAATTTAGTTCCATGTCAAACATCAAAATCTAACGCTGAGACGGAGCCCTGTCCCTTAAAAATGTAGTAACGTGCGTACAGTACAAATCAATAGTTTACCAAAAAATAAGAGTTTACCCAAAGGACAGCTACGATTAACAGCAAAATTCAGCACTGACCCCTTGCTCTGAATTAATACCAAGGATGCTCAACTAGGGCGCTCCAGTGCTCACCTCGAATACTGGTTTTCATTGGCACTATGGTAATTGTCAGTCCGAACTCAGTCCCTATCCCTAAAGGACCATTCACATGGGAGCGAACGAACGAATTGATGAAATGCGAACAAACCACTTTTTGTGCATTTATAAACAGAGAATTGCACATTTTACTACTCCAAGATGAGGATAATTAATTATTCCATCAAGATTTATTAAGAAAACAAGTTTATTAATAGATTAAATAACGGAATTTCGAAATCCAAATTTTTTGCCGCGAACGAAAACACCCTGGCGCGAATTGTCAGTCTATTCACAATCCACATCATTTAAATCGCGTTACACAAAGTAGCGAATAAAAAATTCGTTCGAATTTTTCCAAGAGGAGGATATCTTGGAATAATAAAATATGGAATTTTCTGTTTATAAATGCATAAAAAGTGGTTTATTCGCATTTCATCAATTCGTTCGTTCGCTCCCATGTGAATGGTCCTTAAGAGAATAGAAATCTTTTCAATTCTGTAGTAGATTCTGTAGATATTTTATTTTTTTACGTTGCTCGCTCAGCTACACAAGACTGTCGTCTACTCTGTCAAACGCCATCATGAATTATGTCCAAAAAACGATTTTTTCGTTTTGTAGTCGAATTCGCAACTCAAACTACTTAAAGCCAAGTCAGACAAGTGGAAATAGCTGAATTGTCAAACAAAATGTCACTTTTAGTTGACAGTGAAAATTAATTGGCATCAAATTCACAAGTTTGTCAATCAACTGACAAACGATTTTTTGCCAATAATTGACAAAAGTGAAAATGAATTGACGGTGGCTGATCCCTCTGTGAGCATCCCGCCTTGCACACTCAAGCTTGAAGCACGGAAAAAAGCCATAAGAGAGGCGAACGCTTGATGGGCCACCTTAAACACTTGTAATACCACAAGAATGCTCTGGCCGTTCTTCAACGAAACCAAAACCGAGAAGATAATGGGGAAGGATGGGAAATTCCTGCCCACCCTCCCAGGTATCATAACGGGCACAATACTCTGCGGTATTACAGAAGAAGAACTTTATAGAGGCTTGCTGTGCTGAGGGAGGTCTTGGGGATATAACTTTCTATGTCACTGGCCAGGTCTCCAACACACCAGGTATAAATTTCTAGTGAGTCCAGCACATTAATAGACAAGATAATGAACTTCGTCAAATCGACAGGATGGTTTGCACTTAGCACGTAGCAGCACAGTAAGTAATTTGAATACAGGGTTATAATGGGTAAAGGACAACCTCTTTCCCCTACTGGCATTACAATGGGTCAGTATATTGACCTGAGTGTGGCACGGAGAACTCCCCGAAAGCCCGCACAAACCTAGCCCGGTCTTTGGCTAACCGCTTCTGGTTGCGAACTCCAAGTTGGTTGAGATTGAGATATACCCTTCCACTTGACCGCGCCACTTAAGGCGAGGCCTTTCTCTACTGTATTGTCCCTCCAGAGTTTGGAATCGAAGACTTTTCGGGCCCTATCATTAGTGTCCATCCGCTCTACATATGTCCTAGCCATCTAATACGTATACTTTTCTGATCAGGTCGATGTCGCTGTACAGCTCGTAGTGTTCGCTGTTAAATGTCCTCCTCCAAAGCTCGTCAAGGAAAACGGGACCGAAAATCACACGAATAATTTTGCTTTCTGATAACGACTAAGAAGATCTTCATCCACAGATCAGATGAGGGTCTTGTATAGAGTCTCTTTAGTGTTTCTTCACAAGTCATTGCTAGTCAGTTGCCTTCTGAAGCTAAAGAAACAGAAGTTGGCAAGTATAATAATATTCGTTTAATTTCTGCAGTTATGTCATTGTCAAAGTTTATAGCGGAGCCGAGGTAGACAAAGTCGGTAACCACCTCAAAGTTGCAGCTGTCTATCGTGACTTTTCATTATATCAGGCCATTTTGAATACGCGTTGACAAATTGTATTCTCTTGTAGGCAAAAACTCGTCATTCTCCTAGAAAATGTGGGTCTAAAAAAAAATAAATATTTGGCGCAACAGGCGGTAGACACCCTGGGCCTAGCTTCTCGCAACCATTTGTTTTGTGTGAGTTTCTATTTTTGGGACGAATGGAAGGGACCTACAATTTTATGCCGAGTCCGAGCGGCTGAATTGAGAAGCTTTTTCAGGACAGTCATACTCTCGGATGTTTGTCAGACGTTCGCGAGAGGTGGCGCTGTAGAAAAAACCTTAAGATGTAATTTGTGTTTTTCCGGGGATCGAACCTGGAATCCCTCGCACAGTAGTCCAGCACATTAACCACTACGCCCGTGTGTCTCAAGACTCAGTTTAATTTGCTTAATAAGCATCAAAAATTCTAGCTCGTTAAAGCATTGGCAGTTTCAAAATGGCCTAAATTGTATACATGTAATAGCACTAACTTGCGTATGACAGCAGCAAACACAATAATAGTGTTAAAGAAATAGCCACAATGGATTCTATGGGCTGGGCCCTATGTCGCTGGCAGCAACAGAAACTTGCTCACTTTCTGTCGCCAGACGACCATTTTCTGTCGCTCAATTCTGTTGCTGAAAATGAATTTATTCTATTCCAGAATCTGTTTTTGTTGTCAATGTTGGACTCTGTTTCTGCGTTCATTTCCTGGGATGAATGGAAGAGACCTATACAATTTTATCCCAAGTCCAAGCGGCTGAATTGAAAAGACGAAGCAGGTCAACGAACGGGTTTTAATGACAAGCAAATTCCCTGATAGTCCTTTGTAAAAACTTTTTTTTTTTAGAGTCATTGTACGCATATGCATCACTGCGTAACAACAGAAGGAAAAACCGGCCATTCGTTGTCCTGGAAGAGTAGCTACATTCATAGTACGTACATTCATAGAAAAAAAAATGTACATTCTCATTGAGGATGATGAGGGCTTCCCTTTGTTACGATCGATTATTTTCCACAAGAAATATTTGCCGTTTTTCGCATCTCACTAAGGATAATGACATGGATTCTCACAACAAAACATTTCAACAAACAACCCGAATACGATGTGCAACAAAAACATGGAAAATGGGGAGGAAATTGATGACGATGATGATGTTGATGACGATGGGTGGTATAGGAAAATCCTTTACATAGTCAGCAAAAACCACACAATTCACGTACAACAGTAACCTAAAGGGATTTGATGCATCCACAATATAACACACATGCATAAGCATATATAACGAAAGTGTTTTGCTCCACTTCCACAAGAAGGACAAAGGACTTTTGAAATACCTATATGCACGTTTCCATTCAGTATTTTGTTTCGTTCGTCTTTCAAGTATACGATGGGCCTTCGGCTACAAATAATTTTACGATATAGGTACCTACCTACCTACCAGTATCAGTATAAGCTAAGAATTTCGGTGTGCAGAGCCAGCAGCAGAACAATGATGGCGATGAAGAGGCTCTCCTCATGTTGTTTACTTAAATGATTCACAAGGGCTCTAGGACTCTAGAACTCTAGGTGTCCTGTTTGCTTGAGAAGAAGAAATTCACAACCGAGTTCAACAAAAAAAAATGTCCCATTTGCAGAGTGCTACCGGGTTGAAGCAAATGAACGAAATTCAAGTCAAGGGTGCTAAAAGGGGGTGTGGAACTGTGTACTCGTATACAAATATAATGCAGGTATATGCACACAAGTCCAAGTAGCTAGATTTGTTTGTTTGAATCTCATCAGAGTGTAGCCAAGAGTGGACATGTTAATAATTGATTTGACAATTATGAGAATTGTACTTTACAGCTTTAACTGCTGCGCTCTTTGGGGGTTTGATTTGTTTATTTTAAGGAAAACTCCAAATGAAAGCAATAAATAATTAAAAAAAACATAACTTTTTGAAACATAATCCACTAAAAATATTATAGTCTTCATCTAGAAAGTGCTAAAAATGTGTTTTGGGGTCTTAAAATTGAAAACCACATTAATTAGAGATTAAAGCCTGATTTCCATCAAAAGCCTTAACAATGTGTTGTTTATATTTATACAATTTGTTAAGACTGTTTTTTTTAACAACACCCATCAGTTGAATATGTAATCTTCAAACTACAACACACATTCTTACACGTAATTTGTATTCTTATGTTTAAACAGGCATCATAAAAACTAAAAGAAAAAAACAAACATTTGCCCAATTTCTGCTTCAATTACATTTTTCCCACGCACAATCACCCAACAAAAAAAGAACGGCCAACACAAAGAGCGGATTTAAATCAAAGGGCGCCCGGGGCATTTTTGTCATTATCATTACTCGAACGTCATAACTCATAAGTGATCTCGAAATGGCGAAAAGTATACCTAAGTGAAGTAAGAGGCTCACAGTGTATGTAGGTTGTAGGTGTTTTTGGACCGACATCCGTAGCCAGTTAATGAGTAATCTGTTGGAAATTATTTTGTTTTCGGTCCATAAGACAGGGCGGTTGTCGGCAGTGTTACCGCTTCCTCGAAAATCAATAAGTCCATTAGAAAAAAGAGTCTCATTGCTTTTTACATAATGCAAACATTTTGTTTACTTATTTGAATACCAATTCCGAGCATCGATCTGCACAACGCCAACTAAAATGATTGTAGGTATTTGTCTTTATTTCAAATTGTCATTTACTCAACTGACCTTTAACTTCACAGCTTTTGGGCGAACCAGAATGAAGCCGCTTTCGCGAGTGTCGTATCGTACTTACTTACTTTTACGAGTACATTTGGGGGCGCCAGTGGACTACGACCCTCCAGACAGTTAGGTCCCTAGCTAGCTGCCTCCAGTTGGGTGGGTTTTTTTTTTTTTTTTATAAGCAATAATGATTTTCAATGCACGCCACTATGGTCTGTCCATACGCTCCACGTGGACCAGCCATCTCAGCCTTTGTATCTTCAACTTTTTGACGATTGGGGAAAGAACTATGACAGAATCCGTTGTAGTGGACATTTTTACTACGAATTTAATTCTGTGATAGTTCTTTCGGGGTTCGTAACAAAATTCCGAATACAACGGATTCTGCGGATCACCCAGAATATCTCCTTGGTTCCATGAGAGAGGACTTTACTTCTTCGATGCCTTAGCCCGAAGAAAAAGCGATTGGCAAGAGTTTGATCTCTGCGCTGATGTCATTTTGCGAGGTGATAGTGAAGGCCAGGTAGACAAAGTCTTCAACTACTTCGAAGTTATATCTGTCCCATGACGTTTTTCCCGAGTCGTTGATGCTCAGACTCCTTTCTCGTTGACAGCATACTTCGTTCTGTCTTCATTTAAAGCCAGACCCATCTTCGCCTCCTCTGTTTCAATACTTGCAAATGCGCCACTGACAGCTCGCTGCGATTTTACGACAATGTCAATATCGACAGCATATCAACAAGCAGTTGAACAGACTACTGAAAAATTGTACCTCTGATGTTGGCGTATGAATTTGGTACAATTGCATCAAGGATCATGTTAAAAAAAAGTTACACGATAGCGCATCGCCTTGTCTCACACCTTTTTCGACATCAAAGGGGTCGGTTATGTTTTTGCCGATCTTGACGGAGCAGCGAGATTTCTCCTTCGTCATCCTGCATAGATGAACGAGTTTGGCAGGAATGCCGATACGTGACATGGCTTTGTATAACTCGTCCCTATATACGCTATCATAGGCGACTTTAAAGTCGACAAAAAGGTGGTGTATATCGATCTGGAATTCAGGGGTTTTTTCTAAAATTTGACGTGAAAATTTGGTCGATGGTAGACTTTCCTGATGAACTAAAACCGCACAGATATGGGTCGATCAGGTTGTTGGCGAAACGTTTTAAATGATCACACAATACAGCCGACGAGCTCTTTTATGTGACATTCAGGAGACTTATTCCTCTGTAGTTGGCGCAGTTCAAAGCATCTCCTTTTTTGTGAATGGAGCACTTGATGCTGAGCTTCCATTCGTCGCGTAAGCTTGTGTCGTCCGACACAAATTTTACATAAATTTTTGATATCGCTATCCTCACTTCACGCTGGTCGGGTGGACAGAATTGTTGGCTATTTATCGTCCAGGCTGAATAAGTCATTCTGCCTGACAGCGCAGCGGTTTGTTGATCGTCCCCGCCGTCTAACAGACTGCAGAAGCGTTCTTTCCAAATCCTCAGCACCGACTGTGAGTCTACTATACTGTGTTCCCATGTTCATCTCTGCAGACTTCTGTTAGTGTTCGGGTCCTGTATCCTTGGGCGGATTGCTTTACCCTCTGGTAGAACTTTCGAACATTTTGCCTGCACTCGACAAAATTCAGCTCTCCCCAATTTAAGTGAGAAACTTTGTTACTCCTCGCTGTTCACCCGCTTTCAAGTGTACTTGAAGATCGATGGGTTCGGAGACAGTGGAAGTGGAAAGGCCTTCGATTTTCAGCCGCTGGAGGAGGAGCGCAATTTTTGAGTAGAAGCCTACTCCGAGCAGCGGGCTTAACGTTTAAACTGTAACAATTCGTAGGGAACTTCCTCAAAGTCTCTTTCACTCGATCAGGGCAACTATCCTGTTAGGAACAGTACCTATATATATATGCCTATACATTTTATGTAGCTATCACTGACCCTTATGATTTTGAACATCACTATGGTGCTGTAACTTTGAATTTAGAATTTGCCCATGATTCAGAAACAAAGGAACTAGAGAACGAATGTTTCGAATTCATTAAATATTTAAATGAACTTTTGAGAAGAAAACTTTCCCGAGTGATGCATCTCCCTGAGGAAGACCTTAATTGGCCTTTGATTTACTCCCTTAAAGCCCTGGGGCGTATTGGCGTTATCCTAATGGTGTCGCTAGTGTTATTTTTTCACTGCTGCACTGACAGAAAATCCGCGACCCGAATTTAAGTACTTTTAAGATTAACTCTATAACACACACATTATTATTACAAAATGCTTACTTTAAAATAGATTTCCCTTATTTCAATCAAAAACATTTTAATTTAAAAACTTGCGAAGTTAAAGTAACCTAGTGAAATTGATAATTTTAAGCGTGTTTTTGCTTACTACTACTCTATTTTTCTCTGACTCGGCTTCGGAGCGTTTGGAAGTCGACCACAATTTTGGTCGAAAAATTATCTTTAACGACGAATGCATCTTTTTAGATGAATGCGGGTATTTTAACAAGCAAAATTACCATAAATATGGAACGACGATATTGCAACGTCGACCCGTCCTTATTGACAAACAATTTAGTGAATCTTCAGTAAGATCAGGGCGTCCCAAATATATTTCAACCTCTCTGGGGAGTCGCAGAATGAAAAAGATTGGGAACCCCTGCCGGGCTAAATACCTGTCCAGCCAAAAGTATCCTTGGTTAAATGATAGACTTAAATTAGCGGTTTATTATGAAGAATTGGATTTTCACGGTTTTTGGAATGGTGATAAGATACTCCATACTCATTGCTTCTTAAGAGGACAACTTCTGCAAAGCTTTGACCGAAGGGGCTCCCGAGTCCCGACTTATTATTTATCTATCATAAATGAATAACTTTAAGATTCCACAAAAATGATGGATCCCTTGTAGCGCATTTGATGTTTTTTTCGTACAATCTCCTTTAAAAATCGATTAAGTGGCGCCCAAAAGGTTGTTAAAAAAAAAACAATCAACTTCCCTAATAACCGTAAAACAACAACTCATGCCTCTACCGTCTTTCATTTCCTATAACTATCCAAACTGATTGTTAACTCTGTCAACGTTTTCCTCCCAATTGGCAAGCCAGTCATCAAAAATATATCTGCGATATGAACACATGTACCTATATCGATTCGAATCCAATTTGAATTCAAACGTTACGTGAGATGAATGCATTCACTGGTGCTTATCTCACAAATCAAATGCACTTTTAGCACATCAAGTCCCAGGAGCCAGCAGCCAGGAGAGAAGGAGAACAATAATAAATCGATAGCAGGCCAAATTTGGTAAGAAACCACACACATACAAGAGCCGCAACCAACACACAGAATCCATGTCTATCCGTCCAAGTTACCTGGGCGCCTGCTTTTATGTCTTCTTTTTTTCTATTTTTTGCTCGTTTTATAGGTGCCCCGGTGACAGCACCATACTTGGTTCACATGAACGACAAGCAAGGTTAACGAGTCTTGCTGCAAAAAGCGACGTCGAAGCTGCAGAAAAACGTGGGGAAACGTTCAGCGAGAGATGCAACAGAGATGGTGGAGTCGTGAGAAAATATGGCTCAAACCTGGCTGCACAAAAAAACTAAGAGACGACAACAGCAAAAGATGAAATGTGGTGGATGTGGATGGTGGATGCTGCTGCAGGTATAACCAGCAACAGCAGAAATACCATCACACGCACCGCGGTGGACGTAGAGAAGGAGGACGACACACAAATTGAGAGAAAAGTACATAAAATCAATAAACAAGGAGAGGACGAGCATGAGAGAATCGCGACGAGACTCTCAGCTCAGCAGCAGCTGGTTAGGTGGGTCCTGCTCCTGCTCCACCCTCATCCCCCCACTATAAGTATACCCACCACAAATTGGCGAAGAAAAAAAAATGAAAATATTCCAAATTTTGTAAAATTGTTGAAAATGGGTTTCAAATCCAAAATGATGGACATACCTTTAAAGAACGCTTCCCAGCAGGACCAGTGATTTCTAAGGTGTGTAGAGTCTGCTGGTATATCCCATGGGATATGTTGCCATCTGCAACAATTATTTTTGGATATTCTTTTTTTTTCACTCACATCACTTTGCACATTCACTTTTGACTATACACTAGGGAAAACTGGAATTGAATGGAAAACAAGTCGAAATGATTTCCACAGCGGCCTACACTTTTTTCTCGATTATAATCTATTTTAGCAAATCACAATCTGAAACCCACTTTGAATTTAGATAAATCTGTTTTGGAAAATATTTTTAATACAAAATTCCGTTGTCTGGTGATTTTCGGCTCGCAGCTTTTTCCATCGCGGCTCAGTGAAAACTGAAGAAGAACCTACAACGGAGAGCAGAAAGATAAAAAGCACAATTCAGGAGGAGAACAGCGATGGTGGAGCTGTTTGCAGATTGGGGCAGCAGCACGACAGCCTCCTCAGCTCAGTAGAAGATGAATTTGTTTTTGCACAGATAGTCAGTGTTTCTGAGAAAGTACGATTGGAGTAGGATTGGATATTTGTACGAATCAGAAGGGAGGGAGAACGTAGGTGTGCTTCAGAAAGCTTATCAATTCACTTGTTTTATTTGTTTATTTACTTATTTATTTGAGCCCTAGAACATATACTACCGGCAAGAGGGCACAATTTCAGTTCCTGGGGCTGGGTATGGATATGGACAAATGGATATAACCGATATGCGTTATTCAAATTAACCGCTAGGTCTGTGGAGTTGATGAGCGGAATGAACGTATTTATGTTTTTCTGGACCCATTGTGTTCCGAGTTCCTCTACTGATGGGGTTTTTCTGGTTACTTTTACTTCCTTACCGCTCGTTGATAAATATGGGGTCTCCAACCATTGTGACGTCCTTAGTAAAATTGTAAAGTGACACATCAGTTGGTTCTTGTAGATCACGACATTTTGTATGAGTTGGCTTTATCGTATATCGTGGCCAGAGCTTTCTTTAATATTTCTTTAATAAATCACGGTTAGTAACAATTTGCAACTATTGTTGCTGTCATTACGATCTAACATTCATTTTGCTCCCTTAGGTTAGGGAATGAAGGCTTGATCTAAGAATAAGAAGTACAGGAAAGAGTGTATATCACATATACAGTGTACGTGAGTGAGGCCGCAAGATATGAAAAAAAACCAGAGAATTTGAAACTCATCTGTCATTTTGCTGGGGAAATTTGCCGTGTTTGAAATTTCAAATTGTTAAAATAGTGAAATTACGTTTTTAACTTAATAAAACAGTGAAAAAACAGTGAATACAGTGAATAAATACAATTCTTTACCGAAAGAAATGTAAAACAACATGCGGTGCTGCGTTAAATTCTGCAAAAACGAGCATAATAAGGAGAGAAACAATTTTTCATTTCACAGGTAAATTTTATCTCATATTCCACATAAAATAATGTTGTTAAGTGTTTTTTAGGTAGATATATTATTGTAGAACACTTTTAAATTAGTATTTCATGACATTTTGTTGCAAAAAAGGGAATTTGGTTGAAAACAAAAATATACTTTATTTATCTGATAGCATTTGATTTAACTGAAACTCATCTGTCAAATCGGAAACTCTCGTTCAGGGACGAACTATTTTTTTGTTGGTGAGGGCAAGGCGCTTAAATCGGTTGAGCGCCCTAGTGCAGTTTTCTTGTTATAAATAGAAAATATGTTTAAAGGTATTTCTTCTGTTGTCCTGTTATCGTGACGTTTGCTATCGTCGTCAAGATGTTGAAGACATATGTCTTATAACAGAGAAACAGCTCAGAGTCCAATCAAAACTAATGGACAAAAAAAAAAACACAATTTTAAGAAACAGAGGTCTAATCGCGTAAGGCAACGATCGAACGACGTCGTCGATGCTGCTACTTCGTGTAACAAACAAAAAACGATGATCGTCGAAGCGAGTAAACAATTTAACTTTGAAATGCTGTCGTCGAAACGATTCGATTGAACGATGGCTCTTTGGCAATCGTTTCATCGTTTTTGGTATATTTTCTTTTCATAAAAGCAAAACAAATGTTAAAAGAATATTGTTTCTATCAAATCTTTTATAATTTCGACAAATAGTCTCTCCATTATGCATTGTGAAATGTGAAAATCTAGGAAAAATATCCATTTACTTAATTTTAGTTAAACGAAATAGGTACACTAGAAAGTTCACATCACACTCTTGTTGTGTTCTCTTTGGAGTAGGCAATGATACAATTGCATTTATTAAATTGGCTTTAAAGAATGCATTCACTAATTTTGTCTTATATAACGACCCCTTATCAATACAAATGTTCCTGCACCACAAAATGTTTACCTTTTTACCTATTTCCACATAAAAGACAACAACACACACAAATTGCATAAATATACATTTTTTATTAGTTTTCAATTGTCACAGTTTCTTTACAGCCCTGCTCAGACTGTTCAAATCGAAAACAATGAACGGTTCGATTGAACGACGCTATTGTGATGTTACATGAAGCAAACTTAAAACGACGTCGTTTTGTTCAATCGTCGAGATCGAGGCGATGATCGTTTGAAAAGTTACGCGAAGACCCCAGATGTATGACAGAATTATTATCAGATGGATGTAGATAAAATGTACCTAACTAAAATTTATTTAACTAAGGAAAATATCTGTGATAATGTTTTTGCATTAAAATTAAACCTTAAACTAAAAACTGAATTTTATTTATACCTACGTTTCCTGTAAAAGGTACGTTTTATTTATTAAGGATTAATAATAGCTGTGATTCTTTGAAGGTGCCTAAGTACTTCTGAGAAGATAAAAACCATAACCTAGTGCTACCTTAAAGCTCAGCTACATATTTTCCTACTTTATCACTTTTAAAGAAACGGGTAACAGTTACATTGTGCGCCCCAGCATTTTGGCGTCCTAACTCTACGCTGGCCCCTTAGGTCGGCCCTGTGTCAATGCATTTGTGTTAGTGTAACTCACACTATTTTGAAAAAAGCCTCACTGTTTCCTCGATATGCCCCTTCCTGTACTTCTTATTCTTAGGGCTTGATCGATTGGATTGTTGAAAGTTTGTCAGCTATCTCATACCCGGCTATATCAAGCTGTGAGCTAAGAACCTTAAATTATTTGCAATAGCGTCTGACTAGGTTAGCTTAGGCGTAGGATTGTGAGGAGAGGAGAACCATCAGAAGACACTAGGAATTTTATTGGGCCCATCGCGATCTCTGAGAAAACCATATGTTAATAGATGGAAAAACCTACGCACTTTCCCTAAAGCATTTTATTTCCCTAAAGAATTTGAATATCTTCACTTGGTCGACAAGCTAAAGAAGTAGTATCCCAAAACTTTGTACCACGTACGTGCTATGCCATGACATTCGCACAGTACATGTATATATGTGATGTGATGTCTTTCTAGACATCTATATCATTGCAGAATCTACACCAAACTACACAGATCTGTGTTTGAAAGCCGTACTTCTAGGTTTCACATTTAACTTTCACTCGAAATGAAATCGGAAATGAATTTTTGTATTCTACATTTCACTGTATTCAATTTCGATTTCAAAATTTGTGATTGTGAAATTGTGATTTCGAAAAAATTTCGGAGTTTGCGAATCGCTCGAAATGCAGAACACTGAAAACGAATTCACTCGATTTCACTCGATTTCTGGAACCTAGCTGCTAGTTTTTTGACATGATTTCTATGAAGACAGTGGCCAGACAGGCAACTTGTTGCTATTCTCAGGTTTACCCTGCTTAGTTTAAGATTTTCCCTAGATCGTTTGTGGTCCGTTTCTGGCAACAGGCCCTTTGAAGAACGCGGTGGCCGGCTGTGTTGGGCCATGTTCGGGCTGCTTGTTCTAGTATGTTACTTTTGATAATTTTCTTGAAGGTACTCAATTGTGGACGTCAACTTGATTTGATTTGACATCGATCTTCAAAAAAGATGTCAGATCTTCAGTAGTTAAAGATGTGGTGATACCTTCGAGTAAGGGTTAGTAGAACATAGCCGAAGTACGCATGCCTGTCGTAAGAGGCGACTAAAATCCACGTCAAAAAAAGTATGTCGGAAGAATTTATGGATTTTATTACTCCAGGTGGTACTCACGAACGTGAAAATCCATCCGTGGTCTTTTCGACTGCGGTCGGGACAAGGATTCTGAACCCCACCCAACATACTAAAAACAAGTTTCGTCTCTTCAGGCGATATAGGTCCAGGCCCAGTGCTCGCTTCTGTAGATTCCTGCGGTTCATTATCCGACTCGTTCGGGAAAATGGACTGCAAGGAGGAGGGAAGTGGCGGAAAGGTATTACACAGTAGGCTTAATCTCTCTCTCAACATAGTTGGGCAGTTGGTCGTAGTGCTGCGGTTGATGGTTTGATACGGGAAGCATCTGCTGAACGAGCACCGAAAGCTGCGCACTCCGATGGGCTTCCGACTAAGAACCAAAGGAATAGAAGAATATTTCGCGCTTTGGAAAGATGCTCAATCAGCTGAAGACGCAAGCCCAGAGCTTTGTCCGCTTCCGGCGGCGAAGGGCAAAAGAATGAATTCTGCGGAAGGTACTCCAACCAGAAGCGCCAGATTTTTGGTGCTGATGTGGTGAGTGCTGATACTGTAAGCTCCCAATCGCTGAAGTGCATTTCTCCGAAAGTCGAAGAAATTTCAGTAAAATGGGTAAGGATTTGCTTACTGGTAGTACAAGTGACCAGTTGCGTCTGAGTGCTCCAGTGAGGTGTTTTCTAACCCGACAAAAATAAAAATAAAATTAAGATAATGATCCGGCCCGTAGAAAGGCGACCTGTACCGACTTGGGACAGGGGTAACTGGCGTGAGTTGTAAGTGCAGGCCCAAACTGTAGCGCCTCCTAAGTAGGTATAAGTATACCCATCTAGATTTGAGTTGAAGCCGTTTTCCGGCAGACTCCTGCATGTACAAATGCAGGATGTTAGAGATTATTTCCGTCCCGGATGTCGGCGTTGTTTTCATCGCGCTGTTTATGCCTATAATGCTGGTTGCTTTGTATGCAGTTCGGCATTAGACGTAAGTATTGGTCTTCGAATTGCCGGGCCTATACATCCACAGAATTATCCTAGAGTTAAGTGAACACCGTCTGCCAAAGATTCGGTTACCAATGTAGAATGCGTCTAAGTTGAGTTGACATTAAGTTTTCTGTTCTGAATGTTCTTAAGAACATTCGCGCAAGTTCACAATGCTTGTCCACATGTTTAAGTATCTAAACGAACCTCGAACTATTTCGGTTCAAGCTTTTTTCATTACTCACCAATATTACCAACTTATCATCACCGGAAAAAGGAAATGTTTAAAAAAACAATTATACCTTTACAGCCATTTTCAGTTTGCAATTAAAAAAAAGTAATTCTTAAACACTTTACAAAAAGGACATAGAACAAGTGAGACCTCAGGTGACGTCAATTTGTTGTAAACTGACTGCCGCAATAGGGGTCGATCTCAACAAAACCCGCCATCATACATAGTTACATTACAACTGCCTTCAGCCTACCAGATAATAAATTAAAACGCAAGTAAATCTTCTGTGGGGATACTCGTAGTATCTCCAACGTTTATTGAAAATCCTTAAATTCAACTCTTAACTCTGATGCGATAAAACCTAATGCCGTGGCCACCTCTAATCACTTTCTTCGGCGTCCTCGTCATCATCCTCGTCGTCATCGTCATCTCCATCATCATCGTCGCCACTTCCATCACCTTCCTGTTCGTCATCTTCTTCGTCGCTTTCCTCGTCACCCAATCCATTCTCGACAATCCCCGTCTCACACTCTTCCTCTGTAGTCTCGTCATCTTCCTCTTGGTCCAACTGACCCATCACTTCGTCGTCATCAGAACTGCCTTCCAGTTGTACATTATCATCATCATCGTCCTCGTCACTGGAATTATCATCGTCCTCCTCGTTCTCAGGCAATTCCAGTTCCTTTGCTTCTTCGCCCTTCTTCTTCTTATCATCAGGCACCTCGCTGGCCTTCTTAGCTTTTTTCGCCTTCTTTGATGGCACCTCCTCGTCCTCCTTCAGGGCGGCCTTCATTTCTTGTAATTTTCGTTTCTTCTCAACCTCTGTCTTGGTTAGCTTGATGAGCTTGCCCTCCTTGGTCATTGCGAATTTGGACAGAACCTCATTGGCTTCTCGCTTCAGCTTGATCATTCGTTCTTCGCGTGGGCCAACGACCATTGGTGTCAGCTCAGGTGCTTGCGCCATGCTCATGTACAGCGGCAGGGAAGTGGTACCAACGACGTCGATCTTTAAGAAAAGATTCCGCACGTTGCCCAATCCACCTGGGTAGAGCTTCTTCATATGCTCCACAACGTGAACAACATTTTCGGCAATCTGCTGGGACGTGAACTTGTGTGTAGCCAAGGGAATGGCAATCAGAGTGCTCTTTGCCAACTGTCTGTAGGCGGTCCTGCGCAGGGCTTTCTCAATCTCGCTCTTCACATCCTTCTCCTCGTGCAGGCGCACAGCATGGAATGTGTGGCGTGGTTTATTGGTTAACTACAAGGATTCCGAGGATCAAAATTTGACTCATGAGGAGATTTGAAAGTACTTACCTTTCCAACAATGCCAACGACATGAGAGACTATCCGCCCATCGCATAGAAAGTGATCATAGGTGGCACACAAGCGCCTCCTTTGCTCATATGTGCTATATTCTTTGCGCAGCTGGTTCATTGGCATGACTGTGATGCCTTCCACGCCGTTAGACCGCAACAGATCCTCGTAATGATGTTTTGTAGGCTCGTAGTCTGCTTTCGCACCACGCTGCAGATCAGGAACTACCAGCAGAACGTCGTCATCTTTGCCTACCAATGGATGCTTGAGGTTTCTAGGGGAAAAAAAGTGTTAATTCATAATTAACCAAGCTGAATCGATCTGATACTTACAGCTTGACCATTCGCTTGGGACAATTGGCGATTTTAAAGCAGCATACTTGGAGAAAGTAACGATAATCATCGAAAATCGATGACTTCTTCTCGGCCACCTCCTTTGCCACCTGTGTTTTTAGTACTTCTGCCATCTTCTTGACGTTTTCCACGTTGACAATCGTGTTGAACTTTTCCTCGTCATAGGGAATTGGATCGAACCTGACGGAGTTAACAGCAGGATTCTCTGATTTTTCCTCACCCACCTTTTGTCCCTTTTTCATGGTTTTCTTGGCCTTTTTGGAGGCTTTCTTGGCCTTTTTGAAGGCTCGCCTGGCGTTCTGAGCTTCAGTGGTTTTCTTCTCGACTTTGGCATCTTTAGTGGATGATGTGGAATCAACAACCGTTTCAATTGCCTTTTTGCTTTCTTTCTTGTTTTTACCTTGTTGAGGTTTAGCTGATTCTTTTGGAGAGGGAATTACAGTTGGGACAACTGTTTCGACTGCCTTTTTGTTATCTTTCTTGTTTTTACCTTGTTCAGGTTTTGCTGGTTCTTTTGGAGTGGGAGTTGTAGTTGGTTTGATTACAGTTGGAACAATGACTTCGTCTTTCTTCTGTGGAGCGGCTTTAACTGGAGCAGCAACTTTGGCTGGAAGATTTTTAGCAGGAGCAACAGCTTTTATTGCAGCAGCGATTTTCTCTGGCACAACTGATTTTACTAGAGCCGGTTTCGCAATTTTTGTGTGACCATTTTTCACTCCTGTATCCTTTCCTTTATTTTTCTTACCTTTGGGCTTATCTTTCTGAGGAGCGACAGGATCAACATGCTTCGGTTTAGGTTCCACTGCTTTATTTTGTGTTCCTTTGGGATTCTTCTTGTCTTGTTTCTTTTGTGGAACTTCTTTCATAGTTTTATTGGTTATTTTCGCCTCCTTAATCGGACTATCCAACAGCTTAGCTTTGACGTTCTTAACTGATCCTGTGGATTTGCCCTTGTTTAACTGTTGTTTCTTTGTTTTGATTGGATTTTCCAATTTGGGTTTGTTTCCAATTTTTTTTGGAATTGGTTTCTGTACTTTTACCATGTTTTTAATTTAAAGTTTAACTAAATATGCGACTTTTTCTGAAAATATGAAGCAACGCGGTGATATTCGGATGTCAAAGACACGTGCGTGCACCTATTCAATTGTTTTTCGGTTGACAGTTCAGATTTTAATTTGTTCTCTTACCGCCGAGGACTTTGTTAAAGTGTACTTTGAGTGTATTCAGTGCTAAGGAATAATGATGAAATTTTATTGGTAGGTACCTAGGTACCTATTTCAGTTGAAGCGATTTATGTCGATTTTCATTTGGGCTTTTACCGTTTTGCTCTCAGATCATGTTAGAAATGTTAGAAATTGTTACATTTTTCCAAGAGTCGGCTATGTTTTTAATAACCTGCCCCAATGGAACATGAAATGAGATTACTTTTTTTTTGCATTTGTGTTGGTGTGTTATTTGACCGTCAGCTATTTTTTATTGCAATTTGTATTTACAAATGTCTATTGGATTGGTGAAAGTATGTGTGAATCTCGCTCGCGAATCGAGATTCACAAAAGTGATCTGAATCTTTTACGTCAAAAGACCGAAATTCGTCTTTTGTTTTACTTCCATTTTAATTATTTTGGCTTCTTCACAATAAATCATTTCCCACAGAAATTAAAAAAACAAATCGTTATTCGAAGTGTCAAACTCACAATTCCGTATGCGAGAAGAAAATCCGCCTAAAAAAGGCAGACGAGTAACAATTTTTGAGAATTGACCCTCTGGTCTGAATCTAAAAAAAAGCCCTTTTTTTGCCCAATGGAAATCGACATTAATGAAGATTGTATTGACATACTATACATGGACTTGCTAGTGAAATGTCAGTTTCATACAAACTCAAACAAAATCGCTCGAATTGCTCAATGACATTTGAGTGTTTTCGTTTCTCTCCGCCGTGAACCAAAAGAGCTATTGCTTATATTTGCTTCAACGAAAAATTGGCTGCTAGCAGACCATGTATAGAATGTCACTGGAACATTGTATGCAATGCATAGTTAAGTAGTATGCATCTTGAACGTGCAGTTACGACACCTACTTAACACTTCTGAGATACACACTAGGTATTAATTATCAAAAGTAGAAGTAACTTAGGAAAGGAGTGCAGATCCTAAAACGTTAAATAAAATCAAAAGTCGAGACACATAACTAATATACCATTCATAGACTGAAATTCGACAAAATTTCCCAACAGAATTTGTCTGGGTCAATCCCAACTAGCGACAATCGTGGTTACTCCTCGCATCCCCACTCTTTAATTAATATACCACTTTTAAGCATTCATCTACTTTACTTCACTTCGCTGAGGGGTTTAATAAAACAAATCTAATGTCACCTAAATCACATTTTATAAATCATTTAGCCCAACAAGCCCAACTGTTGAATTTAGGCTGCCATAACTTTTTGTATGTACACAATACATACAAGGTAATACAATACTCAAGCCATACGCTGAACACAAGGTATATGAATAGAAGGTACCGAGCACTCATTTTGGTTTCGTTCTGCGCATCTGTCAAAAAGGCATGCTTTTCCATACGAATAGTCACAATTGTCCGCCATATCTCATGCGCGCGCATATTTCTATACGATTATTGCACAGTCACAATTGGCCGCCATTGCGGGATGGGCAATATATTGTATAAATATATTGACTTAAGTCGACTAGATTTGTCTGGACTAAGTGTAACCTGAACGCAAAAACTAACTTAATTGGTCGTGAACGTCAGATCTTGACGGGGGGAGCATCTCCACAAATCGTCACTTTTATTATCATTTTTAGATTTTTTTTTTGTTTGTTTCGGTTAGGTATATCCACTAGCTTTGTGCTCTCTCATGGCAAATTTGAAATGTCAAATTCTCCGCCGATGACATATAGAAATGTCAACTTAGTACTCAGTCACGAAATTCGTGACTAGATTCGTCGGCTAACCCTCCATAAACGTCAACAGAGAAAGCTGCTCACGTGACGAATCCCAGCCAATAAGAACTCAGAAACATCAAGTCAGTCAGCTGTCAGACTTACTAAACTAGATACTTGAACGTCCCCATTACCTTCTATTCATATACCTTGCGCTGAACATGCTTCATCTCATAACCTCTGCTGAATTCGCTCAGTCAAAGTGACCTTTCAATTTTGTAAACAAGTTGATTAATTTCTGCAGAAATGGCAGAAAAAATTGTTATTTTACCCAAAGTTAAACAACTCAGGTAAAATGCAAACACCGCAAAAAATTCCTAACTATTTTAACTTCAATTTGGTTCAAGTGCTCCTGAGTTAATCTCTCTACGTAACACCGAAATTGGTTCATTAAAAGTTGGTCTAAAGAAAACCAAACCAGATGGGACACCAGAAGAAGCCGCCGATTTAGACCGTATTTATGGTAATCTACTAAATTATTACGTTTTACATTCCAGCTCAAAATTTTCTTTCTCCTAGGTGAGTTAAAGAAACAACTTTCAGCTCCTAGAATTGAGAAACTGTGCGGTAGATCCGAAGGTGAATGGGATTTCGACCGAAATGCTGTAAAGATTCTTCGAAAAGAAGGAAAATTCAAAGTGTTTGGTTACTTCTTGAATGAAGATCATTACCTGGAAGACTATGAGGCTCTGTTTCTACTCGAATTGGTACATTTCAGTTAACATCTTCTTAACTTTAAAATAAGACGTCGCTGTTTTCTTTCAGAATCGTTTAGAAATCCTCTATAGTTCGATGAGGATGTCAATAGAGCAAGCATATGCTCTTCTTCTTGGAGAAGAACAAAGCATTAAATATAACAAGTACCTGGTGTACTCCTTATTCTCCCGAGTGGGTTTCATCGTACAAAGATATCAGAATTTGTCGTTCTCAACAAAGGAGGCAACAGTCGAAGACTGCATTTGGAGTGTTCTCTTGAATTCGGTTCAAAATAAACCAATAACTGATCATGTCCGTAATTCAAAGCATTTTGCTGAAGTCGAGACGTCAATGAATAGTATTCGAAGTCAAATAATGAGTCAGGAGTCGCCAAAGAAAACAGAGGATGATACAGAAGTCATATCATTTCAAAGGAAAGTTCAACCTTCAACAGGGAAAAGAAAAGCCTACCCAGCTGGACCAACCAACTGCAAGCAGATGCGCTATGACCACGATGCTCCTCAAACGCACTCAAGTTTTGTTGCATTTCTGACCAAGGAGGAAGAGTATAAGAGATTCGAAAGCATTTTTCAAAGCTTTGACATTATTCGACTGCGAGGCCAGTTTGACTACGACGAGACGCAACCTAATGATTTGACAATTTCGTTTGATGTTTACCAGCACAGTGATAACTTTAGGAAATCAGAACCGAAGCCACCTGCATTTCGTTTGGCTATTCTTGAAAAGAACCAAAAATTTCCCAACCGGGCGGATATTTCGCTATGCTACCACAGCCAAGAATATCGAGTACCTGTTCTGGTGGTTTCTGTGAGCGAATCGAAACACGTTCAGGGGTTTCTTTTTCATTTCACGTAGCGCCGTCTAAATAAACTTTTAGAATAATTAAAACAAGGAAATTTTTTTACTTGACAATTCGGTGCAAAAGTTAATACGATCATCCATTTACCAATTCTAGGATACCCGTCATAAAGCAATTCAGAAATAGTCATGAAGTCTTCCATTTGGTGCCAAAAAATCACTCCTATTCCCGTTGGCGTTTGTCGTAAACGACTCGTATTTCACTTCGTTTTTTAGTCCGTGTTTCTAACTTTTTTGAGACAAATGAATTGAAATGATGTCAAACACATAGATAAGGACATACAATTGTTAGCAAAAGTTGAAAAAAAAAAAAAAAAATCTGAACATCGTTTTACAACGACACGAAAAATGAGTCGTATACGACAAACGTCAACGGGAATAGGGGTGAATAAGTCGAAGACAGTTTGAGTGGATGACCAACCTGGCCCTCCCAGTGGCAGCAAAAACATACATATTTTGGCTTACGTGCACTAAAATTCGTAGTAAATATTTCCACTACAACGGATTCTGTAATAGTTCTTTCGGGGTTCGTAGCAAAATTCCGAATTCTGTGATCACCCAGATCACAGTATTTATGTATTTCTAAAACAACAACTACCGCTTTTATTCTGTTTCATTCGAGTACATTTTATTAACAAAACATATACAAAGTAAAAAACAACAGATTACGTATCGCTCCAATGATTTGATTTCTGCTATAGATTTGATTTGGTTGACAATTTTCTGCATGAGAATTTTTATAAGATTCCATTGTACTAGATGAGAAATTCAATCGAGTGCAAAAATACCTTATGTCCAAAACAAGATTTGGCACCACTTGATCCTACTATTTGACAACCAATTCACGTTCAACAAAACACTTTGCTATTCGTCTCTCTCGCACTCGACGAGAAATCACCCATTCGCCAAATGTCAGTTTTCCTATTATCAACGATAAAAGCGATATACAAAACTGATTCACTGGGAATGTGAAGATATTTTGCTTGTGTTTAAGGTTTTCGCGTAAAAGGTTCTTAAATTTCGTTGCCCTACCGTTCATCTTAAAGAAAACATCGAAATTGGAAAAACAATAAAGTTCTCTGCCACAGAAATCCGCGACGCGCGAGTGCTATCAAAATTTGTTTCAAGTGAAAAAAAAGCGAAAATTCCGCGAGTGCGGTTCGACGCAGTGTCAGTATGCGACGGTGAATGAAGAAATTAAAAAAGAAAATTTCCTTTTTCAAGGAAAAAAGAAACGAAATTCTACCGTAATTAGTATAAATAAATCGCTTTTGCTTTTCCCTTTGTTCCTAATCTTGAAAGTGATTTCGATCTCTAACCAGCTGCCATCCGTGTGTATTATCCTTTATGCATTTGCCAATAGCTCCTTGGAATATATAAGTGATTGATTGAAGGAGCACCTTTGTGCACACACAATCAGCACAATCAAATCAATCACCGTAGAACGTAGCCTCCAGCACCTGCTCCAGTGAAAGCCGCAAGATGCCGAAAATTTACATGAAAAAACCCATAGGCATGGCGATACGCAATCGGAATGCAATCAAAGATGTTGTCATCACGGTAAGTGGCGAATTGTCTAAAAATGTCTCCAACAAAATATGTTCTATTTAGTCGTATTGATATGAGTTATGCTATGACGCAATCCAATAAAGCACACAATGAACCAGCCGCGTGAATTAAGAGCATGTATGCTGTTGCGTTGCGTCTACTGGTTATAGTGATATGAATTTAGCTTTGGGCCTGATAAGTCTTTTCCGCCAACTCGGCAACTAATTGGAATTAAATACTTATACTTTCGACGGGGTTAGGGGGTAGGAAACGCCTCGACTGGCCTTGCAATTTTTTTTGGTTTCTTTGTTAGTACATTATGTCTTCACCCAGTACAAGTCGTTTGTTTTGTTGATCTATTTATCTATTAAATCGACATTCGAATTTGGACAAGTGACCGATTAACAGCTAGCTCTTAGCAGGTAGCACACACGACGTTTATGTCTCCGGTTTTGTTTATTTACGTTTACTTGCGTGTCTAGCAAAAAGTTTTGTCTTCAAAGACAGGTTATTCAACTTGTGGCTTACCAAATGTCTCACTCTCATGTGGATTACCTACCGTTTCGGTTGTGTCTAGTTGCTTTTTTGAATTTATTCGGTAGGTACATATTTTTGTCTCCAAGCGGTGAAATCTACACATAAAGATCAAGGTAATGCTGGCGGCCGGCGGATTGTTTTGTTGGCAGCAGTTAGTTGAACTTGGAGATCGCCACTGAAGTTCAATGTCAAAACAAATCGTTTTGACAAAAGGTATCGCAATAAATTGCACCAGAAAAACTGTGTTGTCAGCAGAATGGTGCCATGGATAGGACTGACTACCATTTTCTAATTTCTCTTATCGTACAAATGTGTCTAAGCTGACTGAGAAGTGAATAGGTAAATAAATCGTTTGAAGAATCAACAAGTTTAATTTGCAGATGTCACCTTGTACCATATATTGCAAATTCTGTTTGAATCGCTCGGTTGTTTTTGAAAATTCTTCTTAGCAATTACCTAGTCTGTGTCTACGAGTTTGTGTGTACTTTACGGTCTTATCAACTTCAAGGGTGTCAATTTTATACTACTAAGGAACAATCGTAATAAGCGTCATCTTGCTTAAGTGAATACCAAATGAAGGCGAGAGAATTTATATTGAAACATTTTTAAATAAAAAAAACACAGAAATCAATCCTTTGATTGAATTTTTACTTTTGGTATGAATGGTGGAATGCATTGCTTCATATTGTCAAAGGGGAACTCTGACACCAACCCACAATTGTTCAAAACCAATGTGCATCAGTACATCTTCTCTATCCTCCCTATTAACCCTTCCACTCGTGCTGTGCATTCGCATTTTAAGGGAACAAAAACCCCTTGATCACTAGTGAATTTAAAAAAAAAAAATGGATGCATAAATATCACATCAAAGATCATATCACGAAGAAGACAATCCCTCGAATGGCACTTAAATATAGTTCAGATAGCCCTCTGCACCGACGGTGTTAATGTGGATCTCTGGATCTTCGGGAGTCATTCAGAATCAGCAACGATCTCCGGACGGAGATAGCTGTAATAACCCAAAATACGAAAACTAGGTGAGACGCTACATTACTCTATACTCTGATAGCCAAGCGGCCATAAAAGCCATGGAGTCACTCGTAGTCAAGGGCAGTTAAACCAATGCCAAGAAATATTTGGACGAATTATCATAAATTAATAGTAAAAATATTTGGGTCTTATCCTGTTGGAAACTTAACATCCAAGAAAGAGTCAAGAAGGTTACAGTAGCAATTTTCTCTTGCAAAAAAGCTATTGGAAATAAATAGGTCCTACAACCTCGAAGAACTCACTGGCTCTAAATCTCGTTTACAAGACCGATACTCACTTATGGGTCTCAGTCTCAGTACAGCATCGGAAAAAGCTATAAACATCTATTATCTAAGCAAGACCCAGCGCATAGCTTGTTTGGGTATAAGTGGTGCAACACTCACAAATCCCTCTGCGACACTGGACACAATGTGTCATCTATTACTCCTCGATATCTTTAGCAAGTAAATGGCAGTGACCAGCGAGTGCACATCACAGTGGCCAAGGGAAGACTTTGGCGACAGTTCTGGGCCCAGATCACGTAAAATAAAAACGATCGAACGACGTCGTTTCGATACTAGCAGTCTCTGTCTATTGTCACAGATATGATAGAGACAGCTTTAGTGAAAACGATGTCGTTCGATCGTTTTTATTTTACACGATCTGGCCCCTGAAGAACTTCAAAACTTAAACCGAAAACACTCACTAGACCATCCCATCCCTAAATTTCGACAAGAACTTTCTCGTCAAGATCAATCAGGAATGATGATCGATTTTTAGAAGATGAATCACGTTTACTTCTATACTGACGGCTCAAAAACTAAAAACGGAGTTGGTGGGGTCATTTTACTTCCTTCCGTTTACCAAACTGCTGTAGCGTGTTCCAGGCAGCAATTTGGGCAATAAAATATGTTTTATTTTGGCTCAAGAAAAACGTGAGTGGCTCAGTGGTTAGTGTGTTGGACTACTGTGCGGGGGATCCGAGGTTCGATCCCCGGAAAAACACAAAATGACATCTTAATTTTTTTTTGCCACTTTGCCACTTCTCGCTAACCTCTGACGTCTGACAAACATCCGAGAGTGTAACTGTCCCGAAAAAAGCTTCTCAATTCTTAGTTCTCAATGACTTAGTTAATCTGACAAGCACAGACATCAGAAGCTTTTTACGCTTTATAAAGAGCTCAAAATGGTTCAACGAGTAGGGAGATCTTACATGATCAGTTTTTCGTATAGTATCGCAATGGTCTTAAAAGTTATGGTGACTGGATCAAAAATGCACGTACCTTTTCTGTAAGAACGGCAGAAGCGGGAAGTTTACATTAAATCCTTGAGTAGAGCAAATCTTCTGTGGACCAATTTTAATACATACATGCACACCAAGACACTCAGTTACTTCTTTGATGTACTGAAGGATTTGGATAGGTAGGTAGGTAATTGGGTGCTCTAGTGGCGGTTGCCACAGCTTCACGTAGACCATCAGTTGGGTCCATTGTGTCCCATAATTTGGATAATTGGAATTTTAAAGTACTCCTAAAGTTGGTACACAAATGTGGGAGGTTTAAATAGATAAATCGACTTCATGCTCTCAGTTACTCCTGGGACGACCTACGGTACCTGTTATCAAAAAAATTCTAACACCCCAATTTTTTAAGACCTTGTTGATGTGGCCCACGGATTGCTTGGATAATATTGTCCTTAGGTGCTTGAATCGTTTCCGGATTGTTGGCACAACATCGGTCCTTCACGGTTCCTCTAAAAAAAAAGTCTAAAGTGGTCAAATCGTAGCTCCGAGGCGGCCAAACTTTTTTTCAAAAAACCCACTGTTTGGGCTTCACAGCACTCACTTTGGATATAAGTTTTCAATATTTCCCAACGTCGTTCAAGCTTAAAGCGACTCATTTCGTTTCGTGAAGTTATGATACTGACTTTCTGTCAAGATTTCGAGCGGAAAACAACTGTCAGTGTCAAAATAACCCACGATTTGAAAAGAAACAACTAGATGGCCCACCTTTTACAACAGATCTTTAAGAACTCTTGAGAGTCATACATAACATGTATTTCATAAAACCGCTCAACCCGGAGCGCTTTAAAAAAAAAAACCGATTTTCGCATACACTTCAACAAAGGTGTGCATGGTCCTTAAATCGTATTTAAAAATCTCGTGGCAGTTAACGAGGAGCCTATCAATAGATACGTTGTGTTGGAGTAAGTTCTGCGACGTCATTGGAGTTATCGGCCTTGAGTCCATCTCGTGACAAACTTTGGTGTGTAGCTATTAGCTACCTTGACTGCCGTCTCCTGAATCAGTCACTTAGTAGGTCTAAAAGTTTGGACTGCGCTCCAACGAAATTAGTTATATTGTCGCAGTGCCAATGTTTTTCTCTGGAAAGACCTCGAAGACATGTCCAGTCCATACCAGGGATACAATTTGTCAAAAGTCTGTACAATTCAGTCATAGAATAGCTTAGAGAGCTGCCAGTTTTGCAAATTTAAAATAGTTATTTCAAAGCGGTATACTCTGGGACCGATGAAGATTGGCATAGCTACACTGCAGTGAGAAATCAATACAAAAGTGCAATAAAGAAATCAAAGTCTGACTATATTAAAAATAAAATATCCAGTGCAATAAATCAGAAATCTATGTGGAAAATATTAAAATCTCTTGTATTAAAAGAGGATAGGCCTAACATTAAAATGATTGAATATGACCAGAAGATGATTATTAACGACAAAGATATAGCTAATTGTTTTAATAACTATTTCATAAACAGCGTCAGTGAAATAAACAGTGCAATACCCAATGTCCCTTTTGTAAATGAATGTAATCGTGTAGACGTCAGTTTTAAATTTAAACTGCTAAGCAATTTAGAAGATCTGTGGAAAGTAATAGACATGTTACCTAATAAAAGTGATTTTAATTATGTGAATAAAAGCCTGATAAAATACTGTTTTATGTTATTTGGACCAGTACTCTTAGAAATAATTAACAATTCTCTTAGAAGTGGTGAATTTCCGAGTACTTGGAAAACGTCATTAGTAGTACCAGTGCAAAAAGTTAATAACTCTTTAAAATGTGAAGACTTCAGACCGATAAATATGTTACCAATCTTCGAAAAAATAATAGAAAAAGTAGTGCATATTCAGTTCGAACATTTCCTGGAAGTAAATAATATCAGAATTGAAAACCAATCCGGATTCAGAAAAAAAACATTCATGTGAATCTGCCCTGAACCTTGTGATATCGAAGTGGAAGGAGTCAATTCACGACAAGTATATAATTGCTGCTGTGTTCCTCGATCTTCAAAGAGCCTTCGAAACAGTCGATAAAAGTATATTACTAAAAAAATTCGAAGCGTATGGAGTAAGGAACATAGAATTTAACTGGTTTAAATCATATCTTATTGGACGAAAACAACAGGTAAAATTTAACAACACTTTATCGGATCCAATTGATGCTAATTTAGGAGTGCCACAAGGTACTATACTAGGACCTTTACTGTTCTTACTGTATATTAATGATATGAATAAATCACTCAAAAACGGAAACCTTATACTATTTGCTGACGATGGACTATTATTTGTTATAGAAAAAAACGTTGACTTATGTAAAATTAAATTAGCTGAGGACATTCAAAATATTAAAAAATATCTTCAAATAAACAAATTGAAATTAAATGAAAAAAAAAAAACTAAAGTTATGATTTTAAATGGTAAATTTAATACGGATAAATTTGAAAACTTTGAAGTAGTTGAAGAAACAAAATACTTAGGTATCCAAATTGATAATAAACTAAGCTTTAAGTCACACTTTGACTATGTAATAAATAAAATTGCTAGTAAAATAGTATTCCTGAGAAGAATTAGAAAAAATGTATCTATATTAACTGCTATAAAAATATATAATTTAATAATTCGTCCATATTTTGAATATTGTCCCACCATTCTTTTGCTATGTCCTGATGGAATTAAAGATAAATTGCAAAAACTTCCAAATAAGGCTATGAGATGTATTCTTAAATGTAATAGATATACACACATTAATTATATGTTAGAAACATTGAAATGGCTAAGTGTAAACCAAAGAATTGTAATGCTAGTAATTGTTTATATATATAAAATTAAAAATACTATATTCGGCCCTAGCGAGGTATCCGTCGGAACGGAGAATTCTCCGCAACGCATACTCCGTCGGAGACTCAAATTACATTCGAGGTATCCGCCTTCGGAAAGTATGATTAAAATGCGACGACGCATTGATTTGACATGATGTTGTTTCGTGGTACATCGCGGTTTTCCTATTTAGTGATTGTTTTTTCGTTTGTTTTTGCTCTGAAAACACAAATTTAAGCAACAAATACAACCAATTACTTTGTAAACGTGTTATAGCTTTCATTTATCAACACTACACTGCAAATCGTAAGCAAATTCCGCAACCAATTCCTGTCGGAGCATATCGGAAGAAAATTCGTATGAAGCTGTCGAAAATATCAGTAAAAACGCACTTGATCGCACTGAAACGCAAAACGCCAGTGTGTGTTGCATATTTGTCGGAAAAAAGTTCCGAAAAGGTCTTCCGAAGTATACCTCGAAGCAAAAATCCTCCGATTCGTATGAAATCGGAGAATTTTCCGTTCCGACGGATACCTCGCTAGAGCCGATTACCAAAATATTTAAAAAATAAATTGTCTATAAGAGCAGATTCCCAGCCATATAGCTTAAGAAACAATAATAATTTCAATTTAAAATTTTTTAGAAACCATAGAACACAGAATATGCTTTTTTATAAAGGTTTAAAAATGTTTAATGAACTACCTAATGATATTAAGTCAGTGAACAATTTGTTTAGATTTAAGTCACTAGTTATTAATTTTGTAAGATCTAACTATGAATAACTAGAAAAATTAAAACAATGTTAAAAATAGCGATAAGTAATAGCTAAATAAAAGTAATCTATCTATCTAAATACTGCTTTAGCCATCAATAAAGGCAAACATATAGGTCAAGAAAAAGGAACATCGATACAAAAGACAGCTAGAACTTTGAGGGACTCTGTCTGCCTTCCTCGGCTTCGCCATAAACTCTAAAATGACATTACTCGTACATACATCAGAAGAGCTACTACATTTGCTAGTCGCTGCTTCTTTTGGCTAAAAATAAATGGATGAGTGAATGATATTTTTTTGTAGCTCCCTAAGTCATTTTTGTACAGATTTTGCTTATAAAAATGGGTTTTAACAGTTGTCTTTATTTTCTTGTCATAAATCTCTTGAATCTGTTACATTAGTTCTTACAAGTTTAATCTATTACATTTCTTCTTACATATTAAATATTTTTTCTTTTAAATATAAAATTGCTTGACTCGTTTTTTTTTATTTCTAGAAGATTATTGAATCTTTCGAATTCGGTATTGTATAAACTAAGAAGTAGTAAAAGAAGAAGCAAATACATTTTGTTTTCTACTTTTGTCCCGATTTTTGACACAAGGTGCGCAGCGCATCACTTAACAAGAAAGCTGTGCCCTTCACTTAGTGAAGCGACTATAAGCTAAGTTTGCATGTTCCTGGAAACTTGTTCGTCATGACACGCAATTTTAACAAAATCTCACAATGGCCTAAGGTGAATGACAATGCAATCCTATATTATTGTTCCCCTTTAAGCTATTCTCAATACCGCCTCGTGCATTTAAAGGTCACCTATACAATTATTGACTTAGAACCATCAATAATTTGAAATTACTGTGCCATTAAGTCAAAATTATGCTATCAATATAATCACTAACGTGCGCTTATATTGCTCTCCTTATCGCACTGATTGTGTTTCTTTTTTTTATACCCCCTTTATGACTCGCTCAGCTCGTGTGATGTAGATCATGTCACTGTCAAAAAAAAAGTCAAACAAACTCAAAATTGATATAATTAACCTGACAACAGTCACACAGAAGAAAAATTAGCTGTTCGCCTCATTAAACGATTTGTTGGCATGCACACAACGGAGTTGGAATTTTCATTATAATTTGAATCCCAATCGAAAACCATCAGCAAATCGATAGATCATCGTCCAGAGCGAGCATATACTTCGTAAATTAGTCAACAACAGCGCCACCGAGACACTTGTGGCTGAGCTATTGCCTTTACTCTAGCCCCTTAGATACTCCTCGTATACCTAATTACCTATACCTACCTACCTCCCTACATACAATTGCGTGCAGTTTTGTGTCAATATAACACCAAGTCAGCAATTTGTTGGCCTCGTGCTCTGATTTCATTGTTTTTCTGGTTCTCTTTAAACCCCCCCAGCTTTCGGTGTAAGTCGTGGGAAATCGATCAATGTTGTGAGATTAATTGGCGTGGCGTCAGGTGTGTTGGGTTGGGGTGCCCTTTTCCTACCACGGAAGTGTTAGGTTAGAAATAAGCCTACAAGAAGTCTTCCCAAGCATACGGTCGTATTAACGGGTGACTAACAGATGTTGCAGTAGACCCTAAAGCAAATAAAGTAATAAAAGAATAAATTTAAAGAATCATGCGTTTTAATCTTATCGCACAGGAGAAATAAAAGATACGGTGGGCGAATGTAGCATGTTCGTGACTCTACAAAAATTATGTTACAACAGGGTGACAAAATGATGATGATAATGGAGTATTTTAATTTTCCTCAGTGGATGCGGCGCTGTTTTTAAAAACGCAATGCTATGACGCCATCGGTCATGGAATTATGTCAAGTGAAAGAAATGAAAGAATAGTAGATACTGAGATGGTTTCAATCCTTGACGTTGCCAGAAGAACATAGATAAGGCAATTCTATGGTTGAAAACGATTTTACAAATCTTACGAAGGTGTTTACTAGTGGCGCTAAACTTGCTAGTGTGCTCTGCCAAGCATGAGGCGAGAAACACTCCAATGGGTAGCGATACTCACAGGACATAGTAACTTTAGGTATCAGAGCCTAAGCAAATGAACGATAACACAGATAAAACATATAAAACCGATTGGTTCTTGCCACGTAGCCATGAGCGTCATAATTAGCCTAAGAAAATGTATAACTTCTAGATCTAGAGAATGGCGCAGACTAAAGCCTTTAGGTAGCTATTTTGCTGTGTCGGAAAAACCACGTATTATCAACTTTTAAAGACTTTATTAAGTATTAAAACTATTTACAAAACTAAATTGAAAGGAGAGACATTTGCTCCAGCACAAGGGATAACTTCACAAGACCGAATTCTAATAAATCAAACTACGCGCACGCGAGACGAGATCACAAACCAGTAAGAATAGACCGCCGACTTCCCGTACACCTACCTGAACTGGCGTGCGTTCATAATGACAGTGTTCAGGCAAAGCTAGCGAAATTGCTTTGTTAGCGCTTTATTATTCCACACCGCGCAGATATTCCTACTGCGCAACATACATATGTAACCGGAAAGATCGTGAGGATATGTAATATTTTCTAGCTGTAGATATGACACATTCTTTCAGAATTCCGTTTGAATATTTTTGGGGTACGTACGTTCCAGTTGGATGAAGCGATAAGCATCCGCAACGGCGACGGAGGTTGGGAGTTTGACACGCATTTCAAAGTTTCAAATTCATACGACGAACGGTTCGTGAGTTATGAAAAGGCCCCCTTAAAAGGGGTCGTAACTAATAATTCTGGACCCAAGTAAAATTTCCAAAAGCGAAAGTCGATCGATTAAAAAATAAGAATTTTCCCATACACAATTTTACTCAACCTTTTTTCCTTTTTAAAGTTCGAATTTCCCCAAATCGCTTCTAAGTGTTCACTTTGGCCATAAAAGGAAATTCGTTTCAAAATATCAGCTTACTAGCTCTTAACGTTGAACGTTGATCAGGATCACCAATCGCCAATTAGTCAGAACAAACTGTTTTATGTAAAGGGTAGGCCATCTAGTGGTTTCTTTTTAAATCATAGGTTATTTTGACACTGACATCTGTTGAAGGCGCACGACCATCCGCTTCTTTATCGCTTCGCAGTTTGGGCCTTAGAGCACCTTGAATTGGGCAACGATATTATGGGCGAAAAATCATTTTTTCTGCCGAGGCGCATTTTGATCTAGGCGGCTACGTGAACAATGATGATGAACAATGTCGACTAGCAAACACAGCAAAACAAGAAGCGTATAAAGCGGCATTGCGAAAGAGGACTAGCACTAGAGATGCTCGCGAGCTCTACGAGCAAAAGAGACGAGAGGAACATCGGCTCCTCAGAAAGAAAAAGAAAGAGCACGAGAACGAGAAGCGTATGATCGAAGAAATTGAGAGATGCTACTCCAGGAACAATATATAGAACGTGCCAGAGCAGACAATCCGGTACATAAATCTGTAGAGATAATGAAAGAAACCTTGTAGTACACAGTCGGTGCTGAGAATGTGGAAAAATTACTTCTGCAGACTCTATAATGGCGACGAAGACAAGAATCCCGCTGTTAGGCAAAACGCACCATTCAATATAGACGATGATAGACAAAATCTACGTCCACCTGACCAACGGGTACGGGTAGCAATATCCAAGCTAAAGAACAACAAAGCTGCAGGGCCTGATGGTCTACCTGCGGAACTTTTTAGAGCAACTGGAGATGACCTGGTAGAGAGCATGCACCAACTCATCTTCAAAATTTGGTTAGATGAATGCATGCCTGATGAATGGAATGGAAAGAAGACCCCAACTGCGCCAACTACAGAGGTATCAGTCTCCTTAACATCGCATACAAGATCCTGTCTGCCATATTGTGTGAACGCCTTAAACCCTTTATAAATAACCTAATTGGCCCTTATAAGAGCGGTTTTAGGCCAGGAAAGTCCACCGTCGATCAAATTTTCACACTTAGGCAGATCCTGGGAAAAAGTTCAAATCGATACCCACCATCTTTTCATCGATTTTAAAGCCGCGTACGACAGCATCTATGGAGACGAGCTATACAGAGCCATGTCTAGCCTTGGCATTCCTGCAAAACTCGTTCATTCGCTGCTGTATCAAGGTCATTAATGACCTCACCGAAACCTTTGATGTCAAAAGAGGATTTAGGCAAGGTGACGCGCTGTCGTGCAACTTTTTCAACATCATACTTGAAAGAATTGTCCGGAACTCACAGGCCAACATACAAGGCACGATCTTTCAAAAGTCCGTCCAATTACTTGCATACGCCGATGATATTGACATAAAGGTAAACAATTTAATTTTGTTCATTTTATTGCATTTAAAAAAAATAAACTTCTATTTAGCCCACTCTGCTGTATAATATCGCTTGGACCTAAAAACTTAAAATTGGGCATGGAAGTTCATTGTGTGCTCGATAAGAAGTGAATTTGAACAATTCATCCTTTAACGGACACAGTCCATCCCAGTCCAAAACCAAGTAGGTAAAGGGTGAGGAAGGATGTGCAAACTTTACTTGATTCAACTTGCCATTATATTCAAAATTCCAATTCAATACATAAATTCTCGAAGTTGTTTCTTAGCAATACTTTCCTGAGTTATTTGAGCGATCACTTATCTGTCTGCTCCGTCCAGAGGATGAGCTACAATAAATTTAAAATTTTAATTCTTATTTGATCAAATGAGAAAAAAATTTAAAAACTAATATTTCCGATTACAGCTCTACTACTAGATGACCCTATGAACTTCGTACCATGAATCCCAATCAACCCTTTGAATTCTGACAGTCAATTCTTCGTATATAATCCAATTGGGAAGTCATTTCTGTTTTCCCCTGTCAGGAAGTGAACCTGCATTTTTTGAACCTCGATTTTTTGTCAATTGACCAAGTGACTAGCAACTGAGCGATGAGTAGGTACAAGCCCGCCAGCTGGTGATTAGAACGGAGGAGAAGATCAACCTCTGTGCGTTGTTGTTGCTACGAGGTGTTGTTTTTTGTTATTGTCTTTCTCTCGGGTTTTCTTCGCCTCTTCCTCTATTTTTTTCTTCTCGCAAGCTGTGAGATTTCGACAGATTCAAACGAGTAGAATCTGGGCCTAAGATTGTCTGTAAATTCAAAAGTATCACCCTTATTGAGAATCCAATTGAAAGAGCATTGCGTACAGTGATGGAGATAAAAAGATATGAAACCCTCCAAAACAATTCGAATTGAACAGTCAGAAAGGTATAGTTTCTAATCCATTAAAGCACGCTCTATTAAGCACATATTTTCAAGACCTTAATGCTGAACTGAGCTAGATGTTTCGAAATATCAAGTGCAACCTGGACTACTTTTCCTTTTTTCATCTGCCAAATTTTTTTCTATAAAAAATGATCATCTGCTCTGATTTGGAGGTTATAAAGAACTACGACAATTGAAAGTGAAATATAATTAAGTCCAAACAAATTATTCACCTTCTTGTTGTTATCAAAATCGTTTCACTGACTGATTCATTATGTACCACACGGCAGAAATATTGATAAACAATTTCAATAATTTACCTAAACAACTTTGTTTATATGAGTATTTCCTAATGCCAACCCCTGTCATGTATAATTGTGTCACCGAAACATTACTTCCGATAGACACAACGCAAATCGCTAAGTAATCATCTTTGATTATTCGAGCACGTTCCGCCAATGTTTGTTGTCGTATTTTCATTAACTAATGGCGAGCACACACAGTTCTTTCTTATCTACATAACAACAAACACAGATACTTTTTATTAGTTAGTAGCACGACTACTAGTACGCTATAGGTGTCAATAATAAATTCCTGTTCCTAATTTGACACCCTGCCGTGCTGGGGCGGGAGAAGTGAAACTGACGTATCGTTTGTAGTCGTCTTGACAGTTGTAGGTATCTATAGCAAAGTCGTTCATTGAACCAAAATAAATACATAACAAAAACCAGTCAATAAATGGCGAGGGGGTGAACAAGAAGATCTCGACCACCACTCAAAATCAGCCCCCTACTTATCGCATTGCATTTTATATACCGGTTCGAGTATGTGTGTCATGTATAGAGTTACATGTTACATGAGATTTGTCCAGGCCAGACGTACGAGTAATCTCAATTGATTTTTAGTCTGGGATACATTTTTACCGTTTTTTTTTGTCTGCAGTCCATTGTTAACAAAATTGTAGTCATATGGCTGTTGCTTGCGAATAAGAAATGCAAAATAAAATGTGGCGATGGTTTTAGGTTACCTTTGTGGTTTTAAAGTTTTTCCTTAGTCATTAGCGGTGTGTAGGCTTTAATTGAGCACGAGCTCCTGATGGGGATCTTAATGTTTTGCTTTGTAAAATGCATTAAAAAAATGCAGGAATATTTTTAAAACTACTTAATATTCATACAGTGGCTAGACCGAGGAATTTTGCTACAGCAGGCAGTATAAGTCCTCTAACTGAAAGAAAAATTCCCTGACTGACGTCTTTGTGAGTCATCGTCTTATACATCATTTTCCATAATACAGGTCTTTATTGAACTGAAATGGAGTAGCTACCTACTTTGATAAAAAACAGATCCACTGCATGGTTAGAATATTCCAGAATAACTAGGAGGATTATGACCGGTCTGACTTGACCAGTGCTAAATGGTGTAACTAGATCACCGATGAAGCGAAATATTTGCGAGGGATCCTTCCAGATTTTTCGCAAAGCATGAAATTCGAAGACATTCAAGGGGCTCTCAGTTTTCTGGCAGTATAATGGTGCGCTCGGTAAGACGTGGGGGGGGGCTTATTTCCTGAAAATTTCCTTTGAATGTAGCCTATGCCTCGGTTGTTTGGTGGAGAGGCGACTTTCGCGAAAATATATGACTGCCTTCTGCACAAAACTCCAAGGAACGGTACGGCGAGGCTTAGCTATAGATGCTCTACTTGATTTACCTCCCATTTATAACTTTATCGTGGGATCTACTATTTAAGATATCTACCGACTCAGACGGAGTGAGGTATCATCATCCACACAGAAGTTTCGATGACTTTGCGCGACACTTATCCTATACGACCTTAGTTCCATGGATATACCGCCTCATGCAATGACACCAAAACTTAGGCTGTTTAGAGTCAACTTTTCTTGCGTTCACAATTGGCTTCAGCCAGAGTCTGAGTCTGGTTTGGGGATGTAGTCGAATTTTCACAGATGACTCCAGAACTAGTCAAGGGTCCGGTGGTGTGGTGTCGTCGTGGAAATTGACAACATTAGACTTTACTACTCGTTAGGCAGGTATACGATACCTCTGATTTTTAATCACGGATCTATGCTATCATAATGGCCACCGAATATATTGTTAAAAATATCTGGCGGGGTCGGAGTATCTGCTCAACCCAGTCACAAATTCCAGAATAGTTCGGGAATGCAAGAACTCTTTGAACTAGGCCGCAAGGCTGAACTCTTTGAATCTAGTCTGGGTCCCAGGTCACACTGGGATTGCGGGAAATGCGATATCCGATAAAATTGTTAAGCAAGGCTCAGATGATCATTTCTTGGGATAGTTTCTGTGTCTTCCTGCGTCCTCGGTCGGGAACTTCATTGACGACTGTGTACGGCAAGGCTCTTCAGGCCCCGGATTGTGGGCAGACTAGACGAATGCTCCCGAAAGTCAGTAAGAAACCAGAAAAGACAGAGACAACTATATTACTATTTGTTTTTTTAGGGGACACTTAGCCTTTGGTAATTCATGTCACTGTCTGCGACGCTTGTGGAAAGGGCGGCGATACTTCAGATTATTTCCTTTGTTATTGTCCTGCCTTTGCTCGGATCAGGTGGCAGATCTTTGGCGCTGATGTTGTGAGTGCTGATACTTTATATACATTCTTGGCTTTCTCCGAAAGTCGAGAAAAACCCAGTAAAATGGGTAATACTGGATATGCTTTCTGTTAGTGCAATGGAGCAGTTGCGTCTGAGAGTTTGTTTCCTAACCCGACAAAAAAAAGGTACTCCCAGGCGGCGGTAGGCAATAACGATCAAGGAAATAGCGCCTAAATAGATTTGGAAATAACGCCCAAAAAACAACAAGATGGAAATAAAGCTCGAAAATAATTTGCAGTTTAATACGTATGTGGGGGGCATGCTGCCCCCCTGCAACCCCCTGCTTGGGGTTTCTGTCAGATTTGGAGTATGTGGGAAATTGGATATTTTAAAGGTTTTTTTTGCAGTACAAACTCCTACCTACTCCAAAATGCAACAGAAAAGATAAGGTTGCAGTACCTACTCCACTGTCTGTGCATTTCCACTTACTATTTTAGGCTTACTGCTTGTCAAAAAAACAAACCCTGGAAAGGAAATAACACCAAAAACGCCGACAAATTTTGCAACAACAAATTGCACGAGTTTTTTTTGGGCGTTATTTCCAAATCAATTTGGGCACTTTTTCCTTGGGCGTTATTGCCTAACGCCACTCCAGGCGCCCTTGCTTAAAAACTTTAGCAGAAGTTAAAGAGGAAACTCTGAGAGTATTATATATTGCATACCAACAAATTAAATTCGATCGGCTTATATTGAGATAAGGTCACGAACATCTGACGCATGTTAAGAAAGATGCTACAGATGCAATGCTACAGCGACTATTGATCCCACAATTTTCAACTTACATCCATAGAAATCTGCTAGAACTGCGGATCTACGACTTTCCTCGTTAGTCCCTTACATAATCATGAGAGCACATGTGGCTTCCATTGAGATAAGATATCTTCCGTATTCTTCCGTTAATTTTTATGTTTTACTTCATTCACTAATCAGTATTGTACCTGACAGATTATCAGATTGCTTTCAGCCTTTGAAGATGCGTCCTCATTGTGAATGGTGCAATAATTGTTTTTGTCGGGTGGTGTCCAGCATTATTGCACCGTTCTTGGGTTACTTTAGCAGCCGGCTATCAGTTGATGGCACAGCGCCAGCGTTTAGTTAATTTGCCCAGCAGTTCGTCTACAATTAAATAGTTTTATCTACTTAAATGGGGCGCAGTAACGCAGTGGTTAATGTGCTGGACTACTGTGCGAGGGATTCCAGGTTCGATCCCCGGAAAAACACAAATTACATCTTAAGGTTTTTTCTACTGCGCCACCTCTCGCGAACGTCTCACAAACATCCAAGAGTATGACTGTCCTGAAAAAGCTTCTCAATTCGTCCGTTCGGACCCGGCATAGAATTGTAGGTCCCTTCCGTTCGTCCCAAAAAATAGAAACTCACAGAAAACGAATGGTTGCGAGAAGCTAGGCCCAGGGTGTCTACCGCCTATTGCGCCAAATATTTTTGTTTTTTTTTATCTACTTAAATGGTTCGAGTTTTTGCTGATTTTGTGCTCCAAAAGCAGCAACTCATACGTCCACCATTAGACTGTATTGTTCACATTATGTCCCTCCAGAAATTGTTCAATGTCAAGAAGAGTTCACAGTACTATCCCTTTTTCCCTCAGAGTGTTTTTGCCGTCAACTGATAAAGGGCGGTCTCTGTTCATCTAAGCGCTGTCTATTGATGCTGACAATATTGTAGGCGAATAAGTTTAATATTCGACCTTTTCAGTAGTTATCCTTACACGAAACGACGTGGCTGTATGACTTTGGCTGTTATGGGTCTTTCCCCAGATTTGGAGAAACCTTTGCCCGTCTTATTGGTATGTAACACAAAGCAATACTATTGGTATTGATGCAGTCCACACCTGGTGGCTTATATGGCTGAGAGGAATTTATAGTCCATTGTAGGCTAGAAAGCTAATACTTTTTCCAAGTCTTCCTTTCGGAGTCTATAGCTGAAATGCTAAGGTGAGTTTTTAGGGGTTTCAGTTTTGGTAGAGCTGCCATCTGGTTTTTTGAAACCATGGATTCTGTCTTTGCCAGAGATTTTTGTAGTGTAGTCTTGTCCCCCTCTCCTTTTCATTACTTATATGGACTGGACAGCGTTGCCGCCAAAAATAAAAAAAGTGTGCCACTTTTTTCAGAGGAGCGTGCCCTTAGCGTGTCCAAAGAAAACTTTTTTTTTCGCATTCACACAGTCAACGCCAAACCGAAACAAAAACGAAGAAGCATTTAAGGACCATATACATGAGAGTGACCACTTCCTACGAACAAACGAATATTCGCAAGTGCTGACACATGAACACTTTTCTAGGTCGTGGCAGTTCGCGAATTTCAGCCATTAGTGTCTACCCGCAATGTCTAACTTGAGATTAATTTCGTTCGCTAGTTTGAGGAACGCGAACTAAATGATGTGGTTTGCGAATAAACTTCGACAATTCGCGCCAAAGGTGTTTTCGTTCGCGTCAAAAAGTTCGGAATTCGAAAATTCGTTACTTAAACTGTTTATAAACTTATTTTCTTAATACATTTTAATGGGATAATTAATCATTAAACATGCGAATATTCGTTCGATCGTATGTAGGTAGTTGGTCGCTCTCATGTGAATAGTCCTTCATTTCAGGTGTCTGTCAATTCGCGGTTTTCATTTCGCAAACTATTATCTCGCGACGGTTTAAATATTTTTCAACAATTTCGCAGAAGTCATGTGGCAAACTGTCATTTCGTCTTGCATTCATCTAGCTGTAAGATTGACTCGCATTTTTTTTATAGCATTTATATGTTTTGCTCTTCTTTTAACTAGCTTTTGGTGTTTTTGCTTTTGCTTATTTCGTAAAACGTTATTTCGCGCCATGATATTTAGCAGCTTGTTTATATCGGCATGCATTTTTTTTCTCAAATTAAGAATCTTAAAAGGTTTTGCGAAATGATCTATTATTGAAATGTAATGGTGTGCTTACACTTATACTGAGCTTTAAATATTTGAGTAAGGTAAGAAAAATGAAGAAAACGTGCCTTTTTGCATTTTTGCGTGCCACCGTGCCACAAATAAATTTGCGTGTCCAAAAAGCACGATCGTGCCACTTCGGCAACGCTGGGACTGGATGTTACAGCGCAGTTTTGGCGAGGAACGTTTCGAATTGGGAGATCTGAGGATAAGTCATTTGCTCTTCGCTGAAGACTTGGTCATCCTTGGAGCCTCTCAGACTAAACTTCAGCGCGCACTCGATCGGTTTGTGGCCATTTGTGTTGAAGCTGAGATGAAGGTAAACGTGAATAAATCTGAAGTGATGGTCGTCTCTAGAACGCCTGTTCAATGCACTCTGCATGTTAGTGGAGTCCCATTGAAACAGGTGGAGAAGTTTAAGTATCTCGGGGTCTTATTAACGAGTGATGGAAGGAGCAATGCCGAGTTTTCCTGTAGGATTGGTCAGGCTGGGTCAATTTTGATACAGCTTGGTCATTCTGTTATCAGGAGGACTGAACTTGGTGTCAAAGCTAAGTTGTCGGTCTTTAATTCGGTGTTTGTTCCAACTCTTACCTATGGTCATGACTCATGAGGTTTGGGTAATGACCGAAAGAATAAGATCGCGAATACAAGCTGCCGAAATGAGATTTCTCCGTTGTATTGCTAGTGTGACCCGTAGAGATCGCATTAGAAATATACCAGAATACGTGAGGAACTCAATGTCGAGCAGCTACTTCTCCATGCTTCGGTGGTTTGGTCATATTAAACGTATGTCCCCGACCAGGATCCCACTACGTGCTATGGAATCCGTACCATCGGGCAGGCCTCCCCTTGGTAGACCCAGGATGAGATGGTTAGATCAAATTCATAATCTCTCCTCTACCCGTATGGGGATTGCCCTTGATGATTTGGAGTCGATGGCGAAGGATCGAGAGCTATGGAGGGACCATTTGAGCAACCTACACCCGCGACTCACATAATGGATAAGCGGGATATTGAAAATGAATGAATGAATGAATGCCTTATCACTCGCAGAATTTCCTGGAACTATATCATTTACTAAGCTATTTAAAGACTTCGTCTACCTCTACTCTACTGTTGTGATTTCTCGTCTCGTCAGACATCAGACAGAGAATAAGTTCTACCAAATTCTGCTTCCTTAGACTCTATCCCAATCAGCTATACTGAATACTGGGGGCCGATAGTTGAATTTCGGACTAAATGGGGAAGCTTATTGTCTGAGGTCCAGGTCCACACATTGTCCTGTTGCATCTCTTAATTTATTAGCAAGTCGGTATTTCAACAGCGCAACATTTTCTTTCGCCAACGCTTGATAATTACTTGAATTCCCTTGGATTCTATGATATCATTTAACTCTGTCGAATGATGAGTATTCTTACTTTCTGTTCAACCTTCGTAGATATAATTGTACAGGTAATTGTCTCTTGCCAAGCCTTAAAATTACAGTGCCTACACAATTTATTTTCACCCGAGTTTGTCCAATTGTCATATTGGAAACTCCCTCGCAACAAATTTTCTCCGTAACGCCAACTTGTATGACAATACCTCATGAATTATTTTCTACGAAATAATGAAACGTTGGCAGCTAACAAAATACCAGTTATATCCGTAAGTGTTTCCCTTAGGTGGTCAATAAGTTGTGTTAAATTTTTAAGTCTGCTGATGCCCACGCGTTCAAGTTGATATCAATTTCAGAGCGGCTCAACTTCTTAATTTATTTCTGTCCACACATAAAAGGGGACATTTTTTTCACTCCATCTAGGTTTTTGAATATTTAGCGACACATCATTTCCCATCAATGTCCCTTTGTTGACAATTGCCTTCTACAGCGCAATAGCTTCGAGGTAATTACAAAAATTACTACCAAATGCATAAAATTGGCCCATAAAAAAGTTGTAATACGATTCAGAACAGATTGACAATAAAATTCTACGTATAGACAATTTTTTTGTTATAATTGTTTTTAGCAATTTTTTTAATAGTTTACCCAATTGCCTCCACTTTTTATTTATTGTTTTTAAATTGGAATTAAACCAAAAGTATTGCCAATTTAATCTAATTCTACTTACATCAAATTAGCTTTTTATTGGAAGTTCTCTTTGAAATGTTCAACTCTCTCTATTTGTCTCTCTTAAATCAGTTCATGTCTCGCGCACATGTTCTATTTCTATAAACAATTTTGAATGAGCCTTTTTTGTTGTATAAACCCCCTGACATTTGCGTAGAGTAAAGCTCTTTCCATTCATTAAAGACACATGCAGAGTACATTTTTGGTGCAAATGCACTGGGAAAATGTGAAAAAGCTTAACTATACGTAGACCATCCCTCTTCAGAATGAAATGCATATATACGTATGAATATATATGTGTGAATATTTTGGCCTGCAAGCTCTATTAGGAAAATGTCCTAAGATAATAGCATAACAGCGTTGCCAAGTGTTAGTCTTCGAATAAAGACTCGTTTTTATAGAGAAACCTAAGTCTAGGGAAACCACAGTGCGTCTAGAGCAAGTGTGTTTGTTAAGTTAGGTTACATAAGTGGCATGGCAAATTATTCCATACATTCTTAAACCACAGGTAGAGTCGATTATATGCTCGATACTTTTGGAACCATTTTGAATTCAAAAGTAATTTCCGTATTTTGCTGACGGATGTCCACAAGCTTTCCAAAAAAAAGTACTCTGCTAGAGTTTGGTTACTGTCGTTGAGGCGACACGCATTTTCAAAAAGAGGCCAGTTAAATCCATAAAAATTGAGCCTTAAAATTGTGTTCTTTTGTCACCGATTCACGCCTTAACGCATTTACCGATTTTTACCAAACTTTCGCACATCTTTGCTATTGGTCTGTATATGGTTTTTGTGAAATTTAGTGAAAATTGGACAAAAGGGCGTGGCACCGCCTATACAAAAAAAAAAACATTCAGAATCGTATACATATCTCGAAAACCGGCAAATCGATTGAGTTCAAACTTACATTTTAATCTTAGGTATTGGTCGTGGAGTGCTCCTGTGAAGATTGGTCAAATTGAGTGATTATATTCAGCTAACCGGCTCCGATTGCGCATCCAATTTGGTTGAAGTCCGCTTCCACTTGAGCGCGCCACCTGAGGCGAGGTCTTCCTCTATTGCGTTGTACCTTGGGGTTGGAATCGAAAACTTTTCGGGCCGAAGCGTTGGTGTCCATTCGCTCTACATGTCCTAGCCATCTAGTCGAGTGATACGTATAAGTTCTTTTCTGACCTGTTAAGATTCCTCCTTCAAAGCAGAAACGAGACCGAAAATCAGTCGAAGAATCTTGGTTTCGAAATGACCAAGAAAATCTTCATCCGCCTTTACTAACGCCCATGTTTCTGCGCCATAGAGCAGGACTGGAATGATGAGGGTCTTTTATAGAATCTCCTTGGTGTTTCTCGACAAGGCCTTACTAGTCAGTTGCCTTTTTGGGCCAAAGAAACAGCGGCTGGCAAGTGTGTCTCCTTGTTTGTTCTCTGCTGTGGTGTCATTGTCAGAGTTTTTAGCAGAGCCTAAGTAGACAAAGTCCCTAACCAACTCAAAGTTGTAGCTGTCTATCGTGACGTTCTGTCCGATTTGTCGATGCTATGTGTCCCTTCTTGTTGACAGTATGTATTTTGATGCGCCCTCATTCACCACTAAACCCATTTTTTCCGCTTCTGTGCTAGTATTTGTAAAAGCACCAGTGGCTTTTATTTGTTCGACTTCTCTTGAATTGTATGACGCATCGGCACAACGCACTGTATGTGACACCATACAATAAATTCTACTGCAGTACAGTTTCTTAGTTTCTCCATGCCTTATCGTGCAATAATTGGAATTGACGCGGAACTACTTAGCGAACGGGATTTTTCTGGACAAAATCTTGAAGTGGGGAAAAGACAACTTGGTTGTATTTAATGCAAACAAGAAACAGCTCACAACATTTTCCAGGAAAAATGCATCAACAGTTCCTCAGATTCAAATGGATGACCATCCAATCCATCCCAAGGACTCAATGCACCTTCTAGGAGTCACATTCAATTCAGGAATCACATGGCAGGACCACATATCCTATATCGCAAGATCGACGTCCGCTAAATTGAGCTACCTATTTAGAGCAAAGAGGTACTTGGGGCTACCAAGCAACTTCTCCTTCTCTACAAAGCACAGGTTAGACCAGGCCTGGAATATTGCTCGCATATATGGAGCTCGGCCCCAAAACATTCACTTAACCTACTTGACAGCATACAGAAACGAGCAGTTAGACTTTTTGGAGACCCTACACTCACATCGAATCTGCAACCGTTGGTGCACAGAAGACAAGTCGCTGATCTATGCTTGTTCTATAGTTACTTCCATGGTAGATGTTCCGAGGAACTCAAGGACATTATCCCTCGAAATGCAACTTTTGGGCGCCCCAAGCTGCTAATACTCATGACCGTACAGTACACTTGACAACCGCGAGGACATCATCTTTCCAAAACTCCTTCTGTTACAGGACAAGCAAACTTTGGAACTCGCTTCCTGGGGATATATTTCCAGAAGACTACAATTTGCAGCAATTTAAGTGCAGAACTAACATACATCTGCAAGCATCTCGGGCGCTGATGAAGCGTTATAGGTTTGCCTTTCCCGGGAAAAGTATTAAAAAAAAAAAAAAAATGTAATCTATCAGTAGAGTGATGCCAACGGGAAAAAACAAAACAATGTGACTGCTGACAGTTCGGGGTTAGTAAAAATGGAGCGCTATACGATAGAACAACGCATTTTCATTGTTGAGCAATATTCTAAAAATTATGAAGGTTTGTTAGCAACAGTCGGAAATTTTCGAACACCATATGGCCGTCATAGTGATTTAAAACCGTCAATTGTGAAGAGAATAATTGAAAAAATCAGGAAGACTGGATCATTTAGTGATCTTAAACACTCTGGGTGTCCTGCAACAAGTCGTTCAACAGAAAACATCGAAGTAGTTTGCGAGAGTATTGCTGACAGTCCAGGAACATCAATTCGGCACCGTAGAAAGAAATGCATACACAACGAGTGACTTTTTGGTGCGGATTCTTGGAAAATGCGGCTGGTCAGGCAATAACAATTAATGGTGTTCGTTATCGTGACATGACAACCCCGTTTTTAGTTCCTAAATTACAAGATATGGATGTGACCATCATGTGGTTTCAGCAAGACGGTGCCACATGCCATACAGCCAGGGAAACAATTCAATTACTGCATGAGTCATTTTCTAATCGTGTAATCGGCCGTTTTTGCGATCAGAATTGACCATCGAGATCTTGCGATTTAACGCCATTGAACTTTTTTCTTTAAGGGTTTTTTTGAAGTCAAAGCTCTATGAAAAGAGCCCACGACCACCAAAGAGGAAATTGTGAGGTGTATTAATGAAACTCAGCCACATTTATGCGAAACGGTCATAGAAAATTTCTATAAAAGAGTTCGTACTTGCCAGACCGACCAAAGGGCAAGGGATAGGTCAGGAATGTATCTGCATACTTTGCCTTCAACAGAAAAACAAATTCAATCACATTCCGCGGTACTAATAATCATTTTTAGTGTCCAGGCTAACTTTTACGAAGTCACAATGGCGAAAATGTCCATATAAAATGTTCCATTGTGACCATCAAAATATTTAAGTTAAAGATTAAAAATGTTTTTTGGTAAGGCCCATTGTGTATTCTGTGTATGTTTTTGTGACATTTTCGTCATCGCACCAGTTATTCCAATTCAATTTGTAGAACCTGGCAATGCTGTTCCTGGTGCCTTTGCACCTCGTGAGCCTTCAGTTTGTTTATTTTTATATTTTCTTTTCCACTCACCACCATCGGATTTCATTCAAGCACAGTGCGACTGTAGTACAACAAAATTTTCAACACAGCTTTCAGCTTTTCACTTATATGTATCTCCCCCATCAGACTCACTAAACCTACACCAACTGCAGATACTTTCTCCCTCGCACTATCACCGCCTCTTGCGAAAGCGAAACGACAACGATGACAAAAACATAAAGCTCAACACCACCGACCGACTAGCTGGGAAAATCTAGTGAAAGCGATATTGTCCCTTTGCATCCTTTCTCAGACGGTTAACGTGTGCGGTGCGGGTAAAAAGTGTCCCGTTTCGTTTTTTTATTACTTTTCCATCTATCAAATGGGAAAACATTTTTTATTTCTTTTTTGAATTTCTACTGTCGGTAGTTTTTTGTTCGCTTCGCCAAAACAGTCCGAAGGAAAATATGTAAATTGTGTGTTTTTGGTTATTTTGTTTTTTTCTAATTTTGTCAGTGAAGTGGCAGTGGATTTGGCTAGGAAAAACACACACCTTGTTTACCACACCAAGTAAAGGAAAATTTGTCGCTGCTGGTGCAAACAAAGGCGAACACAGTTTTATGTAATCACTAATCACCATCAAAAAGGACTCGCTCTCTAATTACTATTGGTGTACTCTATAAATACACGTTAATATCACTCCAGGCTATAGATATAAGTGTTTTGTTATAAGTTTTCCTGTACTAAGCATAAGCACCACCTTTTTGCTAAATCGAAAATCAATTCAGGCAACTAAATTGGAGCCTCCAACGAAAGGAGCTATTTTAACCCATCGGGTATTAATTTTTTGGAAAATGAACTAACGTGCGTGGAACTTTCGGCCCTGTCCAAGTTGTAAGGACTCTTGCACTCGAACAGCGCGTTGGTATCTGGGACTGTATTCCTTTTACCATTTTTCTATCATTTGTCCTTAATGCGTAACTTGGATGCTTATGGCTTTTATTGGTTATACATATCTACTGTGAATGGGGGAGTGTTGTTTGGTCGTCCTCGATGGCTTAATACAATTGTGGGGGCTTGTGGTGGGCGCACAACACGGCATGTGTTGTGTCAGCTGGAACTGTGTGCTGTTCGCATGCTTATTTTAATTTTTTTTTTTTTTTGATAATGATGGGTGATTTGCAAATTGGGCTTTTGTGAACAACCTAATCGTTAGCTATAATAGCATTCGGGATGGCAAGCATTTTTAACCTTGCAGCGATGAATGGGCTACCCATTTGACTGCGGGGATGTTATGCATTTGTAATGAGGCTCAGACGTTCATGCTATACGAGTATTATGTGGAAAGGGAAGGCGGTGTTATTAATATTTGACATTTGGTAAGGCCTTTGTGATTTGGATAAAATACAGCTCGGTTGTCATGTTGTTTGCTATGGAGTGTTATTAATTATGGAAATCAAAGTAACCAACGTTTGCCCTTTAAGTAGGTTCTATTTAATTTGACTAAAGTTGATTTTGTTTTTAAAATTGTACCCCATAGGGCTTTAGACACCTTAAAGTTTTAAACTTGTCTTTTGTCTGCAACTTTATTATACTATTCTTAAGAATGCTCTTTAGTCGGCCTTCTCTCTCTCGTTCCCCTTCTCTTCTTGCCATATCTTTACCATAATGTCCTTAAACAGTCTCACTTGGTTCTGATTGCATTTAAACAGCTCTTGACTATTGCAAAATTGATGTTTGCGCACTTCAGATATTGATCTTATTCACAGCCCTAAATACCGCTGGAACTGCTGATTAGAAGGCACTATTGTGTTCGGGAGTCCTATAAACATAAACAGGTCCGGATCTGCGAAGAATATGCCGGTTTTGAACCATATATGTAGATTGCAACCTTATATGACCTTATCTCTTTGCCATTGATCCCTTTTCGAATAAAATTCGTCAGACGGAATGTCAAAGCCTACGAAAGGGGAGATTGTTATTTTTGTAGGACAGAAAAACCAGTACCCGCTATATAAACGTCTATACTATCTTTCTTACCTGTTCTGCAGGGTTTTAAGCCAATTAAATTACTTGAAAAACAAGCCGCTGGTCTGCTCGAGTTAGGTCAGTCCTTAAGCAATTGTCTCTTTGATTGCTGCGCACTTAAATATTGTTGAGGTTCCTTTTTTTCTAAGTGGGCCACCTCTAAGTTAAAAATCGAAGAATCTACGAGGCGGAGCGTTAAAGTCCACTCGCTCTTCATATCCTAGCTGTTCAAACGGCTAAATACTTGACTACATCGATATTGATTAACAACTCGTACAGTTTCTTATTAAATCTTTTTCTACGGGACAAAATATCTTGCGAAGAATTTTTCTCTCGAAAAGGTCAATGCTGTTAAGAGGGTTCATTCTTCAGATCCGTACAGCAGGAGTGGGATAGGTTAAATAGGGGAGATACGTCTTATACAGCACTATGTACCATCAGCGATCCCCAAAGGGAACCAATTGTAGTAAACTACAATGGAAAAAACACTTGCCCATGAAAAACACCCAATTTCTTTGTAAAAATCAAGTAACCCTTTACAATTGGTATGGTCTATATCCTCTCAATGTTGGAAGAAGTACCTGCCCAGAAATTTCCTTCCTCAACGTGAAGGTCATTGCAAAACCTGCAAGTGTCTGAGTCTATCAGACTGAGCCTCCTGGTATCTTTCTAAGAAGACAGCGCCTTGACCATTCCCTGATATTCCGACTACTGTCCTCCTGAGTTGTTTCCTGTCTATAGTTTGAGAATTTCCGTAGATCTTTTGACAAGAAAAATCCTTCGTTTGTGTTCTGATGAAATGTCGTTTTTAGATGCAATAGCAGAACCGACATAGGCAAAGTCCCTTACTACCTCTGAGTACAACGGATTTGTCGATGTTGGGTGTCCCTTATTTTGTTGACAGCATACGTACTAGACTAGCTTGCCCTGGTTAACTTCGAAACCCATTTTAGCCGCTACCGTTTCTAAGATTTTTGAAAAATTCTTTCAAGTAAATCTATCTGCTTCTTCTATCTTCTATCTTCTATCTTCTATCTTCTATCTTCTATCTTCTATCTTCTATCTTCTATCTTCTATCTTCTATCTTCTATCTTCTATCTTCTATCTTCTATCTTCTATCTTCTATCTTCTATCTTCTATCTTCTATCTTCTATCTTCTATCTTCTATCTTCTATCTTCTATCTTCTATCTTCTATCTTCTATCTTCTATCTTCTATCTTCTATCTTCTATCTTCTATCTTCTATCTTCTATCTTCTATCTTCTATCTTCTATCTTCTATCTTCTATCTTCTATCTTCTATCTTCTATCTTCTATCTTCTATCTTCTATCTTCTATCTTCTATCTTCTATCTTCTATCTTCTATCTTCTATCTTCTATCTTCTATCTTCTATCTTCTATCTTCTATCTTCTATCTTCTATCTTCTATCTTCTATCTTCTATCTTCTATCTTCTATCTTCTATCTTCTATCTTCTATCTTCTATCTTCTATCTTCTATCTTCTATCTTCTATCTTCTATCTTCTATCTTCTATCTTCTATCTTCTATCTTCTATCTTCTATCTTCTATCTTCTATCTTCTATCTTCTATCTTCTATCTTCTATCTTCTATATTCTATCTTCTATCTTCTATCTTCTATCTTCTATCTTCTATCTTCTATCTTCTATCTTCTATCTTCTATCTTCTATCTTCTTCTTCTTTTTCTTCTTCTTCTTCTTTGTTCTCTTTTATCTTCTATATTTATAAAAATTGAGCCCTAAAATGTTTGTCGTCGATTCACGCCTAAATGCATTTACCGATTTTAACCACACATCTTTGGTATTGGTCCATATACGATTTCTGTGAAGTTTGGTCAAAATTGGACAAAGGGGCGTGGCACCGCCCATAAAAAAAAAAACATTCAAAATCGTATGTCTAGAAAACCACCAAATCGATTGAGCTCAAACTTACAGAAGATCTTAGTTATTGCCCCTGGAGTGGTCCTGTGAAGTTTGGTCAAAATTGGGCAAAGGGGCGTGGCACCGCCCATACAAAAAAAAAACATTCAAAATCTTATACCTCCTATACAAAAACCATCTTCTATGGGGTGAAACTTGATGACGTTATATCTCGATAACCGCTGGGCCATTTATTCCATTATTATTTTTTTTTGTTTTGTTCGTATTGCTGTATTTCAGGTTTAGGCAGAAAGAAAATTCCACCAAGTCGATTTATTATCATTTCTCGCATTTTTCGAAAGAACATTATTACCTAAGACCTAAGCAATACAATTCCTGTGCACGGACAAAGCCGGTGGGTATACAGCTTCTTCAACAGTCTTGGAATTGGAAGCCAACGTTTTTAAAATTTGTAACATTGATATAAAAAATTAAAGTCAATAATATTGTCTAGGCAATACAATTTCTGAAAAAACAAAAAATGTTGTGTAAGAACCATAGAGCATTACAATAAAAACAATTTTTCTATTTAACTATTTTGCACTACGAAGTGTGCACGGGCTACGCTAGTAATATTGCTAGGATGCGTTCGGGTAGCTCCTAGTCGCTGGTTTTGAAGTGGGTCTCGCCGATGGTTGATATGGGTGGAAAAAGAATTGGAAATTAGAAAAAAAACAGTGGAGTTAATTTTCAGGGTCGATTTATTCCTTTTCCAAAAATAGTTCTTACCTCGACGAGAGTTAATATAAGAAGGAAGAAACAAATAGTTGGTTGACATTGGAAAAGGTTAACGTGAACAATCCGGGAGGGACTAAAGAGCCCTCTTACATAAAATATTCATTAGATTTCAACTTATGATCTAGTACAATATCAGTGATGTGCTTTCACATGAACAAATATTATGTTAAAAAAAGTTGTATGACAGTGCGCCGCCGTCTAGGTTGGTGCGGTAAGGTTGGTACTCGGTACTGAAAATGCAGTAGCCAGCTTTCTGCATCATTTGCACATAGCTCTGCATATCTCGTCTCTATAGCCCAACTAGCATTTCAGCTTCGATTAGACTTAATCGCACACCTTTTTCAGTTTCTATTAAGCTTTCAAAAACTCTCGGTAAGAGTAAAAACGAGAGCATTAGCCGAAGCTGTAACTTCTTGAAAGGTTCTGTAAAAGCTTAAGTATAAAACTATCGTAAGGTCGGTATACAAGTCATTTAGAAGTTCCAACTTCAGCAGTAACAACGAGCTTCAATAGACCGCAAGGTATAGCTCCCACGCAAAGTAACAATGCCAAACTACTAATGGCATTGCTTTAAAAATCAGCTAGAGTCCCAACTGTCCCTTTCATAAAATGTAAAAAATTGTACCATACAAGTTTATGCCAGATGAAGTAAAAGTCAAAAAATCATTATGACAAAAATGTACTGAATTTCGGAAATAAAATTTCGTTAAAAAGTTTTTATGGTACCTACTATTTATATAACAAAAAAAAAAAACTTTCAAAAATAAAATTTTTTTTATCCAACACCTACCAGACTTGAACTTGCAAATTTCGACAAAGCCATACCACAGCCTGGCTTATAGACAGAGAAAGAGGCAACTTCTTTAATGGAAGACTACTAAAATTGTCTGATTTGGTTTCCCTACATAAAAGAACACTCAAAAGGGAAGTTGCAGCTTTGGATATGCTTCGGGTAGCTAGCTGCGCTCCTAAGAAATGTTTGGCATTTTATCTGATACAGTATACCAAAGGTTCAGTCAATAAAAGTAATACAAGCAAACATATTTTTAAATTAGCTCTCTAAATATTTTTCTCTCTTCTCTAGAGCCTTGCTATCCAAATAATGCAGGCTGAACCGAACCCACCAATAAAATTTCCAATAAATTCGTATAGAAGTTCTTTACAGCTTTAAGCTTAATATATGGGATTTGAAACTTTGAATACTTTGCGTAAGTGTACAAAAGTTTATCGACAAACCGTCAGTGCATTAGGTCACTCCAGTCACTCTAAAATGCTTAGTGGGTAGACCAAACGTGAGACTCAGCACTTCAGCAGTCTTGTTGGTTCTTAGTTTGAATATTGGACAAACACTTCGACGATTTTGACAAACGCTTTGTCTATTATAGTCTAAATTGAATGCTTCGTCCTGCCTAGCAGCGAGGTGCTAGTCTTCGTCGCCATTATATAGATTCTGCAAAAATAGCCATTCCGTATTCTGAGCACCGACTTTAATTTTACTACAAAGTTTCCTTTGTTATCTCTAGTAAAAAGTAAAATTTGCTGCCCCGCTAAAGCCCAATGCACACGGAGCAACTGAAAAAAAAACTAAACCGGTTGGCTACTCGGGTTACAAAACAGTTACGGACTCAGCGGTGACTTGACTCCACACAAGAGGAAATTCATCACGAATCATGTCGTCGTCATGTTTTTCAACCTCCCCCACCAGCAACAGGTTGGTCGGTTGTTCGCTCATCTTTGACAGACTAGAAATCAAAATCAATAGGCAACGGCAACCCGACATGCAAATCAACAGACGACTGGTTACAAACTGTTTTTTTTTTTTTTTTGGGGAATCGAAAACGAGTTTTTAACCAGTAGCGTCGTGTTCGTGTCGTCCCATTTGATTATACAGGGTATGACTCAAAGCAAACTAGTTGCCAATTCGCATCGCTGTTCAGTTGCTCCGTGTGCATTGGGCCTAAGTAATCTTTAACCATTTGATTAGACTTCCGTTCCGTACATTGTTCCTGGAGAAGCATCTCTCAATTTCTTTGAGCGTCGTACTTTTTCCTCCTAAGAAACCGATCTTCTTTACGTGAATTTTGCTCATAGAGCCTTCGAGCAGCTTTATTCCTCTCTTCTGTCCCGCGTTTATTAGTCGGCAGTGCTCGAAAATCCGAGTGTTTCTTGTTAATGGTCGTCTGAAAAGCAGCACATCAGTGTTGTTGTTTTTTCCAGTATTGCCACTTAGTCTTCTGCACTAGTCATTTGAATAACCGTAAAAAATTGTGCTATGCGATCTTTGAAGATTCTGTCAGTCTCTTGCGAATGCAGTTTTTTGACAGCAAATTTTTTCTTAATATTTTTTTCTTTAGCTTTGTTCCGAAATATTATCTTTAAAAATGGTGACACTGGATTTTTTTTGGAATGATTTGTATGTCCCTAAGCCGGACATACCAACCATAACCAATTGATTTATTGTATCGGCGGGCGTAATGAATTTTGTATTGATCTCTTACGACCATAAATCGTAAAAGAAATGTTATATCCTTAAGGTAAACCAATGTTCCTCCTTTTTTCCCTGAAAGTCCTTTCAAATATTACTTACTTAAAGCATTTTACGAACATGTCCTTTTATTTTATGCCAATAACCCATCTGCCAGACATACTGTCAAGAAAAAGGCAAGCATCTACTTTGTAAACAAAGAAATCAATTTTAGAAAATACTTTTCTGTCTTTAGGATAAAGGGCAATAGTAAACAAACACTTAACCTACTAAATCAGTGGAAAGTAAATTCTTCCACATACAAACAAACTCATTTGAGGACTCGCAGAAAATTCCGTCTTTCTTCTTCCATAAAAATATATTCTTCACAAATCTAACTCGGTATATACGTTCTCTGTATTCACATAAAAAGAATAGTAAAATTGTTACGACTTTATAACTCTGAGGTAACCGTAACTGGATAGAGTACGGAGAAGAACAAGACCCAAACTTAGTTCTTTGAAAAATTCAATTGAAACCTGGAAAAGTATCTACAACTTCGTAGTGTAATTTGATTCTTTTGCGTTCGCTTAGAATTTTAGATCTTTCACAACCCTCGCACGCAGTGAAAGAGTAGGTATGTCTACCCATTACCTACTACTGGTTGTTGCTTGTGCACTTTACAAAGATATTTTACAAAGACTACTAGTAAACGTGTACTATTCACAAGAAAAAAGGAATTCTACAGAAAAAGTACGGCTTCTGGTTTTCTAAGTCCATGTGGTGGGTAATTTTTGAGGAAAATAAACGATAAGTTTTGTAGTTTAACAAAATTATCGCAGGTACAATTGTGTCAGCAGAAATTCTTTTCTGTAAACTACGAATATGTGTTCAAAACTTCAAAGTGGTACTGAAGGAAAATAATTTTTAAGGAGTACCTATTGCTAGCCTTTAATCACTTTGAAGTGGGGATTTTCACTGAAGGTACAAATTTTATTTGAAAGATATCCTCAAAACTGACACGCCAAGTATTGTATCAAGGGTTAGGTACTTAATGTTGATACTGAAACAAACCAATATTAGGTTTATTGGCCCAAATGTGTCTTTGTGATGTTTGGTCATCATTTAACGTGGCCCCTACCTTCCATACAACAAAAAAAAAAAAAGTAAAAAAATTGTTTATCTCGAAAACCAACAAACCATAAAAAAATACATTTAAAACGCATGGGAGCCAAAGTTTGTACAATTTTTAACATTGTTATGCATTGTCCTGATATACAAAAGTATATTCAAAGAATACAATCCCTGGGCACTAGCAAAGCCGGACTCAATAAAACTACTGAAAGTGATTTGCTACGAAACAGCCTGAATGTATGCAATGATTTTTGATAAAGTGGTGTAAACTGGTACATTTTGGTGTTTGTCCTGACATTTTGGTGTGTTCTTGAGATTAAAATACCACTACTATTTGCAGATAGTATTACGCAGCGAAATGCTTTCCAGAAACGGGTCAACATGAGGTATATAGTGTGTACGCCTATAACAAATACCTTCCTTATCGGCCTCTCGACCCGTGAAGAATCTCTGTCTGAGAGACTGCAGCCTTCAATTCTCTTCGATTCCGGGCACGCTGCTTCCAGTTGACCAGACCGAGCGCTCTGGCATCCGCGATGGCTTGGTCTTTGACACGGAGGTTTGGTCTTCCCTGTCTTCTTGAACCTGAGGGTTGGGATTCGAAGATCCTCTTAGTCGGAGTATTATTCGAGTATTCGCTCGATGTGGCCGAGCCAATGTAGTCGACGTGTTTTGGCTTCCATCCACATCTTGGTACAGCTCATAGAGCGCGCGGATGTATTTTATTTTAAATACTTCTTCCGGGAAAGGCAAACCTATAACGCTTCATCAGCGCCCGAGATGCTTGCAGATGTATGTTAGTTCTGCACTTAAATTGCTGCAAATTGTAGTCTTCTGGAAATATATCCCCAGGAAGCGAGTTCCGAAGTTTGCTTGTCCTGTAACAGAAGGAGTTTTGGAAAGATGATGTCCTCGCGGTTGTCAAGTGTACCGAGCTCCATATATGGGAGCAATATTCCAGGCCTGGTCTAACCTGTGCTTTGTAGAGAAGGAGAAGTTGCTTGGGGCTAAAGTACCTCTTTGCTCTAAATAGGTAGCTCAACTTAGCGGACGCCGATCTTGCGATATAGGCTATGTGATCCTGCCATGTGATTCCTGAATTGAATGTGACTCCTAGAAGGTGCATTGAGTCCTTGGGATGGATTGGATGGTCATCCATTTGGATCTGAGGAACTGTTGATGCAATTTTCCTGGAAAATGTTGTGAGCTGTGTCTTGTTTGCATTAAATACAACCAAGTTGTCTTTTCCCCACTTCAAGATTTTGTCCAGATCACCATTTAGAAAACTAATTTGTTCACATCTCTGACTGTGTGATGTAGCCGCATTCACAGGAGTTTTGAACCCAGTTGTGTTTTGCCAAACCGAAGTAGCAATGGTTTCCTATGTTATTTTTTCGCTGCTGAACGGACCTGCTGATGATAGTGCCTTCCGTATTGACACTTGCCCTGCGCACTATCTGCTCCAGTACTTGATTGGAGAAGTCGCCTGATAGCGCGTCTTCTTGCCGAAATGCGGTGCATATTTGAAATAGTTCGGAGGACGTACTTCCAAACTGGACGTTGAATCTGAATCAGCTTTGCCGGGATTTTGAATTCGGCCATCGCCATATAGGGCTCCTGACGATGTTTGCTGTCATACGTGGCTTTGAAGTCGATCACCACTTAGAGCTTTGGTTTGTCTTTTTCAGGATTTGCCTCAGTGTGAAAGAAAATACAAAAATAATACAAAACAAATACCTTAGTGTTCCAAATTAAGCTGCTCCCAACTAACTTCTATTTCGCTTAAGAAACTAGTGTTAAATAGAGTGTCCGGCTTAGATCGAGTGATTTCGACTATCCCTTGTAATTGTCTTTCTTTCCCAGGACCATCACGAGCAAAACATAAAAGAATACAAAAATCCCTTGGAAAGAAGTACTTTTAGCTTTTTACAAATTTTACATTTTTCCCGACAAATTTTCGAATTTGTTTTCCGTAAAAATCGTATTCGGACTATTAGGAAAATTGTCAATTTTGTCTAGCTGTTTTTAAGTGATTCGGTTACCAACGAACAGCGGCAACACTTTCGCTACTGTATTTCGAAATAAAAAATCACAAACGACCACTAAGAAAGAGGGATGAAAATCGGTTCGCAGTACACACATTTGGGTTTGGTTGTTCTGGTATAATTTAGGTCACCCATCTTAAAACTCACACACTCTGGGTACTGGGTTGCCGCTTGCCTTCCAATTATGTAGTTACCGCTGAAAGATAATTTTACTGCAGGTACTAGTCTGGGCTTCACTTTCTATTCATACTTGTTCGTGCTTAGCCAGTTTTGTTTTGATGACTCTCGTCTGTGGTCTCTTTATCACATAATTGTGGGGGATAAGGGATCTCCGATCACTACTAATGTCATCCTTATATGTTGGGTTTAAGTGATGACACTGCGGATCAGTTTCTTAACTCCAGACTAATCACCTGTCAAGTATCACTACCACATGAATTCTCTGTTCAGTTTACTACGAACCAGTGGCAACTGAATGTTGCCACCTTTACCACATAATAACGCCTGCAATTAGGTACTTTGTTCATGCATTATGTATTCAACTGAGCAACTCAGAGACATCAACTATATGTCAGCAGCCACTACAAGCTGCATCATTTCCAAAAGTTTTCATCGAGAATACAAAGTATAAATGCACCAGCTGAAGGATGACATTGAGAAATGAATCGCTTAACCATACCAGACATGGTGCTCTCTTCTCTTTCTCACTAGTGGGTCAAATTTTTATTTTCACATTTCATTCAACTTCATTTAAAAGCATCCTTCCTTTCGTCTTGGTTCCCTTCCCCTTCCTGGAAATGGGTTTTTCCGACCAAATCGTTTTTCACAGAATATCTTTCGGTTCTCATCTCTTTCTTTCTATATTTTTCGTAGCATATTTCACATCCACATCCATAGCTAAATGGAGTAGAAAAAAAAATTCGATACATCCTGCTGCGAGAATCATTCTCAACGAAATTAATGATGTAAAACTATTCAGTTCATTTTCCATTTTTACAAATTACGTGTTCACGATGTTTTTCGCCATTGTGCGCTGTCCATTTGGAAAAGGGACGACAAATTCGCTTCTAGCGTGTGACATTTTTATTCCAGATAGTCGCATGGGAAAATTTAATAATTTTACACTCCCCTTCCCCAGGACTAATTTTCATTTTCATACTTTATAAATCAACGGGGAACAGTCTCGCATGAGTTGAAAAATAGACGCGCCCCTATTGGCCGTGTGGCAGCACGGTGCAATGTGCCTTTGCGCTCTGCAGCGTCACCACACGATACACCATACCATACACCCCGTGTGTATGACTAATGGTAATGCAGGTGAAATGCCATGCCTTGTGCTGTCTCGGAAACGACCTTACTCTTCATTTGTTTAGCCAGAGTTTTTCCCAGGTTTCCCAGTCGACCACACTACAGGTTGACAGTGATATCTACTAAATGCAATTTTTGAACATTTTATTGCGAAACTATTTAATCGGATTGTGGTGGCCGACAATGTAGGTCTTGCAGATCGAAATTGATTGCGAAGTGGTTTGGTTTTCACTTTTTATTGATTGCAGGTACAGGGAGGGGTGGGTTTTGTTTTAGTTCTCCTCACGTTGTCGTGGTGTGCGGGCGAAATGAAAAACGAGTAGAAAAAGAACGGAAATTGAAAGTTGAGCGTCATGGGTGAACAGGCTTTTGTGTGCTCTTTAAAGCGGTGCCAAACGAGGGTGTACAAACAATACCGTTCGTGTTCAAGTGCAAGACTGGATGTGGAGGATTATTATATTGATTTTGATTTGGTCTATGATGGTCTTTCAAGGAGACTCACATCGAAATTCTGAAAGATTCATGGCATGCTGAATATTTTTGGATTTCTATACCCAGACTAGTTGGCACGATCGACCTTGGTGGTGCTTACATTAGGGTTGTATGGTTTTGTGATTTTTTTTCATTATTTTGATTTCTTCCTGTAAATATACATTTTTAAATATTTTTTTCTAATTTATTGACTTGTAATTTCCGTTTAAAACTGAAAAGATATGTCTCTTTTTAAAATACTCTTGAAGAAGTTATAGTCCCATTGTCGCCATTCCTATGGAAATAGCCTCAACTTATTTTCGATGAACCGATTTTGTAGCCTGACGATTTTGGGGTCTATATTTTTCTAAAGGAGAATACCTTGGCCCTTGGGTTTACTAGGCGTATACGTAACATTTTTGCTTGTTTTAAACATCGCTCGGGGGCGTTTACGTAACTTTTTCGTTTACGTAGTAAGAGAATTCTTTTCGTAGAAAATTTCGAGTTTTTATTTTTTTATTTTTGGGATGAGTGGAAGGGACTTACAATTTTATGCCGAGTTCGAACGGCTTAATTAAGAAGCTTTTTCGAGACAATTATATTCTCCGACGTTTGTCAGACGTTCGCGAGAAAAAACCTTAAGATGTAATTTGGGTTTTTCCGGGGATCAAACCTGGGCCACCTAGCACAGTAGTCCAACACATTAATCACTGAGTCACTGCGCCCACACTTGCTTCGATATTGGAGCTACAGGATGCAGTTCTTGAGACGGTCCAAAGATGGCCATATGCCATTTAGTAGTAGCAGTAGTAGTAGCAGTCCCCATTAATTCAACAATTAAAAAAATCACTCTTTACATCGGGGGCGTATACGTAACTTTTTTTTAATTAATTCATTCACCTTAGTGTGAAACAAGCTATATTTTCGGTGAACGCTTGCTAAAACCGAAGTACGAGAGGAAATCATGTATTGATTGTGATCAAAGGCAGTAAATTAAGTCTTATAATATCCGCGTTACACCAGTCCCAATATAAAAGTATCTCCTACCGCATTTTCTGCACAAATCATTTTTTTTAACTTTTTACTCGCCATAGCGATGTATAAAGAACACGTGGACCTATAAGCTTTTTTGTGCTTAAAGCGTCAGAATTCAATTTAGGTGAGTAGCGTCTCTACATTTCTAATGCTGCTCGTCCACTTAGTGTCCAACGCATCAACCAATTTTATTCAACAGTTTAATCGACTCTTCAGTTGAAGAAACAATTTTTTTAGGCTCGCACACTAGTGCACAAACTCACGTTGTTTATGTTGAGCAACGTAATTCCAATTAAAGTTGAACATTTCTTTGTTGAACGCGTTGCGGGCCCCGTACACATAGTTGACCAACTCATTCAGTTGTTGAATGACCTCGTACATCTAGTTAATCAACATGTCTGATTTTGGGAAAAAAATGTCCTCGAGTTGGACAACAGCGTTTTCGTTGTGGTTGCTCATTGAGTTGAATAACGCGTTGATACTCTCGTACATTTAACCAAGCATCACTTGTTGGGCAACGTGTTGGACGCACGTGGTAGCTGACAGCTCTCACACCCTCATGAAATATTTCGCTTTCGACATCAGTTTGGTAGTGATCTTCTAGTGCCTCGGTTCTTAAACTGTGTTCCGCGGTAAATGGTAAATTGCAATTACAAATATTTTTGCGCAAACATTTCATGACAGGTTTTGTAAAGTTTCTGGCTTAATATCTCACATCGAATGAAAATATTTTCAAAATGACACCCAGTCTACGACACTAACGACCAAATTCTTTCCTCTGGTTGGAAATCAGGTTTAGGTTGTTTATATACCCGATCATTAATCCGCATTTAAACCCGACAATTTAAACCTATATCCATAATATTCGCTTAAAAACACGCACGGGTTTACCGCTGGACAAAAAACAGTTTAAACAGATTTTTAATCCGATTTTAAACCCACGTAATGTCAAATTTCACATGGACATTTGTTTTTTGTTTTTTGTCACTAATTGGAAATTGATTTTGATTTGTTGTGACATCAAAATTTGGTCAATTTCACTATTGTGTCAATTTTTGTGTCCAATGTGAAATGAGTGTATTTATTTTTTAATAGAATAAAAGAGAAATTTTAGACACTATAAAGTTAATTCCAAAATTTGCATGTGGTGCCATAACCGTTGCCAAAACTAATAAAATCATTTTTTATTATATTTTCACTTTCACTTATTTTATGCGAGCGAAGAAATGTCAAAAATGTGACTAAAAAAACAGTCAATGATATGAAATTGAGTTTTAACCCGCGTTAAAGTATTTAAACTGGTCGACGAAGTGCAGTTTAAATTCAATCAGACTAAACGCTGACAAGGTTTAAAAAAAACGGGTTTTATCCGGTTTAACGACTGAATATTATAAACTTATTCAGTCTATATTAAATTTGCTCCCTTTTGTCACAACGTATGTCGCTGTTAAGCAGGCTTTTTAGCGTATACTTATGCAAGATTAAATACCTACAGATCGAGATTGGGCGCTGCCCCAGATGTGCGAATACAGCTTTTAGAGATAGAAGTAAATTTAAAAAATATATATTGTTAGCGCCGTCTCAAGCTACGCCATCTCCGTGTGAGCTGTGAACTATCCTTGGGTTTCCACCCTCAAGATTTTGTCAAACGAACAGATCTATCTTCCTTTCCATTTCCATTTCTTTCCTTGCGCGCATTTCCTGGCTTTTTTCTCAACGGCCATTTTTCTTTTTCGTGTGCACTCGCGCAGTTTGAATTACATTTAACATATAAGAAAAATTGTACCTAAAACTAAATTGCAAATTAATAAACTTATAAACAAGAAACCTAAGGTAAGAAAAACAAAATATAATGTAAAATAGATAAAATAAATGAATAAATTTTAGAATTTTTAAGCCGCAAATCAAACCAAACCTGTTAGTCATTTCGGCTATAAAAACTTGGGCTCAACATATATATAAATCAAACAATGAAACAGTTTCATTCTTCACAATAACCTTGAAAAAATATCTTTAATAAAAAATTTTATATTTAAAACAAACGAACGCAAAAAGTGGTCTGGGATAAGAAAAAGTAATTTTTTTTTTGCCTATCGAAATCGGCATAAGAGTTGGGGTTCCGAAATATATCTGGGCCTTCTTTAGGGTTCCACAGCTTAATAAGTTTGAGAACCGCTGTTCTAGAGTACAGAGCATTGTTTCTGTTTATTATTTTTCTGCGTAGATTAAGCGCTAACTAATCATTACTCGTACTTTTTCCAAAAACGAATACCTTTAACCCAGTTTTACGTGCTCTGAATAAAAATAAATAATAATATCAAAATAATCAAAACCCAATGTTAGATTTTATGGAGTTATGAGTTCTATAGGCAGCACATCGAGCCAATAGTTGTCCTTAGGTCACATTCACGGTCAAAACATAGACCAATTTGTCTAACACACAATTTCCTTGCATAACCTAAAAATGGGTTGAATTTTGTTTAAGAAACAAACCCCCTCTAAGGTGGGTGCTTCCTTCAGTACCGACCAATTGATGGACATTCACGGAAAAGATAGGTAGTATCTGTAGTATCGGCACTGTGCGATGCCAACACTTGACTATATAAAATAAAAATACGGAAAATAAAAGTAAATTGATAAAAAAACTATAGAACAATCGGTTATTGAATATTGGGTCTCTACAATCCTCTGCAACATTTAGGTTATCACAATACCTGCAAGTGTGCGTGTTCGTTTAACCTAGTTTCTAAATTAAAGAATTGTACTTTCCGCAGTATAAACGCAGTATTTTTGAAGAAAAACCGGCTATGCAGTTTTTGAGTCTAAAAAACAGTATAGATACGAGAGTTAAGCATATGTTTTTCTTTGCATTGTTCAGCATCAGTTTCCTATTCAGTCGATGTAAGTGCGGAGTATTTTTTTTCTCTGAAAGCTATCAAATACATCGGGGGCCAGATCGCGTAAAATAAAAACGATCGAACGACATCGTTTTCACTAAAGCTGTCTCTATCATATCTGTGACAATAGACAGAGACTGTTAGTATCGAAACGACGTCGTTCGATCGTTTTCATTTTACGTGATCTGGGCCCAGGTGAATATATTGGAGTCGACCTATAGCTCCAAATAGGTAAGCAATATTCTAATCATTAACTTTGCAGAGAAGTTCGAGTTGCTTCAGACTAAAGTCCAGATACAGTGGAATCCATAGGATGCCGTGGCGTTTACCTGGCAATCAACTAAAAACATCGTGTGATATCTGCAGACGAGAAAATTGTTGATCCAGAGAAACTCCTTAACTGCCGACAGACAGGCAAACAAACATCGAAATACAGAATTTGATTAAAAAGTTAAAAAAAAAAAAAAAATAATCCCAAAACCAATATTTTGCCCTTACTCCAAGTAAACTAAAAGAAAGACACGTATGTACACTTAACATAGCCGTATTTTAAGTACTTTTACAGTCATGAGTTTATTACACGGTCTATAAAAACGGTCAATAAATGTGGCATATTGCCTCTTTTAGCTCAGCTTAGGTTGTAAAGACCATTTTATCTAAATTAGACAGTTTATTGAGACAGTTTATTTATTTTTATTTTTATACTTGAACATAAGTGTAAAACGATAGTATGAAAACAGCAACATCAGGTTCAACGAGACAGATACCGATTTTTGGCAGTTTGTTTAGAATGCCTAATGAAACACTATATCAACTTGGTCAAGCAAGTACGTGTTTTGATTTCGTTTAATTGTAAAGTTAATTACTTTGTTATAAATACATCCACAAGGGGTTATCTACTAATAATAATTTTTAATCTTTACCTTTAATATTATCTAGGTCACAATAGATAATTTTATATGCAAATTGTTTGCCATTGTGAGTTAGTAAAATTTTGCCTGGATACTTAAAAATGGTTATTTTTATTATTAGGTACCCTTCATATACAATAAGGATATGATTTCAATTGCTGTTGATCCGCAGCTCCGACCTCAAATATTAATGATACGTTCCAATAGACGGTAAACAAATTAATGGAAGTACACTTAATATTCACCCCTATTCCCGTTGGCGTTTGTCGTAAGCGCCTGATATTTCATTTCGGTTTTAAGGCAGTGTTTGTAACATTTTTTAAACAAACGATTTGAAATTACAGAGAACACTTGAAAAAGAAGCAAAATCTTTAACAAAAGTTCGGAAAAAAATTGGAATATCGTGTTTAAAACGACACGACATATGAGTCGTATACGACAAACGCCAACGGGAATAAGGGTGATTATGTATCACTCTCTATAGCTGCCTTCTTTTTTTTTATAAAACATCGATGGGAAAGATAAATGATTATATTAGTGTTTGTCTCTTTCACGAATTTCTTCTCTTTAGCAATGGAAAGAGGTGAAATTGCAAATATTTCAACAGCAGACAATATTGAATGGAATTTCCGCAGTCCCTTTCCTTCTTCAGTTGTTTGTTCTTAAAAAGGAGTTTAAGCGTAACCCCTTCCGCTGTCAACTATTCGAACTTCGCTAAAAAGTACATATAACTTCGAAATGGTTCTTGAATTTTGGAAGAACAAAGAAACATACAGACGTTGCATTTAATGTAGTAGTATAGACTATGCTTGAGTATTTTAAAAATCGGGCGAGTAGTTCCAGAGATAACCTCTACTTTTCCCTCCTACCTCTATCACCATTCTTAAAAATATAAATTGTCAAGAAATTTACAAAAAAAAAAAAAAATAAAAAATCCGATGAATAGTTCCAGAGACCCCCTAACGCCTATACCCCCTGTAGTGACCTATGCTTAGAACATGATCACATAAGTCAATTACATGCCAAAGAGTAACATCTGTTGTCTCTCTATAAAAGAGCTAAATGCCTTGATCCGCATTTCTACACTCAACTCAGTCGATCCTGAGATGTGGAGAGGAGCACATCTAGTTGCTGCCGACCATCGGTTGCCCCCTAAAATATGGTTTGGTATACCCACAATCCATAACAAGGTAAAATTCGGAAAATATCGGCTTAAAATCAACACTCGACCAAACGCATGAAAAAATAATATTTTGACTTTAATTAGGAAATTTCTGTGTTTCCCCCTGTGAACCTTGCATTTTCCTGTTTTTTTTTTCGAGTTTCGGGTGGTCTACTGGAGCACACAGAAGCAACTGGTTCATTGTACTACCAGGAGGTAATCCAGTATTACCTATTTTATTGAAAAGCTGAGAAATAACTTTAGCGGTGTGGAGCTTTCAGTATCAGCATTCAGCACATCAGCGCCAAAGATCAGTCACCTGATCCGAGCAAAGGCAGGATAATAAGCCTAGTACGCTAAGAGCCGTTTGCTGATACAACTCATAATGATTTAAGTTCCACTTAAATGCTTTGGCATAAACTGTAAGAATTTATGTGGAACTTAAATCTTTATGAGTCGTATCAACAAACGACCCTAAGATGATTAGCAAAAGCAAAGTATCCCGTACAATAAGTTATCTACAGTCTTTTCTGCTGAGAGACACCAGGAATGCCACAGACTTCTTACTGAATTTCGGGAGCATGTGTTTAGTAGCTTCTCGCAACCATTCGTTTTGCGTGAGTTTCTATTTTTGGGACGAATGGAAGGGACCTACAATTTTATGCCGAGTCCGAACGGCTGAATTGAGAAGATTTTTCAGGACAATTATACTCTGGGATGTTTGTCGGACGTTCGCGAGAAAAAACCTTTAGATGTAATTTGGGTTTTTCCGGGGATCAAACTGGGATCCCTTGCACAGCAGTCCAACACACTAACTACTGCGCTACTGCGCCCAAGTGAACAATAATTTAGTTCGTTACAAACCCAGTCGTCAATGGACCGAAGACGCAGGAAGACTCAGCGCAGGTTCTGGTCCCGAGAAATGATCCCCTGACCTGACACCTAGACAAGAGTTCAGCTTTGCGACCGAGTTCGAATAGTTCTTGCATTCCCGAACTATTTTGGAACGGTTAACGGATACAGGTGTCTACAGACGCAGATAATCCGACCCTGCAACCTATTCCTAACAATATACTCGGCAGCCATTATAGGATAGCATAGATCAGAGGCATGCTTGCTAGCTTTGCTACTCGTTAGTAGCTACTCGTTACTCGTTAGTAGCAAAGTCTAGTGTTGTCGATTTACACGAAGACATCCGCACCGGTCTCTTGACTAGTTTTGGAGCTATGCGCGAAAAACTGGGATGAGCAGAATCTTTTATGACAAAGAAACAGCGGTTTTTAAGCGATTCACTTGATTTATAGTGTGAGGTCTTAAATTTTTTTCCCCTCTCTTGTAGCATAATGCATAAGCATAACTAAACTATGTAAGTATTTTGTTAATTTCTCTTACTCAAATTTAACTTAGTTCTTAGCTCGACATTCTTCAGATCTGATGGTCTCCTTCCTGCCTAAGTTTGGCTGAGCTTAAAATACTTAACACCAATTGCGTTCTATGTAAATCTACCAATTGTGAAATTAACTCGATGACATCGGAATTTATAATTAACTTCCAGTAGCTTGTAAAATTAATTAAAAAAGACCAACATTGAAAATTGTTTCTTCTTTGTTCAGGCAGCAAAAGTGCTATAGGCTTATCAGGGTTCTGACAGAGCATCCAACAAAAAGGTCACTGGCCGTTTTCGAGAATTAATTCAATTTAACACTATAGCCTTTCCTATGCAGCCTTAAAATCTGCCTGTTGACGTAATGTGCTGTCAATCTGTGACCAAAAATAAAATACCCTAATCATCAATCAACACCAACTAACGCACATACAAACATACCAACTCTCAGTCAATGTCGTTGTCCTGCCAATGGATCAATAATCCAATCATTTAATGAATACTCTCGTTCAGGCAACAGAATTTAATTAATTTACTTTGGAGTTTGGTAGACACGGTGGGAGCTATTCTAACTACCTACACGCACGTAAAAGAGCGGTGCACAGAACGGAAATAGGAATTAAAAGAAAATTGTTTCTATTGATTTCCATGTGACCACCCGCCATCGATGAGGAAATTCAATCAATTATTGATGACAAAACATGAAAAACATTTCAAGTCCTTTGTTTCCCCATCAAAAACAATCCGCACCGAGTACTGCAGGAGCCAAGTGCAAGTCTCTACTCATATTGGCTATAGCTTGTTTCAAGGACATTGTCAAGGACATTAAAGCCTGCTGTCTAACAAGAGCGCGCACACCGTTGGCGTTGTGAGTGAGTGCATCAGCTAGTCCTTGAGCTCACACCATTGATTGAGTATTCGAGAAAAGTTTTCCCTTGAAATATGGATACGCGCTGAGAGAATTTTAAACACAATATGATTGAAATTGCTGCTAATCAATAGATCTGAAAGAGTTCTGGTGGAAGCCCTTTTATAGCTCAAGGGAAGGGACAGTTGTATAAACACAGCCCTAACAATCTGGCCGAGTGTTTACTTGGAATAAATTATCAGTTAACACACACGAGTGGTAATGACACTCCTATACTGGGGCGTATGTGTAACACATTCTAACGAAATGTCAATATTTGTCAACTGTTATGGCAGGACATTGTAGGCGGAGTTAGTCATTGTTGCTCGAACTGGCGTTATCGTTGATGGGTTATCTCAATTGCAACCGGTTTATCTATGGTATGCGTCATCTTATCTGTCTAATTACAAATGCATAAATCAAAGTCACACATTATACACGAATAACCAACAACTGTCGCTAAAATGTATTATTTTAGCCATTTTCATGGTAGTTTAATAAAATATTAGTTTTTCGTAAGGGTGAAGGTAAAACGAAACGAGGACATTTGAACATTTGAACGTTTGAGTGTTTCTTGGCAAGTTTCCCAAAAATACTGTTTGGTCGTAGTTAATGGTGGTATACCCATTGCGAGAGAAAATGTCCTGTAAAGTGAATGTAAACAATCCGAAATTTGTCTCCACTAATTGCTTTGTGTTTGGATAAAAGCAAATGTAATATTTTAAATTTCAAAAAGACGAAATTTTATATACTTTTGCATTCCTGCGAATGTGCTCTACTCATGCCAGTTTTAAACTGACATTATCCGCATCTTAAATAAGTTTAGATATTTTTGTAGAGGTAAGCATTAAGTGGGAATGTTGCACCTTCGAAAAGGCATTCATGCGTCACACGTGGAAACGCTTGTGCTCGTTAAATTTTTCAACTGCGGTCGCCATCTTTCTTGTTGTCTCGAACCTGGTGGCTCTTACTCGAATATTCTCTTAACTGGCGCACTATTATCCAAACGATTGATATTGTCCTGCCAATGTATTCAATTTTTAGGCTTTGCGGACTACATCCACGGAATTTCGTTTGGATTTTAGTAATATGGTTCAAGTCATACCAATTTCACACCAAAGTATTCAAATCTCAAAAAAAATACCTCCTACACCAGTTTATTTTGTAAATGTTTCCCCAAATTTTTGAGATGACGCTTTAAAAGTGTCCGATACTCTTGGGGTTTTTCGGCTTTACTATTCTATCAGATTGTGTGATCGAATTCCATTCGCGCAACAGAGTTCTCAATGTGAACGATCTCTTGCTAAAAAATAGGTTTATTTCATTCATAAATAACTTTTAGATAAATATTGAGGTTTACAATTTTTTGTGATTTTAAAATCCCCAAACGAATAGTTGGTGCAACAGGCTTACGCCTAGCTTCTCACAACCATTCGTTTTGTGTGAGTTTTTATTTTTGGGACGATTGGAAGGGATCTACAATTTTATGCCGAGTCCGAACGGCTAAATTGAGAAGCTTTTTCGGGACAGTTATACTCTCGGATGTTTGTCAGACGTTCGCGAGATGTGGCGCAGTAGAAAAAACCTTAAGATGTAATTTGTGTTTTTCCGGGGATCGAAAATGCGACCCCTCGCACAGTACTCCAGCACACTAACCACAGCGCTACCGCGCCTACTAAACGATCATTCAATTGAAAAGAAACTGAGACTGACATTGATGGAATTCCGATCAGCTGTCAGTTTTAGTAGGTGACCGCCATTTTGTTTCTCGTAGAACTAAAGTCTTTTGATGAAATGTTTCATTCCTCTTTTTTTTAAGGTTTTTTTTTCGATTTAAGACCAACATAAGGGACTTAATGTTTCCATCTGAAAAAGACTGGGGCTGATCTTCGTAAGCCTACCCTTTCAGATAACCTCGTAAGTAGAAGTATTTAGCTGTTCGGACTGTAGGAAGAACCGGTCAATCAATGTCAACATTTTTTGAGATTATTCCCTTTGGAAATACTTCTTGAAAAATATCTAGTCATCGTATCACGGGCTGTGTGGGCAGTAGTAGTGCCACCTTTGTAAAACCCCATGGGGGTAGAGATAGATGAAGACGACTCACTTGCAGATTTAAAAACGTTCAATGATTAATTGCACCCATTTACCATTTATAGCTTAGGACGCTGCTCGAGCGAAACTAAATTTTAGCTGTTCTCCATATTTTTTCTCCAAAGATTAACTAAATTTTGTTATAGAGTGCGCTGTGGATATAAGTATCACATCACAGCAAACTTCAAAAATGCATCGACGCAAAAACTGTTATATTTTCGTTACACTTTCTTTTTTTCTTGTCTGCTATTGCTTGATCTAAAGTTTTTCACTTTCAAGGGATTCCTCGTCGAGGTATTCATTGAAAATAACTCATCCTTATTTACTTTCCCGCAACACAAAAACCCAAAAGAAAAAAAAACCATCATGATCTGTCAAAATTTGGCTTGAAAAAATGTGCCGAACCATTAATGGGAGCGCTAAATTTTGACAGATACATGCAGTATAGTCTGAAATGAAAATTTGATTTTTCAGCAATTTAGCTGAAGCAGCGTACCGCTCGGCTAAGTGGATTCGCTTAAATTTAGCTTAGAGCTAATTTTTGGAGAGAATTTTGTATGGGAGATAAAATTTAGCTCGAGCAGCGTACTAAGAATAGAGACTGATAATCTTTTTAAAAGAGCTGCCTTCCCAGATCGAAGCGTGTAATTCTCTCCCGAATTATTCGCGGGTTTTGTGCACACAATAAATGCAGACATATTTTATTTACAGAGGAGGCAATTAAGGTGGAAATGGGCTTCGTCTGACATAAATTTCTCAAAAAAGTAGCGGTCATACTTTTGTTTTTTAAGCAGTCTGGGAGTTAATAATAACTGACTTGTGGAGTCTATAGTAATAATCAGTTATTTACAAGCGAAAATCCCTTCTCTCCACAAGATTGTTGGCGGAATTTTTAGTTGCGATGATGTCGCTGCTTGTTCGCAGTCGAAGGGTGCATCCGGACGTAGGTCTAGCAGTTTATCTGTGCATGATCACATTTTCTTCTTGCCGTAAACGTGATAAAAAAAAACGGAGGATTACATCTCTAGAGGAGGTACCTACTTCTTGCATTCAAGGGATTGCTAAATCCTCGATATGTCCTTATATGTAATTGAAACATTTTTGCAGAATTTAAGATTTGACAACTAAAGTCTGTTTTTGGCTTGTCCAGTGGACTATTATTTAAAATCAGAATAAATAAACTGTAAGAAAAATAAATAAATTCAAAAATATCAAAGCAGATAAAACCTCTACCATCACCACTTGTAACGGCCCTTAAATTCCCAAATCCCAACTGACAAGTGAATAGCTCCCCCAGAGTGACATTCGAAAAGTCTAAACGATCATAAACTGACTAGATGTTGATGTAGTCCAGCCCTATCGAGGTATCCGGTATCAAATTCCGCAACCAATTCCTGTCGGAGCATATCGGAAGAAAATTCCTATGAAGCTGTCAAAAATATCAGTAAAACGCACCTAATCGCACTTAAACGCGAAACGCCAGTGTGCGTTGCATATTTGTCGGAAAGAAGTTCCAAAAAGCCGTTCGGTTCGGAAGAATACTTCGATTCAAAAATCGTCCGATTCGTATGAAATGGGAGAATTTTCCGTTCCGACGGATACCTCCATAGGGCAGATTATCTCGGTCACATCGAGTGAATGGACAATAGTGCCCCAGCTAAGTGCATATTCGTATCCCAGGTTCGAGATGACGAAGACAGAAATTCCGAAAGGACAAGGCAAAGTGTTGCAGTTGGCAGAGCGCGTTCAAACGTTTAGTGTCAATCTTCAAATCGCTATTAATGAATGGGAAAGAAATTTATTTCGACTTCTACAATTGGTATATTGCAATAAATGTAACTGAAGCATCATATATGTATCTTACCTATACCTACCTAAAGATAATATTTGCAAATCATTTTGCCACTCATGTGAATCCGCAAAATTAGCTTGACAAAGTTTTCCTATTATTAGATGCGGTTGCTCTCTCACTCTCTAACAGAACACAACCAATTGGCGCCGCGCGGTGTGAAATGATTCCTCTTTTGGCATTTAACTTAGCATTTCCCACCTAAATTAAATTATTATTCGCGTCAAGTAGTGGAAAATTGGCAAAGGTTTCATATGCTCGTGCATTTTGTAAAATATTGATTTAAATAGACGTCAGTAAAAGTGCTTACCATTTGTATTTATGTGTACTGGCAATTTTAATTTTTAATTATCTCTTTTTCAATTTGATACTAAAATTCGATCGAACAACCCTCGTCACATTGGCATCACATATGCAAAGACATGTTTATGGTATGTGCTGTCGTGCAAGTCGACACTAATCGCAATGGATATCACCTCCGTCGCACTTGGATCAGGGATAATTTTTATACTCGTATAAATTTATAAAATCCAATTAAAATTGGTACTTGTATGCTTATGCATATCTTTGCAATGTCAACAAGATGTTGGGTCAGTGAGTACGAGTTTGTTTCCTTTGTAAACACATCCACCCACCCAGGACAATGTGCGATGATTAAACGCACATGGTTTGCCTTTAAATAATTTATGTCGACCCAATGTTTAGTTTATGCTCAGTTAGTTGATGTCAGTAGGCGAGTGTGTTACTCTCGATAAAGTTTATGACGACGATGATGATGCTCATGATGATGATGATGATGATGATATCTGAGCAAATTCAATTAAAATGATTTCTGAAAAATTGCACTTTCGCATTCAGCACATAAAAACAGAATTGAAATCGCTTCTAAGAAATGAAAGGAAACCATCACCGCATCGTGGAGCTATGGCTTTGTTAGCATTGCATACTCGTTTATTTACTTTGACAATTTGCATTGTTTGCCTACGCGCATCTGACGATGGAGATACTGCGAACGCAATGTCATTAAATGCAATTATGGAAGAAAAACCGTCAAGAGTGGGTAGCAAAGCGAATTTCTTTACTCAGTAAGTTTAACTTTTTTTTTAAAAAGTGATGAAATAGAAGTTATAATTATGGTTACTACGAGACAATGATAAAGAAGCCCTAAAGACCTATACAACAACCAGGTCAGAGAGCCTGGCGGTCATTAGATTCTGATATCTTGAAAGACATGTATTTGTAATGTCCTTGAATAATTGAATTCGAACTAAAGGAAGAACCATTCTTGCTAAGAATCAGTCTTTAGCAAGTCAAAATCAAGACCAGTGAAGTGACGAACTATATTTTCCCTGCAAAGATAAAAATTCAAAGTTGAAAGTATATGTAGGACGAATGGAAGGAACCTACAGTTTTATGTCGAATCTAAACGGCTGATTTGAGCAGCACTCTCAGGACACTTATACCTAATCTTTGTTTGTCAGACGTTCGCGAGAGGTGGGCTAGTGACAAAAATGTTGACAATTCGCCCCCCTATAAACACTGATGCACAAAAATCAAATTTATTAGTTGAAATGATTTTTAGAATGTCAGTGGCCATTATTTTTATGACTAAAAGGACTATGGGCTACTTCAAGTCATTCATTATCTCATCAGATTATTCCACTCATAAGATTTGCTGATTAAGAAATGGCAGAAAGATAACGTTACTAAAGTTAAAAGGCAATGGAACCACAGTCGAATTTAAAGCTAAAACCAGCACCTTTAACGCTGATATAGTTCGACTAAATACAGTGGCGCCATCTTTCAACAATATGTGCACCATTTTGTAGACAACAAAGAAGTGGAAAAAATTGTCGACTTCGATGCGAGGTTTGTTAAAATTTTGATGCATTTATGACAGAAAATTTCACATTTTACTATTCCAAGAGTAGGATAATTAATTATCCCATCAAAATGTATAAAAGTTTAAAAACAGTTTAAACAACAAAATTTTGAATTCCAAACTTTTTTCAGCGAACGAAAACACTCTTGGAGCGAATTGTCAAAGTTTATTCTCAATCCATATCATTAAAACGCATTCCACAAACTAGTGAATAAATAATTCGTTCGAACTGAACCTTAATTTCTAATTTATGGTTGCTGGTAGAAACTGATGGCTAAAATTTGTAAGCTGTGGCGACCAAGAAAATTGTTAATGTGAATGAACTGTCAGGAATATTCGTTCGTTTTTGTTCGTAAGTAGAGTTGGTTGCTCTCATCTGAATAGTCCTTTAGTCAATATAATATACCTATGGAGTTTTTTTTTTAACTTTCTCGTATACGTAGTAAGAGAAAGATATTGTTTTCGTACAAAATTTCGAACTCGAGATTTTGATCAATTCTGATATTACGATGATAGGGGAACTCAAAAAAGTGGGTCTCGCAATTCTGTCCGTCCGTATCTGTCTGTCCCACCCCTGGGGAATCTAAACGCTTTGACGGATTTGCCTCCAACTTCGTACTTAGAGTTTTTTTTTTTTTATGCTAGCCCTAATATTAACGGTACCTCTCATATAAAAATTTTACGAAATATGTCTAAATTTAGATTTTTTCGAAAACGGCTCTAACGATTTGAACCAAAATTGATAGTTGAGTTAATGTAGGCATGCTTAACATGACTGCGTACCCAGTTTTTCGCTAAAAAGTCCAGCAACGGTAGTTTTGAAAATTGGCTTTTTCTCGAAAACGGTAAAAACGATTTAAAAACAAATTTGTTTTTTAAGGAACTATTGTCATTCTTAACTTGATAGCAAACTCAGTTTTGCCTTAAAAAGACTGCGTCCTTTTATATCCACCCAAATCCCTAATAAAAGTACTTTAAAAAACTGCTCATATCTCAAAAACGCCATTTTTGATTATAATAAAAATGTTACTTTCAGGTAATGCTTAAATCCATAGTAATACCACTGGCTCAGTTTTGAGCTAGAACAGTTGAAAAACAGTGTTTTTTGAACCATGAATGCGTCCTTCCCAATCGCTAAAACCGGTACTTTAAAAACTGCTCACATCTCGAAAACGCCATTTTTGATTTGGATGATAATATATCTGCTAGGTAATGTTTATATCTTGAAGAATATGTCGTACTCAGTTTTCAGCTAAACAGTTTAATAACAGTGCTTTTCGAATCCAAATTGTAACATTTGGCAGCATAATTTTACAAAAAACCGCTCCAACGATTTTGATCAAAATACATATTTAAGACAACATAAGCATTCTAAACATGATCACGTACTTAGTTTTTCTCAGAAAACTCGAATATTGCCGTTTTATGAATATTTCTCAAAAATTACTACCCAAATCTCGATCATTGAGACCACTTTTTTAAATAATAAATCAAAAATTAGAATTCGAAATTCATCGCTTCCTCGGCTCTTTCAAATGTCAGTTGGGGTGAAATTTGAAAGTAAGTAATAAAGTATTACGTGTTTAGTTAACAAGGGTTCAGTTACTAAACCTACATAAGATGTATACGTAAGTGGAAAGAATTTTAAACGTAAAATTTGTTGAAATTACTCTGAGATTCTGCGAGATTCGCAATAAATGAGAAAGTTTCGTGCGACCCAGTCGTGCATATTTTTTATTTAAGTTCACTACTCAGTTCGAGCTTACCTATAATTTTATCTTTCATACAGAATTTTCTTTCAAAATGTAGCCAAGCTAAATGTAAGCCAAGCTTTTTAGCCGAGCGGTACACAGCTCCAGTTGCAAAAATATCAAGTTTCGTTTTAGACTGAATCTGTCATAATTTAGGGCACTTATGTCGTTTTCCATTCATTCGAGGATTCACTTATTTTGAAATCCAATGGAACAAGAAAACTACTTCTGGCCGACTACGCTCACGTATTGGAGAAACGTCAAACATTTTTCTATGGCTGCTGCCAGCTTGCTTGTATAAATTACAAAAAATGCACTTGTGCAAGTGCTTCTTGAGTGGATTCTGACTTGAAATCGAGAAGCGAAATTCTCTCCTCAGAATCAACAGATGAGTATTATTTGCGCCCAGTGGTACGGTTTCAGAAGTGATTTTCTTGATTCCGGACGCCTCTTTTTGCACAATGAAAAACGACTTTAGTGTCACGAAACTTGTGCGTACTGGGTGAGCCGTAACGCGTTCGATGTACAACTGAGCTCGCACTGACAATGAAAACCTGGGTTCAATTTGAGTGCTGGGGCGCTGACCCTCGGTATTTAGTTCAGGGGGCTTATTCCCAAATACGCCGCGGATCGCTTTTCATGGCGGATTGGTATTTTTGTAAACAAAACTCTTGTGACGGGAAAAAGCTGTCACACATTTGGGAAAATAAATGGAAAATTGGAAGTTTAATTGGAAAAAAATGGAAAGCACAGTTCGCATTTGAGCATAAGCAAAAGCGAAGACGGTCGAAATCGAAGTATCGCTTTCTATACGATCCGCCGCGCATTTGGGAATAACCCCTCAGGGCAAGAGTTCTCTGCTGAATTTCGCTGTCACTTGGGTGAACTTTTATTTTTGTGAACTATTGATTTGTGCTGTAAGTCATTTACTAAATCAATTTATTGTTATTGCAAGATTTAACTCTCTAAATTGTTATATATTTAAAATGACAGGTCTCAAGGTTACATTTTCGTGTTCGAAAAGCTAAATTTCTGGCGGTTTCTTGAGTTTTCGAAACCTCAGAAATGCACTTACACTTCTCAGCGAGCAGTAGGGATGACCACGTCGAACAAACTTATTTTTTCGAGCTAAACTAAAGACAGCTCGTGTCAGTAGCACGGCTAATAGGAGAACCACAGGGAATCTATTAGCACTTTCTATAAATAAAAATAGTTACGAATTATATAAAGCTATCTCTCCCTGTTAATGTTGTTCCTATAGCTATGCCCTTGAGCTGTTTTTGTCAGGTCTTCTTGTTCTTGTTTTTTGGGTGTTTGTGTAAAGTTGAGAAGGATGGACTTTTCTACTGAATTCGTCGACGAAAAATTTCTGAAAAGAGCAATAATTGAAATGTGTAAACTTAAACAAAGGTGGGTCGCGGGTGTAGGTTGCTCAAGTGGACCTCTAAATCATCAAAAGCAATCCCCATACGGGTAGAGGAGAGATTATGGACTTGATCTAACCATTTTAGAGGACGCTTGCCTGTTGGTACGGATTCCAACTTGTTGTTTCATTGCAACAATTGGCTAATTTTTGGGATAAGTGGGTAAAAAAAAAATGCTTTCTATTATACAACCCAAGTTCCCATCGGGCGTAAGAAAAAAACACCCTTTAACATGCGCAATTAGAAAGGAACCAACCATGAACTGTATCGCCGCCAAAGTCTAAATGAATGCGTTTAGGGTCATTAAATCACTGAAATGGTCTATCACTGTCCAAAGCAATATTTTGACGTCCTTTGTCAATCTTTGATGACAGCGACTGACCGTTACCAGTTTATCATCCAACATACCATCCAATAATACAGTTATATTACCATCGAACCACCCTAATAATTTCTGACATAAACATACGTATGCAGCATTTCAACTGTTAATGAAAAATTCGTGAATCGCTTGTCTCCTCTGCAATCTATCAAAAAGCTCTAAAACAATCAAATTAGTTCACTTAATTCGTGTCAACATGTAGGTAGCTCAATCAAAGCAGATAAAACCTCTACCGTCGTCACCACTTGTAACGGGCCATAAATTCCCAAATCCCAACTGACAAGTGAATAGCTCCCCCAGAGTGACATTCGAAAAGTCTAAACGATCATAAACTGACTATAGCTGAGTGAGTTTCGTCCCCACAGTAGTGGTGGTGCTAAGCAATCGATTTGTTTATAACCTACACCGTGACAGTGGATTGTCGTTCGTTGGGGCTCAGCTCGACTTACAATCAGTAGATATGTATCTTTCGTTTCGGAAAGATGTACCTCATTTAGTAATCGGTTCGGATTTTCAATACTTTGTTCGGTTCAATTCGAATTTTAGCAACCGGTGTTGCTTTTGTCACGTGGGAAAAAATACCATCGGATGTGATATAGATAAACGGTGATGAAACGCACTGTGTGTACCTAAAAAATTATAAAAATTTGAACGAAGTGATATCAACTCTGTAGTGCTGTTTTTTATCTATACTCTTAAATGTAAACAGTTGGCTATCACACGTGAAGAATTTAATCTTTTTGGGTGTTCGCATTATGCAGATGTTGCGAACAATGGAACGAAAATAATTCTTTACTGAAATGTTGCAGCTAAAATATCATTACAACTCTAAACCTATAAGTGGATTCCCCTTAAAAATCGTAAAGTCCTTAAAGACGAGTTTCATTGATATAGTTTATGACAGTTCATTGTATAGTAAAAAATTCGAAAATTGCTTTGATTTATATTCCCACTTAATAGACCCCCAATAGAAGCACTAAAATTGTGTTACTTCTTTTCGGGAAAATTTTGTGTCGTTGCGACTTTTCGTTCTGTCCCTATTTCACATTTTATTTTTGGTTTGAGTTTTTAGCGGTAAAACTGGCAAAAATGTCACTTCGCGATCTCTCATATCGACTGAATGGCGCTGTGAAAGCTTTGAGGAACATCATGTTTAGATTTTCGAAATCCGAATATTTAATGTTGAGAGGTGAAGTTTTCTGATTTCAAATAAAAAAGTCAAAGTCCTAGTAAGACTAGACTGTGAAACACCTTAATCAAATATAAATTCGAACTTCGAATATAAGAGTATGGAATATACTGCCAACCACAAAACTCGAATTTTTCGATTTGTTAGCATATGTTCGAATTTACCTACTCGATCCGTTTGTAACAAATGTGGACCTTTAATACAAATGCAATCATTTTAAAAGTGTCAATGGTAGTCAGGTAATTGACGAGTGACAGAACATCGATTATGATAAATTAGTGAGTTCGAAATTTCGAAATTAATTTCAGTCAATGTCAATCTTTTGTTGAAATAATTTGTTGAGGTTTATACTGAGAGGAGGTTGAATAGAGAGAATTTGTAGTGTCAATGTGACTGGCCATTACTATAATGGGTGATTTTTTAAGCGTTTGGTTTTTAAAATGAAAAAAAAAACAACAACATTTGACAAAATTGAGTGAAATTTCTATTAGGCTCGATAAATCAATTCTTGCCATTTTTGAATATAATTTCGTGTCCATCCGGAATGTCCAATTTTGGCATACTTTTTCAACATATCGACTGGTATCTCACTAATCACACGTGTTATGTTTTCTTCCAAGGCGGCAATAGTCTGTATAGACGAGAGGCTTCACATATCCCCACACAAAAAATAGTCCAGCGGTGGTAAATTGTACGATCTAGGCGGCCAATTCACAGGTCCAAAACGTGAGATGAATTGCTTACCAAATTCGCATGGACAAAGAACCAAAGATATGGAATAAACGAGATGAAATCAAAGTACATGCATCGACGACTTGTTAAAATTAACCTTTCAGTATTACAATTGGGCTGCGGTCACATTAAGAAATACATTTTCTTGACAACCGTCAAAAACAAAATAGGCGGATTAAATATTTCTTAATACTTCGAAACATCAGTCTCAGATATATTAAATCCCAACTGCAACAGGTCGGTATAGGACCTCAGCCCAAGCATCTCACAACCATTAGTGTGAGAGAGTTTTTATTTTTTGGGATGAATGGTAGGGACTTAATTGAGAAGCTTTCTCAGGGTAGTCAGGTCTCGAATGTTTTTCAGTAGTCCGAGAAAAATGGCGGAGTGGAGAACTTTTAGCTAAAGGTGCGCACTGAAGTGGTGAGCAAGTGGTGCGGCGTGGTGACCAAGTGGCATGTGGCATAGGCATAGGACTGGTTTGGCGGAGAAGTGGTATGATTTGAGTGATTTAACGCTTGTCACTCGAAAATTAAACTAGTTCCAGATAAGTGACACAAGACTGGCAGCACGCCACCTGAACAATACCACGCTGCCTCCATTCCGCTTTGATGCGCGTCTACATTTGTTTACATGGGCTTTAGCGATGCCACCTGCCAATTAATCACCACGCCACTGCCACGTCACTTGAGTGTGCGCCTTGCTTTAGATATATTTTGTGCATTTCCGGGTGTTAAACCTGAAACTCCACTGAGCCACTGTGCCCGTTCGTGCGTTTTATATTACCCTGACTATATTCTCTGTTGTGATTTCGCTTGACTCTCTGCAACCCACCTGGTAAATTTGAATAATGTGTGCTCGTTGTTTTTCCCATTTCGTGAAGATAATCAGGCGTGTTTTTTTGAAACCTCACCAGCCAACAGTTTGGACAAGACGAACTTTTACACATGATTGGTACACATGATTTCCTTTATGCATGGACACACGATCATTGACAAGACATTCATTCCCATGAACGATTTGGCTACACCCAAAAACAAGGCGTCATTTCAATGAAATAACATTTGGCAGGTACAGGAATAGTAAACTTTCAAACGGTATACACAAGTTCTTGTTATGGAAAAATACCATTTGGTTTTATGTCTCAAAATAATTTGGCTTCTTGCTTTGCAAAATGTTACAATTTGGTCTTACGTCGCTTTTCAAAATATGGAATTATGTCCCACCGAAGTGGGTCATAAGGCACTTTATGCGGTTCTCCATTTTGCAAGTGTCAGTGAATTTTCACAGTGACACCAAATGCTTTCTGCGCCACCTGTTTGTGAATTCCTAGCCAGCAGCTCTTCTGCTGGGGGGATAAAACCAAGACTTGAAGGCAGCGGTGACCAGCAGGCTGTTGTTTTATTTTACATGTGAAATATGCCTCTACTGGCAACTATTGGCTGGCGAGGTTTCAGAAAAACACGTCTATCGTTGCAGCAAGCGAATGTTCGGTAAATAATCGGGTGAGGTAGCAATTCACCTTCTGGTATCTTCTACCCATCTAAACCTCGATGTTTCCTATCAGTCTTGCAGCCCTTCTTCCCTGGTATCTCTACTCCAGCGTTCTTGTTTTGTAATACCTTAGCTTTCGCTGTTGACGTTTTCTTTCCAAACTCCGATTTTGATGATTTATTTATAGCTAGGAAATCCATGGGGACTACTCCAGCGACCACGAAAATAATGGGTTCTGCCACTTAAATGAGCGAAAGCACTTTAATTGAGGAGAAGCGCCTGCGAATTTCTTTTTGATCGACTTTTCGTTTGATGTGTTGTTTGAGATATCAAAAACGTTGGTAATAGATATTTCAGTTGGAAGTACCTATATAGTTAGTTCGACCTCTATTAATTCATTATCAGACTTCTTTATCCTCAATTGTATCGTATGTATGTATGTCAGTTCATTGTTCATTGAATTAAATGAACAAACTAGTTCAGAAATAGATCTGCAGTGAGCGTCAAAAGAGCTTCTTAGAGTTTTTTTAGGGTCTGGAAACAGGTCTAAAAAACCAACAATATGTAAAAAGTTTGATTACGAAATAACAATAATTAAACATATTTTATGTCGACAGCAACAAATACTTTATATATATTAAAATAAAAAATGTATCCAAACTCCAAAGACAAATAAAATCACTTTGGTGTTCACTCACTTTTGACGCTCACTGTACGAATAAACTGAAGCGTACAAGCATACTTTTTGTGACACGAGAAAAAGGACACAATTTCTTAAGGTCTTGCCTTGACCTTAATATAATTAATCGTTCAAGTCATAAAATAATCGCAATCAATTTATAAAGTTGCTATCCTGGCATTTATACAACAATTTCAAAAGATAATATTTACTTTTGATTCTTACAAATCTTATTTGCTTAGCTTAATAAATAAAATGCAGGAATATTTGCGCCAAATTTAAGAGAGACAAGTAATGGAATTACTTGTAGAATTTTGTAATAATAAATTTTTCACAAATATTTATTTAGCGTTGAGCATAAATATAAAAAAAAAACAGTACAACCTTAAATACGACCGTATATCTACTATTTTCTTATTAACGCACACGCGTTAACTCAGTTATGGCACAATATATTTGATCTTCACGATCAAAAGACTCACCCCTTAAGTGCGGAATTTCATATCGAATTTATTTAGTTATGAAAATAAGTTAAGTTAGATATAGCGGTCTAACTGCTGCTAAACAGTTTAGATAATACAGCCCACTTTGGTTAGTCTTTAAATAAACCTTTTCGTAAACATGAACTATAAAGAGAAGAGGCTTATTGAGAAGGTTACGGTCGATTTTCTCTAATTGGGGACCAATAAAATTTAGTTGCTCTGATGGAAAATAATGTGCTACAAGACTTGTTTTATTTACGAATGAAGTATATAAAATCCGACAATTGGACTAGTTCTAAATCGCACACTAGTTCCTTTATGACACTAGTTAATTTTATTTCCTCCTGGCTAAGATTGATCCTCTAACAGCAGCAGCACATCGCCGATCTATACAAATCAATATACTAAATTATGAGCTATATGAACTATGTGAACTACAATGTGAACTATACGTGAACTACAAGGTGACGCAGAAGTCTTAACCTGATGTTCGTTGACTGTCATTTTGTTTATGAATGAAAAACGTTGGTTCTGCTTTTGCTTTTGGATTATGCTCTTTTAATGTCTTCAAATTTTTTCCATTAAGTCGTAAAAATTATATCGGCTAGGTTAGGTTAGGTTAGGTTAAGTTAGAGGGAAGTGCACAGCTTTATGTGCTGATCTACAACGGAGGCCTTTTGATCCATTATGAATTGTGATCTATTAGTTTTTGGTCGTGGATAAAATTTACATTTCATTGGACAACACAAAAAACATGAATAAACACTTTACCTGCTTTCTTGGAGTTGTTCCTTGGCGGAGTTGGTCTACTAAGTAAACCATCCCGTACTTTTAACAAACCTGATTGTGTCCGCCAATGGTACCTGTCCTCGGCTAAGTGGCCGCCAGACCCGATTTATGGCATTTTCCATCACTCTTGTCAGAACTTCTGGCGATAGGTCCTCTCATTCTTGACGGAAATTCTCTTTGAGGGTTTCAATAGTCTGATGCTTGTTGACATAGACTAAAAGCCGCCGATTGATGTCCAATTCCGTGGCACCTCGTCAGATCGATACCCCGGAGTTTTCAGCGACATCTTCAGCCACAGCTGCGATATTCTCAGTAAAAAAGCTGTTCTGGAGGCGGCCAGACCTGCCACCATCTCCTGCTGTCTCATACTCTTCTAGGCGATCGGCTAAACGTCGTCGCATTTTGGGAATATGTGCGCCACGGCTAGTTCGAATAGTCCAATTTTCGACAATTTTATCGAGCAACTGGGGCCTTGTATATCAGCAATAACACGGCGAATGTCGACTTCCACATCGTCCAACGTCTTTGGTTAATTTGGAAAGTAACCTAAAGGTGTGAGATCACAGGATCGTGAAGCCCAATTTACGGGTCCATTACGCGTAATTATGCACTCAGCAAATGTTTCCCTCAATAAATTGATAGTGTTGCTCGTTTTCTGTGGCATGTTTCGCAATCCTGTTGAAACTAAAGCTCTATCACGTCAATGCTATTCAACTGAGGAACGAAGAAGTCAGAAATCATAATTTCTAAAGCGCTCTCCATTGGCGGTAACATTCTGGCCGGCCCTTAAAGGAAATATGGACCGTTGATTCCATCAGTCCATAAAGCACGCCAAACCGTGAGTCTTAATGGATATAAGGGCAAAGGCTTTTGGGGCTTCACTTCACTTCAAATTTAGCAATTTTGCTTGTTTACAATTTAACCAAATATGGGCCTCATCGGAGAACACAATTTTGCGTTGAAAATTAGGATAAGCTTGGCGAACCGAACCATGGTTTTCAAAATAAGTTATCTCTATATATATAAAACAAAGTGTAAAAAAACTGTTTCCCTCTGTCGCCCGTAATTTTAAACCGATTTTGTTTTATATTTTTTTTTAAATTGTCGGTAATAGCGGTGATTGAGTGATAGGCTAAAGAAATTCAAAATCGGACAAAGGGGCGTGGCACCGCCCATACAAAAAAAAAAACATTCAAAATCGTATATCTCGAAAACCACATAATCGATTGAGCTCAAACTTACAGATAATCTTAGGTATTGGCGGTAAAGTGCTCCTGTGAAGATTCGTGAAAATCTGACAAAGGGGCGTGGCACCTCCAATACAAAAAAAAAAATGAAAACATTGCCGCCCGTAAATAAATAAAATAAAAAAAAAGGGCTGGCGAAGCTGGCGGGGGTTCAGCTAGTAAGTTAATAAGCACAAATTGCACGCGTTGTTCTGGCGTTAATCTAGATATTCATTAAAAACAAACAATGATAACTTTAGGGGTCGAAAACTGGAGAGTCTGGAATCACTCTCTGACCACAGATGGATCCTCCACGATGTAGGTCTCAAGGCCGAGTCCACTAAACCTTTTAGAAACCCCAAGAGAGTAAATTGGACCAAGTTTGGCCAAGTGCTTCGGACAAAACTCTAAAACACACCCAAAACAAATGCGGCAGCTATTGAAGGACTGGAGGCAAAGGTAAAGACTTTTGAGAATGCATTGGACGCAGCTTACAAAGTCTCGTGCCCAGTTAAACGTAGTAAAAAAACAAGATATTCATCGTAAAATGGCAAAACGTACTAACCACAAATCAACTTTCAACTGTCAAATTGACAATCTGTAGAAACAGTGTTGCCAGTTTAAAAAACAAACCTCTAAAGAAACACCCTTTATAAGAGACTCCAATCCACTTTCCCAGAGAGTGATTAACAATAAACAAATTGACTTAAAATGTTTCCTATCAAAAACCATTCTGACGAAAACCTTGACATTGATCAAATGCAAAAACTTAAACCTGCCCAACACCACATCAATCATACTCATACACATAGACTCCATGCAAACGACTGAACAAATTTCCTGGCATTACTCCTACAGAAGTGTAGTATACCCTTTCGTCTACATCATCGCCCACTTGGAATTTAAAGTATCCTACGCCACCGTTTTCTAAATTTATCCTTCCTGGCACTCGAGTGGGATGAGTACAAGTAATTTGCGGTAGTCTGAAGAGCTTTTCCCTTTTTCCTAAGACCACTTAACACACTTTTCTCCCACTCAACGGGGAGAAGTGTCCTTTTTTTTTTTGCAAATCCCCACGCGTGCTTCTTGAGGACGATATATTTTAAAATGAAAACCGTCCCGCGTTAAACTTGAATACTTTCGACATTATATTAAATAACTTTGAATTTGTCACGTCCACCTATACCACCTCCTTATATGACGTCCTTGTGGCGCGCATATGTATATACTAGCCCAACTCAAGCACGACATTCACTTAAATGCGAACAATTGACCTTTCGCGAGTCATACGAGTATTCCAAATCCACTGTTTTAAGTGATTTACTACATATTAAACGGGAAAAAACATTTTATTGATTAAAATCAGGAGAATGTCTCAAAAACAATTGTGTGTTCGGAAATCCGCTCCCCTTGCTTAAAAAATAAAGAAAATGTCTGCTTTTTGGCAGAGCACCAAAAACTCTACTTCGTACTGTCCTCATTCGATGGGTTTGTAATATAAATTCGGAGTTTTCGAGAAATCGCTCTATACACCCGCATTGCAACATGTTGTGCAAGGTGCCCAATACATCGGTGCCCCATTCCATGGTGTGCAGCTTTGTCGTTGTTATTATATTATTTCGTGTGTTCCTGTCTTTCTGTAAAATTGCTTTGGAATGTAAATTTTTGGGGAAAATTACCGTCGACGTTGGTGGTGCCAGTGCCAGCCGTATGAGGGTAAGAGTTTAATATATCATCCATAGCCCTGGGCTTGTTGTTTGTGGTTATCAGACAACTTTGTCATCCGACGAATGGGTAGAAGCTACCGTACTACCTGTGCTATTGATTTTATTCCAGCAGTTTAAATAGTTTTGCAGTCGAATTTTACTGAAATTCAGAGTCCAATGTGCGGTTCATTGGAGATTTTAATTATTTATACAGGTAGTAAGCCTCTGGGATTCCAATGAATCATTGATGCTGCAGCACTTATTCATTGTAGAACATGTACGCACATTAGGCTTCGAGGGAGGCTTATGGAGTCGATAGTGCAGCCTACGATTTTTAATCAATTTCGAAACAATTTTAATTGATATTATTCTCTATGGATTTGGGGAGAGATTTACGAGAGATTTACGACCTACGAAAACTGAAATTGACTACAATTTGTGTTGGCGTCCGTAGATGTGGGTCACCACGCAAATAGTTACCCTTACAAATTTTTCTCTTCGTTTATTGTAACTGTCCGGACTTTGTAGCTTTACTGCTCAAAGAGAAGCTCAGAGTTGTCAGAGGTGTTTGAACAAGACTATAAAATCAACCCTTCAAACAGGGAATGGAAACTCACGCAAGTAGCTTAGGTTAGGTTAGGTGGAAAGTGGATACCAGCCATTTAGACCAGAGTTTTTGTTTCCCCCTACTAGTTGAACCATTTGGAGCTTCTTATGAAGCGTAAGAGGCTTTTGATATCAGATCACCTAAGTTGTTATAATGGAAGGCTCCTAAGTGGTGAAGTTTCCTTCTTCGGGAGAGAGCTGCTGGGCAGTAACAAAAGAGGTGTGGAAGAGTTTCCTTCTGTTCTTCACCCATAAAGCTTGTGCAAAAGGCGTTAGTCAAGCGAGGAACTTAAGGTTTAATTTTAATTTGCGAACTATTTGTGACGATTGAATGCCGGTCAGCAGAGTCAACTCGACTGAACAAAGTCTTGTAAACTATTTTCTAAAATTCCAACCGGCTTAAAAATTTACGAACTGGTAGGCGGCTCAGCTTAAATATTGAACCCCCTCATCTTGACTGTTATTACCAAGTGACGATGTTCTCCATTTGGTTGGGGATCAAAACGAGGGATTCTTGGGTGATGGGTTCCGATACATATTTCCTCGGACTTTCTTTTAAAAGCGCTTTAAATATTCGAACCACCGTACTTGGCTTTTCAATTCAGCCGTTTGAACTCAGCATAAAATTGTAGGTCGCTTCCATTCGTCCCAAAAATAAAAACTCACACTAACGAGAAGCTTGGCCTAGGGTGTCTACCTGCACGTGCTTTGAAAATCCTTTTGCGTGCCTTGCCCCTATAGAGTGTCTAGAACTCCTCACATGCCGAGACACTTTCTCAGATAATTTCCTTGACTTAAATTTCTACTAACAGCCAAATGGGTACCTTCGAAGCAAATGGTTTGAAGAATGAAGATCCACTTTTTATTTGCAGAAGGTTGGGATTTTTTCAAAATGTTGTGTCAAAACTTTAGTCACGACGCGACGGTCCTCCACTAAATACTATGTTGGGATGATTTTATTTACCCCATGTCATGCTACCTTGCTTTAGGTAAAATATTTAAATCTAATGCGATCCACTATAATACAATCCACAAAATTGTAATCTAAGTTCAGTAATGAAAAGACTCGGAGAGATCGTGCGAAGGATACCAGAAAACGTTAGGTACTCAATGCCGACCAGCTAATGCTTAACGTTTGTCCCCAATTCGGATTCCAAGACATACTATGGAATCTCTAACATCTGGCAGGCGTCCTTTAGATAAGCCTAGGATGAGATTGTTAAATCAAGTTAGAGATCTCTGTTCTACGTGGCACTTAGCGCCGTTTTGTTGAAATCAGTGTCGTCCGTGTCCATATCATCCAATTGGGGACAAAAGAAAATGGTTATCATCGACAGATAGCGCCCGATGCTGATGGCCTGGCCAAAGTTTTTCTCAAAGCCAAAATCCACACCAAACAGTGACTTTCTCTGGATGCATTGCATTTTGGTCGATCTCGTGTAGATTGTTATCGTCCCAAATTCGACAATTTAGCTTGTTGACGAATCGATTCATCGAGAATAGTCCTCTCGGAAGTACGATTATGGAGACCGTAAAATTGGCGAAGCAAGCGAAATGTTGCTCGAACAGAAGGCCCAATTTCATAAAACATTTTAATAATTTGCACATGCTGTCGAACGCTATAACTTTCCATGTTCATTTGGCAAGACCAACTAGACAATGTGACTGCACTAACCTCTCAAAGTTCAGAAATCCCTATTGGAAAACCCTTTATATGCACATGCGCAATTTGACTACACACTAACTACACTGAAGGACTGGTGGCTAAGCAAATGAACTAAAATAATGTCTACTACACCACAAGCCAAATTATTAAGGATGTGAAAAGGAACCGCACACTGATAAAGACTCAGCCCATTCAAAAACCCTAATGTCTCGCGTAGGTCTATGCGCTGCCATGCCTTAAGCAGATTTATAAATTGGTGTTAAAACTTTAATGGCTGGCTTAAAACTTTACTTATTTTACTTTTGGGGGCGCTTATACTCGGTGGTGGACAACGACATTAAACAAAAAGCTCGGTCCCTAGCTAGCTGCCGCCAGATACGCACACTAAGTTGGTTGAGGCGGTGCAGGGAAATAAGTCCCACCTAGTGGAAAATAAAACCACTTTCGTGAAGTGGACTTAGTTCGCATGTAAGATGAGGCTGCCGGTGCCATGAAATAAAGTCTTATGCAAAAAGGTCCAAAACGTAATTTTTGACTTTTTTGTACTTTATTGCACTTTTGAAAATGAAATAAAGTTCAAAAATCGATTTGGACTTTATTGCAATTGCAGAAGTGCAATAAAGTCCAAAATTACGTTTTGGACCTTTTTGCATAAGACTTTATTTCATGGCACCGAGGCCGCCGACCAATTGTGCGCGCCACCTAAGGTTGGGTCTTCCTTTGCTACGTTGTCCCTCAGGGGTGGACTCTAAGACTCGTCGGCTTGGTGCGTTGTGTCTATACGCTCCACGTGCCCCAGCCGTCTCAGCCGTTGTATCTTCAGCTTTTTGACCAGGTCAACGTCGCTGTATAGCCCATAAAGATCGTCGTTAAATCTTCTTCTCCACACTCCTTCGATACAAACTGGACCGAATATCGTTCGAAGAATCTTTCTCCCAAAACATCCCAGGAGGTTTTCATCAGATTTCGACAGAGTCCATGCTTCTGTACCATACAGCAGGACCGGGAAGATTAGGGTCTTATAGGTTTTTGAATCGAATTTTTATAGTTTATCATTGGTTTCTGTTCCGGGCCAGTTCCCTTCTTTGAGTGAATCTATGATCCATATTGCTGTAGTCTTTCAATTGCCGAGGGGGTCTACTTAGTGTCCTCTTGCTATATGGTTTACTTGTAAGGTTTGTGAGTTGTTTCAATATGTATACATATTTCGACCGCAATTTTAAGCAAGGCGCAGGTGGGAATGTGGTATAGGAGTGGTGAACATTTTGTCTGGCGATAGAATTGCGGCGAAGTGGGATGAAAGTGATTTAACGCGCACTGAAGTGGCAAACAACATATGGTGCCACCAATTCATCAGTTCTTAAAATGTCGTCCTATGTTGAAATTCTTGGTTGTCTCGCATGTTTTTAGTTTCCGGGTAAACAAAAATACGCAGTAACAATGCCAAAATCCACATCTTTAATATGACATGCATCTACAAGGAATATGCTTCTACAAATCCACATCGTCACCAATCTTGGCACTCGAAAATTAAACTTCTTCGAGAGAAGTGACACACCACGTCGCCCCCAAACTCCGTTTTGATGCACGTCTAGGCTTTTGCGATTCCATCTGTCACTTGGTCACGACGCCACTTGCCCACCACTTTAGTGCGCTCATTGCTTTAACTTTGACTATTACTCAAACTACATACGCTTATAGCTACAACATGGTGAAATTTATGGGTCATTCTAGTCATTCTAGTCATTTAGGTCACTATGTCTTTCGCTGGCCCAAGCGTCCTTAAAGGTTTCGACATCACCAGTAATGTCTATACAAAGGAGTATTTTGTCTGTACAATTATATTGTTCAAGCTCAAGACATTCTGCCTCCTGCGCAGCGTGCCATTTAAAGTAATCAAACTTCACTTACATAAAAATTACTTGAAAACTCATAAAAAGTTATACGTCGCTAGATAACGATAGAAAAAAAAGAAGCCGCATAAACCCTCATTGTTTTAGCTGTAATAATCCAATTACTGTCGTGCTCAACGTGCAAGTAAATTCAATTTGCCGCTCCTATAATACATTTTTGCGTGCACGTGTACCACTTAAGTTAGTCCTAGTCGAGACAGTTTGTAGGCCTTCTTGTTAAATAAAATAGAACAAAAAGCAAGTATGCAGATTTTTGTATGGAAAAAAAATACGTGCGTCCTTTCCTACAATAAACGTAAGGGATATCCAATTTCTTTACAATGTAATTATTTATTTAAGGTTCTTTTTGAATTTTGAACGGAATTCGAAATTTTAAATTCAACCAACTTCTCGAAAAGGCCGACATCCTTACAATGACAGTAGGTATGTATACAGAAAGTGTATCCTTTGTATTTTTTCTTTTTTGTGCTTCGGCTAACTGCGCATAATGATTTTCATATGAAAAGCTACAAATGTGCTACCAGTGTGGTTGAGTCCTCCTCTTGTCCTTTGCATATTTAAATGAGAAACCTTTTTTGTTAGTCTACAGTGGCTACAGAGCTCCTTGGAGAGTGCTATGCTGCCAAACCAAAAAGAATCCCGGAGAATGACTATTAAATCCAGATAGCATAAATAAATAGTCTCCAAAAATATAATGACTTACAAACTACAATATCTATTTGACTTCTTTCAAAGGACGAACCAGTAAACGTCTGTGATGCGACAATTCAAGTGGGAGAATAAAAATACATAAACATTTTTAAATCGATGGTGAATTTGAAATTTATTGTGCTTAACATCGTCCCCAGTCTAGACGGAATGAATTCTTATTTTTTGGAAATATTCCCACAAATTTCTAAAGGACAAAAAAAAAAAACAAGATTGTCTCCAGAAAGAAATTTTTTTCTATCCCAAATGCCGGAGAGGATAGGAACGTTTTCATTCAGATTGCAGTAAAAAGGGTTTTGAAGCGATTTTTAGGTAATAGATTTGATGGGTAATTGAAGCGCAAATTTAAAATATATTTATCTGCCCTTCGTTCTAGGCGAACAAGTTTTGTCAAAGGTGTACATCGGTACCTATCCTTATTTTCTTAACGCATCTGCCTCTGCATTGCTGTTTGCATTAATCTATATCGTAAGAGTAGTCATCACCTCCAGGACTGTGTAACAAATTCCAGGGTGTCACTCACCCCAAAACTCGTAAGGTACTCTAAGTAACTTTTTTGGTATTGAGTTTCTCGAGAACGTTCCGGAACTCTTATCAGAACTCACCAGAACTTTGAATTTTTTTGGTTTAATTTTCTAGATTTTGCCTTAACATTTTTGGATTTTTACTTTCTATAACTATATTTAGAGTAAAGTTCTGGATTTTTCCTGGTTGGGTTTCAAAAAATAACTTTATATAGGTTTTTTTTTTTTGATTCCATTGAGCACCTTACAGAACTCTCATCAGAACTCATGGGAACTACGAAAGAAACAATTTTTTTTGTTGAATTTAAATTCTAACTTTTGCATCTAACATTATTTTGTGTTTGGGTTTGGAAGAGAGTTTTTGAAGCACTTTCCAGAACATGAATCAAAACTCATGGGAACTATTAAAAAATATTTTTAAAATATTTTCTGAATTTTTATAAATTGTAAAGTTTCAAAATATACATTTTTGAATAGAGAACTCAAGAACTATTGACACAGTGTATCCATTTTATAAACAAATACTTTTTTTCTTGAAAACAGGCTGCTGGTGCATTTTCGAAAAATATATTTTGTTCTACTCCAGCGGATTTTTTTTAAACCATGTAGAACTCTAAAACTATGGTGATTCCAATAGCTCTTTTAATTGTTGACATGGAGTCTTTTGTAAACTATCGGCTAAAGAGTTTTTCCAACCAAGTCTAGGGGTTTCCTATTTCCTTTCGGCCGGCAGTAGGAACTCGCCCCCCCCTGTCGTTAGCCTACGTACTGCCTTATAGCGTAGGGTAGGTAAAGGGTTTTCCAGGTGTTATTGTGAATGGCCCGCTATTTCGGTAGCTGTCACTTTTAAAGTTTTTATTCTTTGACATTTGACAAGTAGAAACTATGCCATTACTAAAAATGGAACGATACACGCTTCAAAAACGCATTGAAATTATTAAAATTCACTACAAAAATGGTGAAAATCTTGCAGTCACAGTTCGCAAAATTAAAGCATTTTTTGGTCGTCGTGAAGCACCTTGTCGGACCGCAATTGGTGGACAAATTCGAGCTGTTGGGACAAGTTAGTGATGTGAAGAATAAAACCCGTGCACGTCGCTCAAGAACAACTGAGAAAATTGCTGCTGTAGCCCAAAGTGTTGAAGAAAACTTAGGTTTGTCCATTCCTCGTCGTTCTTTGGAATTGGGCATTCCACAAACGTCATTACACCGTATTTTGCATAAAGCTTGGGTCTTAAGGCTTATAAAGTTCAGTTAACACAAGAACTCAAGCCGGCCGATCATCAACAACGTCGCCAACAGCCCAGCGTCGATTCAAGACCTCAAAGATAAAATTCGTGAGGCTATCGAGGACATAGGGCAGCCACTTTGCGATTTGGTTATGGAAAATTTCATGAAAAGGATATGGTCCTGTAAGCGTGCTCATGGTGGCCATTTGGCTGATGTTGTTTTTCATTATTAACGGCATACCTTCCTCTTTATTATGAAATAAACATCCGATCATTTATCTCAAAAAATTGCATTTTTCTTTGAATACCAAAATAACACCTCTTATTGGAAAACCCTTTATGTCTAGTTTTATTTATCCTTTCATTTTAATTTCGCCCGCTTATCCATTAAGTAGGTCGCGGGTGTAGGTCGCTCAAGTGGACTCTCCTTTACTCTCGATTCTCCGCCTTCGACTCTAAATCATCAAAGAGGAGAGATTTTGGACTTGAACTAACCATCTCATTCTGGGTCTACTTTGAGGACGCCTGCCTGATGGTACGGTTTCCATAGAACTCCTTGGGATCCTGGAAGGGGTCATACATTTAACATACCATCGAAGTATGGACTGGTCCGTTCGGAGAAGTAGCTGTTTGACATTGAGTTCCACACGTATTCTGGTGTTTCTAATGCGGTCTCTACGGGTCACAGCAGCAATACAACGGAGAAACTCGGTCGTATGTTTTCTCCAAATCTACAAGGTGGCGCAAAAATAACCTTCTGATGTTTTTTGGCTGTAATTTAAAAAAAAAATGAAAAACTTTGATTCTTCTTGTGGATTATTTTTATTTGGTCTTTTAATTTTTTGTACATCAAGTCGAGAATATGATGTCATGTAAATGGCCGCCGCCACAGTTGATTGTCATTTGAGCCCTTTTTATGGCATTTTCCATCACTTTGGCCAAAACTTCCGGCGATAGGTCATCACATTCTTGACGGATATTGTCTTTAAGAGCTGCAAGAGTCTGAGGCTTGTTGACATAAACCCGGCGACTTCAAAAAGCCCCACAAAAAGAAGTCTGTAGCGGTCAAATCAGGCGATCTTGCTGGCCAGTGCAAATCGCCAAAACGGGAGATTAGGCGCCCGGGAAATGCATCCTTCAGCATATCGGTTGTGGCACGTGCAGTGTGTGCCGTTGCACCGTCCTGTTGGAACCACATGTTTTCCAATCCCAATTCATCAAGTTGCGGCAAAAAGAACTCGTTGATCATTGCTCTGTAGCGCTGTAGTCGTCTGGTCGATGTCGACGGCGCTTCCATGACATCTTCGGCTACAGCAGCAATATTCTCTGCAGAACGGCTACTCCGGGGTCTGCCACGCCTGGCAGCATCTCGTGTTGTGCCAGTCTCTTCGAGGCGAGCGGCTAAACGTCGCAGTGTTTCACCAGTAGGTGTTGGGCGGCTAGGAAATCTGCGACGAAATTCACGTTGTGCCAAAGTCACCGACCGATTATTGCTCAAATAAATAGTCACCAATATTCCGCGTTCTGGAGCAGTGTAGCGTAACATTGTTTATTAACGTGTATTTCGCATGTGTTTACTACACAAATGTCAAAACAGAACTGACATTAGGGGCCAATCGCAAAATTTCCGATAGGAGGATTACTTTTGCGCCACCTTGTACGAAGCATGCGTAAACAGGTGTAGCATACTCCCAAGCCTTTTCAAGTAGGTACCATTCTGAGAGTGAATAACTGGTCGGTTGTGTTTCTGCTGTGACGAAAATGCACATCTTCTAATGGTGACTCGACCACAGCTCTGCAACGCGTTTCCAGTGGCGTTAGGTAATAGGTTAGGTAATAACGCCCCGCCCAAGGAAATAGCGCCCAATTCGATTTGGAATTTGGATTTTACTGCTTGTCAAAAGGACGAACCCTGGAAAGGAAATAACACCCAAAATGACGAAAAATTTTGCAGCAACAAATTGTACGAGTTTTTTTAGGGCGTTATTTCCAAATTGATTTGAGCGTTATTGCCTAACGCCGTTTCCAGGGGCACAATCACCCCAATTCGCCAATCACGGGGAGTTTCGCCGCACTCCCAGGCCACTTTCATGACACGAGAGAGCCATTTAACTCAGCATTTCTGGCCGGATTTCATCCCCTCCGGCAGATTTGCCGGGTGGTATAGTGGTTATCTTACCCAAGGATCCTTGGTATCAATATTTTCTTCAATGAAGACCGCAGATTGTCTACAAAAAACTGTGAATGACGCAGGCAGGAACCTATCAAAAAAAAGAAAGCTTTTACAGTACATATGACGTAATTTCAATATTGTAGGTCAGAACATAACCTAGACACTTTTTTAAACTTTGAGTAATATGGGTTTCTACCAAAGGTTGTATTAATCTATTCAAATTGACTCAAGCTCGATACCAATCTTATCAAAATTCAGCCTAATAAGAGATAGTCCGTCTATGATGCTAAGGGCTTCTAAAAAAAAACTTTTTATCTACTACCATTGCCTGTTGCAAAACCGTTCTTTAATCTAAAAAATATCGTTATCTCTTTGATATGACGGAATTTGTTCAGCAAAAACGTAAAAAATTTCTTAACTGACAGATACAGTAAGCGTCAGAAGTATGCGAACAGCATTTGTCTGTGGAGTTTGAGAACAACTTTTTTTTTTTTAATTTTTATAAAGAATTTTTTACTGTCAAAATGAAAGCAGATTTTTGGTGTTTTAGACCTGTTTCAAGACCCTAACTAAAACTTAAATTCTCATTGGCGTCCACTCAATTTTGACGCTCACTGTAGCTACATTTCAAAATAAGTCTGTAGTTTCTATTGTGATTTTTTTATTTCGTTTTTGTTGTCTTGGAGTGGTATTAAATCAGAGCACTTTATAATTATAAAACAAATGCATTACTTAGATAAAACAAGACTGCCTCACTGTTATGAGACAACACGGTTTGTTGTTCATTCTTGTGTTGCATAGTATATTTGACCGACGACGATAAAAAAAAGTGCCTACATAAATATTTTTTGCAACAAAAACTAAAATATGGGTTAAATCGAAATAAAACAAAAAAATAAAAATAATAAATTCCTTAGCTTGTTCTTCTGTGATTCATTTCTGCGAAAGATTAGTTAAAGTTCCATAAAAACTTAAAGTGTGATAGCTAAAAGCATATACGGATAAAAAATATATATATATATTCATAAACATAAAAAAAAACCTTCTAAAAATGACCACAAAAAATGATGAAAACTTTGTATCGCCGTCCATAACCGACATTAGCGACAGCAGCATCGACATCGACGATGAAGAAGAAGAAGACGAATCATGTCGTCGTGTGTCGCGTGAATGTTCCTGCAGTAGTTTGACTAGTGATACAACATCTACAATTGCCTGCACAAGTGACAATACCAACACCATCCCCTCCTGCGCTCCATTAGTAGCTGTACAAGATAGTCCGGGTGAAACATCTGTCGCATCAGCATCCACATCAACAGCATCTACAACACCAGTCGATGTAGCGGTGGCTGCCATACAACATTATCCACATCGCAAGGGACCTCTGCCGCTAGCAAAACAAAATCTTCTAAGTAGCGGCGTCGAAGATAACCTTTCAGAATCATTAGCTACAACAACAACCGAAGTAGATATCGATCAGGATTTAAGTTCACATATAGATGTGGCCGAAAGTCGCCTAAGTCCCGCTCCCGCATGGATGGGTGATACGGAGATCGTTAGAAGTTGTTCCATCCGCAGTAAGAGATCATTTGCATTGTCGTTACGATGTTCATTTCGATCGTGTGCCAGTGTGGCCAGTGGTCGTCAGAAATCCGCATCACATGGCCAATTGCCACAACCGCATTCGCTTCCCGTAGTAGTTCAAATTAAACCAAAAATTAGGATCTATGAATTTATACGAAGGATATTTACACATTTTAAGGTGAATATTAAAGTCAAATTGTTTAAGTGTTTAATATATTAAATTTTTCTTTATAATTTAGTCTATAGGGTAGCCCCTCATCGTTTCTTTTGGGTGCAAATTTACTCGAGTATGTATATCCATATCTGAATCGAATCCAGGTTAAAGTTTATTTCGTTAGATCCGTCTAGAGCCACAAGTTTATAAGTTCTAAATCCTTTTTTTACATCAAAGGTCTCGGTGAGACTGTTTCCGACCTTTACGGAGCAGCGAGCGTTCTCCATCGTCATTCTGCACAATCTGACAAGTTTGGCAGGGATGCCAAAACTAGACATGGCTCTGTATAGCTCGTCTCTATAAATGCTGTCATATGCGGCTTTAAAATCGATAAATAGGTGATGAGTATCGATTTGGACTTCTTGGGTTTTTTTTTTCAGGATCTGCCGTAGTGTGAATAAAACCGCACTGATTGGGTCCAATCAGTTCGTTGACAAATGGTTTCAGGCGTTCACACAGTACAGCAGACAGAATTTTGTAAGCGATGTTAAGGAGACTGATGCCTCTATAGTTGGCCCAGTTTAGAGGGTCTCCTTTCTTATGGATCGGGCAAACAATGCTGAGGCTCCATTCTTCAGGCATACTTTCCTCTGACCAAATTTTAGAAACGAGTTGGTGTATGCTCTCTACCAAGTCATCCCCCGCTGCCTTAAAAAGCTCGGCCGATAAACCGTCCGGTCCTGCAGCTTTGTTGGACTTCAGCTTGGATATTGCTATCCTTACCTCATTTTGGTCAGGTGGACGGAAGTCTTGGCTTTCATCGTCATCGCCCAGGTTGAATGGTTCATTCTGCCTGACAGCGGAATTTGTGTCGTCTTCGCCGTTTAACAGTCTGCAGAAATGGGTTTTCCATGTCCTCAGCACCGACTGTGACTGTACTACACTACAAGGTTTCCTTGTTCGTCTCTACAGGTTTCTGTTCGGGTCTTGTTCCCGTGACACGTTCTTTTTACCTTTTGGTAAAACTTCCGAACATTGGTCCTGGAGTAGCACCTCTCTATTTCCTCGATCGCGCGCTTCTCATGCTCTTTCTTTTTCCTCCGGAGAAGCCGGTGTTCTTCCCTCCTTTTTTGCTCGTAGAGCTCACGAGCTGCTCTCGTCCTTCTCTGCAGCGCCGCTTTATAGGCCAGTTGCTTTGCTGCATGTGCTTGCCGGCACTCTTCATCAAACCAGGGGTTTCGCGGTGGTGGTCGGGTGAAACCTACCAGATCAGAGTTTACGGGTACAAAATCTCCAACAGGTATAAAGAGTGAAAATCGATTTCAAAATGTATGGCCTCATCCTTGTGATCGCCAGTGTACATCGGTTTGGATTACTGCAGTTCCTTATCCGACTATCTTGGTCTCGGGATGCTGCTCAACAATGATTAGTTGAGTTCGGCACATGATTCGACCTCCATGCCAGTCTAATAGTATCGCTGATTTCAAGATTTCAAGACTTCTCAGCGTTCAACTGAATCAATCAACGTACACCCATTTCTTCACTGTGTAGAATCAATTCCTGTGCGCCTAACCCACTTAGGAGCCTGCTCACAAATAGAAATCATTGAAGAATCAATGCCACGAGGCATAACAACGATAGCCATGACTGCCTTTTTATCTTAAAAATACATAACATAAATATGTCAAAGTCTCCGAGTCTGATTGATTACGTGACCCACTTACCACAGACCGATAAATCTTACAAAACATAAATTATAGACAGCCATCCTCCCTGAGACCTGCTCTGACACAGATTGAAAAAATCATCTTCAGCATTTATGCAAACCCATTAGTGCCTACCTCACAATTTCCTTGATACAAATTTAGGGGTTAGTCACCCCAGTCCCACTTTTATAACAATGTTCTCATCTCATCATCATTCCATTAGAAAAACACAATGGAACTCGATAGTGAGCAGAAAAAAAAAATAAAAGTAAAACTAAAATCAACCCACTAATGGAACTTTCATCGCTGATTAAGCTTAACAAGCTCAACCAATGTCATCAAACCCCACTCACCCACACCCAGCCGTAGCTCATATCAGCCTCAGTTTAGCTTTGGAGGCTATATTTAGACTGATGGGATGCGTCGAACTAATTTATTTAAATTGACCTGTCGACCGTGCAGATATAAAAAAAAATGTTTAAAGAAAATTATCTGCTAACACGGAAGATCCCTGATTATAGTGCTTCTGGCTAGATGTATCTTTTTTCGATTGGCATCCACTTCCACACCAAGTCTCCGCACACAGGGTGTGCCGCACCTATTATATAGTCGCACCCTATGTGGACATTTAAATTAAATGGAATCTCAGTCTATATTCATGACCTTCCGGCGTTGTTACAACGCACCGGTATCAGCTATCAGGTTAGTTGGCCAGCCAAGAGGGGAAACAAAAAGAACAAATAGAAAACATGTACTAGGGAGTGCCCCAGTGGCTGATATAGACAATAGCTTCGTTCCTTTTGTTTTCATCGTACATCCCCTATTCATGGCCTTGGTTGGGGGTAGCGCTTTTGATTACATTGTGGGTGGTCGTCGCGCAGAATGCTAACAATATGCTGCCTTAACAATAGAAACTTGTATATTTCCATTCGGATGCCATTAGAGCCCCGAAGATATTGTAAAATACCGCAACAGATGTGACTATTTAATAAAAAAAAAATCTTTTTTTCTACTTACAGAGTTCTGGTATCGGGGAGCCCAGTGTCTACCATGCCTTGGTTGTGATATTTTTAGAATTTTTCGCGTGGGGTTTGCTGACGATGCCTGTGATAGCGGTAAGTACTCATATTATTCACCCTTGAATTTAACAATAACAAAATGAATCTTCTCTCACACAGGTCCTTAATCAAACGTTTCCGGATCATACATTTCTAATGAACGGTCTGGTGATGGGCATCAAAGGCATTTTGTCGTTTTTAAGTGCCCCATTAATAGGGGCACTATCCGACATATGGGGGAGGAAATTCTTTCTCCTGATAACGGTATTTTTCACATGTGCCCCCATACCACTGATGACAATAAACACCTGGTGGTTCTTCGCCATGATCTCGATTAGTGGAGTGTTTGCGGTCACATTTTCGGTTGTATTCGCCTATGTAGCCGATGTAACAACAGTTGAGGACCGATCCAAAGCGTATGGACTGGTGTCGGCGACATTTGCCGCAAGTTTGGTATGTTGCAGTGCATTGTAAATAAATGCGCATGATTTTGATTAAATTGTTTGGTTTTAGGTCATTTCTCCGGCTCTGGGTGCGATGCTAATGGAGATGTATAGTGATACGTTAGTGGTGGCATTGGCCACCGCTATAGCAGTGTTGGATGTATTTTTCATACTGGTTGCAGTGCCGGAGAGCTTGCCAGAAAAGGTGCGACCATCGTCGTGGGGCGCACCAATCAGTTGGGAGCAGGCTGATCCCTTTGCTGTGAGTATATATTCCTTTTAGAGAACATTTTTTTGTAGGTGATGAATTTACATTGAAAATATAGCACTTCAGTTGAATTAGAAAGAACCGTAGCATTGGTCACGTTTCTGTTATGTATGCTCAAAAATGTCTTGAATTATTAATTTGCTACCTAAGAAAGGTGTATTCATTCGGTTTTTATGTGGTTTATACTGTATTCTTAACACTTTTTTAAATGTCCACACAAATATCTAATCTCTGAAGAATTCAACAGCCTTTTGTGTCGCTTCTGACCGACAGACACTCATATCTAGAATCATCAGAGAGAGATTACAACATAGTCGACTTCCACGAGCTCTGACTAGCATTGGAGCTTAAAATGTCCATTAAGAACCGTGTTGGAAGAGTTTTGCTCTGTCTTTACCCTTGGTAAGAATATCAACTTTAGAGCACTTCACCCAGTCCAGTTTCTTTTATGAATTTAAGAAGAGTCCATGAGAATGAGCGGGTCCATGGTTTGTATACCCTTATCTGTTATCTGGTACTTGCCCAGATGTTTAATCCTTCTGTGGGGCACTTCCAGAATGTGATCTGGAGTTTCTGCGTTCTCACCGCAAAATCTGCAGAGACCTCGTTCCCCATGATGCCTGTATGACAATATATCCAGCAGATGGTTACTCTTTAGTTCTTACCTAATTCATTAAGCCTGTGCCGGCATTTCCACACAAGCTTGGATTTTATTATATAGGCACCAAGTGCTTTGATGGCGGCTTGACTATCTCACATCACTGCTACTGGAGTTTCTGTTGTTTTTCTTGAGAATGATCCGAACGCACCTATCTATAGCGCATATTTCAACTTAGATGCTGGTACATTTGCCCATGGATTCGTAGTGCTTAGTTCCTGGCCCAAACACTCCTGCACCATTTTCTTCGTCCGTTCTCGTTCTGTATACCATTTTACAGTGTGGTTGCTCAGTCCATAGATCGCGGATTTATTGCTCCAATTTTTCTTATTGCTGAGCTTCGTTATCAAGTTTTTCTCAAAATTCAATCTCTTGATACTATTATCCCTGGGTATAGCTAGACGTTGAAATTTTGCGAGTAGTACAACGTACTCTTTCAAACCAATGCATTTCTCCCTTCCGATTCCTTTTTTTGCCATCCCTAGGATAGTTTTTTTCTGCCGTATCCTCAACCGTGAGTTGCAGAGGAGTTAGCTCTAAGAGTTCCTCCATGGCTGCAGTTGGTCATGTACGCATTGCTCCGGAAATGCATAGGCACGGCAATCTTTGCACTTTGTTTAGAATACCTCTTGTTTTGCCCATGCTGCAACTCCGTATGTGATCATGGGTCTCACAATTGCAATGTAGGTACTGGTACATCCATCGCAGGATGCTTGGGCTGCATCCCCACGATTTTTCTGCTAAATTCTTACATGTCATAAGAGCCTTGTTGCCTTCTTTGAAATCTCTTCCGTGTGTTTATGCCAGATGAGTTTACTATCTAGGTCGTGCCTGATAGTCGTATTGCTTTCAGTCTCTGAAGTTTTCTTTTCCTTGGGAATGGTACTATAGTTGTCTTTGCCGGATTGATGTTTAGTCCTGCAGTATGGCACCATTCTTGGGTTGCTCTCAATCCTCTCTGTATGATGTCGCAGAGGGTGTCCTCAAACTTTCCCCTGACAATCAATATTATGTCGTCGGCATATGCCTGGCAGCTGATGCCAAGGTTGGTTAATTTTTCCAGTAGCTCGTCCACAACTAGGTTCCACATTAGGGGTGATAGTACCCATCCTAGTGGACATCCTCTAGTTGTGTTTACTTTGATAGTTCTGGTTGATCTAGTGCTCAGCAGTTCACACATCCACCTGGATATTGTACTGCTCACTCCTTTTCTTTCCAGGGGTCATCTCATGGCCTCGTGGGTGGTATTGTCAAACGCACGTTCGAGGTCAAGGAAGGCGCACAGTACCGTCTCTTTTGTATTCAGAGCACTTTAAATCACCTCCATTAGCTGATGTTATGCGCTCTCTTGTTGATCTGCCCGCTCTTATGCATGTTGACGATGGTCCAGGGGTTATTCCGTAGTCTTATTTCCTGTTGAAAAGTCCCACCATTAATTTTGTTTCATTACTGCTGCTATTGGAGAAACACACATTTGTGCACTAAATATAAATACGATCCAGCCAATAACACACGCTGACAACATTCATAAAAAATTCTTTAAATACATTTTTTAAATTTTCTTTACAGGGCCTTCGAAAGGTTGGCACCGACCACACAATTCTAATGCAATGCGTTACCGTATTGCTTTCCTATCTCCCAGAGGCCGGGCAGTATTCGTGTATATTTGTATATTTGAAATTGAAGATGGGCTTCAATTCAATTGAGGTATCAATATTTATAGCTTTGGTTGGAATCCTAAGTATAATTGTTCAAGTGACATTAGGTGTTCTAATGCAGTGAGTATTTGCGAAAACCTCTTTTTAACGAGATTGTCTAATTTGTTTTTAATTCTCTTTTAGGGTTCTTGGTGCGAAGCGTACAATTATTTTAGGTTTAATTTTTGAAATGATGCAACTGCTGTGGTATGGCTTTGGCAGTCAGACGTGGTAAGTTGACAGTTTCAATTATTTTCAATAGCAATTACTTAAATTAATTCCATTTATTTGTAATTGTTTAAGGATGATGTGGGCAGCCGGAGTATTAGCTGCATTGGGCTCAGTTACCTATCCTGCGATAAGTGTCTTCGTGTCTATTCATTCGAATGCAGATAGACAAGGTAAGAATGGTTATTAGAAAAAAAATCGATCATTTTAATTACATTTGGAATTTTAGGCGCTGTCCAAGGCATGGTCACTGGTATGCGTGGTCTTTGCAATGGTCTCGGTCCAGCTATGTTCGGTGTCATCTTCTATCTATTCAATGTCGATTTGAATGATGAACACAATAGCATAGGCCACAATGGAGAGGATGGTGTGAGAAATGAAACATTGCACCGAGACTCTTATGCACAATTAGCGCCTGGCCCACCATTCGTATTTGGTGCTCTAATGGTGATTTGTGCCATTCTGGTGGCAGTGTTTATACCAGAAAGTCGTACAGATATAAGTTTAAGCAGATCGGCTAGTGAAAAAAAGAGTGAGTATAAAAAAAAAACTTATTTCAATAAATTAAGGATGCATAAGGTGGTTATCTTGAAGACACATTTCGACGGGTGACGCCATATGTCATATGGAATGCCTGCAATGGTATTGAGCCGGTTTCGAGAGCTTATAGAATTTACCTTTTCGTTTACCGGCTGAACTAAACAACTGCCACAGACACAAGAAGAGATTGTATCGATTCAATTCAAATTTTAAACAAAATCAGAAAGCAAATGCGATTTTAATGCCATTGACTATGCATACGTTGATGCAGGTGGGCGATGGTGCTTTAAAAATGTTTGTCTAGTCCACTGCCTCAACTCTAGCATCACAGGTAGCCCAGTCCAATCACCGATTTGAAAACAATCATCGTGTCCAAGTCGCGTGGTACGACTTAAGCTGTAAAGAGGCTATTATATTAAGGGAGTTGAGTTTTCGGTCTTACAAAGCCAATCCATCTGAGGAAAACCGAAAGAAGTTTAAACGAGCCAGAAATGACTGCAATGCACTAATAAAGCGTGTCAAATTCTCATATGACCAAAAGTTGAGGCAAAAAATACTACAATGTGCCAAGGGTAGTAAAAACTTTTGGTCATTTGTAAAAAAATATTAAGAATTCGGCCTCATCAGCGATCCCAACGCTCATTTACAATGACACTCCAGCTGTCAGCTCTTTAGACAAAGCTAATCTGCTCGCTGCACATTTCGCAGCTAGCTCGATGCTCCCAGATTGCGCTTTGTCTGCACCTGTACTCGAGTGCGTCGAATTTACCATAGGACCAATCCATTTTCGCACTCGTACAGTCGCAAGAGTACTTTATGATCTCAACATAAATAAATCCGCTGGTGCAGACTGTATCTCCCCCATGGTTCTGAAGAGGTGTTCTTCTTTTTCATCTGTCCTATTCTTCTGGACTCTTTCCGAGTAGGTGGAAAACAGCATTTGTCCAGCCCGTCCCTAAAAAAGGCGAATCTTCTTCTCCCACCAATTACCGACCCATAGCACTTACGTCCATTCTTTCTAAGGTCATGGAAACGCTGATAAACCGTCAGCTTATGAAATATCTTGAATCGCGGAAACTCCTCAATGACCGGCAGTACGGTTTTCGTGGCAACAGGTCCACTGGTGATTTGATGACTTATCTCACCGAGAAGTGGAACCAATCTCACCATCACTTCGGTGAAACGAAGATTGTTGCGCTTGATATTTCAAAGGCATTTGACAGAGTTTGGCACCAAGCTCTTTTGTCGAAAATGCGTGCTTATGGCATCGATGCGTCTCTTATTCAATGGATTAGAAACTACCTTTCTGGCCGTTCAATTCAAGTTGTTTAGGATGGTTTCAAATCTGAAACTCACCATATAAATGCTGGTGTTCCCCAAGGCTCCGTTCTGTCTCCGACTCTCTTCCTCATTTTTATAAATGATCTTCTATCTGCAACTTCTAATCCAATTCATTCCTTCGCTGATGACAGCACTCTTAGCTTCTCATATTCTTTCCAGGACTTACGTCCCTGCTCTTCGGCCGTAGAACTGGAACGGCAACGTATGTTAAGCTCATTGAATTCCGACCTTGACAGCATTTTAAAATGGGGTTCAGCCAATAGAGTGGAATTTAATGCTTCAAAAACACAATGCTGTCTGCTGTCTCTAAAGCGAAACCCAAACCTACAGCCATTATCCATGAATGGCACTTGCATCACCGAAACCGAAAGACTTTCAATTCTCGGTATGTGCGTCCATAACAACCTTCGTTGGAATGACCATATACACGAAGTCGCCAAGAATGCGCCGAAATGTCTAGGTTTTCTCAAACGGTGCAAGAAATATTTTACCCCTTCTGATCTGGCTACAATATACAAGGCGTTCATTCGCCCAAAACTTGAGTACAATTCTCACATCTGGTCTGGTGCGCCCAAAACCATATTGCGCCTACTGGATAGGATCCAAAATCGTGCGTTAAAACTTATCGGTGACATAAATATCGCGAACTCTATTAATTCGCTTGAACATCGCAGAAATGTTACGTGCCTCTCGCTGTTTTATCACTTTTTTAACAAACAGTGCTTAAACGAAATTGCCAGCTGCATTCCACCCCTTCAGCAATTCAACCGCAATACTCGTCATGCTAGGAATGCTCATCAGTTTACCATTCAGCCTATCTTCGGACGTACTATGAAATATAGAGATTCATTCATAAGCCGTACATCACGAATGTGGAATGCTTTACCAAACTCTGTTTTTCCTCCTTGTTACAATTTACAGACATTTAAAACCAATGTGCATCGGTTTCTCCTATCACATCTATCCTCATTTCCCTAACGCTCGCGCTGTGTAGTTCACCCTACATTAAAAGAGTAGTCATAATCTCTTTAGTGCGTGTCTATAAAAAAAAATAAAAAATTCAAGTCAATTCTCGATTGGCCAAGCCTGTGTGAAAATCTATCCACCTATCGTATTCTACAACACCAGTTAAGTAATCCGAAAAAAGGATATTCATTTTATCTATGGACTATCGAAGATAGTAGCGAGGACATGGCGTTCTAAAATCTCGTTTGGGTACAGAACAAGCGAACTTCATAATTCGCTTCATGTGGTCATTATTCCAGAGGACAACAACTTAAAATAATTTAAATGGAGAACTAAGATCTATGTATCTGCAAACATTTTGTGGTTTTGTTGAAGCACTATTGGTTCGCTTTTCCCGAGAGAAGAATGCATTTGAAAAATATGTATATTCAGGAATAAATTCTAATGGAATTCTTTCCCTTGTCAGGAATATAAATCAGATAGCCGAAATGTTCACTCGCATTATTGAGAATTCTACAGAAACTCTACCACCAGAATCACCTCCTCGTTTTCCCATAATTGTCATGAACTCTATCTAAGTGTAGGTATAATGGGTTAAATAAAAGCTACACCACAACAAGGCCTAGAAACGTAGCTGATCCTAAAGAATTCAACGAGCTAAGATGAAATACACTGTGGCACCTAAAGGTGCTCTTAGACTAAGAGAGAACAAAATTTGGAAGTCCGAATCGTTCGGTAACTCCCTCATACTAAAATTTGATCAGAGCGGACTCATGCCACTCACGGACTATAAGAAACCAAGGTATGACTTTGACAAGAAATTACAGGCTGGACAGCGACGGGCTCTCTCCGAGTACTCTCATAAAATATATAGCCTAGCCATCTTCATAGATAAATCAGAGACGAATGGAACGTGAGCAGAGAAGATATCAGCCATTCATATACCAACTGCCAAATCAGTGCAGCGTTGCCCAGGCAGAGATCTATGCGGTTAAGAAAGCGGCTCAAACTGTCTTACCGAGGGAACTATACCAGCAATGGAAATTAGCTTCTGTGTTGGCACACACAGTGCCAAGCAGCACTTAAAGAGATTAACTCAAATCTGGTTAATTCGAAATCCGTAAGACTCTATCGACCTTAAGACCAATAGACACCCACACAGTACTGCTGTGCTGGGTTCCTAGACATGTTGGTGTGGAAGAGAACGAGGCAGCAGATAAACTCTAAAATGGACATACTATTAGCTGACAAACAAGTACTTCCAGTTTTCAACGCAGCTAAGAGCTTCATTGCCATTGTCACACTAAACTTGGCTAAATAACGATGGAACAACACTTCCGGTTGTACCATAACTCGCAGCTTGTGGCCCGCAATTGCCACTAAAAGGTCAAAGATCCTAAAATATTTTGATAGAAACCAAACCCGAGTGCTCGTCGGGGTAATAACCGGACTCTCGTATTTGGAAACATGGTCAAAAGAGTAGATATTTTTACAAATTATTTCTGCAGAAGTTTCAGGGATGACGAGGAAATAGAATCTGTGGAATTTCTCCTGTGTCACTGCCCAGCCCAGCCCTCCAAGAACGTCGCTACTCTTGTATGATAGCACAGTTCTTTGACGGCTTGAAAGATCGAGCAACGATAACTCTACCAGATTTAAAAAGATTCACCAACAGATGCGAATGGTTTTGTTAGTTGCATGTCCTATCAAGTACTATAAAAAGGGTAATCCTGATCACAATAAGCCTATATGGCTTCGAGATGTAAACTGCTTGTAATGCAAAGTGCCCCTCATCTACGTGTTCACATTAGGTCTGTTCCTTCACTTTTGTAGTAAAATTGAAAAAGACTGTCAAAATGGCAGTGGTGGGGATAAAGTCTCTCTCAAAGAAAAAAACTTACGAAAAAGTTAGGGAACGCTTTTGTAGTACCTAACTATGACTAAAAATGACAGATTCATCTTGTTTTCAATAAATTCCATGTGAGTATGAATCCAAGTATGTGGAAGCGTTTTTACTAACTGAACTACATGCATTCGAGAAGAGAAAAAAAGCAACACTATTTTTCCGCCTGCTGATACCATTTTCATACCAATTTGTTTCTCATATCGCAGGAAATCAAAAGCCAAATGCAAATATCTGTCAATTTTCAAGTGACTGACAGTTGTTTCAATTCTTACTCAAAGAAATTAGTTGACTAAAAACTAGTAACATCCTCAGTGGAGGGGTGATTAGGAAAAAGACAACAAAAAACCACGACCGAGCTAAAGCAAATATATTGCTCTTACATGGAGCTAAATCCAATTAGAAATCGTGGAATCCGTCGGAATTGAGTTTCACTTCACCTATTCGATTCCCTTTCACCTTCTACTGCTATCGTGGAATCCGCCGGAAAAGTTTCCTTATCGACACGTTTTTGGGAAAAGTAGTTTCACTGTCAAACGGCTGTCTCTCATTTGTGAACACAAATCCGTGTAGCTGCATTCGTCGGAGGTTAAAAAAGGTTAGTTTCAAAACTGATTTAAATAAAAAACAGTGTTTATTATGTAATAATGTATACGTTAGCTCTATTCTTCTAAAAATAAGAGGAAGAACCAGATGAGCGCTGTTCTCAAAGAAGAATACGAGACAGTCTGAAATGAGCAATGAGTGGTTTCACGGAACTTCCAGACGAAATGTGTTTTTAGAGTGTTTATTTTTTTAATTTTAATAAAGTTCAATCTGTGCAATAGATTTATTACAAATGTTGGGCTTAATGAAGCAGCTGTTTTGTATGTAAATTTTGTATATTAAAATGCTCACGACATGCAGCAAGCAACGAATCCTATGAAATTCGCAATGATTTTGATGCGAATAAGAAATGTCATTTTGTTAGGGAAAAATTCGATTTGAACGTTTTCAACGATGCAGTGAAACTCATTCACATTACCCACACGGGTAACTGTTCACCTTGCAGATTTGATGATACCAAAATATTTTTTTCCGTGAATGATTCCCCCCGGCGGATTCCACGATAGGGGTGAGAAAACACTGTTGAAATCAGTAACCAACTGAATGAATCTGGATGTTGTACAGGGCGATAAATGCGATAAACCAAAAATGGCCTTCTTTGTGATGATTGTTAAGGATATGATCCGGTTGGTACCTATAAGCAGCCTGTAGAATTGAGAAAGCGGATAAATAAGATTCAGTATTCATTTGCCCCAAACGTCGCTAAAGTCGTCAAAGAATAGTTCTTTCAGTGCGCGCAGTCTGATGCTGGACATTTGCAGAGGAAATGAGAGAGAGTTTCTTTCTCATTTGTATTTCCGCAACTGCAGCATTGAGGGCTGTATCCAGTGTTGCCAACCCGGATCGAAGTTTTTATGCCTCATTCCGAAAAAAATTATGCCTTTTTCAAAAAAATTATGCCTTTTTGGTAAAAAAGATAAACAACGAAGAAAGTTTCAATTTCTGTGTTAAACTTTTATTAGTAGGCACATAGTTAAAAAAAAAATAATTAAAACATAAATATGTGTAGTATTTCTAACTAAAATTATAAAAACAAAAACTGACTTCTTTCGCAGATGCACCAAACTCATCGCGATCAGTTGAACTTGAACTCAATTTTAAAGAAACTATTATAAACAGTTTTTTAAAATTTATTTTTAAAAATAAATAAATAAATAAATAGGTGGCGCAACAGGCGGGTGACACCCAAGGCCTAGCTTCTCGCAACCATTCGTTTTGTGTGAGTTTCTAGTTTTTTTGGGACGAATGGAAGGGACCTACAATTTTATGCCGAGTCCGAACGGCTAAATTGAGAAGCTTTTTCATGACAGTCATACTCTCGGATGTTTGTCAGACGTTCGCGAGAGGTGGCGCAGTAGAAAAAAATTTAAGATGTAATTTTGGTTTTTCCGGGGATCGAACCTGGGATCCCTCGCACAGTAGTCCAGCACACTAACCACTGCGCTACTGCGCCCAAAAATTTATTTTTTACTAAAAAAAAATTTAAGGTCGGCCACACATTGGAGGCGTTTTCGTTCGAATTTGACTCGTGCAATCAGGTACGAAAACGGACGAACGATCCCGACTTTCTAAGTAAATACCCGCACCGCACATTGGATGCGAGTTAGTCGTACGTATACTTACGTGTAGTTCCGACGTCCGAAAACAATCAGAACTTGTTGGAATTCTGAAACACTTTCGTTCGTTGAAATGAAACATTAAAAATGGACGTAGAAAAATTTATTAACTTGGTTTACGGACACAAAAAGGGGGTATGGAACACGGGGTAGGGATAATATGGGGTCATAATAGGTATAGTAAGTTTTCCATTATATGATGAAATTTACTGAATTTATCTCTTTTTAAATATATTTCGCGCACCTATTCCGTTCCACGGTAGTCAGATCGCAGTCTTCGAGTTAGAAGAAAATTATCTTCAAAATACAGTTTATTTATCAGGCAGCGAAGTAACTGGGACACTGAATATATTTAAAAGAAAAAAACGTATTCAGTGTTCGTACTCAATTCGTATATGTTTAGGTACGATACAAATTCGTATCTAATGTACGGCCGCCCTAATGTTTGCCTACTATCTCACACTTCTTGTTTGGGTTTAGTAAGTAATGCTGGATTTACATTACCACGCCACGCAATTTTGCATGACTTCAGAGAGAGAGATCCATTTGCTACAGTCAAGGCTAATTATCTGTTAGAGTGAGACCACAAATCTCCATACAAAATAGGCTCGTTGGCTCACTCTTACATATTATTAGCCTTGACTGTGGAAAAACTGATCTCTCTCTCTGAAGTCATGCAAAGTTGCGTGGCGTGGTATTGTAAATCCACCATAAGTCTAGTAGAGAATTGGTAAATACATAAGCAGATGACGCACAGCGGTAAATTAAAATTAGTAAAGTGACTTGATTATAAAAAAAACTTCACAAAAAATTATGCCTCTTTTCTCAAAATTATTCCTCAATGCCTCAAGCATGGGAATTATGCCTAAAAGGCATAATTATGCCTCAGTTGGCATCACTGGCTGTATCTGTATGGGATACTTAGTTTGGCCGCATGGTCTCCAATTGGCCAATGCCCCGTGGTTATTGCTGTGATTTTAGCAATATCTGGGCGTGTTTTGTTTAGTAGGTTCTTTGTTTGCTTCCTATTGATGCCTGATATGAACCGTATCCGTAAAAATGTCATTAGAAACTTGAAATAAATATCCAACTTTACATCGTTAATGACCTGCATTTCGTTGACGAAAAATTGTATAGATATCTATTTCAATCCAAAACTTTTTAATAAATAAAAATCTTTTATGATAAAAGTCACAAAATTCTGTCTTTTATTCTGTTATGATTTATAACAGATTTTATAAAAGATTTTTGCACGCAGAATACCAAATTTGGAGCTCGTAAAAGATTTTTTGACAGTTCGAACTTTTGTATGGAAAGTCATAACAGAATAACAGGAAAAATGGATAAAAGATTTTGCCGAATAGGCCTGAATATCTTGCTCTCTAGAAGCCGCTGTCTTTTGCAAATTTTTCAAGTTAGGGAACGATATTGAGTATAAATGCGTAAAAATTCGTAAGAATTAGTTTAAAAGTAAAGGAACAGACCTATTTTGTTCTTTCGCGTGGGTTTTGAGGGATACCTACATAATACCCAAGTGCAAAATCCCAAAATCCCCACCTTTTGAAAAATACCCGAATTGACTATCCCCAAGTACAAAATCCACAAATGCCAAATCCCCAAATAAAAAAATCCCCAAAATGTTAATTCAAAATATTTAAAGAAATTGTCGAATACATAACCTTGCGCCTACTCCAAATCCAACAGTGACCCCAAGTAGGGGGGTTGCAGGGGTCAGCATGCCCCCCATACCTATTTTACTGTTAATGCATTGTGAATACACTCGAAATCTATTTGGGTATTTTCGTTTTTGGGATTTTGGGAATTTCAGTTTGGAGATTTTAATTTTGGGGCTTTCGTATCCAACCCGGGTTTTGATGATTCGCGGGCAATTCTTTCAAAAAATTCAAAAATTCATGCACATACCGTTGAACCCCTATTATTTGTTTTTGACCTGATGTACAAACTTCCAAAACTAATAACAAATTATTTAATTTTAAAACTGTTGCAGGAGTCTCATTAGATGTCCAATACGAGATTGAATGTGGCCGAAAGTCATCGAGTCCTCTAGCCCCGTTAATGCGATCAGATTCATCTGCGCAGCTGTAGTATTTTTAGATTTTTTTTCTAGAAATTTAAATTTTTACTTGTTAATAAACTAGAAACAAACAAATTATTGTAATTTTTCTGTTGTTGATCTTTTTATTTTTTTTTATTTTATTTTATTTAGCAAAATATGTACAATTTCGATGAAAACTAAAAAAACAAATTGTTGAAAACACCCACAACAGAAACGAAAAGAACAACTTAAAAAACAAATATATATCATATAGGCAAACTCATATACACCGAAAGAATTTAATATTTTTTATTTATTTTTCAATTCTATTAAGAAAAAAAACGGCATAATCTTGCCGTGTCGTATTCTTGTTTACATTTTGTAAAATAATAACTAGTTGTTCAGTAATTTTTATTTTTTTGTAAACCTTTTTAGATAATAAGTTATTTATGATTTTAATAAAAAAAAAAAAAAAACAAGTAATATTCCAGATTAAATGTAAAGAAAACCATGCACCACCCAATCACATAATCGCGTGTAAATGTTGATATCGTTGTTTGTTTTATTAAACAACATTTTAATACTTGTGAGAGAAAATTAAGCTTTACGATATTTAAATAGTTTTTTGTTTATTTTTTTTTTAGTTTAAAATCATCACACATTCGAAACAAAGTCACTATCAAACACACACACTTTCACCACACACAAGAAGACAAATTTTGTTGCCAATTATGAGCTATGATTTTTAATTTTGTGTATTTGAGAAGATTTTGCCAATTTATTTTTTTATATATAGAAGCGATAAATAAAAATAAAATATTTTTTAACTTATTTCTGCCAGAAATATATACACACATATTTATATTAACTAAAAAAAAATAAGATCCTATGAAAAGAACAATTTTTTTGTTTAATATATTTGTTGCTTTTGAAAGGAAAACAAAATCTACAGCTCATCGTGATCTATTTTCTTTTTTATTTTTTTTTTTTTTTGTTTGTTTTGTAAAATAATTATGTAAACTAAGTGAATAAGAAAAAAACTTTGTTATTGAGAAACTTTTCCAAAGACAATTAATTAAATTTAAAAGTAAACTGAACAGTAGATTATAATTTAAAAAAAAAATTGATTGTAGAAATTTACTTGAAAGAAACGGATTACCGGAGACAATGAATGTTATAATTTTTGTATAAACGGAAAACAAAAAAAAATCATATTGAGAGAAATACCTACTTAAACGCTGTGTAAAATAGAAAGGAAATTGTAAGTTGTTGCTAATCTCTAAAAAAATAATAATAAAAATTTATAAAATAGATATCCAGACAAATTCAGAATTATACATATATGCACGCATGTCCGGTATGTTTGCGTGAAATTTTTAAAAATAAACTCTTTGCAACACTAAAGGGAATCTACTACAAGAAACAAAAAAAAATATACAAATACAAACCTAGCCGTTCAAGTTAAAATAAAATAAAATAATTTAATAAACAAAAAAATGTAGGTTAACGATGGGTACCTATTTTCAAGGAGTTTAGGCAACGACGCAAAGAAACAAAAAATCGTATAAACTGATGCAAAGGGGGAAATCACACTATAGAGGTAGATATATGAAACGAAATGTTCAATTATTGTTTGCAACATTGTGAAATGAATTGTGAGAATATTTTATTAAAAACAAACCAGAAATGAAGAGATAAATATATAGCGAAGGAGAAAGAAATAAATATATATGTAAAGTAAAAAAATATTATGAGTTTGCTTCCTTATTGTTTTCGCTACGATGTCTGCCTCACTGCCTGTCTGTCCGACGAACCCACTAAACCAATTTTGTTCCTAGGTCTATCTCAAGAACTAATTAACGTAGAAGGCTAAAATTTGCATACAACATCAGTTATTACCTCTAGTTAAACGACAAATACCAATGATGGCAAAATATTGACTTGTTTTGGAGCAATTAGTAATTTGGTGAACAAAATATTTTCCTTCATACAAAAAAACTGGGGGCCGAATAGCCGCATCCGTGAACAAGCTATACGTTCACGGAATCAATCGATTTTACAAAAACAAATTCCGGCACGTATTGATCGTTTGCGGATGAGACGATTCGGCCACTGCTTCATTTTGTACCTAGGTCTATCAAATCAAAGAATAACCGACAAACCAACGTTTTCAAGACACGTACTCTGAACCTTTGGTGCGCGAATGCTACTCACACTTGGCCGGTTTTTCAATATTCTACAACTTAGCGTTACTAATCGCAGGTGGTCAAACTGCACTACGTGCTCCATAACGAAGCAGATCTGGCACATGCTGGATCACAAGCAGTCTAACAATCTTGTTTAGCTAAAAATATCCATTGCACAATAGTAGGTGTGATTGCTGGACACTGTGTCATTGGAAGACATGCGTGGATGAACCGCATTGATAAGCAGGAGGAGGAGGCTAGTCTTTACTTTTTATGCATATACCCAGCCCTCTCAATCTCGAAGAAAACTTAATTTTGTAGAGTGCATACTTTCTTGACAATCTAGGCGAACTCGATAATATAAGCATCGGCCGCCTCCAACGCTTTATTCTTAGCTGCTGTTTGTTCAACGGGTAGTTTTCGGATAATTAGATCCTGTGTATCACATTAGGCTTCTCTGGCCTAAGTGCCACAGCACTAAGTGCGGCCTGGCACTCAAATAACTTAACCTAACCTTGTTCAACTGTATTTAACTGCGCGTCGTAAGCAGGTTTGGGGTACAAAGATGTGCAGTTGCAGTTCGAGTTGGATACATAATAATTCGTCTGAACAATTGTGCTGGAAATACTCGCAGAGAGAACAACAAACATTTCGGCGGTACATACTCAAGTCATTTGACTGCAGACAAATTGATCTACAAATCTCATTTATTTCCGTTGAACACAATCGAGTAAGCTCAGGCATGTTGTGGGTGCTCCAATGTATTAAGATCTATTGTGTCATAGAGGGATAGTGTTAATCTAAGAGACGGTTGACCTCCCTAATGAAGGCCAATATGTCCTTAGTAGCGGAGTTCTTTAGCTATGCTGGTAAACGTATCTCTTTGTTAAAGACACGCTTTCTTAACCAATGAAGTGTGGGGCTAGGAGGACTCTTCATCTTCAAGACAGAACCGCAATAACTTGATGGCCAGATACCCATCCAAGTTTGACCTAATTGTGTTTGCATAGAGCTTGCAGGACATTGTAGAAGCTTTTTACTGTTTCTATGTCCATTGTAGCGGTTTGTAAGGCCGCTTGACTGTCTCAGAAATCTTGTATTTTAGCGCCTTCAATTCCTTTCTTGGAGTTTATAACAGCGCAGATCTGAATAGCATGGACTTCTGACTGAAAAACCGTGGAAGACATTCCCATAGGTATCGAGACTTTGCTGTACCAAACCACACTTCTTGGGTCCAGTATTGGAACACCACTGGCATATTTTGTACGGCCCAGTATTTCTAGTTTCCCAAAATTGTATACCCTAACCATAATATCAGGTATGGCGCAGAACATGCCAATGTCCATATGCCCATACATTCGAACTGTATTCGATTAGGACGAATATATTATTATAGAAGAACCGTCTACATATTTTTAAGGAATCCAAGAAATCTGAAAACACTTTTAGCAGCGTCTATAATTCTCTGATTCAAACGAAGGTCGGATCTTACAGACATACCAAGCATTTTGGAGTTTGAACGCGTTAGTATCCCACTTCAGAGACAGAAGATCGCGTCAATATTAGAATTGATTGATTGGTTGACATTTTGTGAGCGTCGAACTCGATTTCTTTGCGCTCGACTGCTTGGAGTCAACAAAGTATACCAAAAGTCAGTGCTTTCGTCTGCAAAGCAATGGGTCGCGTTGCGAGACGAAGAAAGGAGGTAGAAATTATGAAAATGGTCGGCGAGAAGAGTGATACCTTCGGTACACCAGCAAGCAATCAGTTCAATGATTTGATTAAATCGTAAAAATTCTAGTTCCGACAAGGAAAGGAAAAGACTGTGGAACTGTGCGATGAATTTACATGCGGAGCGATTGAAAATACTCCACAACGACTACTGCTGAACGTTAAGGAACATTTAGAGATTGCATCCATCAGCTAGTAAGCAACGGCACAGACATAAAGAATATCAGATTGAAGAACCTTGGAACCTTACTCTTTTGTAAGTCACATCACCCGGGAAATCTAAAAGAGAAAACTGCCTCCGACCACAAAAAAAAAAAAAAAAGAAACATCTCTAGCTTAACGCCAAACATTTTAAATTTATTCTTCTACTAGTTTCAGTGCTTACATCTAAAACGCTGTCAATATAGATCTAGAGAAACTGCAACATCGGGTCCTCTGGTCGGGGCCTCTTAATCATGAACTGTTCCAATTCTTCTTCGGTTGGCGCCTTCACATCGTACATACTATTGTACGGCCGCTTCCTATCGTCCAATTCGATTTTCTCCACCTCCTTTACGTCGTCCTTCTCTGACATGCGACGTTTGTGCTTGTTTTTCTTCTTCTTTTTCTTGTCTTTCTTGGATTTCTTAGACGCCTTCTTGGGACTGTCATCGGGCTCAGGTTCAGACTCATCCTCGGCCACAGGCAGAGCATATTCAACCTCAGCTGGATGTGCCTGTGGGTGTGTGATTACTCCTCCATCGCTGCTCTCAGTCTCCTTCGCACTTACACAGTACGAATTCTTTATAAACGAATGACAGCACTTGTATCCCCAGCGACCACTGTGCCAGAAGGAACCCCAGATGGACTTGTGATTGTTGGGGAACACGTCTTCTTCGTAGGCACTGCAGGCACGTGTCTTCTCCATACCCTTAACTACCTTGCCGCTCCGCGAGTACTCAATGTAGTTCTCATTTTGCGCCAGAAGCAGGGATTTTGGCGGCACTTGCAGATGCTCTTCGCCTCCATACTTCTCCAGTATGTGGTCCTTGGTCTGCGACTTAAATTCCTCTTTCTTTGTATTGTAGTCCTTCTGCAAAAGTTCTAGCTTTGTTGGCTCGGCCAGTAGATGGACGTCAACACCCTTTCTATGAGCTTCCCATGCGAACAGCTGCGCTGTGGAGTGCTTGCATGTATCTCCACTGTATCGGACGGTATTCTCTCCGGCAAACTCCACTTCATCAGGCTTGAGCTGTGGATTTGGATTATCCCTCATAGACCTCGTTTTCGGATCGTAGTACGCAGAGTTGGGATCTAAATTCCGTAGATATTTTGCTGTATCTTCACGAATTCGAAGATTTCTCACTGTGATTCTCTGTTTGGAGTCGACTTTCGTTCCCGGCATGTCTACTTCGTCAACGTATTTATCCTCATCGCTCTCCTCATCTGATAATTCGGCATCGGGATTGTTTTTTAGTTTCTCAGCTTTTAGCTGACGTTTTGCCTCCTCGACTTTCTCGAACTCATCGACAATGTCTCGATGTGATGCTGGATCATATGCGCTCCATCGATCTCGTTTCTCATCATAGTCTGTCGCATTGCTGTCTACAAGATGTTCATCGTGTACAACTAGCGATTCAGAGTACTTTGCACCATATTTGCGTGGCCGCTCGAGGCAATCCTTCTTTTTGTGAGTAATGGCTCCACAATTGTCACATGCACCCTTTCGAAACTTCGTTACCAACTTTGTGCCGTCCAGTCCCTTTAAAATCAACTTTGTATGTATCGTACTCTCTTCCTCGTCTTTCTGCGGACGTTGATGTTTCAAAGTCGGACCTGCTGCACCATAGTACCAAGGAGCACTGGATATATACTGTGGAATGTGTGGATTTATGTCTCTTCCTTCTTCGTCCACTGCAGCTGGAGCCGTACCAGCTTTCCGCGCCTCCTCGAGCTCCTTTGCCTTTCGCCAGTCCTCGCGGGTTTTCTTTTTTGGCTCATCTTGGTTGTCTTTATTATGGATAATTTGTGACACGGGTGTTTTGGGAGCCGCGAAACTCATTATGGCTTGTGAATCTCTTTATGAAAAGCACAAGAAATTATATTTTACTTCTTCAACACAACTAGACAGAAAACGAATTTATATCCATAAATATTTTTGACAACTTTAAACGTCAGTGAGTGGTTGTCACTTGTCAGTGGAAGGGAAATAAACAAGTTGTTAACCATGAAAAATGAAGTCTCTGTACAGTTCGAACAAAGAATAAGCGAGTTCAGCTGGTACAATTGCATGTACGCTTGTTGCCATGTTGACCCTAGCAGTGATTTGTATCTGGCTATTTCACAGTGGTTTAAATGTAAACACCATGTCAGAAATTAACTTTTAAATTTTAAAACAACATTATTTAAAAATTATTATGAATGGACTTCGTGAACGGAATAACTTACATTGGTTATACCAATGGCTACTCCCGGACTAACGTGAAAGATTACCGCAGACTTAATGCAAATACATCCCTTCGCATTTAGGCCGCTCTCTGATTTACCGGCTTTAGAGCTGAATTTGGTGTATATAGCTTAAGATGCTGTTGATGTTGCCGTTACCTCCTCTTTTGTCGAATATAGAAGTAGAAAGTTGCGGAACTGAAATTATTGACGAAAATGGTATATCCCAAACGTCTTTTATATGCGCACGCTCTAGATACCGATGCACTACTGTTTGCTTGTATGGAGACTCTTTAAGTCGTCCATTTATGGTCCCGCATCCGTACATATCGAGTAAATTAGGGGAGACAGTTCGAATTCACGGAAAATTGGTTCAATTACGTACGTCCGACAAGTTTCGGCAAATTCGATACGCACAAAAATAATCAAATTCGCTTTTTAAGGTCTATTGAGTCTCGGACAAAAAGCGTGAAAGCGATATTATCAGTCAATAAAGAATCTCACGCAGTAGGTGCAGAAGTTGATACATGCGCCGGATTGTTTATTCACAATGGGGTTAAGTCCAACTGTAGCTTTGTTTATATTTTCAGTGGCTGTATTACACTTGCTAAATGGCTGGTGTATGTTCTACTTCGAAGTTCGCAAGCTCTACATGCCAATACCTACATCAGTTCCCGATCCAAGGACAGTTTTTTTTTTGTTGACATATAATAATTTTTCTTTATATTTCTTTCTTATGCCATGTTCCCATCAAACGAAACCTCAAGGTTTCGTAAAATATTTCCAAACCTCCGAGGTTTCGCCATTCATTTTTGAGGTCCTATTTGAATCCCCTCTGAGTTCATCCGTCCGTGAGACAGGTTATCAACAAGCCTACAGCGAGATCTTTGGTTTAGTTTGTGTTCATTTGTGGATGTCAAAATATTAAGCGCCAAAACAAATGTGACAATCTGCCAATACAAACGAACAGAAGAAAGAAAAAGTAATATTTTCAAGAGAAATATTGATACATTAAAATGTAATTTGTTTTTATTAAAGAGCATGGCAAAACAGTAACTACAAGAAAGGGAAATTGTGGACGCAAGCGGAGGTAGAGGCTCTCGTGGAACTTCAAAAATGACACCTTATGACTTTCAAAACCCACTTCAACTCGGTGGGTTTCACAAGGTTTCGGTAAAAGTTCATCGACGCCTCGCGATTTCAGTTTGGTGGGAACATGGCATTAGGTCTACGGCCCCATCAGCGTCTCTATCAAGGATTGCAGACAAAATTAATTAACGTCGGCAACCTGCAACGCATTAGTCTGACAGTGAAATTGTCATTGGAAGGATTTAATTGGAAGGGGTATTCGTATTCTAACGATGCTCAGATAAATTCTTTGATTAAAATTATGAAAAAAGTGTACTATAAAAAAAAACACCGAATGTAATCATACCGCAAAGAAAGATAAAACTTTCTCAATGCAACTCCCACCTAAATCGAGTCTCGTGAAATCATCGCGCAGCTGTCAAAAGAATACGAAACAAACTGAAAAGAAACCACTAACAAAATGCACAGCCGTTGCTGCATTTGATGTGAACAAACTTGAATATGGAACACCACCAACCGACAACAACGACCAAACCCAATCAACCAGCCGGAGCCAGAACGAGATTGGGATTCGGAGATCGGAGTAGCTTGGCCGTGTGTTGTCGTTTTCGCCGTTCGTTCTCGTTGCCAAGTCGCACGAAATATCGTCGGTTGTCTAAACAAAAATACACAAAGAAATTAAATAAATTGATAAAAAATATATTCTAATCGGAAAACGGACGCGAAAAGTGTTTTTTTCTTCGCCCTCGAAACCAACGTCTGCATGTGAGTGACCAAACAGCATCCTATCGGATCCAAAAACAACAAAAAAAAAAATCACCAATGACAAACTCCATAATGTACATACTTATCTTAATGTTGCTGTGCCTTTGCTTTGTTCTTTTCGATTGTTTTGATTGAAAATTTTCCAAATTTGTACAAAGAATTATCACAAAAAGTATCCCCAGCTGAGTTTCAACCAACGTGTAGAGAAAATCTACTGCTCCTCTGCAGAAAAGTGGAAAAATGCACTGTCGCCATCGAATCATTGATTTTTCTCAAAAATTCACAGCATCCCATTGGGTGGTGGGCTGGTTGGCTGCAGATGAATTCCATTTAAATAATTAAAGAAATTCTAATTGATTTTCTGTTGTTGTACTTACCCATTCTGGGCTTGTCCGTCTTGACCCTTGAATCCTCTGATTAGTGGGTATTGCAGAAGCTAGCAGGCAGCATATTCTTCCTTTGTAGGTACTCTGAATTTTCTCTGTATCTACTGGGACAGAAGCGAGATAAAAAAAAAATTACAGATTCTGTATGCCATTGGTGTCGTCGTGTTTGTTGTTGTTGTTGTTGTTGGTGATGGTGTGTATGGGAGCTGATGATTGTCGGGTCTTCTATATGAACTAGATTCATGGTTTCCCTGTATCTTTCTTACAGATAAATAACTAACAACGATGCTCATCGTCTAGGTGGTTTTCAATTTCTATTGAAGTGAGCGCAAGTTTTGTTTATCCAGTGTACATGTACAACTAGGTACCTAATCCTGGTGCAAGTGTGTAACCAAAAAAAGCCATATAAAATAATTAATAAAAAAAAGCAATCGGCGAAAAATCTTTTAAAAAAATTCATTTAATAGAAAATTTCTGTGAAAACGTAAGAGCGAAGTAAAAAGTTTCTAAAATCAGATCAAAAAGTGGATTAAACGTGCGACTTTTGAGGTACCTACCAACTTTTAAGGAATATTCTGGTGGTTTTTATCAAACTTCAGGTAAGTTAGACAAGACTAGTTATAGTACTAGCGTTTTCATCCGATTCTTGTATTGGTCTCCAAATAAATAACGACCTTAAAGACCCGCGTTGGGCTACATTACCCAAGGCCAATAAACATATTATTCAATGTAGCCAGAGAATGGTAATTTACTTCGAAGTTGACTTCTTAAATTATTAGAAAACATTATTTCTAAAAGTCTACCTAGCTGTATGTAATATTCTAGAAGAATGTCTTACCATAAAATATATTTTCACTATTTTGTATTTATTTTATTTATTTTTTCCTGAGCTAAAAGGCCGCGTTCAATTGAATTGCTGGCTATACATTTCTTAGCTATGTTCTCTTAGCTATCATGGCAGCTAAGTCACACACAAATGACTAGATTATCTGTCAAGCGTTTTCCATGTATGTAATATCAAACTACGTGAAGGCATTTGTTATTATTTATTTATCTACCTACCTACATATTTTTACTACAAAATTGATTGGGGTAAAAATGCCTATAACAATGCCCAACACAAATCGACAATAAACTAAACAAAAATAAACAATTCCATGAATGAACACAAAACTAATACATATTAAGAAAAATACAAATAATTCACACAAAACAAACGATAGAAAACAATTTATTATACAAACAACATATCACAACAGAGAAAAACAATTAACATAAACAAAATTGCAACAACATCACGAAACCATTTATTTATGCAGTCGCATAGATAGAATTTACGGAAAAAAATAAATCCAGCATTTGGTCATTGTTCATTAAGGTCATTACTATGCCGGCATTCGTACTTATTGTTCTTATACGTACATAACGTACTTGCTATTTGGTCATTTTTATCTGTCAAAATCATAATACGCATTGTGTAACCTATAGGGCGTTAGAGAATTTGAGATATTACACTACTTTGACAGCGAGAACTGTCAATACGCATATGATCAGTTGTTGCTGGCGCAACGGAGACTTTTTGTCACCTCAAATATGTGTTTTTATGCGATGATGAGCTGCGAATCCTTTTATTAAATATTTCAATATTTAGTTTCTTATTTAAAATCTCTTTTCTGGGATAACTTTTTATACAAGGTGGCGAAAAAGTAATCCTCCTATCAGAAAATGCTATAAATTTTGCGATTGGCCCCTAATGTCAGTTCTGTTTTGACATTTGTGTAGTAAACACATGCGAAATACACGTTAATAAACAATGTTACGCTACACTGCTCCAGAACGCGGAATATTGGTGACTATTTATTTGAGCAATAATCGGTCGGTGACTTTGGCACGACGTGAATTTCGTCGCAGATTTCCTAGCCGCCCAACGCCTACTGGTGAAACACTGCGACGTTTAGCCGCTCGCCTCGAAGAGCGATATAACACGAGATGCTGCCAGGCGTGGCAGACCCCGGAGTAGCCCAGAGAATATTGCTGCTGTAGCCGAAGATGTCATGGAAGCGCGGTCGACATCGACCAGACGACTACAGCGCTACAGAGCAATGCTCAACGAGCTCTTAATAAAATTTAGCTGCTCTCCAATTTTTCTCACCAAAGATTAGCTAAATCCCTAGCTAAATTTTGACATAGAGATCGCTGTGGACATTAATTTACATTAGTGTAACAGAAAACAATGGTTAAAAATAACTTCCTTCAAAAATGCATCGACGAGTGCTAAATGGATTCGCTTAAATTTACCTTAAAACGAATTATCAGCTAGATTACAAATAAAGTCAGCTGTCACTATCAGTGCAAAAGAATCGGTTAATGTGGCGAAATAATAAAATTGTTGCCGAAACAGGTCTATATAGGACTCTATGCCTAATTTCTCAAACAATTCGTTTGAGTTATTAAGTCTTTTCGCGTATGCGGATAAATCGAACGCAATCGAACAAAGTCTATTATAAGTTCTAATCAAAAATGACAGAAAAAGAGAAAATTAGCAAAATTACAAGTAGGTATCTAACAAGCAGAGGCAAGTTATACTGACACCCACAACTTCAGCAGATGTATATTTAATTGCCTACGAGCCAAATCGGTTAAGTAAAGTAGACCAAATGACAACTGACATGCAGGTGTTGGTGTTTCCGCCTTTAAAACTAAGAAATAAATAAGTTTATTTATTGAATTCATTGTAATAACACGGCGATGGAAATATATCCCACCGTTTCCCTCGCGAAATTCGATCCCGCTTTCGCATTTGAGCAGACATTTATTCTCTAAAATATAGGCACATCAAATCAACATATTAAAACAGTCGAATTTGGGGTTCCATTTCCTATTTTTATATATGAACTCTAATAATTGAGAGTTCAATCTGATGTGCTGCCATTGTCAATGGTCAAAATAATTACAATTTTTTTTTTTCATGTTCCAAAAGTTTTTGCTAGATTTTACTCTCACTAATGGGTATGTATACCTCTGGCAGCTGTTTTACATTACTCAGTCGAAAAAACTGTGTTCTAGCTAAAACACAGGCGTAGCTAGAACTACTCAATTTATGGAACTTTCAAATAGCCCACAAAGTTAATTGCAAAAACAGATTAATCTCATTTTATATACCATGTGCAACCAAAATGTTATATAGCCAATGGAAACTCACATGAGGAACACTTTTGAGAATTTAATAATTTAACTTTAGGTCTGAACGTACCTATTCGTATACTGAACGTACTTGAATCAAATGTCAAAATTTGTATGGAAAACTTAAACTACCTATGTATACATACATAACTCTGGGCTGACAAGTTTGCGTGATGATTTTGCTACACGAATGAGCTTATGCATTGACATTTTCCAAAAAACAGCTGACAGTTTATGCCATACAAAGATTGCTGTATAGGTGTGTGAAGCTTTTGGCCTTCTTGACCTAGTTATATCTATCATTGAAATGCATCATTGAACATTTTGATTTCCGATTTTAAGACGATTAATAAAACAATATAAAAACAATAGGGAATTTTTTTACAAAAGAAATAACTTAATTCTGCTGACTAAAACTTTTCTTTATATCCTCTTATTGAAATCGATTTCAATGAACAGCTGATTTTCGTGTCTCTAATTTGAAACCCAATCGTTTCACTGATGTGTTCGCTTCTGATTCTATTCTCAGCTGTCAATTTTGCTTTTACTGATCAACTCTAACCTCCACACAGTCGTGTTTGTTGCCAAATCACCGACAGGTCCCTCCACTGACAGGAATTTTACAATGGGCACATTCAAGTATCTAGTTGATTTAAGTCGACTAGATTTGTCTGGACTAAGTGTAACCTGAACGCAAAAACTAACTTAATTGGTCGTGAACGTCAGATCTTGACGGGGGAGCATCTCAAGAGTATTCCACTCCACAAATCGTCACTTATATTATCATTTTTAGATTTTTTTGGTTTTGTTTGTTTTGGTTAGGTATATCCACTAGCTTTGTGCTCTCTCAAGGCAAATTTGAAATGCCAAATCCTCCGCCGATGACATATAGAAATGTCAACTTAGTACTTAGTCACGAAATTCGTGACTAGATTCGTCGGCTACCCCTCCATAAACGTCAACAAAGAAAGCTCCTCACGTAACGAATCCCAGCCAATAAGAACTCAGAAACATCAAGTCAGTCAGCTGTCAGACTTACTAAACTAGATACTTGAACGTCCCCAATGATTGGCTATAACTGTCATTGTCAAAAAATGGAACCACCATTGCACTGATTTGTTTTAATTTCAATGAGGCCTAAATGCGTATATGCTGTAAAGAGCTTCTTGAAACTTGCAATTCTTGCTCAAAACACCGAATCCGTGTTCCGGTGCTCTCACCAACACTCATTTTCAATATTATCACTTGAACGTATTGTTTTTGAACGGCTAGTCTCTTAGCATTTCTAATCGATCCATTTGACTTCTTCACAGTTGACGAAGTTAGATCAATTTATTGCAGCCAAACTTTCATTATTTTTGAAATATGTACATATATTCAACAATGAAACGTTCTTTTGCATAGCGTTCCATTTTTACTGTCAGCTGTCAAACTGTTTGTTTTTGTTGCCAACACTTACCGCACAATTGGCGGCAAATTTAAATCTTGCGTGCATATTTTGAACACCCTTGATTTAAGTTTAACTATACATTATCCTTTAGAGACTTGGAATGGTAAGTATACCGTATACCAGATTGTAACCTCTTTTAATCGCTTCCTTACTCAACACCTTTTGTCTCTAGTAGCTACTCTTCTCCGCCAACCTAATACAAACCGATGACCTGGTAAAAATTCCCCTCAAAGACCTAAACTCCACCATTTGGATCAAAAACCAATTTCCGTTACCTCATATGTCTATATATATCTTGTCTTTGAAATCCCAGTTTGAACTCGCTGAATCCGACCGAAAAAAAAATCAGACTTTCCTGATTTCCACTGTCCCAGATTCTCATGGTCATATCGTGAATTTGAGGGAGCAACTGGCGCATATTTGCACAAATACACGTACCCGTACAAGTATTTCTTCAGTTATTCCTTGTGCGGGTTTAACTGCAGTTGATAGTCTGCAATCTGCATGTGTGCCACATTTTCCCGGTTCGAACCAGTTCGCAGTTCTTAATATGCATGTGCTGCTGCTGCATTCAGTCTTTCACTTCGCAGAATCCCTGACAAGTTGAATGGCACTTGTGTGTGGCACTAGCAGCAGTCTCGCAAAACAGCCCAGGCGAACGACGAACGTCATGAGTCAGAGAATTCACTTCTAAAGTGAATTTTTTTATTATTTGCTCAGCACACTTATAACAGTTATTTCCTATTTCCTTTGGAATTACTTGAGTACTTTGTTGAAAAAAAAGTTTTCCATTTTGTTTTCGCTTTATTCTTGTTTGATCATTGAACCCCAAGTCCTGGGATATGTTTCAGGGTCACAATTAAAACCGATAACTGTAAGGAGGAGTCCTTTGTTTCGCTCGAATGCCGAATGAGTTTGCTGTAACTAAACAAAGGACACCCAAGCACCACTAGAACAAAGCCAACAAACGAATGGCAACGATAAATACGTACAACTCGTGCATTTCGAATAATTAACTGGAAGCAGAGCGGGAAACTTGTGGAATTGTGGTTTATTGTGTGTACATATTGTATACTCCTTGAGGGATATAGGATATAGATATACTTTGCGGAAGGGTTGAGAAATGTTTGCCGGGACTCTAACTTGGCAGAACTTTAATTGCAGGTTCTATTTTAACAACACAACTGTTTGCGATTGCGGTGTATACAACTTTCTTAACTGCTGCTTGACATAAGTAGTAGTAGTTCTTGTAGCAGATACAATTATTCGAGAACACCTGCACTTGACACGTGCAACTGAAAGTTGCTCGTACTTTTGGAGGTCAGCAAACGTTAGCAATTTTATGACAAATCGTTTAATATTTCTCGGTGAATGGGTGAACTAAGAGTCATAGGCTACTCTGTGGCTGTTGTGTAATTTGATTAAGTATGTACAGGTACACTTGTGGCAACATCTGGTTAAAATAAATGTAGGTAGGTATGTTATGTATGCAACGAAATATAATGTGGGAAATTTTATGTAAGAATGCTGCTATGTTTGTGGAGTGTTGTCAAAATAAGCGGCTTTCGATTGCTATTCATTTGTTTGCAAAGCTTGAATGAAGTCTGATTTGAGTTTGTTAGATATGGAAACATGTACCCGAAATGTGGGTCGTCAAATAAGGCTATGTACTGAGTAAAGTCTTTGGAACCTTGAGTAGGCTAAACCAATGTTTGCTTTCAAATAGAGTAGATAATCTTGTACCTACTTTTATTTTAAGGCCCACCAATTTCATCTGTTCTTCAAGAACCATATGAAAGCCTTCATTAGGACACTTTGGGAAACCCCAATGATGTCGATATCGATCTATGGCAGCTGATATCTGCTTTAGAACGAGGTTACAGAAGTTACAAAAGCCCCCTTTTCAGTGTCACGCAACATATCTGGTTTAATCGCGGCCATAACCATACCGACTATGAATACTTTGAAGTTGATGAAAGATGGTGGTGAGTCTTGACTTGAAATTTGTTTGTCTTTTCCATAGTCAATTTATCAGGCCACGCTGGTACGTGCAGAAAAGTTTGAGACGTTCCCACAGTGCGTTAGATAGTCTCTTTTATCGGACAAAAAAGACAAGACATATATGATCGCCTCTTGGTAGGGATAGGCATATGGAGCTGATAGTCACGATGATTTCTTGCAAACACTCGGCTGGCAACGTTGTTAGTTCTTAACTTTAACACGTTTACTTGCACCATGTTCGTGTGTCTACGGCCCTGTGAAAAGCTTGAGTTATCGATCCTCTCTCAATCTAATGGTTGAAGCAGCTGGGACCTAGACCGGTAATTATTTCCTTTGGTGTTTGCTTAAATGGCAGTACAGTCCAATGTGGACCTGGGCCTCAACGAACACGCTTCTCCAATTAACCCAATTTTTGGCCAACCGCCTCCAGTTGCGCACTACAAATTGGTTGAGGTCCCTTCCATTTGTGCGCTACTGCGTTGTCTCTCTCCGGGTTGGAATTGAGGACTTTGGGGACGGAGCATTTGAGTTTCGGATTTATTTCGCTTTTTAAATGCGAAAAATACCGAACGTTGTTTTGCGAAATAGAGGCGAATTTTAATGCAAACTTTCTTTAATTCAGTGGCCCCTAATCTCGCACTCACTCTAAATCTAAACATTGACCCCAAGCAGGGGGGTTTCAGGGAGGCAGCATGCCCCCCATACATGTGTTAAATGTGTTTCAAGTATTCGTGAATATGTGCTCACGATAAATTTTCTAGTGTGGAAATATGGAAACAGGCACCTCTCTCCAAATGTGAGTATACATTTTAAAGTGTAATAAAGCTGAATTGGCTTTATTTCTTATTTAAAAGTGAAATAAGGCCGAATCTCAGAATCCCCTCTAAGGTTTTCTGTTCGTCAAAACTCTTCGTGTTGGCGGCGAAATTCGCGCTAAGCTGCCATACCATGACTGACTCATTATTTCGGACGAAACTGTAGTTGACAAAAACTCGCTGCTCTACCGTCTAAGGTTCCATCGCTTCAACTGGTAAAAAATACCTCGCAAACCTAACGGCGGCGCCTGCATAGGGTTACCAGATGACAAGTGTTCAAAAAAGTGGCAAAAACATTTTTGGTTTTATTTTTATTATAGGAAAAACCATCAAATTTTGTATGCACTTAATTTAAGAGAAATAGAAAAAAGAATAAGAACCAATGAGATGTAGTTCGTTGAGTGGATGCATTTAGCTTTGAAATTATTTTTTTGCACTTTCAATGGATGTGTTCACAGAGAATTTTGTTAAAAATATTAAAAGAAAGTTTTTTTTATTGAATTTTGATTTAATTACGGGGGACAAACAACATTCCTTCATTTTCGATGGCCCGCTTATCCTTTAAGTGGCTCGCGGGTGTAGGTCGCCCAAGTGGACCCTCCATAGCTCTCGATTCTCCCCCATCGACTTAAAATCATTAATGGCAATGCCCATACGGGTAGAGGATACAAACCACATTTTGGTATGAAAAAGGGGGGCATCTTATAACCCTATGCCTACCACACAAAATTGTCTCCCAATAGGGGGGTACCATAGGCATTTCAAAAACGGCCAACCTTTCTGCCCAAACCAAACACAAGCACAAATTAAGAAAATTTGATAAAAATCGTACGACTACTACATAATCTCCATCATACCTGGGAATATTGCACTAATTTGATAGTGCATTAGTCAATGCACTACAAAAATCAAATCCAATGCTAATAAAAGTTCGATTGCACTAGCACTAACATTTTCAATATATAATGAAATTTCACTTCCATTAGCAGTACAAATTTCAATGCTACTGAAGTCTGAAATGTCACCTGCATTAACAGTGAAAATTTCAATGCTACTGAAGTTTCACTTGCATTAGCAATGAAAATTTCAATGCCAATGAAATTGCACTTGCATTAGTTCAGTGCTACTTAAATTTCAATTTCATTGCCTAATAAGAAAGTTTCTTTCAGATTTGAAGTATACATTATGTACATTATAAATAAAACTGAATTTAAAATTTAGAAATTTTTTTGCTCTCATTCATTATCATGAAAGGGAGGTTCGGTCTTCCTTCTCTTTTTGAACCTGGGGACTGGGATTCGAAGATCCTCTTAGATTATTGTCAATTCGCTCGATGTATACGATTACGTATGTAAGCTTTTGGACTCCATCCGATCCTCTTACCTTAATGATATTAAAGCATTGAAATTTTCAATATATTAATGCAAGTTCAATTTCATTAGAAGTACACTTTTCAATATTAGTGCAAGTCAACTTTCATTATAGCATTGAAATTTTCAGTGCTAGTGCAATCGAACTTTCATTAGCATTAACATTTTGAATCGTTGTGCAAGTGAACTTTAGCATTGAAATTTTGAATGATAGTGCAAAATCAATGTTAGTGCTTAAATGCCCAGGTCTGATCTCTATATACAAAAATGTTAAGTTGATTTGTGTACGCTTCAAAAACTCAATAAGTTCTGCATCGATTGTACTCAAATTTTCAGATAATCGTGGGTATAATCCCGAGATGGTTTCAAAATTAGTAAAAATTTGACAAATGGGCGTGGCACCTCCCATACAAAAGCAAAATTTGCAAACGCTATTCCTCAACGATTTTGGGAGCTTAAGTTATAAAACTTTGAACAAATTGTAATTCCTAAGCACAGGCAAAGCCGGGCGGGTACAGCTATATAAATATAAAAGAGGAAACTCACTGACAGTGAGGGAATCTCTGTGTACAAAATTCTGAGAGATGCGCGAATGAAGCAAAAGCTAGATAAAAATTTAAAAAACCTTCAGCTTCAATTAGAAGCTACAAGCTAGCTATTTCCACTAGAGTTCTTAAACTCTATTTGGTTGAATAAATTGCGCACTCACTTTTCGCAGAATCTAAAAACTAATCAAATTGAAAAGTAAAAGGTTCAACTTAGAATACGCTTGTGGTAATTAGAGCGCAGAGTAGGTGCTTACTTTCTCGCTTTTATCTTAATTTCAATTTCACTGTGTTGTTAATGTTTGCAATAAACAGAAAATTAGTGTACCGTAGCGGAACACACATACGAAGCTAGCATTACCCTCACTGTTTCTATATAGCTAAATAAGATTTGTACTTATCCACGTTCTGTTGGTTGGGGGGAGAAACAATTTTTGTCTTATTGCAAATCAAATTTTTTCCAAAAGGAGATTAACTGAAGAATAGGGAAAAAAATATTCAGCGACCTCTTAGCCTTTTAAGAACCTAACAAAAAACAGTCCCCAGTTGAACCTTGAATTTCAACTGACGCAGTCAAAAAATGCTATCCGATTTTTAAGGTGTAGCTGGCTATCTGCTTACGTCAGATATGTCGCATTTGGATTATTATCTGGAGCAGCTTCCGACACACGTACTCAGCTTACATAAGAAGACCAGCTTACAGTAGACCAACCAAAATCTACGCCTACTGCACAGTTGCCAAAAACGAGAAAGTTGAATTTCTTCTAACTACCGGGTCACCTTCAATCGAATTTGAATACATAGTATCTAAATGCAACAGCTCTTCTTGAAGAGTACTATCCCCTCCCTATCCAACGAGGCATTTCAACACTTCTGTGCATTTATTGGCTAATGAAAGCATGTCATGTGAAACATTTCCCATCGTCGCGAATCAAATCATCAATCATATAGCACGTGAGTAGGAAAAGCATTAGCATCTCGCTATTCAAAGAAATATTATTTTTTTAGAAGCACTTTGCACATACCTTCCCGACTCGTCAAGTGTTTGCAGTACTAAAACTGATGCGAGTGTACCTAAAATTGTTTCCCAAGTGCGTTAATGGCCAACGCGCGTTTGTGTCGATTTTCTTGGCGCAATTTGTCCTCGTCTCACTCGAAGAAAAATTGCTTAATAGGTATATATATACCCTGAAGATATGAATCGGAATCGCATAGAGCGTGTGAGTATAGAGTAGTTCACCGAATGGGACAAGTTTTTCGTGTTTCTTTCTAATTTTATTTGAAATATAAAGAAAAAAAATTCTTGCTCATTTGGCTTGCAGCAACTTTTATTAGGTATCCATATATGATTCAATCGTCCAACACACTTAGACAGAAAAGCAAAACGGGCACAACCAAGACCTGAAATCTTTAATAGAGTCCTACTTTTACGGTATAGATACAAATGACAGTGTGTGAAGTGAGATACGTATCTGTGAGATTCGCTGGCTGAGTCATACCTAGTCTAGCACCTTTTTTTGGAGCGATTGCAAGTTAGAAAGTAATTTCTGTCGAATGTGAATGATGGTAAGACCCTACCCACTCATATTAGGAGTCTGTACCTCACCAGATGCTGCATCGAAATGGAGATTTATTAATGCTTAGCCATTATGATGCAGTAATTCAGGGTACCGAACCGGTTGAGTGGGTTTTTTCTGTTAACAGATGTGGAATATATGTATCTTATTTGGGTTTCTTGTTCATTGAGTTTGCAACATGGGTTAGTACCTTATATACAGCTGACTGTCGGAATGCAAATTTATGAATGAATTTTCCCTTATCTTTCAGGAATTCCAAGAACCATAAGAGTATATGTAGTTACATTCGTATCTAAATTGAAACCCAGAATAGAAACAATAAATCCCCAAGAATAGAATTTGAAGTTTTCTTCCTGGTTGCATATGATGACTCAATATCGCTTCGGGGAAACGCCAATTTGTTGCAAACAAATACAATTTGTGTGGGGCACAAGTCGATGACTAATGAAGGCGGGAAATTCACTTGGGATTTCATGTTGCAATAGACAGTTATACATTTATGCAAAATATGGCGCTTGGTTATGAACGTTATTTCAAATTAGTTGATATGGTTGCAGTAAAATATTCAAAATTATGCTGGTCGCAGTGCGTGCTGAGCCTGAGAGTGATAAGTGACTGCAATGGGGTGGAAATGAGTCTTAACGTATAGTAAAGGGTAACCACGCCAAACAATAACAAAAAAAAGACTGAATTCTTTACATGTTTTGTAGGGTTGGAAGTAACTATGGGAACAAGCATTTTAGACGTACCCTAAACATTTTAAAAAATTATATAAATTACTAGCTGAACCCCCGCCAGCTTCGCAAAGCCTTTTGTTGCTTTTTTAATTTTTAATTTTTTATTTTATTTTATTTATTTACGGGCGACAATGTTTTAATTTTTTTGTATTGTAGGTGCCACGCCCCTTTGTCCGATTTTGACCAATCTTCACAGGAGCACTCTACAGCTAATACCTAAGATTATCTGTAAGTTTGATCTATACGATACGATTTTGAATGTTTTTTTTTGTATGGGTGGTGCCACGCCCCTTTGTCCGATTTTGAATTTGTTAAGCCTATCAACAAAATCGGTTGAAAATTACAGGCGACAGAGGGAAACAGTTTTTTCGACTTTGTTTTATATACATATAGAGATATAGAGATTGGATAACCGACCAACCACGTGTAGCAAGACAAATTTAACTTCAAATCAACAAAATAGACGGTTTAACTGCCTTAAAAAGCAGCCAAAGATGACTTGGTGAAGAGCATACATCAACTTGTCTCCAAAATTTGGTCACAGGAAAGTATGCCTGATGAATGGAACCTCAGCATCGTTTGCCCGATCCACAAGAAAGGAGATCCTCTAAACTGCGTCAACTATAGATCCTATTTGCTGTACTGTGTGAACGTCTGAAACCATTCAATGAACTGATTGGTCCTTATCACTGTGGTTTTAAGCCTGGTAAGTCCACAACCGACCAAATATTCACACTACGACAGATTTGGACTCAAGAAGTCCAAATCGATGCACATCACCTTTTTACGATTTTATGGCCGCATATGACAGCATTTATAGAGACGAGCCATACAGAGTCATGTCTAGTTTTGGGATCCATGCCGAACTTGTCAGATTGCAGAATGAAGATGGAGAACGCTTGCAGCTCCATAAGGTTTGGAAACAATCTCACCGAGACCTTTGATGTCATAAAAGGATTTAGACAAGATGATGCGCTGTGATGTGACTTTTTTAACATCGTTCTTGAGAAAATTGTGCGAAATTCGTTAGTCAACACGCACAATTTCCCAAAAGTTTGTGCAACTACATACTTGCATACGCTGATGACATTAGGCATGTTTTTTTGAAACCTCTCCAGCCAGCCGTTCATTTGGACAGTTGCCAGCACAATTGCCAGGCAAGATGAAGCCAGCCGAATGAATTTAGGCAATAAGCCTAAAAGCATACCAGCATTTCGTATAAAATTATGCATTTGGTAGAAATATTAGATAAATTCTGACATTTTCCTCTGGAATGTTGGGTGCATGAGATAAGAACGCCATTAGCCGTATTTTATTATGCCCGTGATCTGAACCAGATCACAAATTAACACTAATTCGCAACAACAACACATGATCCATCTTTCTATCTGGATCATTTTTTGTGATCCAGATAAATAGTATGATAGTATACATTTAGGCGAACAATTTCATTCGTGTATGTTGGTAGTTCTATGAACAAAATACAAATAATAAAGTGGCTTACAAAATTTGGACAACCCAATAACCAATCAAACCACTCCATTTCTCGCGTAAAATTTGTAAGCCACTGTCAAATGTCAAACAAATTTTAGAAGTAAACAATGGAAAACGGCCGAAAATTGTTTTGTATCTTTCAGTAATGCCACACGTCAAGAGAAAAATTACAATCGATCCTGGTTTGTTTTATTATGCTGATCTGATTCGGTTCAGATCACGGGCATAATAAAACACGGCTATTATGATTTAAGGAAATTGTACGGAAATTCTAAGCCACTTGTTGCTTTCAGCGCCACCTGTTTTTTCATTGTGAATTGAATTTAGCCAGCTGCCAGCCAGCAGCTCTCCGGCTAGGGAGAAAATCAAGAGTTGTTGCCAGCAGTTGCCAGCAGGTTGTTGTTTTAATTAGCATGTGAAATGTGCCTCAACTGCCAACTACTGGCAACTACTGGCTGGCGAGGTTTCATAAAAACACAACTATTGACATCATTGGCAGAACACACGAGCTGTCACTGGTGCGTTTGCAAGTATGAGTATCGGTACAGGGGCTGCAAAAATGGATTTAGTGGTGAATGAGGGCAAAAAAATACATTCTGCCATGCACAACATCGACGAATCGGACAGAACGTCACTATAGACAGAAGACAGCTACAAGGTGCCATGAAATAAAGTCTTATGCAAAAAGGTCCAAAACGTAATTTTGGACTTTAAAGTCCAAATCGAAGTGGAAATAAAATCCACAATGCATAAACAGTAGAATATGCACTAGCTTTGGATTTTATTGCAATTTCAAAAGTGTAATAAAGTCCAAAAAAGTCCAAAATTACGTTTTTGCATAAGACTTTGTTTCATAGCACCCAGCTACAACTTTGAGGTGGCTAGGGACTTTGCTACCTAGGCTCCGCTAAAAACTCTGACGATAACACTACAGCAGAAATCAAACGAAGAGTTACACTTGTTAACCGCTGTTTCTTTGGCCTAAGAAGGCAACTGCCTAGTAAGGTCTTATCAAGAAATATAAAGGAGACTCTTAATAACACCCTCATTATTCCAGTCCTGCTCTATGGCGCAGAAGTATGGACGTTAACAAAGGCGGATGAAGATCTTCATGGTCGTTTCGAACGCAAAATGCTTCGAGTGATTTTCGGTCTCGTTTGCGTTGACGGGCTTTAGAAAAGCACGTATCACGCGACTAAGATGGCTAGCGAATGAATGAGCCCGAAGAGTCTTCGATACCAATCCGAAGAGACAACGCAGTAGAGGCTTAGATGGCGGGCACAAGTGAAAGGGGACCTCAACCAACTTAACGTGCGCAACTGGAGGCGGTTAGCGAAATATCGGGCTAACTGAAGAGGCGTATTGGTTGAGACCCAGGCCTTTAGCCCCATCAAAGAAAGTAAGTAGGCGCTCAAATCGACCGATGAATTGGAAAGAGTGGAGGCCATTGCCAAGTTTAAAGAACAGTTCCAGAAGTGCATCTTTGATCGTAACCACCACATGACGGATGTAATTTTCCACACTTGATTTTGTCAAATGCTACTAAAAGACGAACTAGAATCTGCCAATAAATTTGTTGAAAAATTTACGATTTTATGATACACAAACATTTCATCGGAGGGCTATAATGAATGACAGAATGAACCTATTTTCCAAGGCTATATAAAAACTGAATGCCATTTTTTATAACGATCTCATTCTGATCATTCTGGGTCTAAATTCAGAACGATTGCCTGAAAGGTGAGGACTCCACAGCATGCGATTAACGTGGCCAATATTAACGTATCAAACAATTTTTTGTTTACGTATTTTTGTGCCACAAACTATTCCATCGTCGACTCCGGTATATCAACTGATCTACAATAAAATACGTGACCTAAAAAGAGACCCATCTCCCATAAAAAGTTGCAATCTTTCTTCTAATCATCTTTCTGTATATATACCTGTTGCCAAGAAATTCTAAACAACAAATTCCACAAGACTGCCTGTAGCCGCTGTTGAGCAGCCTTTGTCCATAAAATGTTTATTTTCATATCTGGGGAATGGGAATACCACAATTTCGTTCCTCTTCGTTGTTGATAAACAAAAACAACAACAAATATGTATATGGACTAAGTAGGTAACAATTTTTGACGACTGTAAGTAGCGTACAATTTTCGGGCGCCCTAACCCATCGCGCACGCACTTATTTTCCAAAGAACTTCCGAGAACGCAGCTGGTAGGTGTTTAATTTACGTACAGAGCTCGCCACAGTCCATGCACGCATTGTTTACTTGTCTAAATTTGTTTACAGCGATAAGTGGCAAAGCAGCGGCATGCGAGTACCTAACCTCGCAAATATTCAGTGCGAGTTGAAGTTCTAGCTGCGGCTAGTGGAGTTTATAACCATATATCAGCCATCAACGGGTGTGTGCCTATATCGGAGAGAATCGACTTGGTTTGGGTTTGAAGCAGACTGAGGAGATAAACACTTCGTAAATAGTGGTCGGTGTATGGTATAGTGAAAGCGATAAGAAAGCGCTTGTTCGGGATACACCAGCGCATAGTATCTCTGCGTTCAACTTGAAGGGCCGCTATTAGTAGAGCGCTCCATATCATCGAACACAACCGACACCCCGGGTGGTGGTGGTGGTGGCCGATTGAGATGTTATCGCGTGCTAGCTTCATTGAATTTGGGCCAATTTATGGGACGGTAAATGTGTGGGTATGTGTGATTTTTCGGTGCCGACCGCATTGGAGTTCCGAAACAAGGAAAGTTATTGTCTGGCTGGAGAGAGGATAACGACGACGTGTAGCTAGAAGTGGGTTAAATTAAATACTTCACCAGTGAATGACGAAGCACCAGATAATGGTGTAGTGTTTGTAGTTTTGGACATGCGAGACGGAAGGGTTCAATCAACTTTCAGGTGGTATTTTTGTTTACTTAGGGTATAAAGGGGATTTACGGTTGATGAATGGGGGTGCCTTCAAGAGTTGACTCTGTAAACTCGTGTTTAAGAAGTTTATGGACATTGCACGAAATGAGAACGACTAGGTAGTAATTTTGGCGTAAACGTCCAAAGCAGTTCTAAAAATGTCTTTAATAGACGACTGCGTCGAACGTAACTGTCTCGTTGTTAAAACATAAAAACTGTTTACAGAAACAGAGTAACGCCAACGGTCTTCGCGTCGTTTTGATTTCGTTATCGACTGTAATTTTGGATGGTAAAAATCTGTTGAACAGATTGGAACAGGTACTCCAAACGGATATACACCATACCTTTTTATCGACTTCAAGGTCGCCAGTGATAGCTTATGTATAGACGAATCATTCAAACCCATGCCAAATTTTGTCTATTTAGGCTCTACAATTACCTCGCAAAACGACATCGGCGTAGAAATCTTGCCAATCGCTGTTTCTTCGGGCTAAGAAGGCATCTAAGAAGCAAAGCCCTCTCTTACAAAACCATGTACAAACTGTACCAGACCTTAATCATCCCGGTTCTGCTGTATGGTGCAGATGCATGGACTTTAACGAAAGCTGATGAAAACCTACTTTGAGTGATTTTCAGTGCAGTTTGTTTATCGATGGGCTGTGGAGAAAGAGATTCAATGACGAACTTTACGCCCCATATAGCGACGTTGACCTGTTTAAAAAGCTCGAAATACAGCGACTGAAGTGTATAGGTCACGTGAATCTTATGGACAGCAACGCACCAACGCACGAGTCGTTGAGTTCACCCCTGAGAAACAACGAAGTAGAGGAAGACCCCACCTCAGGTCTGGGATTCTGTAAAATACGAAACGAAAACCTCTTTCGTTTTCACTAAACCTGTCTCTATCATATCTGTGGCAATAGACAGAGACTGCTATTGTCGAAACGATATCGTTGGATCGTTTTCATTCTACGTTATCTGGCCCCAGGTGTCGCGCATATTTGGAGAGCTACCTCAACTAAATTGGTGTCCGTAACTGGAGGCAGCTACTAGCTAGCCTCGAGTGGCTTGTTGGTTGAAAATTTTTCCTTTTTTCCCTCGCCTGGCTCGTAAAAGTACCTTAGATTTTCACACACATATTTTACAACTAGCTGAACCCGTGCTCGCCTTGCCCGCTCGTACAAAATTATATTTGGTTCATTTAAAATTACACTTTGAGTGTTTCGTTGAAATCTGTCCAGTAGTTTTCGCGCTTTTAGGAGAAAAAGCAAATGCCTCCCCCTCCTAGATCTTGTTACTTATTTGTAATACTACTCCTATGGAATCTAAAAATGAACTTTGGCTAAAAACTGTTCCTAAGGACGTGGCTATAAACGTGGCTATATAGCCTATAGCAGTCTCACAGTCTTAAGGAACATTTTAAAAAAAGTTTCATCGAAATCTGTCCAGTAGTTTTCGAGTTTTTAACGGCCAAAAATATTCCTACAGTTTTATTATATGTATAGAAAAGAAAATAGAAAATAATGATACAAAAAAAAATGGAGTTATAGACTATGGGGAAAAACACGGCCTAGTGTTTTACAGGCAAATCTCCATGCGCCAATCACATCCAAAAAATTAGCATCACATCTACATATTTCCGGACAGTCAAGCAGCTATAAACTGCTAGGTTCCACATTTCACTTTCACTCGAAATGAAATCGGAAATGAATTTTTGTGGTCTACATTTCACTGTATTCGATTTCGATTTCAAAATTTTCGGAATTGAGACAAGGTGAAATTGTGATTTGGAAAAAATTTCCTAGTTTCCGAATCGCTCAAAATGCAGAACACTGAAAACGAATTCACTCGATTTGCAATTTCGATTTCACTCGATTTCTGGAACCTAGCTGAAAGCCTCTTAGCTCACCTTTCATTGACTCCAAATCATTGTTACACTGTTTCAAACACCCTTCAAAGTCTTAGTCTCAGCAACAGAACCCAATTTATCGTTAGTTCCTGGCCATGAGGGCTTTGAAGGAAACGAAAAAGCCGATGAATTGACCAGAAAAGGTTCAAAACCCATTTCACGGGACCGGATTACAGAAACCTTTCTGCTATATCCCAAATCGCCTATAAACTAAGCTATAAAAAGTTGGGAACATACAGAATGTATCTCATATTGGGAGAATATCCCAGATCTAAGACATGCCAAACGAGCTATCCAGCCATTCAATCAAAAAACAAGGTCTCCAATAACAGACATGATATCAGAAACCTATAGATAAGATAGTAGGATTCCTCACAGGACATCATGGGTTACGATACTACTTAAGCAAAATGAATCTAGCCAACTCAGCGGAATGTATTGAAGAAGACGACACAACATAATATGCGAACGTCCTGCTCTTTGTGGAATTAGAAGGAAGATAGGAAGATCTTCTCCATGGACCAACTGGGCCCCAAAAATATAAAAAATCCTCTGCTGCTGGGGTCCCATAAATTTAGTGGGGAACCTCGCTCAAACCCTGTTTCTAACGTATGACACAGTAGATCTTTATCAGGTCGACGTGCCTCTTTTATCAGCTATAGGTCAGCAAGTCTTCATTAGTTATTGAAATAAACAAGGTCTCCTTTCTTTTTGTTTCAATACAAGCTGTTCATGGACGCATTCAGGAGTATAAAATTAATGGGCTCTTTCAATAAAATTTATAGCTTAGCTAATTCCTTTCAGAATTACCTTTTCTTTGTTCTGCATAATAAAAAGTATCCCTTTTTCCCTTTCAGCTCATATCGAGTACAAATATTCCTTCAAAAGGAAAAATTTTCCACAATCTGGCAGAATTGCTTTATAGTTATAGCGTTTTCCACGATATGCTAAATTAATTTAATTCCTAAGCCGGACAGTCGAATAGCTTTTGTATAGACTTCACTTCCAAGTTTTTACTGCCATTGTCAATTTCATATTTTTGAAACATCGGGCCCTTATTATTTTTTTTTTTTCAAATTCAGATCCATACTTACAACACCCATAAAGAACAAGTTTGTATCCAGCACAGTTTGAACAAAGACCACAACAAAAATGTCGCAAAGTATAGATAATTATCTTGTAATTTACTCATCCTCCCCCCCTATTCCACAGCAACATCAACTGGAGCACTCACCAGTTCACCACTCCATATGCTGTCGTTAATACGATTATTGTGTCTACAAGCTTACTTATAGTCTATTTTGCGTCAACCCCCCACCCCGACCAGAGTGTGTGTGTATCATATGCTTTGTTGACAACGTACATATATACACCAGCATTAAGCTTGATTAATATCAATTGAAGCCATCAACCGGACCACTTGACATGTTCCAGCTTCAAGTATGTTTTCTTCTTGTCCTCCGACATAAATACGGGTGTACTTTCTTTTCGATGGTTTATGCAATTTTTCTAATTCCTTCAGAGCGATGACCACACCTTGCTCTGGATTCGCAATTCCCGTTCGCAATTCAGCAATTTCAGAGGAACCTTGTACAGGTCTTGTGTCTTGTCCTCGACCGCAGTTCGCTCGAAACCACAATTGCATTACGCGCATACAAACCCTCGCATCTCATGTGGCATGTGGGGTTTCCTTTCAACTATTTTTGCACACACACACATCATCTATGCACTAGAAACCCTTAATACAATTCACTCAATCGTGACAACCTATGTACTCGTGCATACTTTGGTGCACAATCTTCCAATTAAAATCAAACCAAGTGCGCGTCTTATCGGGCCCATTCAATGGGAATTACTGGGGAAAGCAAATGTAAACCCCTTCTGCATGAGATCGCTCTCAGCGGGGCTGTGACCTTAATTAAAAATGTCTATCGATCTGACACACACCGAGTAGAGCAGAGATGCTGGCAATGGCAAGTATTCTCCCATAGGGAGAAAGAGAGTAATCTTATTAAAAAAAAATACAATATCTCGTCGCTCGACACACAAAATGTATCTTAATCAAGAGCAGCGCAAGTGCTGCGGCAAAATGAAATGGTTTACGTGCATACCGTGCCGTGTACCCTGTCGCATCCGCTTACACGTGTTGTATTTGTATACCACGGCCCTTGTTTAATTGTTTTATTTTTAATTGAAATCTACATTTGACCAGTTGGAGAGAGGGAGAGGACGCTCTAGGAAGTAACCGACGGTCCCTCAGTTGGGTGTCATTTTGAGAGGTAGTTTGCTTTTTATTTTTATCTGTGAATTTTTTGTTGTTGTTGTTGAAAAAGCTTCACCATTTTTGAACGTCGTCCTTGAGAACAATTGAATTTACATTCTCCCTTGTGGTGGCCCGAGAGGGGAGATTTGACAACTGATTTAGTGCCTTGTTGGCCGACGAAAATTTCATTATAAAGTTTTACTAACTTTCTCACTTTTTTTTTTTTGTCATTACAGGTAATTGTTGAAAATGTTATTCAGAGTTCGTGGGCAAGTGGAGTGACCATTTCAAATTAAACAGATTTAAAAGTTTGGGTAGGTAAGTTTTATTTTAAACTTTAAATTAAACCTTCTCATGGATGGACGGAGAGAACTTTCTATTACCTTTATCAAAAGGAGGTACCTACTTGTATTTATCCTACGCAGCAGAAAAATCTGTGGACTGGTTGGTAGTTGCTGACTCGAGAGTCGAGATAAAAAATGATTTCATCAGAGTGCCGCTGGATATATTCGTATATTGCATGATAGAACATGACAATTATGTCGGCTATATCCCCAGAAGCTATAAGGACTATCGACATGAAGATGTTTTTTGTAAGATATTGAAGTGGCACTCGCACTTAAATTACAAAATTGGCTAAAGCTTTTGAAGGACACGGCTTTTCCAAAACTTCTTTGGCTATAAGGCAAGTGAATATTGGAATTGGCTTCCTGGAAGCCGTAATTCGTAAAAAGAGGGCAATCCGCAGTAGGAGCTGACTGACATTCCACAGATGACATAAAAAAGTGGTTCCCTCAAAATGGTACACAAATTACTCCAGACCTTCTCACTGTCGTTCGTTTATGTGAGTTTTATTTTTGGGAGGAATGGAAGTGACCTACAATTTTATGCCAAAACCCTGAATTGTGAAGATTTCTCATGACAGTTGTATTCTCGGAGGTTTTTTAGACGATGATGGTCTAGTGGAAACAAATTTAAGGCGTTACGCGTCACTTTTAGCTTGATATTACTTACAAAAACTAAACATTATTCAGGACACTGAATGTTGTGACGAATCAATAGGACCATGTATAAGTTAAGCAACCAACCTTTCCTTTGAGTCTTAAAGAATTGAACAAGACTGTCACCAAAGAGGTTGATCCTAAATTTCGTAAAGGGAAATTAATCTTTTTTGGTTCTTTAAAATTAACTTTTTGACACTTACTTAGATAGCGCTACAGACCGTGTGATCTTTGGCTAACCGCCTCCAGATGCGCACTCCAAGTTGGTTGAGGTCCGCTTCCATTTGTGCACGCCACTTAAGGCGAAGTCTTCCTCTTCCATTGTTCCTCCGGGTTGGAATTTGTCGCAGTCTAGACAAAACATTTTACTAGAAGTGTAGTTCTTCGAAAAACTTGCACATGTTGGGCCGTACTAATATTCATTTTTAACCTTTAGCTTAAATTTGTTTTAGGTCACAATAGATAATTTTATATGAAAAAAAATTGCTAATGTGAGATCGTAAAACTTAACCTGGACACTGAAAATAATAATATTATTACAATGATTATACTTTCAAGAGTAGCAGACATAAATAGTACCGGGTACCAGATCGTAAGAATTTTAATTTGTTTGTAGGAATTTTCAATCTCGAAATGAGTTAAAAGGGGAAAATGAAAAGCTTTTTGGCCGCGCCAGAAATGGGAAATGTTTTCGGAAACTACTGTATGCATTTTTTTTAATAAAAGAAGATTCGGAATAGATACTCAAAAGACCTACCTTTTTTATTCAAGCCGAACATAAGTAGGTAATATGAACTTTATTAAAAACTATCGCAGCCCTGAGGAGTTAGTATACAAAGATTCCTTCACAGTTAGTTAGTTTCCTCTTTCCTATTTATATATGGCACAGGAAACCTACTTAAGGAGCTTACTACTTTTGGTGGCCGAAATTACTTAAATGGACAACTATAGGCTACAAAAGCTACAGCGTATTGCATGACTCGGTATTACAGGTGCGTGACATACCTGCCCCACAAAAGCATTAGAAGCTTTTACAGGGCTTTCACCTTTACATATATTTATAAGGAAGGTGGCAGCTACATCTGCTATTAAGTTACAGCTACTGGACCCAAAAAGTATGGTTTGGTACACCGACGACGGATCGAAAATGACCAACTAAAGGGTCCGCCAAATAACTTTTTTTTTTTTTTGAAAATGCTACAAAAAAAAAAATACTGAATATTTTCTCAAATTTCTTTTTTTATTTGAAAGTACAATCCTTCCGGTTAATAATGGAAAATAATTTCATTCAAATGGCTGCCTCGGCTGGCCATGCAGTAGCCTACACGATCGGTCCAATTTTTAAGCACATTATCGATTGTGTGCAGCTGTATTTCACCAATAGCTTCACGAATATTGTCCTTTAAAGCGTCAATTCTCTCTGGCATGTCGGCGTAACACTTATCTTTTACGGCACCCCACAAATAATAGTCCAACGGTGTCAAATCGCAACTCCGCGGTGGCCAAACGACATCAACTCTGCGGCTGATAATGCGATCTTCAAAAACAGGGCGCAAAACATCGAGCGTAGATTCGGCTGTGTAGCACGTAGCGCCGTCCTGTTGAAACCAAATGTTGCCAATATCCTCCTCTTCAATTTTTGTGAACAAAAATTCGTTCAACATGGCCCGATAACGATCGCCATTGACTGTAACGGCCACTCCTTGCCCATTTTCAAAGAAAAAATGGCCCAATTATGCCTCTGGAGTCTGGACCAAAATCCGCACCAAACAGTTTTTTCTCGGGTGTACGCACTGTTTTTGGCTTTTCACGCTTTGGTTTATCAATGAGGATGCCAGTTTCTTTCACTTTATTCACAAGATAACGAACATACGGAGCTGACGGTGCTTCTCTTCTTCCAAAATCCGTACGCAATTTTCGCACACATTCTGCAACATTACCATGATTTTCAAAGTAATGTCGCAATATTTCCCAGCGTTGTTCAAACGTATACACAACCATATTCGTTCAGCGGAAGGATAAAACTAATTATCTGTCAAATCAGACATGAGTTAACTGTTACCATTCGCGAAATAAGCACTAGTTAAAAAAAAAACCTTAGATGGCGGACCCTTTAGAGTACACAAACCGAGTTTGAAGTCGATCGGATGAAATATACAAATTTTTCCATACAAATTTTGACCCCCAATTTACAAATTTAAGGGTTGAATTTCGAAATATCCTTCCTAATTCCTTGTATACATTATAAAGGGTACCATTCCAATCAACTTTAACTTTGCTTTCTTTGAAACAGCGAGCCAATAATTTGTGTGTTCAAAAAATCAAACGAATTTTTAACTACGTTTAGGCGATTTTTTTGGTCAGCATGCATCACGAATATCCCCGGACTGTAGCGCCATCTAAGTAAGTATGCATCATGAATTCATTGCACTGGAAATTTCTTGCAAAAACAACATTTGTGGTTCTTTGTGCAAATTTTTGTTAACATAAATTGAGTTGCAATAATTTTTTTCAGTGATTGGAAAAGTTGTAGATATTTTATAAACTAGTGTGTGAGAAAATAGGGGAAATTTTAGCTTGCTGCTTGGAAATTTTTATTTTCAAATTCTGTGAACACTGGGTATAACCGGCTTTGTATAAAAAAAAAATAAATAAATAGGTGGCGCAACAGGCGGGTGACACCCAAGGCCTAGCTTCTCGCAACCATTCGTTTTGTGTGAGTTTCTATTTTTGAGACGAATGGCAGGGACCTACAATTTTATGCCGAGTCCGAACGGCTGAATTGAGAAGCTTTTTCATGACAGTCATACTCTCGGATGTTTGTCAGACGTTCGCGAGAGGTGGCGCAGTAGAAAAAACTTTAAGATGTAATTTGTGTTTTTCCGGGGATCGAACCTGGGATCCCTCGCACAGTAGTCCAGCACACTAACCACTGCGCTACTGCGCCCACCGGCTTTGTATACTGACGCAATTTTCCTAGAACCAAACAAAAACTAAAAAGCATATTTTTTCTGTTCCATAAATAATTAGACAATTTTGTATAGAATTGTCGGAAAATAACCGACAATTGTCAAGTTTTGATTTCATAAGAAAAAAATTGTCATGACAATGAATTGTCGGGAATTTTTCGAGAATTGTTATGAATTTTCTGACAAATTTTTACTGACAATGAGGTCGTTCAAGAATCTAGTTTAGTAAGTCTTACAGCTCTATATCTTCATGTTGCTGAGTTTTTATTGGTCTAAGCAGGTCGCGTGAACAGTTTTCTCAGTTGACGTCTATGTCCGCAACACCGGCAAATCAAGTCAAGAATTTCTCGACATACTACTAATGTTGGGTTTCCACTTGTCGATTTAAAATTGACGTATTTTTATGCCAATTAAAAAATTGGCAAGTGGAAATAGCAAAAAATTGCTTGTCAATGAATTGACTAACAGCGTTTGTCAATAACTGTCAAATTGAATTGTCAAACAAAATGTCACTTTGTCTATAATTGACAGAGAAAATTTAATTGGCATCGAGTTCGTTAGTTGGTCAATCAACTGACAAACGATTTTTTGCCAATAATTGGCATAAGTGGAAATGAACTGACGTTGGTGTCGTTCAATGACATAAACGCGAGGGCTGTCAAACTTTGTCAATCAACCGACATGTGGAAACCCACCTTAAGTTGACATCTTTTTGACTCAGATTTCAGTTTTGGCATTTCTATTGGGCTATCTATCAGTGAGCATCGGAGAGCATGAGAGAGCGCAGTTTGACATTTCAATTGCACTGACGTGTAGAACACCAATAATGTCGTTTTCGATTGGTCGTCCAGAACCGTCCGGAAGCAATACGAACGCTTCTAAAAGCGTTCGATTGGCACCCAACTGATAGTTCTTCACATGAAAAGAAGAGAAATTTGCTTCTGGATTTTAATTCAGAAAAGCGGAGAGCTCTTCCGGACGGTTCTGGACGACCAACTGAAAACGACATAAAAAAACTCAGAATTCAGTAGAAAAAAAATACAATATTGTCAATAAGTGACATACCGACAATTCAAGTTAATTTTCGTGTTCAGGTAAATTCGAATGCAGACAATTCAAGTCGACTTACGATGACTAGATTCTTGAATGCGGCCAATTTTTTTTATGAGACAGACAACATTTTACAATTTGCAATTTTGTCTGTATGTAATACAGGCGTTTGAGTTTCCGTCAAGTATTGATATTTCTTCAAGCCTAAGTGATGAAGAATCTCAACGTGTAGTACGAACTCGACACTAGAAAGAATTAATAATAATTTAATTGCATTTAGTAATTTCAAATTTAAAGGAAAATTTCATGTCCGGAAAATGGCACCAAAGTATATTTATTAACAAAAATTGGTGGCCATCTAGAGCATCCCGCAAAAAGCAATTACTCTCTTGATGATAAGACCCACGACAAATTTGTCAAAATATATACATATAACTATGACAAAATTGTCAGAACAAATTTGTCTTACAAAATAGTCATGACAAATTTGTCGTTGTATTTAACTGACAATTATGTCAACTGTCAATATTTTATGAAATGAAAATTCGTCTGTCAATTGCGACAAATTTGTAGCATTGTCTCCTTTATAAAATAGGGCCCGGTCTCAATTCGCCTACAGCTGTAGATAATAAGTGTAGGAGTGTGCTATAGACCAAAAAATGTTTTTACAAGCTCCTGGAGTTGGTGAAAGCCAGAGTCGAAAGTACAACGTCAATCTGTAGGCGCTTGTCGGTTTATTGGCAGTACCTACCCTGGATTCACCTTACGATAGATCAAAACGTTGTTGATGACGCTACATAGCGGAGCCTTAATCCAAACGCAGATGAATCAAATTCAGCAGTCATGTTGCGATGGACTTCAGCTGAACTTTTGACATTCGAGAGCCCACCATGGAAATAATATCGCGAATATGGGAGCAAATTTGGTTGCGATTTCTAAGATTTATATTCTATCAGTTGCGCAGCTGAAACCCTTGTCTAAAAGTACAGAAGACATTTTCTCTCTCTCTCTCTAGCATCATTAAAAATAAACACAAAACAAAATCCTTTTGTTCTGCGAAAGGGGACAAAAAAAAAGTCTTTTCGCTGTGTTACAATTTGGAATACATTAGTTATTGTTTCACACTTCAAAGCGTATCCACTCTGACACTTAACAAAAACAAGACAAAAAGGAAAGGCAACATGAACAGATAGGAAGCTGTAGTTCTCCTTTTGCTAATTTTCAAAGGAGAGATGAATATGCAAACAATGGATGGTGTGTACCCTATATGCATAAAAATATTTTTCCATTTTTGTTTTTATTCTAAATTCTAACTCTGCTCCGTTGTAAAATACATTATAATGCTCCACTATCCTGTACAGAGGAGCTCTTGCAGTCTCAGTGCAATAATGTGGAGCATATTTTCCTTTTTTACATTCGAGTTGAAACGTGGAAACACCCAGAATTGTAATCTGTTTCTATAACTATCTAGTATCTATATATTTGTTTGACACCTCGATGAACATTCACAATCGACGAGGTTGTATCCTTTCTCCTCGAAATATTTGCATGTGCAAATGCAATGCACCCTACCCTCTGGCGTATTTGTAACATATTTCTAACCGATAACGTGATTATTTCGTGATAAATGAATATAAACTTTAGCAACGATTGCAAGTATATACATTATAAATATATACATGTAGATAAGTAAGTATATACTAAAAGGGGCTTTAAATCGATTGATTGAATTTCGTTTGTAGGTTGAATTGCGATGCAGCAAAAAGGGAAAAATGGTCTTATGGGTTCCTCCCGGGAGAATTACAATCAATACTCTTTGAGCAATTTACACCATTACACCCACACTTCCACATATTTCAATATTCATTGAATATTATTCGAAAGGTAAATTTATCGAGAAAGTCAAATTTTAGGTGGTACGGGAAGAAGGGATTTCTAATATTATTTTCGAAAGGTTGTACTCATACCTTGCCGAACAAGTTATTCCATCGAAAAGGCATTTAAATAAGAAATTCCAATTTACCTCTTCCATTTGGCATTCGCATCCACGTTAAATATTGTATTCGATTCGATATGAAAGTCGGTATTTTCCTTGAATGGTCTGTATATAATGATGGTTTAGGAGGACAATTGCGAGTCAGTGGTATTGAAATAGATTCTCTTTTGGTTGAATTTTTTTTACGCATAAATACAATTGCCGATGAGTATATTCATAAAAATAGGTCTGAAGATTAGTCGGCAAGTCGAATTTTATTAATGGGACAGGGAAGCTATAGTACCTATACATAAAAGTAAACATTCTACAGTCGTATATAAAATACTAGCATTTATCTGCGGATTCGCTCCTCCTACAGAAGTACCTACCGAGCTCAATAGGATAAAAAAAAATCTTTATACAAACTGAATCACCCTTTTCCCACCACCAATAACTCGGGCTCCACGCAATATTTTCAAAATCAGAGAAACGGATTTGCTTGACTTCTTATATAGAATACACTAACCGAGTTTGAAATCGATCGAATGAAAAATAATAAATTTTCCTTACAAACTTTGACCCACCCTTTTCCCCCTTTTGGAGTTCGAATTTGCCCAAAATCACCTATTGCTAATAAGTCAGGAAAAACTGTTTTATATATGAGATAGGTGACCTTCCCGGTTTTTCTCAAGTGCCGATACCATCCACTACTCCTTTTTTCTACCAAGCTCTATGCCCTACGCATATACAGGCCATATCACATTGTATTCCCGTTCGTTCCGATGCGCCCCGTTCTGCAACCACAAGAATCAGAGCGTAATGTGTTGTGTGTACCTGGAACGCTTTCGATCTGTACCAAACCCCCTAAAGTAGAGCTACAATCGAAAAGAATAGTTATTTTTATTTTTTTTTTTACAATTGATAAAATAAGATGATTTTTCATTTTATTGTAGCTCAGTTTTTAGACAGAGCAGAAAGGTGAATAATGATGGCTCAAAATACTTTGAGAAGTATTGCCTAAAAACAGTTTCAAGCATTTTTGCATCGACTATAAATTTATGAAAGTTGATGGAGTAAAGTTAAAATAAAAAAAAAATTAATTGAAATGCTTCTTCAGGACAGTTATACTTTCGGATGTTTGTCAGACGTTCGCTGGAGGGGGGCTTAGAACCAACCTTGATTTCTTTTAGAAAACTTTCTTCTAACATCCATAACCATTCCTTTGAGAGAGTTATTCGGAATTTATTACTAATATTTCCCATAAGCTACGGTTTTTTAAGAAAAAAATAAAATAACGAGGCGGTAATTTAGGACATGTAATCGTCTTTTTGGCTTTAAACATCTTGATATATTAGGCAACATTTTAAAGGCTGGTCGGCTTTTCATCAAACTTCATCCACTAAGGCGAATAAGAATTTTTAAAGGAGGAACAAGTTACATGCGAACAAGTCGAACACATTTTTTTGTAAATTTAATTTTTTTTTAAATATTCTGCCTTAGCGAATACGATTAAGACGAATTGGAGAATTTTTGCTTGGAGGTATTCTACCCAACAGCTTTTCGGACAATTGTTTCGACACACCGACGGCACACCGGCGTTGCAGTGCGATCAAGTGCGTTTTTTACTGATATTTTTGACAGCTTTTCCGAAGGAGTATGCGTTGCGGTGGATTATCAGTCCGACGGATACCTTGCTAGGGCAGATTTTGAATTTTCTGAGAAACTTTGACAATTTGAAATGTCAACATTTCTCGACTAGGAATTTACAAAATATATATCCTACAAAAAAAAAAAAAAAAAAAAAAAAATAAAAAATTAAACAAAATGGAAACATATCGCACATGATCTGGTAGTTCTGGCTAGTCTCTTTTGTATACATATCTCAAATCTGAGTTTGACATCATAGATCCCCTGATATACAACCTTGCAGCACTTGGAGTCTATAATAAATCTTTCTCTATTATGTTATTCTTATTATTTTTCTGACATGAATTAGTGCAGTAGTTTAGAATGGATTGATCATATTAGATTGGCTTAAACGACAGCTGATTTGCCAGAAAGGTCTGACAAACATAAATGAGTATAAATGTCCTGAAAAAGCTTGGTATGCCACAAAGTTGTATGTATAGTACTATATTTGTTGGCACTTTTCCAAAGTGAGTCAGTAAATAGTGTGCTGAACTACTGAGTGGCTTAGAAGTAGCAAACACAAGTGGACGGCAACCTTAACCAACGTCGAGTGCGCAACTGGAGACATTTCGCTAAAAACTCACCTAACTTAACATGTCTACTGGTTGAGACCCAGGTGCACGCCAGACTGTAGCGCCACCTCTGTAGTCATTCACGAGGTTCATTTAGAATCACAATTTTTGTACAACTTTTTCGAATTTTTTAACTGAATAGTGTCGCTCATGCTCCGCGCTTTTTAATTTTCTCATATATACATATGTAAGAGGAAGATATCTATTGTTTTCGTAAAAAATTTTGAACTCGAGATTTTATTCAATTCTGATATTACAATATTAGGACAACTCAAATAGTGTGTCTCGCAATTCTGTCCATCCGTATGTCTGTCTGTCCCATAGGCCTTCAGCCTAAACACTTGGACGGATATCTTTCGAACTTCGTATTTAGAGTATTTATATGGGTAACCGCTAGGAGGCGTTTCTTCCCATATAAAAAAAAAAAATATGCGAAATATTAAACAATTTAGATTTTTTTTCGAAAAACGCCTCTAACGATTTGATAGTTGAGTTAATGTAGACATGCTTGCTTAACATGACTGCATACCCAGTTTTTTGCTAAAAAGTCCAGCAACGGCAGTTTTAAAAATTGGCTTTTTCTCGAAAACGGTAAAAACGATTTAAAAAAAACTTATTTTTAAGGTACTATTTTCATTCTTAACTTGATAGCTAACTTAGTTTTTCTCTAAAAAGACTGCGTCCTTTGATATCCACCCAAATTGCTAAAAATAGTAAATAAAGGGTCCGCCATCTAACGTTTTTTTTTCAACTAGTGCTTATTTCGCGAATGGTAACACTTAGCTCATGTCTGATTTGACAGATAATTAGTTTTATCCTCCCGCTGAACAAATATGGTTGTGTATACGCTTGAACAACGCTGGAAAATATTGCGACATTACTTTGAAAATCATGGTAATGTTGCAGAATGTGTGCGAAAATTGCGTACGGATTTTGGAAGAAGAGAAGCACCGTCAGCTCCGTATGTTCGTTATCTTGTGAAAAAAGTGAAAGAAACTGGCATCCTCATCGATAAACCAAAGCGTGAAAAGCCAAAAACAGTGCGTACACCTGAGAAAATTGCTGCTGTGGCAGAAAGTGTGCGTGAAGCGCCATCAACATCAATTCACCGTCGTTCTCAACAATTGAACATTTCGGAGACATCATTGAGACGAATTTTGCATAAAGACCTTGGTGTGACGCCATACAAAGTCCAATTGGTTCAGGAGTTGAAACCAACTGACCAATGCGTTTTCGCTTCGCTAAGTGGACCTGCGATCGACTTAGAGAAGATGCCGATTTTGCCAAAAAAATCATCTTTTCAGATGAAGCTCATTTTGATCTTGGCGGGTATGTAAACAAGCAAAATTGTCGCATTTGGGGCACAGAAAACCCGCACGCATACATTGAAAAGCCGATATACCCAAAACGAGTCACTGTTTGGTGCGGATTTTGGTCCAGAGGCATAATTGGGCCATTTTTATTCGAAAATTATCGGGCCATGTTGAACGAATTTTTGTTCACAAAAATTAAAGAGGAGGATATTGGCAACATTTGGTTTCAACAGGACGGCGCTACGTGCCACACAGCCGAAGCTACACTCGATGTTTTGCGCCCTGTTTTTGAAGATCGCATTATCAGCCGCAGAGCTGATGTCGTTTGGCCACCGCGGAGCTGCGATTTGTCACCGTTGGACTATTATTTGTGGGGTGCCGTAAGACAATTGACGCTTTAAAGGACAATATTCGTGAAGCCATTGGTGAAATACAGCTGCACACCATCGATAATGTGCTTAAAAATTGGACCGATCGTGTAGGCTACTGCATGGCCAGCCGATGCAGCCATTTGAATGAAATCATTTTCCATTATTAACCGGAAGGATTGTACTTTCAAATAAAAAAAGAAATTTGAGAAAATATTCAGTAGTATTTTTTATAGCATTTTCAAAAAAAGAAAAAAGTTATTTGGCGGACCCTTTACTTTAAAAATCTGCTCATATCTCAAAAACGCCATTTTCGATTTGGATGAAAATGTAACTGTTAAATAATGCTTATATCTTAAACAATGATTTTGATTTTGATCGAATTACGTATTTAAGACAACATAAGCATTCTAAACACGATCACGTACTTAAATTTTTCCTTTTTATAAATATTTCTCAAAAAATTACTACCCAAATTCCGATCTGTAGGCCCAAATCTTCAGTGGCACTACAAATCCAATAGCAACCAAAAAAATTTGGAATTACTCTGACATTCAGCGAGATTCGCAATAAAAGAGAAAGTTTCGTGCGACTCTTTATTTTGTTGAGTACCTATTCAAAGTCAAACTGATAGCTATATCAGTGGAATTTTCATTTGGCCTGCTAATACTGTGTTTGTAATTGTATTACTTCGGTATTGTAACTACGACATGTTTCTCTTGTTGTCTATTTGACAAGTGACAGGTGTCAAAATGACAAATGTCGCAGTGATTAAACGTGGTAAAGTATTTATTGACTATCATCGGTGATGATGTATTTATTGAGTATTCGTAAATGCAAATTCTTCTTTACAAACTTTACAAATGTCAAAGTCGCGATGACATAAGAAAGACGCCATTTGCAAAAATGAGAACATCTTTTGATGGCTTTTGAAGGCATATAATATCGGATTAAGAATTTACATTAAAGTCAACCGAAATTGGATTACATGGGATCATCAAACCCTACTGATGCTCTACCAACACAAGTTTAAAAATTTCATAAATATATATCTCTCTCGAAAATGTTGGTCCCTGATCTTCTAAATACACATTCATCATCAAAAGCATTTTGTCAGAAGTATCTGCTTAACTGGTCCACAGTGCCTATGTTAGAGTACCTACTTTGTGAATTGTAAAACTCCTAACCATGAAGGAAGTATTAATTACAATGAATTATTTAGATAATTAAAAAGCCATAAACACCTAGGCGAATAAATAAGAAATCCCATTCATCCTAAATGAATTAATTAGGTCGCGTTCCACCCGCCTCTATCTCTCTCTATCTCAGTGCCTCCCATTTTTATCAGAAGTAAAACACACACGCACATAAATATTCACACCCCTATCGTTGCGGAACGTGTAATTAATGTACCAGGCCCATCATAAAAAATCAGCACTTTAATCTGGTATTCATTCGTCCTAAGTATAGAGGAGAGCACAGGAGTGAAGTGGAGGAGCGCGTACTATAAATTATGCGAGTGATTAAGGTGTAAAAGAAATACAAATGGGTACGAGTTTCGCCCGGAAGGAGCGCTACTAAGCCGTTCGTATTTTTATGTGATTAGCTAATTGCTTCCAGAGCTACAGTATAAACAGTGTCGCCCAAAAACAGTTCCAAAAGCGAAATTAATTCATTCGATTGTGTAAAGGGTTGGACAGTGCATTAGATGGGTAGGATATATTGGACTTTCTTTGCTGTTTTGAATTTATCAATCAATGTCAAGCGCAGTATACAGATGGATAGTGAAAAGAAGAACAAAACAAAAAAAAAAAAAAACATGACAGACAGTCCCAGGATAAATAAAGATCCAATTTCAAAGTTCGGTTGAGAAAAAAAAACCACAAGGGGAGAAAGGACCAACGCGGTTTTTCTTTTTTTCTTCTTTTTTTTTCGGTAGCGACATCACTCAACCGTGCCCGCGGCACAAAGGTCATCACAATTAAGAATGTCAACTGCATGTGTATGCATTGCAAATGGGAACATATATACCACACGTTCTCCATTGTTTCGGCATGTCTCCTTGATCTGTATATGGAAAAGATGCCACAGGGTGGCCTGAATTTGAATGATGCTTTGAGTGATGGATTCTTTACTTTTATGAAACATTGACAGAATTGAGATGAGAATGAAAGATGACTGTACGGGGAATAGTGGTAGACGTTGCATTAAGCTTTATAAATTAAATAGGTAGGTTTTATTGGCATTTAAAGCACGTCTTAAATTTGTTCTTTTTCAAGCAGATTCATGTATTTTTGATATCTTTTTTTTTGAGAAATTGAAAGAACGACTGCCATTGGCCGCGTTGTCTAGCAAAAATTATTCTGATGACTGTTTGAGGTTATTTTTTTTTAAATAACTGAGTGGGCTACTGATGCACGCTCCTGAATTTTTAATAATTGATTATAGAAGGAACATGCACAGAGGAGGACGGTATTTGCGAATTGAATTTAAATCTGTTGGAGGATGATAGAGTTGTCAGAGCTTAAATCAGAGCCAAGGTAGACAAACTACCTCAAAGTTATAGCTGTCTTTTATGACATTGCCTAATTATATATGAAACAGGAATTTGACCATTGCCCAGTTGTCAGTTTACAAAATGTCACCTGTCACCTGTCGAAATTGTCATTTTTTATAAAATATTGCCTGGTTTTAGGCTTCCACGGAACTTTTTTTTGCAATGTTAAGGAGAATGATGGTTCTATATTTGGTACCCCGTTTAGAAGGTCCCATTTATTGTGGTCCGAGCAAACGATGCTAAGGTTTCATTCATGAGGTTTACTTTCTTCCGACAAAATTCTGGAATTAAGTGCTAGGCTATCTATAAAATCATCTCCTACTGCCTTCAATAAGTCGGCATAAACTGCATGCAATCCAGTTTCAATCGTGTTATTCTCACTTCATTTTCATCGGGTTGACGAACGTCTTGCTTTTCATAGTCCCGGTTTAAAGGTTAAATGGTCTGCAGAAGTGGGTTATCTAAGCCCTCAAAACCGATTGTGACTCTTTTACAAACGTTCCCTGATCAAATTTTGATAAAGCTTGCAAACATTGTTCCTCTTTATTTTACCTTCGGATAAGTCGACGTTCTTCCCTCTTTTTATACCCTATAAAGTACTACATATAATGGGTGTTTTTTTTAGAGGTATAGAACTTTAAAATGGAATAAAACAAAGATGATTTTTTTAAATTGACATGAAATTTACTTTATTCGAAAGATAATCTTTTGGCATTCTAATTTAAATATCATTTCTGGCATATGATATTTACGGCTGGCTCGGACATAGTCTAATCTGGAGGTCCAATTTTCGATGAGTTTGTCCAACATGTGTGGCCGTATATCGGCAATAACGCTGCGAATGTTGTCCTCCAAGTGGTCAATCCTTTCAGGTTTATCGGCGTAGACTAGCAACTTCACATATCCCCACAGAAAATAGTCAAGCGGCGTTAAATCGCACGATCTTGGAGGTCAATTCACGGGTCCGCAACGCGAAACTATGAGGTTACCAAACGTTTCCTTCAATAAATCAATTGTGGCACGAGATGTGTGACATGTTGCGCCGTCTTGTTGAAACCACAGCTCCTGCACATCATGGTTGTTCAATTGATGAACGAAAAAGTCAGTAATCATGGCTCTATAGCGGTCACCATTGATTGTAACGTTCTGGCCAGCATCGTTTTTAAAGAAGTACGGACCAATTATTCCACCAACCCATAAAGCACACCAAATAGTCACTTGAGGATTATCATCACTCCAAATACGGCAGTTTTGTTTATTGACGTATCCATTCAACCAAAAGTGACACGATTATGTTGACCGTAAAATGGACGTAGTGCGCGATACGTATATCGAACAGAACCATGATTTTCAAAATAAATTTTCACAATTTGGAAGCGTTGTTCAGGTGTCAGTCCATTCATGTTGAAATGCCAAACCGAAATAAAAATAAATCACTTGACAGCTGACAAAATGGCCGCCAGTTAAAATAGTGTTGCCAACTTAAAGTTCTGTACCTCTAAAAAAAAAACACTCTTTATATTATATTCTGAATCAGGATCACATTCTGAATCAATTTGGCCATGTCTGTCTGCGTCTGTCTGAAAACACAATAGCGTCCACATGAATCGACCTAGGTGAATGAAATCTTTGTGAGAGGACTTCTTTCGTCGTCATAGGTTGGTTATGAAAATGGGCTATATGGGTCAAGTAGTTCTGGTACCTGCCTTACAAAACCAATATTAGACTCATGTGTTGTGTACGCACTAACTCATCGTGCCTAACATTTTGCATAGCATGACTTATATGCAGTGGATGGTATCAAAGCATCGGCCAGGCAGATGATAACACTTTTATTTGTTTTGCTTGCCGACTGCACGAGCCTATATCATTCTTTTCTGCAGTCTTTTGTGTATAGACGGATTGTTTTGCTGCATGGGCTTACCAGAACTCTTTACAAACCCAATGTTGCTGATGGCTTTTAAGCATATCGATGCAACTATTAATAAATAGACTGCCGGTTAGGAGCAATAAGGTGGACTGCCTACAAGCTGTCTGATGTAGAGTCGTTAAGTGTGAAAATATTTATGCCTAGTTAAAGCAGATAAATCACCTAATGTCTTTCAACATTTTGCTCTGAATACAAAAATACACAAATGGTTTGTGCCTTTTAACTTTAAATCTCTTCGCCGTATTTCTCCATTGTCATTGCGGCGTCAGGGATATCCGAAATTCGTATCTTGGCTACAATGTTGTCAGTGTTGGCATCTCGGAACGTTCAACCACCTGCAATATTGGACGACTACCTTACCCGATCACAACATTTCGCCGCATATAACAAAAGCACACACAAAAAGGCTTCGGTAGCTTGGCATCAGTCACCTTAGTAAACAGATTCTAAAGCTCCTTTTGCTGAATGGCATTGATATCTCCTCTAGAGCAATCCAGGGAATGCGCTAATTATTCGGTTGCACGCGATCTCTTCTCTCTCTCTCAACGAAATCGCTGTAAATATTTTAAAGGAGAACCACATTAGGATTGCATTTGAATAATCTAGCTTAAGCCAAAGTGCGACTAGGAGAATGATTGGGATGAATCGTTGAGTACATTTTTAACTCATGTACACCCTTCGTACATTTAGGTTAAAGACCAACTTTGAGTACTATTTTTATCCATATTAAGCTTTTTTTTACTACTTTTTACATCAAAAAATCACTGTGGGTTCTTAAACTATTATTTTCGAATGGTTTTGCCCTAAATTCTAAATGACTTCTCGATTTCAGCAAATATCGTGGTCCAGAGTCCATTCATTCATATACATATTTTAATGTCTCGCTTATCCACTACTAAAGTCGCGGGTGTAGGATGCTTAAGTAGACCACCCTTCAGAACTCTCGATATTAGTTTACCGACTCTACATAAATTATTATCCAGTGACATCTCCTTCTCCAATTCTCCATCCGCGTAGAGAAGAGATTTTGGATTTCATCTAACCATCTCATCTTTAGTCTAGCTATAGAAAACGCCTGCCTGATCACATAAATTGCATTGGCAATTACATAAAGTCTTCGAATCAGAGTCTAGGGGTGGGATTCTGTAAGATAAAAACGTCCAATTGTTTTCGTTTGGACGAACGTTTTGCTTCATGTAACTTTGAAAACGAAAGGAATTTTCGTTTGCGCGAAAGTAAAAAAAAAAAACGAAAGCTATTTCTTTGACGTTTTCGTTTTGTTTGCTTCATGTACCTCCAAAAACGAAATACATTTTCGTTTCGTACAAAATGAAATCAACGACAGCTTATTCATTTTTCACTTTCTTTGTTTAATCCCACTTGCGGCTATTTCTAACAGTTTAAGGTGTCAAAAGAAAAAAACATTTCTGGAACAACAATTCTTTGTAGTGCTCAAGAGCTGTATATCATTAATCTGGCAATGCCGTTTAGAGTCGTTTTTATTGTGGCCAATTTTTTTCGAGAGCAAGAGATTTGAATTTTGTATGTGCCAAAAGAGAATTTCCTTTTTCGAGAAGAAGGTCAAGTCCTCGTAAAAGTATGAAATTTCAACGACATTATTTCTTAAACCTTTGTGAAGAGAAGGAGACAAAAAAAACTAAAGGAGAGAACCAAACTTTAGCTTTTACATGATTTCTTTCGTTTTTTTGAAAAGCGAAAGCGTTTTTCGTTTCGTTTTTTTTTTACAGAATCCCTGTATGCGGACAGTACTGTGTCCTTATAGCTAGTATTTAAGTAACCGAAGGCCCCTGCAATAAAAAAAGTGACACAAACAGGATTAGTGGGCCCAAATAACGCTAGTCGTGAACTTGTATTATACGTGACGGATTTTGTTTTCGTTTCGTATGTAAAATCAATTCATGGAGATCGTATAGGCTGTTCTGTTCATAGATACGGCGATTCAACCACTGTTCAAGCTGGGGTCAGATCACGTAAAATAAAAACGATTGAACGACATCGTTTTCACACATGCTGTCTCTATCATATCCCTGGCAATAAACCGAGACTGCTATTGTCGAAACGATGTCGTTCGAACGTTTTCATTTTACGTGATCTGCCCCCTGGGCACTAAATTAGTCAAACATGTACAAAAAATAAAAATAAAATAAAATTAAAACAATTTAGAACATGCTGCGGTCTAAAAATATAACAGTTACAAAATATTTATGATTACAACATGTAGTTCGGGTACTTTACCAGTAAGTATCATTTAAAAAAGGGTCACACTGAACTATTTGCCGTACGATTTTCTATTACAATTTGAAAGGTGAATGTGAAAAGTTGTTCGTGCATACATGGAGCCTCTGGTCTTTCTTCAGCTTATTCCGCAGTAGAAAAGGTTGTCAAACCTAACATCGAACCGGAAGCACATGTAGTTCATTCTAATTAAATTTGCTCCATTAAAGTAAGCTGTGTCGCAAAAAAATCACGACACTATGTTGTATCATGGCGAACACAAAACCGCTGAGGTAATAATCTCAATTTCAACGCATCTCGATGGCACGGCCTTGACACATCAACTACCTCCGCCCCAAAGCTATAGAGAGAGAGAAAGAGAGATAAGCTGCACCCAAACCGCACACGACCCATCTGCAGCTGGGGGTAATTTAGGAACGCTTAATGTGGCCATAATTTTGATTTACGATACCAAACGCGGTGTGGTACGGATCCAACACTGTATCCTTCCTAACAATCCCTGTGCGATGTTTTAATATGAAATTATGTTTACCTTGGCGGATATTCAAACGAAAAAAAAAAAAAAACAACAACTCCAGGATACAGCAACTAAAGTACAAAAACAAAGCCAATATCCCGTCCCTCCTGAGGGAGCAAAACAAGAACAAACAATCCAACCGAGGAGAGGTATACATACACAAAGTCCTTCATGCATCCTAGGCAATTACATAGCATTCCGTTCTGTATACCAAACATGCGCAGTATGGGTACAACGGAAAAATATAGATGCTGCTACCAGCAGAGAAAAAAAAAGCAGGACATGTGGGTGGATACGGAATCAATGGTCGAATATGGCGAAATGTGCTGTATGCGAATCGATAGCACATAAGCTCTGTTAAATCCATCAACAAGGCTCCAGGCTTTAAGCATCCGCTTTGTTTTCCTATACGTGTATTCCATCCACAAGATGAATGGATGGATGGATGGACAAATAATGAGCGCTTTATTATAGAAATTATATAGAGAGGGACGAGAAAGTAAACAATATGGAGGTCAACCATAGTTGGCTGTTCACCCTACATACGTCAAATGATTGCACTGGAACAAAACAAATATCCTGGTAAATTTATGATGAACTTTGTATGTCTGTGTGTGATTGGACTGCATTTGAATATAAGCGACTTTGTTTACACCCGCCCAGCATACCTACCGCTTTGAAACAAAGAGTAACTTTTCTTCTCTGCGAAGAAAGCTAGACAAGACAATAAAGGGACACGAGGTCATGTCGATGTTTTTCCTCTTTGTTTTTGTTGCGTTCTTTTATTTTTCGTAGCCTTGCAAGTTTGTCTTAGTTTCGGCACACTTTGTCGGAAAGTAAGAAAAAGGAATATTTTTACCATCACTAAGTTGAAGGGAGTTTTATTCGCCTTTTTCTAAGGATGTTTTGTGTTTCACAAGTTTTATCTCGGTTGTCGACAAATACGAGATGGGCGGGCGAGTATAGTAGCAGTAACTTGTCAGAAAGTCAACAGAAATATCCGTACTTATTGGAATTCGTTTTGAAAATGGTATGTCAATAAAATGTCAAAGTAAGTGCCTCGACAAACTATTGCATAATTGATTTGTGAATCCTAAAGCGGAATTATTCAGTAGAATTGTGGAAATAATCACAAAGAAAACGGAATATCAAAACAAATATTTGGTCCTTCGTGCCGGATAATGGGGGTAAAGATGATGTAAGAAGGGATTTTTCCATGCCATCTGAGTCGTGTCGAGTATAGGATATTGATTGTGTCAGTTGTCAGTCGTTGTGAGGTTGTTTTTTACTCTGATGATTGAGGTGTGGAACTTATTGACAAGGTCTTGAAATTTATTTGATAGGTATTGGCAATTTAGGTAATCTTTGAGTTGGCTTAAACAAAAAAGCCTTTTCATATCGCTTGGAGGAATTTATGGCGGATTTATTTACAATTCGTTTAGTTCGTGTCCCGAATCGTCGGTGGCATCTCATTAAAGTTGAAAAAAAACGAGCCTAACTTTTAGGCGCAAGCTGAAAATTAGCGCATTTTAGGTTGAAGTCTGTGATACCACATTTAACTAGGAAAAAAAGGTTTTCCCCTTCTCGTTGAACCAGAGACTTTGGACTTCGAATAAGCGCACGTAAAATTTATAAAAAAAAAAATCTTTTCGAGTGAGGATAAATTTTGACAATGACACCATAGCAGAATTCAAACGAAGGGTGTCTTTGGCCTGAGAAGGCAACTGGCCTATTAAAGTCTTATCAAGAAACACTAAGGAGACTCTAAATAAGAACCTCATCATTCCAGTCCTGCTCTATGGCGCAGAAACATGAACGTTAACAAAGGCGGATGAAGATCTTCTTGGTCGTTTCGAAAGCAAAGTTCTTTGAGTGATTTTTAGTACCGTTTGCTTTGACGGGCTTTGGAGGATTAGATTTAACAGCGCACTCTACGAGCTGTACCGCGACATCGACCTGGTCAAAAAAGTACGCATGAGCCTATTAAGACATATTTGGACATGTAGAGCGAATGGACACCAATGTTACGGTCCGAAGAGTCTTTGATTCCAACGCAGTAGAGGAAAACCTCAGTTTGGTGATGCGCAGAAGTGGAAGGAGACCTCAACCAACTTGGAGTTCGCAAGTGGTGGCGGTTAGCCAAAGATCGGGCTAACTTGAGAAGCGTGTTGGTTGAGGCCCAAGTCCACCCATACTATAGGGCTACCTAAGCATTAAGTTGAGTGAGGTTCCGTAGATAGTTGACTGCATCACTGGATGTAACTAAGTCTTTAGAAACATGCGCCACCTTACTTGCTCCAGTTTTCTTCTTAAATATGCTCTCGCAGAGCAATGGTCGTTTCATAATATTCTCCTGACCATCGGTATATTGGTAACAGGAGGAAGTCCATGTCTGAGAGTCTTGCCAGACTTGTAGGTTTGCCGCAACTAAGCCGCCTTTGTCGTTTATTTACTTACAAAGATCCATCAGGGCTAGAAGTTAGAACTTTAGAGAGTACGGTGTATTCAGTTGTCGCATCCAAAACGCAGACAACCGACATAAGAACATAGTCTCTAAAGGATTTGAGTTCAAGAATCGCGTCACTTATTTACAAACATCCATTATTGGTAGGCATGCTCTCAGACTGGGCCCTAATACCAACGATTTCTGTAGAAGCTGCATGGACGAGGAAAAGAAAAGACCTATGCATACGTGCCCAGCAGGGCCGTAGCCAGGATTTTGGTTCGGGGGGGGCTAGCTTCCAAGCTTTACGAAACAGACAACTATTCCAATTCATTGATTCCTATTAGTCAAATTTTTTCAAAGCAGAAGACGTCTTGATTTTTTTTTTGATATGAGATCAATCACCTTATCTGGATCCACAATAATCGGCCCTAGCGAGGTATCCGTCGGAACGGAGAATTCTCCGCAACGCATATTCCGTCGGAGACTCAAATTACATTCGAGCTCGAGGTATCCGCCTTCGGAAAGTATGATTAAAATGCGACGACGCATTGATTTGACATGATGTTGTTTCGTGGGACATCGCGGTTTTCCTATTTAGTGATTGTTTATTCGTTTGTTTTTGCTGTGAAAACACAAATTTAAGCAACAAATACAATCAATTACTTTGTTAAATTTTGTTTTCTTTATTGCTTTCATTTATCAACACTTCACTGCAATTGTAAACAAATTCCGCAACCAATTCCTGTCGGAGCATATCGGAAGAAAATTCGTATGAAGCTGTCAAAAGTATCAGTAAAAACGCCCTTGATCGCACTGAAACGCAAAACGCCAGTGTGCGTTGCATATTTGTCGGAAAAAAGTTCCGAAAAGGTCTTCCGAAGTATACCTCGAAGCAAAACTCCTCCGATTCGTTCCGACGGATACCTCGCTAGGGCCGAATATCCGAATGAACAGATATCATAGCAAGTGAACTTAACCTTGAATTCTCCATAACACTTCGGGACATTGTTTTAATCTTTTTAGCTGAAAAGGTTCTTTCAACACAAGCTGTGGTCACTGGAAGCGTTGCTAAAACCGTAAGCAAGAAATTTATAAGTCTAAAGTAAGTCTTGTCACATATATCAAGCAATTTCAAAACTTCGGTAGAAGGATCACTTGACGATTTTTTTTCGCACCAAAGAATTTACTCACAGCTGACAACAAAATTGCATTATCAAAGTAACGTGTTAGATTTTTCCATTTCGTTCATTCGCTGAACTGCAGCAAAACCTGTGAGAAGAGCTTGAAACGATACGATGGCAGAACGTAACGAATCTATGCAAGATATCAGTATCGACATCGACACTCTAAAATAGGCTTCAGTCGGAGAGGTTTCTGGACCCGAACGCGTTGTTTGTTTCAATGAAGTTTTTCAAACAAGTCCTCGGCAAGTGAGGATTCGGATTGAAAAGCCTCTCCGAAAAAATCTTCGGCATTTTCTCTGATGTCCTTAAGAGAATTCAGAACTTCTTTTGTGCGGTCGATTGCAGAAACGAGATCTAAGGATTTGTTCTGTAGGAAAACTGATAAGGGCAGCGTTAATGTTTCGCATACAATGAGGCTTACTAGGAAATTATTTTTTTGGGCCGCTGCCAAAAGTATTGATACTTTCAAAGAAATCGCGCACGTTCTGCTCGTTATTTTTTCAGGACTTACTGAGATGCACTTGCCTTTGAAGAGTTCTACAAAGTAAATAATACTGTCATGCCTTTCATTGAATCTTGTTTCACAAAGGCGTAGAAGTCGAGTTTTTCGGCTCTCTGGTTCGTGTTTTTTAATGACATTTTTTGAAAGCTATGCATTTGAATGGTTTCGAAAGAAATTAGCTATTTCACTAACTACACCAAGGCAATTGCGAATTGCAGGAGTTGACATGGCAGAGCAAGGTTAAAGCTATGGCTTGCACAGTGTACATACCTAGCGTTTTAATACATTGAAACCTGTATATACCTACCGGGATAGTATACCTACCGGGATAGTCTCCTTATTTTTATAGATTTGATTTATATTAAGCCCCATTACGGTCATTTCAGTTTCAGTTGCAAACAAGACACAGTTCACAACATTTTCTAGGAAAAAATGCTTCAACAGTTCACATATCCTATATCGCACGATCGGCGTCCGCTAAGTTGAGCTACCTATTTAGAGCAAAGAGGTACTTTAGCGCACAGGTTAGACCAGGCCTGGAATATTGCTCCCATATATGAAGCTCGGCCCCAAAACTTTCACTTAACCTACTTGACAGCATACAGAGACGAGCAGTTCGACTTATTGGAAACCCATCACTCACATCGAATCTACAACCGTTGGTGCACAGAAGACAAGTCGCTGACCTCTGCTTGTTCTATAGGTAGAGGTACTTCCTTGGTAGATGTTCCGAGGAACTCAAAGACATTGTCCCTCGAAATGCAACTTTTGGGCGCCCCACAGACAGGCTGCTAATGATCATGACTATACAGTACACTTGACAACCGCGAGGACATCAACTTTCCAAAACTCCTTCTGTTACAGGACAAGCATAATTTGGAACTCGCTTTGAAGACTACAATTTGAAGCAATTAAAGTGCAGAACTAACAGACATCTGCAAGCATCTCGGAGCTCTGTTGAAGCGTTATAGGTTCGCCTTTCCTGGGAGAAGTATTTGAAAAAAAAAAGTTGAGCTATCAGTTAGAAAATTTAGTTTTTGTCTTTTGTTTAAGACTTTCGGGGGGGGCTTCAGCCCCTCAAGCCCCCCCCCCTGGCTACGTGCCTGGTGCCCAGTCCTCTTATCTCCTAGAAAACTTCATCTTGCTGAGTACTTTGTCGACTATCTTGGCGAACTCGATAATACAAACATCAGCCGCCCCCAACGCTTTACTCTTAGCTTCTGTTGGTTCATCGGGTAGCATCGGGTAGTTTTGAGATCATTAGATCCAGTGGTGTACTTGCTGTGGCCTGCCACGAACCTTACCTAAATCTCAGCCCTAGTCTGATAGCTCACTAAATGTAAATAAATAGATGGCTCAACAGGTCTGTATAAGCACCCTAGGTCCAGCTTTTTACAATCAGTAGATTTTCCGAGCTTTTATTTTTTGTATGAATGAAAGGTACCTACAGTTTTATTTCGAATCCGATCGACAGCTTTCCAAAACAGTTGTACCCATGTTTGTCAGGTGTTCAGAAAAGGTGACACAGTGGAAAAAAAAGGTGTAATTTGTGTTATTTTGGGGGTTGAACTGGAGACCCCCACACTAAACATTGATTTACTGCGCCCTCATACATCAATGGCCTTTTAAAATCTTCACCACTGTAATGTTGGCGGTATTTACTTTTAATATTAAAGTTCGCATTTTATTTCGGTGTCATTGGAACAAGGAACCACCACAAGGAAAAGAAGAAGGAAAAGGTGAGATTACTCATACCCTCAAAAAAAATTTTTCTTCCCGAATAATTTCAGAACGGGATTTAAATTCATCCCAAGCCATCACCGACACATGTGCAGGACCACCGGTAATCTCTTCAGTTACCTTCAATGCATCTTCTCCTCTTGCCTTGCCACACACTGGAAACTTTTTCCAATAGAAAAAGTACTGCAAAGACACAGTTTTTGTTGAATTTTTTTTTTGTTGTATAGCGGATATGAAACTCAAGAAATAACGGCCAAGATTGAATTACACTTGACGAGAGTCATTCTCAAGTCTTCTTATGCTCATAATGGCCATGTCTCTTCACATCCATTCACCACCACACCCTGCAAACAAAAGAAAAACTGCAAATCCAACCGATATTACATATATCGAGGAAGTAATAAAGAAACAACGAGGAGACACCAAGAAGAAGCACCACACCACCATATCATACTAACGCATAGTTAGTAGTGCATGCTGCACATGGAGATACATCCATGACAGAGACAACGCAAAAAGAAACTGAAGACAAACACTTGAATGTTAATGCCTTCTACTTGCAAAAATCTGACGACAAAACGAGGAAAATTACACTGAAATGATGTAGGTACTGCAAGGAGCAGAAAAAAGGAAAATGGTAAACATATAGAAGCACACATCAAAATTAAACACACATCTTCATTTCTTCTACTTCGGTTCTTCTTCCGTCCGTTTGTCTAAACCATTCCATCGTACCGAGGTTGTATCTATCTAGTATGTGAAATTAATTGCAGTAGACACTTAGAAATGGAAGAATAAAAAGGAGGAAAAACCAACTGAATGCTGGTGAAGAAGTTTAATGAACTTCACACAGATTTGTATCTTTGTATCTCGTTTGCCATGACAGCGAGGTTCACGTATGTAGTTAGAGAACGTCTTCTTTTTTGACATTGCATAACTATGATAGCTCAGCTCAGAGACGATAACACCACAGTCGGTCGGTGCAAGCCACACTCTCGAGCAGCAGCAACTCAATTGGATGACATTAGGAGGAGTCGATTACACTGATGGAGATGTAAATGTAGCCGAGACAAAGTGGATGAACGAACTGAAGTTGGCAGCGGTACGGATACAACTGCTTGCGTCCGATTTATATCTGAGAATAAGTTGAATATAATAATGGTAAAAATATAATTTGTATACACGGTCCATGTAGTGCGTTAGCCGACCATAGATTGTCATGATATACAGAAACGACATGAAGGTGAACCCCTACCAGTATAGCTTGGTTCCATTCTCAGATCTTGTTCTCGATTCTTGGTCTCTTTGTTTGTGTGAAGCTGAGATTTTCATTGTTATCGTTTGTGCCGTTGTTTCCGAAGACGAGGGAAGCGTAATGGCATGGATAAGATCGGCTTTGTATAACAATGCCGTATAGCCAGTTCCTTGTCAATCTTAATAATTGAGGCAAGTTCCTTGAACCGCAACCGATTATGATTAAGTTCTGAAGAAGCACTGTAACATGTGTTGGAGGAGATTTATGTTGTGATGAATCTATTGAATTAGAGAAGTAGGACAAACGAGCTGCGAATTGGGATTTATTTATTTTAATGACCATAGTGACCATGGTATCTGAGTCTTATTACATTACTAGCTGGACCCGTACTCGCCTTGCCCACTCCCAAAAAATTATATTTGGTTCATTTAAAATTACACTTTGACTGTTTCATTGAAATCTGTCTAGTAGTTTTCGCGCTTTTAGGAGAAAAAGAAAATTCCTCCCTCTCCTAGATCTTTTCACTTCAAAAAATACATTTTGTCTAAAAACTGTTCCTAAGGACGTGGCTATAAACGACATAGCCTATAGCAGTCTCACAGTCCTAAGAAACATTTTAAAAAAAAGTTTCATCGAAATCTGTCCAGTAGTTTTCGAGTTTTTAACGGCCAAAAAAATTCCAACAAGTTTATTATATGTATAGATAAAAGTTCTGTGAAATACCTCAGGTGCCATAGAATCAGTTAGTACGTATGTTGCGTGTGACGTGTATAGTTTGTTGACGAGACTTACCCCCAGTTTCACAGTTAAAGTTTAAACTCAAGTTCATGTTCAGTTGAACGTTAGTTAAACTCATCCGGTTTCACAATGCAATGTTTAACTAAATTTAATGAATAGCATTTGGCAGTATTGTACATTACTTAACTTTTAGACGACTTTTCCTAAAATCTTTCCTTGTCTTTTCTTGCAAAGAACACGCAAAACAACGTCAAATATTTGCGTCTTTGACAATTGGTAGCTTTTCAATTGAAATGCCACTGTGTCAAATGATCTGAGGTTTAAACGGCAGAGTACTGTCGTTTAACGTAAACTACAGAATGAAATCTGTTCAAGGTTTAAGCGAAACTGTAAAACCGAATTAATTTATTGAACTAAAAGTGTAGTTAAAAGTGTAGTTTAAACTTCACTGTGAAACTGGGGGTTAAAGTTGCAAACATAATTTGAGTTGAAACTTCGTTGCTTCAGTTAACCAGTTTGTGTGTGATGGGTATTGGCATTTTTATCTGCTGATGGACCGCCGCCGATGGTTTTTGTAGTTTTTGACAATATTATAGGGAAAACCTTCTCTAAAGCTCCTTCTGATTGCAAAATCTAGATTTTTAAAGGAGTCTTTGTCAAAGCAATCACTCGCTGTTTTAGAATTTGTGCGAGTATCAAGTTTAAAAGAAATGCATTTTTAGTTTAACTATTTTTGCTCTATGAAAAGTATCACGCCAAATATTCGAAGTTCCAGGTACTTAAAATACTTTCATTTTAGCTTTTAGGGACTTTGTGTTCCTGTAGGCTCCGCTATGAACTCAGAAAATGACAACAGCGCTGAGATTTAACGAAGTATAACTCTTGCCAATCGCTGTCTCTTTGGGCTTAGAAAGGCAACTGAATAGCAAAACCCTTTCTCAAACAACTAAAGTGACCCTTTATAAGACTCCAATCGTTTCAGTTCTTCTCTATGGCGCAGGGGGCCCTACGAACAAAGTCACAGGTAGAATTAACTTCCACTAGCCAAAATAAAACAAGTCCAAGAAAATTTGAGATTTAGTTCTAGAATGAACAAAGTCCCAATATGAGAATGAATTAAAACCCAATATTCAGTGCGACTTTTTGAAGTCTTATGTGAGACTATTAGGTCATTTTGGCTGGTGGGAGTTAGTTTCAGCTGAAACTTTGTTCGTAGGGCCAGCGCAGAGGCATGGACTCTATCAAAAGCGGATGAGGTTACCATTGGTTCTTTAGGAAGGAAAATTATGTAATTTTTTTGGCCCCGTCTACATATAGACGGCGAATGGAGGAAGAAATACAAAGACTAACTGGACGGGTGGCGGGAGGTTTTTGATAGAAACTTAAAAGACCCACGGATGCACGACTGTTCATGGATATAGAACGCATAAATACTTTGGAAATGTAAGGGGTGCTCAAATTTGAGGGTTTATATGTCGCCATTTAAAATTTTTGCTTGAATTATGAGATTCAACTAGGACCCGTTTTACACGCACCGGTTCTTCACTTTAGTGTCGAGAATGTGACGGTAAAGGGGATAAAAAGTGAAGGGGGTAGCCGAACATCCCATCCGATTCTTGTATTCTTTTTTCGCCCTCTTTCGCTGCTAAAATGAAGCTACCACCGCGAACGATGAATGATACATAAAGGTAACAAAGACAATTTTATAATCAAGGCACTAAAGTGAAAACACTGGACGTATAAGTGCACCATAAGTGCCCAAAAGAGAATTAAGAAGTATCGAACGACAAAGCACGCAACGTATAAATCGGGTCTTAGCAAACTAGGCGATTCGGATTTCATTCCCTTCGAGTTCACCAGCAGAAGATTTCGTTCGCCGGAGAGTTCACCTGCGAATCCCAGGTAATGTATAATGAAAAATCGCTGGCGATTCGACAAACTCAGCGAAAATAATGGGTGCTTTTTTTAGAGGTATACAAATTCAATATAAAATAAGACACTTGAAGCTAAAGTTAATGTCAATGGGCCTCCGCGCACAAGATTAATTCTGCCAGCAGAAAAATTATATATATGAACCTCTTTTCATTGTGTAGTATTATTTTCACAATTGAAATATTTTGAAAGTTGTGTATGTATTAGTTGTATGCCTTGTTCAACCGCTCAAACTCGGCGGAACATTTTATTCCGTTTGTTTCCCCTCACTTCAGTTCCCTCGCCTACAAAATCGGTTTTATGCCGGCAGAATTAGTCTCGTGTGCGGAGGCCCAGTGATATTAGATTTATTTTATGCTATAATTTTATGCCATTAAAAATGATTTCGGTCATATGCATGGGTACCATAGCTAGTTCGAATGAAGCGCAATCGTCAAGTCCAATTTTCGACAACTTTACCGAGCAATTGGGGCCGTATATCAGCAATTACCCGGCGAATGTTGACTTCCAAATCGTCCAACGTCTCTGGTTTATCGGCGTAGACTAGTGACTTCACATACCCCCAAGGAAAGTAATCTAAAGGTGTCAGATCACAGGATCGTATAGGCCAGTTCACTGGTCCATTACGCAAAATTATGCGCCTAGCAAATGCTTCCCGCAATAAATTAATGGTGTCGCGCGACGTGTGGCATGTTGCGCCATCCTGTTGAAATCAAAGCTCTGTCACGTCAATGTCATTCAACTGAGGAACGAAGAAGTCAGAAATCATGTTCTATAGCACTCTCCATACCCGGTAACAGTCTGGCTGGCATCGTTCTTAAAGAAATATAAACCGAACCAAATTAGAGATCTCACATCAAAGCAACTACATAAATATCGCTCGAACGAAAAATGTTGCTGTTGGTTTATTGGCAGTTGCTATATCAACTATAGTGGCTTATTGCTTGTTGCCTCAATCTGAGAGCCGCTTTAATGGATGTAATGGCGTCTCGACAAAGACTTCTGAATTTTCTCCACTCCAAATTTGACAATTTTGCTTGTTTATATATCCATTTAGCCAAAAATGGGCCTCATCGGAGAACACAATTTTGCGTTGAAAATTGAGATAAGTTTGGCGAACCGAACCATGGTTTTCAAAATAAGTTTGCACAATTTGCACGCGTTGTTCTGGCATTAATCCATTCATCGTAAAATGACAAAACGTACTAAACACAAATCAACTTTCAACTGTCAAATTGACAATCTGTAGAAACAGTCTTGCCAGTTTTAAAACCAAACGTCTAAAAAACACATTTTATAAAGTCGAACGAATGGAACGGAGGAACTGACGCAGTGGCTCATTAGCTAGTATGCTGAGTGATATGCGATCTCCGAAAACAAAAACCAAAATTACATTTTAATTCTGCTGAAAATTCGTCACCCTCCTGTCCAACACACACACACATAGGTATACATAACATATGATCTAATCACCAAAACGCATCACTGAAAAACATCACAAAGCTTATAAGCAATCCTTTACTTTTTATCGCATGCGGCAACGCCTGTTTTAAAACATGCACCCATGCCACCAAATCCAAAAGGCATGCGCATGCATATAACTACATGGAAAAAAATATCCGTGTCAACCATGCTAATGTAACAAATCGACACCTTTAGAGATTACAACACATTCACGACTTCCTTAATTCGTTGTCTATTTTTAAACAAAAATTATGTCTCAGCTTGTGTCATATTATATGTATATGTAGGTATGCGCTAGAAGCCCTAATGCATTTTTCTATTTTAAACGGCAATTCGAAAATGTTTATATAAACAGTTTTGTTTTTCAAAACCCATAGAAACTGAAAATAAATCATTCGCACACGTCTGTCAGTTAAAGTTTCAAATTTTCAGTTTTTTTCTTTTTCGGATATAAAAACGTATCTCAATGACAGACAGATTGGTATGTTTAGAATAATCATTGCCTAGGTAATTAAGCAACCAACAAGAGAAACTATGCCCATAAATCTTTACAGTTTCACATTAAGTATAATAAAAAAAAAAGACGAAGGAATATCCGCAGTGTTAACCGAGGGCAATTCTTTTCATTTTGACAGACTAAAGATACCGAGGAAAAATAAAATATTATACTGTTGCATGTTAATTGACAGTTTGAGACAATTTTAGTGGATTTAGTTATATTTCAAGGGATTTAAAACTATTTGCAAATGTCAACTGTTGTGATAGTAAATCACTGAATTAGAGCATTAGAAGATCATGTGGAATGGTAAAGACTCGAAGCTGAAATGGGATTAGGGCGAGTTGAGTTGGGTAATTTGTATCCAAACTATTAGCACTGAATTGTAATCTTTTAGAGGCATAAAACTTTAAAATGAAAGATAATTTTATGCCATTCCTAATTAAAGTGAAAATTACTGAAGAGACTTTGAAGAGACTGTCTTTTGCCATAGATATGATAGAGACAGGTTTCTTGAAAACTGTGTCGTTCAGTTGTTATTATTTTACGTGATCTGACCCTAGGTTCTTATATTTTTTTGAGGCCCTTCTAAGAGCACGTTTACATTCGCCCTGATAGCAAGGTAGCCCTACTTGCAATTTACGCCTTTGAATAACATCAAAACTGATCTGCTACTGCCTTAAACTTTTATAAATACTGGCCACCACAAACAAAGTCCACTGATATGGGTGCCAGGGCATGAATTAACCAGAAAAGGATCCGCATCTCAATTCATGTTGGCAATACCATACTCCGGGCTACCAATTGGCACAACGCTCTTGGTCACCACTATCCATCACTCGTTCTTGAACTTCTTGATTTTCGCGGAACATACAAAGTAGAGCCCGTTTTATAACAAAGTGCGGCTTCGTTGATGAGCTTTTTATGGAGGATATCACAATAGGTCCACTTGTGGCCGCAGTGATCTGGGATTTAGTATACCACCTCCCCTGCTACCCCTATACAATCTACAAGAGCACAGATATGTGAATACGCTTGAACAACGTTGGGAAATATTGAAAACTTTTTTCCAAAGTGAGTGATGTGTAGCACAAAAAGTACGTTTTTTGAAAAGAAGTGTTGGCCGAAATGAAGCACCCGCACCCGCGCATTTTCATCTCGGCGGCTACGTTAACAAACAAAATTGCCGCATCTGGGACTCGGAAAACCGGCGCATTATTGTCGCGAAGCCAATGCATGCATTCACAGAGAGTGACAGTTTGGTGCGGATTGTGGAGTGGTGGCATCATTGGGCCATTTTTTTTTTTTTTTCGAAAATGAGGTTGTGAACAACGTTTCGGTCAACGGTGGGCGTTACAGACTACAGAGCCATGTTAACCGACTTTTTTTTAACTGAAATTGAAGACATGGATTTAAACAACCGCTGGTTCATGCAGTATGGCGCGCAATGCCACACAGTCCATGCCACAATCGATCTTTTGCGCACCAAATTCCCAAATCGTCTTATCGATGTCAATTGGCTGTCTCGGAGCTGCGATTGACCCATTTTTTTTGTGGGGAACCGTGAAGCACTTAAGCTTTAGGCCAATATCATTCAAGCAATCCGTGAGCTACAGCTCGAAACCATCAACAAGGTCTTGGAAAATTGGACTGACAGAATGCGCTACTCCGAAGCCAGCCGATGCAGCCATTTGAACGACATTGTGTTCCATAAATTAATGGGAATGTTTGCTCTTACTAATAAAGCCATAATGCATGGAAACAATTTAATTTTGTTCATTTTATTGCATTTTTAAAAAGAAACTTGTATTTGGCCCACCGTTTATATGGTCACTAACTCTGAGCTCCTGGATCAGTTGGATCTTGTTAGTGTCGTCTTATTTGATTTGGTGATTTGGCATCAGTGACTGAATAATGAACATCAGCCGCCACAGATTGCCAACATCGAGCCGTCCCAACTGCAAAAAACCCTTATTTTATTTCAAGCTTTTAATTTTTCTTGTCATGTTTTATTTTTAATTCGATAAAAATCATTGAAAAAATTGGGTTTAGTTCATTTGTTTAAAGAGATTTTGTGACATGAAAATATACAGTCCACGTTTATATTTTACGTGATCTGGCCCCTGCTTCTTAAACGATTTCGAAGAGGAATAGAAAAAAAAAACGAAAGGAGTCCCACATGACGAAAATTTTCGCTTTCGCATGATTTTTTTCGTTTTTTTTTAAAGCGAAAGCGGTTTTCGTTTCGTTTTTTTTAACAGAATCGCAACCCCCTATTTTTTCCGTCAACTCATGAGACTAGTACGAAAAATAAAACGTCATGGCATTGACAAGGGCTAGTAAGAAATAATGTCCACCAAAAACAGATCATAGCTTTATTGTAAGACTAGCTTTTGCCCGCGGCTTCGCTCGCGCAGTCCTCAGGATTTGGTACACAGATATTCCTTCACAGTCAGTTAGTTCCCTTTATATTTATATATCGCCTACCTAAGAAAGTACCTAAGGAGAAGTTAGTATCTTTGAAAAATGTGTTTAATGCCCTATTGGAGAAAACAGTTCAAAGATTATATGATGAATATATTTGTTAGTGAAGCGCTGGCATCTCAACACAGATCATACTATAGCAGATTGAGTCACAATCTATGGGACAAAACATATTTCTTTGCTGGCAAATACAGCGATATGATAAGCACCATCTTTAGAATAGGGGGAGCTTTTACCCCTTCATTATATTTCACACCTCCCAGATCTTATTACACTCTTGCAACCAGAAAGATGCACCAATTTCTAGCAGTATGACATGACCCCTTTCATACAGAATTCCGCTGGAATATCTTTAAAGTACGTACGCTGGAGTTAGATGAAGCGATAAGCATATTAAACGGCGAAAGATTTTCGGACGCATTAAAAAGTTTAAAGTTGATACGACGAACGGTTCGTGGACTTAAGAAAAGGGGCTCCTTAAAAGAGGTCATCGCCAATAACTTGGGCCCCATGCAAAGTTTTCAAAATCGAAAAAATTAATTATCTCTTTTCCTTCTAATAGTGTACACAAACTAAGTTTGAAGTCGATCAGATAAAAAATAAACTTTGACCCCCCTTTTACCCCTTTAAGGGTAGAATTTCCAAAATCAAAGAAATCATTTTCTTTATTTCTCATAGAAAGTACACAAACCGAGTTTGAAGTCGATCGGATAAAAAATAAACTTTGACCCCCCTCTTACCCCTTTAGGGGTCGAATTTCAAAAAATCCTTCCTTAGTGGTTGTATACATCATAAAAAAACTCTGCGCTAAATTTCAGCTTTGTAGAGCAAATGGTTTAGACTGGGCGTTGATCATTTGTCAGTCGGATACTTCATTTTTATATATAAGATAATATTTTGTCTGCAATTCCGTTTTGTTATCAATCACTCTTTGTGCCTTGTCCCTGCCTACTTCAAAGCGGTAAAAGCAATTGAAAATGAATCTCGAATTCCACAAGACGTCGGTCGTCTTTTGTTTGTTCCACTTTGTCTCCTTATCTTACACCAAAGACACTTTCTGTTAACAATGACAATTGTGATACAAAACCATAAATTTCATTCCCAATAAAAACTACCGTAAATATACCCACACGATAGGCATTACAATAAACAACAATTAGTTGCCCTAAATTGGTGAACAAACGACCACATCAATTCGAAAGGCAGAACTTCTATCATTCCATCATTCTCAAGAACAAAGTTCTCCATCATCAGTATCGAGATAGAGAACATTACTGCAGTGACATACAAAGATAGATGGAATTTTTTTTCTATTTAAAAATCATGATTCATTCAAAACCCCGTTACATGAACTCTAAGCTTGAACAGCAAAAACTAAGTCAATCTAAAACCTGTTGGTTATAATTTTCTAGATTTGTGTCGCCGTTGACATTAGGATTAGCACAGCTTTATTTACCTGCAAAATACCAAAGAACAGAGTTGGTTTTATTTATTTTCTAAACAATGTTAATTAACTTAATCTACTTAACGATAATTATTGGGTTCACTACAAGCGGCAAAAGTACCTACTATATGAGGCCAAGAGAAGAAGCTGTCTATTTAAAGACCGTGAGAGTAAAAATGCAAGTTGCCTCAGAAATTGGGGCACAAGTTAATAGCAATTATGCGGGGGGATGAATGCAAGTACATATATACGTAACGTAAGTAGGTTGCGTGTTGCGCATAAATTTATTATGATTCCATTGTTGCATGATTTTGCACTGACTGACCGAGATGAACGATTTTATTTAAGTTTTGAATTAAAACTTTTAAATTACACCTTTTTGTGTTGTAGTTGTAGCGTTCAGAGAAATTCTTTATTCGAGTAATTCAATTTGGCAAGTATGTGATAGTGTTTATGAATGAAAAACCTTCATGGTGGGATGGTTTACTTTGGTGGGTAAGATAGTTCAATCAAGGTCCACCAGAATCTTCTGTTTTCTGTATTTCAATCTCCTTAATGTCTGTTTTGTGTACTTCAAACAAAGAGAAGTCATAACCTATTTTTTCAGTGTACCTGGGCCTCTGGCATAGCCTCTTAAGTGAATATATTTTTTGTTTTCTTGTTAAGACTATGAAAAAGGGCGAAAAACAATCTTCCTTAATGCTATTTACAGATTAGTTTAAAAAGTGAATATTTCCGGCCATTTCTCAGTAAAATTTGTTGAACCAAGGAAGTGACAGAGTTTGGGACAATGTACCTACCAAAAAGTGGAAAAATTGTTAAAAAGTATAGATTGCACAGAAAATCTATGATAATTTTCAGAAAGCAGCATTCAAATGTCACTTTATTAGTTTGATGTGACAGATAATAAAAAATGTTTTATATTTTCTGGGGTACAAAGTTGTAACATCTCTTGATCTGTAAATCATGTAAAGGGTCCGCCAAATAACTTTTTTTTTTGAAAATGCTATAAAAAAAACTACTGAATATTTTCTCAAATTTCTTTTTTTATTTGAAAGTACAATCCTTTCGGTTAATAATGGAAAATGATTTCATTCAAATGGCTGCATCGGCTGGCCATGCAGTAGCCTACACGATCGGTCCAATTTTTAAGCACATTATCGATGGTGTGCAGCTGTATTTCACCAATGGCTTCACGAATATTGTCCTTTAAAGCGTCAATTGTCTTACGGCACCCCACAAATAATAGTCCAACGGTGTCAAATCGCTGCTCCGCGGTGGCCAAACGACATCAGCTCTGCGGCTGATAATGCGATCTTCAAAAACAGGGCGCAAAACATCGAGTTTAGCTTCGGCTGTGTGGCACGTAGAGCGCGCCGTCCTGTTGAAACCAAATGTTGCCAATATCCTCCTCTTTAATTTTTGTGAACAAAAATTCGTTCAACATGGCCCGATAATTTTCGAAGAAAAATGGCCCAATTATGCCTCTGGACCAAAATCCGCACCAAACAGTGACTCGTTTTGGGTATATCGGCTTTTCAATGTATACGTGCGGGTTTTCTGTGCCCCAAATGCGACAATTTTGCTTGTTTACATACCCGCCAAGATCAAAATGAGCTTCATCTGAAAAGATGATTTTTTTGGCAAAATCGGCATCTTCTCTAAGTCGATCGCAGGCCCACTTAGCGAAGCGAAAATGCATTGGATGCGGTCAGTTGGTTTCAACTCCTGAACCAATTGGACTTTGTATGGCGTCATACCAAGGTCTTTATGCAAAATTCGTCTCAATGATGTCTCCGAAATGTTCAATTGTTGAGAACGACAGTGAATTGATGTTGATGGCGCTTCACGCACACTTTCTGCCACAGCAGCAATTTTCTCAGGTGTACGCACTGTTTTTGGCTTTTCACGCTTTGGTTTATCGATGAGGATGCCAGTTTCTTTCACTTTTTTCACAGGATAACGAACATACGGAGCTGACGGTGCTTCTCTTCTTCCAAAATCCGTACGCAATTTTCGCACACATTCTGCAACATTACCATGATTTTCAAAGTAATGTCGCAATATTTCCCAGCGTTGTTCAAGCGTATAGACAACCATATTCGTTCAGCGGAAGGATAAAACTAATTATCTGTCAAATCAGACATGAGCTAAGTGTTACCATTCGCGAAATAAGCACTAGTTGAAAAAAAACGTTAGATGGCGGACCCTTTATTTGTTTTCTTGTTAAGACTATGAAAAGGGGCGAAAAAAAATCTTCCTTACTGCTATTTACGGATTAGTTTAAAAAGGGAATATTTCCGGCCATTTCTTAGTAAAATTTGTTAAACCAAGAAACTGCCAAGAGTTTGGGACAATGTACCTATCAAAGAGTGAACAAATTATTAAAAAGTATAGATTGCACAGAAAATCTATGACCATTTTTAGAAGGCAGCATTCAAATGTCACTTTAATAGTTTGATCTGACAGATTACAAAAAATATTTTATGTTTAAAAAATAAATATTTTATATTTTTTGGGTACAAATTCGTAACATTTATTGATCTGTAAATCATGTAAATCAGCCCTAAAGCTCCAAAGAACCATTTTCGGAGAACATTTTGTTTTTTGTAGTTCACAGATGTTATCCCACATATCTGTGCTTAGATTAAATAGATGTGTGTTACTGATTAGATACTGCCAGAAAGACACCCCTGGCAAAGCACCAAATAGTTGGCGAGCCCGGCCCCTCCCAAAGACCACCTAAAATACGCCTAACTAACTTACAAATTAGTTTAAGACTAAGGAGGATGTTACATAGGTAACGCACCGACCCGGGAGAGTGTGTCTGCCCTCACCTCTTCCTCAAGTCACCAAAATTCGGTGAACTGCTTTAAAGTATCGATAAATTTAATCCGCAATTGCGGTATTAAAACGGAGGAGCTCCTGAGCATTGGCGGCGTACCCGTCGTGGTACAATACCGGCACACCATCTTTATCTTGGACTAGCCCTACCATGTCTGCATCAAGAAATGTCTCAGGCGGGACAAAGCAAGACCGGAGCGTACTCTCGTGGTACATTAAATTCGGGTGATAGCCACCCGAGATCAGATTATTAGCCATCGCCCTTGTAACGTGCCTTTGAATCACCTTAATTAGGTAATTGTCAATCCTATTCAATCGAGCCCCATCGTATAGGGTTTTGTTGGGATAATATTTTATGTATTCAGACTCGGGAGTTCTAAACAACCCTAGATAGGTCCAGAGACACTGTTCCTCAAACACCCAAATCTTTTCCATATAGGAAGGCGCTATATTGAACCAAATAGGTCAGCCATTAGCGATGATCTGCCTTATAAGGGCCACCTAACATATGACTCTGGAAACAAGTTGATTGCTTCTATTCGTGATGTACTTCTGCTTACGTGGCGCTGCAGACTGCTTCTCTAATTAGCCCGATCTTTGGCTAACCGCCTCCAGTTACGCACTCCAAGTTGGTTGAGGTCTCCTTCCACTTGTGCGCGTCATCTAAGGCTAAGTTTTCTTCTACTGCGTTGTCCTTGTCCTCTGGGTTGGAATCAGAGACTCTTGGGGCCGGAGCGTTGGTGTTCATTTGCTCTACATGTCCTACCCATCTTAATCGACTGATACGTACTTTTCTGACCAGGTCGATGTCGCTGTGCAGCTCGTAGAGTTCGCTGTTAAATCTCCTCCTCCAAAGCCCGTCAACGCAAACGGGACCAAAAATCACTCGAAGAATTTTGCGTTCGAAACGACTAAGAAGATCTTCATCCGCCTTTGTTAACGTTCATACTTCTGCGCCATAGAGCAGGACTGGGATGATGAGGGTCTAGAGTCTCCTTAGTGTTTCTTGATAAGCCTTTCTAGTCATAGTCAATTGCCTTCTTAGGCCAAAGAATCAGCGGCTGGCAAGTGTAATGCCCAAAACACATGTGCAGAAATTCTGAACGCTTCACTGCAAGCAGTACTGTAGATGAAACAAATGTGTAGAATTTAACTTGCATCGGTTGCTGTCAATGCGATGAAAAATACGAGAGTGCAACACAGACGACAAATAATTAACGTCTTTCTTTTCCTCGTATGCATCAGTAGCTGAATTTAAAAATTCGATGCTGCCAAGTCTATTTAATTAATTTCACTACGTTCCTATGCAGTGGATTTAGAAATAGAGACATGTTGCAGTGCTGCGGTGGGTGCAGAATTTACATTTGCATCATCACATAAGAACATGTGTGCCGCACAGTGAATTCTGCACGTGTGTTTTGGGCATAACTCTTTGATTTTTGCTGTGGTGCCGCATTGTCAGAGTTTGTATAGCAGAGTCAAGGTAGACAAAGTCCCGAACTACTTCAAAGGCAAAGCTGTCAAGACAATCTCTAATAATGAGATAAAATCCAAACTAGTTCGCCGCTGTCGCGAAGAGCTCAAGGTTCTTGGCTCGCAGCATAGTAAGAATCTCTGCTGGGTTCCTGGACACAGGGACATAACGGGCAATGAGAGGGCTGACGAACTGGCAAGAAAAGGTTCTGTAATGGACCTAGACCAGGCACTTCAGTCGATCAAGCCACCAATCTGCAGTCTCAGAGAACGAGTGGAATACAAGATCCGAATGAAAGCCAACATCAGGTGGAAAAGACTAACCACCTGTCACATATCACGTAAGATGTGGCCAGAATACAAAAAAAGCAGGACCAACAAACTTCTGCTATACGATAGAGTATCGCTGTCTAAGATTGTTGGCGCCCTCATTGGTCAAAACCTTCTAAGAAGCCACACAATGAAACTAAATCTCAAGAACGACGACATTTGTAGAGGCTGCGGTGATGAAGAAGCCCACGAGGACATCCCTCACTTTCTCTGTCACTGCCCGAGTCTCTGTTACTTGAGGAATAGAACACTTGGAAGTTACTGCTTCCAGGATATCTAAGAACTCTCTAAAGTCTCAATATCCAATCTTTACAGGTTTCTGAGGGCAGCGAGATGGTTGGACAAAGTCGAGTAACCACGGGAAGGATGAAATAAAGCCAGTACAACACGGCTAACCCCTTCGAAGGGTATCACAATGGGTGCACAAGGACCTAAGTGGGGTGAAGAGGAGGCTACTCAGCTTCACCAACCCGTTAACCTAACCTAACCTAAAGCTGTCTATTGTGACGTTCTGTCCGATTCGTCGGTGTTGTGTGTCCCTTATTGTTGACAGCTAAACCCACTTAACTATTTTTGCCGCTTCTGTGCTAATACTTGCAAACGCAGCAGTGATTTCTTGTTTGGGATTTATTTTTGCCACACTTTATTTTCTCCAATTTCTGAATTGAATTTATAATTTAAAATAGTCATTGGTTTTTTGTTTTTTTTGTCCCTTATTGTAGGTGCGTTTTCACGCCTTCGGAACGAGCAATTTTGGGGTACACATCCGACGATGAAGTTTATTGTGAATATATTTGTTTGTTCCAATTAGTCAAATTTTCCACGAAAGTACACGAAAAGAACTATCAGCCCTATTGCGAAGATCAACTATCAATTGATAGTTGATGCTTATCAATCAATTTTTTGAAATGGTATTGCGACGATCAATTGTCAATGAAGTGTTGACCGATTGTGAACGTGCATCAATTAGCGATAGTCGGTTGACAAAGCGGTATTGTGAATGTCAATCGCGAACAATTTTATTGGTAGCTGTCAATTTTTTAATCAATCGGAATTTCGGTGTTGATAAGGACGAATGCTTAAGAGAAATGGAAGAATCTTTAAAATTGTTGAAGATCAACATTTTTAATTGTTATTTTTTAAGGGGTAAAATAGTTTGCAATAAAAGGCAACTTAATAGATTGGGTGAAGATTTATTTTCAAAACTGGTGCGCAGGCGAAGTGGGAACAATTTGCAATAGAGCTAAATTAAATATCTTAGGACCACCTGAACAAGATTGACAGAAATAGCAAAGGGTACATTGTACAATATTTCCAATAACTTTATGATCAATTTAAATTTCTGCATTTGTATAGGTGTGGATCGACCTAAACTGCAAAACAAAAAAGAAAAAGGTTGAAAATAAAGTCGAAATATCTGCGACTGGTGGTGGCCCAAACCGATGTCACCAGTTTAATGATATGGGAAGAGGCTGTGATTCGTATCCTTCAATTGAATACATGCGTGCATTAAGACTATAAAAGCCTTTTCTATTATAATAAATGTGGCAAACCTCTTTTTTGGGACCAACGATTTTAATGTGTTTCCCATCCAAGCATCCTATTAGATTTGGAATTACACTTTTCTAAAAAAAAGGAGCTCAGCATTAGCCAAATTTCATTCCTTGGACATTAAATTAGTTACCTTCGGTTTTCCAGTTCCAAAGGATTAGATGCGTCTCACAAACTCCTCCGTATAGCAGCCAATTCCGCATAATTTGTGTCGCCTTCGTCATCATCAAAAAATAATTCCACTAATGACATGTTTTTCAATAAATTGCACAATCGCAGATTTGTAACACTCGTAATTATGTATATTGTTTAAATAATTTGTTTGAAAGTCGTAACAATCACTCTTCAAATCAAATATATTTTAGAACTGTCAAAATTGAGTTTTCATTCACAATAACTTTATTTTTTGCGTTGTGTTCACAATAGCTTATATTTTTATCAATTATATTTCGCAATACCAACATCAATTTCAATTGATAAATTTTGTCAACCGTCAACCGATTGATAGTTGATCTTCGCAATAGGGCTATATATTTTGTCTCTTTTTCCATTAGGCTTTTTCTTTTCAAAAAAAAACGTCAATTTTCGACGACGTAACAACACTAACCTTTAAGAACAAATTGCTCGTCCAGAGTCTTGGTCTTAATCCAAATTATGGTCATTCATTATGTAAGTGGTTGCAGTATTTTATTTGTAGCTCAACTACCGTCGTTGTTTTCAGTCGATTCTTTAGTCCCACAAATTCGCTTAATCCTATAAATTCGTGAATTTCCCACCAGCAATTGTCAATGATTACCCTCCAACTATAATAGTACTTAACCAAATTCTTATAAATAAAATCTCTTCACGCATGATGACTACGGCCACAATTAAGTAGCAACTTCCTTTAAATTTAAACAAACAAACATTAATCTTAAGCATAAACAAAAAAATAAAATAAAAAAAGATATGATACTCACGACCTTAAGATTATGAGACTTACGCGCTGCCAACTGCGCCACCGAGGCTATGTTCAACAGACCGCCACGTGTCGCTCACAGAGAGACACGTAGTTCTAAATTCTTATCGGCTAATTATACGATCTCATGAGAACTTTTTGATTAATGGTTAATATTTTTTTTTTTTTTTTATTTTTTGCAAATTAAACTGGCTAACTTGTTTTGTTTGCAACATTTTAACAGATAATTCAATTTGCAACGGTGTGAAGCACGTGGTTGGAATTAATATTTTTATCTAAACAAAAATATTTAAGACAAACATCATGAATCACGTTTGTCTAATAAATTTGAAATTTTAAGAATTTTTTTTCCTATAATTATTTAGATACACATCGTTTCCAGAATTCGTAATTTAGAAGCGATAGATGCGTGATTAAAATAAATAGTCGACGCAGCGGGTCTATATAGAACCCTACGCCCATTGTACATTTGTGTGTTTTGGAATAACGGACGAAATGCAATTATCACCCCATTGCTGATATATCATCAGCTAAAAATACAAAAGAGCACAAAACACCAGCTCAAGTAAAAACAGCCCTCACGGGAGCGACTCCTACTGTGCCAGTGCGGCCGTCGCACTCCCACTAAAGGAGCTTATAAAAAACGTCGCTACGCCAACCACATTCTAAATGTCCACCTGGGCGGTGGAAGGTGGTCAAAATGAAGCTCTCATTCACTTTCTTGAGCATCCGTGGTGGATGGCATCAAGGCCATGTGAAACTTATCGCCTGCGACGACAAGAAATCTTGCGATCTCTACGGAATTGCTGTAGGTATACTGGGTGAAGTTTGGCCGCGTGCAAGGCTTAAGGTCGTTGATAGGGAGGAAATCCCAAACAGATCGAGAACTCATATATCTGGATCCCAGCCGAACCCTCCTCTACTAAAGAAATACTTGAAGTCATCAGACATCTGCAATTATGTAAGTGCCTGGAATCAGTCTCTACTAACTCCACTACAGCCCTAGACAGTCGCACGTCTCTCATAGAGATGGGGAGCAGTTCTACATTCACCTCTCCTGCGTGCCAGGGCATATGGACATTCCAGGTAACTGTAAGGTTGATGAACTTGCCAAGTTCGGAACTACACTGCCTATCGCACCAAGCAAATGTACCTCCGGTATCCCGATCGATACTACGTGTAAACTCACAATAAAGCTGGATGCCATCGAAAGAACAAACCTTAGATATGGACTTGTGGCACGAAATGTCTAGTGACGAAACAGATCTGGCCAAAGCTAGATCTTAAACGTACTAAGAAGTTGACCTCTCTTGACAAATCATATCAGCGCCACAATAGGTGTCATTAGGGGACACTGGCTTATAGGCAGGCATGCAACAAAGCTTGGCGTATTCTCAAACGATTTTTGTAGATGCCGTTTGGACGAAGAGGAGAAGGAGACCATTCATCACTTCCTCTGCACTTGTCCGGCACTCGCCTTCTATTACAATGATCTGATCTAACAAACAGACATTCGTTGTCTCTTAAGCTTCAACAGAAGCTCAAAGCGGTTCAACGAGTAGGACGAAGCTTTTCCTAGATTCATGTTGTATCACAAGGGACCTTAATGGTCTAAGTGTGGTTGCGTTTTGTCGGCAACCACTTCAACCTAATCTAACCTAACCTAAATAACGCGGAATAATTGTTTTGGCGCATCGTGAATTTCGGCGCAAATTTCCCGATCGTCCGACACCAACTGGGCAAACACTACGACGTTTAACCGCTCGCCTAGGAGAGAATGGGACAACACGATATGCTACCAGGTCTGGCCGGCTGAGAATATCGCAGCTGTGGCTGAAAATGTCGCATAGGACCCCAAAGTATCGACCAGACGACGTGCCACGCAATTGGGCATCTATCGGCGGCCTTTACAGAGAATTTTGGTAAGATGTTCCTTTGCAATGCGCAGACAATGCATCAGCTGTTAGCTGTTGAGCCACAACCGAAATTTTGAGAGCTGCACTCCCAGGGGCCAGTAACACAACGCGACAAGTAGATTTAGGACAAGTGAATTTCGACAACTTGTTGTGTAACACAAAACGAACACTTTGACAATTATCGCGATGAAAGATGACAAGTGGGAAATTATGTAAACTACTTAACTACGTTTAGGCTTTTTGCCAGGCTGTGAATTTCCTTCCATTTAGCACATTTATTTTTTTTGTTAGGACATCACTGAAGGCACCCAAAATGATATCTTTTCCTCTCTTATTTTAGTTAAAATAACGTTTTTTTGCCATCTTCACCTGTTTAAACACCTGTCGGAGAGTGCCGGTAAGTCAAGGAATTTTAATTCTTTTGACAAGTGCAACGGTTTACGTTCTGTTACAGACTTAATTTGTACTTGTCGGACAAGAATAGTTAGACAAGTGAATTTAGACTTCTCGACTTGTCATGTTGTGGTATATTCCCCAGGTCACCTAATCTCTCGTATTGGCGATTTGCACTGCCCGGCAAGATTGTCTGATTTAACCATTTCAGACTTCTTTTTAAGTCACAACAAGCCTGAGGCTATTTCAAGCCCTCGAGGAGAATATCGGTCAAGAATGCGAGGACCTATTGCCGGAAGATCTGGCAAGAGTAATAAAAAATGCCATAAATCGGTCCCGAATGGTCATCAATTCTGGTGGCGGCCACTTAGCTAATACAAAAGCAGAGCCAACGTTTTTCACTCATAAAGAATTGCAGCCAAAGAACAGACAACTTTTGCGCCACCATCAGTGGAGTGCATGCCGCCCGCATCTATTTTTAGTTTGACCATCAGGAGACGCTTAAGTGACCATTCTGGCTGGGTCTAGATGCGAAAAAAAGCCGATCTACATTACAGAAGTCGACAAGCAAATCATACCATTACCTCTTCGTGATTCGATACAATTTTTGTTCGTTATACGCGTTCCAGTTACACATTATCTGGGGCCCTAGTCTGTATTTCGATCCGAAAGTGAAATTTTTCGAAACCGAATATTTGGTACTCTCTATTTCGAAAGCGGAACGAAATCGCCAAATGTCAAAAGCATTGATATACGGAATGTCGAAAGTTTTGCATAGTATCTACGAATTTAAAAGATGAATGAAAAGCAGTTTCGAAAATGATACTATCGGAACGAAATAGAGAGTATGGCCCCTGATCCGACTTCGAAACTAGGGGTTCCCATGAAGCTTTTGATGTTGCGTACCTATAGCGAGATTGATATCGGGTTTCTCTTCCTCTGAATAAGGGTAACTTTGCGTACTTTGCAACGAATCCTCACTGACATTATCCTTACAGAAATTGGGGCCCAGGAAATGAGACTGCTTTCATCATCATCATCGATACGTTGACCTCATTCCCTAAAGTTGTTGCAATTTTTTTTTGGATATTTGACCAAGAACCCTTTAATCAACAGCTGATATACTCAACGATATTGTAAACGATTTGTAGGATTTACTTTTCTAAAAACTGTCCAATATGGCTTCGTATGAAAACTGTTTTCAAAAATGGAGAAGACTCAGAATTATTTTTGTCAAATTAGATATTGTGGCTTAAGAAATTGAATTCACCTTTTCCGGCTTAATTGTTGTAAACCTTTTGAAATGTAAAATCACCTTTGGTACATTTTAGTCTATAAATAGCGACTTTTCGAACAAACGTTTCTCAACGTTCGCAACCGCTTCCTGACCATTGCTAGTCTAAAATCAAAAAAACAAGTTCTAGTTCCTTTTGGTTTATTGTTTAAAATCAATAAACCAAACCAAAAATAAAGACGAACCCTATCTTAAAAAGGTACAACTACACACATGAGTGCCTGCCCGAAAACCGCTAGATACATGGCGGCAAACTTTCGATAACAAAACCCCGGTTACACTCGCCACATTGAAACCACTTGGTGTAACAAACAATCACAATACACGATTCATCTTGATGTTTTGTACAAACAGAAATCGCCAACTATGCCAATAAAACTCATTGTTTATCGCTGTCGACTCTAACTAACGCAAGTGGCATTTTCCCCTAAAGTATGCGTGTCCGTAATCAGATAGTTGACTCATTTGATTGCCATACTCGTATGGCTCTTGTTTTGTGTCTGTACTCTGCCCAAAGCCCAGCGCACGCAGTTTACGCCATTGAATTCCATTACCGCGGATCACGGTTTCGCGCTCCATCGATCAAGCGAACAAAATCTGACGTATACTAACAAAGTGAACACTAATGTGTCAATTAAATGTCAGATTGGCTCTTTATTATATATAATTTGAGAGGTAAGCAGGGAAATTCGACAGGAAGAACAATGAGTGGTGAACAATGAGTGTTTTTTTTTCTTCTCATCAATTTTGGGTAACTCAAAACCACTAGATGCAAGTTCCAAAAAGGCACATCAGTCACAACGAAGGACAGAAGATAAAACTGACGAGTGACGATGTTGGTATGTTTATCTGGGACAGATTTGGGTTTCAATCTTTTCCACTGACAAAGTGAAATTCTAGACGAGTTTGGCTTTTGTTAACCGAATACGACAGCAGGGTAATTAGCCTCTATGTCTGTGGCGAACGAAATTGAAATTCCAATTACATTACATTGGGGACCCCTCCGGATGCCTCCAATTGAGTTTGTGTGGGGTCGTGCCGAATAAATTCTCACTATCTACACAAGTATGGCGAGGGGGGGTTGTGATTTGAATGCATATCAGACCACGATGGGGTTATTAACATTGACAGTGATGTTTGTTTTTGAGCGCCGCCGGATGAGTAAATATTCCCAATGGATTGTCAATTTTATTTACGTTTACCTACCGTAAAAAAAATCCGCAATCAATAGATTTTATTAAGCGTCATACTTTTCATCTGTTCTAGTTTTTATGAGGACTACACGCCATTTTGAAAAATAATTTTTAAAACAGGAAAAATTAAAAGAAATGTCTATATATTTGGTGGAGATATGGCATCTAATTTCGTGGGCCTACTGAAGTAAAGATATTTTTTCTAATTTTTGTTTACGTATAAATTCTGGAGTAATTGCCACGCATTGTCAAAAAATTTCTTTGACACACGACTGTATTTATATTTTACTAGCGGACCCAATTTACTTCGTCTCGCCCCAATTTAACGCCTTTAGATAAACTCCAGACTGATAATAAAACACAGTTATGTAGTTCAAATTTCAATCTGATTTATTTGAATGGAATCGAAATAAGTAGAGAGCGGTGTGATAAACAATGTTTTTCGATTTGTTTGCCAACACGCGAACGGGCAACGTACAGCTGACTGTGCGAAAAACAGGGAAATTCAAGATTAATCCCACTGACTTCCAACGATTGGCCTTGCGATTTATTGATTGTCATTGCAAAAGCCAATCGAACGGGAAGCTGAATTCGCTTCAAATGGAATGGAAAATCAGTTGGAATAATCGGAATTCGTCAGATAAGGACTTCCTCTCCTTTGAATTTGCCCTTGATGATCGTCGCTTGAATCACATTGCTCATCAGTTTCTTGACGGACAACCGCGTACCGTTGCACAATTTCGGATGTTTCAGATTCCGCGACATTATGATTATGATCGATCACACCTTCAGCTGTAAATTATGCGATGGACTTCCTGGCACATCAAGTGAGTTCAAAAATTCCATCGGATAGTTGGTCGCTTCATTCTCGTCGGTCACGCTCTCAACGGATTTGTAGTTTTTACGAATGCAGTTCTCCAGCGATTTGTCTTTGAATAATGAAATTCAAGCTGTCCACGTGCTTATTCTTCGCTGCTAGTATTGCCCGTTCACTACCTAATCCAATCGAGGTTTTTATAATTTTGTGCAATGCCGGGGAATACTTTGGTGATGAGTTCCTCCTTTGACGATGTGAACTCACAAAAATTTCCCGGGAACGATATCAATCCAGTCGAAACATTAACGGGAGTTTGGCCATTGCCAAGCGCCAGCAGTTGTCCCGACAATTCAGGAGCAGATGGGTCGTTCTGCAATGCGACTCTCATGTTCGTGATCAATCAATTTCAGCCCCTTGACATGCCGCCACATAGACGAAGATTTCAGGATTTTCCACCTTTACATCGTCCAAAATCATCAAATTATGCAATAAGATGCAAAATTTCGTAAAAAAAATCAAAATTTTCGCGTTTTTCCGGAATTTTCCAAGTTTTCCTGGTTTTTCACTAAGAATTTTGTATTTTTCTATTCGAAAAGCCATTCCGGAACATAGCACACAAAATTTCATACAAAAAATAAATTTTCGATTTTTTCAATTTCCCGATTTTTCCGGAGGGGTTTCCAAAAATTTTTTTCGTATAAACGTTCTCCGGGCAATTGCGAACAACTGAAAAAAAATTGAGCCAAATCGGTCCAGCCGTTCTCAATTGATGAATTACTATACATTTTTGCCACCATTTTATATTATTATTTTATTATTTATTATTATATTGTTTTATTTTCCAAATTTATAAAGTACTAATTGTACAAAGTTTACAAGTTATGTTACAAACAATTTTAGTAGGTATGGCCTTGGCCGTCACCTCGGATGGCAAATAAAAAGTTAAATTTAAAATAAAGAAATACAATTCAATTCTTTTAAATTTAAATTATTGGGTTGGGAAACTAGTTTAAGAAGCAAAAAACAAAAATATAAATATACCGTAGCACCTCAAAGTTGCACTTCTAAATATCATAGATTTAAGCTAAAATTCTTCGGCTATTATTTTGGTTCTGTAGACAGCTGCTTCCCTGCAATATTCGAAGAGCCGATTCCAGCCTTCATCTCCAATAAGGATGCTGAACGTTCTTTCCATGGACATTACAGTGCTCTCGAAGTATATTTGTCGTATTTCCAATAAAATAGGACACACCGACAGGAAATGGTATACATCTTCGCGTACAGCAAGATTACAAAGACCGCATAATATAGGGAGATCCTCTCTGTGTGGCTTGTAATAAAGATGAAGCAGTTCACCTCTGGCTTTAAAAATATGTAGTTGAAATGCTAGTTACGTTTTTATCTTGAAAATAGTTTTTCTCCATCAAGTCATAGTTCAATTTATTGTAGATTTGCCTGTATAAGGACGATTTGGCTTTCTCCTTGAATTCTTCTCTAAGTTTGATGTCCAAGTTTCGTAAGAAATCGTATAAAATCATTCTCCAACTATTTACATTGTCCAGCGTTACAATTAGCTCCAAGTTGTACTTTCTTGCTAAATCGGTCCACTTTTTGAAAAAAATAGATTTTGTCGAAACAGCATGCTCTACTGTAAGCCTTGTCAGTTGGGCGCATGACTGGGTCTTTGCTTTTATCACATAGTCGAAGTGAAGTTTTAGCTTCAGCATGTAGTTCGGAGCGTTAGAAGGAAGACGGAACAGTCTTTTCAAGAAAAATCTAAGCAACTTTTCAACTTCCTCATGCTGTTCATATCCCCAAATTTGCGCTGAATAAAACATCACAGATCTCGATGTCGCTTCAAACAATTTAAACTTAGCACTTGAGCTGAGAGTTTTGGTGCTCATGCAGGTCCTCCATGTTGAATTTAGAACAGTCTTGGCTAGTTTTAATTTCTTGGCCAGATGGCTCTTCAGGTTGAGGTTTGAAGCTATTTTCATGCCTAGGTAGTCGTATTCCTTCACAATCTCGATTTCCTGTCCAGCAAAGTACCAGCGCTCGTTGCGGCAGTAGCGACCACCTCCCTTCCTAAATATCATAGCCTTAGACTTACATAAATTTACAGTCAAATTCCATTTCGCGCAATATTTTTCAAGGGCTAATATCATTTGCCTTAGTCTTTGAGGGGAGTCCGAAATCATGAATATATCATCAGCATACATAAGAACTCTGATTCGACGCCCACACCAGAAAACGCCTCCACAAAGCTCATCGTGTAGATCATTCAAAAACAAGATGAATAAAAGTGTACTCAAAATACAGCCTTGCTTTACACCCATTTTTGTTGGAAACCAATCAGAAAGGTATTCGCCATTCCATACTGCAGATTCTGTGTCCATATATAATTGCCTTAGAATATTCAATATCTTTGATGATATCCCCATAACGGATAGTTTGTAAAATAACGATCTTCTGTCGATGGAGTCAAAGGCAGCTCTGAAATCCACAAAGAACGCATATAATTTCTTGCTCCTTTCCTGGTAAGCATGAGCAATATTTATTAGAACAAATATCTGGTCAATAGTTGAATGATTTTTTTCTAAATCCAGCTTGAAAGTCATTCAGCAGGTTAGAGCTTTCAACCCAAGTTATAATTCGGTCGTACAGAATCGCGGAAAATATTTTTAAAGAGCAGTTCAGGAAGGATAAACCTCTATAGTTCTCAGTTACATTGAGGTCTCCCTTTTTGTGTATAGGAAAGAGAATTGATTTGCGGAAGCCTTGAGGTATATTGCCAGAGTAAAAAATTTCATTGTACGCATTAGTTAGCATTAAAAGTGCATCACCTGTTAAACACTTATAGAATTCAAATGTTATTCTATTAACTCCTGGAGCTTTGTTTAATTTTGATTTCGCAATTGCAGTTTGTACTTCATTTTATATACATATATAGATTAATTATTATTATTATTTAAATATTTCGCACAAAATTTTTGTAAAACTGCTTGTCAGACTTTTTGAAAGGGTTTATTTAAATTTCACAACATATTAATTATATTTAAATAACATAGAAAAATTCAACAATATTATATAAATTTTTTCTTTTTAAATTTTTCAGGTAAGATGAAATTCAGAGTTATTTAACGGATATCAAGAAGAAATTAATATATTTTTTAAATCTTACTGAAGGTAAGTTAAAAATCATAAAATCATAAAATAAAATAAATAATATACATGTCCTTAAAGCCACATAAATAAGTTAAGCATGATAAACCACTGCCGAGTTTAAACAATAAATACAATTTTTAATGAAATAAATAAAAACAAAGTTCGAGGTCCACTTTCAGTTGGTTGAGGCCATTCCAAGGGACTTCAATTTCGTCATTTTCGTCATTTAAAAAAGTCAACAAAAATATGATAAATTTGAAGTCTTAACTCTTTATGTTTTACAACTTCCGAGTCAGGTAAATTTTGTACGTTCTTTTTATCACTCATTTGCAGTTCTTATCGCAATGCATAATTAATTACAGTTAGTACAGGATTAGTTCAGAGTACAACCGGAGCGAAGAGTAAAGAAGGCCATTTCGAGGAAAAAATATACAGTATACTGCTATGAAAAAAATAAACAACCGATAACCCTGAAAACATAAAAGTAGGAAATATTAAAATGCATAATTGCATAGGTCACATCAGAAATCAAGCGAAGAATTACACTTGCCAACCGCTGTTACTTTGGCCTAAGAAGGCAATTGATTAGTAAGGCCTTGTCGAGAAACAACAAGGGGACTCTATATAAGACCCTCATCATCGCAGTCCTGCTTTATGGCGCAGAATCATGGACGTTGTCAAAGGCGGATGAAAATCTCCTTGGTTGCTTCGAACGCAAAATTCTTCGAGTGATTTTCGGTCCCGGTTGCGTTGACGGGCTTTGGAGGAGGAGATTTAACAGCGAACTCTACGAGCTGTACAGCGACATCGACTTGGTCAGAAAAGTACGTATCAGTTGACTAAGATGGCTAGGACATGTAGAGCGAATGGACACCAACGCTCCGGCCCGAAGAGTATTCAATTCCAACCCGGTGGGACAACGCTTTTGAGGAAGACCTCGTCTTAAGTGGCGCGCACAAGTGGAAGGGGACCTCAACCAACTTGGAGTGATCGTGCTAACTAGAGGCGTGTTGGTTGAAACCCAGGCCCATCCCGGACTGTAGCGCCATCTAAGTAAGTAAGGTCAAATTTCATGAAGTTAGCACCTTCTGGTGACCATTAGTCTTCGGGTAGGAACTTAGGGTGACAGTAGCAGACCCCCTATCTATTGCCTAAGAGTCCATCACTAAGGAGGAAGGCCTGGGTGATTGGATTAATCCGCTCTGCGGCTTAACCAAAAAGTCAATAGACAAATTGTCTACTGGAAGAGGATGGAGCGTAATTGTAGCAGTCTGCCCACCAATTTATTTCCTTTGACAATCAGTCCACAATACAGAGACTGATGCCTGAGCAAAATGGCTTGATTGATGCACTTTCACCCTATTGGTAGGTACCAAAAGAGAAGTCGCGGTTTTTTTTTTTCGAGGAAAAAGACAAAGGGTAACTGAAACAATCTTACCACCCCCCGCCTATTGCCTCTGACGGGATGTTGGAAGTGCTGATTTATATAAAAACTGTCGAAGAATAGCTTTTAAAACGTTTTTTCTTTTGTATGTGACATGCCACGCCTTTTGTCCAATTCTAACCAAACTTCACAGGAACTCCTTTGGGCCAATCAGAAAGATTTCCTCGAGTTCAATCGGTTCAGTGTTTTTCGAGTTTTGCTATTATTGGTTTTATATTTCCATACCCAAATGAACATTTAGATTTTTTCCGATTTTCCGTCTTTTCATTTGGGGCTTTACCAGAAAAGTCATTTACTTCTACTTTTGATGGCGCTACAAAGCGTGGAGCTCCTGAGGATTACTTATTATGCCCCTCCAGCCGACTCGAGCCGGCACACCAAGCAGTCGGACGTCTCCTTCTACATGGTCGCTATCGACGATGAGTCCTCTTTGGTGTCTTCTTCCCTGGAGCATCGATGTTCATCTGCTCTACATGGTCGCGCTAATGTTGTTTTTCGCATTTACAGCAGTGCCCAGGTATAGACAAATTCACTGACTGCCTTGAAGTTATGCCAATCAATTGTCACGTTCTGACCATGTCGGTAGTGGAGTTGGGCTTTTGTTGATGAAAGTATATACTTCGACTTGTCCCCGTTTATAGTCAGTCCCATTCTGCTTGCTGCTGACTTCATTATAGTGAAAACACCGGTTACCGTAGGCAATTTCCTTTTTTCCTCCGACCACATTTTGCAGATGAGTTGGTGCTCCTGACCAGGTCATCTCCAGCGTTTTTAAAAAGTTCCGTGTAGCCCATCGGCTCCAGCTTCGTTTTTAGACGGTATACAAGCATTTTCTAGAAACAGTGAAGTACAACCAAAGATAAGGGCTTGCACTTGCGAACTAATTGGTTGCATAAAAACAACAATAATGCAATGTCGTTTTGTCATAAACTGGGAGGGAGATCGTACTACGAAATTCCGGAAAATAAACTCACATAACATAATTTCCCTCTTTCTGTAACAGAATACGACAAGTGTCAAGAAACACTGTTAGAATTGTGGTTCAATGAGGACAGGTGATTTGAATATTGTCAAAAGCTGACAAGTGCATTTTTAAGGTTCCGTTCCCATAGGGACAAAACGGAATCTTATTGTTTTCGCTACGATGTGTGGGTGTCTGTCCGAATCCACTAAGTCAATCTTGTACCTAAGTCTATCTCAAGAACTAATTGTCGTCGAAGGTTAAAATTTGCACACAACATCAGGTATAACATCTAGTTAAATGACAAATACCAATGGTAACAATACAATAGCTGGTTTTGGAGTAATTATTAATTTGGAAAAAAAAAAAATTGTATTTGCACAAAAAACTGTTTATTTATTGATTTACAAACAAAAAACACGCATGAATATATTCCTATTTTGTAGATCATATTTGTAGCTATATATGCGCTAAAGACTGTTTTGCCTAAAAGTTAATGTTTTACAAGATATTTACAAAATTACCATATAAAATACATTCCTTTCTCCATTCTCAATCATAATGCGTGTTCTTGTTCCCTTAATCGTTTCCAAATTGGAATTGAAAGTTGGATTCACGTAAAACGGTTGAAATTCAAATTGTTGCGTTACTCTTTACACTAGATGGCATTGGGAAGCGCAGCAAATGCGACAACCATCTTTGATTTCTCCATAAACTGCTAGAGACACCTATTGGGCGTTAGTGAATTTGGCAACTAAAACTGATGAAATTCAAATTGTTGCGCCAATTTTACCAATAGATGTCACTTCAACTAAGTGTGAATTTTCAAATTGATTTCAATTCCAATCCATAGACTAGATATACTCTAACTCTACTCATACTCATACATCCATATTAGACTCATTCATATAGCGTGTTATCTTACGCTTAAATTCCTATAGTTTACTACAACCGTACCGTCCGTTCCGTACCTAATGCAAAGTATGAGGGCATGGTGGCCAGGTATACGGAACCTTCGGTGCGCGAGTGATACTCCCACTTGTCGGTTTTTTTTGTTGTTTTTCTTCACAAACACTTGTCGAAAAATGCCGACAAGTCAAGGAAATTAAATTCTTTTGACAAGTGCAATGGTTTACGTTCTGTTACAGACTTAATTTTTACTTGTCGGACAAGAATACTTAGACAAGTGAATTTAGACTTGTCGACTTGTCATGTTGTGTTATAGGCCCTTGGTTAAACGGAGTTAAAACTTGCACTGTAAAACCGGCTATTACAGTTTTATAAAACAGTCTGACATTTTTAGTAGTGAAACACATCGGACTGGACTAGTACTTTACAGGAAACTATTATTTTTTACTTAAGTTTCAGAGTGCCCTAGGTGGTTACATCAACATCCACATTTGGTTTCCTCCTAGCAAACGCTAGTTTCTGCTGCTTAGTTTCCAGATAGGAAAAGGATTTACTACTCGATTGATTTTGCCTTGTATGTAGATACAACTATTGGCGAAAGTAGTTCTTAGTTTGTTCTCCACACTGATGTTATTGTAGGAGTCTAGGTTATAGAAAAAGTGACATTCAATCCAATGTTCTTTCTTTTACAGAGCTTTTGCTTTCATTAACCACTAGACTCAACTTTGCCTCTTTTGCCTCAATACTTACAAATGCAGCATAGCCAGTTTTTCACGTTGACTTTCGTCACCAGATTCTATCGAAAATGCATATTTTACATAGCATTTGAAAATCAAATTAGATGTTAGCTCACACGACTATACTACTGAGGAGTTGAACAAAAGAAGCTCTATCTTCAATTTTATAAAATTAGTTTACGATTTTTTTTTACAATGAAATTGCATGCATTCACCTTGCTCATGGAAATCAAAATCACGACAGGCTGTTCTTATCTCAATAGTAAAACTATATTGCATCATAAAACTTAAATAGACACCTGATAAAATAGATGTAGATAGATAGATAGATGGAGATAGATATTTTCTATGTTATACATTTCATCGCTTGATTGGATCAATCATTAAGAGTGCTAATAGTTTTATTGACCTCTTCCAAAAGCCAATTAGCACCAACTGTTCCCAAAACAAGTCACATAATTTTATGACCGTGCTTATATAATCATTTCAATCTTTTCTAAATTAGTTTGGCATAGATATTAATCTAGAAAGTCAACAAAGTAGTATATACCAACTTCCTAGTTATCATTCTGAGAACTTTCACTTCTAATTACTCCTTCTCTGATTCTGATCAACTACACTGACTTCCTGTTAATTTATTTATTTAATATATATTTTATTCCACAATCATACACATTACTATAGTAGTAGATACCGCCATTCCAACAATTCCCCCCTGGACTTGACTTAATTTATTATTCAAATCATGCCCAGATTGTTGTCATTCATCCGTCGTTTCGTCTGGGTCTTGTGCGGTTGGGTGAACAATTTTTTTTCCATAAAATATGCGAGTAATATGTGCATGCATAAATAATAATAAAAAAAAGGAAAAAGAATATTTTGTATGAGTCGTATCCATATCTATATCCAACCCAAACACGAGACTCACCAGTTTTGTTGACAAACTTCAGACCGGAAGATGCCCTTCGAAATGAGTGTGGTATTAAGACTAAACCATCGTCAGTTTGTATGAATTTATGGAAATAATTTGCGAAAAAATGTTCTTATAGGAAAGTGTATGTACCCGCACATACAGTGGATGTCAAAAGTTTTTATTTTTTTTTTATTTTAAAAATAATTTAATTTAATTCTTAAGGTGGGACAATTTGGTCAAATTTAAGTGTTGCATTGACATTATTGGGCTGTTGTCTGAGAAAATGTTTTGTATTGTTTATATACACGTACATTATGTATCAAAGAAATACCATACAAGTATTGATACGATACGTAACATGTATATTGTTCCTTTCGTTTTTGTACATAAAATCCGTAGGTTGATACATCTATCTTTTAGTGTAAGCCTCGTGGTGATGATGTTGTCTTCAATATTCTTAAGGATCATCTGTTTGTACAGCGAGCGTTAAAAGTTAATGAACACCGAGTTTTCTTTAGTTTCTTGAAATAGGTCAGAAAACCCAACAATCTGTAAAAAGTTTGATTACGAAATATTAGTAACAGAAGAGATTTCATTTCGAAAGCAAAAAAAACTTACAGAAATAAAAAAAAAAAAATTGTGTCCAAATTTTAAAGACAATCCGCCTTACCAATAATCAACTTTAGTCTGGCAGCTAACACAAAGACTACACACTTTCCAAAATGCTCATACCAATAAACAAATTTAGTTGCCAGAATATCGTTAACTGTAGGGTTAAATGTTAATGTTGAGAAAGTCATGTTTATCTCGGCCATTAGCTAAATAGGTCTACCCTTATGTCATTTTCAAGAGGAGTGTTGCCTATGCAATCAAAATTAGAGTATCAAAAATTGTAATAAGAGTGTATTTAAATACCCTGCATCTGATCTGCCTGTATAGATCATTTGTATATATTAATTAACTTTGGTAATTGTGTAACATGATTCCTTAATTTATGGGTTGTGATAAAACAATTCAAATGTTTGCTGAGCCTGAAATTGAAATTGAGCAAAATCATTGAAATACACACCAAATAATAGAATATTCCATTCCTAAACACAGTAAAAAAACAAAAAGGATCTTTTCTGTCGATGTCTTTAATTAAGAACATTTGGTTAACATTTTAAATTACCTGTCAAAGCAAAGCTTTTTTTTCAACTACAAGCAGTAGGAAGTTTAAAGAATGTAATGGCTTGTACACTTACAGCCTTATTCATAACACTTAGTTAAATCGAATTTAAGGTTTATGTCGGTTTAATTGCAGAAAACGTTATTCATAATCTTTTTTCAAAGTCAATTTTCATTTAATCAAGTGTCAAAAATTCAGTAGCAAATTAACTCTGAATTAAATTGTTCGTTGATTCAAATCATGGCATATAATAATTATTATGTTATTAATTCACTACCAAATATCTTATATATAATTATTGATTTGTGCATTAGCACAACAAAAAAACAGTTTTATCCAAATTTAAATAACAAAATTCTGAAAAAAAAAAAAATCTCATGACAACTGCGTAATACAATTTGCTTAAATCATAATGGCGTTTTATGAATGAACTTTTTAAATTCTTAATTAAAATGACAGTTTCGAGTTAGCTAAGACACTGATAATTAACAGATTAAATTATAATCTAATGAAGAATGCTGTTATATTTTATTTGGTGTCGCTTTCATTCTGAAAGTTAAAAAACGAAGTCAACAGTCTGGATCATATAAATGATATTTTATATATCAGTGTGATTTTTTTTTGTAAATGTAGGTACAAAATAAACAACGTTCCATGAAATCCGCAAAAAGTACCTACATATGTTCACATATTCATGTAATGTTTCAGTAGTTTTTCTATTTGTAACATTGTAATTGTGATTTGTATACTACAAGACAAATTTCGTTTTGCATCAATAGCCTACGAATAATTAAAAAATTGTGTTCTTATTATTATTCAATAATCTGAAATGACTTTTATTAGAACAGCTCTCAATTTTCGAAATTAATACAAAAGTTCCGAAATGCATAGGAAAACGTATTGTAAATAGTACTGAAAATATACCCTATTTGTATGATACGGCATTACTAATTTTCGTATGAATTTGACAAAACAGCTGACAATTTGTAGATTTCCTAATTTGTGTTTCGGTTTTTGCTTTTAATAAGCGTTTTAAAGCCTTTGGACGAAATCTGATGGGCGAATTTAATTGTAATTTGGGTTTAAATTCGTTTAGAATAATTTATTCGGCATAAACATGGTCAGTGGTCTTGTTTCGGCGAAACCAAATTATGGAATTTGAGTCCTGCAATGACAGAAAATGTAATAGATCCCAATAAAGTTGTCGCACTAGTAAATGTGGAGATCAAAATGTTTATTGGTACCATTTCAATAAAGCTATACATTTTATTTAAACCTGGCAGCCAACTAATAGTCGGAATTAGGGTTTGATTATTAGTAAGGCCGAATGAAAACCGCAGTAGTGTTCACTTACTTTTGACGCTCACTGTAGATCCCTGCAAACATTTTTGTTTTATTTCTGTATCCTGGAATCCCCTTAAGTCTGGCCCTTGTAAAACCTAAAATTTTAAGTTTTATGTTCTTTTGGCGGCTATTGTAAACGAGAAAAGTACCTACTTAAACAGCATTAACATGTGGATGTGTTTTATGTTTCTGTATGATTTGGTTCGACTGTAATAACAAGTTTGACTATTATTTGCCAGTCGTGTAGTTTTGTCGATAACAATTTATTATTTATTGCAAATATCCCACATCAACTTATTTGCACAGAAACATATTCCACTTCGAAACCTACTGTGCATCAACGAATGCTCTTTAAAGTTTTTTGAAATAGGTCTAAAAAAAACAACAGAACGTATTCCTTTCGACAGCCTAAAATACGTTATGTTACTCTATAAAATTGTATCCAACCTTAAAACCACAGCTTTAGAACTTTTCTGACATTCTTGACATCTATCGTCTGTCATTAGATCACCAGGATTTTCTGTAACCAAAAATAAGTTTTGAGTCACTTACTTACTCTGCTTGAAACACTGCAGCCTTCCATCCTCTACGATCCCCGGCACGGTGCTTCCAGTTGTCCAGAGCAAGCGCTCTGGCATCCGCGATGGCTTGGTCTTTGAAACGGACGTTCGGTCTTCGTTGTCTGCTCTTATCTTCGAGCATTATTGTCCATTTGCTCGATGTGGCCAAGCCAATGTAGTCGACGTTTTTTAGCTTTTTGGACTACGTCCACATCTTGGTAGAGTTCATAGAGTTCGCGGTTGTATCTACTCCTCCATTCGCCCTCCTCGCACACAGGACCAAAAATCCGCCGAAGTTTTTTTTCCTTTCGAAGGAGCTCAGTACCTGCTCTCCCTTCTTGCTTATCGTCTAGCACTCGGCGCCATAAAGCAGAACTGGTAGAATAAGGGTTTTGTTGAACACACATTTCGTCCTTCGAGTTAGGATTTTGTAGGCTAATTCTTCGCCGGATCTCCACTAGGTTGTCATTTGTGTAGTTCATGTTTACTCCGACGTAGGTTAACTTCTTAACTGCCCCGAAATTGTTGCTATCAATAGTGACGTTTTGTCCTAGGCGGTGGACAGATGCTTCTTTGTTTCTTGATAGCATGTGCTTAGTTTTGCCCTCATTTACTTCAAGGATTTCGTCAGTTCTTCAATCGCCGTGAAAGCTTCTATCACGGCACGCTGGCAACGTCCGATGATATCAATATCGTCCGCATACCCCAGCAGCTGAACGAACTTATTGAAGATCGTGCCTTTCGTGTTGACACCTGCTCTATCTGCTCCAGTCCATTACGAGAAAAAAGTCGCATGATAACGCGGCTCCTTACCGAAATCCGGTGCATTTTTGACATAGTTCGGAGGAGCTACTTCCAAACTGCACGTTGTAGCGCGTGGGTGGTGAGTTTCGACTTGAAATTGGTTGAGGTTTTCCAGGATTTGCCTCAGTGTGAAAATTTGGTCTATAGTCGGTGTACCTTGTACGTGTCGATTAGTGTGCTGCAGAACGGTTTAAGACGTTCACATAGTACGTTGAATAGGATCTTGTATGCGACATTAAGCATGCGTCAATTGTTCTTGCAAGACATAGGATCGCCTTTTTTGTAGATTGATTTCTTCCACCCATACTTGGTAGATAATTCGGTGCATGCTCTCTACCAAAACATCACCACCGTATTTAAAGAGCTCCGCTGGTAAACCATTAAAGCCTGCGGCCTTGTCTCTTCTAAAATGGCCGCAACGATTGGGTTTCTGATTTCGAGTTTGGGTTTAATCAAAGTTTCAAAAACTAAATTCGGAGAGTTGCAACTGGTCAGCGAGTTTTTGTCTTCTTATTTATAAAAACTAGCTTTGCCAGCAACTTCGTTCGCGACGTGAAATGTACGTTTTGCTTAACTTAGTTTATTTACTTAATCATTGTAACTAAACTGACCATAATATTAAGCAAGTTTCAGACATTGGCGCATCAGATAAAAAAATTTGATTTTGGTCAAAAACGGTTTCAAAAGACATTGCAAAAAGCGAAATAGCCTAAAACCATCTTGCAGTCTTAAGAAACATTTCAAAAACAGTTTCATTCAAATCTGTCCATTAGTTGTCGCGTTTTGAGGTAACAAAGAAAATTCCTAGAGTTGTTTGTCCTTGCAAAACTCGAGAACTGACCATCTGATTCAGCTGAAAGTTACACAATATATATGTTATGAAGTGAAAAGTGCCCGTGGATCAAAAGTTTTCAAGTTTTCCCCATAGATGGCGCCCAATGAACACCTAAATCTCAAAATGACTATATCTTGACATTTATGACAGTTTTAGCCTTGCAATTTGGTAAATATACGTTTGTTGCAGATTAAAAGCATTTAACAAGATATGGGCAAAATCGGACAAAGGGGCGTGGCACTACTTACAAAAAAATACACTTCAAACGCTATTTCTCGACACTGATAGAAGCTAATGTTTGTAAAATTTGGATCATTGATGTCCTGACAATAACATATTTAGCAATACAAGTCCTGAACACGACAAAGGACCGCTTAAAATTTGATTTGATTTTTTTATTTAACTAGTCATATTATTAAAAAAAATTAATAAAATAAAAATAAAATCCTTTTACTACATACTGTGTCTACCAATTTTTTTTCTATGCTCATGTCGTTATACCCTTTGTCATTTTCTACTTATTTTTTTTTTGTTTAATTAAATGCCTCGCACTTCTTTTTGAACTTGGCATTGGTATCACGTACGCGATGTGTCTCTATCTCTATCTCCGTAGCTATTGTGGTGATAGCTAATGTTTGTGTCGTGGTGGCGACGTGTATCCATCATAAGTAAAAAAAAAAAAAAATTACCACGGTTTACTAGACAAAGAAAGAAAAACCAACAACACTTTTTTGCCTCATAATTTCAAATTCTATGAGCCTTAACAAGCATGAAATGTTTTCCAAACCGCACAATTATCTTCGCAAGGAAGCACATGAAATTGTTTTGACGCGCTATGTATCTTTAAGATACAAATGCGTTTCTCAACTGCATTGCGTGCTGTAGTTATTCGCGTGAGAAATCATATTCAATGCATGTTGCAAAGTAAATTTATTTTAATGATCAAAAATTCTTTCAGAGGAGGGAGACGTTTCTAATTACCGAGGGATAGCGAATAAAAGCGTCAAGTGCTTGATTTAGTGGGAACAATCAACTCACACAATTAGAATTGTTTATTTTTTAATGAAAAGTACATTGACCTGATAAGGTGTTTATTTTTTTTTTCTGATACCCAAACCCGCAACCCATATCTGAACCAAACTTCCGTCGAAATTTAATATTTTATTTACTACCGCTTGATTTCCACAGATGCAGATACTCCAGTTATCCGCTTTGTAATACCGTTTTTTCCATTTTTTTTTTGTTGATAAGAAACACAAAGAATTTCGAAAAGTCATAAATATTTCTTCTCTTCATTTTGGGGTTAATTCTCTGACGTATACATTTGCTAAAGAGGAGTTCAGTCGGGAACGAGGTCAATCGCATTTGGTTGCCGGAACGGGACATGAAAACAAAACTTGCAATCGCAATCGACACTTCCAACGGGCGCGCACTTGGCCGCACACAATTATTATGTCGTCGTATTTCGCTTTACGAGCATTTATTGTCAAATATTACGTGTTATCTGACATCTGACGGTGCGAATTCCATCGGTGGTGCTCACCAGCTGGTTTGTTGTCGTGGTTGTGGAATTGTTTATCGTGTTTTTTTCTGTTTTGGTCACTTAAAATTCCGTGAAATTCGTTGTTTGTGGTTTTTGGATTTATCATTCATAGAGTGTGATGCTAAATTTGATTACATAGATGTCAGATTCTACGAAACTGGAACAAACACGGTTTTACGAAATTTGGCCAACGTTAGCGTAACTCGGTTATTCAACCGGAAAGGTCTCCTCCTAATGTGTTTCGATAAGCAAATGTGAGGTAATTTGCTGGGCCTGCAATAACAAAAGGGGTCAAATGTTTGGAGGGGTAGGGGTCTGTCTACTCGGGGTGTTTGTTTTTGGCAATTTATGCGTATGGCAGAGGACAACATTTTTCAGAATGTGCAATGACGAAGAAACGACTGCAATTGTCTAACCAAAACACTTTAACATAACCTGGGTAAATTGTAACTTAGAGCAATGGGGATAGTTACCTTACCTAAGGAGCTCGCTGCTTTTTTAAAGAAATTTCCGAATTATAGACAAATTCTAAATGGGGAAAATCATATTGGGCCCACTCTTGGCCGCGGTGATTTGTTATAAACCACCTCCACGACACACCCCCGTGAAATACGAAATATTCTCATATACGTTTCTGACAATTGCAAAAACATGTTTGAAGTAGTATTTTCCGAAAATTTGCTAAAAGATTTGGCTCAGGTTTCCATTATGAACACTAAGCAAAATTATTATTTTTTGTTTAAGTCTCACATTGAGGCGATAATAATCAATAAGCAACTGGCAATAGGAAACACGCAATATTATCGCTCACAGTTATTTAACTTTCATTTAGACGGCTCTCAGATTGAGGCAACAAGCAATAAGCAACTCCCAATAAGCAATCAGCAACATTTTTCGTATGAGCGATATTTAGTTGCTTGATGTCAGACCTCTAATTTAATTCAAAGTAAAATAATTGTGAGCGATAATATTGCGTGTTTCCTATTGCCAGTTGCTTATTGAATGAAATAAGCAACTAAGCAACTAGCAACTGGCAATAAACAATACGCAACTTTATTTTAGCCTACTCTCACATCGAAGCAACAGTATTGCCTGAAATTTCTAACTAACATGTCATCCGACGACTCCGATGATTCGATTTTTCTGATGTGGTTCCATTTAAGAAAAAAAAAGACAAAAGCAAAGGAAATATTGGGTTTGGGTGCACCCTGCATTTACTAATTTAATAAATCATGGTGAAAATATTTGCGCTAAGGAACTCAGAGCACATCCCACCCAATTTCAAAACTGTTATCGATTGAGCCCCGAAACGTAATGTGTCAATAATGACAAATATTGCTAGTAGGAAGCAATATTATGTTGCTTTTCAACATGCGCTGTGTATCGCTAGCGATAATTATTGTAGCAACCAGCAACATTTTTCGTTCGAGCGATATTGAGTTGCTTTGATGTGAAACCTCTAATTTAATTCTATGTAAAATAACTGTGAGCGATAATATTGCGTGTTTCCTATTGCTAGTTGCTTATTGAATGTTGCCTCAATGTGAGAGCCGACTTAGAGGTCTCACATCAAAGCAACTAAATATCGCTCGAACGAAAATTGTTTCTGATTGCTTATTGGCAGTTGCTTATTGCTTGTTGCCTCAATTTGAGAGCCGCTTAAATTGACTTATTCTAAGATAAAGATTAAAAAAATTTTTTTGCGAAAACTTTTTTTTTTTATTTTTTTTTGTACTTTTCAAGTTTTGAATTTTTACAGAAAAGTGCATGTATTTTTATTGACTGAAAATATTATACTGCTAAATACCCCTACCTACTTACCTACCCTTAGCAGCTAAACCCTGCAAAAAAAGGGTTAAAATCCCGTTAACGAGCGAAACGAGCTACCCACCCCATACTTTAAATACACCAGACTTTTTTACAGACGCCTGTGTGACAGTGTTTGGTATACATTTAACTATGTAACAGTAATGAGTCACATAAACATGGTTTGATAAAAAAATAAATAAATTATTAAAAACAAAAAATTTTTTTCATAAAGAACAAAATTTTTTTTATTTTTTTTTTAAATTTCTTTTACTTAAAAAAAAAATTTTAAAAATGTTGTTTTTCATTTCCTCAAGAAAAAAAAAATTATATGTATTTAAGTTTTTTAGGCCATTAAAAAATGTTTAGTCAGAAAAAATTAAAAAAAAAATTTGCTCAGTGCGCCCAAAGGTTTTATGCTTAATCTCGAAATATCATTTTGACAGTATCTACGTAATGTCATCTAAACAAAAATCCCTTTTCAGATCCGAACATTTTTCGAAATTTTATTATTATTTTGTATCTTTTTTTATAAATAGGGCTTTAAAAAATTACGAATGCACTCTAGACTACAATAGTAGTCCAAACTCCCATTTTTGATGTAGTGTCGATAAAAAGTGTATTTTTTTTAAGAGCTTTGAAAGTTTTTTTTTTTGTTTTTTTTTTTTTAATAAAAACGCCAGGAATGGAATTTGAAAATCGGCCCAGCGGTTATCGAGTTATATCTAACGTCATCAAAATTCACCCAATAGAAAGTGTTTTTTTTTATGGGAGGTCCCACGCCCCTTTCACCAAACTTGACCAATTTTCACAGGAAATATCCCGGGCCAATTTCTAAGATCATCTGTAAATTTCAGCTCAATCGATTCCTTGGTCTTCGGGATATAAGATTTTGATTGTTTTTGTTTGTATGTGAGGCGCCATACAGGAACACTCCTGGGCCAATACCTAAAGGATCATTCATATGAGAGCGACCAACTATCTACGAACGAACAAATATTCGCAAGTTTTGACAGTCCGTACACATGAACACTTTTCTAGGTCGCGGTAGTTTGCGAATTTCAGCCATCAGCTGTATTAAGAAAACAAGTTTAAAAACAGTTTAAATAATGAAATTTCGTTTTCCAAACGTTTTGACGCGATTGAAAACACCCTTGCAGCGAATTGTCAAAGTTCCTAATCCACATCAATAAGCCTAGTTGCACAAGCTAGCGAATAACATATTCGTTCGAATTTAACCTCAAATTAGAAATGCCGCCTGTTCTTTTTAAAATCGAATCGAAACTAGCTAAATTTTAAGGAGTTCATGTGGAACCTTTGAAAATGTTGACTTAGGTTTAAAACATATACCTAATGAAAATCCAAACCTAAGATCTATGTAATTTTGGAAAATTGGTCGTTGAACAGCCTAATGAAAATCCAAACTTACTTTTTCTATTTTAACATTTTGTTTAGACCTAATTTTTGAAAATTGCTCGTTGATTTGCCGACTCTTGAGAAGCGTGGGATGCGACGACCCCTCCCCTCGCTACGCCCCTGCTCAGCAACACTCCTCGCGAACGTCTGACAAACATCCGAGTGTATTTTGCCATTGGGATTTGGCATACAATTGTAGGCCCTTCCTTCCGCCCCAAAAATAAATTAATTTTGTCCTGTCTTATGGACGATTGGTGATCAACGCCCAGCCCAAATAGAGTAAGAGCTAGCAACGTTTTTTCTCAAGTCATTAAAATATAAACCAACGCAGAGCTGCCAGAAATATATTTGCGTGTTCAGTAGTCACCCCGAACTAAGCTCACAAAGTTACAGCCTTGCTAAAATGACTTGAGACAAAACGTTGCTAGCTCTTAGTGGGGTGGTCAAATTTTTCGGGAGAAAATTCAGAGCGGAATAATTTAGAAACTTTCACTTTTTTGTGGTGACATCTATTCTAAACTTGTGCGCAGTAGCGCAGTGGTTAGTGTGCTGGACTACTGTGCGAGGGATCCCAGGTTCGATCCCCGGAAAAACACAAATTACATCTTAAAAAAAGTTGTGTCTACTGCGCAACCTCTCGCGAATGTCTGACAAACATCCGAGAGTATGACTGTCATGAAAAAGCTTCTCAATTCAGCCGTTCGGACTCGGCATAAAATTGTAGGTCCCTTCCATTCGTCCCAAAAATAGAAACTCACACAAAACGAATGGTTGCGAGAAGCTAGGCCTTGGGTGTCTACCCGCCTGTTGCGCCACCTATTTATTTAATTATTTTTTATCTATTCTAAACAATGACGCAACAATTTGTATTTCAACCATTTTACTTTGCAAATTCAATCACGCCCAATAGGTGTCTCTAGCATTCTATGGAGAAATCCAAGATGGTTATCATTGTTTCACTAGTTTATTTCGGCGTAATTTTCTGTGTTAAATTTAAATGAACTGACAATTCATGCAAAATTTAAATTTTGCGCCATTTAATAGTATAGTGATGACAACGGAAAAAAAAGAATAACAGTGTGACAGCTGACAGTTCGGGGTTAGTAAAATTGGAGCGCTGTACGAAAGAACTGTATTTTCTATTCAAATTACATTTTGCGTTAATTATTGCACACATTTTACTAATCGACTTCGAAGTAGGCTACTTTGTTATTCTTTAAAAAAATAAAATGTTGACCCAATAGATCCATATAGGCTATTGGCTATAGCTTCCCAATAGCATTCGTTTGTGTGAGCTACAGTTTGCTGAATTGAGAAGTTTTTTCAGAACAGTAAGTCGGCTCTCACATAGAGGCAACATTCAATAAGCAACTGGCAATAGGAAACACGCAATATTATCGCTCAAAATTATTTTACTTTGAGTTAGAGGTCTCACATCAAAGTAACTAAATATCGCTCGAATGAAAAATGTTGCAGATTGCTTATTGGCAGTTGATAGTTGCTTATTGCCTCAATCTGAGAGCCGCCTAATACTCTCTTCTCGGCTGTCACTATTATTTTTCTTTACTTAAAATTCCTTTATCAAATGAAAAGCTATTCAAATTTAATATCCATACTCAATATTTTTGGGCCATGCTGTATAACCTATTCCTATGGAATTAAATTATGGTTTTGCCTTTGAGTGCATTAACGACAAGCGTCAAATTGAAATTGCTATCCAAATACCTGCTTCAAGACCATTTTATCAATTTTATGACCAAGTCATTGCCCAATTGACTTAACCTACAAAGACTTTAAACCTCTGACTCAGTTTAATGGCATATACGGCAGGCAGATACATCTCTCAACTATTCAAGTGGCACACTCACACCTTTTACAAGGCAAACTGGCAGTTTAATGTTTCAGCTATTAAAGCGATACTCCCAACGACCCATGTGTATATATTACCTTATATGACCTGCAATTTGATGTTTACTCATCTCCCAGGCTGGCATGTTCCATCAGTTCCATCATAAAGTGTAATTTTAGCCATGTCAGCCATGACCTGGTGGGCTAATAATTTATGTTCTCATTAAGTTTTCATCTAATTTTCAAGCGCAGCAGGTGCCTCTAATGTGCAATCCCCTACCAGGATGCTTACAGCCTTCTGCACTAAATATCGACTCTAATTAAATTCGCAAGCGAAATATATTAAAATTCAATTATGCACTATAATGCAAAAAAAAAAATTATTTAAGAGTGGAGAGCGCTACCATCAAATCGTATTAACTTTTTTCTGTAGGGGGAAATGTAGAAAAGTTTATTTAATTTCCGTTTCATACCATCGTCATCGTGGATGGGCAAGGAGCGTTCTACAACCGCCCATCGACCCACTATTTAAAGATGCTGATGTCCTTCGTTGTACCGTGTATTATAGTTGCACTATAGCAAGCAATGGGTGTCCTTCCATGATTGCTATCGCTTCAAACTGAGGGATGTTCAGCTACCGATACTGGAAGTAGGAGAAGTTTTTTTTTTTTTGTGTAGAATTTTTCCATTTCCTGTGAAATAATCGGCAAGCTCGTCACGAATTCCTAGGAAATTACCTCGAAAATAAGTGTATTTCATGTTTTGTATCCTCAATTTTATTTGGAGCATTTCACTGACGTGTATGGCGATTAAACAAAATTTTAGGGATATCTACCATAGATACCTTATGGACTTAAGAACCTTTTGAACATGTGTCGAACCGCAAAACTATGCGAAAAAGCATTTCACGCGCTCTTAAACAAAATGGGTTCAACCATTAAAGAGGATAAATAATGCCAAATGAAAGTGAAAGTGAAAACGTAACGTATAAAACACTTAGAGCTCTCGATAATAAGAGGTCAACTTCAGCTCTATTCAACGAATCCATTTCACCATTCAATATCCAAATGCGTATAACAATTTGCAACCCACTTGCTCTTTATTGGATACTGAACCCGTTCTCATTGTTTCGTCTGTGGCGCTCCCACATACTCGACTGGTATACGAAATTGGGATTTGGGAACTCCACCGATGTTCAGAGGAAAAGTGAGGAAAAAGGTCAGTGATAAAAGTAAATGACTCGAAAGAGCAGCCAACGCAGACTACTTGTGCTACAAAGAGACGCAGAAATATATCGTGCACCAGTTTTGTTTTGAGTTTGGTTTAAATCGATAAACCTCAAGATGGTAGTATTATGGAAATGACATGTCTCTGTCATGTCGTAAAATGTACAAAAATTCAACAATATAGATGAACAAAGCTGAAAAGCTGCCTTATAGTCAGATTTGAAGGATTAAGCGGCGAGACATGACTTTGTGAGCAATGAACTGTTATGTGATTAGAGATTGATTGTTGGCGCCTTAACTTTTTGGTATGCCATTTGCACCAGACTCCTCCTAATCGTTCACTCAGTACGCTTTGTTTAAGTTGGCTATACCATTAGTAGTTATTATGATATTATGATGGGGTGTTTAATCTGTAATGATAATTTTTTTTATAAATACTTCTTACGGGAAAGGCGAACCTATAACGCTTCAACATCAGCGCCCCGAGATGCTTGCAGATGTAAGTCAGTTCTGCACGAGTGGCAAGCGGGGGGGGGGTGACACGACTTGGATTTTTAGAGGCATATCCCTTGTAGAGGCTGGTGACGAGTGGATTTTCGCACTACAACCGCGCATTTTTGTTTACCCGGAAGCTAAAAGCAACCGAGAAGACCAAGAATCTCTACCTATATATATATAAAAAAAAAAGTCGAAAAAACTGTTTCCCTCTGTCGCCTGTAATTTTCAACCGATTTTGTTGATTTTTTTTTTTAAATGTCGGTAATAGGCTAAACAAATTCAAAATCGGACAAAGGGGCGTGGCACCTCTCATAAAAAAACATACAAAATCATATATTTCTAAAACCACCAAATTGATTGAGCTCAAACTTACAGATAAACTTAGGTATTGGCCGTAGAGTGCTTCTGTCAAGATTTGTCAAAGTTGGATAAATGGGCGTGGCACCTCCAATACAAAAAAATTGAAACATTGTCACCCGAAAATAAATAAAATAAAATAAAAAATAAATTAAAAAAGCAACAAAAGGCCTGGCGAAGCTGGCGGGGGTTCAGCTAGTTCAATATATAACAACATTTTATGAAATGATAAATCGGTTGCTTGCCACTTCATTGCGCGTTAAACCACTTTCATACTGCCCTTCGCCGTCATTCCATCGCCACACCTAAACCATTATTTTGGATAGTTTAATTTTTACGACTATGGGACAAAAACATTTTTTTTTTATAGAACTTTATCACCTTTATCACTTTATACCATATCATTGGTGATATTAGAGTGTGGATAAACAAACGTTACACCTACACATACCATTTTAGTTAGATTTGACAAATTTGCAAAATGAATGATAAAAATTATTCTAATGGACCAACTTTTGTCTTAAATTTTCACTTAACAAATAGAAAGAAGTTTTGTGTCCCATTGTCTGACAAACTTTGGTGAAACGAAGACATTTGTGGTTGATATTTCAAAATAGCAATAGACAGACAGAGTTGGGCATTAAGCTCTTTTGTCGACGTGCTACCTTTTTGGCATTCTATTCAAGTTATTTTTGATAATATCAAGCCTAAAACTCACTATATAAATGCGGCTCCCTGAAATTACGCCAAAGGAAATTACGCCAAAAAGTGTTTTGGAAAAAAGACCAAAATAATTGCGGCGTAATGGTTTTGGCAAAAACGCCAAAAAATAAAAAAGAAAATTCACCAGAATGCCATGAAATTACGCCATATTTTTGGAAAAATAGCCAAAAAGTAAAATGGAAATTACGCCACAAAAAGTTTTTTTTTTTTTTTGCATAATTTCCAAGTTTAGTTTGGAAATAAAACCAAAAAACACGGGCAATCCGTGGTCGCGGGCAACGCGCGGTCGCGCCGCTTCTTTGGACAATTTATATTTCATTTATATTTCAGAGTTTAGCCACCTAACACATTTAAAACAAACCAATTATAATAACTTTTTTTTATTTAGAGTCATGAATGTAATTTATATGTACATATCACTGTATTAGACGTACACCTGAAGGCTATCTGCGAAAATTTCCCGACAGCACGGACATTTATAATTGTCTTCTCCATCAGCCACTGACTGGGCTTGTAATTTGATGTTGCACTCTGAACATACCTTCATATGTTTGCATGGCAACATTACAATGTTTGGGTGTGGCACTTGACAAACTACACATAAAACAACGGTTTCCAACTCTGCGCTTTTCGCCTGGTTTCCTACTTCGTCATCGTCATTATCATCCGAAAAGTCTTCATCGTCTTCAACGCCATCGGCGCAATCTTCACAAAAATAAGAAAGCAAATGTTGGTTATTATCGGACAGTTTAAAATGGAGAATTAAATTTACCTTCGAAAATATCATCATATGATTCCATATCCGTACATATTCGATCGCAGACCATCCTATTTAAGAACATAATGGGTTTTATTTGTTTGTCTTCCAACATTTTACTTGCTTCTGCGATTTTTGCATTGTTGTCCTTGTACTTTTTTTTTTAATAGCTCCCGCTGCACCACCGGTTTTAACCATGTTCATGAAATCACGGCTTTTAAAAAATTCCTCTTCACGAAGAACCTTTATGAAATTAAAGAAATTGCCTTTTTTTTAAGTAATCGACCAAGAATTACTCCCAAAGAGTTTTGGAAAAAATGCCAAAATTAGCGGCACTTGTGTTAAAATATTTGGGCAATTTTTCCTAGGAAAAAATGCCACCGATTTGTATGGAGGTTTTTGGGCTCTTTTTATACCCGGTACCACACTGTGGCGAGGGTATATTCACTTTGACATTCCATTTGTAACGCACATAAGGAGGCGTTGTAGGTATGACAAACTATATATATTATTGATCAGCATCACTTTCTTAGTCGATCTAGCGATGTCCGTCTGTCTGTCCGTCTGTCCGTCTGTCCGTCCGCACGATTACGGCCGTAATTTAAGAGCTATCGACTTGAAATTTGGTACGTAAGCTTTTATCCACCAAACTGAGGCTAAGTTCGAAGATGAGCAAGATCGGATGAAAACTACTACTACCTCCCATACAAAAATATCGGATTTATATAGCCTTTTGATGTTAAAAATTAAATTTAAATAGCTACAATTAAGATAGCAAGTTTAAACTTTGCACATATTGTTTTAATAATATTTAAAAATTTTTGACAAAAAATGAGCTTGGTCGAATTAAAACTACCCATACCTCCCATACAAATATATAATTTTTTAATTCTTAAATATTTTTTTTTATTTTTACAATAATATAGTACCGGGTATTTGAGCTTCGGCATAGTCGAAGATAATTGTCTTACTGGTTCCATTTTATTTTTTTTTGGCGTAATTTCTTTTGGCGTAATTTCAGGGAGCCAACACCAGCAGATGGCCTCATTTTGGCCTTAGATGAGATTCAAAATCGTGCGTTAAAGATAACCGGAGGCAGGAATGTCTCGAATTCTATCGAATTTGGTTAAAACATCATCAAATTTTACGTGTCACTCACACAGTTTTTTGCAAATGGTTCAGGTAGTTAACTTACTAAATATAGCATTATGAAAAAGCTCAATACCAATACCAAACTACAAATATATGTGTGGGGTTACTGCTCGTTTGAAGCTGTGGAAAAGTTTATCAGATATTTCCTTAGGAGGGTTTTTAAAATTCTAAGCAGTTTCCCGAACTATATGTTACACGTTGAGACTGGAGTAGCACTGGATACCCATTAAACTGCATTTAGTCCACATCGTAAAGGTCTTTGCGATGAGCCAAGAAAGAATTCCAAGGTTGCTGCTTGCACAAATGCTGCGCTACAGGGTCAAATGTGTCCAAAACTGGGAATTGCTTGGACGGAAATGCGGTTATAACTTCAATGTTATACCGAAGGAGTCACAGGCTTCAATTAGGCAGAAAGCAAGAAGGTTACTGACGGAAACTGGAAAACGAATTTACAAATGAAGCCCAACCATCCCAACACAGAGCTTACTACAGCAAGCTTAACTCTTACCAAAATGATAGCATTTATTTTTTGAGCAGTAAGTTATTCGGCAGACAAAATAAGCACTATCTTCAAAGTAAGAGGCGAACTTCTAAAACTGAACTTTATTCCACACGGTCCAGAGCTTCCAATTCTATGCAAACTTTGTAATCTCAAGGAGCGAGAGAATGTGTTACATTTCATCGCAAAATGTCCAATAGCTAAAGAAATCCGCATAAACATTTTTGGAGTTCCGGTACCATTGGTCTTTCTTTCAAAAACCACGCCGGAGCTCGCGTTACAGTCATTTCATTGGGCAATGTTACAGCAAAAAAATGTAAAACTTAATAAATGAAGAATTGAATAACGCAACAGACGAATACCCTAGGGCTAGGGCCATTAATTGTTACTGACGATGATGATAAAAATGAGCTTTATAGCTGACGATCTTTGCTACGACTGTAGATGACAAACCTTCATTATTTTTAAAATGTTGCTCAACAATAAAAATCCGTTGTTCTTTCATATAGCGCTCCATTTTTACTAACTCCGAACTGTCAGCTGTCACATTGCTAGCTTTTTTTTTGTTGGCATCACTGTACTACTATTGAATGGCGCAAAATTCAAATTTTGCGTGAGTTATGGTAACTCTTTAGAAACCTAAGCTTCTTCAGGTTTTCAGAAAGTAATATAACAATTTTTTTGTTAGCGCAGTGGTTAGTGTGTTGGACTACTGTGCGAGGGATCCCAGGTTCGATCTCCGGAAAAACACAAATTACATCTTAAAAAGTTTTTTTCTACTACGCCACCTCTCGCGATCGTCTGACAAATATCCAAGAGTCCTGAAAAAGCTTCTCAATTCAGTTGTTCGGACTCGGCATAAAATTGTAGGTCCCTTCCATTCGTTCCAAAAATAGAAACTCACACAAAACGAATGGTTGCGAGAAGCTAGGCCTAGGGTGTCTACCGCCTGTTGCGCCACCTATTTATTTATTTATTTTAATGTAACAATTTTTAAAAACGCATTTCAAAGAGAATGCTCTACTACTTTCGCTACAGTTAGGAGTACCCTGCAAACTGTTCTTGTAAATAGCTTAGAAATTTTAAGCAGGGATTGAAATTCATTTCCTAATTTTCTAATTTAAAAGAATTGTTGTAAAAAAAATTACATGACATCAGCACAGTTGATGACTTTTTTCTCTCTGCTGCAACCCTACAATTCCCTATTCATTCCCATTTATATCTACTTTAAATCTAACACAAAACTCTGAAAACCCCACTGAGGGAGAGGACATGTACAACGTGTACATTCCTTCTTGCTTAATGTTTTTTTTAAAACAAAGTTCAACGACTTTTGCCATTTTACGCGAAAAAATGTCACCAGTCGCCACACACCACCATCAGAGAGTTGAACATCACAAGAGCTTTTCCTGTTTCAATTAAAAAAAAAAAAAAACTATTCCTGTTGCTGCATCCGACCAAAACCATGATTCACAATTAGTTTCACTGCAGCATGTACTGTACATACACTATGAGCACTGAAAACCTCTGATCCGGGTTTCATCTGAACATCATCATCAGGCTGCCACAAGGAAACCCTTTGACCCCGTCCATTTGAATTCATCAGCATTACGAGCATCTTGGTCGTTATGCCACTAGCTCTGGCTCATGGTTATGCTGTGGTGCGGTGGGGTTTAGGAATATCAAACATACAAGCAAGCTAGCCACTAATTAAGGCGATGATGGAAGCGTATATGAGACACAGTAGCTGATGCCAAGAAGGCGGCCGGCACCAAGGGGGAGGATTAAAAAAAAAATTGTTAGTTAACTGAGCACGATTACTGGCAATTAGACTTCTCTCATTCCCTTTGTCTTGATGGCTGCCTTGAGTATTTTTTCGCTCGGCTGGCTTACGTAATTATGATTTATGGTTAATTCTTTTAGAATTACACTAGAAGTATATGTAGTTGAAATGCAGCCGAGAAGTTGCAGTTAGATAGTGGGAATCAATTAATGGAAAAACTGGAAATTATTCGAATGGAGTCATAACAAATGTAATGTTTATCGTTTTGTAGGAAAATGTTTTTCTTTTACATTAGCAGATGTTTTTCTCCTTTCCGGCCGTTCGTACGTGCATCTGCGTCGTCGTGAGACTTGTTGAAAGAATTTCCGATATAAGGTCTGTGATATCTTAGTTATTCAGCATCTATAGCTTCTGAAAATAGTACTGCAACAAGTTTTTCTTATAGAATGAATCGGTCGATGAATTCTTAAAGAAAATGTACGTTCAGGTGTAGTTAATAATCTATAACGTAGGGCTTAACTTTTGCGGTAGTTACTTGACCATATTTCTAGTGGGTGCATAAGTGTTTAAAGTCTTATACTGTTTCATGTTTCATGCCTCCGATGTTACTCATCAACATTGAAAGTGCAACTAACAGTTTCTGACGACTTTTTACATACATGTTCCAGGTGATGTTTGAAGCTTATAGACGACGGTCCATAATCACTCCAAGGTACCACCCTATGCCCTCCCACTCTAAACGCTGCCGCTGCCCGAAATTTCGTACTCGTAATAAGCACTGTTTTCATTTTATCATCTCCAAGTTGCAAGCCTGCATTAGCTAACTACACTGGAACTACGTACAGTTGCAACGGCCTCGTTGCAGTGCAGTTCGACTTCATCTATCGTTTTTGTCACAATCACCACGGGTCGATGTCTGATTGATCTGCAAACCGACTGACGCTTCTCTTGGAACTGGTAGGCGTAGCATTTCTTCATACATAACGTTCCACACTATGGGACCTAAAACCGATTCTTGTGGAACACCAAGACACCATCAGTTACTTCATACTCTTTTTGTTCCCTCATCAGAATTATAAAGCCTCTATTCGCAAAGTAACTCATCAGACAGGCGGGTGACACCCAAGGCCTAGCTTCTAGCAACCATTCGTTTTGTGTGAGTTTCTATTTTTGGGACGAATGGAAGGGACCTACAATTTTATGCCGAGTCCGAACGGCTGAATTGAGAAGCTTTTTCATGACAGTCATACTCTCGGATGTTTGTCAGACGTTCGCGAGAGGTGGCGCAGTAGAAAAAACTTTAAGATGTAATTTGTGTTTTTCCGGGGATCGAACCTGGGATCAATCGCACAGTAGTCCAGCACACTAACCACTGCGCTACTGCGCCTTGCTGTTATATATCGCCTACTCAAGACACTATGCTATGCTTCAACAAAAAGATCTCCACAGAAATCACAAACAGGGAAGCTATAAAAACCCTTAGCTCACACACTATTGACTACAAATCAGTACTGCTCTGCTTAATTTCCGTTAAATACTTATAGTGTCAGGAACAAAACCAGTACAATGGTGGGTCCACGGCCACAAGGAGATTGAAGGAAATGAAAAAGCTGATGAACTAACCAAAAAAGGTTTGGAAACCCCTTTCATAGGAGCTGAACCTTTCTGTGCAATACCCAAATCAGCTACAAATTCGGCTATAAAAAGCTGGGAACGCAACAAGAGTATTTCTTATTGGGAGAATATCCCAGGTCTAAGACAGGCCAAAAAAAAAACATTCAGCCTTTCAAAAACGATGTCAAAAAGTTGCTAATCTACACAGGAATGATATCAAAAATCTCGTAGGTCACTACGGTTTGCGATATCACCTTAATAAAATGCATTTAGTCGACTCGCCGGAGTACCGAGGAAGACGAAACAGCTGAGCATATCATATGTGAATGCCCGGCCCTCTATGGTATTAGACGAAAGTCATTTTTCATGGAAATAATAAGTACCGAAGAATTAAGGAAATCCTCTGCTGAATGTATCATCAGCTACATTAGGAAAGTGGAGACGCTACTAACTTAATATCCTATTCACACCAAGCCGAAAACCGAGTTTTCGTCAAAAAAGTTTAGAAAACTCGTGGATGCATTCACACCGAACACCAACTCGTTTTCGTTTGACGTTTCAATTAGCTGTGAAACTAGCTATGAAATGTCTGTGGCGACTAGACTTTTATTTGAGTTACTAAACTTCGCTCGTATTGACATAATATACAAACAAAATTATTTAAGCTACTTGATAATCGTTAACTTATGGTTAAAAAATTAACATAAGAGACATTCAAAATCAAAACATCTGAAAATACCATTTAGTTGTGGCAGGCTGACAGGTAGTTTGCTCTTTATGGTGCAAGTAAAGATAACAAAAAAACTCTCACTCTCACTCTCACTCAGTCTCTCACATCCTGTCAGCAGTTTTGCTGAGCTCGCTGAATGTTGGAAAATGTGTGTCTGCTTCAACAACCCAACGATCGTTTTCGAGGCGTTTTCATGGAAAACTACCTCAAACAACTCGTTTTGAAAACTGCAATATGTATGGGAAAACTTCTGTTTTCGATGAAGTTTTCGGCGAAAACGTAATTTTCGGCTTGGTGTGAATAGGGTATAAACATAGAACTGACAATTTTAAGCACAATATATCTTTTAGGTCAAAGTGCAGTGCATCACATCGTTTTGGCGAGTTAGAATTAAAAAAAAACTCGCTACCATTTTACGAAGATTGTCCGGTATTTCAATCCGGTAAATAGATGATATACTTTTCCAATTTTCTAAAGGAAACGTTTTATGCCCATAGTTAGAAAAGCTTCTCATTGGTCCCAAAAATTAAGACTCACACAAACGAATGGTTGTGAGAAGATAGGCCTAGGGTTCCTATGACCCTTTGCGCCAACTATTTATTTTTTGAAAGGGCGCATTTTTGTTGGTGCATTTTTTTCGAACGGAGCTTGGGCTCTCACTAAAAGAATTGACTTTAAAATACCTTGAGTACACAACTATAATAAATCAGGGATTGTCGCACAATGCTTAATGCATTATGTTTACAGAACCGAGTCAGTTTATGCTGGGTCCCTCCAGGTAACTGCAACATAGAAGGAAACGAATTCGCCGACGAATTGACAAAAAAGGGCGCGGAAATGTCGAGAAATCATTAAGTTGACGTCAACCCACCATTAAGTATACCTACATTATATAAATAAGTACAAGGAAATTATCAAAAGGAGTATATGTACTAAAAAAAAACAGCCCGAAGATGGGCCAACATAACTGGCCACCGCCTGTCCAGGGCCCTGTGGCCAGAAACGGACCACAGTCGAACTAGGGAAATTCGTAAACTTAGCAGGGAAAACCTGAACCTTAGAACAGGTATCCTGTCTGGTCACTGTCTTCTTAGAAAGCATGCCAAAAGACTAGGCCACAGATTTGCGTAGATTCTGCAATGATAAAGGTATCGAGGACGACATCACTCACATACTGTGTGAATGTCATGGCATAGGACGTCCGTGGTATACAATTTTGGGAAATTACTTCTTCAATAACATAGATGAAAAAGAGCTTGTCGACCAAGCGAGGATAATTAAATTCAGTAGGGAAATAAAACGCTTTAGGGAAAGTGCTTTCTTAAAAGATGGTTCTCCCAGGGATCGCGATGGGCCCACTAAGGTGCCTAGTATCTTCTGATGATTCTCCTCGCAACCCTGAATTTAGACCAACCTAACTTCACAACAACTTTTTAAACAAAAATCAGCTTTAAGGAATGCAAGCATTTTTGATAAAGTGGCTTCACTGGTAATTTTTGGTGTATGTTTCTACTTTTTTTTTTGTTAATTATACTGAATAAGTTCTACATATTTGAGAAAAGGCAGGGGAAAAAACTGTTAAAACTCTTAAACCGGCTAAAAGCTGTTCCAAAGGATGTGGCTTTGAACGACCATAGCCTAAAACCATCTTGCAGTCTTAAGAAACATTTGAAAACAATTATCATTGAAATCTGTCCAGTAGTTTTCGCGTTTTGAGGTAACAGAGAAGATTTCTACAGTTTTAGTATGTAGAGTGAGCGTCAAAAGTGAGTAAACGCCAATGATTTGCCTTTGGGGTTTAAACAACATTTTTTAAATATCTATAAAGTATTTTATGTTGTCGAAATGAAAGAAGTTTTATTGTTGATAGTTCTTGTCAAACTTTTTACAGATTGCTGGTTTTTAGGACTTTTTTCAAAACCCTAAAGAAAATGTAAAGGACCATTAGTGATGATAACCCACTTTTGTAAAGAAAAGATTAAGTCAATAACTTTCATCAAGCAAACTAAATCACATCTGCTTCATCACCCTAAATCTTCTCCACCGACTTCAGAAAAACAAATTCCTAACGCAATTTCCAAGTAATCATTTCCTTTTCCCGACATCGAGAATTTGAATGAACTCAAATTGATTTATTACCCTGGCCCAAGGTGAAATTGGAAATTCTACACACTTACACGTTCGCTAATAATTTTCGATTTTAATTACACACCTTAGACACATTCTTATCGTTAATTACGCCGTTAAAACTCGAGCAATCTAAGATACTGGAAAGGGAAACGCTTTCAGTGAGCGGAAAATTAAAAATTAATTCTTGACGACGACGGAATTACATTAGTCATATCATGTACTTGAACTTGGCTATAGATTGACATATATAGATGTCATCGATGGGCGTCCTGATAAGCGTTTATTACTCATAAGTGGTTTATAAGGATTCCCTTTGAATTAAAGTGGAATTGCGGTTTGCATGATATTGACAGTCAGGGTGTGGTTATACACAAACTCTCGATAATATGAGCCAATTAAGCCTGTCAATTATGAATGGATGTATGTAGTTACCACAGAAATAAGGTTCAAGTTCTCTGCTAGGTGATAGATGTTTGTCGAAATTTAAAGCAAATTACAATTTGGCTTTGCGCCGCGTTCCACCGTTATACTGAATTAAGATTTATTTATTACAAAAGACGTGTGCGAAATCCCAAATTGCAGAGGGATAGCCAAGCCAAGCCACACAAATGAAATATCTATGTCACATCACACGTCTCTGTGGTTGTGTCCCCCCCAATGGAAAGGAAGCAAGATATTTATCGACTTGTTTTGTGTTCTATCCTTTCTTGTATTTATGAGTAATATCCGTGATTTATTTCCTTGACTTTTCCCATTGGATGTAATATTTTTTTTATGATATCTCTAACCCTTCTTCATTACTTAAGTTATTTCCCTTGAGGGGTATTAAATAACTTCGTATACTTTTTGGGGTCAATCGCACTAATGAAAAATCATCGGAGTGGAGTATATAGGCTCAACATGATGACTGAAAACTTATTTTGACTGGTTTCTCATACAACTTTTTTGAACTTATTTAAAAAATTATGCCGAGACTTTCTATTTGTCTATGATAATAGTCATTATCCCTTGTCTTGGTTGCATTCTTTTGTTGTTTTTTTTTTTGTGGATGAATTTTAGACCACATGAATTTAGGCTGTGGACAATTTTGATATTCTGGGCATCTAAAGCCTTTGCGCGGTAGTTATAATCATTTTTAGTGTCCAGGCTAACTTTTACGAAGTTACCATTGCGACAATTTCCATATAAAATTTTCTATGCGACCATCAAAATAAAAATCATTTGGCTTTGATCGAAGCGGTTTAAACTCATATCGTAATTTAGGAAACGGGGTATAGTTTCGTTTTTAAACTGAAGTTTAACTAAACCTGACCGAGAGTTTAAACTTTTGGTTTAACTCGATCAGTTTCACAGTTCAAAATAATCTGCCAGTTAACTAAACGCAGTTGTGGAAGCGCAGTACAATTTCCCTGAAGGGGATATTTTTCTACCAGCGCACATTTGACCAAATAAATGGTTATTGCTTTTCTCTACTTTATCCATTTTACCATTTTTAACGAAGTGAATTGATTTATTTTGGACACATGTTTGAACTGTAATTATTATTATACCCTCCACAGGAAGGTATATTCACTTTGCCATTACGTTTGTAACGCCAAGAAGGATTCACCGGAGACCCTATAAAGTATATATATTCTGAATCAGGATCACATTCTGAATCGATTTAGCCATGTCTGTCTGTCTGTCTGTCTGTCTGTCTGTCTGTCTGTCTGTCTGTCTGTCTGTCTGTCTGTCTGTCTGTCTGTCTGTCTGTCTGTCTGTCTGTCTGTCTGTCTGTCTGTCTGTCTGTCTGTCTGTCTGTCTGTCTGTCTGTCTGTCTGTCTGTCTGTCTGTCTGTCTGTCTGTCTGTCTGTCTGTCTGTCTGTCTGTCTGTCTGTCTGTCTGTCTGTCTGTCTGTCTGTCTGTCTGTCTGTCTGTCTGTCTGTCTGTCTGTCTGTCTGTCTGTCTGTCTGTCTGTCTGTCTGTCTGTCTGTCTGTCTGTCTGTTGAAAGCACGATAGCGTCCAAACGAATTGACCTGGGCGATTGAAATTTGGTGAGAGGACTTCTTTTTACCGTCGTCAGGTTGGTATTGAAAGTGGGCTATGTCGGTCAAGTAGTTCTGGTACCTCCCATACAAAACCATTAGTAGACCCATGAGTCTCACCGCCTGTTGAAACCACGATAGCGTCCAAACGAATCGACCTAGGCGACTGAAATTGAGTGACAGGTCTTATTTTTACGGTTGTCAGGTTGATATTAAAAATAATCCATGTCGGTCAAGTAGTTCTGTTACCTCCCATACAAAGCCAATATTCGACTCATGTATCTCTCTGTCTGTTGAAAACACCTTAGCGTCCAAACGAATCGACTTAGGTGAATGAAATTTTATGAAAGGACTTTTTTTAACCGTCGTCAGGTTGGTATTGAAAATTGTCTATGTCGGTAAAGTAGTTCTGCTACCTCCCATACAAAACTAATGTTAGACACATACTAACTCACGTGGCAAACATTTTGCAGGACTTTTATTCAGTGGAGGGTATCAAAGCATCGGCCAGGCCGATGATAACACTTTTACTTGTTTTTATTTTTTTTCAATAATAATATATAGTTGTTGAAATGTATGTGGCATTCAGACGGATGCGATCACAGGTACTGCTTCTTGCAACTCGCCGGGGTTTTACCACATCCAATCACCCGTCGCCAGTAAAATATTGAAAGGATTTTATGAGCCTCTAATAAGGGTCATTGTCTGGTAATAGGTAGGCGCAAAGTTGTTTGCTGGTGTTTCTACGAAAATCTGCGCTATCTTGTTCTGGTTTTACTTTTTTTTAAACAAAAATGTAGGTAATCTAGATCTGTATACAAAAATGGTATGAACTCCGAAACCTTTGAACTGAACAGGCATTGTCCCGAGAAGTGTGTTCAAAATCGGACAAACAAATTGCATTGTAAAAAGAATAGAGTGGGTAGTGTCTTGTTTCAGCCAAAACAAAATGTGAAAGATTTGAGTATGTATAGATATATGTTGTTCGCGAAGAATCTAAAGAAATCACTAGTAGCATTAAAAAAAATAATCGTTATTTCCACACACGAAAATAATTAATTTGTATTGAAAAAACCTCAATACAATTTGCGCTTGTCTACATTATGTATGGGCTAAAATCTATCTGATGTTCACTTGAAAAAAGGCGTTTTCCTTGAAAAGTACATTATATTGGTTGAGAATCTATTGAAATTTTCTGATGACATTTTTTAACAGTGGGTTTACCGCAGTAATGCTGAAACTAATCATAGCTTTAAACTTTTCACTCATATAAATTCAAGAAGTGCAGCACCCAAACAATTTATCATTTCTATTCTCTCTCTCTATCTCTCTGTATGAAAGAGCAGCTGTCAAAATAAACCTCAAAATGCGAAACGAAAGTTTAAACGGCAGAATGCAGGCGTTTAACTTAAACCGAGAGTTGAACTCCACTTTGGGTTTAAACGAACACAGTGAAACCGAAAATTTGTTGAACGAAGGTTTAAACCAAAACGAGAGTTTAAACTCTGACTGTGCAACTGGGCATTAGACACAATTATATCTACTGTCGTTTATTTGAGAGAGGAAGAACATTCTGACTGACCCAAAACTCGTACTCAGATGGGCTTTCAACTAAGAGCCAAAGCAAGAGGAGAAAGAAGAAAGACCCTCAATCTGCTGAAGGCTCAACCGCTGATATTTGTTTGCTTCCTGTGGCGAAAAAAAAAATGATTAGGGCGGCGAAAATGTACTCCAATCCGAACCGACCAATTTCTTGGACTCGAAGCTCCCTCCTGTTCTTTTGAACTCGAAAGGGGTAAAACGGAAGAGGCGGACCCTGTGTGAGGTGACCTCAAAAGTTTCCTGCATCGTCGGACTGCAACAGATGGTGTCATTGACAGGAGTGGTCCTAGCGTAGGCGAATGTGCATCAGTTGCACGCCTTTCTGACAAAAAACCGCGCCTAAAAGCCTGTTAATACAAATGTAGAGACCCTCAAAGTTTCCAGTAGAAGTGGTCGGAAATTACACGTATCCGATGGAATGTCAATAAAATTTACTAAGTCAGATAAATCTGCATCATTCGAAAGCTGCTACCGCTCTTTTAAATAGTAGACTTTCCAAGATGCGTATGCAAAATTCCATATAACAGCTATACAAGAACCATGGGTTCGGAAAGAACGCATTTGTGGCTTGATAGGTGTTAAGGCCAGAGCTCGAAAATAACTCTCAACCTTTATTTTCAATTGGTTTCTCACTGAGAGATATTACATTTGGCTTCGACATAAAGGTCTTTCTCTGAGATTTATTTATATACACTTACCTTTTCGCTCTTTGCTTGATCGTTAGTTCACAATTTTAGATATAAAAATATCGTTTGAATTGAAGATTTTTTTGGACGTTTTTTAATCCATTGACATCGTAGCCATCCTTTGATGGAATTTGTTACTTTAAGGCTTGATAGAAAGAAGACGAACCATATTTTGGGATATACACTACATTTATTTCGAAATGTCACCAGACCTTCGAGAGATACTTTCGAGCTCTAGTTAAGGCTATCGTACACTGTGACGAGCAATATGAAAAACCAAAAGCCTGTCTAATTATACCAACCTTTATCTCAGCGACCAAGGTTGGACAATTCTGTTGCCAAGATTTGGTTGCGATGAATGAAAAACCTTCGTCGTTGCGTCAGCTTACTTTCCCTATGAATCGCTAATGCCTCCGCCCCCGAAGGCTGTTGTCTAACTTGTTGTCTCTATTGTGATTCTCGAGAAATGGGACTATGCGCGGATGCTAATGCTCAGAAAACAGTCTGGGGCAGCAACAAATGCACCTCCTTTTTTTTTTTACTATTGACCAACATGGTCATTAATAATGTCGGTTCTCAGCCAACCTTTGTTACGGCAAGAAGACAGGAAGTGATTAACTTGACGTTGTCTAATCGGTACTTCAAGTCGATAAAAAATTAGAGAGTACTGCCGTAAGTGTCCCTGTAGGGCCATAGATACATCGCTTTCCAAAATTCACTGCCTGAGAGTGTGCAGCTTCTTATCATCAGCGATCCTGGGGGACTGACCGCGGCCGTTGATTTCATGGTACACACGACCATGATCTCTGTCATTCGTGATTGTACAACGCTTTGAAACAGAGGTTGGATTTCTTACTTTTCATCTGTAACCCGATGGTGGCTGGAATTCAAACATGATATTGACGGAAAATTAATGAGATCAGGGATCCGAATTTGTTTATGGATGGATATAGGTTTCATTCAGAAGAAGTGTGATGGAATTCACTATAATCACGGATAGATCCTTAATGTTGTCACCCATTAAACGGCAGTATTATGCGTCTTCTCAGAAGTACAAGGTCTGAGTCAAGCCTAGATGATAGCTCTGCTACCTGCTCTATAGATAAGGTGCAAGGCTAGAATATTCTTATAGATCTGGAAAATCAGCTGATGATCCGCCATTTAGAGCAGACGAACACGAATATACTTCCAGCGTTTAAATGAATATAAAAGCTCAACAAATGTGCGCCCAGAACGAGATTAGCTTGCGAGAAATAATGCCTAACAATCAAAGGAAATGAAAATCATTTCGTATCAGGGACAGAGATCAGCTGCTAAATTTCTTGTTTCGGAGCCATTGGCCCCACGGCAAGAAGTGAAACAACCGTGGACAAACCGAAACGGCGTTAAAATGCAAGTGTGAAATTCGATTGCTTGCATAGATATCAGATTAAAATCTTCACCATAGCGTGGCCTAGAAACGTTGCTAAACCTTCATCACCCATCGAGCTTTACACTAAGAACGTGGCAGATAAAGGTCCTCTCAGACTAAGATAGAAAAAAAATGTTAAAGTCCGAATCGTTTCGTCATTCGCGCATACTTTACATCTTTGACTCACAGCGGACTTATGACACTCACGGACCAAGGTACGACTTTGACAAGAAATTTAAAGTCTGTATACCGGAAAGGGCAGAACTGGCTCTCCCCGAGTACTGTCATAAATGGTATAGCCACCTTTCACAGATGGCTCAAAGGCGGAGAATGGAACGGGAGCAGAGAAAGTGTCATCCATTCATATACCAACTGCCAAATCAGTGCAGCGTTGCCCAGGCAGAGCTCTATGCGAGGTTATGAAAGTGGCTCAAACTGTCTTAGCGAGAGAACTAAACCAGCAATAAAAATTACTTTCTGTGTGGACAGCCAAGCAGCAACTCCAGCGATCAAGCGTTCAACTCCAATCTGGTATAAACTCGAAATCCGTAATGCCTCTCGGCATGGAGACCATCACACAGTACTTTTGTGCTGAGTTCCTACATGTTGGTGTGGAAGGGAATGAGGCAGCAGATAAACTCGGATATGGACATACTATTAGTTGACAGACAAGTATTACCAGCTATCAGCGCAGCTATAAGGGTGCCATTGAGAATGCTACATTAAACTTGACTAAAGAACGATGGAATAACACTTCCTGTTGTATCAAAACTCGCAGCTTATGGCCCGCTGCGATAGAAAGCAAATCCGAGTGCTCTTCGGGGTACTAACCGGACACTGCATCATTGGCAAACATGGCCAAAAGACAGGGATGAACAGGAAATAGAATCTGTATGGAATATCTCCGGCCACCCAAGATCACCGGTACTCTTGTATGGGAGCACGATTCTTTGACGGCTTGGAAGAACTAGCAACGATACCTCTACCAGATTTAAGAAGATTCATCAACAGAACCAAATGTTTTTTTTAGTTGCATCAATCAACAATGGGTCTCAATTGCTTCTGGGTGAAAATTGCTTATAATGCAAACTGCCCCTCTAACCTAACCTAACGAAATTCGATTCAGAGGCACTGGGCACATTCGAAACTCTTTTCGTCTTAAGTCGATTATATTTGTCTAGATTTGATTTAGACTTAACTTAAAAACTAGATTGGTCGGGAACGTCACTTTTTCTACCTCAGTCACACAGTCGAAATGTCAACTTTAGTCAGAAATTTATGACTTGATTTGTCGTTTAAACGTTAACTGAAAGAACTGTTCACGTGACCAGTCTAGCCGAATGAAAACTCAAACACATCAAGTGAGCCAGCTGACTAACTATAGAGTTTTGAACGTCGCCACTAACGGATGGTTCCATCCGAAGAAACAAATTTGTTGATAACTTGTGTTATGGATGAATCGCAACATCTGTCAACGCGCTAGGTATACACTAACCGAAAAAAACACCCTCAGTCGTCCACTTTACTAGACCGGACTCTATTATCGGATTTACGATGTCCTCTTAAGTCGTAATCGTAACACTCTACATGATACATTTAATTATGTTTGCAGTCAGGAACCATACAACCGTCTACTGTATAGACCAAATGGTTATAAATAGCCTTTGTCAATAAATGCTAGCTATCCTTATGCACCTCCCAAAATCGCCTCATTTTATCGTCTTCTTGAGTATAATTCGTCTTCTAACTTCGTCCTTCTAATCCGTGGCTATAAATTTCACGCCACTAAACCATCTACACACAAACTATAAAACCGCGTGTTCGAAATGTCCAATTCAATTAATAGTTGCTGACTTTACGATAGCGCATAAACTTCACTTCGCTATAGGGGCATTCACTATCACAAAGAAGTGGCCAACTAAGAAAAAACAACTTTACAACCCTCAAAGGCCACGAGTTTAAATAACGCGTCCATTCAAATCTAACTTGATCCCCTTCTAATTAAAAGTCTAATAACCTAATCTCAAAGAGAGCACTCGAAAAACATTTTCGATTTTTCGAAAGGGGAAAGTTCTAAATTTTCGTTGCTCACTTTTTCACCTTAAATTCTATGAAATTCTGATGATGGACAGAAAACTCGAAAACTCTATGAAAGGAAGAGGAACAAAAGCAAGTCGACCTTTGGCTGAGTTCATTTTTTTCACATCATCCTCAACACGCCAATTATTGTTTTCAGCGAACATTTTTTTATTTCTATTTTCTAGGCTAAGAGAGCAATATGCCTTTAAGGAGGCCAGAACAATAATAATACAAACCGCAAAAAATAAATTTCGAAGGATAATGGTAATATCAATGAGAAACGACATACACATGCCCGCAAAGAAACCATCCCTTATTATGCCACTTTAAGGGGTGCCAGTGCCACTACTATAGATTGAAGGGTTGTGTTCTCTCGGTGTCGTTGGCAGTTTTTTCACAGCCCATTCCATTGTTGTTAGTGAAGAACGTTGAACTATGTCGGAAATATGGGTGCCGGAAAAAAAAAAAAAAATAAGAAACAAGTTCACCTAGGTACGGCATGGGGTGATACCACGCTACCCGCCGCAAGTTGTATCATGGTAGATGACGGTAATTAATGTATCATTGCCCTAGGACAGGTGGTAGAACTTTTTTGTGTATAATTTTTGTAATGACCGCACGAGGAGGAGTATCGAAGCTGAGTGGAAGGGGGGGGGGGGAATGGTTTTGCTATAATTTTAATGGGAAACATGTGAACGGAAACAAAGTTGAGTGGGATTATGGCGTCTGATGAAATTGCTGATGGAGCAGGAAAGTTTCGAAGACGCATTAAATATGGCAGCTGGTGAGATGCATATGTCAGAAAGAGGAGAGGACCACATGGAAGGTTTCTTAAACTCACTAAGATTTGTGAGGTATGGCGTATGGAGGGATCAAGTGCGGTAGGACAATTTGCATGAGTGGTTTATGATTCTGATTTTGAGCTGAAAGTTTTTTTTTCCCACTACCAAAGTTCTCACTAACGTCTGATAAATCTTCGAGTTCCAAGACTTCAATCAGCTTCAGGAAGTTTCTTAATTTAGTCGTACGAAGACGGAATTCAATTTTAGATCCCTCCCATTGCCAAAACCTTACACACGCGAACAAGAAAGACAACGTCGAGCGGCTTATGACTATAGCGTGGCACATTTTTCATCAACAAACTTAGAAAAGGTAACATCGATAACTACACTTATGACCTTCACCTTAGGTTAGGTAAGGTTAACGGGTTGGACCTGTTAGAGCCCCTACCAGCTTAGTCAGCGATGACCTGTCAAACTGTAAACGTTTGATTATCCGGCCACTGTCATACTCTGGCTAAAGCTTCCGTGACACTTCACAAGTCGTTAGTTCTTTCCACCTGTTGTTGGTTTTTATACGAATCTTGTTCTCCACTCGTTCTCTCAGATTATAGAGTGGAGGCTTGATGGACTGTGGGGCTCTATCATGATCTATTGCAGATCCCTCTCTTGCCAGTTCGTCAGCCTTCTCGTTGCCGGCTTTGTCACTGTGTTCAGGGACTCAGCAGAGATTCGTGGTGTGCTGCGAGCAGAGAAACCTGAGCTCTTCTCTAGCTTGGATTTAATTTCAGTAGCAGAGTCTGCTTTTATAGCCCCCTGGCTCTCAATGAAAATGGTAATACATATCGTTACGTGGTATTGCCAACAATGATACCTTTCGGGCCGTTTCCGCGATTGCCAAAATGTCTGCCTAGAAGACATTGCTGCTTTCAGGCAACCTGATTGAGCATTGTATATTAATTCCTCCGAGAATATACCGGCACAGGTTCCACAGTCCATCTCTGATCAATCTGTGTTGATAAATAGCGATTTCCTCGTAGTGGGTTCATTTGTATGGTCCATTCATTCCTACTCGTAAAAGAGCAAGAGAATGGTCTATCAAAATTTAGATGGGGAGACATTTAGAAGGTACAACGTTACCAACGTATTTCCCTAGAATCGGTGCTTGGCCAAAATTACTGGGTTCCAAGTCTTAGTTTGGCTAATCCTTAAGGCACTTTTGGTAGCAGATTTCTCCATGTATATATAGGTCTAAAGGAGTCAGATTAAGAATTGCCTCCAGCCCACCTGTAGATGTGGTTCTCATCGCACTGGTTGTGCCTATACATGCTAATCTTTGTATTTTTGTTATTGACTTGAGATTGGTCGCCCACCAGACCACGCTGCCATTTGTGAATATTTGCCGCACGATTGCCGTGTACATCCATAGGATTATTTTGGGATTTGGTCCTCACCTCCTGCGTTATAGTTAGCTGCTTTCTTCAATCTTTCATTGACTTTCGGCTTCCAATTAAGTTTTCTATCGAGGATAGTTCCTAGATATTTCGCCCTATCTGTCACCTTTAGAGGTGTTCCCTCAAGAGTTTGTGGCTCGAATTGTGGTATTATTCTTTCGTTTGTGAACAGAACAAGCTCATCTGAAGATTAACCCCACGACCATATTCTTTTGTCCACGTGCTGAGTATTCCTAGTTTCGCCCTTTTAAATTCGTAAAATGTAACGTGGACACTAAACATAATCTTTAGTACAGTGCACAGTGTCATTAATTTTTGACTAAACTTTTCAAAGTGCGCCACGAAAGCTTCCTTAACATTGGCCTCAAGAATAATAACCTTTTTGACTTATCTATTGGAAAATATGAAGAAATGGTGCTAGCAAACGAAGAGGTCATTGAACTAGTCGCAGAGTTCCCTTGGACAATGTATCTAGCTAAAAGGAGACAAAAATAAAATTAATTCTGCTAAAAGAAACAATTCTTTCATTTACAAGTCACTGACTTGTTAGGTTTTCCCTTAAACATTTTTTATCCTTCGAAATTGTATTTGTCATTTACCATTTCGTATAACAGCGTGTGAGTGTCAATCAACATTTATTTCATTCATTGTCGACCACGAATCACTGACGCACTTTGACTCATTTCCTGTCGTTTATTTTGTTTAAAAAAAATTTATGATTCGTAAAGATCTAAGGAGTCATAATAATTTGCCATGAAACATTAACTTTCTTGCCACTTTTCAGTTGGTAAAGTGCTTTGCGAAAAACAAGTTCAGGGTCGACATATATAGTGACATTCAGGCAAGTCCGTGACGTTAAGAACTTGTACGGTGATTAAAACCGGATTAGCATTTAACGATCATTGTTGTTGAGCTAACTGGCTAAACCTGCTGTTTGATGAATCTTTTAATGTAACATTTAGAACATTAAAACAGTATTTTCTGAAAGATAATAGCATCTACCTCTGATTTAAATCAGATCCATTCGTCAGCACATAAAACCATAAATCGTTACCAGTTGATAGGAGATTTATTATTAATTTCAACTTCCCACGCTACGTGGTGTCTAAGAAAATAACAAAGAACGCCGAACACGATTTTACGTTCTATCATATCAAAATGAAAATGCCCATTCGAGAATTATTTTTGAAATTAGATTTTCGTTGCATTCACTAAAAATGCACCTGTTTCGCTGTAGTTCACTTTCCTGTACCTGCCTAATCGTTCATGGGAATGAAAGTCATGCTCATGAACGTGTGTCCATGCACAAAGGAAATCATGTGTACCATCTTGGCGATATAAAAATTCAGCTGGATACAGCTTGCTGCCAATTGTTCAAATGAACTGCGAGATTTCAGAAAAACACGCCTAAAAAATTATGTTTTGTTCCGAAGATCTGTATTACTTTAAAATTTATCATATAATCTTTGACCTGTTTCCCCCAATATTGTGTTAGCTGTGTTTTCTGCGTGATATATAAATACAAGAGAGCAAACTAACTGTTTGTAAAGAAATCTCTGTATACACCAAATCTTGAGGGCTATGCGAGACGTGGGCAAAAGCTAGTTCTTGATATACTTTTAGTCTAATTTTTTACCATACTATTGTTACTTTCTCAAACGATTAATTTTTCAATGTTTTTCTTTTTTTTTGCAGACATTTTGAAGCACATACAATTTTATACTGAAAATTGTAAGTATGCATATAAAATGTTCCTATTATTCCTTAAAAACTTAAGAAACTTAAATAACAAAATAACTTTACTTTTCCAAAAAGACAATCTACTCAAACGCTTCCGATCCCAAACATTTATCTTTAATCCAGATAAAGTTAAATGAGGCTATAAGCTCTTTTAAATCATTTAAATACCCGATGGAGACGACTTATTTGCATGTCTAATATACCAATCGATCTCATTCTGCCAATATACAAACTCATCGTTTTATTTAGAGCTGGGTATATATGGAACCTGGTTACAGGTGGTTATTGTAATCCTCAAACCTGTCAGTAGGTATAATGTTAACTAACAAAAAATCGTATAGGCTTATAAGTCTAACAAAATTCGTCGTTTAAACCATTGAACCATTGATTTTAATATTACAAGTCGGTTCGAAATGTCTACCCTTGACTTGACTTTTGACTTTTAAATTCATTTTTATTCGATTCTTAAATCTAAATTAAAACTAACATTTGTCTTATTCTAGCTTACTGGCTCTTAACGATCACTGGCTCTAAACTTAACTATATCCTAACAACCATTGCCTTTCGGCCTGAAATCGATCTATTTTCTATCGTTTGCTTTGTTTTTTTTTTAATTTCCAAGACTCTTGAAAAAACTTGGATACTTTATTATGTTGTTTTTGTTAAGCTTAACTAACTTAACTACTTAAAACTACCTAATATACTTAACCTAAATTAAATATAATCAGGGTGATGCGTAATCTCCCGATTACTCATCTTCCCGGTTGCGTCGATGGGCACCTGGCAGTCGCCAACAAGGTGCATACATGCCGCCGTTAACTCATTCATGTTAACAAGCCCGGCCCCTCCAATAAATAAGACAAAAGGTATTCGCATTTCGTTCACTGCGAGTTCCCCAGAAGAAGATTTCGTTTGACGGCGAGTTCATTTGAATATCCCATTCGGTAAATGTTTCCTGTGAAATGGTTCGTTTGCGGTAAAGGCCAGTTGAAAAATCGTCGGCGATTCTCCAAAACACACGCGGAAGAATAAAATGCGAACATCTATAGAAATCTTATGGGAATCTTAGTGTCCAGCCTAACTTTTACTAAGTCACAATGGCGAACATTTTTATACAAAATTATCTATTGTGACCATCAAAATATTTAATTGTAATGATTGGTAGGTAAGGCCCATTAGGATTAGGCCTAGTGTTCAATCTGTGAACCTTTTGCGCTGAATAATTTTTTGTAGGGTTTTAAAGTAAAGACCCAATTTTAATAAAAGTCGAAAAACTGGGCAGATTTTCACACACACAACATTTTCCCTATTGACCTGGATTTTTTCGATCGATCGTCCAAAACGCGGCCTGCCCGAACGCCTCACATCTCCAACGTTCCCATATTGCTCAAATTTTGACGTTATGGATGAACTATTTTCAAAAAATTATTTAACAATTTTTATTCACTGTGCGATCGTGTAGTGCTCCATGCTAAATCTCGCAAGCCTTATGTCAGAAACAAAAAAAAATCTGAAAAATATCTATAAATAAAAGAGTTATTAATTTTTGGACTTTTGGTCCACCCTATACTTTAATCAACAGTATCCTCAGTCTGAACGTTCCTTCTATGGACAACCCTAAAATCGACGATTCGCGAAAAGTTTCGAGAACAGAGCAGAAATGTGTGCAGTAAATATTCACAATTTGTAGTCGTCTACGTCTATATGGCCGTTCGGAACGTTTCGTCAATTGCAAAGTGCAAAGTTGGCGGTGTGTTGGTCTAGAGACCTAGTGTCTATTGAGGCGTGGGAACACCGCATTTTTTTATTTTATAATTCACTAGTGCTCAAGGGGTTTTTGTTCCCTTAAAATGCTAATGCACAGCACGAGTGGAAGGGTTAATAGGGAGGATAGAGAAGAGGTCCTGGTGCACATAGGTTTTTAACAAGGTAAAAAGGTATTCAGAAATACCAGAATACGTGAGAAACTCAATGTCGAGCAGCTACTTCTCCGGACGGAGCGATCCATACTTCGGTGGTTTGGTCATGTTAAACGCATGTCCCCGACGTGCTATGGAATCCGTACCATCGGGTAGGCGTCCTCTAGGTAGACCAAGGATGAGATGGTTAGATCAATTCCATAATCTCTCCTATACCCGTATGGGGATTGCCCTTGATGATTTAGAGTCGATGGCGGAGGATCGAGAGCTATGGAGGGTCCACTTGAGCAACTTACACCCGCGACCCACTTAATTGACAAGCGGACCATTGAAAATGATGATGATGATGATGAAGATAGGCTTAAGGGTGAACTGATGCGCATTCGATGTGTGACGGCTGTTGCGAGAGAATTGTTGAATGGGCGGAATGCAGTTAGCAAATGTCAATAAAATAAGGAAAGACAAGAAACATTTTTGCGATGTTCGAGCGGATCAATAGACTTGGCTATATTTCTATCTGAATTCTATCTAGTAGCAGTAGGTGCAATGACGTTTTTGGTGCACCTGACCAGATATAAGCGTTGTACTCAAGCTTAGGCCGAATAAAGGCTTTGTGTATTGAAGCTAAGTCGGAGGGATCGATTTAAGAAACCTAGACATTTCGCAGCGTTTTTGGCGACTTCGTATATGTGGTTATTCCAACGGAGTTTGTCGTTGACACACATACCGAGTATGGATAGTCGTTCGGTTTCGTCGATGCAAGTCCCATTCACCATTCAGGCTTCGCTTTAATGATAGAAAGCAGCATTTTGTTTTGGAAGCATTAAATTCCACTCTATTGGTTGTACCCCATTTCATAATGCTGTCAAGACAGGAATTTAATGTGTTTAACATACATTGCCGTTCCAGTTCCACGGCCGAAAAGCAGGGGCGTGAGTCAGGGAACGAATATGAAAAACTGAGGGTGCTATCTTCAGAGAAAGATTGTATTGGACATCGTTGATGAATATGAGAAAGAGTGTCGGACACAAAACAGAGCCTTGGGGAACACCAGCGTTTATATGGTGAATTGCAGACTTGAAACCGTCCAACAGCTAGGAGTAGTGAGGTTTCGCAAAGTCGATGCGCATGATTCTATTTCCGGAGGTGTTGTCATATAGACTATTCTTTTCGACAGTAGAACCTTTTTTTTTAATTTAAGCGCTAAATCCATTTAGATAAAACTAGACAGTGTCATAGTTCGGGGACTACATATACATCTTTTCTTGGTTGCGTTCTGTGACCATAAATCTTTGGTTTAAGATTATTCTGCAAATATTAGGAGTATAATATCAAGATAATGGAATGGACAAATGACGATTCTTTCTTCTAATCACAAATCCGTATCCAAATAAACGTTGTGAACAACGCTGTGTTGAATCTCACAGCTTTACATCCATTTTTTTGATCTTCCCCATCCAACTTCCAACAAGAAATTTTCAAAAACAAGTCCGAATTGTCTGGCGCAAGACGTATAAAAGCTTCGTTAACAAGTTTTTTTTTATAATTGAAAATCAAAGACGATGTTTGGCAATTTATGTCCCTTTCTTCTCGTAAAATTCTCATGTGGTAAACTTTGCTCTTACATACAAGTAACATGAAACCTTAATTAAATTGGAAGAGATGTCTTTCCAAGGGACTTTCGAAAAACCCCCCCTATTTGAGTTTAAAGTCGTTTTAAATTAAAATTAAAGATATAAACTTATTTAGTCCTCTCTTTGTTGTGATGCCTGGCCCAAATTGTATGGTTACCAGGCAAGATACAAACAAATTTAGATCTAAGAACTTTTCGACGAAATTTTGATTTTCAAGAGCCTACAAAGTTGCAAAATTCAACTTTCCCTTTGGCAATATTCAACAGCGCTGCTCTCGAGCAAATATTCAAAATTATAAATTATTAAATTCTTAATTTAATATTCGCAGATCCTTTCAAAGTAAAACGTGCTGCCTCTCTCTGAAAAAAAAAGGAAGTCCCCGCCATCAAAGCTCGGAGCATCAATTCCATTGCTTTACATCCACTTAGTTATTTACTTTACTTATTAAAACGAGAGGAAGCCGGCCAACTTTTGTGATTACTATATATTTTGCTGTTTTGTGACTGTGTCTTGTTGTATGCTGCTTCCACCATGAGTATCTGTCCTGGCCTTAATATTTCAGTGAAATTTTTGATTACTACTATACCTGCCTCACAATGGGCATCCTTATGCTGTTGTCCACGCGAGCGCGATAAAGGGTGTACTGTACATACTAAAATAGAACCTTCCTCCTGGCAAATGAACAAACTTAAATAGACGCTGATGAGGGGTTCAGAGTGAAATGCTTTAGGCTAAAAAAAAAAAAAAAATTTAAAAAACAAAAGGGCATCCAAGCCTTTATCTCTATATATATATATTTTTTTTTTTCTAGGGAATCCTGTAAATGTCAGTGCGCCATGCATACATTATATGTAGGTATATTCTTCGGGCTATCCCCGATTTCAGCCAACACTAGAGAACCCACTTGAAACTGGGTCAAGAACAATGGCGCTACTCTTCACTAATTCCAGCAGCACATAGGAGTAGGTTATGCGCCGTTGCATGGTGAATTTTCACCACCAAAAGGCAAATGCACTCGTCCTTTTGTATAGGTACCTGAATGTGCACTGCTCATGGTATGGTAGTTGGTGGTGGTTGAAAACCCACTTCACATGGAAGATGGATACAATTTAACAATATCTCCTTTCAATTGAATTTAATTTGGGGGAAAGAGCATCAGCAGATATAATCCTTTCGCACAAGGACATATACTTTGTACTTCATTTATCTGGAATTCGAGAGCAGCTTGTGCAAATTTCCGTTCGATATGGAATCTGAATTCTTTGTGGGTGTGATTATAGGAAAATTGATTCCGGGACAACGACGAAAGGATAACTATGACCTGAATAGAAGTTAGAATGGAAATGGAAAGAAAAGTAAATGAATATCAACGAAACGTTTATTGAATTTGTATCATTGTGGGCGTTAGCTGTCATTAGTATAAGAGAAGATACGGAATTTCCTCGAAGGCACCTTGCATATACCTACTGATATAATACCACACCAAGACCGAATTTGCTTAATTAAAAGTTCCACTCCTTTGGTGCTTTTCTTCTTATGGCAATAACGTGTGATTGATGAAAAGAAATTTGCCTAATTAAATGTTCCGAGTGGAGACTCACTGCTTTGGGGTTGGGTTTAGTATATACCTACATATCGATTTGGAAGGAGTGCTTCTAGAGTGGCTAAATTTAATGACCAGATTTTTTTTTCATATATGTCTATTGGGCCAATCCCTTGAGGCGTTATTGTAAAGGCGACTCAAGCTATTTTTGCATTTTCGGCATATGTGCGAGGTGTAAGTATTTATATCTTGGAATTATTCTATCGAGTGTTGTTTGAAGATAATGAGCTGTACGAAAAGGCAACACACAAAGAGACGTCATGCTGTTGTCTGAGAAGGCCTCTAATAACCAATCAATTGATGACAAGGACAACCCATCAGTTAAATGGATTTTAGCTTAAAACTAGTACCCTAAAAATTTAAAGGATGGTGGCCCACTTAGGCCAAAATATGGGCAAAACTGTTCACTTAATTGTTTGCCAAACTGACATCGTTAAGATCGTTGAGATCGTGATGAAGGTGATGATGATGACCTAGTGTAGCCTTCGTTTATTTTTTGTTGATGCCTAGGTAGGTAGGTGTGAAGTCTGGCGGTTGAGAAAACCCCAACTAGCACTATGTACCGCTTTTGTTACCACAAACTCATTTGAACTGGTTGTTGCGTAAGTTTGTCAAAGAGTCTGGTTTAGATCCAGCCTGTGGAGGTAGGTAGGTAGAAGTGATGGTTCAATCCTTGAACCCAATTAGCAGTATGGTGTGCCGTTTTGTTACCACGCCTCGTGTGACCTATTTTGTGGTGATTGGTAAGGATGTGGTTTGGTCGGTGCCTATAGCCAACTTGTGGAATTGAGAAAACGGATAAGATCCTGTATCCCTTTGCCCGAGATGTCGCTAAGGTCGTCAAAGGATGGTTGGTTCAGTGCGCGCAGTCTGGCTCTCGCTAGAGCTGGACATTTACAGAGGAAGTGAGAGAGAGTTTCTGTGGAATTCAGAAAGGTTATCAGTTCCTTAATGCTACTCTTCGAGACCTCCTTAAGGGAGTAAAAGAACAGTTTTCCCAGAGATCGCTGTCGGGTCCTAGCTAGTGCCGGATAGGCGCATAGGTATTGAGTGAGGGTTTCTTTTTCGGCTGCGTCATTGCAACTACGACAGTATGTATAATCAAACCGGTCCCCTATAGGTCAGTGGTCAGTGATGATCGCTGTTATTCTGGCGATATATTTTCGTGTTTTGCTTAGAAGGTAGGTTGTTTTTTCCGAACCGTAGGTCAGCCACATCTTTCTGGATATGTTACAGTTCGATAGTCTCCTCGATCTGTGGTTGATCTTCGATAAGAATTGTGAGGAGATTTTTTGCTTTAACTGCTCCGAGTGAAATGTGAACTGATTCCGCAAGTGAACGGTGGATATCTGAACCTTGCTTGGCCATCTTGTCGGCGTGTTCATTTCCATAAACTTTACTATGACCTGGAATCCAAATCAGTATAGATAACCTTAAACCGATCAATCGAGACCAGATTGTCTCGATATTAGAATACTAATTTAAGAGTTATACGAAACCAAGGCGATAGCTTTGATGGCAACTTGACTGTCAATGAATATCTCTATCTTTTGCCTCGGACCTATATTTGTGTGTAGTTTGATTTGGCGCCATGCCTCGCAGATAGCAAATATTTCTGCCTAAAACACACTGGCCGTATCCGGAACCTTAAGGGTTTTTGAGATGTTCATAGACTCAGAAAATACATCCGCACCTACTCCTTAGTCCACTTTTTGAACCATCAATATAGATCGTTAAATTTGAGTCCCATCCAATCCTTCCTGCCAATCTAATCTTGAAGGGAATTTGACTTCAAAATGTTTTGTAAAAAAAAGCATACATTTTAAAAAGATATTTTGTATCATGTGCGTCCCTAGTACAAAGTCATTTCTTCATTAAACCATCAACTTAAATCGGATTATGTGGACTTTAGCTAGTGTCAAATGTCAGGCTAAGCTATAATAGGATTATGTGGGTTTAAAATTGTGCGTAAAATATTGGCGCCCAACACTTAAGTTCGGTAAAACGTTTTTAATTGTCCGATAATCAAATTGTGTTGACGACAAACATAAATCCTGTCTGGTCTCACATTGGTTTAAGCTGCCAAAATACTTGTCTTCTTAACCAATATAGTACCGAGCATTCACCAGATAATGTGTTCCTCTTTACCAAACCGAATCAATATTTTTGCCACAGATTTAACATGTTTCGGTAGGTTACGTTAAGGAGGCATATAAGGGAGTAGTTTCTGATACGCTTTAAAGGTCGATCCCGATCCCTATAGTCATCTGTCTTTAGTATGGCCTATCTCCTCTAAATGGTTACCTCCTCAGAAATTTAATTCGGCTGCGACATATTGCTTCTTATTCGCACAGTATAAATGTGCTATATCTCCCTTGGCTGGCCATTCATAATCTGCAGGTGTCCGCCGAGGCTGCCAGTCTGCACCTCTTCACATGACTTCTAAAAGAGACATTGTCTGACAAATCAACAACCAGTGTCCTGAGTTGTTCCTCGCCTAGTTTAATAATTTTCATAGATCTTCTAGGATCGAGTTAGGGCCAAGTGCCTTAGATGATATGTGGTCCGGTTGACTTTCTTTATTATTCAGCTTCTAATAGTGTCCTTTATGATGGACGTATTTAGTTTAATATCAACGTCCTCCTTTTCTTCTAATTTGCCGCCTTTTCTCGCAAGCTTGTTTCCAACTATACCGCAGTATCCTGAACACAGTTTCACTCGGTTCTGACTAAAGGGTGGGCCAAATACAAGATTCCATTTAAAAATGCAATAAAATGAACAAAACTAAATTTGTTCCATGTATAATGGCTTTATTAGTAAGAGCAAACATTCCCATCAATTAGGGAACACGGGCTTCGAAATAGCGCATTCTCTCACACCAATTTTCCAAGACCTTGTTGATGGTTTCGGGCTGTAGCTCACGGATTGCTTAGATGATATTGGCCTTAAGTGCTTGAATAGTTTCCGGATTGTTGGCATAACATCGGTCCTTCGCGGTTCCCCACAAAAAAAAAAAATCGCAGCTCAGAGGTTGACATCGCCAAGACGGCTGAGAACACGATTTGGAAATTTGGTGCGCAAAAGTTCGATTCTGCCATAAGCTGTGTGGCATGGCGCGCCATCCTGCATGAACCAGAGGTGTCGTCCAAATCCATGTCTTCAATTTCAGTAAAAAAAAGTCGATTAATATGGCTCTGTAACGCCCATCGTTGACCGAAACTATGTTCCCAGCCTCATTTTCAAAGAAAACTGGTCCAATGATGCCACCACTCCACAATCCGCACCAAACTGTCATTCTCTGTGTATGCATTGACACCGTACGGCAATAGGGACCATGCGTTTTGTCCACTAGCATACCAGTCTCACGAACTTTTTGCACAAACTTGCGTACAGCTGGCTCGGTGGGTGCTTCATTTCGGTCAAAACTTCTTTTCAAAAAACGCACTGTTTGGGCTACATATAGGATTCACTTTTGAAATAAGCCTTCAATATTTCCCAAAGTTGTTCAAGCGACTCATTTCGTTCCGCGGAGGTATGATACTGACTTTCTGTCAAGATTTTCAGCGGGAAACAGCTGTCAGTCTCAAAATAACTTATGATTTAAAAAGAAACCACTAGACGGCCCACCCTGTACATAATGCCAGTATCTTGAGTACAGCCTAACTATGAATGCAGATGGCTAAATCCCAGATATAGACTTCATTCGCATCAACTCTGTCGTCTTAAGAACAGACAGAATTTTTGATTGGAAGAAACTGCTTGTACCCAGTGGTCGTATAGACATTTTCAGGTTTGATTTATAAAATAAATGACGGAACCCGTCCCTTTCTTTGTTTTTAAGCCATCTGTATAGAGAGTATGGCTCTCTCATTGTACCAATGTATAGTCTTGTATATATAGCAGGTATCAGACCCCAAGTCTTGTCAACTGTTTTTTTTATAAATAAAACTCGTTATACACCTTTCTTAATCATTGAGATTCCTGTTTTAAGTTGGTGTCCTTAATAACCCCCATTTTCCTTGCCTGAAAGGGATAAATCTACTCTTATCGAGCTCTGAGAGGTCGAATTTCAGTATTTGGTACTTTCTGACAAAAACAACCTCACTTCCCTAACCACATTGTCCGCATAATACGAGAGTGTCACTTGTCCCCATGGAGCTCAGTTCCTTTAAAACATTTTTTAATAACCAGCACCCAAAAAGAGGCTATAGGACTCCTTCTGTGGGATATGTTCAATTTGATGTGTGTACAAGTCTTCTGTCTAGTTCTAGAACGCGTTTCTCAGTAAAACTTGTTCACTCTTCTGTAGAAGCCCTGTGAGTAAGAATACAAATTTCTCGATTATATTGTACCTATTCAATATATTATTTCCTGCACTCTTCAAAACTTATCATAGCCTTTTAAAAATATTTCACAATATACGAGACATGCACACGACAACTCTCCGACCGGATATTGCAACGAAAAAGTCTCCTCTCGCAAATAATAATTATTCTTATCTAAACCACTCATCAGGTGATTACGCTTCTAATTAAATTTATCTTTTATCAAAATATACATGCGTCACAGTCACAGTCACAGTATAAGTTCCCCTCCCCCTTGCCTCTAACAAATTGATCAAATTGTGAGTTCCTTTATATCACTGCATCGCGCAGCTATTATTCTCTTATCGTCACTTCATGTATATCTCTCTATCTTGAGACCCCAGTACTCATACTCACCTTGTTCTTACGTTATCTCATTTTCGAAACGACAAACAAAATAACAACAAAGCAAAACATTGGTATTTCCACTCATGTATCTGCGTGAAGTTTACGATACCACAACACATTAGCCTGTGCGCACTCACATAAAACATGATAAATGCCATCGATACATGTGAACACCCTCCCAGTCCCCAGTCCGGGTTTTCAATCCCGGAGCAAATTTCACGGAACACGGACAGTATGGAACAAATACGAGTGCGTGACCTCTTCAATTTTCTTGTCCGTTTTATGGACATATCGTCTTGTGATATTTTTCGCATCGCTGCCGACATCTATCAACAGATAACACGACAAATGTGATTACAGATAAATTTTCATTACTATGTGTGTCTGTCGGGTAAAAGTGGCACGCGAAACTAGATGGGTCTTCGCACTCTTCTAGATACTCCCAATCACAATCACAACCCAACCACCCCATAGTAGTCGCAGCGCAGCAGACGAAGCGTGAGTAGTCAGTTTGAAGTTCGACATCTAGACGTCGAGGTGTCAGAATTATAAATTAAAAATTCCGTTAGTGTGATTTTTGTTTCCCATTTACATTATATATTTTTTTGAATTCTTTAAATCATATAACAATTCACAATCGGTATGTGGTGGCAATTGATATTAATTAAGTGCATGCGTTGCTTTGGAACGAATCGGGTGTGTTCTACGAAAAAATATATTGCGACCATCAATTTGCATGAGAGAGCACCCGAACCGGGATTTTTGTTTTGTATACTCGCATAAGGTCGATCTATAGAACGGATGTGCTCTGGGTGGCGATTTGTGCTCAACGAGGGGTGGAATCGCGTTTGAATTGTGCGCCCTAACGAACGAGCAAGTGTTTTTTTTTTGTTAACAGTTTTGTTTGTTTACATTTGCTCCTCTTTCAACGGTTTTATCGCATTAAAAAATATTTCAAAAATAAAATTTTTATTTTTTGTAAAAGTGATTGAATCAATTTGCACGGACGAATAAAGTAGGGAAATTGAATTTACCTTCATTTCGGCTTCAAGGTTTTTAATTTGAATTTAATATACCTATACCTACACAATATTGTGTTTGCAGTTTGGTGCGAGTGCGAGATGCATCAGTGAATACAATTGTTGAACAACTGCAGTGAAAATTAAACGGAAATAGATACTTGAATATTTTTGTTTAAAAAGATACATAATCTTATATGTGTATTTTATTAATAACTAGCGAACCCACTGCACGCTTCGTAGTGATAGATAATTGATTTATTATTTCTTTTCTTGTTTATGTTACAAAGTTAATTTCACAAAAAATCGATAAGCATGGCATTGCCGTCTGCCTGATTCACATTTTTAAACGTTTAATAACAAATGTGCTTTCTAAAATTCAAAGTTGAATGTAAAAAAATCTAAAGTAATATTTGCTTTGTTTATGATCTTGTCAACTTAAAAGTTTTCATTCATGATTCTATCTCGGTAGATTATTGCTGATCTATAATAATAAAAAAGTTGTTCAATATCACTTTCGCAGTTAAGGAGCGCTAGAACTTCTTCTTTGGATTTAGTATTGCTACCTAAAAAGTGTCTTCGGGTTTCTTTGAAAATCGGACATCTCCCAATGAAATGGATAACATCTTCCCTCTCTGATAGGTTACAAAGGCTGCAGTAGATTGGTAGGTCAGGGCGATGCGGGATGTAGTTTAGCCGTATAAGTTCTCCTCTCATTTTAAATAAAGCCGATATTATTTCTTTACTGTTGCTGTTCTTGAAGTAATTCTTATCACACAAATTATGATTTAAAATGCTGTATGTAGATCTGTGTACTGACGATGTAGCCATATTTAGACAATCTTTTCTGTACTGTTCATCCACTTTCGCAATGTTGTTATATAGTACATCCTTGGAGTATCTTCCTGTTCCATCTATAAAGTTGAATTCTATTCCGCCATACGTTGCAAGCTCCTCTAATTTCCTATACCACAGTGTTTTCCTTTCAATTGTCCTCATTGCAATGATTTTCGGAAGTCTGGTATCAGGCATATCTAGAACTCTAATGAGGTAATCAGTATGCAGTTTTAATGTTTTTATGAATAGTGGTGATAATCCCGTTTCAATGTTTATCATATAATTTGGCGTTGTACCTGGTAAACTGAAATTTCTTTTGATGAAATACCTTAGCAGTTTCTCCACTGTTTCGTACTGGTTGTATCCCCAAGATTGTGCTGCATACATTATTATTGATTCAGCTACTACTTGAAAGATTTTGTATTTCACGTAATGGTCGATGAGATTATTCGAAAAACATCTCTTCCAGGTTGCACCTATGGCACTTTTTGCTTTTATCAGTCTGTCTGTTAGGTGAGGTTCCATATTGAGATTACAAGTTATAATCACTCCCAGATACTTGTATTGTTTCACAGTTTCGATGGGCTGTCCATTGAAATGCCATCTCTCGTTTCTACATAATCTGCCACCAGATCTCTTTTTAAAAACCATTATTTTTCATTTTTCGAGGTTTACCGTAAGGTTCCACAATTGGCAATACGAATAAAGACGGTTAATCATACGTTGTAAGGATTCTGGTGAATATGCAAGGATTACCACAACATCTGCAAACAACAGGGCCTTTATCAAGACTCCAGCAATTTCTCTTCCGCCCGGGAGAAAGTCTACAAGGTCGTCTATGTAAATGGCAAAGAGATTCGGGCTAAGTGCACATCCTTGCCTTACTCCTGATGTAGATTCGAACCACTCCGAAGTCTCGATTCCACTCCATATTGCTGATTGGTTTTTGTCATAGATGTTTTCGATAATCTTTCCAAACCTGTGACTCATTCCGGCGTTGTATAGCTTACAAATTAGAGATCTTCGATCGATGTTGTCGAAGGCTGCCTTGAAATCAACAAAAAAAGCGAATAATTTCTTATCTTGCTCTATGAAAGACCCAGCAATGTTTTGCAGTACGAAGATATTATCTATGGTTGAATATCCCTTCCGAAATCCTGCTTGGTACTCTTTGATCAGTTTGTTGTTATCAATCCAATCTGACATACGATTATTTAAAAGTTTTGTAAATAATTTGTAGGATGAGTTCAGAAAGGATATTCCTCTGTAATTTTTTGGATCTGTTATATCGCCTTTTTTATGGATAGGGAATATAATCGCTTCCTTAAACTGTTGCGGTACATGGCCCGTTTCTAATATTTGGTTAAATACCGTGGTTATTTTGTCGACGAAGTTGTTAGTCGCATATTTGAGGAATTCCATGGGAATCCCATCAGCCCCTGGTGCCTTTCCATCCTTGAGTGTTGTTAACACCTTGTAAACTTCGTCCTGAGTTATAGGCTCATCTAATATTTCATTGGTAATAAAAGGTTTTGCGTATTGCAGCGGAGGAGTATTTGTTGCTGGGTTCAAAAGGTTTCGGAAATGGTTCATGAGCCTATTTGCATTTAATTGTACTCCAATTTGGGGAATTTTGCCGTTTAGCTTCTTTACCGCACACCAGAATTCTTTCACATCTTTACATTTAGTTAACTTGAGAGCTTCGATTTCGAAATATCGTTTCTTTTTTTCCTTGCAGATTTTTTTAAAGGTTGTGTTTGCTTGTATATATAGTCTTTTAAAGCACTGGTCTCCAAGCTTTCGGAAAGCCTTGAGCCAACCGAACGATTTTTGCCTTGCTGTTTTGCACTCATTGTCAAACCATTTTTCCTTCGGAGTCGATGTTTTTCCTTTAATATGGGCACAGGTTGGGTACGATTTTTTTATCGAATCCTCAATTCCTTTAATGCCGCATTGAGTATCGGTGTGCAAGTGAAAGTCAAGATTGTGTCTGCACTCGGGTCCATTTGACTCTTTCCATAGCAGTTTTGGCGGTAGATGTATAACTCGCTTCGTAGTGTAAAATGGAAAATAAAAAAAAATCAATTTCAAATTTATTTAAATCAGTGATAAACAGTTTTTATTATTAATGCTCTATGGTACACAGCCTTTTTTTGTTTTTTCCAGGAAATGTTTTTTGTTTTTGTATGGGAGGCGCCACGCCCATTTGTCAAATTTTTACCAATCTTCACAGGAACAATACTGGGCCAATATATAAAATTTTCTGTAAATTTGAACTCAATCGATTTGGTGGTTTTCGAGATATAAGATTTTGAATGCATTTTTTGTATGGGAGGTGCCACAACCCTATAACTCCTGCACTAATACACATATAAAGACCGTATATACATATGTATAAACCATGGTATTGACGTCACCTTTAATGGGAAATTTTCAGAATCAAAATCGGTTCACGCATTACAGAGAACATCAATTACAAACACAATACAACTTATTTTTATATAGATTTCTTGACAAATCTGATGACAAGTACAAATCGCGAGAAATAATTTGTTGATGCTGTTTTAGGAATTACATATATGTATTGTTAAGAGAACCACTACAGGCTACAACAACACTGTTAGTAAACAATCACTTTGATAGGTAGAAGTCATCTTGTCTGTAAATAGTTTAGTTCGATAGGTATTTATTTTTAAAGGAAATAGTTTCCTTCAAGTATTGTTTCTATCTAAAGTTATGCTCGTCATTATGCAGTAGGTAACTTTGGTTTATTTGAATCTTATAACTTTGTGCGGATGAGTATGAAACTTCATTGAAAGTATGTATCACAGATTAGCTGTTCGCATATTTTCAAACGAGATTCGTAGCCGATAACAATTGAACTTGAGTTTTTGACGCGTGTAGCTCTAAAGTTACATAATTTATCTAATAAACTAAGTACATACGCTATACGCAGCTCGAGCGAAAATTCGTTTTTTTCTCCAATCATTAGATAAATTCATAGTTAAATATTTCAAGATGGAGTGCGTTCTGGATATACGTGTCACAAAAACAGCTGTTCGTTGAAAAAAAATTCCTTTAAAAATTCATGGCCGCAAAAAAGTGTTACAGCTAGGTTGCAGAAATCGAGTGAATTCGTTTTCAGTGTTCTGCATTTCAAGAGATTCGAAAACTCCGAAATTTTTGTCGAAATCACAATTTCACTTTGTCTCAATTCCGAAAATTTTGAAATCGTAAAAATGTAGAAAACAAAAATTCGTTTCCGATTTCATTTTGAGTGGAAGTTAAATGTGGAAACTAGCAGTTATACAGTGGCCGGCATAAGTATTTTGACAAAACTAAAGTTAATTCTGCTCATAATTTAAAACTTAGGTACTTCATGTAAATTTTATCATGAATGGAAAGGTCATTTAAATTCCGTTTGAATGATACAAAACTTTCCTTAACCCATTAAGTACCCATTTAAAAATTTTAGAATTTAGAATTTTTGTCAAGGTCTACTTTTTTTTACTTTTTTTCCTCGGTATCAAAAAAAAAAATGTTTTGATGTAAAAAGTTTCTCCAAACAATTCTAATAGTGACTGCAAAAAAATTTTCAAAAATCTCTTCGCTAATATTTTTTATGATTTTTTTAAAGTCCAAAAGGTAATTTTTGCCTTTTTTGGACTTTGTTGCACTTTTAAAATTGCAATAAAATCCAAAACGAGTTTTGGACTTTATTTTTAAAGCCACTGGACATTATTGCAATCAGGTATTTAAAAGAAAGACGAGCAGGGGGGTTGCAGGGGGGCAGCATGCTTAAATTAAGCTCAGCTAAATTTTGGAGAACATTTTTTATGCGAGCTAAAATTTTGCTCGAGCAGGGTACTAAGCGTAACGTGTGAACTGACCTGAAAGTTTCATCACGAAGGTACAACAGAAAACGCTCCCTAATTCCCCAAATATTAAAAATAATCACTTTGTCAATTCGCTGGCTTTGATAGTGTCAAACAGGCTACCGAATTGCAAGTTAGATGTGGTGACCTCTAAGACGCAAAAAATGTATACAAACCACTTGTGCATTTTGTCGAATAAAACAATAAACAAAATACCATTGGTGCAATAGGTCCATATGTTCCTAAGTAACTAGGCCTAGTCCCCTCAATTTCTTACGAATTAGGAGGACCTTTGGGTCTTTGCTGATACGATTTAGGTACTACCTAAATGCATGGGCTACTTTACATAAGAATTTACGAGGAACTTAAATCGTTATGAGTCGTATCAGCAAACGAACCTTAGTCGGCTCTCACACTGAGGCAACATTCAATAAGCAACTAGCAATAGGAAATACGCAAAATTATCGCTCACAATTATTTGACTTTGAATTAAATTAGAGGTCTCACATCAAAGCAACTAAATATCGCTCGAACGAAAAATGTTGCTGATTGTTTATTGGCAGTTGCTATAGTAACTATAGTTGCTTATTGCTTGTTGCCTCAATCTGAGAGCCGCCTTACAGTTTTAAGGCCGAAATAGGAAGCTTTCTGAGAATAGACAAAAAGGGTGTTTGTCATACGTTTACTAAATGAGATTCAGTAGAAAACAACTAGGTTAACTTTCTCAGATGTTTCAATTTTCGATTACTCCGTCGCATAGAACAGGCTGAATTTGAGCGATGGCATGGGTTATTTAAGAAGTTGAGGGCACCGGTCAGTCGTTTGCTTCTTAATGGCATGAAACTTTATTTCCCTACAAAACCTAAAAATGACTTCAAATTTGTTTGAGAGGCTAACCTCCTCCAAATTGTCGAAGAAGTACATTCCAAGGTGTTTACATTCTATTCCGATCAATAGTTTGACATTCTTAGAGATTAGATGAGTGATATCCTCTGGGACATAGTAGGTCCTCGCAATACCTGCACGTTGGTGTATTTGTTAAACCTATATCCTAGCGTGCCTCCTAGGAAGGCAGTGTCCAAAGAGTAACCATATCACCATTCGTAGCTTTGAGCTGCTGAGTTTTCACAGTTCTACAGATTTAGATTCCGATCTAGCACAAAGCCTTTGAGACCCTGGTGGCTTTTTATATGTGAGCATCTTAGATCTGTTATATTTCTATAGTTTTCTCAAGAATAATTCTCTTGGTCACGACTATTGGTGATCTTTTGACCGAAATTGTTTCATTTTGTATAGAAGCTCTGCTCCGTTTTTAGCCAGATTGTCGGTACTTTCGTTACCCCCAATATTATAGTGTCCGGGTACCAATTTCAACAATTTCACACTTTCACAATTTCTGACTTGGAAGATCAGTATATTTTTTTCGTGGATTTCCACCAAACAAGGCCCCAAAAGTAAGGATGGGCCTGACTACCATGATGTAGGTGTATATTCAATTTCCTATCTAGAACCGTGCCAAAGGGAAAGCTTATTGCAATAGACAAATCGTACGATCTCGATGGTTAGTTCACGTCGCCTCTGCGTGAGATAACCATGCCCTAAAATCGCTCGTGCATAATGTCTATTGTCGCTTCAGCTGTTTGGCACGTGGCATCAGCCGTCCTGTTGGAACCACACGCGTTGTTTACCATTTTAGTCCAAAAGAAATCGGTTACCATTGATCGGTATAGACTTCTCCGTGACGCAGAGTCAACCAACAATCCACACCAAACAGTAACTTATTGCGGATGCATTGCCACTTGTTGGACTTCGTGTAGATTGGCATAGTCCCAAATCCGGCAATTTTGCTTCTTAATGTACCCGTTCATCCAAAAAACCATGTGAAGCTTAAAATGAGCGCAACGAGCGCATAGTTGCCACAAGAAAACATGCATTTTGATAATAAAGTTTTATTATTTCCACGAGTACGTTTCAAACAAAACAGGAAATTAAACAAAAGATACAAAAATCTCGGAAACGAAATTTGGCGTTTCCAAAGACCCCTAAGATAATCCTAACTAACTTCATATCTAGTAAGTGTACTGGACTGCTGAGCAAGGGGTCTCAGGATTCGATCCCTGGAAAACTCCAAATTACACCATAAGAATGTTTCCACTGCAACCACCTCTCACGAATGTCTGACAAATATTCGGAGTATACCCATCATTGACAAATTTAACATGGACTGCATACATACATAACATACTTGCGAGGAAAATTGAAGCAAACATAAGCACTAGCCCTTTGGGTTGAGTGCGGCAAAAGTATGAAACCTTTGCGCGCCATTCCTATTTTTTTTTAATAGAACACACTGCCCTCCATTGTAAAAACATTGCAACTGCGCAAAATAACGACTTATTCAAATTATTTCGAACGTTCTGTAAAGGTGCCTGTCCATTTGAGAGTAAAAAGCAGCTCTCGAGAGCAAACTCGCAAGTGGACATAGCCTTGAGAGTAGTTCCTGGAGAGCTAATTTTTTACTCTCGAGATTGGAGCCATTTGAAAGTTACTCGCAAGTGGACACATGTTCTGATCACTATATAACAATGGACATCGGACAATGGGCAATTTATAGAATGCCATACACACTCACAAGTCATACCAGGGCTGCCTTAATTTGGTATCCTTTTTAAAAATATTTGGCCCAACAGATTGAATAATTATAAATGTTCTATTTCACTTGTTGTCAAACGGTTAAAATCCCTGAACTCCTGATGAGCATGTTCAATTTGAAGCCCTCTTGCAAGATCGGACCCTTCACTAGCATATCTTTTTTGCTTTATTCTTTGTTTTAAGAACAGTGCTAATAATTATTAACGCAGCGGCAACCTTTTTCTTGTAAGAATGCTTGCTTTAACTGGTAAGACCCGTTTTACATGCACCGATTTTTGTCTTACGACTCGAGAATGTGATGGTAAAGGGGATGAAAAGTGCAGGGGATAGCCGAACACGGATGGGCCGCGAATTCCCATCCGATTGTTGTGTTCTCTTTTCGCTTTCTTTCGTAATTTTCAGCGTTGCTTTATCTATTCTTAAACCATACTCGGCCGCGTTAGACGTCTGCATTTGCTCTATTTTCGAATTGTGTGCGGCCTGCGCCTCGAAATTGCAGCTACCACCGCGAACGACGAATGAGAAAAAAAGGAAACAAAGACAATTTGACAATCAAGGCACTAAAGTTTCTCCAAACAATTCTAATAGTGACTGCAAAAAAAATTTTTCAAAAATCTCTTCGCTAATATTTTTTATGATTTTTTGAAAATTGCTAAAAATGACTATTTTAGTCACTTTTTCCTCCTTTTCATACAAAATTTTTCTGAGATCATCCCATTCAAAAAATCATAAAAAATATTAGCGAAGAGATTTTTGAAAATTTTTTTTGCAGTCACTATGAGAATTGTTTGGAGAAACTTTTTGCATCAAAACATTTTTTTTTTGATACCGAGGAAAAAAAGTCAAAAAAGTAGACCTTGACAAAAATTCTAAATTCTAAAATTTTTAAATGGGTACTTAATGGGTTAAGGAAAGTTTTGTATCATTCAAACGGAATTTAAATGACCTTTCCATTGATGCCAAAATTTACATGAAGTAAGTTCAAATTATGAGCAGAATTAACTTTAGTTTTGTCAAAATACTTATGCCGGCCACTGTATGTCAATGATACCCATACAGAGAAATCTTTTCAATTCAGCATTTCTGACTCGGCATAAAATTGTAGGCGCCTTCTATTGTTGGGTTGTGAGAAGCTTAGCCTATGGTGCCTACGGACCTGTTGCGTCAACCATTTATTTATTTATGTTAAATGCAGATTTTCCTTGTCAATTTAATCGAAATGTCATTTTTACAAATACATTAGTCCACTTGCTCCGGGTGTTAATTAAATTTTATGACGATTACCTTTCAAAGTCTAATTGCTTTGCAATTAGCCGATAGAAAAATCATGATAAAGCTAAATATCCACAGCGGTCTTTAGATAATCTATTAGCACGATACTGAGGTATTCGACAACTGTCATGAAACAGTGATGTCTAATCATTGAAATGACTAACGATCACTATCATTCATGTCAACGTACCTGAGTTAAATTTTATCAAGTAGGTATCTTGTTAGATCGTTACAATTTTTTTGTTTTTCTTTTCATAGATAAAAATAATTGTGAATCACTGACGCGTTTTATAACTAGTCTGTTTATAAAATTTATCTAAATTGTAAGTGCAATTAAAATTGTTGACAAGAACAAGGGGGTTTTACATTTTCTAGGAAATTCTGCAAACATTTGAATGTATTTTTATTTAAAAACGTATTTAAAAGAGGTGCCGTATTTTAAGCTCGATAAGGTCTCTTTGCTGTTCTTGTGTTTTTGGAAGTATGTATGGATTTGAAAAAAACAATGAATTATATCCATTATATGGCCTTGTAGAGCTTAAAACTCGGTAATGGCCTTGACTCTCTGATAGGACTGTGACCTGAAAAACAGACACTAGTCCTATACTCTGCTAAAATAATAATTACGTTCTTAAAATAATTATTGCAAGGGTAGGGTTTCTCTGGGGTTAACACTGTTCTGACCAACATTTATTAGCTTCCACTGATTTATGCAAAGTGGGCATTTTTGGCTGCATCTCTCCGAATCCTCGAACCTCTTTTAAGACAAGAATTGTACAGCTCAGAGTTATCCAATTTTTCAAAATGTCTTCATTTCTGTTTTAGACAAGAAATGACATACGAACCGTGCTTTTCTTAAGTCTTTAAATCAAAAAATTTCCAAGCTGTGGACTAATAATTTTCCAATTTTTCTGGGCATACTTTTGATATTATTTTCTCCCTGTTCGTGCTTTTTGACCTTCATAAGGACATCACATCTCTGCCAACGTTTTATATATTTAATTTATTTTTAGATCTCGACACAAGCCACTCATTATTTTGCGATCGTAAAATACTTTCGCTCTTAAATCTCCTTATAGCTGCGGCGTTATTAGTTCCGTACACACACACACACAGTCAGTCGTTCGTTTCATTTATATCTTGCCAAACTAATGGCCAGTTATTAAAGTTCCAATTGACCCTCTTCTGCCACTGACCCATCAAAAGGCACAAGAAGAAAAAACTTATCAATTTATCCACAAAAAGAGCTTCTTATGGCCATATTGAGAACAAATGCAAACGAAACAGGAAACAATGAATTTGGGTCACTTGACCAAGAGACCAGCGCTCTCTGCACAACATCATTTGCCTCCGAATGTGGGTTTCTAGCATCATCATCATCAGCAGCATTGCCATCGACCTCATCCCGCAGTCGGGGAATCACCAAAGCATATCACTTCGGTATAGGCAGTAGCTGTAGCACACTCTCGGTTCTTGGCTTCGTCTGTGGAATGCCACACCATGCAATGAAGGAGAGAAAAATATGTGATTGCTTCCAGATTTGCAAGTGCGTTTCGAAAGTGTTTTCGGTTCGTCAGCTCTGCGCTCCAGATGATTGCTTCCACATAATGGAGCTCCTTTGGAAACTTTGTGTTCTTCACGACTGCAGATTCACCCAATTGGGGTTTTTTTTTTATAACCCACGCCGAAAAGCGTCATAAGACAGAAAGAGGTGTTCCCTTTGTTACTCCCTGCTTATTATAGTCATTCTTATACACGCCGATTAACCGATTTTCATTCTTTTTGTGTCATTTCAGAAGTTTGGAGAGAGTTTTTCTTTTCTTTGCCGGCACTTGCTACCAAGGGCCTTCCATAACAACATGGGAGTGCCAATAAATACAACCACAAAGAAGACACCAATCTCGACAACGACGACGACGACGACGACTGATTCACTAGCAACAAGAACCACCAACGTTACGCTACAACAGAACTCAATGCTGCCAACAAGACAAAATACAACAAAAACACACACACCCCAAACAAATGAGACTACACAATGCACATCACATTCCAATGAGCCACTAGTAGGTGATATGTCACAAATGTCATCCGCATTAACAACCGAGGGAATGGAGGCCCACCGATGGCGTCGTTCGACATCACCATCATTATCAACTTCATCGGCAGCAGCAGCATCACATTTCATGACCACGCTCATGACATTATGCGTTCTCATGGCTGTTATATGCTCACTGCCAAGCCTGACAACGGCGACTGAAATTGAAACGAAACTAGACTTCCAGAAGACCGAATACACGGTGTGGAATAAAAATGTCACATATGTTAGTACCACAAAGTATAATGCTCGTGGCATGACGCCACTGTACAAAATCACGCACGAGATAATGAAGCTGTTTATTGGGACCGAGGCGATACCAAAAGGTAAGTTGATCTAACTAGGTATAGTTTTTTAATCGTTTTTCTTTTCTGATTTAGTTGTGCGGGCATCTGAGTGCTTTGGACGGTGACTGTGGAGAGCTTTTTAGTAGTTAATAGGCTTATGGTCGCAAATTGAATTTAATTTTTTTGTGCGTTGGGAGGTGCAGAAAAAACAAACGACAAAATTGGTTTAATGGCGAAACATACTGTTACACTAAATCAAAGATTTGAATGCGGAATTCGGCAAGGGATCATATCGGATGGGATCTCGTCCAAAAACGCAAGATAGTATCACAGCAATCGCTTTCCTACCATGGATGCTCTTGTCGTTCGAATATAAAAGTTGAAAAGTTGATTCATTAGTGCTAGAGTTTGTGGTTTGATCACACAAACCCGTGACTTTAAAAATAACCCCATAGAAGAAGTTAAGCAATCGGGGCGCTTTGAACTCTGCGAATACGCGGAGGTCTATTTTCAATTCGTCCAAGTGCTCCAGCCAAAAGAATCTCTGAATGACCGCTGTCACGTGATTAACATCGGAACCAATCAACTGCTAAGGACTAAGGCCCATTTCACACATACCCGGCAGCCGGCTAACCGGTACCGGAATACATTCTTATGGATGGTTTCGGTTTCCAGGTGTGATCGCGCCCATAAGAATGTATTCCCAACGACCGGGTAGCCGGTACCGTTTAGCTGGCTAGCGGATATGTATGAAATGGGGCTAAGACTCCTAGCTATAGACCATTGGCCGATCGTAAATCACGTAATCTATCTAAAATTCCATAAAAGCGCACCAGGTAGACATCAATGAAATGCAAAAGAAGTGCGTTGTTTATCGCCGGTACAGGGGAGAATATCAGATGCTTATGAAAGGGTACGGAAAAAGACTGGCTCGCGCTATAAAAGGTGCGGCTGAGTAAATTTAAAATCGTAACTGACCAGTGGTAACAAGAACTTATAAGCGCTTGCAGATATGAGAAGCTCGGACTTTTCCAACTAAAGATATGAGTCAACTAATCTGCGGTCATTGAAACAAGACACATTTTGTCGATAAATGTCGCAGCAGTTTGGAAATTGTAATCCAAGACTGGGGTTGTTACCCAATCGGCTGTTAAAACTGTGCCAGCGATATCGGACTAGATACGCTCAGCTGTTTGTCAGAATTCCACTTTTTTGTTGCCATCTTTATTGTGCATAGACAGTATCACTGATTTAAAAACTGGCGAATTGTACTGTCAGACGGGTACTTCTACCACACATCAGCTTGGGGTCTCGATCGTAATATCAGCAAAGACACCTCAAGCTTAAACAGTGGTCCGCCGATATCCTTAGATTGTTGTGTCAGTTATACCCTAACAAATTTAAGGACCTTAATAGCCTGTGAGAACGCTCGTAAATTGATAATCACAACAAGAATGAAGTCCGAAAAAACTAGTCTAGTCGCTCTGCAGGCCGAAGAGTGATGCCTTCGAAGACTGTGCCTGTATGCATCACCAATGAAATGCATTCCAGCAGATCTACCACACGTTCAGGTCCTGAGAAACTGTCATTCAGTAAATTTAGAGAGTTTTTGAATTAACGCTTGTTGTCAAGATCCGCAGATACAGATGTCTCAACATTTTAAACACGGATGACACTTGTACAGACGCATGGGACTTTTTGGAAAGTGGATCGAAGGAACAAAACAATATAGAAACCAAGTTAAACGTTTCCAATCAATCTGACCCTTAAAAAGGATTTAATACACCCGCAACAATTAAGGCTTGAAACATAGAAATGAGCTCTGCCATTATAAACCTCATCATATCATTCGTTGATTTATATATATTGTTGTTGTGGTGCTCTCTATCATGTCACTGTCCTTGGCAGTACAACTTAAGTAGTAAATCTAAAATTTATTTCCACCAACTTGTGCTTTTGCCTCCCTCAAAAAAAAAAAAAAAAAAAAACGCTCGTAAATCTCTCCACTAACCTATCCAACTTCATGGCAACTCAGGGACAAATATCTCAGATGCCAAAAACAGTACAATGCACTCTCTACCTCGACATTGTTCCGATTTTAATATTATTCGACTTGTTCTCTTCCTCAGGATATCTTGTTGTTACCGAAATGGATGTACGACCAGGACCAAAGGTCGAGCGCAACGAGTGGGGCGATTTAATAAAACATTACTGGCCCATACTCCTGGTTGTGATTCTAACTGCATTGCTAGTCGTACTGATGCCAATAATTGGGTAAGTACTACAACTCCCATCATCAGACCTGGGCCCTTAGGGGTTACCCAGGTGCATTGCACTCACTGGCGATGTTGAGGATTTAATTACAACATCCTGTGTGTCTGAATATGTGTGTGTGTGTGTTTATTTTGTTTCCAGATTATGCTTTTGCTGTTGTCGATGTGCGGGTGCTTGCGGTGGACGCTCCCAGCCGTTCGATAAGAAACACGATACTTGTCGCCGGGTGTTCCTAGGTCTTCTATTGATTTGTGCTGCCACTGGAATTCTGTGAGTGTTACTGATTGGATTACCACCAGTTACCACAGTTGCGTGGGAAATAATATTTGTCGTTTGCTAATCGGTTTTCTGCTTCTTTTTTTTAACACAGGTTTGGTGTTATAATCGCCTTCGCCACGAACAGCTATATGCAGGAGGGAGTGGATGATGCGACATTGGCGGTGCGTCAAGGCAGCATCGATACACAAAAATTCCTTTCGGCTACATCGCAACAAATCGATCATTTGCTTGTTAACAACTATGAACAGTTGTCCAAGCAACTTGAACACATTTTAACGGGTAAGTGCGGGTGCGGGGTGCCAATGAGAATACCCAAAGGAGTACCAAACACAGGAAGTAAAGTTGACAATATTTCAGGGCGAAACCACTGATTGAGTTTAAGTCGGATAGAGGTGGTGTTGGTTATTAGGTCATTAAGAGGGTGGATGGGTACGCCCTTCTCATTTGACAGGACTGAAATTATATGGGTAAAAGGGTTTGGCTTTGGAATTTCATGTTTGGTAATCCGGTAGCTCGTAAGTAGACACTTGAGGTATTTTTGAGAGTATTTTGATGTTGTGAAGAGGAAAGATATGTGTGTGCGGCGGCATGGATGGATTTTGAAAAGGATGTTGTTGCTGGGATATAGCGATGACTGACGTTGCTTCTAATCTCTGTTTAGCAGTGCATGGTAGTGGTATAAACGTTGCACATGTTCTCTCATGCAGAATATACGGCCAATTTGAAATTGGCTGAGGGAAGTAAAGATGCATAATGCGAATACGTCTTAATTATAACTCTCTAATTAGTGTCTGGAAAATCCACCTGGCGGAAGGCAGATATTATGTCAAATGTTTAAGCTGCTTGTGACCCTCAAAGAGAAATTATTTAAATCGACTTAACGGATAGTTTCTGCAGGAATACCAAAACTGGAGAGTCCGTCTCTATAGTGTAGATGCTGTCATAAACAGGGTGCAATCTTGGCCGAAATTTGGTCTATTTGGTCGACTATTTGCTGACTCGAAGACAGTTATATCCACAGGTTAATAAACCTCGTGCTTGCTGTCAATTAGATTAAGTCCGTCACCATTCGTCGTGTTATACAGGTTTTGATTGCCAACTACCCTACCAAAGTGGTTCTTGTTTCATATTTTGGTCATATATCAGGCATTGCTCGCATGTCTATTTAAAGAGCTCATAGAAATTGTCTTTTGTAGCGTCGTCCTTTTTTCGGTTGGGTCGTGAGCTTTGCGCTTAGGTTATTTTAGCATTGATCCGAATTCTTATGCGTACATTTTCATTTAGTTGTTAATATTTCGGTTACGGGCGCCTTGCTATAAATTCGCTTAAAGTGTACATTCAAAGCGGTCGCTGCCTCTAGAGCATCACTTAACTGGCTAGCTTATTTCGAAGAAAGTTCAGCTTCATCGTGGTTACGGAGCTGTGCCACGTTTCTGTGTGTCTTTCTTCAATCCATTGAGGAGTTTATAAGTTCCCAACCCATAGGTAATTAAATTTTGCCTTCTAAGCCAAGTCACTAAGCCACACTAGTACTAACGATTCCAATGAGTGAAGCAAAATATTTTTTGAACATAAGAGCAGTCAACATCGTGTAATAAGCGACACTTTTTCAAAGTGCTTACAAGACCGTAACATGAAATCATCGTCAAGAATTCAAGGTTAGGATGTAGAATGCGGTTATATTTCTAAATTTTCCAATTTTCTTGCTTGTCACATTAGCTAAAATATTTTTCTCATTCACGCAGATACATCAACCAACCTGATAAAGGAACTTGAGGAGAAATCCAAAGCCGTTTCGCTCAATCATCTAATGGACTTTTTACAAAACTTACCCGATGTGAATGGCAAATTGCAACGAATGAAGGTGATAACCAACGAGCTGCGAGTGTACGCCTCACAACTGAGTGATGGTAAATTATATTAAAAGTGACAAAGCAAATATTTTATCCATTAAATTGATTTGATTCCTTTTAGGACTGCGTGGCGTTAAACGTGATTTATTGGTCATGTTGACAAAATGCGCAACACAGGCGTGCAAAGATGTCCTACAAAAGTACGAAATTGGTAAATTGGATGCAAATGGTATTGACTACAATCAGGTGGGTTGTCTTTTGAATTTTTATAAGTTTTTTTGATGTTCGAATTAAAACCTCATTGTAACTAATTCAAAAAACAAAAACATAAAAATTCATTATTCTCATTATCCATGCTAACGAAAAAAAAAAATTTGTTTGGAACCTATATATAAAAAAATCGATAAATATTAACAATCATCTGTATATTGAAATCCTTCGCATCGCTAATAGATGTTAGATAGATACTTTCCAAGGGTATGTTTGAAACAAGTGTGCTTTCTCTCTATTGTTTGGTTTTTGCTTTAATTTTGATTTGTCACTGCTTTTGAATCATCTGAATGAGCATTTGTTTTGTTTTATATTTACATCTTTGTTGATTCAACGTTTTTATTTGATCATTTTATAATTTGGATAAGTAAATAAAAGTTGTATTGTTGTGACGCACCTGCAGGTTTATTGTTGTTGATATTTTTCAAAAATCTTACAAAGAATTTGTCTATCGAAACGATCGAAGTTTACGCTATACATTTGTAAAGCAGACTATTAATGTCTTATACAGAGTTCCATTAGATCTCGAGAGATATTCGAATCAGACCACTGACCACCATTGTCGGGTATCTTTTCGTCTCTTTGCCACTATGAATCTTACTCAGAGAGACTCTCTGGACTTCTCCAGATTTCTTCCCTGGGTTCGATTCCGAGTGTTAACGCTAGCATCTGTTTTTGTGAGATCTGATTCATCCAATAGGTCTCGACCCAATGTTGTCCCAAGATCCTCATTCTTCTGGTGCCGCTGTCTCAGATTTCTCCAGGCATAATTTACAAGTATCATCCTCTTTAAGGCCCATATTCCTTAAATTATACCCGAAAGTAGTCAACGCCATCACCAATTTAAGTGTTCCTCGACTCATGCTTAGAACCTTTCTCTGAGTGGAGCAGGTCGGCCATTGTATTGCCATTTTAGCTTGTCTACATTGTTCCACGGTTCCACCACCTTCTCTAGTGTTTTGCCGTGATCCATTTGTGAATCAGTTGTTCTACCATTCCTCTACCATTTTAATAGAATGGTTCTGGTTCCAGCAACTTTTCAGTTGACCCCTGTTTTGCATGGGAGTCCGCCTTTTTCGTTGCCGTCGATCCCTATGTGTCCTCGTACCCAAATCAGTGTTACTTCATTTTTAGATGAACACTTATTGAGCTTGAATACACATTTCAGTGCCAAAGATGCTGTGATGTTTGTCTGATCACCGCTTGATTGTCCAGTATAGCACTGCAATATTTTCTCCTTCTACCTGACTCTTAAGCAAGTAGTCCAACGCTTGCAGCAAAGCAATCATCTCAGCCTGGTATACTGAAGTGTATTAGCTCCATTTGTAGGTTAAAAACTGTTCTAAACAGTTGCCTTCTCAGCCCATAGAAATAGCGATTGGTAAGAGTACGCCTTCGTTCGATTTCTGATGAAATGACATTTACAGAAATGTTATAGCAGGTGAACAAAGTAACTTATTGTATACCTTCTCGTGGACAGTATACAAGTACAGTACATACCTGTATTTTTGCTCTAGGAAGCCGCTAAATCCAAACTTACTTACTATTAACTAGCGAGGCATCCGTCGGAACAGAAAATTCTCCAATTTCATACGAGGTGCTTGCTTCGAGGTATTGTTTCGAACAGCTTTTTGGAACATTGTTCCAATATTTATGTAACGCACACCGGCTTTTTTTCGTTCCAGTGCGATCAAGTGTGTTTTTGACTGATATTTTTGACAGCTTCATATGAATTTTATTCCGATGTGGCTTGGTCTTTGAAACGGAGGTTCGGTCTTCCATATCTTCTCGAACCTGGAGCTGGAACTCGAAAATCCTCTTAGCTGGAGCATTATTGTCCAATCGCTCGATCTGGCCGAGCTAATGTAGTTGATATGTTATGGCTTTTTGGACTACATCCAAACCTTGGTACAGCTTGTAGAGTTTGTAGTTGTATCTTCTCCTCCATTCGCCCACCACGCACACAAGACCAAAAATCCACCGAAGTAATTTCCTTTGGAAGGAGCCCAGTGTCATCTCACTTCTTGCTTATCGACCAGAACTCGGCGCCATAAAGCAGAACTGACAGGATAAGGGTTTATTAGAGCAAGCATTTCGTCCTTCGAGTTAGAAGGTTTAAACGGAATTGTTTTGCCAAACCGAAATAACAGCGGTTTCGTAGGACAATTTTTGGCCGGATATGGTAAATGAACTCCTTAAATACCTCGAAATTGTTGCTATTAATAGTGCTGCTGAAATCCGGTGCTTGTTTGGAATACTTCGGAGGAGCTACTTCCAAACTTCACGTTGCAGCACGTGTTTTCCAGAGCCACGCCGCGAAACAGCTGAAGCAGTTTTGCTGGGATTCCGAACTCGCCCATTGAACATATAGGACGTCTGACGATGTATGCTTTGAAATCCATGAATAGGTGGTGGGTCTCGACTTTTAATTCCTTGGTCTTTGCCAAGATTTACATCAGTCTAAAAAATTGGTCTGTAGTGGCCGGAAGCTACACTGGTACGTGCCGATTAGTTTGTTGCAGAACGGTTTACGACGTTCACACAGTATGTTTTACCGTCTACATATACATAATGAGGTTAAAAATGATTCTTGCCAGTGCCAGAGCTCAAGTCAAACCCTGGTACCAGGCGGTAAACCGTGCAATACTTTTCTTAATACTACATGGCTGTGCATTTTCTTGTTTCCCTAATTTAATTTTTCCTTAGTCATGCTTTAAATATATTTTTTATTGTTTTATTCTTGCATGTTATTCATTTTAATATTTGCAAATTGTTTACCTATTCATTTCGGTTAGTTTCCCATTTTTAATATCTTTCTTCTAAATAAATCTCCATTCCAATTTAGCTTCCTGATGTCACAAGCATCATTGAGAGCGTCGATTCGCTCATCAACGAAGGCATCACATCGGCTGGTAATGATGGCAGTAATGCTATAAATGATATGCGAAAGCGCATCAATGAGACCATTCAACATCATATTCCCGAGATAATCAAAGCCATTGGGACAGTTGGTAAGTTCCTTGTACAGCCTTCAAACCGATCATTCACTAACTTAGTCTCATCCTCCTTTTAGGGCAAGCAATTAGCAAAGCATCACAAGAAATCACCGTACAATTCACGCGCATCTCCAATGTTATTGGTGAGCAGACCAATTCGGGAACTAAAACCGCCGACCTATACCTCGAGGAGTACAGCGTCTATAGATTCTATGCTGGTATAGCTATAAGTTCGATATTGTTATTGGTAAAGTTTTACAATTGAAATACGCTTAAAGGAAAAATTCATTAATTTGTGGAAACATTTTTATTTCTTCTAGGTACTCACTGCGATAACATGTGCTCTATTCTGTGGTATTTGTGGTAAACGTCCGGATGGCTATGGTGATGATTGCTGTAACAAGGGATCTGGTTCCAGATTCTTAATGCTGTAAGTATATCAATGTCAGCAGAGTTATTGTGTTTTAATGGCAATGAAATTCGTCAAATGCAATGAAAATCGCGTGCTTTACAGTGGAATAATCACAAAGGTTGTTAGAGATATCAATAGATGAAACGGTTATCACTAGATTCATGTGTACTAATTTATTCAGCGCGGAAATACCTACACAAATCAAAAAAATACTCCCATTTGCTAAATCGTTGACCACTCTATTAAATATACACGCTCAAAATAAGAATAAACTGCTTTCCTCTAATACCACTCAGCATCCAGGTCCAGCTGTTGCTGCTGTGAAGAAGTAAACAAAGCATACAAACAAAATATTAAAAAAAAAAGAACAACAGCAAAGTGTACGAGGACTTTGCACTTCGCTTTACACTTCACACTCACTTTCTGTTGGGAATTTCATGAGTAGATGCAACGAAAGTGAAAATGTTATCGCTTCTCGGCCTTATGGCTAAGATCAAAGTGTAGTATCTGTTCTTATCAGCTTAACATCTGATAGATCCCCCATCGGGGGACAACAAATGTTAAACTGATTTTTGGAAATAGACGGAGTGCTAGGAGCTTGCTCCACCTCTGTCGCGGGTTGGCCCGGTATTGCAGTACCGCCGGGATCGGCCCAATAAATAATTTCAATTTTAATCAAATAATCGTGATTGGTGATGGTTGATGATTATGATATTGTTATCGTTGAATTATTGATACATTTTGTCTGAGAATCGTGTTCTTTGGATTGTTCAAATCGTATGCTATGCTAATGCTAGTGCATGATGGTTCGTATCGTGTATTGTACATAATTATAATTGTCGTATTTTGTAAACATGTGTTCAGGTTAGGCTGCAGTTAATAGCTATCAGTAAAATGCATCCGAAAAAAAATTGTTTCACTTTTTTGGAGCACTTTTTTAATCGTTGAACTTCCAATCTTCATCTTAAATAGTTGCTGAAACATTAAACAATAGCATATCATAGGAATTTAGTGGAATACTTTGTGAAACTGGTTGAGAAGTTGAAAAGAAAAAGTTTTTCGTACAGAAAAATAAAGAAATTCTTTTTTAGAAAATTTAAAGACCAATTGCTTAATTTTTTTTGACGAATTAGTTTCAAAATTCAAAAGCAACATTTTAAGACTAAGATTGAGTTCAACGATTAAGTTTAAATGCTCCTAAAAAGTGTAACTACCTTAGGGCAGCGTTGCAACTGTTGGACTATTTTTTCGCAGTAGATTCTCTAAAAAAATGCAATAGATTTTTTTTTTTCAAACAAAACCAAGGTAAATTACAAAACATAACAAAAACAATACAAAATTATAACAGACGAATATTTAAACAAAACAGAAAAATGCATTAATATTAATGAATAAACATGGAATATTGTTCATCTTCATTGGCTATTAAGTTTTTCTTTGTCATCATCATAAAAAGGAATCAAGTTTAAAATAGGCAATATCGAGGGTATACTGCCTTCCACTAGGTACTAACTTTGTATCTACGTACCTCAGAGATTTCAGTCTTTCATCATTAAAATTAAAACTATTTTTCATCTGTTGACAAGCCTCGATATTGCAGCATGAAAAACTCAATCAAGCTAGAAAATATTTTTTCAGAATCGACGTCTAAATTTGACCTGTTGTTGTTCAAAGACATATTTTGTTGAAACAGTTTCCTTTGACAATTCAAGCCAGGAAAATTTAGTTTCCCAAATTGGCTTGCATTTCTGTTCGTATTTTATCTACTATTTTGGATTTGGCTTCCTCATTTAAGCTTTTACAAAAATGCAGTAGATTTAATTTGGTGGCAGTATATTTAAATTTTGAAAAAAATGCAGTAGATCTACTGCAATTGCAGCAAAGTGGCAACGCTGCCTTAGGGTAGTAGTTGTAGAGTAAAGTACACGCGTATAATTACTCGTATTATTGGACTTATGGATTATGGTTGTAAAGAATTCAAAAATGATAAGAACAAATGCGTTATTAATTTTTGTTTGATCAAGAATTAAACGATTAAATGAATCGTTGTCCTGCTACGGCTCGAGGTCAACTGCCGATTTTCATCTCTTGTTGCACCGGTGTTGCTGGCGATCACAATAAAAGCTAGCGCTCGATGACGAGACGAAGAAGACAGCAATGTCGTAAGCGAAGCAAAACCGTTGATTGATAGGTAACTTCCAAAGGCTAGGTATGCTCTATAATCTTTTTATTGCACGTTTTATCTTTTTACCTTTTTTCCGAACACTTCCGTGTCCGTCTGTCTGCCAATGAAATTTATGAAATTTTGTGAGATGACTTATTTTTACCATCGTCAGGTTGGTATTGAAAATGGGCTATGTCGGTCAAGTAGTTCTGGTACCTCCACTACATAACTGACATTAGACCCATGTCTGTATAGTACATCTTGCATGGCAAATATTTTGCATGACTTCTATGCAGTGGAGGGCATCAAAGCATCGGCCAGGCCGGTGTTAACACATTTACTTGTTTTTATATGCTCTTCTGCATTGATTTTTTGTACATTTTAACGTATAACAATATTCACAAAACAAAATCCCAAAAACAAAATCATCAAACAAAAGATCCATTTATACACAAATTCCTCAAATTCCTAGTAAAATATGTAGATGCACATGGATATAAAGAAATTTTGGGTATTTCTTACCCTATTTGGTGGATTTGAGTTTGGTTTGGGCAGGGATTCCCAATCTTTTTTATACTGCGACCCTCCTATACAGATTGTAATATTTTTGCGACGCCTTTCTATAAACACAGACATATGAATAAAAGAAGATATTTTACTGAAGATTCACTAAAGGGTCCAATAAGGACGGGTCGATGTTTGCAATTTGGTAACATAGCGAAGGCATTCATCCAAAAATGCGCCTCGGTCAGAATTTGTGTCCTCTTCCAAACGCCCCGAAGTCCAGTAAGCAAATAAACGGTGTTGTTTATGTTCATTAACTTTGAGTACCTGGATCAGTTGATTTAGGTAAAAAGACCTATACAAGTCCTGAAATCTGAGAATGGCCGACTTCTTATGAACGGCGAGGAATTAACTGCCTCGGGTTCTTCTGTACATTTTCACGGACCGCGGCATTGTTCTCAGGCGATCTGACGTTCCTTTGACGTAGGTACGGGTTTTAGCTGATTGTTTATCGAACCTATTGTCTCGAATTTGGCCACCAAACGTTGGACAGTTGACTTTGAAGGACCACAGCGTCGCCGTAAAGTTTGCTCTGACAAGCACACATAATGATAATACAGTTTTATCATTTGAACGTGCTGCTCAATCATGTAACGTGTCACGGTGATTGGGCATCAGTGACTGAATAAAAAGCGCCACATTAGACAGACTACAAAAGAAGCAAACTTTGTAACTCGCTTGCGGAAAACATATGTATTTGCAAAGGACTACAGCTTGCAACAAATTAAGTGCAAAACTAATGCCATAAAGGGATTTGCTCGCGCTTGGCCCCTGGATGGAACTGCATTGCCAGTTATTGCCAGAAAGCCACGCGTCTTCTCTTCCGTGGCGTGAGATCGATCGTCCATATTTCCGGATAACATGTTACCTGAGGCTTTTTGCTCTCTGCTTTCTTTCGCGTGGGCTGGAAGAGGAGAACTTTCAGATGAAGCATGGCAAAAACTTAAATTTTGTCAAATTGTCCGAATAAATCCAACCAATGCTTAGTTTGGCTATGTTGGCCTTTACCATGTGAATGGAAAGTTGAATTGGTAATTCTACTATTTTGTTTGACCTTAAGTGCCTGCAAAATTAAATCAACCGATCTCGTCTATAAGTTTAGTTAAAATAATATTTTCTTTTGCTTAACCCAATTTACAATATAAATTTGTTACTTCCAGAGCCGTTGCTGTGATCTTCCTAAGCATATCTATATTGGCCATTGCCGCACTCGCTCACTTCCTCATTGGTCTGATTCTTCAGCGTGGTGTTTGTATTCCATTAAAGTAAGTTATCCACAAAGTGCTCGACTATTATCATGAAAACACTATGCCCTCCCTTTTATAGGAATCCCGAAAACGACGATGTCTTCCAGTATGTGGACAACTTTATTGATCTCAATAACGTGCTCTACAACACGAATAATCCAAAACAAAAGACAGGACCACACAGCACCGGCAACTTGCCACCATTCCGTATATCACATGTCATAGCCGCTTGCCAAGCAAATCACACAATCTACGAAGTTCTACGACTGGATCACATGTTCGACATTCAAGAGCTTAAAGACTACCCCGCACAATACGATGTCAATAAGACGCTGCAAAACTTTGTCAACGGTATCAATTTCGATGCCGACATCGAGATCCTTAATCCAGAGAATGAGAAGAAAATCCTCGACATTGCCAACTCGGACCTTAAGAACTTCGATCGCGACAAGTTTATTGACAACCTCAATGAATCGATAACCACGTACTCGCTCAAAGCTTTGGCTACGCAACTCCGCGAGACGGCAGACAAAATTACCGGTCCCGAAATGAGTGACGTACGAGTGAGTCTCAAAAATCAAGCACTCCATCTGGAGACCTACGACGAGAATCTTGTCCGACCAATGCGCAATCAAACACGAGAACTCATCAACTTGGCCGATGACTTACAGGCCAAGCTCAGCTACAAAGACAAACCGTTTGAAAAATCCATTCCACTGTTGGTGCGCGAAATCAAAGACGCCCAAGACTTTATCAATGTGAAAGGACGTGATTTTATCAAAGACGCAGCCGAGAATCTAAAGAATTTCTTTAGCAGTGAGATTCAACGCTATCTGAATTTGGTTGTGAATTCCGTACAGAATGATGTGGGCAAGTGTGCTCCCCTGGCACATGTCTACGAATCAGCAATCGTGGCTGGGTGCAATAAATTTGTCGATCCTCTGGTAAGTGGGAGAGCCCTACACGCACAACAATTTTATTCATGTTCATTGTTCCCCTCTAGAATGGCTTCTGGGCTGGCATTGCCTGGTGTGTCCTCATCTTCCTGCCAACATTAGTGATAAGTGTTAAGCTATCTAGTTTGTATCAGAAATCGGATCCCTATCCGGGACCACTAGTCGAATCGTGAGTACCTCAAATTGAATTCATTTCTCTTCATCCATAAATTAATAACTTTCAATAAGATACAAAACAAAAACAAAAATAAACGAAAAGAAAAGTGGAAAACCACCACCCTCCTAACACTCATCCCAGTGAAAGTTTCGTTTTAATTTGATCGTTCAAAGGTTTTGATTCTGACTGTTTTTTTTTTTCTGTTTCTTCAAATAATTTTGTTTCTTAAATTCTACTTGTTTCTCTGTTCTTTTTATGTAATGTTTAGTGGAAGTAGTTTTAAACAATTTTTTTTTTAGTTTATTTCAAACAAAGAAACGTAACGTAAGTTCTTTTGTTCAAAAAATTGTTATGAGTGACAGTAAATTTTGTTTGGTTTAATTTGTAAGCAAATTTTTTTTAATGATAGAGCGACATTGTGATGATTTAATTGAAACTGACATGCACAAATAAATATTTTTAATTTTATTATAATGATGATGATATTGGTTGTTCATTTTGTGTATTAGAAAGCCGTTGGGCTCTGAAGTCTAAACATTGCAGCAGCAAAAGCTTATATCAAGACTAACGATTTTATTTATAATTTGAGTTTTTATTTCTTCTCCCTCGTTGATACTATTTTGTGCGGAATGGTCTGAGCAAAGTCCCCTAGTAGGCATATAATTTGCTTTGGTATTAATTTTGATTTAGTGAGTGTAGGGCTATTAATTTTGGTTTCCTTACTGGCGTCCTAGGCTGCGGGTGAGGTGTTCTAAATTGTTATAGCTCCTGCCATGACTGTCCAACTAGTTCCTATGTCCAGTTTTTTCTAGATGCTCTTTTATCTTGGTTTAGTGAATTGCCAGGCATTTTTTGTATTCCACTTTCGCTACATGTTCGTTTGCGAAGCGCGAGAAGTAAAATTATAGATGGCTTTATATTTGAGCAGATTCCTTGTGCAGTCGACTCAAAGCCCTGTATTCTCTAGTTTTTTTATTGTTCCCTCCCTGCTCAACTTGATGAACATATCAGTTAACGCTTTACTGGAAAAGACTTATGACTTATCTCGCCGAAATTATTCCACTATAATAAATATCGTTATCACTTTACTGGAATTTTTCATTTTCTTCCAAAATTTATTTAACGGATTGAAATCTGGTTGCAGCTTGCAACTTCCCATTAAAATTTTTATGAAAGATCTCTCGTCTGTCCCAAACCAGAGGGGGTTCTTGTTTGTTTGAAAAAAAGGTTGTTTCATGCAACAATAATAAATAATTTAATTTGACAGACGACAGTCAGTATTAGCCTCATCCCTCATCCACCTAGTTCATCAACTTGTGCGATTTTGGTCAACTATGTTTTCGCAGTTAATGTGCAAGGAGTTGATGCACGCGTTGATACCTCATTTTAGTCTCCTCAAAAGATAGGGAAAAACAAATTCCATTACGTATTTTTCGCGTTCACTAATAAGACGATTCGGTTACTCACCATTTGAAAAGTGTTTTCCACAAATGGTTGGTTGATTTTGCCGTCCAACTTTCTTGCAAACGTTTTCTCCAATAGCATACCCCTTGTACGACCTGACATTAAACCAAATTTGACCACCCACCCGATAGAGTCGAAATAAGTATCTCTGCACATAACTTTATTACAAAAAACATTTTTGTGCCCTAAAATACCACATTTCGATGAATAGCCTCGTTCAGTCCCTTTGATTATATGCAAAGGAAGTACGAGTACTACTAACTAGTAGATACATATCTATAAAATGTGTGCTAGTGATTGTAGATCAATAGGCCGAACTGTTTGTTTATCAATGTTATAAAATTAGTTTTTTGATTGAGGGTATTTCTGCAAAATGTAGAATTGTCTAGAATCCTTGCGAATTGGGTAAGGTCACCGCCAATTTCAAAGCGTTCAACTTGGTTCCTTGTCTCATACTTCGAGCTTGAATACGATAACCAAATCATGTTGTGTGCATTGATGTCGCCAATAACTTTGATTGTTAGATGATCAATCATGTCGGATGACGAAATAATCTACCGATGAGCATCTCGCTGACTATAAATATCAAGCAGCACAAGAACTTATAAAAATCTAAAAGGTCAACCTGTAGCCACAGATATATCGAAATCTTTAGATTCCATTGGCTCTTTTAAGCCCTGAATCAGAACCGTGATGCAGTCGTATTGGAGACAGCAAAGATATGCTAAATCCACTAATCATTTTTTTTTTTCAGGATTCGTCGCTTCTATTTTTACAAATTTTGATAAACGCAGTTTAGTTTGACATTTTTTAGTTTGCTTCCGCTTATTTGAGTGACATTTGACTGTAAAGTCTTTTTGAGGCTGTAATTCTTGCTGATTCTATGACCCATGTGAGTTAGTCCGGATCGGGAGATCTGAATGGGATATTATTTTGCCAACGCAATTATTTATTTCAGAAAAGACCTTATATCATTTAAGTGCGTGTTGCATCGGCCCCTTTGCCAAACTCACAAAAGTAGTGAATTCTTCACAGAGCCCATATACCCTTATCATGTTATTGTAGCATCTCAGCTTGTACCAAGGGAGGGGGGTCCTTGTTTACCTGCTGTATTTCCTTTATTTTACTTGAATTCCCATTCAAACTTAATTTATCCTCGACTACCTCCAGTAGTAACAGCCGTAACAGCAAAAAGTCGTATTCTCTGAATTGATAAGCAGTTTCAATCTGCCACTTTTTTCCTTACTTCCTTTAGTCCGAATTTGTTCTTGCAAATATTATGTAGTAACGATTTTGTAACACTCGCTGTTTGTATTATTTCTCTGTATAAAATTCTGACGGATGATGTAGCCCCATATCCGAGGTAAATGACAGCCGATTGTCTTAAATAATGAAACCTAATCTAATTGTGATGATTTCTATAGTTGTATTCATCCTTTCTGCCTATTTAATAGCTACTCTGTTTGATGCAAATGATCGTTCTTTGGCTACTCGCAATAATGTTATTATTCTTAAATAGTGTTCTAGAAGAAATCATCTCTTTTGCATAGTCCTACCTGTCTTACCCCCAGTTTCACACTCGAAGTTTAAACTATAGTTCAACTGAACCTGAACGTGAGTTTAAATTCAAAGTTCAACTCGGCCGGTTTCATAATATAATCGAACTTCAATTCAATTGAACTCAGTTGAACGAAATTGTATGAATAGAATTTGGCAGTATTGTACAGTAGTTAGCTTTTATACGACTTTTTCAAAATCGTTCATTGTATTTTCTTTCAAAGAACACACAAAACAACGTCAAATATTTGTGTTTTTGACAATCGCCTGACCTGAGGTTTAAACGGCAGAATACTATAGTTTAACTTGAACTACAGAATGAACTCCGTTCAAGGTTTAAACGAATCTCTGAAGTCGAATTAATTGTTGAACTGAGGTTTAAACTGAAAGTCTAGTTTAAACTCTCACTGTGAAACTGGGGGTTATTCAATCTTCAACTTCTGCCTATACCTTTGGAAATTCAGCATCGCTGCAAGATAGTGTCATTTTATTGCCTCTTTGAAGACGCTGTCCTCTCAACAAATAATGTTTCTTTTGTGATAGTATGTAGTAGTTTGTCTGCTAGGCGGCCTCCATTTGGGATTATACTTTTTAAGTTTTCAGAACAAATATCAGATGGAAACAATAATACTTTTCACTGATACATATAACAAAACACTTCACACATTTGTCCAGAATACTAATAATATTTATCATACATTTACTTAATATCCCTCTGAGTAAGTAACTTTAATATCTCGGATAATGGGTTGTTGTTGGACTTGTGTTTGTTATTTCATCAACTTTTTTATTCATGCATAACTCAATTTAGTTTTCGTCCAATAAATATAACGCTTTCTATACATTTTTTTAATAATCATAATGCTGCAAAACACTGTATAAACAAAGTCCTCTTAAATCATAGAAAAAGCTTACAATTTAAAATACAAACAAAACTCTCTCTCTCTCTCACTGTTAGTTTAAAATTGAGTTTTTCTCTTTCTCTCTCTTAATGTTGTCAACATTTTTGTCCAAATTTCGTACAATTTGTTGCATTTGATTTGTTTTGTCTTACAAAATATTCCGCTTAATAATAATAATAAAAAAAAAAAAAACAGTAAAAATAAAATATGCCTTAAGTTTGTTATTATATAAAATGTTAATTATATTCGAATTGTTTATGTTTTTGTTTCGTAACTTGTTTGTTTTGTTTTTTGTTGAATGTTTTGAAAAAACTAATTTTCTTTCTAACATTATATCAATATTGTTTTTTGTATTTGAAAATAACTTGACAAAAGACTTATATCGCAAAAAACGTTTCATGCAAAAATACCATAGAAAAAAAATTTATCAAAATAGAAAGTAAACAAAAAAAAAAAAGAAAATATTGCAAAATTTCTGTAAAACTTTCAGGGAGTATTTGTATGATGCGTACAGTGAACGTGATCACATTCCATTGGCAAAGTAAGTGTTTTTTAAATGTTTTTTTTTATTCTATAACAAATTTAGTTTTCCATATTCGCTTTGGGTTTTTCCTTTGAGTTTATCTACTTGTTTCAAATAAATTAAGTTGTTTAGAATGTTATGAGCAGATTGGTTAAAGTGGCTACTTATGATATAGCGTAGATATATGTACAAATTGTCGTGAGTTTGCTACAAACAACTGTCGCTAAATCATAATACGCAAAAATGGCAGTTCAAATTGGGTTTATCCGCTTGTCATTATGTCATTTGTTCAGCAGTAGTTATAGCGCTTAATAAAATGTAGTAGACAAAAAAACTAAAATATTAATAAAAAATGGTTAGCTGACCAACTTTATACAACAATTTTACATTAAATTGCTGCGTAAAAATTTTAACGCAGCGTCTATTCGTATGGAAACATCTTAAGTCCTTGTCGTTTAAAGCTGTCTGTGTCAGCTATATGAAACCAAATACGGTACAGTCCACGACCGTTATAAGAAACCTCTACAATCGAAAAAAAAAAATGTTTGTTATATCCGAGTTGTTCTTATATGCGAACACGTAAGAAACAAAGTTTCACGGTTTTTCCACATACGTTTCTTATGCTGCAGTTATAGCTATCAGAAAAGTCCATCCGTAAAAACACGCAACAGAACAAAACTGAAACATTTAACCATAGCATATCATAGGAATTCAGTGGAATACTTTGTGAAACTGGTTGAGAAGTTGAACAGAAAAAGTTTTTCGTACGGAAAAATAAAGAAATTCTGCTTTTAGAAAATTTAAAGATCAATTGCTTACTTTTTTTGACGAATTAGTTTTATAATTCAAAAGCAACATTATAAGACCAAGATTGAGTTCAACGATTAAGTTTAAGTGCTCCAAAAAAGTGAAACAATTTTTTTACGGATGCATTTTACTGATAGCTATAACAGACGCCTTACTGATAGCTATAACTGCAGCCTTATATGAGTGTTTTATATCCGTCGTGGACTGTAATAGCAAATCGAGGGCGACGAAACAGCTTTCTGACAGATAGCACAGGAAAAAAACTAAATCATTTCAAAAAGTACAAAGATTTTATTTCATTTTGTTGAAGCGATTCAGTTGTTTAGAAAAATGAATACCGTGGCCTAGAATAGTGCAATCGTGCTTTTGCCAAAGGTGAAGTTTATTTGGCATTTTTCTGTCCACCACCGTTTACCTCTTCCAGCTCTAGCCACCATTTGTAGGGTTACCTTAGGGGCTTATTTCTTCGAAGAACTAAGGGACCTGTTTCGAACTGATATTTGGTGCATCATCAATTTCGTTACAAAGTCAAACTGGCTTCTCTGAAACATCAACACGCAATTACCTACATTGAAACGAAATACTAATATGTCTTTCCCGAAGCCAAATTGTCAACCCTTTTCGACGTCAAGTTGTAGAGCAGATCTGTAACCGAGCCACACTCCTTACAAGCGGCCTGTCAGAAGTTACAAGCTGGGATTAGACTGTTTAGTTCACTATTCGCCTTTTCCCGAAGACATAACGCCACCCTCTTACAAGCGAATTGTCAGGAGCTGCTGGTAGCTTCCGTCTCTCATTCGCCCGCGCCAAAGACTAACCGCCACCTGGAGGAGCTGACTACATCAGTCAACTTCATTTGGACACCTTGAACATCTCGTCAGAAGCAATAAACTGTTTGGTTCGACTGTTTCGGTCACCCTACGCCTATTTGCTCTCCCTGAAAGACAAACTCTAACCCTTTTTTCGGTACCAAGCAGTATGATGGTTTGCTTCAATCAAGCTCTTCTGCTCAGCACCAGTCCTTGTCTCTCGACGGGTTGCCAAAGAAAATAAACGAAGGGCAGACTGCTACGGTTACCCTTCATCCTTTTCCAGTGGACAATCCCTCCACTGACTTTTAGTCAAGCAGAAGAACGGATTGATCCAACCAACAATTTTTGCCATGCAAATTTGGTCTACGTGTGTCCTGTTTTTAGGACAGCCACCTAACCTAACCTTACCTAACCTACTGATATCATGGATTTAAAACTAAAATAAATTGTTGAAAACTGACACATCTGCACCCGAGACAGTACCTTATCTCCAAGCGTCTCGAAAGGTTGCACTTCGTCTAGATTTAACCTTAGTCTGCTTTATATCAGTCTTCATTCACCCTTCGTCTTCCCGAAGAAAAGCCGCAGTAGCAATTCCACTACATTTTGGCATTCTGGGGACTAATTTTGAGGTTGTATTGGCTGTGGCGATAGCCTTGGTGGCAGCTTCGGGGTCAATGAATATGCGTCTTTTGACTCGAGGTTGTATTTTTATATGTATGTCTTTTGATTTGACGGTAGGTCTCGCGGATAACAAATAGTTCCGTTTGAGGGCTTAGAGACTCCAAAAATACACAGTCAAATTTCGAACCCTCTGTATAGATTGTTAAATTCGAGTCGTTATAGTCACCCGCCTGCCTTGACAATTTAATTTTGTAGGAAATTATAATTCAAAATGTGTTACAATTTTAGAGAAAGCAGAACAGCCGACTCTCTGAGTCTGATCGTGGCCTGTTGTGAACTCAAAGGTGGGGCACATGTGGTACAAGGCGTACTTTCAACTTTTTTAAGTTTGGTTATATTAGAGGCTTTTCTTAGAGCTTGTATCAAAAGTTCTTTTACAGTGACAGAAAGCCATGTTTCTTTTACCCGTTGTTCAACGTTGAGTTTTAAGTTGAGTTTGGGATTGAGAATACCTAGCACTGAAAGATGGCCGATATTCAGCGCACTGTTCAATAATGACACACATGGTCATGGTGTGGTCGACACAGGAGGAGTCAAAGCGGAAACTCGGCATCGAGTGAATGCCAATGACAACTTTTTTCTTTATACCTAAATAAAATAAAAAATACAATCTTGTCATAGTATAGCTTAGATTGAGTGCAGTTACCTAATCTTTTGATCTTGTTTGTAATAAATAGACTGACTAATGCCCGAGAACATATACGTATAATTAGCGCTGTGCAGGCAGTAGGCCCTCTTCACCGTGCATCGTTTCCGACGAAAACTATCATTAAAGTTACATGATCTTTAAAAGAACATTTGACGAAATTCTCGATGAAGTAGCTAACTTTATTCAATCTGCTCATGGTTAACCATTCATCATCCTTACCACGCAACTAACTCTTAAGTGTGCACTGTACACCACTAAATGTCCTCCTTCAAAATACATCCCATTCACATCCCGGCCTATTTTATGTTATTGTCATCCAAAATAACAGCTAAATGTAGGAATGCGTTTTAATTGTCCACCCACGTCCCATCCTTTCAACACACCATAGATTCATCTATATAGTACCTCATTCCTTTAATTTTCTTCCAAACTACTCTCTTAACATTGTTTTCTCCTCCTTTAATATTTTTGTTGTTGTTCTTTTTGTTTTTTGTTTTACCAAAAATCCAAAAAACGAAAAAAACAAAATCCTTCGTTAATTGTAGTGGACCCAAAAATAAGCGAAGAAAGAACAAAGATCGCAGACGAAGCTCACGAGATCGTCGAGCGGATTACTTTGAAGACTCGGGATCATCCCATGGACCAGGACCGGCGGGTGGACGCGACACTCGTTACAATGACATGGCTCCAAAGTAAGTACTTTTTGTTTGTCCCACCCCAACTTCAAATGTATTATTCTTGAAATAAAATTTTTTTTTTAAATTTTGGAATGATCGTTCAATATTTTTTTTTCTTTTTTCTTAATAATAATAATAATAATTAAATAATAATAAATTAAATTTTTATTTGGAATGAATTAGTTAGACAATTTTGTTCCCCATAATTCAATTAATTGCTTTTTTCTTGTCTGTTTATAGGGGAATGTTTGTTATCTGTTTGAATTGTGGAATGATTTTACTATTGAGTGTATTAATTATTATTATAAACAAAATAGTTTGTCATTTATTTAAAACTTTGTTTTCTTTTTAAATTATTATGTTCTTCTATCACGGTGAAGGTTGGCTATATGAAAATGTCATTTGAAATGTGTTTAATGTCACTTTAAATGTTTTATTTTGTTTGAATTTAATTTTTTTATTTAGGGTTTCAGAAACTGTAGCATAACTTTAGGTGGTTCAATTCGTGAGACAATATTTTAAGGCTATTCCGATAACAAGTTTATTACTAATACTTTCCGATTATCGATTTCCTATCAATTAAACAAATGGTGGTATATAATAACTTAAAAACAAATTTTAACTGAATCTTATTAAATGAATACCACTTTGAGTTATGTTAATAGGCTTAATTAATGAAGGCCAACACCATCGGATTGCTTAATTAGAACATTTCCTATTTGGGTATAAACATCTGCAGCTTTTTCGTAATAGTGGTGGTTACATTTCTGGTGCTGCAGGGAATAACAGCAGGAAATGGAATACAATGCAAAGAGACATAGTTTGGTAACACCAAAGCTTATTGCTTTGTTTCCCCATATATTTGACAACATTCAAAATATAGATGAGGCTTTTGCAAATTCGGGTTTGAATGTCTCGGTCATATCAAACCCATGACGGAACTTAACTTCAACACATACTTGAGATTGAGTCGATAAGTTTATTGGTAGGTGACTAAATTCAGAGAATAAAACTAGTTCCTAGCAGACGATCTCAGGTAAATTCCTACCTTTTATCAATGAGCTACTCTCGAAGAACTATATGGACCTGCACCTATACTAGAGAACTTCAGAAAACTGGGTACGAAACATGGTTCCGAAGGCCTCAAAACCTCGCAGTCTCCACAGACTTCATCATTATTTTCTATCACGACATCAGTGCGAAAATTCCCATTGAAATGAATAATAATAAGAAAGAAGTTTATTCAGCGACCATGAAATGGCTTTATACACCGAAGGGTCCAAATTGGAAAGGGACCAGTACGGGAGCAGATGCAGGAGCTCTTTATAGACAATTCGGCTCCTGTAGCATTTTTCAAGCAGAGATATGACACAGCGATAAAGCACATACATATTAGAAATATTCCAATTTCAAATATTAAAGTCAAGACATTCAAGGTGATCTTAAGACGATGGCATCCAAATGTTGTAATGCACTGTCGAAGCTCATTTAAGAATAATCACAATGCCAAGTACTGGCGTACTGCTGGGTTTCTTGACATAGTAATATCGAAGAGAGCGAGAAAGCTATATGAACACAATTGAGGCAGACACCTTTATACCGCCGGCTGAGGCCGCAACCAACTGCCACACTATATGGGATTACAAACGAAACAATTAAAATGCGACCAGCGTGACTTGGTTTTCAAAAACAGATTGTAAAGCCCTAGTTATAGCTATCATTGAAATGCATCATTGAAATGCATCATTGGAACAAATCAGTGGAATGGTGGTTTCATTTTATTGACAAGTCGGTTAAAGCAATCATTGAATAATTCCTGTCAGTGAAAGAACCTGTCAGTGACTTTTCAACAAACTAGTCTAGGCTTAGAGTTGATCATTGAAAGCAAAACTGACAGCTGAGAATAGGAAGGGAATCGAATTGGAAAAACGAGAATCAGCTGTTCATTGAAATCCATTTCGATCAGTAAAAAATTGAATTTAAAGAAGAGTTTTAGTCAAAATTAAGTAATTTCTTTCGTTAAAAAAATTCCACAATTGATTACCTTTATTTTGATTCCAACTAAAGTCCATATTGTTTGATTAATCGTCTTAAAATCGGAAAACAAAATTTTCAATGATAGCTATAACTAGGGCCTTGAGGCCTATTCACATGAGACCGACCAACTACCTACGAAGGAACGAATATTCGCGAGTTTTGACAGTCCGTTCATATGAACACTTTTCATGATCGCGGCGTTCGCGAATTTCAGCCATCTGTTTCTACCAGAAATTTATAATTTGAGGTTAATTTCGAACGCATGTTTTTTTCGCTAGTTTGTGGAACGCCAGTTCCACAGTTCGCGTCGAGGGGGTTTTCGTTCGCGGCAAAAAGTTTGGAATTCGAAATTTCGTTACCTAAACTCTTTTTAAACTTATTTTCTTAATACATTTTAATAAGTTAATTATTAATTTGTAAAATGTAAAATGTGCAATTTTCTCTTAGTAAATGTATCAAAAGTGGTTTGTTGTTTGTTCGCATTTCATAAATTCGTACGTTCGCTCTCATGTGAATGAATGAGCAAAAAGTCGTATAACAACGGGTCATTGCGCCATCAGATCAGAACCATGATATAGCACCCAACGAAATGTGCACAGACAAGGGCAAAACAGAGACGATCCAGCATCCATTATGGCACTGTCCCGCCTTTCAGGAACGACCACTCCAATATTAGGTTCTTTGAAAACCTGAAATAGAAATATCGGATCTGCTCGAATTTTCCAAGAGAACTAGAGAACTACAGTGAGCGTTAAAAGTAAGGGAACACCAATGATCTTTCAACTTTTCTTTAGGTTCTTGAAACAGGCCTAAAAAACAAACAATCTGTAATAAATTTTATAATGAAATAACAATAACACAAAGTAAATATGTATTTCATTTCGACAGCATACAAATGTTTCGAAATTCAAAAGACAAATGACAATACCATTGGTGTTCACTCACTTTTGACGCACTGTATATTGTTAAAGCAATCCCCTCGATTGATTGTTGTATTTGAAGAGACTCACAATGGGCCTTAAGACTTTCGCACCACACACCCTTCTCTAACCTTACATACAGAATGACCGAATTTTATATTTGCCCCGCTTTGCTTGTGTCAAGAAATTGTATTGCCTAGATCAAAATGTTGTCAAATCTTTACAGGAATACTCCCGGATCAATACCTAAGATTGTATGAAAATTTGAGCTCAATCAGTTCTGTGGTTTTCGAAAAATAAGATTTCGAATGTTTTTTTTTGTATGGGAGGTGCCACGCCAAACTGGTCCACGGTCCAGCACTCCTCAAGTGATGCGCTGACCAACCATCATCATTTCATTTCTATTTAGGCGTCTGTTATAGATATCAGTAAAATGCATCCGTAAAAAAATTGTTTCACTTTTTTGGAGCATTTAAACTTAATCGTTGAACTCAATCTTGGTCTTAAAATCTTGCTTTTGAATTATAAAGTCAGTTCATCTAAAAAAAATAAACAATTGATCTACAACTTTTCTAGAAAACGAATTTATTAATTTTTCCGTACGAATAACTTTTTCTGTTCAACTTCTCAACCAGTTTCACGAAGTATTCCACTGAATTCCTATGATATGCTATGGCTAAATGTTTCAGTTTTGTTCTGTTGCGTGTTTTTACGGATGGACTTTTCTGATGGCTATAACCAACGCTTTATGTAGATTTTCGTGTAGAGAAACCTCTCCGCTCCGGAAGCGTCCAGAAAAATTAAGAAAGGAGGTCCAAATTTAAATGAAATTGGCCGTGATTTCAATAGGTCACCTTAGTATAGTACAAATAGTTCCTTGCCCAATTTTTATAATATGTACAATAAATTCATCGTTTCGAATGATTTACAAAGTTAAACTATTTGTTTAATGAAACTACAATGACATTTTCATAGCCTAAACAAATTTTCCACCTAAATCAATCTCCATTTTTATTTAACTTTTCTATTTGCATTTTTTTTTTACTTCCCCAATAACGAGTCCAAGAAAAAACCTATCAAACAATGCAAAACTAATCCATTCAAACTAACTTCGGTTACGGAACTTTTATTAACACACAGCAAACAGCAACAACAATTTATTTCAATATACAAATATATTAAAAAAAAATAAATAAAATTTATTTTATAAACAACCATCAAAAATGAATATAATATTTCAGTTACTAATTTTTATCAATTATTTTACTTCTATTTTTTTTATTTCTCCGGTGATTTGATACAAAAAAAAAAAAACAAAAAAAAAATATTTTATATCAATCTTAACAATGTAGAACATTTGGGGCTATTGATACAAGGCCAAAAGCACTGTCAGCCGACGGTTTCTTTTAGGTATACAAAAAATAAAAATAAACTTGTGTTGTTTAAATTTAAGTATAAATACATGTTATTAAAAAAACACACACCAGCCCATAATAATCATTTAATCACCCTACTTCCATCATTAAAATGGCAAAAACCAATTCATTCATTGACCAAAAATAAATTCGCACTTCAGTCAATCAACATTGGTAGTGGAATTCATTCTTTTATAATTTAATTATATTCCAGTCATTTGCTTTTTGTTTTCTTGTGGGAACATAAAATCATTGCGTTTAGAGAAATTCTTTATATTTATAGATTTTTTTTTCTCTTAACAATTTTGGTAATTTTTGTTTCGAGTTTCTTTCGTTGACTGCACCAATATGATTGATGTTCTATCGAATGCTTGTTAAATATGGTTTTTATTTTCGCATTTGTTGGATCAAAGGTTAGGTTGTTGCGCGCCTAAAAAAAATTATCTAATTCGAATACATTTTATAATTGTATATTATATTTTTATGTTTAGGTTTATAGAGATAATAACGATAAAGCGAAATAATTGCCTTATAAAATATAATCGATAATTGAAATAATTTAGAGATAAATTAAACCTTAACAAAAACGAATAAATCAGTAATATGAAGTAGTAGAGTATAGGTGTAGGAATTTTGTGTTGCTTTTCGCAAGGCCTCTCGTTCTAGATGTAGGCTTTATTTTCGCCATAACCTCTTAAGCCCTTGCAAACAGATGATTACAACTATCTAGTCTGGTAAGCGAGCATTACGCTCACGAATCTTAGTCGGTTTTAGATGGATTTAGCTATTCGGTCAGAGGAAGAGCATTTTTTTTCCAAATAATTCTCACAAAAAAAAACTGCTCCTAAAGGGGTGGGCGGCCAAATACAAGATTCTTTTTAAAAATGAACAGAATTAAATAGTTTTCATGTATTATGGCTTTAGTAGTAGGAACAAACATTCCCATTAGTTATGGAACATAACGTCGTTCAAGTTGAAGCCTCGGCGGGCTTCGCAGAAGCGAATTCTGTCACTGCAATTTTTCAAGACCTTGTTGATGATTTCGGAGCGTAGCTCACGGATTGCTTAGATGATATTGACCTTAAGTGCTTGAATCGTTTTCAGATTGTTGGCATAACATCGGTCCTTCACGGTTTCCCCACAAAGAAAAGTCCAAAGGGGTCAAATCGCAACTCCGAGACGGCCAATTAACATCGCCAAGACGGCCGATAACACGATTTGGGAGTTTGGTGCGCAAAAGATGGATTGTGTCATGGCGCACCATCCTGCATGAACCAGAGATTGTCCAAATCCATGTCTTCAATTTCAGTAAAAAAACAATTCGATTAACATGGCTCTGTAACGCCCACCGTTGAACGAAACTTTGTTCCCAGACCCATTTTCGAAGAAAAATGGCCCAATGATGCCACCACTTCACAATTCGCATCTAACTGTCACTCTCTGGGGATGCATTGGGATCTCGGCAATAACGTGCGGCTTTTCCGAGCCCCATATGCGGCAATTTTTTTTTGTTAACGTAGCCGCCGAGGTGAAAATGCGCCTCGTCAGAAAAGATACATTTTTCGCCCAAAATCGTTGTCCAATTCAAGCTGCTCTAAGACCCAAACTGCGAAGCGATAACGAAGCGGATGGTCGTGCGCCTTCGATTGCCGAGTCAATTGGACCTTGTAGGTGAATAATCCGAGATCTTTGTGCAGAATTTTCCTCAGGCTAGTGGGTACAATGTTGAGCTGTTGAGATCGATGGCGAGTTAATGAGGCCCACACTCTTGGCTACAGCAGCCACATTCTCATCTGTGCGCACCGTACGACGACGGAGGCCATGAGTGTTGTCCACTACCATACCAGTCTCACGAACTTTTTGCACAAACTTTCGTACAGCAGGGGCGGTGGGTGCTTCAATTCGACAAAAAGCTTCTTTTCAAAAAACACACAGTTTGGGCTACACAGCACTCACTTTGGAAAATACTTTTCAATATATCCAAACGTTGTTCAAGTATAAAGCGACTCATTTCGTTTCGCGGAGGTATGATACTGACTTTTTGTCAAAATTTCGAGCGGGAAACAGCTGTCAGTGTCAAAATAACCTATGATTTAAAAAGAAACCACCAGATGGCCCACCCTATAACGTTTCAACAGCGCCCCGAGATAGTAACAGATATTTATTTGGTTTTTGCTAGTTCTGCACTTATTTAAGTTGTAGTCCTATGAAAATATGTCTCTAGTAAGCGAATTCCAAAATTTACTTGTCATGTAGAGAAAGTATAGTTTCGAAAAAATAATGACCTCGTGGTTGGTTTACTGATAGGTGGATCTGCTGTATAATTTTGAGGAGTACCTATAGATTAGGCATAATGTTGGTCTTCTTTGCGCTAGCGGTTGTAGAATTGATTTTAGTGCAGGATCTCCTATGAGCCGAACTACTCGTCTCTACATACCGTCCCCGTCAAGTAGTTTAATTTAATGTTTTGGGACCGAGCTCCATATATGGCAGCAATATTTGAGACCTAGTCCTAACCTCCTCTTCATAGAAAATGAGGAGTTGAGTAATCAACGCCAAATGGGACTTTTAACCCGACACTTTTGAACGACATCAGGATCATAGTATGATTGCTGGCTATGGACAGACGATCCAATTTAAGGGTCGTGGGAAAGACTCATTGTTTGACAGCCTTGTGCATAACAAGTTGAATGAGAACATCTTCAACTGCCGCATAATTTTCTATGTAGATATGGGTTTCTTTTCCTTTCTTTCCTGTCGCTTTTAACTAACTGATCTGTAATTTTTTTGTCCGTTCGCAGTCTGAGTAAATTAACTTTATTCCTCTTTAGTTTTCTGGCACGATAGAAAAATGTGTTGACCTAGGATGTATGGTGAGGGGGCAAGAACAACCACCTTTCGACGAGCTTTAACCGAGTAACCGCAAGCGTGCCGCGCTCTCCTCACCATCAAAGTTGCCCCCGTGGCTCAATCTAGACTCGCAACAATGGATTCAATTATAGGTCTGAGCCTGACCAATGCTCGTGTAGATAGTCATGAAAGACGTAAAAAGCCGCGCTTTTGGGAATAAGCCCACTGTGACTTAAGAAAAACCCCACAAGAAGAAGTCTAACGGGGTTAATTCGCACGATTCACATCGCCTCCGCGTGAGATAACCTTGCTCGAAAAAAGCTCGTGTAAAATGTCCATTGTGGCATGGACTGTGTGGCACGTAGCGCCATTCTGTTAAAACTACATATCGTTGGTGTCCGTATCAAAAAGAAATTGGTTGTCACCGACTAATAGCGCTCGCCGTTGGCGGTGATAGCCTGGCCAAGGTCGTTCTCAAAGAAGTCTGGATCGATGATGCTCTAGTCCAAAATTCATATCAAACAGTGACTTTCTCTAGATGCATTGCAATTTGGTGGATCTTGTGTGGATTGTTATCCATCACGTCCAAATGCGGCTCGAACAGAAGACCCACTTTCATAAACCAATTTAATCATTTGCATAATGTAGTTGAACGCTATAACTCTCCATGTTGATTTATCAAGACAGACTAAATAAATTACAGTCAATTTAACAGATGTAGCTTCCACAATATAAGTTCGGAAATCCCTATTGGAAAACCCTTTACCTGTCCAGCCCGAAACGACCTTCATATCGTCTAGTCCAGGCCATATAAAATAACGAACAAAATCCAATGGTAATGTCCGAAAACCGCATTGGTGTTGACATACTTTTTAGAGATTTAGTGATTTCTCATCGCGATCCTAATTAACTAAACTTAACTCTAAACTAGTACTAATTTTAGTGCAGTGGGACTAGCCAACTAAATTATGGCGCTGACCGTCTTTGAAAAGTCACTTTTTTTAAGCCTTATTTTTCAATGACCGGTTATTAGCATTTAAGCTACTATTACAAAATATATCTACCTTTACTAGAAGTAGGGTTTAAAGGCTTATGACAATACTCCTACTACGATATGGAGTAGAGCGATCGAACGGTATTTTTTTTAATTTGCGCCTGAAGTTAGACTCCTTTTTTGTATGATTATTGTATTTATGACATATGGCAGCATATGTAAACACAAGCTACATGAGGGCATCCCTTTGAATTTTTAGGCAGCATTGTTGTCGTAGTTATATCGTTGCATTTTAATAGCCCTGTTTTGTCAGATATATTTTGGGTCGGTTAAAACCCACACAACTTAAGTGAACTTGCAACTCTCATGCCGGACATTTCCTCTACGAACTTTTAATTCGCTTTGCTCCAACTTTCGTCCTTTTTAGTTTTTAATGTCTAACATTTGCTTTAAAAGCCTACGCTCTTTGCATCTATCTACACTAGATGAAAGATCCACGATTAAAATTCGACTATTAATCGTTCTAATAATATAGAAAAGAAATACATAAATAAATAAAATTAAAAAATACATAGCTTAAATAATATTTAAAAAAAAATCTTAACAAGACTTGGAAGCTCAATTTGTTATTATAATTTATTCAAGCCGTTATATCCTCATTTTTTTTTCTCCGTATTATTAAATTTTTTCAAAAGTATGCTAAAAACATTATAAAACATTATTGCATTTTCATCTCTACTAACATTTAGTTTATAACTAATTGTCTCACAATTGGCTTTAATGTAAATAAATATTCTTATCACAAAAAAAAAATCATTTTGTTTATTTTCACCATAATCTGTAAATTACTAATCAAATCAAAATTCTTCCCAACTTCTGGTCTTGTATAAATATCCATCAAATAACTATTCTATAAATAAAAAAAAAAACTCTTTCTTTTATTTAGTAAAACAAAAAATTAAAAAAAAAAAAGAATTATCTAAAAAGAAAACCAGCATCCGGATTGTGCTTTCAAAATTGATTCTGCATTTAAAAAAATGTGTTTGTGTTGTTTTGTGATTGCACTACAAAATGTTTTCTAACAAAAACAGTGAATGTGTGTGTGTGTTATGTTGTGATGTGTTCTCTGTAGTGTTATTTCTTTTTCTTTTGTTTTCCTCTTGTTTTCCCTTTTTTTTCTTTTTTTCTTACCGACATACATACAAACATTTATATAATTTTCTTTTTAACATATAGAGTGAAATTATTGATTGGAGAAATGACAAAAAGGTTTTGTTTTACATACTTCTATTAATTTAATTAATTATAAAGTGTGGTTTTAAAATTTTTAAGAAATTTCAGAAAATGTCTCAGTATATAATTAGAAATGTTCGTACCATTTTTTAAATCCTGTCTAAACGATGAGAGTTTTAATTGAAATAAATAGAAACTGGGTTATACAAGGTGGGCCATACCCATAACATAAAACCTTGTGTCATAGATTTTACAAATGGCGTCGAAATGCCAATTCGATTTTGACAAATTTTGAAGCATATATAATTAGAATTTGTGTTATTTTTGATAAACAATTTGTCAATATCATACATTACGGCCCACCCTGTATAAACAAGAATACGAGGTGAATTTTCAATTTCACCATAAACCTACTGTAGTCGAAATCAACTACAGTTTCTTTTCGGCTGACAGGTGAATACAAAAGTGGTTGGACTGTGGTTAAAGGTGTCATACAAAACCAACATTTATAATTTAAAAAAATCCATTTTCTAAACAAACGTTCTTACCTCCTTTTCGTGAATAACAACTGAAAGCTGATGGCAATAAGACAATAGCATAGCAACGCAGTGAATTAAATTCAGCTACTGATGCATACAAGGAAAGAGGGACGGGAATTATTTGTCGCCTGGTTGCACTCTCGTATTTTTCCCCGCATTGACAGCAACCGATGCAAATTGAATTCTGCACATCTGTTTCATCTGCATTAGATACTGCTGCAGTGAAGCGTTCAGAATTTCTGCACATGTGCTTTGGACATTATACCATGAATTAAGCGCGAAAGAAAAATTAGTGCGAACAAGAGCGGTCGCGAATGTCAAAGCTGTTGGTTCTGAGAAACAATACCACCCTTGCAGCGCTCGAGGATGTCGTTGGATTCATTTTGGTACTTTCTATTGTGAATTTGTCTGTTTGTCTTACATGCTAATCTCAACTCCTTAACCGATCGTCGGGCAACTAGGCAGCTAGAATGCTAGCTTATGACAAGGAGGCGGACATAGACTATGGTCCCTATTGTGAGTGTCGATCGATCGAGAACTGTAATTGTCGATTGCAATCGATATTTCTCGATTTGACAGTCGCTTGTAGTCGATTACAAATGTCTGATCGATGCTTTCTCTTGGAAGTGAAAAAATGTTGTGCGTACGAATAGCTAAAATCAATCGACGCAATTGACAATTGTCGTGACGATCGCTGATCGACAATCACAATAAGGGCCTATGTTTTATCTCGTTCGAACCAATAGTCTTCAAATTGTCTATTAATTTTGGATATTGTCAATAAAGAGCGTTGAAGAAAACCTAGCTCCGGGCGGTCGAATTGCTAAGGCCTGCGCTATCCAGTAGTAGCACATATACAGCTATAGTTAGAGAAGTACTGGTACTGTCTGGTGCAGGGAAATAAGTCCCCGGGAACTAAGTCCGCTGAGGGGCTTGGGCTTGGGAACTAGGTGGGAACTAAGTCTCTCAGTGGACTTAGTTCCCGGGGACTTATTTCCCTGCACCGTCTCTTCGACTGTCACAGAGACGGCCTTTGGCCTCACATGCAGTTGCTCAGGAGGCCGCTCCGTGGCGTATAATCAAACATTTACAGGAATTAAACAGACTTTTGGTTGGTCCGCTTCGCGGTTACAAAAATTTCCCCTGAAAAATGAAAAACCCGTAAAAAATACAGACTTTTTGAAATTGTTCATTTACCGGCTTCTGTATTATACAGGCTTTCATTTTACGGTCAACTTCGAAATGCTGTGTTTGCAGTAACGGGTTTCAGTGAATACAGGCCAAAGTTTTACGGTCAAACATTTCGTTCCGGTATCACTCATAGCAAAAACTATTTCTTAAAGAAAATCGAATGTGATTTTTTATTTTATTTTTTTAATACTTTCCCCGGGAAAGGCGAACCTATAACGCTTCAACAGCGCCCCGAGATGCTTGCAGATATACATACGTTAGTTCTGCACTTAAATTGCTGCAAATTGTAGTCTTCTGGGAATATATTCCCAGGAAGCGAGTTCCAAAGTTTGCTTGTTCTGTAACAGAAGGAGTTTTGGAAAATTTATTTCTTCGCGGTTGTCAAGTGTTTGGTCAAGGTCATATGCGTTAGCAGCCTGTCTTGTATAGGGCGCCCAAAAGTTGCATTTCGAGGGATAATGTCTTTGAGTTCCTCGGAACATATACCACGGAAGTGTAGGCAATATTAGGTATTGGCGTTCTCGTTAAGATTGGTCAAAATTCGACAAAGACACGTGGCACCTCCCATACAAAAAACATCTAAGATCTAAGCAATACAATTTCTGTGCACGGGTAAAGCTAAGCGGTTGCAACTAGTGTATCAATAAGATTAATCACTTTCAACAACAATATAATAAATTAATAAATGATTTTAATGTAAAAAGCACATTTCTGGGTACATTCTGTAGCAAAAAATATGAATACCTACTTCAGAAAAATAGGAGTTCACCTAAATGACAGCAAAATCCAGCATTGAACTCTCGCCCTGACTAAAATAGTACTTATGGTCAACTGAGTGCTTAACTAGGGCAACCCAGTGCTAACCTATATCGAACACGTTAGGGCTAACCCAGTGCACACTAGACAGTGCTCCCAAGGGTCCATGTCAAACAAACATAATCACCCCTATTCCCGTTGGCGTTTGTCGTAAACGACTTGTATTTCACTTCGTTTTTCAGTCGGTGTTTTTAACTTTTTTGAGACAAATGAATTGAAATTATCGTGAACACATAGAAAAGGAAATAAAATTGTTAACAAAAGTTAAAAAAAAATCTGAACATCGTTTTACAACGACACGAAACATGAGTCGTGCACGACAAACGCCAACGGGAATAGGGCGGTGATATTTACTGATGAGTGATGACAAATAGTGAAAAGTGACACTGGCAAGTAAAACTGAAAGGTGCAACGATACCCGTTCCAGTTCTTAAGTCCGAAACCTCTAGTTCAAATTTACTTGGCTTTTCATCTTTGCATTAGGGACCTTGGCAGCTAACGCAAAGGCGCCACACTTTTTAAAATGCCCATACCAATAAACAAAATGTAATTGTTGGGAAATCTAAATGAGAACAAAATTTTGTTTTTTTTTTTTCACTCAACTAAAATTGTATATGCACCCTGTCAAATATTTAATCAAAAATTTCACTCTATTATAAACATTAAAAATTTTGTAAATAACTTCATTCAACACATTTATAACATTACTATGTGCGCTCACCAATATTGACACGACAATCGATTAATACAAATATATATTTGCTTATTTATTTTCTCCAAATCTGATTATAGACACTGGGATGGTGGACCACCAAGATATCAAAATCCTCCAATGGCACCACCAGCATCCGAATACGAACGCCCACCGCCATATTACTATCCAGGAGCGTCCGATCAGGATTAAATAAACAAAAATACGATTTGCAATTGAAAGTCCTTAATAAGCAAAATGGAATATACCAACAAAACAAGAATTAGAGTTATTTTCTTATTTTTATCCTGAGAAAGAATGGAGAGACTGTATTTAATTTTTATTTTTTTTTATTTTTTAATTAATATTACTTATATATTTGTCTTTTGTTGTTAAAATAAATATAAAAATCGTTTCTTATTCTGATCTCCCTCTCTATTAGATCGAATGAAATCGAATCACAAACATAAACTGAACGAATTATTTTTTTTTTTTATAAAAACAAACAGAAATAATTTGAATAAATTGTTTGAAAATTATACAAGGACATTTATTTAACCTCCCTTTGGTTTTGTTTAATTTTTTTTATAACAAGTCCTAGTGACAACAGCTATTATAGAAGTTGCATTTAAAACCGTGTATGTACACACAACTACGAGTATTTGTTCGTTGTGACTAGAGTTATAGCTTTTTGTTACAAAAAGTTTATTACAAAATGGAAAATAAAATGTTTAAGTTTTGTTTTTTTTTTAAAGCTAAAGAATATAAGAGAACAATAAATTAAAAAGAAAAAAATACTTAGAAATAATGTCCATGATTGCTAATCATAAGTTTATTTAAAGAAGATATTAATAAAGAAAAATGAAATAGAAACAAGGAGATAAATGTTAAAAACTGTTTATATATGTTTCAAAAATAAAAATAATTCAAATACACAACTTTAAAGAAGAAAAGACCATTTCCAATGATAAATAAAAACAAAAAATATTACTATACATAAAATACGAGTTTCAATTACACATTTATATTATGTACGATATATCTGTATTATCTATTTAGATAAACGATTTTTTTGAAGCATAATTAAATAGAATGCATTTTATTGCAGACTTGAAAGTATAATTAATAGTAATACGTAACAAAAATGTGTACCCACTGATGCGCATTGTATTCCGAATTTCAATTGTAATCAACACAAGAAAGAAAATAAATAATAAACTGCCATTTAAAAGAAAAATAAGTTAAAAAAAATGCAACAATATTTCAGTAGACAAAGGAACATAGGCAATGAGATGCATACATAACATATTCATGTACTGAGTGACGTTCAGACGTTGTCATCATTTTCAATTTAGTTTAGTTTTTCTACTTCATACAAAGTTTTATAAGACCAATAATGTAAATAGGGCGTGTGCTTACATTTCTTTAAAAAAACGTTCAAAAACTTCATCAACAGTGTTGAACATATGCAAATTTAACGAGCTGTTACTGTCTCCTTTCATAAGCCATAACCATGAGCACGGTTCTTCGAAATGTTTGATGATTTGGCCATTATCATCCTTGTAGATTTTCAAAAAGAATCCATTAACAGATCCCAATGGTTTTGTTAGTGGCATGTCTTACAAATCACAATTAACCTTCATAGCTATTGTGTGAAATTAAACCATCTCTTTAAAACCATCGTGACCTAACCTAACCTAAGCATAAACCGAATATAATTTATTGCCACTAGTGTAGAAGTTAGTGTGTTTGGGCTTTTGAGCTTGGTCACTATACCACCTCTCGCGAATATCTGCATTCCATTCGAGGGCATAATAGATCTCTAGATAGAATTGAATGTCTGTGCATATGTCAGACTAATGCCGATGGTGTTGTCTTGTATGCTTGTGAGTGCTTAACTGGAGTGATCAGATTCATCCTCCGCAACGTTAAACGATGCTGTCAATAAATTTTGTGCCAGAAATTTCGGAGAGGTCGTTACAGAAGGGTTTGCCTACCCTAGTGTCCGATATCTGGGGGCTAACTACGCACTTCGCCGCGATTCGCATAATTTGCGATTCATTTAGTTCGTTTCGCGGCGAACATGGCAACTATGCAAAACGATTGTTTGTGAAATGTCGACTTTCCAAGAAAATCACACTATTTTTCATTGCCGTTTATTATTTTTGCAAATGCATCGCTAACAACTTAATTCGCCATCGAAACATCTATCGCATTTCACATCTAAAATGACGTTCGCATTTGCATTCGAAGTGCGATAATTTTCGCCGGCGAACTGAATAGTACCAAAATACGAAATCGATGCTTCGCGGCGAAGTGCATAGTTAGCCCCCTGTTGTCTCGGCAAGTGCCGAAAGCCATAATGCAGAGGAAGATTTTCATTTTCGATTGTATTTGCGCAACTTGGGCAGTGGCTGTTGAGTCGAATTCCTAGCTTGGAAGCGTTGATGCCGATTGGTAATTGGCGGTGTCGATTGCTACCATTCTGGCCGAACGGGATTTATTGATTAGGTCGTGGATGGGTTCTATTTTTATTGAAAGTGGGCCTGCTTTTTGGATTGCTGCTGTGGGGCTATTCATAAAAGTTGTAATATTCTTACGAGTTATTAGGTTAAGGCTTAAGGTGCTAGTACACGGTATGTAGCACGCCACATATATTATATATGTAGCATTGACGTCATTTTTACGTCAGCGAATGTCTCAATGGGTACATGCCGTGTACAAGCTATCTTTGTGCACTCTCTGTTGACGTCAGAGCCACATATATATGTGGCGTGCTACATATACCATGTACTAGCACCTTTAAGTGTAAGCCGTACAATTAATTTCATTGTTCATAGTCATATATTGACTGTAGGGTGAACCTGAACTCTCCCACGGAGTGTGGTTCTCTCTTTAGTGTCATAAGGCTTATCGTGGCAGTCTTTCGGAGACACCATAAAAAAGTAGCTCTCTTCCATTCGTAAATATAACTTTCTTAAAAGAATTGCTGCGGGAAAGCTTACTTTAAAGATCTTGCTTGGTGGAAACGATAAAGTTAACAACTCATACGAAGTCAGTAGAAATACACGAACTCGCAGACTTATGGCATATAGGCATAGCATAGCCCGCCTTTGCACATACAACACAATATAAAACACACGTACGTTACGTATCCGCTCAAGGCAGTTGAAATCGTGGTACTAGTTTAGTAGAGGTGATTTAAGTTTGGTTTCCATTCGTCTCAAAAAATTAAAGCCTAAGCAAACGAACAATCGAGAGAAGCTTGGACTAGTGGTCTTTATGGATCTGTTGCGCATTATATCTTTTGTTTCTAGTTTGACCTCGCCCGTTAATTATTTGTCATATAATGATAATAGTCGCAACTGTTTGGTCTTTTGCTTTCTAATGCAAGGCTCCTGCTAGCGCGAATGAAAACACTATTCGAAATATCTGTCATTCCTACCAAAGTAACTGTGTTTACGAGTTGTTGTTAATGTTATTCTCTCAAAACAATAATTCATAGACTGAAATTCGACAAAATTTCCCAACAGAAGTTGTCCCAATTCCAACTAGCGAGAATCGTTGTTACTCCACTTCAGTTTGGTTTAGATGAGACTTGAAATATGAAACCGCCCTTAACAAGAACCATAATATGGGAGTAATTTGAGTTCTATGGCGTGATTATATTAGCATGTGAATTGTCATCTATATTTCAGATTCAGTGTTGTCCAAATATGACCGCGACAGACTTACAGTATAGTGTGCAGTACCTAAACGAACGTTGATTTCATCAAAATGTTAGGTAAAAATTTGTAAGAGGATATTTTTGATCTCTCGGCTTGTCTCTTTTACGAAATTGCGCAAACGGGCTACGGATTGAGTTAAAATTCGTAAAAATTATTCATGCTTAAGAACAGACCTACTACTTTTGTTACAAGCTTCCTATTTTTAAGTAATAATTATGACGATGCCGGCAATTGAGTAAAGAAAAGGGGCGCCAAATAATCTCGCCCATTTTTTTCGGTCGGCAGGTATTTCACGTTTTCCTCGGAGTTTCTGCTTCAAATATTATTGGTATCCATATTGTTCTTGCTCTTCCAATCCGCGGGGAACCCTGAGGATTCCATTAAAAGGACTGTTTGGCGAAGGTGTCTATTAGCTTTGAATGAATTCATGGTTAGATATCATTTTCCGGCAATGAATCCATAGGATAATATCGCAGACGGCTCCAACGTTCTCCTGATGTTTGCCGCGACTTTATAGGCATACAAAAGAACATTGGATTTGTACTTTCGGAGAGTTCCAATTTAGTGTGCAGTGTAATTTGACTGGAATTGGCGAGTCTATAGACGCAGGGTACCGAATGCAGTGCGATCTTTCTGTATGTATGTAGTATGTTCGGGTCTGTCCCGCCATACGATTATAGAAAGCATTTAAAGTCGTTAAATTGTTCGACCTCTTCAATTAGTATCTGCTTCAGAATTAGACGTTAATATGTGGAGCGGGCATTGGATATTACATGGGTGATCACAGAATCCGTCGTATTCGGAATTTTGCTACGAACCCCGAAAGAACTATCACAGTTCATTACGTGTCATTAGGTGAATGGAGTGTGGAGAGTCGTTTGGTCTAATATTCAACAGCAAGAAGACAAATGTACTGGGTGATCACAGAATCCATCTTATTCGGAATTTTGCACCCAGTACATTTGTCTTCTTGCTGTTGAATATTAGACCAAAGAACTATCACAGTTCTTTCGGGGTTCGTAGCAAAATTCCGAATACGACGGATTCTGTGATCACCCAGTACATACATTTGTCTTTTTGCTGTTGATTTGTGATTGTGATTGATTGACACATTAAGCAGAAAGCGAAAATAATGTTCTGTTAAATTCCAGCCTTAAATATAACAACATCACAATCAGCTATGGTTATGGTTGGCTAGCTGCAACGAAATCGCTCACTAATTTTAATTTATTACATTTTGTTTTAAGTATATGTGTAGGTGTCAGGGCCGGACCAACCATATGTGCAAGATGTGCAAATGCACAGGGCGCCAAGTTCTGGGGGCGCATTGCTAGGAGTAAATCCTGCTATTCACGTTTCATTCGCACGCTTTCGTCATTTGCAACTTGTTGTACGCTTGCTTGCAGCTTCATTGCAGCTTGCATAATATAAACAAACAAGCTCTGTCCACGGAGCGGTAAAGTCGCATGTGCGACTACGAAATGAAGCGTAGCTACGTGGACAGTAGGCCTAAGAAAAATTAATTTTACCTTGCCCGAACTAATACATACTGCCATTTGCATTTTAAACAAAAAGCTTGTTCAGAAAATTCCAAAATAATAACATCCACTACACCTGTACTGAATTATTTCTTGCACATTAACTCACATTACTTGCAATTTTGCAACTTCAGGGAGAGTCTAATGTCTAGCTAAAAATATCGCAAAATAAAAAATCCCGCTAAACCTATGCAAGTTAATTTCTTACCTACCGTATCTCAAAATATTCCACCCTGTTCGTGTAAGTATATTTTTTGCACATCCACTTACATTTTACAAAAAAACTAGTTCAAAAATCTCAAAACAAAAAAAAGTTCCACCCCGTATGTGCAGGCTTTATTTCTTGCACAGTCAATCGCAACATTTTCAGAGGAAAATATTTCAAACAAAAAAATTCATTTTACGAAATTGTTTGTGTAGAACGTGCAGGTTTTTGATTCTGCACATATGGATGGGATTTCTCATCTACGAAAAAGAGCAACAAATTTCTCTTACAAAGAGAGCATGTAGATTTGTTTTGTATTATATGAAAATTTAGTATTCTCTTCTCTTTCACTTCAGATTCAGAGTTCAGACTCTCGGCAGCGTTGCCATTTTGACCAGCCAGCTGGTTTTTTAGCTGGATACGAATTTTGTTTGACGATTTTTAAATGTTTCGTTGGAATTTCTTTTCTATCAGTATAAATTTTTAAATTAAATGTGGCAATAGAAAAAAATAAAAAAAAGACCAAATATTGCTTGAATTTATTTTTTTTGCTCTGAGCTTGAAATACATAAAATGAACCAATTTATGCATTTGCATTTACACAAGTACTTGCCTTTTCTAACTTACAAAGATGTTTGAAACTGAAAATTTATCTGTGTGAGGTTCAACTATGTAAGTATGTACTAATACTACTTACAAAAGCAGCAATAAAATATCCGACATAATATAGTACATGCAAATGATGAAAATTATGAGAAGGCGCAGAGAGATAACTATATGTAAAGTTAATTTATGAGTTAATACATTTTGTATACCTTCCACAGAAAGGTAAATATTATTCACTTTGTCATTACATTTGTAACGTCAGGAAGGAGTCACTGGATTTGATCAGGATTAAATTCCGAATCGATTCAGCCATGTCCGTCTGTCAATCGACATAGGCGAATTAAATTTTGTGAGATGACTTTTTACGGTCGTCATGTTGGTATTAAAAATGGTCAATGTCGGTAAAGTATTTCGGTTACCTCCCACTCCTATACAAAGCCAATATTAGATAACTCAATAAAAAAAGCATTGAAAGTCTACTTCCTGGGTGATGTGGAAAAGAATTATGCGTGTGTGCAAATATGAAAAAAGGGCGCTTTCTGTAAATCTTGCACAGGGCGCTAGTTTGGCTGGGGACGGGCCTGGTAGGTGTATAGCAATGCCGTTTTGTTTCAAACCTCTTAAAGCCAAATAAATGCATATAGCGTCATTCATCTTTGCATACATTTTTGGACACTATTTCCAAACTACCTATATAAACATTATGTCTAAACTACCAGGGTAACTCATCCATTAAATGGTTGCATAGGTGTAAGGAAAGGTGGGCCCTAATATGTAATAGTTTAGTAGGTATGGCGAACAAATGCAGAGACCAATCCTGATTTGTTAAATATTTTATTTGTTACATACGCGCCAGTCAGATTCATGCTGCCAATAGAAAAAGTTTGCAGAGGTTTTCTTCTTAAAAACATAACAGAAAGATTACATGTTAATACATTACAACCAAAATCAAAACTAACAAAAACATAGCTCAATATTTATAAAATTATTACAAATCACAATAACAATTTAAATAAAATAAAACTATGTAATTGTATAATTTCTATAAACAAATTTTCAACACATCTAAATCATAAAACGCAAATCTTAACAACATTTGTCTTACATAAAAATCACAATAATATGAATGTCAAATTTTAAAGATAAATTTAAAATAAATAAAAATGTACACATTTGTATACATATAAAAAAAACTTGAAGAGAGTTTCAAAAGTATCATTCATCTCTTATAAATTCTACAATCTTATATATTAAAAAAAAAAAAAAATAAAAACATTTTTAAAACTACAACATTTATTAAAAGAACTTTTTATGTGTTAAAAAATGGTATTAAACGATACACTAATTTTAAAAATGAAAACATGAAATAAATACTTAGTATTTAAGTGATAAGCCTGGCTTATGGTCAGGTAAGTTAGAAGAATGGTGATCATTTATTTAAAAGAAAAAAAAAAAAAAAACTTAAATTTAATTCGCAAAAAATAAGAACAAAAAATAATAAATAAATAAATTTAGCAATTAGATATTAAATTAAAAAAAAAATAATTAATATAAAACCAACATCAGATATCCTTGCATAAACGTGTTCGGAAATTCCATTTAGTGTGTGAACATTTCCCTGCCCCTTCTAACAGTACATACGAAGGGAATATTTACGAAAATAAAATAAAACAAAACAAAAAAAAATATTTTACTAATAATATCTCAGTCCACTGAGAACAATTTTATGTGAAAATAGAAAAATTTCAATTTTATTGAAATTAACCATTTATGTATAATTATTATAAAACTTTAAATCTTGATGAAAGAAAATAAGAATAAAAAAAATATTGTCTATAAAAATGGTATATTATTATTTATTTCGAAAATTTTAAATCAGTTTTAAGGCGGCTCTCACACTGAGGCAACAAGCAATAAGGAAATAAGCAACAAGCAATTTGTCAGTAAACAATAAGCAACTTTAGGCGGCTCTCAGATTGAGGCAACAAGCAATAAGCAACTAGCAACTGCCAATAAGCAATCAGCAACATTTTTCGTTCGAGCGATATTTAGTTGCTTTGATGTGAGAGTGAGACCACTAATTTCATTCAAAGTAAAATAATAATTGTGAGCGATAATATTGCGTGTTTCCTATTACCAGTTGCTTATTGAATGTTGCCTCAATGTGAGTGCCGACTTATTAGAACCTGTTCCGTTTCAAGGACTTCCATTCTGCTGTGTTCTTTTCTAGTAGAATTGTATGCAAAAACAAGAATATTTTTCAACAATTTGTATTGAAAACTGGGTCACCCATAGTGAATGGTATTTAAATATTGGGGTCTTAGGCTTATTCCCAAAACCGCGGCGTATTTTTCCAATAGCGATTTGTTCCATTCAAAGGCGATAGCTATTTAGGTAACGAATTTCTGGCGGATTGTTTGCTGGTTCAAAATTAACTAAATTTCTGTAACGTGAAACAGCTATCAAAGGTTTGGAAAAATAAATGGAAAATTGAAACTCAGAATAGAAAAACTGGAAAAAAAGCGAAGACTGTCGAAATTGAATACGATCCGCCGCGCATTTAGGAATAAGCCCCTGTCAACAAACTCGCACAAGCTCCTTGTTGCCCAACGCCAAAAAGCTAGCTAATGCAATTACAATTAACAGTAAGACAATTTGGAAAATACTGCCAGGTGGAAATAGAGTTCTTCTATAAACTTTAGACTAAAGAGAATTAGGGTTCAAAGTAGCTATCTCATGCCAAATAAGTTTCGGAGTAAAATGTATACGTAAATGCATAAGCGAACGAATTCGCAAATATACATAGAGGAACCTTATTCAAACCTCCTAGAAAAGGATAAGCAAATTTACCGAGCTGGATTTATCCGGACATACAGTAAAAGAATTTGCGAGACATGCGTTACTGTCAAGTCTTTTAATACCTATTGGAAAACATTCACTCTTATTCCGAATGGCGTTTTAATTTCTCGACGGTTGTCATTATTTAAGGCGTTTAATTAGTCAAGACGATCCAAATCAGCTGAAAGCACTGACAGATAAATGGTTGTAAGAGAAAATAAAAGTACATGATCGCCGTGAGTGCCGGTGATATATACTTGATGTGCGATTCTTAACTGAGGTAGCTGAAACGGTATTGTATACATATAAACATATGTTACCCTTCCACCTTAGGGTGCTAGTACACGATATGTAGCACGCCTCATATATATGTGGCTCTGACCTCAACAGAGAGTGCACAAAGAGAGCTTGTACATGGCATGTACCCATTGGGACCATTCGCTGACGTCAAAATGACGTCAGTGCTACATATATATGAGGCGTGCTACATATCGTGTACTAGCACCTTTAGAGATACAGGAATTTCAAGTTGTAGCCATCCTCATTCTCTCGCCACACCTACACCGAAGGTGTAATGGTACCTTCGAGCTGCCCTCCCTATTACCCTACTCGAGAATGAGCAGAGTACCATGGTTGCCACACGCTCATTTATGTGACTACCGCTAAGTACAGTTTTTCGTCTAACGTTAGGAAATATGAAAAAAGATATTTCTTTCTCTAAGCCATTGTACTTCAGCTGTTCTTACGTACACAATTTTTTCACTTCCAAGAGAAAGCATCGACCAGGTATTTGTAATCGACTACAAGCGACTGTTAAATCGACAAATATTAATCGCAATCGACAATCATAGCTGTCGATCAACGATCAACTATCAACACTCACAATAGGGGCCTGAGCGTTTACAATGCCCATTGCTTATGACAACTAGCCGTGCTAACATCTGATGAGAATGGTCTTTACACTATACTCAATGCTATTTTCTTTTAGAAACTATATAGCACCAGCCCCCAAACAGCTAATTAATGCCCCTATTGTGTAAGACAACTACAACACAATTGAGTTGAGTTGTCTCTTGGTTTTATGTCATTCAAAATTCGGTATTGTCCGTATTGTCATACACAAACTTAACTAAGTTGAGTTGTGTTCTACAATAGGCGTAAAACTCCCGAGTCAAGAAGTCCAAAAAGTATGGAGTATTGTAAAGGAGCACGTTAGAGTGTGGTCTAAGATCTTCAGCATTCTAAAGGGCAGTTGCGAGGAAATCGCTTTGTACACATTTTTCTTATCCTGAAAACGAAGGCGAAGTTTACATATTTTCTCGGACACATGATTGTGGTGGTGGGTTAAATATCCGATAACGTATTTTCTCATAGTTCACAAGACGTTCGTGTAGACTTGGTCTTGGTTGCTGCAAAATTAGTATTGGTGTAAGAACAGGGGTGGTGTCCCTTTTTAAAATTTGTATAGGTGGTCTGTGGTCTGTTGAACTGTTGTTAAATATTATGCAGTCTGTAGTTTTTACTGTTGTTGTTGTTGTTGTTGTTGTTGTTGTTGTTGTTGTTGTTGTTGTTGTTGTTGTTGTTGTTGTGTACCTTACCCTTCCATTGCTCCTCCGTCGGTTATCCAAAGATTACGGACATTTAGGCGTGATGGTGTTGGCTTCTGGCGAGTCCACACTTAAAACAGAACAATGAACATCGAGGACTTGTACATTCTTGGAATATATGTATATTCCGACACTTTTCATAGCTACCAGAAGTGTGTAGGAAAACATTTTAATTTAGGACTAGCACAGCTCACAGAAACCTTCTGCCAATCTTTTCCATCTCTTGATGGTGGTATAGGCTGCGTTTTATAACTATCTTGGCGTCAACATCTGTCGTCAAGACTCCCCTTTTAAAAATCCTTTGCCAACGAATTTATATTTTACTCTTAAATTCTTTCTGGTTTATTATGTTTAAACCTTAAACATTTTTATTTTATTTAATTATTTGAAAAAATTAACTTTCAAGAAAAGTTACATTTTCAGTTGTTTTTCATTACTTGGCGTTCACTAACTTGTTAACGACAAAAATCGTATTTTTTCTTGTCGTTTTGTGGCGCTCAAGGCCTAAGGTGGTAGTACACGGCATGTAGCAAGCCACATAAGTATTATGTAGCACTGACGTCATTTTTACATCAGCGAATGGTCCCAACCCCATGCAAAGGTACATGCCGTGTACAAGCTCTGTTTGTGCACTCTCTGTTGACGTCAGAGCTACATAGGTACATGTGGCTTTTGACTTTTAAATTCATTTTTATTAATTCATTCTTTAACTCACTATACAAAAATGACTAAATCTAATTTAAAACGAACATGTATCTTAATCTAGCTTACTGGCTCTTAACGAGCACTCTAAAGTTAACTATATCCTTATAACTATTGCCTTTCGGCCTTAAATCTATCTATCATATATATATTTACCCTTACTGATTCTGTAACGCTCCTTACTTTTCTTATTTTTCTTATTTTAAATAAAAGTAGGCGGTGTGTATTTGAATAAATTTTCAATGTTTGTGTTTTCTCATTATTCAAATACGCACCGCCTATTTTTCATATATTTTAATTTTCTTCAAGGTTCAAACTCTACTATAGTAATGCTCGGCAAGTGTTTTCAAATGGAAATTCCCAAATAAAACCAACCCTTCTTAGGGGGTCAAAGTTTGTACGGGAACATTTTTATTTTTCATCCGATCGATTTCAAACTCGGTTTGTGTACTCTATATAAGTCTTCTCATTATTGAAAAATTGCCGCGGGTAGCAGAAATGTATGAAGACGACGTTGTTGAAATTCCCACGGAAATTATATTAACAGGAGACTTAATTAAGACAATTTTTGGCGATCTGCTGCAAAAGTCAATGCAGGAACTTTCAGAACGAGTCATTGCCGCGCTGACAAATGTGCAGACATTAGAAATGAATAGGAGCGATTCTGTTATCAGTGAAGACTGAAGATCCAAATGATGCACCAAATTTCCCTGTTGAATTCCTCAATCAGCAAACTCCATCCAGCAAGCCACCTCATGTGCTGTACTTAAGCAAGGTGTCATCATCATGTTGCTGAAAAACTTGAACCCTAAAAAAGGACTGCAATGGAACTCGATTGATTGTGGAAGAGCCTGGACGAAATTTGATAAGAGCATGAATTATCACAATGATTCCATTTCCGATAAATTCTAGCATACGCTATAATAATAAACAAGGCTCAAGACCAGTCATTTGATCACGTTGGCATGCATTTGAAGACCGGAGTATTTTCACACGGCCAACTGTATGTGGCTTTATCACAATCAAGAGTTGCAAGACAAAAGAAGGTGTATATTGAATCTAATCCACAGCAAGGAAGATTATTAATTAACCAGAGACAATTTACACGCAATGTAGTTTTCAAAGAAGTTATTTAAATAAAATCAATTTGTTTATCAAATATTACTTTGCATACCCAGCGAAGCGGGTACAACCAACTAGTTCTATATATATTGCACTGTTTTTTCATTTCCAAGAAAATTGGCTAAAACTTGAATGCTTTATTATTGGATTTTTCTTAAAACTACTTTACCTAAATTAAATATAATCAGGGTGATGAGCAATCTCCCGATTGGTCACCATCCCGATTGCGTCGATGGGCGCCTGGCAGTCGCCAACACGGTGCACACGCGCCGCCGGAATTTGAGCGAGGCCATAAGCATTGGTCAAGTCTCGGTAGCGCTCATTCATGTTGGCGAGCCCGGCCCCTCCCAATGACCCCCTAAAATATACCTAACTAACTTACAAACTAGCTTAAAACTAAGGAGAATTATGCATAGGTAACGCACCGACCCGGGAGAGCGTGTCTGCCCTCACGTCTTCCTCAAGTCACCAAAATTTCGGTGAACTGCTGTAAGGTATCCATCGTGTCCCTATCCGCAAATGCGGTATTAAAACGGAGGATCTTCTGAGCATTGGCGGCGCGGCATACCCGTCGTGGTTGAGCCGCTTATCCCTCGAGCCGCGGTGGGCGTGGTACAATAGCGGCACACCATCTTTACTTTGGACTAACCCTTTCATTTCTGCATGAAGAAATGCCTCAGGCGGGACAAAGCCAGACCGGAGCGGGTAATAACCACCCGAGATCATACATACATGTGGCTTGCTACATGCTGTGAACTAGCATAGCACGTTTACAGAATGGCAGTGAAATTTCTCACATGACGTTTATCGTACAATAGCGGAATCCACAAGGCGTTTAACGACAACTGGCGTTCAACGATGAAAAAACGCCACTCGTAATTTTAAATTCAAATTTGCGCGTTTTAAATCGTCGTAAACGTCACTCAGAATAAAGGTGATTATATATACATTCATTCATTCATTCATTTTCAATGGTCCGCTTGTCCATTAAGTGGGTCGCGGGAGTAGGTTGCTCAAGTGGACCCTCCATAGCTCTCGATCCTCCGCCATCGACTCTAAATCATCAAGGGCAATCCCCATACGGGTAGAGGAGAGATTATGAATTTGATCTAACCATCTCATCCTGGGTCTACCTAGGGGACGCCTGCCCGATGGTACGGATTCCATAGCACGTCGTGGAATCCTGGTCGGGGACATGCGTTTAACATGCCCAAACCACCGAAGCATGGATCGCTCCGTCCGGAGAAGTAGCTGCTCGACATTGAGTTCCCCACATATTCTGGGGTTTCTAATATGACGTTTACGGGTCACACTAGCAAACAACGGAGGAATCTTATTTCATCCGCGATCTTATTCTTTCGGTCATTACCCAAACCTCATGACCATAGGTAAGAGTTGGAACAAACACCGAATTAAAGACTGACAACTTAGCTTTGACACCAAGTTCAGTCCTCCTGATAACAGAATGACCAAGCTGTCTCAAAATCGATCCAGCCTGACCAATCCTACAGAAAAACTCGGCATTGCTCCTTCCATCACTCGTGAATAAGACCCCGAGATACTTAAACTTCTCCACCTGTTTCAATGGGACTCCACTAACATGCAGAGTGCATTGAACAGGCGTCCTAGAGACGACCATCACTTCAGATTTGTTCACATTTACTTTCATCTCAGCTTCAACACAAACGGCTACAAACCGGTCGAGTGCGCGCTGAAGTTCAGTCTGAGAGGACCCAAGGATGAGCAAGTCATCAGCGAAGAGCAAATGACTTATCCTCAGATCTCCCAATTCGAAACGTTCCTCGCCAAGACTGCGCTGTAACATCTAGTCCATATAAGTAATGAAAAGGAGAGGGGACAAGACGCACCCCTGGCGAAGTCCAACGCCCACGGTGAAAGGTATTGATTTAACGCCGTTTACCCGAACACAGCTTTTACAGTTTGTGTAAAGAGATTGAATGGCTTTCAAGAGAGAACCATCAACCGCCATACTCCTGTAATACACTCCAGAGTTTCCCTCGAGGGAATATACATATTTAGGGGTATCGCGAATAAATTCCGACAGAATTTTTTCCCTTGTCAGCAATGTAAATCAAATTGCTGAATGGGAAACATTCCGGGGGAAATATTATTCGCGATAGGGGTGATTTGTCCTTAGTTACACAAATTAATTTCACGTAATATAAAGTTCTAAAGAATTTATTTTCGCAGTTTTGTATTAAAAGCAGTCAAATATCTAAATAAATTAATTTAAATTGGTGAAAAATTGCTAATTGTAAATTATGAGCACATAACTTATGTCTAAATGCCGCACTCATTCCTCAAATGGAAAGAGGTAGGCGACATGTTGGAAAACAAATACAAAGACCACATTCTGTTCCTTTTTAAGTTTAAATAAAATGAGACGCGATATTATCTAATCATAAAAATAAAGCTAGTGTTCACTAATGGAGATTGCATAACAGAATCGGATTAATTGACGATAGAGAAATGTTTTTAGAGAATGGCGTGTGAAGACATGACTGTCACTCCTGTCAATGCCAATAACTGCTTTTGTGCTATGGGATTTGTTAATAGGGTTTGTTTGACTTGATTTTCCGTTCCACATTTTAAATGGGGTAATTTCCAAATATGTATTACAACTTTGAGATGGTTAGAGACTTTTGTCTACCTCTGCTATAAACTCTGACAATGACACCACAGCAGAAATCATATGAAGAGTTACACTTGCCAATCGCTGTTTCTTTGGCAAGAAGGCAACTGACTAGTAAAGCCTTATCAAGAAACACTAAGGAGACCCTATATAAGACCCTCGTCATCTCATTTCTGCTCTATGACGCAGAAACATGGACTTGGAAAATTCTTCGAGTGATTTTCGGTCCTGTTTGCTTTGACACGTTTTGGAGAAGGAGATTTAACAGCGAGTTCTACGAGATGTACAGCGATATCGACCTAGTCAGAAAAGTACGTATAAGTCGACTAAGACGGCTAGGACATGTAGAACGAATGGAAACGCGCATCGTGCCGCCGCCAATTGTCCAATAAGTTAATACCCCTTACTAATAGCCATCTTTAGTTTTGACTAATTCACTGAAGTTCACAATATTTAAGGTCGAAATAAATACATATAAGGCCTAATCTTTTTGTTCGTGTGATTGCATGCCTACATCCTCAAAATTATTAAGTTAAATGTGTCCCTTATATCTTCCGATAACGAACTATAATAATGTTATGAATGATCATTAATCAAGCCGCGTAGCAGCAATTGGATAAATATTTTAGCGATTAAACTCGACTCTGTTTAATACCAATGCGGAAGTTCCCACATTCACTATAGTACAGACCGATCAAGTTAAATTTCTGAAATATTTCTCATTCAGTTGTCCGTCCGATCGGAGGGGGATAAAAAATACAAGCGATACATTTTCTGCATAATTAATTATATTTTCTTTTATTAACTTGTTTTCGGTCAATGGGTATACCTACCTACTTCAAGTTCATAATTAATAAGCGAGTGAAACCAAAGACCATATAATTGCTTTTCTGTTCTATAAAAAAAAAATATTCAATGTGAAGGTCATGCATACGAAAAATTAAAATTTTGGAGTTAGAGTTAGCTTCTTTGATCATGATAGACTTAAAGTAGATGACTTATTGCAGCAATTAATAAAAAATAAAAAATAGTGGGTGAAACATATCCATATGAGACCCATGGTGATGTTTTTATCCTCGTTAATTACAAATAGGATCCAGACAATACCTACGTACAAGTGAGCAATAAAACCTGCTGCCCCTCTTAGAGCCAAACAAGCTACTTAGGGGACCTAGAAGCTTAAACCTACATTGAAATTAGAAAGTATTTCAAGTTGTGGAATAGAACATCCACCAAATTACCGCAACTACTCAACTACTGTTCCTTCATCTGCTGACAAACTCTTGTACTTTTAAAAATGGTGCACAGTACTTTTTTGTTCTTTAATATTCAATCGAATCGACCAACCAATAACTTCACAGCCTTCTGTCAATAACAAAACATTCAACTCGAAGCCAACAAATTGTCAGTGTCAGTTAAAGACTTCATGACATTGGCCGCGTTCCATTGACCGCTAGATGACTAGCGGCATGCCAAACTCCATATAAAAAAAACTGACATTTCAGCATTTGCGATAGAGCTCTAGCATATTTTGTGAAATATCCTTTTCTGGGAAATTTTTCAATCTAGCACAAAATTAATTGCTAGATTGAAAAAAATAACGAACTGTCAAATCAAAAGTGAAAGTGCAGAAGTCAAAAAATATTTCCAATTTGGTGTAAAATGGTAATTCAAGCTTCTATGTAATTAATATACATTGTATTTGTTTATTTAAATTATGTGTATTAATAAATATGCGACATGATGGCACAAAATACATTTTTGACTCCCATGAAAATGAAATAATACGAATTCAAATTGGATCTAAAGTCACTTTGCCGCTGCCGCTAGATCTCCTTCTTTCATCAGGGATATTATTTGCTAGATAAGGAACGTCAAAATTATGAATTTGGTTATACTATTCACCTTTCTTTTCATTCAAACCAATATTATAGCAAAATATAGTTTAACATTTATTTCACTTTATTTCTAACTTTTTCAGCGACTTTCCAATTTTGTTTACTTTTAGTTTCAATTGAATAATTGTATTGACAGATTCTTTTCTCTTTCCTTTTTTTTTTAATTTAGGTGTACTTTTGTGCTTGATTGCCAAGCTTCGTGGTGAGGGAAATTCAAGGTTTGGTCCTTTCACCCATTCTCTGTGTTGTATGCGGAAATGGTAAAAGAGATACTGATTAAATTAGAATTTAGTGGAGTTAAGGCAGTTGCATATGCCGACGACTTACATAGCACTATCCACTATCAGTGAACAATTAAGAGTGTTTGTTAATGGTCAACACTTGGACAAAGAAATGTGGACAGGAATTAGTTCTCCTTACCAACAAAATCACAATTCCGGAGGTTTGAAGGGATTCTAAATAGTATTCCACTAAAAATGTTTGATAATGCCAAATGTCTGGGAGTCACCACAGCTTTAGTGCGAATATTAAGTTTGACATGTCATTTAAGGGTCAATTTATTTTTCGAGTACCTGGAGGGTTATTTCCAAATGCGCGGCGGATCGTATGGAAAGCGATACTTCGATTTCGACCGTCTTCGCATTTGCTTATTCTCAAATGCGAACTGTGCTTTCCAGTTTTTTCCAATTTTCCATATATTTTTTCAAATGTTTGACAGCTTTTTCCCGTCACAAGAATTTAGTTTAATTTGTATCCGCAATAAATCCGCCAGAAATCCGTCACTTAAATAGCTATCGCTTTTGAATGGATCGAATCGCTTTTGGAAATACAAATACAAATCGCCGCGCATTTTGGAATAAGCCCCGGGGGCGCGGCGGATCGCTTTACATGGCGGATTGGTATTTTTGTATTTCCAAAAGCTGTCAAAAGCGATAGCTATTCAGGTGACGGATTCCTGGCGGATTTATTGCCAGCAATCCTCACAATAGCTATGGCGTTTGAATGGATCGAGTCGCTTTTGGAAATACTAAAACACCAATCCGCCATGAACAGCGATCCGCTGCGCATTTTAGAATAAGCCCCCAGGACCAGGGCTGACTTAGAAGATTTTGAAAAAGTCGCAAAAAAAAAGGGATTTGCGTACAAAAGGTGTTTTTTTTTTTCAAAATGGGAAGAACTATCAACGAAATACAGAAAAGGGTCGAATATGGACAATTTTGGAAAAGTGGTCTCATTGGGGATAGAAAGAAAAAAAGGGGAAAAATGCAACTTTAGTCGCATAAAGTCAGCCCTGCCCAGGAGGACCAGACTTGCCTGACTGAAAAAATGTGTATTTTGCTACCGTAATTTCCACTTGGCAAAGAGACGAGTCCGGAAGCGTCCCGAATGAAAAAATTCGTCTGAAATCATTTCATTGACGCAAAAAAATAATACTCTTCTGATGATTCCGAAGTTCAAGTTAAAATCTACTTAAGTTTATACAACTGCAATTTATTTATGTATTTTATTCAAGCCAACTGCCGCCAGCAGGCATTCATTTTTATACCCTCCACAGGAAGGTATATTCACTATGCCATTACGTTTGTAACGCTAAGAAGGATTCACCGGAGACCCTAAAAAGTACGTGAAAGCACGATAGCGTCCAAACGAATTGACCTAGGCGAATGAAATTTGGTGAGAGGACTTCTTTTTACCGTCGTCAGGTTGGTATTGAAAATGGGCTATGTCGGTCAAGTAGTTCGGTTACCTCCCATACAAAACCAATATTCGACCCATGTATCTCTCTGTCTGTTGAAAACACCTTAGCGTCCAAACGAACCGACTTATGTGAATGAAATTTTGTGAGAGTACTTTTTTTAACCGTCGTCAGGTTGGTATTGAAAATTGTCTACTTGTTTACTTGTTAACAAAACTAATAATTAGACACACTCGCATGGCAAACATTTTGCATGACTTTTATGCAGTGAAGGGTATCAAAGCATAGGCCAGGCCGATGATAACACTTTTACTTGTTAACATTTCATCCATATAGTGGAGTCGACCAAAAGCACTGTTATTGTTCCATTAAATTCCAGAATTTGTGAATTCCCGAGTGAAAACGTCAGACATCAAAAGTAGTATACAATACACAAATCGAGAAAGGCAACTGACAACTGGCAACTGGGTTCTCTTCTTAGTCGCAGTTTGCCAAAATTGCAATGTCAACTTAGTACCAGTAGGTACCTACTATTTGTCTCACATTCCCAAGTCATCGACGGACGTAAATGTGGTTTTCACACCCAAGGCTGGTAAAAGCTCTCATGTTAACCCCTAGGATCTCAGACCCATAACTTTGTCATCATTTCTACTGAATACTCTAGAGAAATTGATAGACTCACATAAGCTGCAGTGTTAATGCAAAACCTCTGTCAGCCTCTCAACACGCGTAGTAAAGGGATATCGGTTGAAACCGCCCATCACTAACTTGTATCAACTATTGAGAAATCTTAAGACTGTAAGGAATACACATTTGTAGATTTCCTGGATATTGAGGGAAATAATTGCCTTTGCTTCAACAACGTCGATGCAAAGGCAATTATTGGCGCACTGACGAGCATTGGAATTGATATGTCGAATGGGTCAATCAGTTCCTCACTAACAGGTTCATAAATTCAAAGCTGGGAGAAGCATCGGTTCGGAGGTTCGTCAGTACGGGTACGCCACAAGGTGGTGTGATCCCACCTTTTCTGTGGAACCTAGTGGTGAATGAATTACTTCTAATACTGGAATGGGAAGGGTGCAAGGTGATTGCCTGTGTAGACGACACGTTGCTATCGCTGTCTCAGGGAAACATCTCAGCGCGCTTAGGGATCTTATGCAGAATGCCCGCTATTGGCTCTCTAAATGGAACAAAAAATGTGGGCTCGGCGTTAAACTCTCGAAAGCTGAATTGGTTCTCTTTACAAGGAATTACAAAATTCCCAACTTTGTTCCCCCAAACAAAAGAATTAGAGTACCTGCTGGTGCTCTAAAAAACGGCCAAGTATTTAGGCCTCATTCTAGACAGCAAATTGAACTGGAATCCCAATATTCTGCAGAGAGTTTAGAAAGTCACCACGACTTTATACTGCTGAAGCAAAGCTATTGGGGATTCCAGTCTCGAATTACATATTATTGGCTTTATGTATCATCCGTCATTAGACCTGTACTCACGTATGTTGTTGTCGTCTGGTGGACTGGGCTTAAAACACTATTCACCGCAAGCACCTTAGTCGTCTGCATCAGGGGAGCGTTTAGGACCACTCAAACTGCGGCGATTGACATATTGTTCCACCTGCTACCGCTAGACCTTTATTGTAAACAAGCGGCAGCAAATGCAACCACCACCCGTATGAAACCAATCCGTCTGTGGAGTGAGGACAAGTCGACAAACTGGTAAGTCGTCTATTCTAGATAAAATAAAATGCATCCCAAAATATACTGATTACACCCGCCTCCATTTTCAATTCAACAAACATTTTGAAACCGGCATACCTTCAAGGACTGACTGGGAGAGTGATAGGGTTTCATAGCGGATCCGGCTGCTTTTCTACAGGCGGGTCCAAAACGAAAACAGGAGTAGGCGGGGTAATTTCTCTCAAGATTTAAATTGCACTATCTCATTCCGTCTTCCCAATCACTGTAGCGTCTTCCAGGCGGAACGTCGATCAAGAAGGCCCTGTCGTAGCAACGGTGTAATGTAACATCAAGGATATCGTAATGTTTACCGATAGTCAAGCCGCGATTAAATCCCTGAACTCGGTCATCTTTAAGACCAAAACCGCTCTCAATTGCCGCTTATCTCTTAACGAGATTTCGGAACAATTTAAAATTCAACGGAATAGGTGCCGGGCCATAGGGACAATCCAGGGAATTAAAAGGCCAACGAACTCGCTAGGCATGGCACAACTTTGTCGATTCTACCGGGAATAGAGAATCTCTATATGTCTCTCGCTACGTGCAAATTTGTAATTAAACAAAATGCGATAAGTGCCATTTATCGAAGTGCATCACGAAAGATCCACTATAAGCACATTAGTAGGTGTCATTACCGGACACTGAGCTCTCAAGTTGGGCCTCCCTCCCAACGATTTCTATAGAAGCTGCATGGACGAGGAGGAGGAGGAAGACTATTTATCACCTCCTGTGCACTTGCCCAGCCCTCTCAGCTCGTAGAAAACTATATCTCGGAGGTCGGAGAATAATTCTTAGAAAATCTCGGCGAACTCGCTAATAAAGGGTCCGCCAAATAACTTTTTTTTTTTGAAAATGCTATAAAAAAAATCTACTGAATATTTTCTCAAATTTCTTTTTTTATTTGAAAGTACAATCCTTCCGGTTAATAATGGAAAATAATTTCATTCAAATGGCTGAATCGGCTGGCCATGCAGTAGCCACACGACCACACGATCGGTCCAATTTTTAAGCACATTATCGATTGTGTGCAGCTGTATTTCACCAATGGCTTCACGAATATTGTCCTTTAAAGCGCCAATTGTCTCTGGCATGTCGGCGTAACACTTATCTTTTACGGCACCCCACAAATAATAGTCCAACGGTGTCAAATCGCAGCTCCGCGGTGGCCAAACGACATCAGCTCTGCGGCTGATAATGCTATCTTCAAAAACATTCCTCTTAAATTTTTGTGAACAAAAATTCGTTCAACATGGCCCGATAACGATCGCCATTGACTGTAACGGCCACTCCTTGCTCATTTTCGAAGAAAAATGGCCCAATTATGCCTCTGGACCAAAATCCGCACCAAGCAGTGACTCGTTTTGGGTATATCGGCTTTTCAATGTATGCGTGTGGGTTTTCTGTGCCCCAAATGCGACAATTTTGCTTGTTTACATACCCGCCAAGATCAAAATGAGCTTCATCTGAAAAGATGATTTTTTTGGCAAAATCGGCATCTTCTCTAAGTCGATCGCAGGCCCACTTAGCGAAGCGAAAACGCATTGGATGGTCAGTTGGCTTCAACTCCTGAACCAATTGGACTTTGTATGGCGTCATACCAAGGTCTTTATGCAAAATTCGTCTCAATGATGTCTCCGAAATGTTCAATTGTTGAGAACGACGGTGAATTGATGTTGATGGCGCTTCACGCACACTTTCTGCCACAGCAGCAATTTTCTCGGGTGTACGCACTGTTTTTGGCTTTTCACGCTTTGGTTTATCGATGAGGATGCCAGTTTCTTTCACTTTTTTCACAAGATAACGAACATACGGAGCTGACGGTGCTTCTCTTCTTCCAAAATCCGTACGCAATTTTCGCACACATTCTGCAACATTACCATGATTTTAAAAGTAATGTCGCAATATTTCCCAGCGTTGTTCAAGCGCATACACAACTATATTCGTTCAGCCGAAGGATAAAACTACATATCTGTCAAATCAGACATGAGCTAAGTGTTACCATTCGCGAAATAAGCACTAGTTGAAAAAAATAAAAAAAAAACGTTAGATGGCGGACCCTTTACAAGCAGAAGTTGCCTCAAACACTTCATTCTCAGTTCCTGCTGGTTCAACGGGTAGTTGTGAGATCATTAGGTCCTGTGGCATCACAATAGGCCTCCTCTGGCCTACACTTCTTGCGGCCTGCCACCCTAACCTAACCTGCCTAGTACCAGAACTGTCCGTATAGGACAACTCAAAAATTTTCTGACATTAGGTGATCAATCTAGGTCGATAAAAATTCAGACAAATCACGTCAGTTAGCTGTCAAACTAAGTAAACTAGTCTTTTGAATAACCCCATTGTCCGCCATTGACAAGCGCTAAGAGTCATTTCGATGACAGTCAATTTTCTCTACAAGCCATTTTACTAAATAATTTAAAAATATATAATTTTGGTAATTGCAAAACGCCAAGTGAAAACCTAATTTATTACCTCCCACTCCCAGCAAGTTCAATGACAGCGAACAGAAATAACTTGGCAAATCAACTGTCGCAACTCGCCTTGATTTGGATTCTGCTTTTTACTAACAAAGCTTAGTAAGTACCTTTGGAATAAAATAATGTTGGTGATCTTCTAAAAATGAGTCCAAATTTGTATTCGAATTTGCACATTCACTTAAAAATTTAGTGCAACACATATTTTCTCACATATTTCTTACAATTTCAACAGCATACTAAAAGCAAAACTGAAATTCATTGGCCATAAAATGCGATTGTCCTCTGCTGTGGTATAGGCCATTAAAATGCCTCAGCCTTCATCACAAGAGCAAACCATGAACGCAATATTCGCATCAAGTTGAACAATAAAGACGTTTTATTTCCTGGCTACTGTTGGCATTGTTACCAAACCGACTTGTTTTACCATAAAATTCATGTAACCACACATAATTTTCCTAAAACATAATTTTAGGAAAATTTCTCCTAACGACTTTGTTGTGTGGCCATGCTTGGTAATACTATAGTTGGAGTAGGCAGTAGTTTGTTCTTCGACTGAAACCACAAATTGTTATATCAGTCTGCATTGCTTTTGCGGTTCTTCTCTTGATTCAAAAGATTGATTTCTTCTTCCTGTTAGTGTTACCCTCACATAGCTGTCTAATGTTCCAGTTCTTGAATCGAGTATCTAATGATTGCCATCCGTTTACTCCCAATTTTCCTTGAGTGGTTGTTGCTCTATTCGAGCGTGATTAAATAAATTTTTATATAGAGAGAGAGAGAGGTGGCATCACTTACAATACGATGGTGTCATTTTGCATGAATGGTTGGACGGTTGAATGGATGGGTAAGTTGCGTGTTGGTTGGAATGTAAAGAAGGCAAACCCAACTGCATGTTGCACATTGCTAAAATATTAAGCCAGCAATAGTTTTGCATTTGATTAGGAAATACTTTTGAATGGTTTGCCAACCTTGGGCGGAACTACTGCTCGAACAATTTTTGTAATTTTATAACCCATAAAGTTGGAAAAATGATTTAGATGGGAAATTAATTTAAAAATATCATTGTCTGCAGAGATCGTATTTAAAATTTATAACTTTTGTGCTATAATTGGCCTAGATGAAAAATTATTTAGACCAAGGACGCCAATGCATAGTTTAGCCTTCAACAAATCTTCTTATTTTTCACATAAATATTGTTGAATATATTTTTTTTTTTAGGGAAATAACAAAAATTATGTATTAGTTTTTGCGACTTTTGAAATAGGCAATAAGCAAACTTAATTTCCACGGTTAATGGCAGATACTTTCCGAAGGTTAGGCGGTTTTCAGAAAAACGATGGTCGCTGTTTCATGCTGGCTTAGCATCCCAATCCCACTCCCACAATAGTTTGTCATTGAATGCGATCTTCTTCATTTTGATTGTCAAAAATGACAAGTTGCAGTAATAACGACTTTTCCAATCAAGCTTTATAACTCGTTTTTGACTAACAACTTCTGTTGGCGTTCAAAATTTGCATGTAAACTAAATGTTCGCCTCTGCAACTTGTGTCTTAATGTCATTAAAAACAAATTACTAATGACAAGCTTATGATGACCATAATGTGCATATATTCCCGTCAATCTATTTAGAAAGAAGTGTGAATGAATATGGTGAAGTTTTCTTATTTTTTGATCGCACTACATCAGAAATCGGGCATCAATATGGAAATCTATTCACAACATATACAAGTAACTGCAACAATTTAATGACAAAGCCTAGCGATTTGGTTTTACTTTTCGAATATATTAATGTTAAGTGGCTTACAACAGATTTAAAGGTTTTCTCGTTTTTGTTGCAGTTGCATTTTGATTTGACGTTTGATCAGCATCACTAATTACTTGTTGGCAATAGGTACGCAACGCATGTTGAATTTGTGCAATCCTCCGGTTTGTCACTGCCATTTTTGATAAGCCATTAAGAATGCACAAATCTATATATATAAAAATGAAGATTCCGACTGACAGATGATCAGCGCCGAGCCTATACCATTTGCTCTACAAAGCTGAAATTTTGCACAGAGGTTTTTTTTATGATGTGTACAACCACTAAGGAAGGATTTTTTGAAATTCTACCCCTAAAGGGGTAAAAGGGGGGTCAAAGTTTGTATGAAAAATTTTTATTTTTTATCAGATCGACTTCAAACTCGGTTTGTGTACTTTCTATGAGAAATAAAGAAAATGTTTTCTTCGATTTTGGAAATTCTATCTACCCTTAAAGGGGTAAGAGGGGGTCAAAGTTTATTTTTCATCCGATCGACTTCAGACTTAGTTTGTGTATACTATTAGAAGGAAAAGAGATAATTAATTTGAGAATTTTGCTTGGGGCCCAAGTTATTGGCGATGACCTCTTTTAAGGAGGCCCTTTTCTTAAGTCACGAACCGTTCGTCGTATCAATTTTAAACTTTGTAATGCGTCCCAAAATCTTTCGCCGTTGAATATGCCTATCGCTTCATCTAACTCCAGCGTACGTACTCCAAAGATATTCAAGCGGAATTCTGTATAAATGGGGTCATACTTCATACTGCTAGAAAGTGGTGCATCTTTCTGGTTGCAAGAGTGTAATCAAATCTGGGAAGTGTGGAATATAATGAAGGGGTAAAAGCTCCCCCTATTCTAAAGATGATGCTTATCATATCGCTGTATTTGCCAGAAAAGAAATATGTTTTGTCCCATAGATTGTGACTCAATCTGCTATATGATCTGTGTTGAGATGCCAGCGCTTCACTAACAAAAATATTGATCATACAATCTTTAAACTGTTTTCTCCAATAGGGCATTAAACACATTTTTCAGAAATACTAACTTCTCCTTAGGTACTTTCTTAGGTAGGTTTCCTGCGCGATATATAAATATAATAAAGGGAACTAACTGACTGTGAAGGAATATCTGTGCACCAAATCCTGAGGACTGCGCGAGCGAAGCCGCGGTCAAAAGCTAGTTCCATATACATTGAGTTGAAGCATAAACTGTCACATAAGAATTTATATGAAAATTTAATCTCTAACATATCAGCAAACGACTAAAAAATAAAGAATTACAACTCTTTTTAAATGTACGAGAGTTCATACTTTACTTCCTGCAACTTGCAATTTTAGACATACTTTTAAATAAATATGTACAAAAAAAAACTAAAAACAGTTTTAAGTCAATACTTCTCCGAGTATTTTGAGCTCTCATTCATCTTTCTGCTCCATCCGGATGCCGAGCAATAATAAATCCAAAATAAATCTTATTTGACCAAATACGAAAAAATGTAAAAAAACAAATAAATTGTTTTCGATTTTAGGGGTACATATTGGGCACACATCGAAAGGACGATGTGTTTCGTGCGGTATCTGTTCGTTAGTTGGGGAACGAGACAAAAAAATGTGATATGGCCTGTGGCTGCAGGGCTGGTAGAAACAAATTAAGGAAAGTTTTTGTTTGCGATGGAACGTGTAACCCTTGCATGAGGCACCATTGATTCGACGGTCATTGGTAGTGTCAGATTCGTTCTGGCTAGAACTATCTCGCTTCCCAAATTGGCCGATTATTTGTCCCCGCGGATCCGCCTTATGACATTACTTCACGGGGTTTGGTCTAAAGCCAAATTAGCTTACTCTTTATTCGAATTATTCACTTTACGTTCTCGCTCCAAGCGCCTAAGATCGCTGAGTATATGCATGCCCGTTTTATGTGGTGCATTACTGCCCAAAATGGTCCAGTAAGGCAATCCTCTCGGTTTCGTACCGTATGGGCAATGGAAAAGCACGTGCACTGCGTTGTCGTAAACGGTTTCGCAATATGGTTACTTTTGGATTGGATGGTTTCATGTCCGTGTTTGAAGAGATATTCTCTGTCACAGCCATGACCTGTCTAGAAATGGTGTAAATGCACTCGTATGAGACGATGTGTCAATTTTCCCTTTAACGATTAGTTTCATTATTGTTGTGAGATTGAGATACTGCGATTCCTTTCGTGCCTCATCTTCTATCGTTGTCTACCCGGCCATTTCGGACTCGCTCGATTCTTAGCGTTCTTATCCCTTCAGCAATTAAATCGATAATATGTAGCATTGAAGATACGACGATACTAATGAACTAAGACGGTGCACACGACTTAATTATCATGGCATTTGACCATATTTCTACTGGGTACATGAGTATAGAACCCACAGCTCCTCTCTTCTGATTTTACTCATCGTCGTCATCAGCCTTGTAAGTGGACTATCAGTTTTTAGTTACTATTTCGACGTCTTCTATCGGTTTTGCAATACGGTGATGTCGTCTGAAAACCCGACAATTGACTCTTCTCTTGGAATCGATAGGCAAATAAGAACGTTCCACAGCAAGAGACCTAGGATCGATCCTTGTGGAACACCGTCAATTACTTCGTACCCTTTAATCTCTCATCAGAATCAAGTTGGTGTTCATTTACTTACATGCTACTTTGTCCGATTGTAAAAATTTTGAAAATAATTTAAATTTTCTTATTTTCAATTTATTTAAGTGCTAATAAATTAAAAGAGATTTTAAAGGCCTAGGGAACCAGGCTAACATTTTACGTTCCACTGAAGATTTCTCTTCACTTAAGCGCGAGGTGTGGTGTGTTCGTGTGTTGAATTGAGGAAAATTTGTATGCCGCTCAGAAGGTATTTGCCATCTTTGGTCGGACATGATATGTTAAGGTGAGGATTCTTTGGGTCCAATGGAGTTATGTAGCTACAGGAAGAGGTTCTCAACAGAACTGTAACTAATATCAGGTACCTAACTATAATTTAATTTTTGTGGTAAAGGCTTTCCTTACCCTTTAACGTAAGCTGATCCCTGCAAAATCTGAAATTGTCATATTGGGATTATCTGTAACATTGAACTAAACTTTCTTGCCCATATTGACAGCATTATTAAAAGAACAAACTCTACTATTGGTTTCGTTTGGTTTGGTTGAAAGTGGCTGCTAGCTAAGAGACCACGTGTGTTACCACCAAAAAGGGATCATGTGAGATCTCCTACTAGTTGAACTAATTTATGCTCTTTATAAGGCGTAAGAGGCTTTTGATGTCTCTGTGTTTGTCAGATCACCTAAGACGTTGTAATGGACGCCTCCCAAGTGAAGCTTCCTTCTACGGGAGAGAGCAATGGGCAGGAGCGGGATCAAACAAGGTGAGTATTAGTTTCCTCATTTTCTTCATACATATACATTTATACAACTTCTGCCAAAGTCGTGTGCATCCAACTTTAATTTTTGCTTGCAAAAAGCGATTGGTATGACCGATTGGTGCCTTTGCCCGGCAGAAATCGCAGGACGGGTATAGTTGTTCCTGTGCTAGCGACAATTCCTTGGAATATCATTATGCCCCAGCACACAAAATAGATGAATATTGAACTGTTCGGCCATCGCCGCAAGAGAGGATCCACAATCGAAGGCTGCTAAAGTTATAGAAATCGAGTACAAAAATTTGAGAGCTGCTTGGCTGTCTGGAAGTATACAGAACAGATATCTTTAAGGGATATCACGTTTTTCTTGAGCCAGGATATATGCTACATATAATAGACCCTTACTGTAGAAAAAACCATTTCATTCTGATTCTACCCAAGAACCATCTCCCAAAGCATTCACAGTTAACTTTCAAACACCCTGTATATTGTTTGTATTAATCTTAACAAGATCAAATTGAGAGACTGTCAAGCTCAGAGTGACCAATTTGGCATTTTTCCTGCCATATCTAGCAGGAAAAAATATTTTTTAGTCGGAAAAAAAAGGAGCGCCCTAGTTGAGCACTGTGTATTCAGACAGGGGAGAGTTCAGTGCTGGATTTTTCTGTCAATCGTAGCTGTCGTTTGGGTGAAATCATATTTTTGTGAATACATAATTTACTTGTGCTGCACATGCACTACTAAATGTTAAAAGAAATTTGTTTAATTATCATTAATTAAACAAATTTTATGTTAAGCCTCTATATTAAACATTTTTTTCAGAGACATGTCTCAGGGTTACATTTCGTGTTCGACATGAAGCTAAATTTCTGGGGTTTCCTTGGGTTTTTTGGCAGCTGCGAAAATTCACTGACACTTTTCATGCTCACTGAGTGCGCCCTAGGGCTAACCACGGCGAACGAACTTAATAACAAAAAATCCTTTCCCACCCTTTTCTGTCATATTCAAATCCAAGTCGTCTGTGTCGTGATTCTGAATAACTCAATTTGAATACCTACCGAAAAGTTCATTTTCCATAAAATACAGAAAAATATATTACCAATTAGAGCGAACGAGACGAGACGAATTTTTCTCAGTCGCAAAATACAAGATATCCACTGAAAAAATTTTGTGGTAAATTACAGATTCCTTCTTATATTAGGCGTGTTTTGTTGAACATCTATCTCAGTTCTCAGCAAAGTAAAGTAGAATCTTCAGCACACAATTACAACAACTACATAAATAGTCTCGATTCTGCCAAGCAGAGTATAGTTGTTGTTGTTGCACGCTAAAGGTTCTACTTTACTTTATTTTGCTGAGACAGACGTTCAATAAAACACACCTACTGTAAGACACGTGGGATTAGAACAGATTTATAACGAAAACAATTATGAAAATAATCGTGAAAGTTAAGAAGTTCTATAAATATAAATGATTATCAAGGTAAACAGTGAACAAATGTAATGATAAAAATGTCTGTTTTACAGAATTAATTATGAGTTTTAATAAAATAAAATTAATTCCGATCATTATTTATTTAATTTTAGAATTTTTTTAATTTAGCAGGCATTATAGTAGAATTCAGAAGCCAAAAAATGTTTAGCACTTTTTCTAGCAGGAATTGCTTTAAAAAAAATCTGCTAAATGCTAGATTCTAGCAGATTTAAGAAAATAATTATGGTCACTCTTGTCAAGCTGCACCTAATCCCAAATGTGTGGTATAAGAGGTTAGTGCATACATATTTACAAGCTAGAAATTGTATTTCCAAAAAAAACTCTCACTCACCGCCAACACCGGAATTGCGCGATTGAACCAATTCACATGGTGGCATGGTGGGTGGGTGATCCGTTCGAAACATACCTGCCATAGCCATAATCACAATAATAGCGGACAAGAAACCCTCCCAAACAAAAAGAATACCGCACTTAATGAGGACACATTCATCAGTTTATAAGCATAACACATTAGCCAGCCAACGGGGAAATAGATTCCAAGTACGGATAACCAGATACACTTGTTGCATTGTTATTCATTTGTGCGATAATAATTTAAATTGTTTTCTTTCTAATTACGTAATCCCTCAAGGAATGACGAAAAAAAAAATAACTGCTTATAATGTCATGAGTGCACGTCGCAGAATAAAACTGGGGGGAGAGCTGGTTTACTTGTTCAAAGTAAAACTGGTACAGCAAAGATCATCAGAGAAAGAGTGAAATGGCCAACATTGTGCGCAAACAATTACACGCGAATTTTCACATCGTAAATAATTTTTTCACCTCAATGTTCAGCAAGTTTTTCTGGTACTTACTCCATTTATGTGAGCTGTGCTGCTGGAGCAGGCGGATAATGAACATAATTGCACTTGTTTCGGTTTTACGATGAGCATCGTGTACACTTTCGCTGAATGAATTTTATTATTAAAATTTGCAAGTGTGTACTTTCATAAGAAATGCACTTGCATGCTATAGGATGGCATGTAAGTGCTTTTATTGCATGAGAGCGGAGAAGAAATATTTTAGAAAATGTCTGCATATATTTTATTTAATTTATCCGGTACAAAGGGTCTGCATAAGGAGCTACAACAATATTTATATAATAAAGAGTCCGCCATCTAACGTTTTTTTTTCAACTAGTGCTTATTTCACGAATGGTAACACTTAGCTCATGTCTGATTTGACAGATAATTAGCTTTATCCTTCCGCTGAACGAATATGGTTGTGTATACGCCACAAACCAGTAAGAATAGACCGTCGACTCCTCCCACATAACGGACTTTGCCTACAAGCTGCCGGCGGGCCCAGGATTTTTCATGTATTGGTGCTGTACAAAATCAGAGGAGCGCCATTAACGCACGCATACTTGAAAAATCCTAGGCCCATGGTATAGCATGGAAAATCATTGCCGCCATTAATTTTGACATTTACACGTATTCACAGATAGGGTAATTTTTCCGGGGCGAATCGGGTAGGTGTACGGGAAGTCGGCGGTCTATTCTTACTGGTTTGTGGTATACGCTTGAATAACGCTGGAAAATATTGCGACATTACTTTGAAAATCATGGTAATGTTGCAGAATGTGTGCGAAAATTGCGTACGGATTTTGGAAAAAGATCCAAATCGTTATCTTGTGAAAAAAGTGAAAGAAACTGGTATCCTCATCGATAAACCAAAGCGTGAAAAGCCAAAAACAGTGCGTACACCCGAGAAAATTGATGCTGTGGCAGAAAGTGTGCTTGAGGCATAATTGGGCCATTTTTCGTCGAAAATGAGCAAGGAGTGGCCGTTACAGTCAATGGCGATCGTTATCGGGCCATGTTGAACGAATTTTTGTTCACAAAAATTTAAGAGGAGGATATTGGCAACATTTGGTTTCAACAGGACGGCGCTACGTGCCACACAGCCGAAGCTACACTCGATGTTTTGCGCCCTGTTTTTGAAGATCGCATTATCAGCCGCAAAGCTGATGTAGTTTGGCCACCGCGGAGCTGCGATTTGACACCGTTGGACTATTATTTGTGGGGTGCCGTAAAATATAAGTGTTACGCCGACATGCCAGAACCAATTGACGCTTTAAAGGACAATATTCGTGAAGCCATTGGTGAAATACAGCTGCACACAATCGATAATGTGCTTAAAAATTGGACCGATCATGTAGGCTACTGCATGGCCAGCTGAGGCAGCCATTTGAATGAAATTATTTTCCATTATTAACCGGAAGGATTGTACTTTCAAATAAAAAAAGAAATTTGAGAAAATATTCAGTAGTTTTTTTGTATAGCATTTTCAAAAAAAAAAAGTTATTTGGCGGACCCTTTGTATAGATACACTCTGCTTCAACTTAATCGATGCGTTTTTTTTCGAAAGCGAAAAGAGCCGATAATTCATAGGTTTATGTACATCTTTCTTCCTTTTTAAGGCACCAAGTGACAAAGAACAGAAACAGAATTCCATAGATTTGCGCGGAAAAAGAATATTTGTTTTACATCCTTCTGTTTTATGCGACGACCAGAGAATTTGACAGAATAGACAACAGCCATATTTTTCTGGATATGCTTGAGTTTTATGTAGATGAGGATGACGAAACAAGAAACATAAACATAATTTACGACATACTTAAAGAGCTTTCAGTTCTGTTTTTGTTCTTTGTCACTTTCAGCTAGGTTCCAGAAATCGAGTGAAATCGAAATTGCAAATCGAGTGAATTCGTTTTCAGTGTACTGCATTTCGAGCGATTCAGAAACTACGAAATTTTTTCAAAATCACAATTTCACTTTGTCTCAATTCCGAAAATTTTGAAATCGAAATCGAATACAGTGAAACGTAGAACACAAAAATTCACTTCCGATTTCATTTCGAGTGAAAGTGAAATGCGGAACCTGGCAGTTGGTGTCTTTGCATTTAGTATGACGATATCAAAATTATGGAGAGAGGTGAAAGTGGTTTTTATACGCAATGCGGGAAAAGCCTCTCACACCATTCCAAAGGACTTCAGACCTATAACTCTGTCATCTTTTCTACTTAAAACGCTAGAGAGGATGATAGATCTATATATTCGCCACAACATCAATGCAACTTTTGGGCGCCCCACAAGACAGGCTGCTAATGCTCATGACCATACACTTGACAACCGCGAGGACATCATCTTTCCAAAACTCCTTCTGTTACAGGACAAGCAAACTTTGGGACTCGCTTCCTGGGGATATATTTCCAGAAGACTACAATTTGCAGCAATTTAAGTGCACAACTAACATATGTACATCTGCAAGCATCTCGGGGCGCTGATGAAGCTTTATAGGTTCGCCTTTCCCGGGAGAAGTATTTAAGAAAAAAAAAAGGAACTCTCTCGAAATCCCAACAAGCCTACTGTAAAGGCAGGTCGGTAGAGACAGCTCTACACTCCATTGTCGCACCGTGGAAAGATCACTAGCCGTCAAGGAATTTACAATGGACATTGAAGGGGCTTTCAATAATATAGAGCCGAGAGCGGTAATTAACGCACTTGAAAACCTGCAGATTGATACAAGTCTAAGTCACTGACCAACCAAATGCTGCTAAGCAGTGTTATCAATTTGGAACTTGGCTGCTGCAAAGTGAGAAGGTCTGTGCAACGCGGCATTCTGTAGGGTGGAGTACTTTCACCGCAGATATGGCTGCTAACAGTAAATGAAATACTTGTAACCCTGGAGAAAAACGGTGGTAAAGTTATAGCTATTTATTTATGGGGAAATACCTCCCCACATTACGGGACTTGATGTTATCGGCGGCCTGGATATAAACCCGGGTAAAAGAGAGCTAGTGCTATTCACAAAGAAGCACCGAATTCCTCAAATCGACCCACCCAAACTAAAGGGAATCCGCCTCAGCTTCTCTGACAGCGCCAAATACTTAGGTTTGGTTCTGGATAGGTAACTGAACTGGAAACTAAACGCATTAAGAAGGCCTCTACTGCACTCTACTCCTGCAAAAGGATCTTGGGTCTTGGGTCTGAGTATCCCGGAGGATCGACCAGACGAGGTCTTACGCAATAGGGCATCAATCGAAGATCTTTATGTGAATTTTGGACAAAGACTGTAAGATGTTCCCTTACAAAGTGTAGACAGTCCATCAGCTGTTTGCTGTTGACCTCCAAGCGTGTGTAACCTACGCTCAAGGGATATGTAAGATATTATCTCGTTCTAGACTTCATTTGTGGGGTTTCCTGAAGTCACGATTCTATGTCAACAAGCCTCAGACTATTGAAGCCCTCACGGAGAATATCCGTCAACAATTGTCGGAAGTTCTAACAAGAGTGATGGAAAATGCCATAGACCGAATGGTTATCAATACTGACGTACCTGTATACAGAAACGTTGTACATGTCGAATGGCAAGTTTTGAAATCCAAGTTGGGGATGGATACGTATCACTCCGTTCGAAAGTGTAGCATGTACCTGCCGACATTAAGTATCTGGCGTATTCTGGGTAATTATCGCGCAATTTAAGTCACCCCAACAATATGGCTGAATGATGCAATTGTTTCAGTGTTTATAAAGGGTTTTTCAACAGGGACGCTACAAAAGTAGAGCGACAGGGACAGCAAACGACGCCGAATTGCTTGCCGCTCTTTTGACATTTCTCTTCAGTAAGGTTTGCCATTTCATGATGGAAAGATATACAAGCCAACAATGAGTCATAATTATTAAAATTTACTACCGAAATTCGGAGTCAGTGGCCTAGCAGATCAACAATTAAGCGTCTAGTGGAAAAATTTGAATCCACAGGCATAGTACAAAATGTTCCCGTGCCAGTGAGACAAAGAAGTGCCCGTAGTGTCGAGAATATTGCTGCCGCTGAGGCTTCAGTTGAAGAAAGCCCAAATGTGTCTCTCACACGTCGTTCTCAAGCGTTGGGCATCTCTGTGACGTCGTTGTGGCAAATTTTGCGAAAAGATCTTGGCCTACATCCTTACAAGATTAAATTGACGCAAGAACTGAAGCCGCTTGACCACAAGAAGCGTCGTATGTTCGTGAATTGGGCTGAGCAACAACTTGAAAATGATTCGGATTTTCATCGAAAAATCATCTTCAGCGATGAGGCTCATTTCTGGCTGAATGGCTTCGTCAAAAAAACAAAATATGCGGTATTGCTCAGGCAGCAATCCACACGTACTCCATGAGTCATCATTGCATCCCGAAAAAATTACTGTGTGGTTTATGGGCCGGCGGCGTCATTGGGCCGTACTTCTTCCGTGATGATCAAGACCGGCACGTTACTGTGAATGGGAATCGCTACCGCTCAATGATAGCCGAATATTTTTGGCCCCAATTCTATGATATGGACTTGGAGGACATGTGATTCCAACAGGACGGCGGTGCCACAAGCCACACAGCGAATGTCACAATCAATTTATTGGAAACCAAGTTTGGAGAACGTGTTTTCTCACGAAATGGTCCAGTCGCTTGGCCGCCTCGGTCGTGCGATTTGACGCCGTTAGACTATTTCCTGTGGGGCTACGTCAAGTCTATGGTCTATGCCAACAAGCCAGCGACGATTGATGAACTTCGTACGAATATCGAACGTAAAATTGCAGCAGTATCGGCCGATTTATACTTGAAAATTGGGTTCAGCGTCTGGACTTCTGCAAGCGTGCCCGTGGTGGCCATGCAAAAGAAATCGAGTTCCATACATAATGGCATCGAACGTACTTTCACATCAGGAATAAAGAATTTCATTGATATCTAAAACCGTTTTTGTTTTATTTAAAAAAAACTTTTGTAGCGCTCTAATTGAAAAATTTAGAATGCAGAGCACATTGGACAGTTTATTCTGGAGTAGGTCATTGTAAAGTCCTATCCTATGCCACCTGCTCTCTGCCGTGTCTGCCAATCAAGTCAAATCAAATTTTATTATTTATTTGAATTTGTTTACATACTCTTATCGCAATAGTTCAGTCTAGGAGCACCCAAAGATGACCAAGGCATAGTTGCTTATTTCTTCAGCTTCTGTAAAGTTCTTCTTAATTCAGGCGCCCTGTTACATATTATAATTCCCACGAGAATGAATAGGAATCTTCTATCTTTCCGATCATCTTACTGCTATGCTGTTCAATTTCAGTGCTATCTATATCCAAGTTACTTTGTGTACCTAACCTATTCGTTTTGGTTTTTCTGGAGAGTGCCTATACGCCTACCTACAATTTTGAGTACCTGCCCATTTATGGGTAAGTGAGAATTGTCTTTTCATCAAGTTCATTGCTGTCTCTAAGTCCAATTATACTAGACACCAACAATTACTTAAATTTTATTTCAAGAATGACTTCCTATACAATGAATCACCACCAATGAGTAGTCATTCTAGCTGTATTCGAGAAAAAGAAATCATTTAACAAACCATTAAGTTCGCCTTCTGCTGGGAGAATGTACTATTTCATAAAGATAAAGAACCCCGCCGAGCAACAGATATAATCACCAAGTGACAGGTATTGTTGCTTCACACAACAACGCACAGGAAAATCGAACGATAAATGTTGCTCAAGTCCGAAACCATGCATTCGGATTGATTTATAGCTGAAATAAAACCCGTAAAGGGCTACAGCTACAACTACAGCTCTAGCTCCAGCTTCATGCTATATGACTTCCTCATTCGCAAAATTCAACGACGACCGACTACGCGATCTGCGGCTTCAAAGTCGTCTCGATTACTCCACAGACGCAATGGCAGTATTGCACAGAGAACTAACTCTCAAGCGTTACCTTTCCATTGGGATAAAGTTTCAAGCTCGAAACCGAACATCATCATCATCATCGTCGTCGTCGTATAGTTGCTGCCGCCTAAACCTCCAATGAAGCGAAATCCTTTCGATATCATAATGGCAAATGAAATATTAGTACGACTGCCTAGGTAAACGTTGGCGTTAAGTCTCTTGGTCGGGTGCACTTATTCACCTCCTAGACTTGGGCTAGTCTGTTTGTATCTGTTGCTAGGTAAACCTAGATATAGGCGGTTGGGTTGGTTTAGCGCAAAAACCTTTAGGCAATCACTGCATTGTTAGCAAATTATCAGCTTTCAATACAGTCGCCACTAGCCATAGTCATTGCTGAGGTGAGAGGAAGTGTTGTAGCTGGCCGTTGGCTAAGCGCAAGTGGTAAGAAAGGTATACCTAGTCTGGTAGGTATCTGTGACAAAAACGATTGTTTTTTGTGACTAGAATGCGACAGAAGCAGGTTTCAGTTCAAGTGTTGGGTCTTTAACTAATTTCGAGATAAAGTAAGTTTTTTGCCCGGCGATTTTTGATAACCTGTTTGGGACGTAATCTTAGTCTTAGCTGTTATTGTTCAATTCGGGGCTCAGGCATTCGACTAATACGGTTTTAGGTTGTTTTTTTTCTGAACGTTGATGGTGATTGACGAGTGGAATGCTCTAGGTGCAATGCACTTCGTTTTATGTGTAGCCTTGGTGGCACAGTAGTGGGTATAAATGCTGTGACGAATATGGCACTAATCCGTTTCATAGAGAAACCGCTTTACATAATTAAGGAACAGGTGGTACCTTTTTGGGAACAGGTAAAAAGTTATTTTTTTTTGCATTGACTGATTGAAAAGATTTGGAATCAACTGTTAAGCTGTGCTCCTAGCAACCCCCAAGCGAATTTGTCATAAAGAAAGTGTGGACAAGTGGTTTGCATAACGGATTTAAAGTGATACATACAGAACTGGAAGGAAACAAAAGCAATTCGATCGGGGGCGAATTGAAGTTGTGATTGTTTTTAAAAGTGTTGCTATGGGACCGCTGAAACTATGATCATCGAAAGAGTTTCTCTTAAGAATGTGACACTTGCCTCAAGAACACTCCTATTGTAACAGTGATCGTTGAAATCACGGAAACTGCCATAAACCAAATAGCATTCAATCATAATATTTCCAGTTTTAAGCCTCGTAAAAAAGATTGAAAGGAATGGATACTTGTACGCATTGGTGAACAAGCGGCACCTATTGTTAAAATAAGAAGCCGGTGCCTGTTAAAGAAGGGCCAGATTATCTGTGGGTTGTGTACCTAAAGACATATAGAACCTACAGTATACAGATAATCTGGCCGGCCTATTAAAAAAAAAGAAAGGTTGACCTGTTCTCGCCTTGCCCGCTCGCACAAATTTATATTTGGTTAATTTAAAATTACACTTTGAGTGTTTTATTGAAATCTGTCCAGTAGTTTTCGCGCTTTTAGGAGAAAAAGAAAATTCTATATATTTTCACTTAAAAAATACATTTTGGCTAAAAACTGTTCCTAAGGACGTGGCTATAAACGACATAGCCTATAGCAGCCTAACAGTCCTAAGGAACATTTTAAAAAAAAGTTGCATCGAAATCTGTTCAGTAGTTTTCTAGTTTTTAACGGCCAAAGAAAATTCCTACAGTTTTATTATATGTATAGATGAGCGTAACAGCTGGAAATTGTTAGCTAGGCCAAGCTTCTCAACAACCATTCGTTGGTGTGAGTTTTTATTTTATGGGACGGAATGGAAGGGACCTACAATTTTATGCTTAGTCCGATCGGCTGAATTGAACACCTCTTTCAGGACAGTTATACTCTCTGTTTGTCAGACGTTCGCGAGAGCAGCAACAGTTTGCTAATTTGAAAAGAAAAACTAACTTTTGGTTACTTGCTACATCCGACACACAGTAAGGGAATACCTAAAGAAGATGTTGGGCCCAATTCATCTGCCAAGCAACAATAGCCTAAGTAGAAACTGAAAGTCCTCAATAGCAGCAATGAAATGATGTATGGACCCAACCTCCCTTTGTGCTTATAGTTTAGTTACACAAGCTACATAGTTGAAGTAGATCTTCCCTATGTGGTACATAAATAAATTAAGTTGTAAGTTCGTCCAACAGCTTTAAGATCATTGCAATTTCCCAAATATCAACTTCGTAAAAGCCTTCACCCATGAAATACCGGACAGGAACCAATGGGATTCATGAAATGTTCCACACGACAAATCACATCACAAATCACTGCCAATATTTGCAGACGATTCCAAGACATTGGAGGGAGTCGGGGCAGGAGTCTTTTCAGAAGAACTCTTAACGAGATAGCTGGACATCAGCACAAACTCACCCTCTTCCGGGTTCCTGGTCACTGGTGACATCCCAGGGAACTGTGTAGCAGAGGAACTAGCAAGGCTAAGCTCTTCTAGCGTGGATATAGAATAAATCTGCACAACGTGCATGCGGACGCAGCAATTGGACCTAAGTTCAAATAGAAACATCTAGGATATTGTGATACTGCTATAGGTTACCCTGGCCAGCTCTGGATACAAAAAGATCCAAGGAGCTTCTTCGACTTAAAAGATCCAGCATCTCGAATGTCGTTAATGTCATCTCCGGGCACTAGATATTAGGTAGACACTCGTAAAGACTCGGTCTGCCATACAATGACTTCTGCAGAAGTTGCAGAGATAAAGAGAAAACGAGTTCGTCACCCACTTTCTTTGCAGCCACTTAGGAAACTATTTTCTCAATGACCTCAGTGATCTAAAGTAATACCAGCTAACATTCTTGGCTTTATAACCGGCAGCAAATGGTTTACATGAGTAGCCAGTAAAGGAATAGCTCCCCAAAACCTAGAGATATGCACAAAGAGCCGTGTGTTTCTGTCACTGAGAGCCACTTTAAACTACCTAACTAACTAGCCAATCTTTGTACCATCCATTTATAATTAGTATATCTAAGACTTGTATTTTTGGAAAGGTCGGTAATCCGGCATGCTAATAAGCACCTTTACTACATAATCAGAGTCATTGTGAAAAGACGTGCTAAACCTGTTTCTAGGAGAATCTCCCGTGTTGGGCGGGAGATGAAATAATTCCTTTGAGGTAAAATCGTAGCAGTTTTTCGATAGTGTCATATTTCTTAGATCCCCATACGTGTGCTGCACAGAACAGAATGAACTCCGACACCGCCTCTAAAACTTTGTATTTAGCCCTAATGTACTCATTATTCAAGCGTCCCCTCAATGCTAAATAATTGATAGTCGTTTTGGACTTAAACCAGTTTTTCGTCTAGATGAACATTCTTACTAAAATATTTGGTAACAAGTACCGGCAGGTATTTATATTACTGTTTCGCCTTTATAATCCCATTTCTTATTTGCACTGGTTCTGCCTCCCCATTTTTTGAATACCATCAACTTTTAGATTTATTCAAATTCACAATCAATTTCCATAACCTGCAGTTTAATTGATAATTAATTTAGGGAGTCGGCTTTGCATTATTGCTGTGAATATTTTGTATAGTTGTAGGTACATTTAGGAAAGAAATAACCCTATAGATTACTTGATCTGTAGTCGAACCTTTTTTTATGGATGAGAAAATTTGCGGTTGCTTAAATCGTTGCGGGCTACTACAGTCTCTAACATGGTGTTAGACAAAGATAAGCCTAAGGTGTAGCTCATTGGTACCATTCTTGTAAAATTCAGAAAGTATACCGTCTGAACCTGTGCAGCTTTATATCATCCTTTAAGGTGCGCATAGAACTTGATTAAATGCATGAAGAGAGATCCGTTCAGCGTGTGTGTAGCGCTGAGTAAAGCGCCGACACACAGTCTACAACAAGGTGGCGCAAAATTCGCCTTATCGGAAGATTTTACAATTTTTGCAAATGGCGTCGTATGTCAATCATATTTAACATTTGTGAACTAGACAGCTGCAGTATACAAACAGACAAGCAATGGAGCGCCATACTCAGCAAAAGCGTGAAATATACCTAATTGTGTCGATTTTTCGACCAATAAATCGATCGCTGGTGTTATCGCAGCGTGAATTTCGATGTCGATTTTCTAATCGTGTCGGCCCAACTGGGCAAACATTCCGGCGCTTAGCTACTCGACTGCAACAGACTGGAACCACAGGAGACCATGCAGGGGGTGTCCGCAACCTGACTGGTCTTTCGGCCGAAAATATAGAAAAAACATCAACGAGAGTTAGACGATGGGCCATACGCTATTGGGCATCACCAGACCGACCCTACGGCGAATTTTTTTGAAAGACTTACACCCGTTACCGTACAGCAGTGCATCAGTTAATTCCTGCTGACCGTCAGTAGCGTGTGAATTACTGTCAAGCTATCCTCAATCTCAACAACGAAGACGACGATTTTATGTCGAAAATCACCATGAACGATGAGACGCATTTCTACTTAAGCGGTTACGTCAATAAGCAATGTCTTCATTTTAGGGCCATTAAAAATCGGAGTGTAATGCACGAAGAGCCATTACATCCACTCAAAGCCACCGTATTTTTTTTGAGAACTTCATCGGTAATACGGTCACTGTTACTGGCGAATTGGATGAGCGGGGCTTGGTGAACATGTGGTTTCAATAAGACGGTGCAACGGCACATACAGCATGAGCTACACTCAAAATATTTTTTTTTTATTCAGTAAAAATAAAAGTAATTCAAAAACAAAATTGGATGTAGGTACGTTATACCTACTGCTTTTAGTAGCATTCACTTTCAGTGAGCGGGTTCAGGGAGATCGTTGAATCATCATCCTTAGATAATACATATTTGCAAAATCGTATTTGGATTGTCCTATTACCAATCCAGAATATTGGCGGTTATTTCGAAAAGCAGTTTTGTCGCAGTGGGCGCAGTAGCGCAGTGGTTAGTGTGCTGGACTACTGTGCGAGGGATCCCAGGTTCGATCCCCGGAAAAACACAAATTACATCTTAAAGTTTTTTCTACTGCGCCACCTCTCGCGAACGTCTGACAAACATCCGAGAGTATGACTGTCCTGAAAAAGCTTCTCAATTCAGCCGTTCGGACTCGGCATAAAATTGTAGGTCCCTTCCATTCGTCCCAAAAATAGAAACTCACACAAAGCGAATGGTTGCTAGAAGCTAGGCCTTGGGTGTCACCCGCCTGTTGCGCCACCTTTAATGGCCAACTTAAATTTGTAAATAAAACGGGTTTACCAATCCGCAGATTTTTCGTAGGTTTCCAGTGTGTGGGAGTCATTAACCCCCAAGGCATCACAATGGCTCTACATTGATCCTAAGTGTGGCACGAACAGGCGTCTCCTGTTTTGCCAACCCACTAACCTAACCTATCTCCTGCAGATATTTAGATATAGTATTTCTACAAAATATTCTCATCAAAATTATCTAAATCAACTTTCTTATATTTATCAACGTCTTTCCATTGTATATTCCATCCATTCACTATCAAATTACTGTGCATAATCACAAATTCACAATCACTGTCACAAGAACACCATGTCGTTCCATTGCCAAAAAGTGAAAGCACCAACCACTCCCAGACCCTGAATTCCATTAGATTCTTCTTCCAATCGCATGTGTTCAACATCAAGCCATTTAACGCTTAAACATTTCACTTTCGGCTTGATTTTAACAAGACCTTTCCATATAGATAGAAGGTTAATGACTATGTATAGCTACATTATATACATCTGGCATCACGTACAGCTTGACAATGGACGGACATTGACTCGTGGACCTCTATATCCGACCGGCATTTAAATGCATTCGCCGACAGATAAGACTTTGCATCTCATTCCATAAATTCGCTTATCTTTAATGACCTCAATAAGTTTGCTGCCAACTTGAATGAGTCTCATCAAAAAGTGCAATAAAATAAAAGCCAGCCTACACTATTTGCTGAGAGGATCTTTTAGGGTTGTGATGAAATGCTATGGCTTAAGTCACAGTCCACAATCAACAAGATGTAAAAGTGAGAAATTAATAGAAAAAAAAAAAAAACTTTTTCTTTCCCACACGCAATCAAAACCAAAATGAAATCAAATTAAATTTCCAATCGAAATGACTGAAATCAGTATTCACCGGGTGTACAGACGTGCGAGCAAACGGGTGCACCCGTCCATCCAAATCTATCGTTCCATAGAACGTATACAGACAGAGTACCAACGCAGCTCAGCTACATCGTCGTTGCATGGTGTGTGTCTGTGTATAGCGTTTCAAATCGCTTTCCGTTGGAAAATTTAAAAAAAAAAAGTTTTAAAAAAATGTTATTAAGTGCGCGCAATGCCGATAATGACAGTGGGACCATCGCATCGTTACTAGGTTTTGTGCTAGTGTCGTCAAAAATATTTCAATCAACTTGTTCAAATTCATTTATAAAGTTGCTTAGATAGATTAGTTCCGAAATTTATCTGTCATCGAAAAGAAAATCCAAATTTGTTTAAAGCTTTGCAATTCAGATGAAGTATACGAAGATAAAAAAAAAAAAAAATATTGTTAAATAATGCCAATACGAAAGCTGACAATGTACCCGTGGCCCTGTCGGAAATACTTGGACCCTCTCGAAGATTCTCTAACTAAGATTTTTAAAAATTCAATTTCAATCCGGAGCTGTGCATTTAGGAGGAATACAGAAGAAAATGTAGAAGCTAAAAATTTGTTACGGTCATATTAATTCTTCATGTATTTCTATTATTTATAGGCGCTGCCCTATAAATATAAAATATTATAGTACAACAGATGTCTTAATGACGACGGCTTGTCAAGTTTCATATGTTCATCTTGAATACTTACTCCAGGCGGAAGGGTCTTCGCTTCTATTGCCATGGCCCATGACATAAAAAAAGACCGCTGATTAAATGTTGAACCAGGTAAAAAGTTCCTTGTTGTCCAGCTTCCGATACCGATGTGCATAAGGTACGTACTTAGGTTTGTTAGCATAAAACATTTATATATGTTGCACCGCCCTACTAAAATGGATTTACTCACCAGTTTTGGTTATGATCCTTTTCTGTGGAACCCTAAAGCTTAGGTTCTAACAACCATTTGTTTAAGGCGGGCGAAGCATAAAAATAAAAGGAGGTTTCTAAAGGGTTTTCCAATAAGAGGTGTTATTTTGGTATTCAAAGAAAAATGCCATGTTTTGAGATAAATGATCGAATGTTTATTTCATAATCAAGAGGAAAGTATGCCGTTAATAATGAAAAACAGCATCAGCCAAATGGCCACCACGAGCACGCTTACAGGACCATATCCTTTTCATGAAATTTTCCATAACCAAATCGCAAAGTGGCTGCCCTATATCCCCGATAGCCTCACGAATTTTATCTTTGAGGTCTTGAATCGACGCTGGGCTATTGGCGACGTTGTTGATGATTGGCCGGCTTGAGTTCTTGTGTTAACTGAACTTTGTAATCCTTAAGACCCAAGTCTTTATGCAAAATACGGTGTAATGACGTTTGTGGACAAATCTGGGTTTTCTTCAACACTTTGGGCTACAGCAGCAATATTTTCAGTTGTTTTTGAGCGACGTGCACTGGTTTTATTCTTCACATAACTAACTTGTCCCAACAGCTCGAATTTTTCCACCAATTTCTGTATTGTATCAATTTCAAATTCATTTAAATCAATGGTAAACAGTTTCTATTGTAATGCCCTGCTGTATTCACAACACTTGGTTTTTTAGGATTCGTATTGCCTACATAATATTCTTGTCTATCAGGATAATGCGCATCAATGTTAAAAATTTGCGAAACTGTAGCTCCCACTGACTTACTTACTTACTTTTGGTGGCGCTTACAGTCCGGGGTGGACCACGGCCTCAACCAACAAGCCCCTCCAGCCAGCTCGGTCCCTCGCCAGCTGCCTCCAGTTACGCACACCAAGTTGGTTGAGGTCGTTCTCCAATTGTGCGCGCCACCTAAGGTGGGGTCTTCCTCTGCTACGTTGTACCTCAGGGGTGGATTCGAAGACTCGTCGGGCTGGTGCGTTGTTGTCCATACGCTCCACGTGTCCCAGCCATCTCAGCCGTTGTATTTTCAGCTTTTTGACCAGGTCAGCGTCGCTGTATAGCCCGTATAGTTCGTCATTGAATCTTCTTCTCCACACTCCATCGTCACAAACTGGACCGAATATCACTCGAAGAATTTTTTCTCTCAAAGCATCCCAGAAGGTTTTCATCCGCTTTTGACAGGGTCCATGCTTCTGCACCATACAGCAGAACCGGGATGATTAAGGTCTTATATAATATCTCCTTGGTTCTATGAGAGAGGGTTTTACTTCTTAGATGCCTTCTTAGCCCGAAGAAACAGCGATTGGCAAGAGTGATTCTTCGCTTGATCTCTGCGCCGATGTCATTTTGCGAAGTGATAGTGGAGCCCAGGTAGACAAAGTCTTTAACTACTTCGAAGTTGTATCTGTCCATCGTGACGTTTTGTCCGAGTCGCCGATGTTGAGAGTCCTTTCTCGTTGACAGCATATACTTCGTTTTGTCCTCATTAACAGCCAGACCCATCTTCGCCGCCTCCGTTTCGATGCTTGCAAATGCGCCACTGACAGCTCGCCGCGTTCTCCCAATGATGTCAATATCATCAGCATAGGCAAGTAGTTGAACGGACTTTTGAAAAATTGTACCTCTGGTGTTGGCTTGTGAGTTTCGTACAATTGCTTCAAGAACGATGTTAAAGAGAGTACATGATAGCGCATCGCCTTGTCTCAAACCTTTTTCGACATCAAATGGATCGGTGGTGTTCTTGCCGACTTTAACGGAGCAGCGAGATTTCTCCATGGTCATTCTGCACAGACGGACGAGCTTTGCGGGGATGCCAAAACTTGACATGGCTTTGTATAATTCGTCCCTATATACGCTATCATAGGCGACTTTAAAGTCGATAAATAGATGGTGTGTATCGATCTGAAATTCCTGGGTTTTTTCCAAGATCTGTCGGAGTGTGAAAATTTGGTCGATGGTTGACTTCCCTGGTCTAAAACCACACTGATATGGGCCGATCAGGTTGTTGGCGAAAGGTTTTAGGCGTTCACACAATACAGCCGACAAGATCTTATACGCGACATTCAGGAGACTTATTCCTCTGTAGTTGGCGCAGTTCAGAGTATCTCCTTTCTTGTGGATGGGGCACACGATGCTGAGGTTCCATTCGTCGGGCATGCTTTCATCCGACCATATTTTACAGATGAGTTGGTGCATGCTCCTTACCAAGCCATCTCCCGCTGCTTTGAAAAGCTTGGCCGGGAGGCCATCCGCTCCAGCAGCTTTGTTGCACTTAAGTTTGGATATCGCTATGCTCACTTCGTATAGGTCGGGTGGACGGAAATTTTGGCTATCATCGCCCAAACTGAACAGATCATTCTGCCTGACAGCGGGTTGTTGGCTGTCTCCGCCGTTTAACAGTCTGCAGAAGTGTTCTTTCCAAATCCTTAGCACCGACTGTGAATCTACTACTGTATTCCCATGCTCATCTCTGCAGGCTTCTGTTCGGGCCTTGTATCCTTGGGTGGAACGTTTTACCCTTTGGTAGAACTTTCGAACATTGCCTCTGCAGTAGCGTCCCTCAATTGATTCGACCGCTCGCTTCTCGTGCTCTTTCTTTTTCCTTCTGAGAAGTCGGTGTTCCTCCCACTGACTGTCGAAGAATAACGCCTCCTCACCCCTTTATCTATTTTTGACCAATCTTCACAGGAACACAATCGATTCGGTGGTTTTCGAAATATTATATTTTGAATGTTGTTTTTTTATAGGCAGTGCCACGCCCCTAGGTCCAATTTTAACCAATCTTCACAGAGGTGCCACGCCCCTTTGTTGACCAATCTTCACGGGAATACTCCTGGGCCGATACCTAAGATTGTATGTAAATTTGAATTCAATCGATTCAGTGGTTTTCGAGGAATAAGATTTTGAATGCATTTTTTGTATGGGAGCTGCCACGCCCCTATAACTCATGAACCAATACACCTACAAAGACCGTATGAACTTATAAACCATGGTATCAACGTCACCTTTCATGGGATATTTCCAGAATCAAAATCGGTTCACGCATTACAGAGAACATTATCGACAAACACAATTGACCATGATTTTTATATGTATAGATTTTAATAATTTCAATGCGTGGTTGAAGCGTGTATCGTTCCATTTTTAGTAATGGCGTAGTTTCTACTTGTCAACTGTCAAAGAATAAAAGCTTCAAAAGTGACAGCTACCGAAATAGCGGGCCATTCACAATAACACCTTTCATTGGAAAACCCTTTATGATCGAATGATACGCGAGTGTTTGTAACATTACCATCAGCTTGAGTCTGAGACAGTGATCATAAAATCGATAAATGTCATACTAGGTAGATCGCTGTTGTCCACACGTTGCACATTCCCGAGCTATATCTACATAAGGGAATTACACTTGGGCTCAATTTCACGTAAAGTAGAAACTAGTGTGGATATCTTCCCCGCTTTCAGTACTTGGACCACTTTTTTTGCTTATTCACACGTATTCACAGATAGAAAAAGGGGAGGAGCTTTCTATTTCAAAACTTGCTCTATGGAACTATTTTATTTTGCTCTTAGCTGACGGTCTATTCTATGCAGTTTGTGACTTGGACCTGAGCGAAAGTCAAAACACCAAAATCCCCCTACGGCAGCCCTGCAATTTGTACCGGGCAAGCTTCGTCAACTAGAACTGGTTGTCTCAACCATCACGATCCTTTTTATTCTGCTGACCACTAATCTATCGCACCCAGCCAGCCAACACGACACCAGCTTAATAAGTTCGTGATTCCACATGTCAACTGGTATCTGGATGAGTATCTGCATTGTCATAAAATTGGCCACATTGTTCTCACTCGTATGCGCCATACCGTACCGTACCGTACGTAGTGGCATCAAATAGTTTTTTCGGACAAAAACGGATTTAATTTAGATGGTTAAATTATTTTATCATTTTTATTTACACAAAGAAAAACACTCGTTACCATAGCCGTGAAAGGGATGTAATGGTATGTTGTGCGATCTCTTATTATAACCTATTCCTCTGGATAAATGATAAAAAGAAGTGAATTTTAACTAATTTTTCAACGTTTTGTTATTGATCCTTGTTTCCAGTTACTGTCGATGCATTTTTTCAGAATATATTTAAAAATAATTTCTTTAAAAATAACGGAAAGATTTTGGTGCTTAATTTTTTTCCCCTTTAATACAAAATTGAAATCAAAACATTAAAAAAATATTTATCTATACAAATATTCTGTTGTTTTATTGAAAATCCCCAAACGAGAAACAAGAAATCTTGTCCCTATTCAAGTGCATGAGAGTGTAGATATATGAGTCCGGTTTTATTTGTTAACAACAAACAGTTACACAATCCCCTAGCTTTATTAGGTTTGAAATATTCCCCCCTAACTGTCGAATATTAACAATTTGTGTCTATTTAGTTAACAACGGGGACGTCAATTGAAAAATTGATCATGTTTTGGACCAACTAAAGTAAAGATAATTGATTGAGACTGCTGTCAGACTTGCTAAACTTGAAATTTGAACGTGTCCAAACCATGGTTCGTTATGAATGCCGTATGCGCTCAAAAGGGGAAGATTTTTCATGACAGTAGTGGTATCAGATCTTTATCATACGTTTAGGTATTATTTTTTTTTCAATGGTTGAACTTCGAACCTCTGCCTAGTATTCTAACAAAACAGTAAGAAAAAAACAATTTGTTTAAAATATTTATTTACAAAAATATTATTTACAAAAAAAAGTCGGCTTGATATAAAAAAATTATTATTTTTGAAATAAGTACGTTACTCTATTTATACCTCTTATAGGTTCGGAAAGTATTTAGGTATTTAAATCAGTATTATAAGCATATTGCTATCCTAAATGTTCTTAATATATATTTTTTCGAATCGGTTAGAGGTGAAGTTTTTTTTTTTTTTTTTTTTCTTCTTATGTCGGAGGTTGTTACTATCTGATGGAGCAATCAGACACAACTACTGGTCCATTGTACTGCCGAATAGACACCTTTCATTGCTGTATTTAATTTTCCCGTCTTTCGAAGAAAGATGAGAAGAAAGAAGAGCTTAGATGTTCGGCACTCACCACGTCAGCCCCAAAGATCCGCCACCTAATGCGAGCAAAGGCAGGACAACTACAGAGGAAGTGCTCCGCTGTATCGTCATCCTCTCCACAAGCAGGACAGATGGTGGTGTTGCTTAAGACCAACACATTTAAGTGTTTTGCAAAAGCTTGGTGGCCGGAAAGGACGCCGACAAGAAGTCTGCAGTCGATTCTCCTGAGAGACAGAAGGAAAGACGCCGACCTCTTGCAGATGTCCGGACGCAGTCGTTTGGTCTGTCTACACCCAGCACAGTCACGCCAACGACACTCGTGAGAAACCCAAGTATCAATGGCTGACCTAACCACAGATGCAGGCAAACCCAACGCAGGTTCAGGCCCTGAGAGATCTTCTTCTGAACCCAACCTGGCAAGCACATCATCCCTGGATACCAGTGTGACCTAGGACCCAAACAAGTTTGACCATGTTTAGCTTACCGACCAAGTTTAGAGAAAGCTTCAGTTCGAGCACTAACTTGGACGAGGTAAGAGGGTTGAGCAGCGCTTTTAATGCAGCTTGGCTATCACTGCAAACGAATATGCTTCTAGCCCTCCACCTGATTGTCAGAATATAGCGCATAGCCATAAGGGAAGCTAAATCTCCGCCTGGAAGACAGTCGCATGGTTACCCAAGGGGTATAGTGTAGTCTAATGTTCTCGCTTCCCACGAAGACTCCGGAACCAGACCCCTGTCCAGTTTTAGAGCCATCCGTGAACACACGATGGCATTCTTTCCCTGAGTCAGAGTCTGGCCGAAGCCATTCCGTTGCCTGAGGAAAGTTGCCATGGTTGTTTTGTCGCAATAGGATTTCTGGTGTCATTGCATCAGACGGCATATCTATAACACAGGGGTCAAAGGATAATTCTCGCACAAGTTCTTCAAAATTCCAATGCGCGTGGTACCAAAATCCACGTCTCTTTAACCGGGAGATGATTTTCAGCGTACACCACATGAAAAAAATATCAAGGGGGGGAGGTTCATCATAGCATCTAGAGCAGAGCCCGGAGTGCTAGGGAAGGCCCCGTGCAGCAAAGGCAAACCGTTCTTTGGAGTTTGGCGAAAGAGGCCATAACACGTTTCCGCGAAAGCCTGTTCCACCACACAACCGATGCATATGAGAGAAGTGGTCTTACCATTGCCGTATAGATCCAAAGAGATAAGCCCATGTCTTGCCAAAAGCGCCTTTGCACTGCCCCAGAAAGTCGTCAGCGCTTTATCGGTTTTCGATTCAACATGCTTGGACCAAAGAAATTTTCTATCGAGGATTACTCCCAGATAATTGACTTCGTCAGAGATCGGAATAGTGACACCTTTTAGCACAAGTTGAGTCAGACCAGTGATATTCCTCCTTCTCGTGAAGAGAATAACCGTAGTTTTAAGAGGATTCACTGAAAGTCCATTCCTTGTGCACCAATCATCGATCAAGCCCAAGGAGCAGACAGAGAGCAGATAGTCCTTAGGTCTGAACCGATAGACAGTACGGCGACATTGTCCGCGTAGGCGTGTATGTGAAGGTTTCAGGAAGATTGAGAGTCGTCAGCAGAGAGTCTATTAGCATGCACCAAAAAAGGGGGGACAGAACACCACCTTGTTTACGCCTGTCATGACGCATTTTTCACAAACCGCTTCGGCAACCAACGTCTTGTACATTAGAATTGCTTTAATCCACAACACCAATGTTTCATCTAGTCGAAGTTAATCAGCATAATTTTATTTTTCCCTTTTATTTTCCAAACAAATAAAAATAAACCTTAAGCCAAACGTAAAATCGATTGCATCCACTGTAGAGGCGTCAAAACAAAAGAAAGCAAAATGCACCCCGCGCCAACTCAACTGGCCACATTCCTTAAGTGCATTATAGACATCTGTATGCCTATCGATATGCTCCCATACAATTTGCAAGCATAAAAAAAAAATTCGCCAAACCAAACGTCAATTGTGCGCAGCTGAGCCACTAATTCCCAATCAGTTGTTGAGTTTTTCAGCTACAAGGCAAGTTTGTGCTTTAACTCTTTTGTTTTGTGTTTTTCTCGAAATGTCTGCCTTTGGTGTGTTTTTTTTTTTTTTAATTTTGTCTTGCACTCTATCACCATTTGCGCGTGCATTTGAACGCCTAATTTAAGGTTGGGCTTTATATTTTCTTTCGATCTTTTCCTACATTTTGTAAAAGTATTATTTTTATATAGCAATTACAACGGACCGGGCGGTAGTTTGCCCACAGTTTTGTAGTTACTGCGCCATAAAGTGTTTACAATTGTATAATTAAATTAGTGTTGTATGTCCATCAAGTCTTCGAGATGCTGTGAGAAAATTCGAACTTAGCTTACTAAACTGCCTTGTGTCCTTATTTCGGTGGTTTCATTGTATTTGTGTGATTCGCTCTTGGTGTTGGGTTGCATAGTGCTTTCTTGTTTTGGGTTTTATACTTTGAATTCATTTATGGTCCAATTAGTACCCGCTTAGCTAGGTCTTGTAGTTTAATGTACATTTCTTTCGAACGCTCTTGGTGGGAATACCTATTTTACATAACCTACTAAAGAACCATAAACTTAAAAGGCCTCTTGCTAATGAAGATCTTTATAGGCACTGCTTTCCCACCACTTTCTCTGCAACTGACTAAGCCTCAGTAAATTAGAAAATATTTTTTCTATGAACTTACGGATATATGTATCTGAAAAAAAAAAAAACATTCATGGAACCCACAAATAGTACTTATCGTAAACAGGGCCACCAGGATCTCTTTGGATCTACCGTCGAGTCTGCGGTGACAATTGGGGGTCTTAGACCCCGGATGATATATATTGACTTTATTCGCTTTTTATTAGATCAGCCATCGCCTCTGCTGCCGTGGTCTGGTGGACAAAGACTAACGAAGTCACTGTATGACAGACTGCCTACGTTTCATTCCAACCACTGAACTGAAAATCGTCCTAGGTCATTACCTATTCAGGTACAGATTCACATTGACCCCTATTCCTGCCATGGACGTCAACTGTCTTTGCTTGATGCTATGGAGCTGAAAGCTCATTCAGTATGTTTCTAGATGGTAGCCAGCTAAAATATGGAATATGGCTTCCATAATAACTTTTCTATCATCATCCCTCCATCGCGACTTGACCTCGGTTCTAAGATGGAGTGAGGGACTGGATCCGTCATTTATGGAGAATCGCCTCAAGCGAACTATTCACTCAGGCTAATGTCCTTGCAAATAACCATTACGCTACGGGCTAAGCGGTAAAACTATATTTATCTTTTCAGATAGCCAAGCAGCTCACTTGGTTCATCTGTCATTAAATCGAAGCTGGTCCTGGAAACATGCATTGCCAACTACGAACTTGCAAAGAAAATCCAAGTCATTCCTCAATTGGACTTTGCTGGGTAAGTTAAGAGATGACTCACTGGCTAAAGTCGACGCGACTGTACCACTTCGGACCTAAACCCTTCTGTGGTGGCAGTAAACATTTTTTTTAGAAACTACATTAAGAGCACGACTCAAACTGAATCCAATGAATAAATCAATAAATAGTTGGCTCAACAGGCGTGTAGAACCCCTAGGCCTAGCTTCTCACAACCATTCGTTTGTTTGAGATGCATCAAACAATTCTTCCGGAAATTCTCGTCCAGAAAATCATATTTTCTTATTAATCTGGACAAAAATAACCTAAAAATCCTGACAGGTATAATTAGTCCCCATTGTCTCATGAAAAAACATCTCCATCGAATTGATGTCTCGACGGACCCTGCACATGTAAACTCTGTCTCGAGAGTGACATACCCCCAAGGAAGTTGCCTCCTGACTGTCTTCGGAGTATAAAGATGGCTCTAGGAGCTTACCAGCGAAGGCACTATAGGCCGCATTGCCAGGGCTCCATGAGGGGCTCTCCCGACTTCTAATCTAACTATCTAGAGTACTCATAGTTTTCTGAAAGATAAAAGCATCTTACCCACACTGATCCATAACATAAGTTGTTATACTCTCGTTAAGGATTTTTTTAGAGAATCTTTGAATTTTTGACCCTTGAGCCAAAAATTAAGGTCGAACCGGCACAAGTTCTTTAGCGATTGACCTACTAAACAAATAGTTAAATTATAGCCAAATTTCTTTAGCAGTTTTTGAGCTAGAAGCGTCCAAAGTCAAAAATTTAAAAGATATAAATACTCTCAGAACTCAGAAGGACAAAAACAAAAGTCACATTTTTACAGAAGGTTGGCCTATATTCCAATTCAGTCTGTTTCGACGGACTAACATCTAATCTATCTATATTTATCCGCCAAGTATCCGCCATCCAAATCGATTCAGCCATTGAGGCGTGATTGAGCGACAAACACCCATACTTTCGCATTTTTTATGACGTGTATTACTAAGATTATGAACTTTCGCTTTCGTTTCAAACATGACACACTTCTTCTTCATCTGTTTTGTGTTTTGATTGATTTTTTTTGTGTCTTTCTTAAATGAAACGAAAAGGAAAAGTGTTTTTTTTTTGTCCGTATACCTAATTAATGTGAATAACTGATTTTGTTGAGCTTTTTTTGTCACAAATTAAATTAGCTTAAAAGAGCACGAGTTAAGTTTTTGCTATGGGAATTTCTAAATTACATTTGGCGGCAGTTTAATTATTTAACCTATGATGAGATTAACAATTTGTTGTTAATTCAAAAATATTTTATTTAAATCTTTTATCGAAATTGGTGTCATAAATGAATCAATTTCGTAGTAACTGGAGGTAATAAGTATCTTCTGATTTTGGTAGGTAAATAATGACCATAATGACTCAATCATTAATAGGAGTCTGACAGAATACCGAAAATACAAAAAATCTGAGATCCTGATAAGGTCAGCCCAAACGGTAGGAGCTAGGAAGTTGGCCCTTAGAAGCGTTTTGGAGAAATTCGAAGTCCAAAAGCGGGAAAGGGTGGTCAAAGTTCTTATTTTTCATCCGATCGACTTCGGTTTGTGTACTAGGAAATAAATAAAATTGGTTTCCTTGATTTTGGAAATTTTGCTTGAGGCCCAAGTTATAACTTACTTACTCAGATGGCGCTGGACCTTAACCAGCACGCCTTTCCAGTTGGCCCGATCATTCGATAACCGCCTTCAGTTGCGTATCTACTCCCAGTTGGTTGAGGTCCCCTTCCACTGGAGCGCACCACTTAAGGCGAGGTATTCCTTTACTTCGTTGTCCCTCCGGGTTGCAATCGAAGACTCTTCGGGCGGAGAGTCTTAGTCGAGTAATACGTACTTTTCTGACCAGGTCGATGTCACTGTACAGCGTAGAATTCGCTGATCAATCTCCTCCTCCAAAGCCCGTCAACTCAAACGGGACCGAAAACCACTCGAAGAATTTTGCGTTCGAAGCGACCAAGGAGATCTAGATATCTATCTGCCTTTTGCGAACGTCCATGCTTCTGCGATATAGAGCAAGACTGGGATGATGGGATGAGGATGAGGATCTTATATAGAGCCTCCTTATAGTTTTTTTTTTAATAAAGCCTTACTTATCAGTTGCCTTCTAAGACCAAAGAAAAACCGGTTGGCAAGTGTAACTTTTCGTTTGATTTCTTCTGTGGTGTCATTATCAGAGTTTATAGCGGAGCCGAAGTAGGCAAAGTCCCTACCACCTTAAAGTTGTAGCTGTCTATCGGGACATTCTGTCCGATTCGTCGATGTTGTGTGTCCGTTTTTGTTAACAGCATGTACTTTGTTTTGCCCTCATTCACCACTAAACCTATTTTTGCCACTACTGTGGGTAATACTTACAAACGCACCATCAGTGACAGCTCGCTGTGTTCTGACAATGATATCAATGCCGTCAGAGTATATAAGTAGTTGCACAGACTTTTGGAAAATTGTGCCCCTGGTGTTGGCTTGCGAGTTTCGCACAATTTTCTCAAGAATGATGTTGAAAAAGTAGCGCATGACAGCGCATCACCTTGTCTAAATCCTTATTTGACATCCAAGGTCTCGGTGATATTGTCATTGTTTCCAACCTTTACGGAGCCGCGAGCGTTCTTCGGCCTTAAAATCGATAAATAGGTGATGAGATGTCGATATGGACTTCTTGGATTTTTTCCCAGGATCTGCCATAGTGTGAATATCTGGTCGGTTGTGGATTTACCGGGCCTAAAGTATCACCGATAGGGTCCAATCAGTTCGTTGGCAAATGGTTTCGGGCGTTGACGCAGTCAGGATCTTGTAAGCGATGTTAAGGAGACTTATGCGTATGCCTCTATAGTTGGCACAGCTTACCTATCCCTTTCGTATGGATCGGCCAAATAATGCTGAGCTTCCTCTCTTCAGGTATACTTTCCTCTGACCAAATCTTGGAGACGACTTGGTGTATGCTCTCTACCAAGTAATTTCCCGCTGGCCCAGCAGCCTTGTTGGACTTCAGCTTACATATTGCTATCCTTATACCTCATTTTCGTCAGGTGGACGGAAATCTTGGCTTTCATCGCCCAAGTTGAATGGTTCATTCTGCCCGACAGCGGAATTTGTGTCGTCTTCGAAGTTTATCAGTCTGTAGAAATGGTCTTTACATGTCCTTAGCACTGACTGTGACTCAACTACAAGGTTTCCTTGTTCATCAGGTCTCTGCTCGGGTATTGTTGCCATGATACGTTCTTTTTACCTTTTGGTAAAACTTCTGAGCGTTATTCCTGGAGTAATACCTCTCTATTCTCATGCTTCTCATGCTCTTTCTTTTTCTTCCGGAGAAGCCGATGTTCTTCCCTCCTCTTTTGCTCGTAGAGCTCGCGAGCAGCTCTCGTCCTTCTCTGCAGCACCGCTTTGTAGGCGAGGTTTTTTGCTGCTTGCCCGCACTCTTCATCAAACCAAGGGTTTCGTGGTGGTGGTCTGGTGGAACCACATCAGTTGCGGCGTTTCTGATGGCTTCGTAGCATCGATGCCACTGGTCTTTAGCACTTGATGCTGGCTCTATAGGACTTCTCGAGAGGTTGAGGGTGAGGGATACGCGATCGGCAAAAGTTCTCCCGATTTGTTGCTAGGACTCTGTTCCGCAGAAAGTCAATTACCCTAAATCCGTTTCCAGAAGTAGTGTCGTGTAGGCTGTGCTTTCCGATTGTGCTAACAAAAATGTCCTATTTTGGCGTTAAAATCACCTAAGACGATTTTAACGTCGTACTTAGGATATTGCTCATATGTTTTCTCGAGGAGCTCGTAGAAACTTTCTTTGGTAGCATCGTCTATATCTTCTGTGGGGGCGTGAGTGCATATCAGGCTGATGTTGACGAATTTAGCCTTGATGCGGATAGTTGTAAGGCACTCACTTAGTGCCGAAAGCTCAAGACTTCTTGCATCTGTATCCAAATAGACGTTGCTTGTGTTATCTGTAGCAATCACAGATTTTCATTCTTCTTTTGCCTGGCCCATCCCAACGCACTTCCTGGATGGCGGTAATATCTGCATTGTAACAGTCTAGGGCCTCCGCTAATTGTTCGGCTGCACGCTGTCTGTTCGAACATTCGAACATTCCAAGTGCGGTGCAGATCCGAAAGTCATTATCCTCTTTGCATTTGAAAATGCGAGGAGAAAATCCTCGCCAGCCCACAAACCTATCCTCTTTGCATTTTGCAGGGTCGTCAACAGTAAATCCTTTCATATCCGAGGCTTTTGGTTGCTTCGTAATATATGATTTTTCCGTGGTTGGCAAAACCCCCAACCTGGATCACCAGTCCCTAAATTGGCCATATGCCAGAGAGTCGGATACTCCGTTGTCAGTAACCCACTTCAGGGTTATGAGTGATACAGTTGGCCCATAAAGGGTACATCCGCCACCATCTTAAAACCATAATATATATTTTAAATCATATCTGCTCTAATCAAAAGAGTTCGAAGGCGAGAAAATTGTTGTTAAACACTATCGTCCTTAATGTGGACATCAATAGATTGAAATACAGAAAAACTTCCTTCAGACGTCTCCAATTTCCCATAGATATTCGTACAAGCTTTTATGTGTAACATAAGCTAAAGCTCAAGTCATTTTACTGATCAGTCAAACTGTCGTCATCATACTACGACATATCCATATCAAACTTCCAATCCAAGTCCCACGACTACTGATCTTCAGTGTCTCAATCTCAATCCGTCCGATCAATCTATGTAATGTACTCCCTTCACTTTTCTACCCATACATGCAATAGCCAACCATAAAGTATCTTACTCTCCTCCCCACCACCAGCAGAAATAACTTAATTTGTTCGTTAAAAGTGTTACCAGTGTGGTCGACATAAAACAGTACCAACAACTTACTCCCCACAAGTATCAACTAAAAAAAAACGACAACTCCATCACTGGATGCAATCTGAATACAAATTTTGTAGTGCTTGCGGTATCTTGTGCTTGTCCGTTCCGTTGTCCATGCCGCAAGCTTACCATAAATTCACAACAACAAAGCACATAATTTTCTCCTCCACAAACAAACACAAAAGAGTGGTTCAGTGGTGTAGCAAATAAACAACACTAGCACTAGTACGAGTACCCACTACATAAGTGGTAGGGGCAATTTTATGGAAAAATTCTTCAAAAGTTTCTTCAAGTTTTGTATCTGCTGGATAGATTTTTTCATACGAGCCACACCGTCACCATTGTATCTTTCCTGTTGCGATTAGTTTGTTATACGCCGTTTTATGCTGTGCTTCATCAAAGCCGTGTTGAGTCGAGACCGAGATCGAGATTGAGAGACTGTGTTTTGTTATAGTGTGATGGTCTTGGGATTTTGAATTTGTTACCATTTTGGTTGTCGTCATCTACAGTAAACTAAATCAGTATCAGCTACCTAGTCCATCGAGTGACATCGTCGAACGGTCTACTGAGTTGGGTTTTAGGGAGAGACTAAACATTTGAACACACTCTGTGTTGTGTCCCTGCTAACAGAAAAAAAACACAAGTAAAACTTAGAGAAAGGGTATTCAAACGAAATCGAAAGTGGAACAAAAATTAAATAAAACAAAAACTAATATAGGACCTAAGAGACTCTCTTGTGGCACATTATCGCATTCAGTGGATTTCAATTGATTTTTTTTTCAGTTTCGTGTTCTCGTGCTATCCGTTCTAAGCAAATCTTTATTTGCCATTTAACCTAAATTTAAGTGCGGATTTTCCTCTATTTTTAATTCTTTCATTCGGTTTAGAAAAAAAAAAATATTATTGTCCGTTAATTAGAAAAGATTTTCTCCGAAAAATAATAGGCGGTATACCGCTGCGAGTACAAAAAGGAAAGTTGAAAAGAAAATCGAATAACTAGTGCGAGAAAAATTAATAAGCCATCAAAGAAGTAGAAATCATCCGCACACGGATTTCTAATTTCTGCAATAATTGCGCGCAGTGAAGATTTTTTTTTTTTTTCTGCAAACGAACAACTGCACAACTTGCACAGATTTTGTGGATACCAGTTTTTTTTTTATTTGATATTCGAGTTCAATTTGTGATTTTACGAATCTGTTGAGGAATTCGCCAGCCAGTTACTGATTAGTTGATATAGCGAAAATGGTAAGTTGGTTAAAAAATAAAATTGATACATTTTTGGTACATTTGTGGGCGTTTCATAAAATGCCAAAAAAAGAGAGAGTTGACTTTTTTTTTGCCATGGACATTGGACATGGAATAAATTAAATTAGACCGGAAAGACAAGTGGTTAATTATTATTAACTTATTGTTTCTATATTTGGTATTTAGCGAATTTTATTTATGCATAATTTAGAGAAGTGGGTTGTAGATTTAAACGAGTGTTTTGATGTGACGTTTTTGAAAGAAAATAAATTAATGGAGAATGTTCTAGAATTATTTAAAATATTCCAAAAAAATTAGTAGAGATTTTTTTTTTAGGAAATGGTTTTCATTAAATACCTATTTTATATAGAGCTTTCATTGATGATTATAAAATCCTCCCACGGCCTATTTAAGTATTTAAGAATGCTGATGGCGTGATCAAATTTCTAATTTTATGAAAAATCGATTTTAGAAAACTCTCAAAGTTCCAGCCAGGTTGGTTACTTTGTTATCGTTATCACACTGTTACAACTGTTTCAAATATTCGAGAGACGTTGGGTTTTCAAAAATCCATTTTTAAATAATCACTGTTGAGTATCTAGCATTTTAAATTCATGTGTTGTAATCTTAAAAATGTGCTCCCTGTTCATATACATTAAAGGCTGTTGCTTTTCGGCTGCTGTTCGGGACACGACTACGTAACGACATGTCAAAGTTTATATTGCATCAAGTTGGGCTATGTGGCTCGCGTCAAGGGCTTTAAACTCCAGTATATCATTTTAGGACATTAAAGTTTGAAAAATGTTGGGCTCAGTGGTTTGGTTAGTGGACTACTGTACGAGGGGTCCCAGGTTCGATCCCCGGAAAACACACAAATTACATATTGAAGTTTTTTCCACTGCGCCACCTACGGTGCGGTGAACGTCTGACAAACATCTGAGAGTAATAATAATAATAATAATATTTATTGAATAAACAATAAAAAGTGAATTACAACTTTGACATGTATGTCGACTGTTGGTGAATGTGGTTCTTACATACATACATACATTTTCAATGGCCCGCTTATCCATTAAGTGGGTCGCGGGTGTAGGTTATCAAGTGGACCCTCCATAGCTCTCGATTCTCCGCCATCGACTCCAAATCATCAAGGGCAATCCCCATACGGGTAGAGGAGAGATTAAGAATTTGATCTAACCATCTCATCCTGGGTCTACCTAGGGGACGCCTGCCCGATGGTACGGATTCCATAGCGTGGGATCCTGGTCGGGGACATACGTTCAACATGACCAAACCACCGAAGCATGGACCGCTCCGTCCGGAGAAGTAGCTGCTCGACATTGAGTTCCTCACGTATTCTGGTATTTCTAATGCGATCTCTACGAGTCACACCAGCAATACCACGGAGAATGTGGTTCTTAATTTATCAAATTTAATTATTTTATTTAGATTTAGATTTAGATTTAGATTTATTTATTTAGATCTACGATAAATTGCATCAACAGATCAAGAAAAAATTAAAATATTTTTGTATTATGTCGACTAAAAATTAAATTCCTTTACTAGGAGTTCCCTATGTAGCGTGTTCCACTGGTCTTCAGATTCCCCATTCAAAATTTGCAGCTCTTCATTTTCTTTGAGTATTTTTTTATGAAAATATTTCACTCGTTGCTCTGCGAGTATTGGACATTTTCCCAAAAAGTGAGCCACGTTCTCCCCCTCATTTAGGTTGCATAGCCTAGCGAACATTTTCTGGTCTCTCCTCATCTGTATTTATTTGCATTTAGTCCAATCAGCCCGGTTCTAACTTTAAATTTCACAATTTGCGAATTTTTGAACGAGTCGTTAAAATACGTATGCCCTACATGGTGGTCTAGTTTAGAGTATAACGCCATGTGTGCTATTTTTCGCGTCGGCTAAATTTGTTCTTATTTGCTAAATTCTTAAAGCTTCCAAAATATCCTTTGTATTTTTGCTCCATACATCTGTGTTTAAGATACAATTACTCCAGCCAATGCCTGCATTAACACCGATTGTCTGCCATTCTCTAAACCAGTAAATATTCCGTTCTATAACTTTTTTGGATAACAGATAAGGTAGCCGATGTGCTTCGTATCGGAAGATTGCTTTTTGGATATACTTACTCCCTGTGTATCTTTAGTGTCGAGAGATGTAAGTCAGGGACTACCGTTTCCAGATTTAACGCGTAATTTGGAGTGAAACTCGGCAATTTGAACAGATGAAGTATCTCTGTATTTTATCTATCTCGTCAAAGTTTCCATAACGATAACCCCATACTTGCGCCCCATAACAATAAATAGCCTGTGTTACAGCTTTAAAGACTTTGAATTTAGCTGAAAGGTTGGTATTCTTTTTGGCAATAAAATATTTCCATGTGCTGCTTAAGCTTGATTTAGCGATTTCTTCCCTTTTCTTTTAACGATAATCCCGGTGTCATTATTATTCCCAAGTATTTGTAATTTGGATACCGCACTTCAAGGTAAAATAAATAAATAAATAAATAAATAAATAAATAAATACAGTCATACTCTCGGATGTTTGTCAGACGTTCGCGAGAGGTGGCGCAGATGTAACTTTTGTGTGTTTTTCCGGGGATCGAACCTGGGATACCTCGCACAGTACTCCAGCACACTAACCACTGCGCTACTGTGCTACTGCGCTCAAGGTCTTCACCATTAAACGGCCATTTTTCTGCGCTAACCCTCTTTCCCGATTTTCGAAATATCATTAATTTTTATTTCTTCATATTGATTGTAAGGTTCCACAGCTCGCAGTATTTTTCTAGTCAGTTTATCATTGCTTGAAGGATGTATATTTCATCTGCTATTATTATGATATCGTCTGCATACATTAACACCCGTATTGAAATATCATCAATGCGCAACCCACCTCCAAGAAAATCGTTAGATCGTTGAGAAAGAAAACTAACTTGAATTGTCGGTATATCACTTCTTGACAATTGTATTTTTTTGTTTTTCCTGGATTCTGAGTTTCTGATTGTTGTCAGGGCAATTGAATGTCAAACGGTGCTCTCTCATGCTCTCTGATGACCCAATAGAAATGCCAAAACTGAGTTCTCCGGACACATGTTGGCATAAATAGACGTTAACTTAGCAGTAAGTCGAAAAATTCTTGACTTGATTTGTCGGTGTTGCAGAAATAAACGTCAGCTGAGAAAACTGTTCACATGACCAGCTCCGCATAATAAAAATTTAGCAACATGAAGTTAGAGATCTGTCAGACTTACTAAACTAAATTCAATATTGCGAGTAAAATATCACCAACCCTGTTGAAACCAAATGTCCTAGACCGCGTTCATGTCTTCTTTCGTAATGGCTCTGTATACCAGTCAAAATTTATGGTGACATTTTGATTTCTTAAAAAGTGCTACCAGACCAGCTTATAAACCGTACCAATCCGTGAACCTTTGTGTTTTGTTAGCTGATGGATCACCTTTGAATTATCCCCAGTTCAAATGCTACAATTTTTTTTTTAACAATGCCAGCGAGACAAAAGTCGGCCTCATTGCTGAACACCATTTTCTTTATATAGATATTTATAATTCTTCTGTCCGTGTTTGTTACCGTACTCCTCCTAAACGGCTGGACCGATTTTAGTGAAATTTTGTGTGTGTGTGTTTGAATGGGTCTTGGTTTATATTCACAATTGGACCCGGTAGAATGCGCTGCGATCAGATTCCACAAAATGTCAAATAATAAACACTCAACAATAAAAAAAAATTAAAAAGCAGGAATCAGCTAATGAATAAAATTTCAAATATGTACTATACACCCAACAAAAAAAATAAAAAAATAAAATGTCAAATAAAATATGTACGAGCAGGCAAAACAACGTTTACCGGTCCCGCTCGTATACCTAAAAAAAACTGTAGGAATTCTCTCTGTTACCTCAAATCTCGAAAACTACTGGACAGATTTCAATGAAACTTTTTTTTAATGCTTCTTAAGACTGCGAGATGGTTTTAGGCTATGTCGTTCATAGCCACGTCCTTTGGAACAATTTTTAACCAAGATGAATTTTTTTCCTGCCTATTCTCAAATATGTGTAGTTATTCAATACAAAAAAAAAATACTGAAGGGTTGTTCTTGATCGTATTTCTGCTTTGTGATGACTACTACTCCTTTAAATTATAGGAGCATTGAATTGAAGCCATCTATTCAAAGGTTTTAATATCTCAAATTCAATTGAACTGAAAATGTCAAAGTTTATTCAAAAACCATTTGGTCAACTATCTAATAGCATCACTGAGCACATGATTGAAGGTTCCTCGTTTAAACTAATCATAATTGTTTAATTTTATTTTATTTCTATAATGAATCGAAATGAATTAACTAGTTAACTCCCAATTCGGAAAACACGTTTCTTATTTATTTACTGCTATTCTTCTTAATAAATGACCAATCAACCTACGAATGCTTTCGTTTATCTTAAATGCATTCCCAGCTAAACAACATCTGTTGCCATAATAAAACTGTCTAATTTATTAGCCAAGAACACTTTCGATTTCTTCTCGATTATTCTTTCCGTTGAGTGTTAACTTTGTTTTGAAATACAAATTTAAGAGGTAGTCTAGTTCAAAATAAATCACAGTTCGCTGTTCAACTCTTTTGTTTTTGTTTTTTTGTTTTGTAGCTAAAGAAATTGATTTGAATTTTTCTACGAATCAATTTTAAGCTTACAGTCAGGTTATGTAAATCAAATTAAGTAATAAATTGAGTACATATAAAATTTCCTTTCCATTGTCTTCTGGGCAAGTATTTGCTATTATCGTCGATTTTTTTTGATTAAAAAAAAATTCACGGCAGAAATATAAAAAAAAAATAAAATAAACCTAACCTGAACTGAGAGGAGGAAAACCACTTCACAATCGACAAAAAAAAACTGTTCTGCCTTGAAAAGCGACAACCAGCTCTGGTGGTAGATTGTTGTATACATGCATATCTTAAGCCAACTAATTGGCTGCACCTGTATTTATAAAAACACAGTCTGTGTATAGATATGTGTGACTTTTAGTGACCAACGTCCGTCCACATGGCAGCACCACCGCTAGCTAACAACAGGTTTAACTAATTCGACAGTATTTTTGCCTAACAAGAGTTTCCATTTCGGTTTTTTTTTTGTTCACTGACTGCTACTAATGTCTAATCGCATATCATTTGTCAAAATGAAAACGAAACTTTTTTTTTCTACAAAAACAAAAATCATAATCATAACCGTACGGACAACATAGAAAATAAACAGCCGTCACTCAAAATTTCTTTTGTCATATTATTGTGTATGTCAGTTTGACGCATGAATGTTAAGTAGCTCTGAATATGCTTCTCTAACCAGTGACACACTTTTTAAAAAATTTTCTTTGATTTATGTTTTGTTTTTAAATTTGTATTTTCCGCTCGATGATTGAGTGATTTTCGTGACAGTAGCTGCATTGGAATGATGGCTAATGTTGCCCGCATGCGAATGTGTGAATTTTGAAAAGTTGTTTTCAACTTAGTGCCAATTAGAGGTTATAACGATAATTTCATGTAACAGAACAGCAGCGACTTCTGGTGATGAGAAAACGCAATAACCATAAATTTCTATACGCACATTCACGCATGCAGATATCTGTCAATAATCAATAACTTTAGCAAACGAAATGTACAAACACACGATTACAAACGTACATTTACATAAACATTAATCATTTGTAATAAATCTCGACGCGCACAGTACGTTGAGTACACACACGGTCTTAACCTGGTTATGTTACGAAATGTGTCTGTGGAAATAGAAAACGAGTTTGATGGCAGTTTAGTTATATATGTTTGCTTTTGCGTATATGTGGGTAAGTCTTAATTTTTCGTTGGTTTTTCTTATGCCATATATTGTCAATGTTTAGTTGTGTTTAATGTCAGGCTTATCGGAGTTTTTTTTTTTTTGAGAAATACTATATGAAATGTTTTTTTTTGTAAATATGAACCCATAACAGATCGACAGGACCTATTTGCTTTTATAACTTCTTCTTGCTTCCTTAATAGACGACAAATTTATTATCCGACTTCTAGCAAGGTCGATGGAAATATTGTCTGTCGCGACACCCAACGAATATTCCTTGCATTCGTTGCCATTCAGAGCAGTCTCACCATAAATACGACAAAGGCCTTGAGCGGAGCATTATAAGGGCGCCTGTCGTTGTAGATTTGATTCCGAATGCTTGCAAAAGTCAGCCCTAAAATGTCCGACCTTCTCATCTTCCTAAGTCAAAACTACGGAAATGTTGATCGATCGGACATATTTACTCAGGTCCCTATTGTGAGTGTCGATTGTTAATTGTTGATCGACAACTGTCGATCGATCGAGAACTGTGATTGTCGTTTGCGATCGATATTTGTCGATTTGACAGTCGCTTACAGTAGTCGATTACAAATGTATTATCGATGCTTTCTCTTGGAAGTGAAAAAATGTTGTGCGCACGAATCGCTAAAATCAATCGACGCAAGCGACAATTGTCGTGTCGATCGCTGATCGACAATCACAATAAGGGCCTTAGGTATATAACATCTTACCATAGATTACAAGCCTATGAGTCAGTTGTTTAGTGGAGAGGGCTTTCGCGAAAGTATGTGACTGCCTTCGGCACTAAACTCCAAAGAACGGTCTGTCATAGCTGCAGGGGGGCTTTCCTGAGTACGCCGGGTTCTACTCTAGATGCTCAGCTTGATTTATCTCCCCTTGATACTTTTAACATGGGTTCTACTATCAAACCCATCTACCGTCTCTGGCGGAGTGGTTTTTGGTACAAATTCACACTTGAGTTTTGATGATCTTGCGCGACTCTTATCCTACGACCCTAGCTCCATGGATATACCGTCTGATGGAATGACATTGCGAAACTTGGGCTGTTGTGCGAATTTTCTTGCGTTCAAGACTGACTTTAGCCAGATTCTGAGCCTGGTTTGGGATGTAAACGAAATTTTACGGATGGCTCCAAAAATAGTCATGGGTCCGATGCTGGTGTGTTCGTGAAAATCGATAACAGTAGACTTCACTACTCTTTAGGCAAGGAAGGTTCTATTTTTCAACCGGTGCTCTATCCTATCGTAATGGCTGCCGAATAAATTGTTAGGAATTTGTGGCGGGGTCAGAGTATCTGCGTCTGTAGCGACCTATACCCATTCAAAAATAAAGGGTCCGCCAAATAACTTTTTTTTTTGAAAATGCTAAAAAAAAAAAAATACTGAATATTTTCTCAAATTCCTTTTTTTGTTTGAAAGTACAATCCTTCCGGTTAATAAAGGAAAATAATTTCATTCAAATGGCTGCCTCGGCTGGCCATGCAGTAGCCTACACAATCGGTCCATTTTTTAAGCACATTATCGATTGTGTGCAGCTGTATTTCACCAATAGCTTCACGAATATTGTCCTTTAAAGCGTCAATTGTCTCTGGCATGTCGGCGTAACACTTATCTTTTACGGCACCCCACAAATAATAGTCCAACGGTGTCAAACCGCAGCTCCGCGGTGGCCAAACGACATCAGCTCTGCGGCTGATAATGCGATCTTCAAAAACATCCCTCTTAAATTTTTGTGAACAAAATCCGCACCAAGCAGTGACTCGTTTTGGGTATATCGGCTTTTCAATGTATGCGTGTGGGTTTTCTGTACCCCAAATGCGACAATTTTGCTTGTTTACATACCCGCCAAGATCAAAATGAGCTTCATCTAAAAAGATGATTTTTTTGGCAAAATCGGCATCTTCTCTAAGTCGATCGCAGGTCCACTTAGCGAAGCGAAAACGCATTGGTCAGTTGGTTTCAACTCCTGAACCAATTGGACTTTGTATGGCGTCATACCAAGGTGTTTATGCAAAATTCGTCTCAATGATGTCTCCGAAATGTTCAATTGTTGAGAACGACGGTGAATTGATGTTGATGGCGCTTCACGCACACTTTCTGCCACAGCAGCAATTTTCTCGGGTGTACGCACTGTTTTTGGCTTTTCACGCTTTGGTTTATCGATGAGGATGCCAGTTTCTTTCACTTTTTTCACAAGATAACGAACATACGGAGCTGACGGTGCTTCTCTTCTTACAAAATCAGTACGCAATTTTCGCACACATTCTGCAACATTACCATGATTTTCAAATTAATGTCGCAATATTTCCCAGCGTTGTTCAAGTGTATACACAAACATATTCGTTCAGCGGAAGGATAAAACTAATTATCTGTCAAATCAGACATGAGCTAAGTGTTATCATTCGCGAAATAAGCACTAGTTGAAAAAAAAATGTTAGATGGCGGACCCTTTAGTTCTCGACTGCAAGAACTCTTTAAACTTGGTCGCAAAGCTGAGCTCTTTGATTTTTTTATTACAATGGGATTGTAGAGGGTAATTTTTCAGGACGAGAAATTGCGCTGGGTCTTTCTGCCTTTCAGGGCCTTCATTGACGAGTGGGTTTGTAACGAACACAATTGTGTAGTGTATGGCAAACTAAACTAAACGCATGCTCCCGCAAGTCAGGCAGAAGTCTGCGACAATCCTGCTGCCTCTGTATAGCAGAAAAGACTATAGACAACTTTTTGGAGTTCTTACGGGGAACTTAAGTTAATCCCTAGTCTGTGACGCTGGTGGATAGGGAGACGACACTTCGGATAATTTCCTTTGTTATTTTCCTGCATTTGCTCGAATCAGGTGGCAGATCTTTGGCGCTGATGTGGTGAGTGCTGATTCTAGGTTCCTCATCGAGGAGATGCATTCTCGGTTCGTAGAAATTCCAGTAAAATGGGTAAAAAATCTGAATTTGCTTTCTGAGTGATCCAGCGGAGTGTTTCCTAACCAGAAAAAAAAATAGATACAAAATTCTTGATAGAGTCCCAAGGTGCATGCAGTAGAGTAGAGACTACTGCCTAGTGTTCCTTTTTTTAAAATTGATAAAAAAAAACAACGAAAATTTGCAAAATTGAGTGAAATTTTTATTAGGATCGATAAATCAATTCTTGCCATTTACTTTTTGGATATTCTGGGTGATCACAGAATCCGTCGTATTCGGAATTTTGCTACGAACCCCAAAAGAACTATCACAGAATCCGTCGTAGTGGACATTTTTGCTACGAATTAAATCTGCGGATTCTGTGATAGTTCTTTCGGGCTTCGTAGCAAAATTCCGAATACGGCGGATTCCGTGATCACACAGATTATTTCGTGTAAATGTTGACCGCGACTACGCCTCAAGTGGTCCATCCGGAATGTCCAATTTTGGCATATTTTCCCCAACATATCGACTGGTATCTGACCAATAACACGAGTTATGGCGGCAATAGTTGATGGCCTTATTCGTATAGAGAAGAGACTTCACATATCCCCACAAAAAAACAGTCTAGCGGCGTCAAATTGCACGATCTAGGCGCCCAATTCACAGGTCCAAAAGATGAGATGAATACGCCTCAGAATTATAGCGAGCACCATTGACCGTAACGTTGTTACCATCATAATCTTTGAAATAATAAGGCTCAATCATGCCACCGGCCCATAAACCACACCAAACGGAAATTGTTTGTAGGTACATTTGCAGTCTGGTTGCTCAGAAGACCATTTACGAAAATTTGATTATTAACATAGCCTGCTCATCAGTAGACGATTACGACGACTATAAAATGGACGAAGTGGTCCAAACAAATTTTTTACTGAGCACGATTTTTGGTTATAAAATTCAATAATTTGTTAACTTTGTTCGGGCGTAAGTCTATCCATGGTGAAATGGCAATGCTAATTGAGTATTTTTTACTTTGACATGTGTCACGAATCAAGCGTGGACTGTCAAAAAAATCAGGCTGAAAAACCACCAAGAAAATCACCCTTTAGAAGCAAAAAGAAATAATATTCCCAACAGGTTTATGCAGAGTCTTTCCTAGCGTAGTTTTATTTTCGAAGCTAGTAGAAGGTGCCTATATTTTATGCCGTATCCTAGGAACTGAATTGAGAAGAAGGAGTTGAACCTGTGATTATACTCGCTGGTATGGTTGATAGTCAGGAACTAACTCCCCTCGATTTTAAAATTAGCATTATCCGCGAAATGGTTTTAATTTGACCACGAACCTACCTAGACGTCAAACAAATTTCCATTGACCTTAAGGAATACTAAAACCCACCAGAGAAATCTTCAAAATTGCCTATCCTTGGGCTACAACTTTAGATAGAATTTAGATTTCCATTTTCACTTCGATCCCATAGATCACCAGGAAATCCAATTAACCCATCGACGAAGACTTTTCCCTCGAGACAATTTAATGTAAGCAAAGTGCTTAAGTACCATTTAAACCCATCTAAAACCAAACAAAAATCGTTTTCAAAATGAGAAAATTACACTCGTACTCCCCCTTGAGCGCATTCACTTTCATTATTGCCCGACGACCGACGCGACGTTGTCTGCGATGTCTGTGATGACTTTCTCTCTCTCCCTTATGCCCACGATTACCCACCAACAGTGCACAGCAGTTACGACAACTCGAACCAGTGGTTGCTAGCTATCTTAAGTACCCGCATCTTGAGTTTTTTTTTTCTTCTCAATGTAATGAAAGTTAGTACACACCATACAGTACATTGTGCAGAGATTTTGCAGATTTGTGATTTTGCCTTCTTTCTGTGATATCGGCGATTCCGTGTAACCTTATATGAACATAAATATTTATGCACTCTGTGACTACCTTTCTCTGCTACCAAAGTGATAAGTGCAAGTCGATTGGGACAAAAAGGCGATATACCTTTGATCGCGAACCACATAGGATAGGTACATAAAATATTTTTACCCACTTTGGCGAAACCGTTTAATCTCGATTCAGATTCAGAGTTGTATTGGTGGTGTCGTAAGATCATGAGACCATATGGTCTTAATCATTGAATTGTAATTTCATCTGGTTATTGAACTTTTCACTTGGTAAACGACACAAGATAAATACAAAATTTAATGGAAAGATGGATTGATGCAATGTGGCAGTGGTCGCGGCGGCGGCGGCTATGGTTGGTGGTCGCAACGACTGATGTATCGGCTTACACTTCAGCTACTGTGCGTGTGGCTTTCAAATGTTATATGAGACTTAGATGTGACAGTTGTTTTTTTTTATAGGTGACACATTGATGGATGTATAGAGAAATCGTTGTGAAACGAAAGAGTTGAGTTGCGAACTGTGGTTAATGTTGGATGGGAATGGGAATTAGAATTTTAGAACTAAATTTTGATTTGAACTTGTGTTATTATTAAAGTTGTTTCTTTTAATTAAACCGTTATATATTAAAGCAAGAGATCGGGTTTGCCACATTTAATCAAGACTCAAGAGTATGTGATGGATAGGTAGGTAAAAATCGCGGAAACACTTGATACCTCGTGAATCTGTTACCAAATAGGAGTACAAACTATTATTTGGTATCTAAACCAAATGTAACTATTAATGGCAATAAGGTTTGCCAAGATTACCAGAGAAGAATGCTCTGAGACGGCACAGAAAAGGTACAGTGACAGCAGAGAAATCTCAACCTTCTAGTCATCTCCCCATCTCCCACCAGAGTCATTTGAGGTAGGGCTGAACTATAGATTTCCCCATGAAACTGGGTAATATTAAGCCACACGAAAATAAAATCTGCTCTTTTGGATGGAATGATACGTTTTAAAATAGCTGAACTCAAAGTATGAGTTTTTGTTTGCGATGAATCAAAAGGACCTACATACCTACATTTTTATACCGAATTTGAAAGGCTGAATTAAGAAGCGACGTAGTGGATAAAACCTTAAGTTGCAATTTGTGGCCTCATTCTTTAAATTTGTAGGTACCACAATCTCTTCCAGACATCAGAAACAGACACACTAAACTACAACTTTGAGGTTATTATGAACTTTGTCTACCTCGACTCCAATGTAAACTCTGATAATGTCACCACAGCAGAATATCAATTACACTTGCCAACTGCTGTTTCTTTGGCTTAATAGAAGGCAACTGACTAGTAAGGTATTGTCAAGAGACACTAAGGAAACTCTATATAAGACCCTCATCATCATAGATGAAGATCTTCTTGGTCGTTGCGAACGCAAAATTCTACAAGTGATTTTCGGTCCCGTTTGCGTTGACGGGCTTTGAGCAGGATATTAACAGAGAACTCTACGAGCTATTGACCTTTTCAAAGATCGGTGTATCTAAGGTTAGGTTAGGTTAGGTTTTTGGGCTGGCGAGGATTTCTTAGTGAATGAGGTTGTCCCTTACCCATTATAACCCTGTATTCAAATCACTTACTGTGCTGCTACATACAAACCATCTTGTTGATTTGACGAAGTTCATTATTTTGTCTATTGATGTGCTGGAAAGCTCGTCTCATCACCTCATCACCGAAGCCTCTGCAAAGTTCTTCTTCTGTTAAGCCCATTTTCTTCATATGTTGTGCCCTGTTATGATACCTACGAGGGTGGACAGGGATTTCCTATCCTTCCGCATTATCTTCTCGGTTTTGGATTCGTTGAAGGACGGCCATAGCATTCTTGTGGTAGTACAAGTGTTTAAGGTGGCCCATCTTGCGTTCGCCTCTCTTGTGGCTTTTCTCCCTGCTTCAAGCTTGAGTGTGCAAGGCGGGATTTCCACAGAGGAATCTGTTCTGAAACAGCTGTCGAACCTTGTCTGGCTAATTCGTCTGCTTTCTCATTGCATGGAATGCCTTCATGTCCCGCAACCCAGCAGAGTGATACCTTGTGCTATGTACCAAGAGCCTTGAGTTTTTCACGACAGCACTTCACAAGCTTCGATTTTATTTCTGGTGCAGTTATGGTATAAAGAAGGTAAAACCTTCAGGTGGTATTGCCCTTACCACAGACTCACGGGCTGCTGGACCTCTGCTTGAAAATCGGTGTATATATAAAGTAATCTTTGAATAGTAATTCACTGACTCGTTCTGAATTTGTTTATGGAAATTGGCTATTCGAGAACCCTAGTGAAAAAATGAGTGAACTAGATAGAAATCTTGGTTCCTCTATTTTTCATTTCACTCCTCCCGCCTGGCAAATTGAACTACATCCATACCCAGAATCCACGCATTGTCATAGATGTTGGGCTTGGTCGTGGGCCTAGTGGAATCATGCTTGTCAATGGGCCGCTATGTGCCACACAGAAACCATACTTATTCGCAGGACTTCACGTAACTGCGATCATCGTTGGTCGGTAATCTGTCAACCAGAAACAACCACAGGGATCAGTGGAATGGTTACATGGAACCACACTTGCCTTTGTTAGTTTTATTAATCTTGGAAGCCTATACTTTAAGTCGTTGATTAAACGAACATCGTATACAAAGCTACGATTACACGGCCATTTTTTCGAGTCATTTAAATGGCGCTCTGACGTAAGAATCCCGTCACAAACACGGCCATTTTTTTCGCCATTTAAATGGCACTTAATTCATGTCATTTGGTGCGCCATTTTCCTAGTCATTTAAATGACGCTGCCAAAAATGGCGATCACACAGAGCGACATTTTAATGACTAGGAAAATGGCGCACCAAATGACATGAATTAAGTCCCATTTAAATGGCGGAAAAAAATGGCCGTGTGATCGCTCTTCAATGACGCCTAGGACAATGGCATCCCAACGGAAAATTCTAAATGACTCGCAGTGTCCGTCATTTGATTTTGGGACACAAATGGCGATGATAGTCATTTCGTGTGATCGCCATTTTTTCAATGACGAATCGCTCTAATGCGACATTTTTTTCTGACGTCACAGCGCCATTTAAATGACTCAAAAAAATGGCCGTGTAATCGTAGTTTAACTCAGCCAAAGTTAGTAAGTACTCCTTTGAAAATTTCTGTGGAAATTTCTTAGGAAATCAAAATTTATTCGGGTTGATCGACAACTAACCCACTCTGTACAAATCTTTTGTTCGACTAATTTGTCGACTACGACAGCTCCCGTGTAACTACCTAATTCCACCCACGGACTTTGAAATAAACTGTTCTCTTACTTTCAATTTGTCTATCTGTAAATACAAAAAGTTGTTACCCGATGTTCTTTGACCGTAATTTTTTCTATGAATGGAAAACTTTGGTTCTGCTTCTATTGGAGTGTTAATTGTATGTCTTAAATTTGTTCCCATTAAGTCGAAAAAATTATATGGTCTAAGTGACCGCCCCCAAAATTGATGACCATTCGGGCCCGATAATCATGAAAAATGCCATAAATCGTGCCAGAACTTTAGGCGATATGTCCTCGCATTCTTGAAGGATATTTTCTTTAAAGGCTTCAAGAGTCTAAGGCTTGTTGACATATACTTGTGGGTTGCGACTTTAAAAAAACTCCACAAAAATAAGTCTGGCACTACGGTTAAATAGGGCGATATTGCCGACCAGTGTAAATCGCCAAAACAAAAGATTAGGCGACCGGGAAATGCCGCCCTCTGAATTTTGGTTATGGCTCGTGCAGTATTCGTCGTTGCTTAATCCTTTTGGAACCACATGTTCTCCAGTCCCAATTGATACAATTGAGTCAATGAGCATGGCTCTATAGCGCTCGCCGTTGTCTGGTTGATACTCCGGGTCCTCTGCGACATCTTCAGCAACATCTGTGATAGTATCAGCAGAATGGATGCTCCGGGGACGGCCAGACCTGTCTAGAAAGTCTGTGGACTGGACTGGAAAATCTGTGCCAAAATTCACGCTCCGCTAATAGCACCAACGAATTATTCCTAAAAAAAATCGAAACAATTTTTCCGCGTTCTTTAGGAGTATAATAGCAATTCATGTCTTGTTGACGTGAGTTTTTTCTAAGAAGGACTGCCATTTGCAAAAATTATAGCATCTTTTGATAGGGTGGTGACTTTTTTTGCATATGAGAAAAATATTACCTCGTGGTATTCACAACAAAGTGAATTTTACCAAAAATATTACATTGCAAGTGTTGTGGCCACTGATATGAAAGCCTCATGATGGCAGCCATATTGTCACTTAGATACATTTCGACTACGATGATCCATATACCACCCGTATGACTTATAGGTTCAGCCTTCTGTATCCCAAAACCAGAAGTTAGTTGAAACATTTAGGATCTTAAAGGGTTTGCCAATAATGAAGGGATACACTCTCTTCTTCCCGTCTATTAAAACTCATTAGAATGTCTGTTCTTTCGAATATAACTCCAGACGCGATGCCACTTATTTTATTTTGATTCAACTTTTAGATTCTCTAAAAGTTTTAGTGCTATGTGGCGACTGCATTAACTGCATTAATGGTATATTTAATACTCGCTACGTAAAAACATTTTTCCATAGAACTACTGCAATAAATTCAATTGCTTTGACGTTTAATCTAAACGCTACCAAGGCTCTGGTGCAAAATAAGCTGCTTAAACAAAACGAAATAATAAATGTCAATTCTGCAGCACAAACATTTTTTTTTGTCTAATTGGACACATTGTCGAAAAACACCTTAAACCAACTAGCTAATACCAATTTTTATTTTAGTAATCTTGATATTTTAAGGCACAGAAATTGAAGCAAAAACCTACATACAAACCTACCTACTAAATTTTGAGTTAACTATCAATTTCATATGAAATTTGAAAGGAGGGTGTTAGAGTCTGGCAACATCATTTGTGACAACCCATCTGCTGGCTCACTGGCTGTCACTACTCTTATTTTTATGTTTGAATAAATCTGTTTAAGCGAACGGTTGTGCCTTTTCATTTTCTCACTCGCGCTCTACTTCTCTTTTTGCTAACAGAGGATGGTTCTTAAATAAGCTGTAGCTGTAGCGCTGTTGGGCACCAGTGGTGATTTGTGACAACAATAAATTCTAATTTTGCCCATAGAAAGTTTTGCAAAGCCAAAAATGTTGCCTTTCTTTCTCAACGGAAACCATCTTTAAATAAAAAAAAAAAAATAGGTGGCGCAACAGGTGGTAGACACCCTAGGCCTAACTTCTCGCAACCATTCGTTTGTGTGAGTTTCTCTTTTTGGGACGAATGGAAAGGACCTACAATTTTATGCCGAGTCCGAACGGCTGAATTGAGAAGCTTTTTCGGGACAGTTATACTCTCGGATGTTTGTCAGACGTTCGCGAGAAGTGGCGCAGTAGACAAAACCTTAAGATGTAATTTATGTTTTTCCGGGGATCGAACCTGGGATCCCTCGCACAGTAGTCCAGCATACTAACCACTGCTCTACTGCGCCCACCATCTTTACCCAAAATAAAAAAACAAATCATTAGTTATGGAGAGTTGACTTAAGCATCCTACAACCTTAGCCCATGTAATTTTTAAATAAATAAAACTGTAGGAATATTCTCTGTTACCTCAAAGCTCGAAAACTACTTGACAGATTTCAATACAACGTATTTCTAAATGTTTTTTAAGACTGTGAGATGGTTTTAGGCTATGTCGTTCATATAGCCACGTCCTTTGAAACAGTTTTTAACCAAAATGTATTTTTTTCGAGACTTGCAAAAAAACAAAAATCTCATTCATTTAGATGAAGAACGTAGAAGATATTTCTTTGGCAGTTCAATATAACTGATTGCTTTACGACGCGAAGTTAGTGCTAATTTATGAAAAATACAAATTTCATTTGATTGCCAGAGTGTTTCGTGTTTAAATTTCAATGACCTTGACTGTATCGTCAAATACGCAAATAGAACACATAGAATTTCTTAAAACTATCAATCTAAGCATACTTTCACCTTTTTTTTTATCGTATCCAATCCAAAAACTTAGCCAGGTAGAGAGCCACTCTCGTCTGTCATCATCAACGCAGAAGATCAATAGATTTATATAAAATTAGTGACTTGAATCCATTTGAAGGTTGTCTTATCTTGTGTTTCATATTCAGCCGAGGTTAAGTTTCGTTTTTTTTTTAATTGGCAGCATGTGTCTACATAATTAACTGCTGATTACAAATTCGAAGGAAACGTGATATAAAATTACAAAAACAAATCAAAATGGCGTCACAAAAATATAGTCAACGCTTGAGTTTATTTCTGTTTTTCTAACAGACATCATGTCTCTAGGTCTGCGTCTGACATGCATGCATGACTCTGAATAAATCTGAAAGAAAGTTGTTTCACTTGATTGTTGATTGACAGCAGCACCAGTTGACGAAAATGGAAAACATAAACAAAATGCGCTTTTAATTAACTGCAATTATTTAGATGACTCATAGGTAACTATAATTAGATAGTTTGGTGAAAAAGTTTCTCTAATGGCAAATCGGATATTAGGAATAGAGAAAATGCGATTTTTATTGAAAGTGATTGTATTTCTTTTATATAACAGTCAAAAGTTGGGAATTATTTATAATTTTGCAAGAGGGATATTTAAGGTAGATTAGCGAAGAAACATAGTGCAGGTCTGGAAATATGCTGACTTAAAGTCGGGTAGGGTATCAAATGATGAGACTAAAAATAATATAAGATACCAAATCCCATCAAGTTACTGGGAGGCTAATGAACCATCAGTTGGTGCTCTGAATGACGTATGGGAGATATCTGAAGCCTATAAACTCTCTGGTGCTTGCGATGAACCTGAATCTGGGGGAAAGTAGACATAATTTTTTTTCAGATCGGGACAGTTTTTGAAAATTAATCCTCATCTCCGCAGCTTCCGCATAAATCGTTGGAGTCTATTTCCCATTTGCGGAGCATGTCTCCAACTGCGAAGTGTATCTGTAATGATGTGGATAGAGGATCTATTTAGTGTCAGAAATGCTCTTTGTTTTTTTTTTTACTAGTTTTGACCATAATGTAAGAAGGGTCCCTAGTTAACCAGAATGAGTTTGCCTTTTTCTCTTTGTGCTTTCCAATTTTGCTATCAGTGGCAGTATGGATGTGGCCACTTTACCCGTTCTTGCCATTTATTGCCTTCTGCATTGATACGTCCGGGAATCCAGCAGAGTTTAATAGAATAGTGCCTAATGGTGATCAGAGTGACGTAACAATTCAAAACCGCTATTAGTTTGACTGTGTTAGATTTAGACGATTTTAGGCCTGCTTGACTGTCAATAAAGGTAGCTATATCTTACATGGAAGAAGGCGACTGTCTGCTATGTATCTTGTAGCCTTCACTATGGAGAAGACTTCAGCTTCTATTAATCTCATAGATTCCTATTTGTTTAGGACTTCCGAGTAAAAACCTGCTCCGTTAGCTATCTCCATTTTTCAGTCATCCATGTATGACGTGATCCCAAGGCTGTTATTTACGCTATTTGCTCAAACTCGGCCCGGACCCCTACATACCTATAGTCCGATGAGGCTGTGCAGCTTTCAGAATTGTATTTCCTATCCATTGTCTTTATTCTGTTTGATATCGCCACCTGACCATCGGTGGTCTGTTTTTTTCAGATTGGATTCTGTAGATTGATAGAGCTCGTTTTGTGGGAAAACTTTTCATGAGCAAGTTCAGGGAAAGGCTTTAAAAAATCATGGCCATCCCTGTCTGGAGTGCGCTTTTTATAGAATTTTTATGGCATTTTGCTACTGCTCAAGTCAAACCGGCATTTGCTTACATTCCAAAGACCAGTCAAAGGCAGGCCAAGGGCTCACGTTTCCCTGAACATCTTTCACATCTGCTTAATTAGCACCAACGAAACTTGTTTATTTATTAACAAAAACAAAAAATTACCAATCATGTTTCAAGAATGAAAATTTATCAAGAAATGTCAACCATGTTAATTGGAGGTTGGTCACACCCAAAGCACCTTCCACTTGATGCACTTAACTAGTAACCTTTAATTTGATACTAAAACTAAGACCAATAACCTTTGTATGCCTTTTTTTTATTTGTATATGATGACATCATAAGCAACATCTCTTAGCCTACTCTACGGTTTATTTGTGTATTAACTTTTAATGAGGTAAATTTCATTTTATTTGTTCAAGTTATCATTCGTGTGGTATGGCGAACCGGCCGACCTTGTTACGATAAAAGTTTATTGCATTACCTATGTTGTAGCAACTTTAAAGAGTGTAGACACAACCTGATTTAGCTAGGTTTAGCAACATCCAATTTGATCGATTTCCATGTATGGCCGAAAACTTGAATAACTTGAGAGAACGTCACCATCACCATCAACGACAATGACAGAACAAGACTATAAAGATCATTTCCTGCTTTCAATACAATCACACGCTTTCATAGGTAAACTAAATCACGAATTTGGTAATCAAGATTTGATTCTAGAGATTCTAGTTGATTCTAGATTTCGACGTAGAGAACTAAACTTTAAACAAAACAACTAAAGAAATAAAATTGACTGGAACTCGAATAAGGTGCCGGTTGTTAATTTAGTTAAAAGTATTTAACATTTAGGATTATTTTGCAAAATGAGTGCCATAAATGTCTGTCAAATTAATATATTCAATAGGACAGGAATAATGTCAACATTTTAATTATCATCTTTCCAACGGTACCAGGACCTAGTTTAAGTTGATTTTTCACTCTCAATTTAAGAAGAATATTTATTTAAAAAAAAATTGGGTTTGCTCTTATCTTGCAAGGATCGAGCTATCTAGAGCCACTACTTCATCCCATAACAAGTCTTAAATAAGAATTTGAAATAAAATCGTTATTTTTGCCATTTTGCACTGGAAAATAGCTTTAAAAAAAATAAAATATCCTCTAATAGGAATGTTAAACCACAAGTACTTGATACAACCTATATTTTGTGAGATCTTTGGGCCATAATTAGTTTCACACTTAAAGAAAGTTACCCTACCATATATTTAGAAGGGGTTAGTGATGAAATCTCTTTTCCAAAATCCCTTTTCCAAAATCTCCTTTCCAAAATCCTCTGTGCTGATATCCCTTACTCCAGACCCTAAGAGCAAATCTCCAGGGACAAAATCCCCCATTTTTACAGTTGGTGTTATTAATTCTGTCGCCGCGACACTTAAAAATGTCGTTCAAAAGTGAGATACGTATGGGAGGCGTGCTGCCCCCCTTCAACCCCCCTGCATGGGGTACTGTAGTTTGCAAAGTTTAGTTTGCTTGTGATAGATTTTGACATAGGGGATTTCGTCCCGTGAGATTTTGGAAATAGAGAAGAAAACAAAGGAGAGATTATGTCCAATATATGATTTTGGAAAAGGGAATAACTTAGGGATCCCATTTAAAAGAGGTTGGTGTCGTGGCTGAATCTGCTAAAATAAAAGGTATTGTAAATGGGAAGATACTTTATGGCTTAGAGTCAAAAGTGATTGTCACTAAGCTAGTACAAATTTTGAGTGTTTATGACAGAGTAGTCATAACCTCTTAAGCCCATGTTAAGCGTGGACATTAGAGAACAAATGAGATTCCAATTCACATTCTTTTTAAATGTCTGCAAATTATATTAAAAAGGAAAGACAGAGTGAGGCAAGGAATTCCAAATTTGTTTTGTACGGCATATGAAAGTAGGTATGTCCGAAAATAGACTAATTAGTAAGGCTAGATTAGGGTGCTAGGCCACAATGATTGCAGCCACACTTAGGGAAAGAGTAGGTTCTTTGTGATACCACAGGACCATATGATCTCAAAACTACACGCTAAACCAACAGGAGCTAAGAATAAAGCATTTAAGGCGGCTGTTTCTTAAGCTACGATTACACGGCCATTAAAATGGCGTTCTGACGTAAAAATCGCGTCACAAAGCAGTCATTTAAAATTCGTTCTGTGTGATCGCCATTTTTGGGATAACATTTTCGGCATCATTTAAATGACTAGGAAAATGTCGGACCAAATGACATATATTTAGTGCCATTTAAATGGCGGAAAAAAATGACCGTCTAATCGCTCTTCAATGACGCCTAGGAGAAATGACTAAACTTTTTGGCTGTGGCGTCATTTAAATGGCATCCCAAGCCCAACGGAAAATTCTAAATGACGCGCAGTGTCCGTGTTTTGATTTTGGGACACAAATGACGATGATAGTCATTTCGTGTGATCGCCATTTTCCAATGACGAATCGTAGCTTAAATGTCGCTCTACTGCGACATTTTTTTCTGACGTCACAGCGCCATTTAAATGACTCAAAAAAATGGCCATGTAATCGTAGCTTAAGAAACAGAATATTCCTTCAAGACGTATAGTTTTTTTTTCGAGATGTGAATGGAATGTCCCTTTGGCCCGGCATCCATATGAAGTGAATTTTGAATTGTTCCGCCATCAGGTGGATGAATAAGTCTCAATGAAAGGCAGTTTAGGTGACCGAATCCGGAGATTTAAGCGCGGCTAGACTATCGCTAAAAATGGTGATATTCCCTGCCTGTATTACATTATACCACCAGTCACAATAGGACATCCTTTATCGCCATGATTTTTACCAGGAACACGCTACAATGATTAGGAAGGCGGGAGGAAGTTTTGCGGGTTAGATCTTGGAGAAAGGGAGAAAGATACCTTGACCACATTTTTTTTTTAAAGCAGACAGATCCAATGCGACATCCTTCATCGCTCTCCCAATCAGACGTAGAGGCTATGTAGGTTTCGATATTCTTGCTGAATTGAAACTGGGTGTAATCAGTTTCAATTGGGATGCATTATATTATTTTCTAAAATGAACGAGTGACCATTAGTGGATTAGCTCCTTATTTCTTTGTACTTCCTTGTAAAGAGGACCATTTCGATTTATTAGGGATTGATTCCAAGGCCACATTATCCATACCAAAGCTTACAGAGGGCATTCTGCAGAAGATCCCTAAGTGTATTGAGGTATTTTAATGAGACATGCGATAGCTGAATGGTAAACTGATTGGCATTCCTTGCATTGCAGTTGAATTGCTGAAGGGGCGGAATGCAGATGGCGGTTTCCTTTGAGCCCTGTTTGTGAAAAAATCTATAGAACAGTCAGAGGACCCCTACAATTTCTACAATGGTTTATCGATTTTATAAAATTCGCAATATTCGTGTCTCCGATTAGTCTTAAGGATTTCAGGTCCTATCTAGTAGTTGCTATGTGGTTTTCGGTGTACCAGACAAGTAATTGGAGTTGCACTCAAGTTTAGGATGAATGAACGTCTTATATTATTGTAGCCAGATCAGAAGGGAGCATTAATATGGTAAATTTTAGACTTGAAACCATTAAAAACAACTTGAATATATATTATCCAGAAAGGTAAAAAAGTAGAATCGATCCTAGAAGCACGCATTTTCGCACCTTATAATGTTTATACATGAATTTAATGTTTATTCATTTTCTTTTATTTCAGGTAAGCCGATTTGATCTTGTGTTTTCTATGGAACCTATAGTAGGTATGGAGTGTTTCGATACCTGTGCAAAACCCATAGGTACTTACTATCATTTTTTTTTTTTTTTTTTTTTCAAAATTTATAGATTTTTCCAGACTACTTAAACATTAGTTCCTTCTCGTATATTTGACAGGTGGCATATTATTCAGCTGTCAACGATTTGGCAAGTTATCTATTTTATACTTTTGTTTCGCTTTACGAGTTTCAGTAAACAAAATAATGCTTTTTAGGGGTTATTTGTCATTTAAAACTTATTTTGAAAATCAAATAAATTATTAAATACTGCAAAACAAAAATGTTTAAAAGTGCTGCCAAATAAGTTGTACCAAATTAGTTACACTTATCTGTTCGCCTATATACTTAAACTAAAGTTGCACTGAATTCTGGGCTGTGAAACCGGGCATTAGCGTGTAGAATATTGTTTTGAATTCGTTTGACTAGGGTCGAAAAGTCTGTTTAATAAAAAGCACCAAATAAAAAAAAACTGAATTGGTATTAATTTAGAATGGCATTTTCTATCACCAACGTGTTTGCTAATAGCACATTCTTGTAGCTGGTTCTCTTAGAAATATTTCAACAATCATATTCTCTGTAAAAACTTCACCTTAATTGCATCTAATAGAGCCATTTACACAGTTCACCTGCTAACTGAATATACACCACAGTGGCATTTGCTTTTCGGCATATAGGTGTGAATCCGTGCGAATCAACCAATGACTCATTGGAATTAATTAACAATTTAATCGGAGCCGCCACTTACATCATACTTCATACTTATACCCAGACGATTAATTGCAAATTGTCATGCATGACTTAAGTCGTATTTGCCGCTACAAGTTTCCAGTGGTCAAAGAAAATGCAAATTTCACTCTTATGCTTATCTACTGGCACTTCCGTCAAAGGGAAAGCGCCAATCATCCAATCATGACTTGTGAGGTCTCTAAAAGACCACGACGCACGACGTCGTCTCGACAACAAGTTTAGACATTGGTCACCTAACCGACTTACGACGACGGGTATACACTTTTCTGTTTTTATTGGAAATTTTCTCTTCAATCCTGATGGCACTCTCAAGTAGAAGCAGCAGATACTTAATCTTAGACCATAATGTGGTAGTAAATTGCTGTTGGCTATCAAGCAGCTGGTTGCTGCAAAGGTCATAAGTTTGAAGATTTGCAACAAGCGATTGCAGTGACATTCATTTCTTGTGATGATGAAAAGAGCCATAAAGTGCATAAATTGTTGGCCGTCGTCTGATGATGTGCGACAGCCGACAGCAGCTGGATGCAAGTGAAATTGAAATTTTACAACTCTATAGTGTGATTTATGTTCCAACGATGCAGTCGGATATATTTGGAATCGTTATTTGTGTATCCAATGAAATGACCCTCTAATAATCCATTAACCTCACTTTCAACAAGCAAAACCACTTTTTATGTTGTATCTCTTGTTACCTAAGATAGTTGCTTTTTGGCCAAATGCGACTGCATATTGCCGCGAACCTTTTTTCGTGTCACAATGAATCACACGAATCGGTATCATACGCTCTAAGACTTGAGGTTGCTTTAATTTTTGTCTGTCTCCGTTGTCGTTCTGTCTCGGTTCCTTTTATGCATTGCGGTAAAAAAAAAGGTTTCGCAAAACCGGCTGTTGACTCTGTTACCACTGTTTGAGCAGTAGTTTCTCGAGCTGTGCCTCACATCTGTCTTCAGATGGAAACGCATTGATCTGTGGTATATTCACATGGGTAAAGAAATACGACCAACTTTGGATTGTACTTGTGCAACTGTTGACTCAAGCAATTGTCGGTTGTGGTAGGGCAGGGTATATCGAAAGTAAAATTGAACTGATATCGTAATCGAATATCAGAAAGTAGCACATGTATATGGAATAGGAAGGCGCACAGGTTGCACACAGCTGTTAGCCGCAAATTTAGAAGATTGCATCTCAGAGTCTCATTTTTCACAGCGAATATCATGTGGAAACGTTTTGTGGAGTGTGTTGCAGGTGGACAAAGCTGAGTAGCTAAGGGGTTCGTTATTATTGAACTGCATCGTGACATATCGGCACGATTTTTGGGTCTTCATCTCAGTGGAGAAAGAAGATGAGCACAAACTCGTGTGTGTGCTAAAGGTCACAGCATAGTTGGACGGGTACAAAGATACATTTGAAGATCAAATTTGAATGGTTAAAGTATGGTATCTGTGACATTTCGCAAGTTTCCACACGCCATACTTTTATTGTTTCAAAGGTATTCTGTCATTTGACCTAAACGGCGATAGAAGTCACAGGTCGTTTGCATTTTTATGAAAATATCGATGAATCAGTCATTATGCAAGACTTTGTTAGCACTTTTAGGGTTAAATTTTCTTGCAGATGATGTTTTTTTTAAATGATTAGTGCATCAACTCTACTTAAAAAAGAAATAGTTGGCACAACCAAGTCCGTATGACAGGCACCCGTCTCAAAAGTCAAAACCATTCGTTTGTGTGAGTTTTAATTTTATGCTGAGTCCAATCGGCTCAGACTTTTCAGGACAGTTATACTCTCGGATGTTTGTCAAACGTCCGTGAGCTAGAAAAAACTATACTTTGTACTTCCCCAGTGATTGCACAGTGGTCTAGCACAGGGGTTCCGAATCTTTTTCATACTGCGACTCCCTAGAGAGGTTGAAATATTTTTGCGACGCCCTTCTAAAAGCAGAGATATGTGAAGTTGATCTTACTAAACATTCACTAAAAGGTTTTTCAACAAGGACTGGTAAACGTTGAATCATCGTCGTCCCTCATATTTATGGCAATTTTGCTTGTTCACATACCCGCATTCCTTTAAAACTGCGCCTCGTCAGTAAAGATGATTTTTCGGCCAAAATTGGGGTTCCCTTCCAAACGGTTATATAGTAAGTGAGTTATATTCACAGTAGACTAGGTACCATATTGGTCCCCATCCCTGGGGAACCATCATGGTCTAAGCCTAAAGTAATTCGCCCAAACACTTAATTTCCCCACAAAAATTTGAGAGCCCAAGAATGAGTAATATCCTTTGCGACACGTAGGTCCTCGCAATACCTGCCAGTGTCCATATTTGTTAAACCTAATCTCCTTCCTAAGAGGACAGTGTCCAGAGAGTAGGTACTATCACCATTCTTTGCGTTGATCCTCTGAGCTTTAACAATTCTACAGATTATTTCCTTTTTCTCTCAGGCCTTTAATACCTTTCCGGCATTCTAAAGGGTGTTTTTCTTAGAGGTTTGAGTTTTAAACTAGCAACACTGTTTCTACAGATTGTCAATTTGACAGTTGAAAGTTGATTTGTGGTTAGTACATTTTTCCATTTTACGATGAATAGATTAACGCCAGAACAACGCGTGCAAATTGTGCAAACTTATTTTAAAAACCATGGGTCGGTTCGCCAAACTTATCGTGCGCTATGTCCATTTTACGGTCGACATCATCGTCCATCTGAGCAAGTTTTGTTTTCAGATTAGGCCCATTTTTGGTTGAATTGAAATGCAAACAAGCAAAATTGCCGAAGTTGGAGTGGAGAAAACCCAAAAGCCTTTGTCGAGACGCCCTTACATCCATAAAAACTCATTGTTTGGTGTGCTTTATGGGCTGGTAGAATCATCGGCCCATATTTCTTTAAGGACGATGGCGGCTAGAATGTCAACGTCAATGGAAAGCGCTATAAAAACATGATTTTTAACTTGTTCGTTCCTCAGTTGAATGGCATTGACGTGACAGAGCTTTGGTTTCAACAAGATCGAGCAACAAGCCACACGTCGCGACATCATTAATTTATTGCGGGAAACATAATTTCGCGTTATGGACCTGCAAACTGGCCTTCAAGATCCTGTGATCTCGCACATTTAGATTACTTTCCTTGGGGATATGTGAAGTCACTAGTCTATGCCGTTAAATCAGAGACGTTGGACGATTTGCAGTTTAACATTCGGCGTGTTTTTGCTGATATACGGCCTCGGTTGCTCGATAAAGTTGTTGAAAATTGGACTTCACGATTGAACTTCAATCAATTTGGCCGGTGCTCATATGCCCGAAATCATTTTTAAACAGTAATGGCATTAAATTGTCTTTTAAATAAAGTTAATATCACAGACATTAACATTAGCTTTAGGTGTTCTATTCCATATTGAATTTGTATACCTCTAAAAAAAACACCCTTTATATGTGACCATCTTAGGTTTGCCCTGTTATTAGTTTTCTCAAATATTATTATTTTGGTCACGACTTATGCCCTCAATTGTTTAATTTTTTGGAAGCTCTGATCGGTTTTTAGCCAGAACATGCGTCGGCCATTGCGTTACCCTCAATATTATAGTATCCGCGGGGTACCCAGCACAATCTGACATTTGAGCATTATGGACGCAGAACTGACGGGACGGCTCGCTTGGTAAATCTTTATCGAATTTTATTTCATTAAATATTTATTCAGAAAATAACAATAATCTTGATTAAATCAACTCTTTTTTAGAATTTTAGCTACTTTGCAAAATAAAACCGAAAATACTGTTGGTAGGCATCGGTGGCGTATGTGGAACATTTTTTATCTGAAAACTGAAATATTGAACTCTCAGTAGGTTTTGCTTATTTGTTCACCAGTATTTCAAAACTACTGCATGCATTTTAGTGATTTCATTTCTTATGAATGGAATATAATGAAACAAAATTCATTGTGTTGGAGCTACTTTTATATTAGGACACTCGCAAAGCTGGGAGACTGGAAAGTGGAAGGTTTTTTAGAACTGATGTGATTTCATTTTGAAAATGTACGTAGTGACTCGAAAAAAGTTCAGTAGTTTGTTTTTTTGGTGCTTAACTTTTGCGAATTCTTAACTTTTCCAAAACACTACCGACTGACCCAATTTCAAAAATATACGTAAAAGTTACAATACCACATAAAAATAGCGATAATGAAAAAATAAGTTAAAAACGAAACTGACTTGAAAAAGTTAAGACAAAACTTTAAGTAACTTTAAGCAACCTTCCATTCTCTTTGAACACGGGCACTCTGCTTCTAGTTGTCCAGACCAAGAGCTCTGGCATCCGCGATGTCTTGGTCTTTAAGAGGGAGGTGCGGTGTTTCTTGTTTTCTCCAACCTGGGGGCTGGGATTCGAAGATCAATCTGGAGCATTATTGTCCATTCGCACGGTGTGGTCGAGCTAATATAGTTGACGTATTTTTGGCTTTTTGAACTACCTACATGCAGTTGGAGATCTTGGTAAAGTTTGTTCTTCTCCATTTGCCCTCCATACACACAGGACCCAAAATCCGCCAAAGTATTTTTCTTTCGAAGGAGCTCAGTATCAGCTCTCTCTTCTTGCTTATCGTCCAACACTACGCCCTATAGAGCAGAACTGGCTGGAAAACGTTTTTGTACAGCATACAAATTCGTCCTTCGAGTTAGGAGTTTTGAACTCAATTGATTTGTTTTGTTTTGAAAACTATAATACAACGTCTGTTGTGTGGATTAACGATGCACGGACTTTGTCCGCTCGCGTTGCTATTTTCTCCATGTTCAGGACTAGTTTCTGCCTGGATCTGTGATGGATTCAGTCGAATTTTTACTGACTAAAGGACCAGTCAGGCAGGTGTATATCGTCAGACTTAAGCTACGATTACACGGCCATTTTTTCGAGTCATTTAAATGGCGCTCTGACGTAAAAGCAGTCATTTAAATGTCGCCCTGTGTGATCGCCATTTTTGGAATAACATTTTCGGCGTCATTTAAATGACTAGGAAAATGGCGCACCAAATGACATGAATTAAGTGCCATTTAAATGGCGGAAAAAAAATGGCCGTGTGATCGCTCTTCAATGACGCCTAGGACAATGGCATCCCAACGGAAAATTCAAAATGACTCGCAGTGTCCGTCATTTGATTTTGGGACACAAATGACGATGATAGTCATTTCGTGTGACCGTCATTTTTTTAATAACGAATCGTAGCTTAAATGTCGCATTTTTTCCTGACGTCACAGCGCCATTTAAATGACGCAAAAAATGGTCGTGTAATCGTAGCTTTAATACAATATTTAGCGGCCGTTCTAGAAGAAATAAATTCAGTCATAATTGCTGTGAGGAACGTGTGGCGAACTCTATGTCTATTGTGACAGTCATGTATGCACTTGCACTGTCTCTAAGATAATGCCACAACTGAAGACCTCTCTAAGTTCTGTTCAAGGGCTATCTTGTACGGTTTTAAGATCACTCTAGAATCACTAAAAATAACTAGACTCTGACAGGCTTCCTCGAAAAGCCTCGGTAGTACGTGTTGAGTCTGCTGACAAACTCTCTAGAAGCTTCCATTAATGATTAGATTTCTATATTGCCGGGGTAATCGCCGATGTCATGACAATCAATTCTTGTTGTCAATAACGACACCGCTACTACTACTATACTATTGGCAACTAATACGCATATGGTCTTCCAGATCTCCTTATAGTGCTAGACTTGGCCGTACGAACTAAGTCTCAACTGGAACTAACTCCCACTAGTCAAATGAACTAAGTCCCACCAAATATGCAGTGGGATTTAGTTCCTAGTTCATAAAATTCCCCATGAATTAACTCCGAATTTGAGAGAAGTGGGAGTTAGTTCATTTAACTTGTTTTGACGAAAAAGTAAATCTTACATACACCCAACCTCGCACTTAATCCGAATCCAACAGTAACCCCAAGCAGGGGGGTTGCAGGGGGGGCAACATGCCTCCCATACATATTGGACTCTGCTTAATGGGAGATCAATTTCTGTAGGCACAGTGGTATACAACTGCAAGCGCCCTGCTTGGGGTCACTGTTGGATTTGGAGGTTGGGAGAAAGTTCATTTGGGACTTAGTTCATAAAGAGCTCGTAGGGCCGCTAGACTTCTATGACACGTCAAATCTCTGAAAACTTTCCTAAGTATAGTGGTACCGCTTAGGGTTTTCTGTGAGTGGTAAACATTTGCTCGTGTTGGGCTGCAGTTGATGCTTAAGGTCTAAGCTCCCTCTGGGTGAATTATGCTAGCGCAATGGGCTACTTTCCGAGTTTCGGAGTAAAGTAAATGAAGAAATTCTTATCTGGGCGTCACAGACGAATCCATTGCGCGTTTTGGCAGAGAACAGTAAACCCTCACGACGAAGTTGGAGGGCATGGCGAAGGAAGGAGCTACCTATTCTCTTTGTTTAAACTCTCGTTAACATATAAATACGGGTGGTGCTGTGCGCTGTTGCTATTGTCAGAAGCAGATGATTGATTTTCCAGCTGGGCGAGAGTAAGAGTAGTAAGACCATTGTTTGCACGAAAATCAGCGAGAAGTGAATTTTGCTCAGTCTGAGACGAGAGCCTGATCAGCAGTGGGCAGTTTATTTCTCATTCAAAATGCATCAAAGTGTGAGGTGATGTTGTGATGCAGTTTTTCAGCAGAAAGCGAGGAGTAAAAACGTTTTTCGCTTAAATTTGGGGAGCAGCCCCTGAAAAATGTATGTTAGTAAATTTTATCGAGTTTATCATTGAGTATGTTATGTCTTATGTACAATGGCCTCAACTCTTTTTGAAACTGTTTTCGGTTAGTTGAGTAGAACGCCACTTCCAACCAAAGTTATTGGTTGATTGGTTTCCCACCTCAGTCTAAAGTTCGTCGCTCATTGGCCTTCAAATAAGTTTAATCGCATTTTGTTAGAAAAATTACAGTTTTCCATAAATAGTTGCGGAAAACCATTTCTTAGCTTTTACTGATATTTCGGATACCCTTGCATCTACCAACCACATACTGTTGTCTCATCTCCAAAAAGTGCAAGTGGCCATTGAACTTCAAACATGCGCCCGTATATGTAATTAATTTATTCACTGGCACGGTATCAATCTCTATTGACTGTTCATGGAAGCATGTTTTGAAAATAAATTGGGAAAGTGATCTTGAAACCAATGAAACGGAATGTCGTATCTTAAAACGCACACTGAATAGACAACTTTTAGATATTTCAATGTCACTGCGATAGAATTGAAATTAACTTATTCAAAGAAAGTTAATCTATCTGTCGAGTGATGGCAATAACCTACTATTAGCGCAGCTAAATTAAAAGTCCGGAACTGACTTAAAAGTGCGGTTCGTTAAATGCAGGATTTAGCGAAACAATCCAGTACAATGTGAAAATATGAACTGAAACGTAGTGCCCAAAGTCATGGTCATAACTTTTTCTTTTGGAGAAATCTCCCTGAATTAGCATAATTGTTGACGTAGTTTCTCGCTACCACAGGAAGTTCATATTTTCCATTAAATTATTGCAAATCATTTACAATCTTATTACCACGTGCGTGGATTTGCATACCACGATGGGTTTGGTATGTAAGTCATATAATTATAACCAATAACCAGGGGAACCAGTGAAATATTCATGAGATGGTAGTTTTGATGAAAGCGATTTTGTTTGCAAAAAAGATTGTAAACAGGAAATACTATACTGAGGATATTATTTTCCATTCAATGGCTATAGTGCATTTTTAAACAGTTGTCCTTTTATGGAAGATCTCGCAGTTCATAAAGGGTGATTTTTTAAACGTTTGGTTTTTAAAAATGAAAAACACAACGAAAATTTCCAAAATTGAGAGAAATTTTTATTAGGATCCATAAATCAATTCATGCCATTTACTTTTTGAATATTATTTTGTGTAAATATTGACCGCGACTATGTCTTAAGTGGTCCATCAGGATTATCTAATTTTGACATACTTTTTCCAACATATCGGCTAGTATCTCACGAGTTATTTTGTCTTTTAAGATGGCAATAGTTGCTTGTTTATCCGTATAGATGAAAGACTTTAGATATCCCCGCAAAAAATAGTCCAGCGGCGTCAAATCGCACGAACTAGGCGGCCAATTCACAGGTCCAAAATGTGAGATGAATTGCTCACCAAATTCGCCTCGTAATATGTCCAGGTCATGGATTCGCGTGCTGAGTAGCATGTCGACCAAACTTAACTCTTCCATTTTGGGCAAAAAAAAAGTCCAAAATTTTCGAACGATGGCGAGCTCCATTGACCGTAACGTTGTTGCCATCATCATCTTTGAAGAAATACGGGCTAATGATACCACCGGCCCATATACAACAACAAACGATACATTTTTACTCTACGCCAATGAATCAGTAGTTTAATGTCAAATAAAGTGAAATGAGTGCAAAATTTGGTCACAATGGCTTGAATAGCCTGCTCAGTAGGACGATTATGACGGCCATAAGATGGACAAAGTGCTCTAAACACATTTTTTACTGAGCACGATTTTTGGTAATAAAATTCAATTATTTTCAAACGGTGTTTGGGCGTAAGTCTATCTATGGTGAAATGGCAATGCCAACTGAGCATTTTTTACTTTGACACGTGTCACGAAACACGCGTGAACTGTCAAAAAAATCAGGCTGAAAAACCAAACGGCAAAAAAAATCACCCTTTAGTACATTCTGATGAGTTGAAATGTTTTGGGAGATTACTTGTTTAAATCCTGCTTTAAATTAGTTAACCTTCAATAAGAATTCTAAGTCATTGACTGTATTAAGTTTTGCTAACATATTTAGCTAAGACATGGAACTTATAGTTACTCTACTTAATGGGCTCCCGAACCTTGAAGAGTCTCTGCAAGAATCACCGCAGTCTTTCATCCAGACCAAGCGCTCTGGCATCCGCGATGGCTTGGTCTTCAAAACTGAGTATCGGCTTTCCTCGATCCTGGGGGCTGGCAATCGTTGATCCTCTTAGCTAAAGTATTATTGGCCATTCTGTCGATATGGCCAAGACAATGTAGTCGACTTATTTTGGCTTTTTGGACTGCATCCACAACTTGTGATACAGCTTGTGGAGTTCGCGGTTGAATCTTCTTGTCCATTCGCTCTCCTCGCACACAGGACTAAAAATCTGTCGAAAAATTGTTCTTATCCTTTTTGCTTATCGTCCAATACTCGGCAACATACAGCAGAACTGGCAGGATAAGTGTTTTGTGGAGCATACATTTCGCCCTTCGAGTTGTTTTGCCATACCGAAGTATTAGCAGTTTCCTAGGTGTCAATCGTAAGTTCACATTTAGGTTAGGTTAGGTTTGTGGGCTGGCGAGGAGTACTCCGTGCCACACTTAGGACAATACTGATCCATTGTGATGCCGGTGGCGGAAAGATGTTGTTCCTTATCCATTATAACCCTGCATTTAAACAACCCATCTTGTTGATTTGACGAAGTTCATTATCTTGTCTATTGATGTGCTGGAAAGCTCGTCTAGATCGTTGAAGAAGTGACTCCCTAGGAATTTATTTAGAGTCCTGGGCAGTGACATAGGAAGTGAGCCTTCCATCACCGCAGCCTCTACAAAGTTCTTCTTCCGTTAAGCCCATTTTCTTCATGTAATATACCTTAGAGTACTGTGGCCCGTTTTGATTCCTACGAGGTTGGACGGGTATTTCCTATCCTTTTGTATTATACTCTCGGTTCGGGTTCGGGTTTCATTGAATGACGGCAATAGCCTTCTTGTGGTGTTACAAGTATTTAAGGTGGCCCATCTAGCGTTCGGCTCTCTTGTGGCTTTTCTCCCTGCTTCAAGCTTGAGTGCGCAAGGCGCGATGTACGCTGAGAGATTAGCTTGTTCTGAAACAGCTATCGAACCTTGTCTTGCTAATTCGTCTGGAGTTTACATTTATTCCGAGGATATAGGAGAACTCCTTAACTATCTAGAAATTGATACTATAAATAGTGACGTTTGACGTTTTGACCTACGCGCCGGGCAGATGTTGGTTTGTTTTTAGCATGTACTTTGTCTTGTCATTTTCTTTCTTAAAGGCCAACGAATTTCGCCGTGAAAGGCTCTATCACAGCACGCTGGGAATGAATACGCAAATCCCAGTAGCTACATGGACATTTTGAATATAGTGACAAGTACGTAAGACATGAAACAATCAACTAGAAACTGACAGGAATTGCAACATGTCTCCGCTAATCAATTTAGTGAAGACTTTTGTGAAGAAAACGCACCGATTGTTTCACTTAAAATAGCGGGCAAGGGTTTTGAACCACACAACCTAAAACAAACTATAAATATCAATTTTCCTGCCAACAAAATATTAGCAAACGCCTGACTGTAATAATAATTTCCAACGCAGTCTGGCGCAAGTGTACTCCGTACTCGTATGAAAATGAATGACAGCAACGAGTAATGACATCGACCACCATGACATCGATTTGCCATCCTCTATACGAGCATTAATATTTCCAAATAGGTTATACTCGTTTGGTTATCGACAAGCGTACTTGTTGTGAAAGCGATCGGAAAAACGAATATTAACAAATATTTTGAATTCATGTTACCGGTCGCATCAATTACACATCATTATGTGGACGCCACGTCATCCATTACTTTACAGTCTTCGTTGTACGTATTTTTTTTTTTTTTGCTGGATGAATGACTTAAGAATAAGAAAAAAAAATGACTTCAAAGTGCCATTCACGACTTCGTGTTGCGGCAAAAGCGACATAATTTACAAGGACACTTCGCAGTACCTGTAGACAGTATATACCTGTACAAACTATTATAAATCGTATAAATTACCTCGTGTAGTGTTTTCGTTTTCGCTGTTTTTTTTGTCATTGCGTTATCGGTCCAAACAATCTGTCAATTGTTTCACCTGGTTAATGCTCCAGCTGGAGTCACAGTATAGATTGTTGTAGTCCGCATGTGGGGTCCAATAAACCTCAAGGTTAACGCTTATTCAAAATGTTCAAAATATGGTAATGTTATTGCGGGTAACCTAATTCTTTTGTTGTCGTGTGTTGTTTTTTTGAGATAGTTGTTGACACTTTTAGTTTTTGGCTTATATAACATCAAATACGATCAACTATAGTTGTTTTTAGGTGAGAGGAATTTAAAGAAACGACTTCAAGATCTGAAAAATATCACAGTTATAAGATGTTGAGGTTTAGTATGAAACGTGTCAGAGTTTTTGACGTTATGGGTTATACAGATCGCAATTGCCTTTACGTTTGACATCGTCACCTTCATACTCAATCTCAATGTTTGACGGTATTAACAAGAAATGACAAGGAATGAGGGATTTTTTCAAAAAAAAAAACCGGTCAAGTGCGAGTATCATTCGCGCACCGAAGGTTTCGTACTTGGCCAGATTGTGTCGGTTGTTCTTTGTTTTGAAAGACAAAATTAAACAGTTTTTTGTATGAAAGAAAATATTTTTTTTCACCCAATTAGTACTAAATTACTCCAAAACCAGTAAATGTATCGTTATCATTGGTATTTGTCGTTTAACTTGAGCTTATACCTGCAAAATTTAAGCCTTCTACGTCAATTAGTTTTGGATACAGACAGCTTTCAATTGTGACTTCCTGTCGCATCTACAACTAAATGCAATTTTTCTGCTTTTACTGGAAAATGTTGCCTCTGGTGTTATATATCTTAATAGTTTCAAACAGTTCTCTTCACTTGTTTTTCAAATACTTATCTCGGAAAAGGCGAACTTACATCGCGTTAAAAACGTCCAGAAATGTATGCAGATAGGGGGTTGGCTCCGCACTTACAGCTAGGTTCCAGAAATCGAGTGAAAACGAAATTGCAAATCATTTTCAGTGTTCTGCATTTTGAGCGGTTCAGAAAGTCCGAATTTTTTTCGAAATCACAAATTCACCTTGTCTCAATTCCAAAAATTTTGAAATTGAAATCGAATACAGTGAAATGTAGAACACAAAAATTAATTTTCGATTTCATTTCGAGTGAAAGTGAAATGTGGAACATAGCAGTTAAGTAGATGCAAATTAAAGAAGTCAGCTGACATCCCACAACATTGTCGAAATCTATCTATGATATCAAAGGTTCTGAGTTGATTCCTTTCTTTAATAGAGAACTGAGAACTCTCCATTTTTCTTATAATCCTACGAGTTTTGCAAGCATGCCAGAGCTAGGCATGGCTATGAATAGCGCGTCTTTCAAAATGCTGTCAGATGTAGCCTTAAACTCGATTAAAAAAAGTAAAGAGTATAGGAGTTCCAAGACTTCAGTTTTGTTATTACTGTCCTGTTTAATATTACGTTCTAGTGGGTGCAGTAGCGCAGTGGTTAGTGTGCTGGACTACTGTGCGAGGGATCCCAGGTTCGATCCCCGGAAAAACACAAATTACATCTTAAAATTTTTTTTCTACTGCGCCACCTCTCGCGAACGTCTGACAAACATCCGAGAGTATGACTGTCATGAAAAAGCTTCTCAATTCAGCCGTTCGGACTCGGCATAAAATTGTAGGTCCCTTCCATTCGTCCCAAAAATAGAAACTCACACAAACGAATGGTTGCGAGAAGCTAGGCCTTGGGTGTCTACCCGCCTGTTGCGCCACCTATTTATTTATTTATTTATTTTTATTTTTTTTTTATTCAAAATGCACGGGCCCTTCCCCTTCTCCGTTCAAAGCTCAACTTCATTAAAATTTGACCATATTTCTACCTACTATATATATTTAAATGACTATATATAAAGCTGCCAAGTGCCAGCTACTGCAAGGATAAGGCCTTAATACTGTTTCAGGCCTACGATGTTACTCATCAGTCTTGAAACAGTACTAACAGTTTTTATGTTAGTACTTCTTGACTCTGAAACTAAGAACACGCCAATCACGCCAAAGTACTTAAATAAATAAATGGCGCAACACATGATACAAATGCTACAGTTAGCGCAATGGTGATGTTCAGTTTCTTTCGTTCTGCGCACCTACGTCATTTGAGCGCAGAATGCATTTTGACAGGTAAAGACAATGGTGAGAGTATTAGAAAGTGAAGTTTTGTTTTCATTTGTTTTGTGTTAATTATGAATGGATTTGCTAAAAATGCTTAATTTCTTTTATTCGCAATGATGCGATAAATATCTTGTTAAAGATTTGTTATGTTATGAAACGAAACAAGATGATATTTTGTTCATTTTGTACGCAAAATAGTTTTAAGTCATGGCCATTGACGGCATTTCCTGTTTTAGGAAATGCAGATTACAAACTCAAAACTCTTGCAGTTTTTGGGTTTAATGGGAGTTCGAGAATGAGTGCAGTTTTGGGTTTAGTACAGCACAGCTTTTTGCTTTGAGAAACAATGAAAGCTGGTGTCCAATGGTTTTTTTTCTGTACTGGTATCACACTTACTCACACAGCACAAACATCCATTTCAATAAATGTTTATATTTAATTATTTTATATTTAATTATTTTTTTTAATACCATTTGGAGCAATTAAAGCAATCGACTACTAAAATCTTCCCAAACCGAACGAACTACACAAATTCTACGCCCAAATGTCGTCACGTTCAAAATGGAGAACATGCGCAATACGTAATCTATAGTAATTGATTCATGGGCGCAACAGGTTCATATAGGCACCCTAGGCTTAGCTTCTATCACAAGCATTCGTTTGTGTGAGTTTTCATTTTTTGGGACAAATGAAAGGACTTAGGTACAATGTTGTGCCGACTCCAAACGGCTGAATTAAGAAGCTTTTCCATAAAATTTATACTCTCGAATGTTTGTCAGACGTTCGCGAGTGGTTGATCAGTGGAAAAAAAATCTTAAGATGTACTTAGAAGTACATACTTAGAAAACTTATAAAATTATTGTTTTTCAAACTTCCATACTTATGTCCACTGTCGCTATTCCTTAATAAAGTTGCCAACCGTTCGTTAGTTAATTATGGACGTCGTATAGCTGTATCTATCTCGGTACTCTGCATTTCATATGCGTCTAGTGATGTTGTCCTCAAAATCGTTAATTTAAGGTTCTCTTGGAAATGTTGGAAGCAAAATTTCATCACGCGTAACGTTTTATACTTTCATATAGCATTAAGCCTAGGAACAAGTTTTGTGGTACTTCGCAAATATCGTTAGAATTATAGAGAAAGCATTTCTAACGTCCAACGTCCATATTTATTGGTGTCTCCTTTCTAGCGCCTACACTAGTCATTGACGCTTCTAAGGCTTCGTTAAGGCATCTAAATAAGTCAATTGTTTTTTTAATAACACTTTTTAAGGCTTTATTTGGAATACCTATACCATCCAGTAGCCTTATACCTTTGAATAATTAATTGGTATAGACGCATCTCTGCCAACCAGTTCCCTATTTTAAGGCTGTAGTAACATTGATTCGTCTTCGACTTCTATGGAAATGTTTTTATGACTTTAATAGTGCACCTAGTAGCATATCGCTTTAGGCTATGAGTGCTCGTGAGATTTTTCTCGCACTGATTTCACTCGTTCATTCACTGATTTTTTAATCCAATGAACCGACAATACTGCCTCCGCCTCCGGTGAATGTATAGAGCTTTAAAAATCCTAAAAGTTGGTCTTTCATTTCTATAAGCACTCATACCTGAGTTAAAAATAACTTTAAAACAGATCTACAAGAAATCAGTCATTAAAGATGAATATATGGAACTGGCACAGAACCAAACGGATCCTTAGAAACCCATAAAGGAAATTTTATAAACTATGAACTGAATTTGAGTTCAAATAAGAACTTATCGTCTTGATTTTCTTTCTTGTCCTGAATAAGCAAAGTATTGCCACAGCGTGGACTTAACAAGTTGTATGCACAATCAAAAATTTAAATGTACCTACTCAAACATATGCAACTGAAAACAATAGCGAAAAATCAAATAAGTGTCAATTAAGACCAATTTACTACCAAATAGGTATTCTTTGATCGAAAGTGGGTAATTGTCCTCAATCTAAAAAGAAATACATTCCTCTGATTCACCATTGAATGACCCTCGCCTCATAAGTGGTATTTCCCATTGTCATCGATAATTTGAAATTAAAAACTCATTGCAACAAAATTCGACATCGAGGGTCCAAGTAATTAAAATGGAAAAAAATAATCACATACTTAAACCACGAATTATATGAACTACCGTTGGGTCACCGTAGGCACGTCGCGGTCGGTCGATGCGAATCAATTTATACCACGTTCCCATGTGAGTCAAAATAAAAATAAAAAAAAAATTATTCAAATTTTCACCACGTACAGTTGCATTTATTTTATTAATTTTATTTTTATGATCATTTTGTCGCCATTTATTACGAAGTTCCTTTTGACTGACAGTTATGCGAAATATTATTTAAATAAAAAAAAGTGCAAACTAAATACTGAACTCATGGGAAACAGACCTTTCATCCGGCACTTATGCGTTTGTCAAAAGTTACATATGAGTCTAAAAAGGTTTGTTTTGAACAACAAATAAATACATAAATGCTAAATTAATGTTAATTAGGTTATATAATTTATGAATTAATTTTTGGCACAGACCAATTTCGAATTTACATAAGACTTATAAGACTTTGTGATTTATTATAGATACTGCTTAACTGAGTGAGGTTGTCTATAATAGATTTTGCTGAATTGATTTCTTTCCTTACCTCGATATTACGTAGAGTTGACAGTTTTAATGACTCAAAATAAGATAACATATTAAATGACAGAAGGTGGTAGCCGTTGGCCTTTAAACGCTTTTATGCGATTATTTATTTTGACAGATGCAAAATGTCAACCACGATCAATTCAAGGAAGAACCTTAAAGAGATGTTGTGTGAACTTCCAACAATATTACTCAAAAATTGTGCACTAGAAATTCGACCTATAAAACTATATAAGCTGTTCAATATGTCGTACTTCCAAAAGAATACAAATTCTTTTTTTAATCGCCAAAGTAAATCATTTATGAAAATTATGAAGAGCAATGGCCCTAAATGGCTGCCTTGAGGAACCCCTGAGGTGCATTTAATCGGTCTGGAGCAGACATTGCCAATGCGTACTTTTTGAGTTTTGCCAACAAGATGAAAGGATAGCCAACATAAAATCTTCGAATGAAAACCAAAGTTTTGTACCAGGTTACAAAATTGGTCAAAAAATTTATTTTCGTTTAATTCATTGAGAATTTTGTTTAAATCCATTCATGTAAAACAATCAAACTTATCCAGAGATTCGCCCAATCTCTGAAGATATTTTAAACACCTTGAATAAACGTCTAATACTTAAATTTTTTCCACTTTTAAGGCATCATTTTTATTTCCACCTTTAACTACAAATTTTAGGTCGTGTTCATACCAGAAAGATGCAGAAAATTTCTGAGTTAGTGTTGAAAAAAAGTTTTGTTGTAGTTTTGTGGTGTCGAAAAGTTTCGTAAAGTGGGAAATCCCAAAAAGAGGACAAATTGCACATTTTTTCGAAAAGATACCGGACATATTTTTTCTAGGTAAAAAGAGGACTTGTCCTCTTAAAAGAGGACGTCTGGTCAGCCGCTAGAAGACCACCGATTAATAAGCGACCAGCAATATTGACTTCGCAGTCACTTTTCTACTGAAAACTCTTGTGAAGCTATATAACCCATTTATGAATGCAGGTAATCGAAAAATATTGCGAATCTAGGACGGCGTCTTGCATCTAACCCTACTAAAACAAGACAGGCTCTTATGACTTACTACAAGTAGAAATGAGCCATGCATAAATGTCCGGAACTTCCTTACCGAGCTCAGTTTTGATATAAAAAAAAATTAGAAAAAGGTGACATTTTTCAACCTGAGAAAAAACGAAACTCGAATACCATAGGCACAATATTTCGAAAGCCTGCCAAAATATTTCATCCACTTGCATTACAATAAGTAAACCTTTGCTATTTTGAGACTTTGTGTGGCAGAGTTTGCTCTTTTTAAGGCCGATATTTTGAAGTTTCATGAGTGCGAAAATTGTTTCCAATTTTTTTGAGGAATTCGATATAATCTGAATTTCTTCAGCTCTCGTTGTAACGGCTGCTTTCGCAACTGAAACTCTCAAAAAAATTGAGAGGTACCTTTTGTTGTATGCAGAGCCTTCTGCCCATTTGTTGAATCGGTTGTGGAGCCTTTTTGGTCTTCCTTTTCATTGCAGACGACCATTGCCACTTGATTTGCTGTAGCATCCCTGTATAAGTTCGTCTAGTGAGCTTCGTCTGGACTTCTGGAGCGACTAATCCTCTTGAAGGAAATGGCCTTTTTAAAACTTTCGTTAGATTTTTGGATGCAGGGCCTTAAAATGGGATTGCTGGAAAATAGGGATTTAAGTGCAGAGAACAAGCGGCATGGCTTACAATTCTTTGAAATGTTTCTATGCTACTAGAAAAGTTATAGAAATCGAATTCAAGGATTTGATAGGTGCTTGTATGACCGAAAATGTACTAATATCTTTAACGCATACCTATCATGTTTTTCTTGAGCCAAGATAAGAATTCTTTTATCGCCATAATTTCCGCCTCGAACACGCTACAATAGTTTGGTGGACGGAAGGAGAGCTGAAGATTAAGACTTTCGGAGAAAATGCCTCCACTGATTCCGTGCTTAGTTTTCGAGCTGTCAGGAATGTAGTGGTGTATTCTGTATTTTCGGTTGAGGTTTTGAAGATATTTAGAAGGATGGCCAAAGTCTTCCCTTGGGCACTCTGCACTTTTATTTTAAATACATCTCTCGGGAAAGGCGAACCTATTTATAACGGTTGTCAAGTGTACTGTATGGTCATGAGCATTAACAGCCTGTCTTGTGGGGTGCCCAAAAGTTGCATTTCAAGGGATAATGTCTTTGAGTTCCTCGAAACATCTACCATGGAAGTACCTATAGAACAAGCATAGGTCAGCGACTTGTCTTCTGTGCACCAACAACGGTTGTAGATTTGATGTGAGTGTTGGGTCTCCAATAAGTCGAACTGCTCGCCTCTGTATGCTGTCAAGTAGGTTAAGTGAATGTTTTGGGGCCGAGCTCCATATATGGGAGCAATATTCCAGGCCTGGTCTAACCTGTGCTTTGTAAGGAAGGAAAAGTTGCTTGGGGCTAAAGTACCTCTTTGCTCTAAATAAGTAGCTCAACTTAGCGGACGCCGATCTTGCGATATGTGGTCCTGCCATGTGATTTCTGAATTCACTGTGACTCCTAGAAGGTGCACTGCCACTGAGTCCTTGGGATGGATTGGATGGTCATCCATTTGGATCTGAGGAACTGCTGATGCATTTTTCCTGGGAAATTTTGTGAGCTGTGTCTTGTTTGCATTAAATACAACCAAGTTGTCTTTTCCCCACTTCAAGATTTTGTCCAGATCATCATATAGAGAACTTATTTGTTCACATCTTTGACTGTGTTATGTAGCCACATTCACAGGCCCACTGTTAGAGATGGAGGATATAAGAGTACTGTCATCATTATTTGTCGATCCAAGCAAATCGTTGATGTGCAGAAGAAATAGAATTGGAGAAATAATAGATCCTTGGGACACTCCTGAATTAGATGATACACCATCTACCACAACTTGGATCGATCTTTCCAGAAGAAAATTTTGCATCTATCCGCAGAGTTGTTGTGGTAATCCATAAGACGCTAACTTGCCTAATAGGGCCTATGCCAGACTCGGTCAAATGCCTTTGATATGTCCAAGGCTACGGCTCTGGATTCCCCGTGTTGTTCAATTGCTTGCGTCCATAAGAGCGTTACGTAGCTTAACAGGTCTCCAGTGGAACGATGGCTCCGAAATCCGTATTGCCTGTCACTTATTAATCGGTGGCCTTCTAGATATTTGATTATTTTGACATTTATTGCCTTTTCCATTACTTTTGAGAGCATTGAAAGTAACGCTATTGGACGATAGTTTTGTGGCAGACATTTCCTCCTTTTCTTTGGAATAGGTTGAATGCGAGCGGTTTTCCAGCAAGAAGGAAACGTCTTCTGGGAGTACGACATGCTAAACAGCTTACATAGTACAAGTGCAAGTTCTGGAGCACAGCTCTTGAGTACTATAGCCGGAATTCCGTCGGGTCCCGTTGCCTTATTGCAATCTAGTTCCTTAAGGATGCGTTGAATTATTCGAGGCCGAAATTTCACTTCTGCCATCGATGTTTGCACCCTCGGGATATTTGGTGGCTCTAGTTGTGCAGAAAACATGCTAGCGAAAAGATCTGCCTTTTCTTTATAGGAGTTGTTGCTAGCGTGCCATCTTCTTTTACTAGAGGTGGAAAGAAAGAGCAACTAAAGTTAGAACTGATTGTCTTTGCCATGGACCAGAATGCGCGTGAGCTGTTAGGACATCCAATTACTTTGTTAGTGACTCTTTCGTTGTAACTTGTCTTCGCCGATTCAATAATTAGGTTGCATCTATTTCGAAGAATTATGAATTCTGATCTTTTTTGCTCCGATGGGTTTGACCGCCATTCACGGTGAGCCTTGTTTTTCGCTGCGGTAATTCGCTTGCATTCTTTGCTAAACCAGGGTTTATTTGAAGCTGGTTTTTTGACGCAATGTGGAATATAAAGTTCCATACCGAGTAAAATCATTTCGGTTACTGCTTTTGCGCACATATTGACATCGGTATCTCTAAAGCACATATCAGCCCATGGCAACGAACCGAAGAAATTACGCAGCTCGTCCCAGTTAGATTTACTATAATTCCAAATCAGACGATGGCGATCCTGGTTCGCTCCTATTCTATTGGTGTCGGTAAAGAGAGGGTAGCAGATATTAGAGCATGATCCGAATTTTCTAAGGGAGCAGATATTTTTATTTTATAATTATCTGGCTCGGTTGTGAGAAACAGATCTAAAGTGTTCCCGTAATTTGATGGATTGTCAGGAATTCGCGTTGGTTCATCAACGAGCTGAGTGAGATTGCAGCTAATGGCAAAGTCTTTAGCTTGTTTCCCTGCATCGTCCGTTCTGCCAGAATATCGTAGCCAGTTCATGTTATGGGCATTGAAGTCACCAAGTATAATAACTTCAGCCGTTGGATGATGAATTTGGATCCAGTCTACCTTTTCGGATAAATGACGAAATAATTTAGATGGTTCGTTATCGTTTGGCGAGCGGTACAGGCAGCAAAAGAATTTAGTACAACTTTGTAGGACGACCTTTAGCCATATTAAGTCGAGATCCGCAGGTTCCATCTCGTCTTTTCTTTCACACGCCAGATCTGTTCCAGCACTAATTGAAGAGGTTTTGAGGCCTATATGTCTATCAGACGACTGGAAATGGACCAATTTTATGCAAAATTTAAACGGCTTGATTGAGAGTCTTTTCCAGTAAAGTTGTAAAGCCGTCGCGACAATTGTAGTAGTCCAGTACACTAACCACTAAGCTATTGCCCAATAATAGACATCAATAGATTAAAAAACAAAAACCTACAACAAAATAACTGACACCACAATATGAACCTGAGAAAAAAAGTGTCCAATAAAAATGAATAACGTATGTTGTATGTATCATGAAAAATGATACCAAAACTTACATAATAAAAACAAACCATAAAAAGAAACGTTTTCGATTTATATGAGACGATATCGAAAAATTCCCACAGAAAACCCTACTCCTGGTCATTGTTGTGGGCATGTTTTATTTTTCGAAAAACCTGTCAATCGGCAATCTCACTAAATCAATCATTTTCCTTCGAATTAACGAACGCGTCAACCGCACTCCAAAGACGACCGTGCGTCGACCACAATGCCCACAACAGAAAAAAAAATGAGCGAAACACAATAAAATTCCAAATGAAATTCAAGAATTCAAGAATATTTAATTTGATTTCCATTGAAGTTGGGTTCGGTTTTTCTTTTCGACTGACTCTATTCAAGGGAGCTATAGAAGGCTTGAGAATGCTTACACTCGGCGACTTTGCACAGTACTTGTAGAATTTAAACCCAATGTCGGTTCGCCGCGCTGACAATTTAGTTATGCGCACACGTAACAAGGTCGTCAAGATACTTATCATCGGCTTGCCCCGAGGTTTGTGTGGTGTGTCTGTGAATACGTTTTGCCTGTAAATATGAGTGTATATGAATTTGTGTGTTTTTAAGACAATAGCCGATCGGCGTGGTTAGTCTAGATTCGAATGTGATCAACAACAGCCATTGTTGGTATGTGACTTGAGATTGTTGGTAATTGCATCAGTTTTAACTTATCTGAAACAAAATAACGCCCATGTCGAGGATGTATAACCCAGCTTATTGCAGATACAAATAAATCGATTAGTCAGAAAGAACCAGTCAGTGCCTGGTATTTGTGCTTAGTCCGTTCTTTACTGACCGTGAATTCGCAGGGTAGCTGTATTACCAAAGACTTGTAACTTGATCTATAAAAGCCAGCAAAAGCGTGGAATACATTTAAATTATTCTTAAATATTTAATGACGTTGCCATTGGCTGTTGGCTAAGACGGAAATATCTGCAGAATGCTAATTGATTAGAAAGTGAGTTTTTTTTTATCATGAAACCGGAACTTCATTGTCGTGGTATGTACTGGTAGTGCAACTGTCCCACACGCTGCTATACAGTACTGGTAAAGTTCAAGATTGATCAGAAATGATTTCCGCTTATATGAATTTTATGTGAAAACATGTTTAAGTTCAATTACCTTATGTAAGGTCATCAGTGTGTACATAATGTAATCCATCTACGAAGGTTGAATGCTTGAAATGACAGACTACACAGTAAAGTTATAATACTGTTGTTCAATTGCCAAAAAAGATAAATTTATCTTATTTAACCAGGAAGACTACTAAACAGACGGATAAGAAGAAGTTCCAGAGTGTCGACGGGATGTTTTCCTTGCAGATGATTAGCAACACTTACTCTCAAGGTCGGTTGTCACCACTTCGTAGCTGGTAGAGGTTGTCTTGGCCTTGACCGCATGTCTTATAAAAGAACTGTCTCAATTTCAGTATTTAGTGCTGATGGATGCATTGGGTTCTCTATGGGGCGTTATTGCTTAGGTGCTCCGATCATCCTACGCTTCATAGATTTGATGGCCACCTCCAAGAGCTCTAATTGCAGCGACGCTACAAGCGTGACAAACTACCGCGAGGACATCATCTTTCCAAAACTCCTTCTGTTACAGGACTAGCAAACTTTGGAACTCGCTTCCTGGGGATATATTTCCAGAAGACTACAATTTGCAGCAATTTAAGTGCAGAACTAACATACCTACATCTGCAAGCATCTCGGGGCGCTGATGAAGTGTTATAGGTTTGCCTTTCCTGGAGAAGTATTTAAAAAAAAAAATGCTTTTGTGCGCTCGATATATATATTTTGCCTGATGTTTCGTTCAGGATTTTCCACAGAATTAGTTTTCAGTGCACTGTCACTCGATCGATAAACTGCATTTGGGCAGTGAGGAACAGTTTATCGATTTCTGCTCTCAGAAAACGTAGTTGGAACATGTTTAACGCTAAGGTGCCCGACGTTCCAAGATATTCCGTCCCATTGTCAGTAGAATGTCCACTTGCAAGTGGATCTCTGGCAGACTACGATGCATCTGCATAAAGACCTATTTCAAGCGATTTTGCTGTCCACCGGCTTCGAATAAGTATCTTTAGAAGTCACTGTTGCTTAGAGTATGTTGGTGACAGCAAGCTGATATACTGTACATGGCCTTACACTGCGGACACGGCTTTGCAGAGTATTTGATGGCATAAACTGCATTAACAACCGATGGTTCAGCACTACATACATATTTCTTCCCCTAGTTTGCATTTCCATTTTCAATAGAATTGAAGCTCTTTCCTTCTTAAAGCATCTATCAATTTGTACAGACCGGCATTGCTTCGTCATACCAATATTTTCAAACAACGATGCCAGGCTTCTATAACGCTTCTTTGGATCTTTGGGCACTCTTTTGCACTATCAAAACTTTTTTTTTTTAATTGTTTACGGAAGTTTGCATAAAGGATTTTGACCCAATCAGAATTATAACCCCAACCCCCATACCTCGCCAATTCGACTGACCGCAAATCACTTTTTTGCTCGAATTGGGATAAAAGGGATTGCTCCAACTACAGGGGTATATCACTTTTAAGTCTCCCCGGAAAATTCTTTGCCAAGGTGCTGGAAACGTGTCACAGAGCGTACCTTTCACCGTGGGCGTTGGACTTGTCTCCTCTCCTTTTCATTACTTATATGGACTGTATGTTACAGTGCGCAGTCTTGGCGAGGAACGTTTCGAATTGGGAGATCTGTGGATAAGTCATTTGCTTTTCGCTGATGACTTGGTCAACCTTGGGTCCTCTCAGGCTGAACTTCAACGCGCACTCGATCGGTTTGTAGACGAAGATAAAATGGAGGTAAACGCGAACAAACCTGAAGTGATGGTCGTCTCTAGAAAGCCAGTTCAATGCACTCTGCATGTTAGTGGAGTCCAATTGAAAGAGGTGGTGAAATTTAAGTATCTCGGGGTCTTATTAACGAGTGATGGAAGGAGCAATTCGGAGTTTTCCTGTAGGATTGGTCAGGCTGGGTCAATTTTGAGACAACTCGGCCATTCTATTATTAGGAGGACTGAACTTGGCGTCAAAGCTAAGTTGTCAGTCTTTAATCCGGTGTTAGTTCCAACTCTTACCTATGGTCATGAGGTTTGGATAATGACTGAAAGAATAAGATCGTGGATACAAGCTGCCGAAATGAGACTCCTCCGTTGAATTGCTAGTGTGACCCGTAGAGATCGCATCAGAAATACCAGAATACGTGTGGAACTCAATGTCGAGCAGCTACTTCTCCGGACGGAGCGGCCCATGCTTCGGTTAATTGGCCCGCCTGTCCCCAACCAGGATCCCAAGACGTGCTATAAAATCCATATCATCAGGCAGGCGTCGTCTAAATAGACCCAGAATGAGATAGTTAGGTCAAGTTCATAATCTCTCCTCTACTCGATGGGGATTGCCCTTGATTATTTAGTGGCAGAGAATCGAGAGTTTCAGAGGGTCCACTTGAGTAACCTACACCCTCGACCCACTTAATGGCTAAGCGGACCATCGAAAATGAATCAAAGAATGTTAGTGCCGCCGTGAACAAATAACTTAACTTTATGAACCACTGAATCATAGGTTATCAGCTCGGCCAACTTCAGGAAAATTCTCTCTGAAAATCGAGAAGTTACTTCATATCCGCGAAGGGACGTATGACTTTAGTCTAAGCCACTCGATCAAAGTTGCTTGTGCATACTTACTTAAGGTCTAGCTATAGTCCGGGATGGACCTGAGCCTCAAACAACACGATCTTTGGCTAGCTGTCTCCAGTTTCGCACGCTAAGTTGGTTAAGATCCCCTTCCACTTGGTGTTCGTCTCTTCTTTTCAGCGCGCAGAGCTCACAAGCAGCTCTGGTCCTTCTTTGCAGCACCGCTTTGTATGCCTCTTGTTTCCTTACATGTCGTCGTCGAACCAGGGGTTTCGTTTTATTGGTTGTCTCTAATGGCTTTTTGGCAATGTTGCCACTAGTCTTCAATACTTCATGCTGGCTGCATAGAACCTCTTGAGAGATTGAGAGAGACTCGATCGGAGAAGAATCTGGTGATCTTTTGCAATTTTAGCCATCCGACGTGAAACATCCTCACAGTATTTATTTGTTTTGACGGTATTCGGGATATCCGAAACCAAACTTTGGTAGTGGTCTGAGTCAATTTTGACCCCTCGAAACATCCATCCATAATACTGAAGAAGTGCATTGCGTCGATCGCAATGTGGTCAATCTGGTTGATGGTTAATTGATCGGAAGACATTCATGTCGCTCTATGATTATTTTGTGCATTTTTTTTTTTTTTTTTATTAACAAAGGGATTCCAAATCCTGGAGCACTCAGACGAATCTCTGTCCATTGTACTATCAAGCAGAAACCCCTTTTTTGGTGTAGTGGTGGAGAAACTCTGATATTATTCGTTTCTCTTATGGTCGGTGGCAGAGTATTGCTGTCCCCCGCCGGGGCTCGAACCAACGCCGCTCGGGTCACAAGCAATGACTCTAACCACTACACCATGGCCACCATCTTGTGCATAGAATGAACAAACTAGCTGTAGCGGGATATTGGATTCGTTATTTCCTGCTTTGCCTTTCACAAGAAATTAATTGTAGGGGCTCGATTTTCTGACACCTTCCCTACCAATTACCGGACTGTCAGGACACAAAACCGCTCTACTTTTTTACCGAAGGAAACCTCTAGTCGCTTCCTTGACATTCAAGTCTTATTTCTGATTTCTTTACCCAAAAGAAAAACTATTGGCAATCAGAAAAAAACCATAAAACCCATTAAGTTTGATTTTATTGTTGAAACAGAATTATGCTAACTGTTAGCATCTACCAAACTCTACGCCAACTTGCTTTTCGACGCATTTAAGGAATAACATGTTTGTCCCTGACATTTGATCTTGTTTATATAGTTATCGCGTAGATACAGATACAGCCCACTCAACGATTTTAGAAAACCGTTCTTCTTACGCATTTCTCCGAATGAAATTTAGCTTTATGCAAAAAAGAAATCAATTCAAGTTATGTAAGAATTGGCAGGTGCCCAACAGACGATTAAATAATGAGATGCCCATTATGGTAAAATGTTTGTTATGTTGTCGCAAAATGACTGACAGCGAACTGCGTATAAAATAATCAGTCCGTATTTTTTTTTAATGATATTTGATACCAGCTTGGGAATGGAACGGACAAATATTTTTATTTTTTTATTTTTATTATGCAAGTGATTACCATTCAATCCATTTTCCCATAGTCCACCCCTTAATTTATTTTTTTTTTTGCAAAGAAAATGGACTCCCATTACGTGTAGGTACATTTTTGTTGGTAAAAAGTATTTTCCGTGTCTGAGTCAAAAATGGGGGTGTCCAGTGGTGGACAATTAAGGAAATGTCCACATGTATGTACCAAATTGGAAAGCGATAGGACAAATTGATTTACCAATTAGATGGAGGAAAATGGACTCAAATGCCTAACCATGGAAAAACGAAAGAGTTGGCGTGCGAACTTGGATTTGAACGTCTCTGCAACAACGGTGGCGGCGGCGGCGGCGGCACTTGTTTGTGTGTTTTTCTGTTTTTCATACATAATTGCCACATGAACACATGACTGACAGCAACGACAAGAAAGCCGTTCACTTTTTTGTATAGCTTTTGTATATCTTATTCATGAGCTGCGGAGCGGGCGTTCATTGAAAATTACAATCTACACATTTACAGCAGTACTGCATGCCGTGGAAAGGTAAAGTTTGTATTGCAGGTGATTGCATCAGAATTTAAACTTAAATATTTGCATTTTGCGCACATCGAAACATTTCCTTAAACTTTCTAATTAAACACATGCTAACTGAAATAAAACTTTACTAATCGGTCTTCTCTTTTTTTTCAGGTGAGTTTCACTAAAAATCTGTATTTGAAGGTCCCAAGCTGTTATGTAAGTTAGGTAAACCAAAAGTCAATCGGATATGGCTACTTTCAAAATGTACTCGAATTGAACTCAATTTTAACCTCATTTTGTGCGATTAAAGCCAGCGTGTTAGAGAGTGTAACTAACTACCACTCCCCAGTGATAGATTGATTTATAATTGCCCAGTGATTTGGTTGAGTAATACCGTGCTTACCACGTGCGATGTAGTTACAATGGAATACCTCTTTACAGCAGAGTATAACACTTTAATGAAGCTGGACGATGTTATCTTTGGATTGCATAGTTATTATGTTTTTAATGAGTTTGCTAGGGTATTTTGCCTCTTAGGTTGTATTGAATACACTTACAATTTATTGGCAAACTTTGAACACAGTTTTGCTTGTTTAGCTCCAAGGTACTATAAAATATTTGGGAGAGTTCAGGTAAATGTTCATGTCTTGCTCTCAAATTCCACTGAACTTATTTGTTTCTTGCGCTGTTTTGAACAAATTATGCCCTAGGGGTGCTATCAACATCGTGGCTTAGATTGAGTCCATCTATCTTTTGCGGTCATAAGTAAATGTGCAGCCTTCTGGCACACCGCATGTTTACATTTTTTAATTAAGCAACGAGTGAATAAAGTTTTAACTGGGGAGCTATCCAACCCAGTGCACTCTAATGCTTATACAAATTAGATTTATATTTGTTAGTACGATCCAAGACCATCAAGATACATTAATATATTTTTTTTTTAATTAAATTAAAGAAAATTCCGAAATTGTAGGTAAAATAATTTTAAAAATATGCAAAAATTACACGTTTGCATGAATTTATTGTCACCTACAGGATAAGAAGGACACATTTTATTAAACTTGCGTTAAGAACTGGAGAGCAAGGGCACATTCTACCAAATTTAAAGAAACCTTCAAATTAAGCAAATTGGAGTCAGTTCGGTCTATTACGATCTATCTATCTGTCCTTTTTTTTATTTAAAAAAAAAATGTGTATTTCACGAACCAATGCGCTCTGACAAGTGAACAATGTATATTGACAATTGACCTACTAGATCAAAGCGTTAAAGTTTTTATAAAGTAATAGCGGACCCGGCGAACTTCGTCAAATGTCAATGTGATTTATTTGAATGGAATGTTATTTATTTGAATGGAATCGAAATCAGTAGAGAGCGATGTGATAAACAATATGATATTATGATTGATCCCACCTTCAGCTGTCCTGTAAATTATGCGGTGGAGTTCCTGGAACATCAAGCGAGTTGAAAAATTCCGTCGGATAGTTGGTCGTTTCATCCTCGTCGGTCACGCTGTCAACGGATTTGTACGAATGTAGTTCTCCAGCGATTTGATTTTGAATAATGAAATTCAAGCTATCGACGTCCTTATTCTTCGCTGCTAGTATTGCCCCTTCACTACTCCAATCAAGATTTTTATAATTTTGTGCAATGCCGGGGAACTCTTTGGTGATGAGTTCCTCCTTTGACGATGTGAACTCGCAAAAATTTGCCGGGAACGATATTAATCCAGTCGAAACATCAACGGGAATTTAGCCATTGCTAAGCGACAGCAGGTTAACATCTCCACCCAAAATGCATGCAAACCGTCTTTTATTACAATGAATTTCACAATTATCCAAAAAATTTCCAAGCTTCACAAGGAATTTTCCACCTTTACATCGTCCAAAGTCATCAAATCATGCAATAAAATTAAAAATTTCGTTAAAAAAAAATTAAAATGTTTCGCGGTTTTCAGGAATTTTCCACTAAGAAAAATCCATTTCATTCAAAAAGTCATTCCGGAACAATTGAACACAAAATTCCATACAAAAAAAATCAATTTTCGATTTTTCCAATTTCCCGATTTTCCGGAGGATTTTCCCAAAATTTTCTTTCAGAAGAACCTTCTCTTGGCGATTACGAACAACTGAAAAAAATTGAGCCAAATCGGTCCAGCCGTTCTCAATTGATGAATTACTACCTATACATTTTTGGCCACCATTTTTATATATAGACTAGCGTAGCCCGTGCACACTTCGTAGTGCAAAATAGTTAAATAGAAGAACTGTTTTTATTGTAATGCTCTATAGGTCTTACACAACAATTTTTGTTTTTTTTGTTTTTTTTTTCAGAAATTGTATTGCCTAGACAATATTATTGACTTTCATCATTTATATCGATGTTACAAATTTTAAAAACTTTGGATTCCAATTCCAAGACTATCGAAAATCTGTACCCGCCCGGCTTTGCCCGTGCACAGGAATTGTATTGCTTAGGTCTTAGGTAATAATGTTCTTTCGTGAAATGCGAGAAATGATAATAAATCGACTTGGTGGAATTTTCTTTCTGCCTAAACTTGAAACACAGCAATACGAACAAAACAAAAAAAAGAATAATGAAAATCGGACCAGCAGCGGTTATGGAGATATAACGTCATCGAGTTTTACTCCATAGAAGATGTTTTTTGTATAGGAGGTATAAGATTTTGAAAATTTTTTTGTATGTGAAGTGCCGCTCCCCTTTGACCAAATTTGACCAATCTTCACAGGAGCACTCTAGGGCCAATAATTAAGATTATCTGTAAGTTCGAGCTCAATCAATTTGGTGGTTTTCGAGATATGTATAAGATTTTGAATGTTTTTTTTTTTGTATGGGCGGTGCCACGCCCTTTGTCCAGTTTTGACCGAACTTCACAGGACCACTCCAGGGCCAATAACTAAGATCATCTGTAAGTTTGAGCTTAATCGATTTGGTGGTTTTCTAGATATACGATTTTGAGTGTTTTTCTGTGTGGGCGGTGCCACGCCCCTTTGCCAATTTTGACCAAACTTCACAGGACCACTCCAGAGACAATCACTAAGATCTTCCGTAAGTTTGAGCTCAATCGATTTGGTGGTTTTCGAGATATACGATTTTGAATGTTTTTTTTGTATGGGGGGTGCCACGCCCCTTTGTCCATTTTTGACCAAACTTCACAGGATTCATGTATGGACCAATACCAAAGATGTGCGAAAGTTTGGTTAAGAACGGTAAATGCGTTAAAGCGTGAATCGGCGACAAACATTTTAACGCTCAATTTTTATATATATAGATGTATAGTATATAGATATAGGTATAGATGATCTGACTAGTCACTAGTACATTTAAGGCATTTAATTTCGTGTTTACTCGGTGGTATAAGTACATCAGAGAACATCGAAAATTTGTACATTAAAACCATGAAAACTCTAGAAATGAACAAGTTCTAAGGAGAACTGGCCCAACTAATTCATCATCAAGTTCTTATAAGTGACTATATTTGACTGGTTCTACATATACGCTCCTTTTTCAAGAACATTATTGTGAGTCCCATGTCAAAAAATAAACCGTTTAATTCGCTTAGCGCGCCGTCAAATTGACGAATCGCCTTTACAACTCGTGTCAATATTGAACCGTGTGAGTTTTAATTTTGGGACGAATGAAAAGGACTTGTAATTTTAAGGCAAGTCAAAATGGCTGCATTGAAAAACTTTGTCAACGAATGTCTATCAGACGTTGACGAAAGATGGCGCACTAGGAAAGACCTTAGGCTAGCTGCACATTGGACACGAATTTGTACAGAACATAAACGTTTGAATACTGGTCGTATGAATTGATTGTGCACACTGAATACGATCTTCTCCCTTAACTATCCCGGTGATATCGCTTTTGTGTGTGATGAATAATCTGTATGACTATACGCCCGGCCGGCGGTGCATCGCTATCGTTCGTAGAACTGAATATGTGCGCGAAACATATTTAAAAACAGATGAAATCAGAGAAAAACATCATCTTATGAAAGACTTACTTTATAACGATCGGAAACTGTCCGTGCCCCGTGTCCCATACCCCCTTTTATTTCCGTAAACTAACTTATCCATTTGTAAAGTTTCAACGCACGAAAGTTCATAAAAATCCCAACAAGCTCGAATTGTTTTCGATTGTTGGAACAACTAACTCTCTCTGCGTGTGTGCGCTTTCATAGTAGGTACTTTAAGCCTGATCTTGACAACCACAATACAGTTTTTGTTACAAAGTTTGCCTCTCGAGCCATTTTTTCTCAGATTTGCTTCTTCTTTTTTATTTAAATTCCACAATATAGATATTTCGAATTACTGAGAAATGTTGGTAGATGTCGCTGAATATACTATGTGCACAAATTGGCCGCGATTCATTGTACGAGAGGCATACGATTGTTGTCGCACACTTGTATTTAAATCGAGATTTAAATGGAGAACCGAACGCGACTCATCGCTACGCGTAATCGTAAAGCACTGTCGGCCGCTTATCGTCTTTGTACGAGTACGCTTGGAGTTTGTTTACATTTTTCAACGCCTACATATTTTATTTCAAAAAAAAAATATATCAGACGACATCTTTACGCTTTGTATTTTGACGATTGGAAATTGCGTCGTGTGCGGTTTAATACGCTTATCGTTATCGTAGCTACACGGCAAATTCATGACGATACGATGACGATGCGAGTCGTGTGCGGAAGGCCTAAGAGTGACCACAACAACAGCAAAAGTACCAAAAACAAGGGAACTGGCATGAATTGATCCATATCGTCTTTCAACTCGTTCTTGAAAAATCTGAATTTTCTCATCTACAATTAGATCACTGCCGTCAACAGTCGATGGTATCTACTCCCCTTTCTTGTCCTGGGTATGTTCCATACTTTTCCCAGTAAAAGCCAATTTACTGGGAGGCTTATAAAGCCTCTGATAGCCTATCAGAAACTTATCTGCCAAATAAATTTCAATTTTTAGTTTCAAAGGTCTCGGGTAGTGATATCTGACAAATAAAGTCTTCGATAGCCTGGCAAATAATGTCTCCGATAGCCTTTTTATCCGGAATGTAAACAAAATATTGTTTTTTGAAAAGGCTCGAAAAAATATATAGTTTTTCACGAGAAATGTCCTACATGGATTTCTTTGAATTTTTAAAAGACAAATTTTATGAATATTACGAACATAGGATACACTGCCCCGTAGGAACATCATATTTTGAAACACTCGACAATAAAGAATTTATAATTCGATTCCGGTGTACCAAAATGGCTGACTGCGTATAGTTATGCTTCTGATAAACAGGGACAAAATAAATGACATGTGTTGTTTATCGAAATGGAAGCATTGCCGTTCAGTCAAACAATTAGTGGCTGATTTGAAATTTTTTTACCCGTTAAGGACTTAGATGAGAGCGACCAACTGCCTATGAACGAACGAATATTCGCAAATTTTACAGTCCGTTCATATGAACTGAACACGTTTCTTGATCGCCTCAAATCGCGAATTTCTGTCATCAGTTTCTACCAGAAATTTCTCATTTGAGGTTAAGTCCGAACGAATTTTTTATTCGCTAGTTTGTGGAACGCGGTTTAGTGTTGTGGATTGCGAAAAGTCACGGGAAAAAGTTTGGAATTTTAAATTTCGTTACCTAAACTATTTACAAACTCTTGGAATAATAAAATGTGAAATTTTCTATTTATAAATTCTTAAAAGGTGGTTTGTTCGCATTTCATCAATTCGTTCGTTCGCTCTCATGTGAATGGTGCTTTAATTTTCCAGAGACCGTGATGATGAAAGAGAAGGAAAATATCAACAACCTTTACTTGTTGCATAGCCTTGCATAAATATCCGAAACTTTATCCGGAACTCTTAAAACAGTATCGAAACCTAAAATTCGTAAAATTTTCGAGTGGTTGAGGAATTCTTTCTTAGGAAGTATTTTATAGACATACCTCGTCTTTTGGCCATGTTTCCAATGATGCAGTTTCCGGTTATTACCCCGACGAATTTGGTTTCTATCAAAAGATGTTTGGATCGTTGACATACTATATATTTACTGCGAGTGAAATGTCAGTTCCATACAATCTCTGCCCAGAAAATGACGCCAACATAACTGGCGCCAACGTGGTTCCAAGCGAAAGATAAGTGAAACAAAACAACCATCTTGGATGTTTCCTTAATTGTATAGAGAAAACCTATTGGGCTTGAGTGAATTTGTCAAATTCAAATTTCCAAGTGGAAGTGGCCGTATTTTGGTCGGACATGTTATTTACGCCGTATTATGAATTATGAGCAAGATCATCATAGCAGTTTTTCTAGCGATGGTCCACGCAAAATTCCTTTTCCCATAAAATCTCTCTAAGATCTTTTTCTTTCCTCTCTCTCTCTAACCTCGTGTATATCGTGTGTCAATTCAAATTGCATGTCAAAGTTTTTGATGGACTTAAAAATATCTACAGAAATGTCAGAATAAATTGGAATACTCATGTAAGTGTATAGAACTCCTAAACCGCATATCAAATCAAATTTCTATTACTCATGCTAAATTTGCTATTTCATGTACGACTATATTTTTCAAGACAAAAAAGTCAATTAAATTCAGATAACCACCGTCTCAATCCAATTTTAATCAATTTCATTGACCTCACCAGCAATACAAGAACTCAACGGCTATGTAGCTGTAGCTTATTTTTAGAATAAATCAAAAGGTGCCACAAAAGCCAACCCAATAATCCAAAAATACCGCACCTACTCGCACTATAGGAAGACGGTAATTTAAAATCGATTTACTGGCGAAAATTTATGTACACAACACCCAACAGATAAAAACAATAAAACGACCTTAACGGCTGTAGCAAAATCTCTCACTTCAATGTAATCGGCAACGAAGTTCGGATTCGATAAAAAGTTTGTCTTAATACGAAGGCCTGGTCGACAATAGCCGACAAAATGAAAAAAAAAAAAAAAAAAAAAAAAACAAACAACAAATTGGCTAAATTATTTAACAAAATTTCAATATCCGGCAGACATAATATATTCATTTCAAGCCACTATCGCATCGCCGCCGATCATTAGTCAAGATCAAGACCTAATAGATGGATGTAAATTTTTGAAATAAAGTTCAAAAGCGGTCCAAAGACCAACATGAGATACTCTACTTTGTGGCAATTGTGTAATCTGTCTGAGCGCTACTCTTGCTTCAAGTGTGTTCTATTTTCTTTTTTGGTCATTGTCCGCAGGCAATTCTACCAACAGATGGCGTAATGGTTAAACATCTGGCTGGTTGGCAAATGGCTTTGGATTGACACGGATTTTTGTTTCCCTTTCGTTCTGTTCTGTTCTTGGGTTTGATGGTAATTTGATAATTTTTTTGAAAGTGTTAACCGTTGAATGGTGTGTAATAAATCTTCTCAGGTTCGTTTTGGCCAATTACTTAATTTGACGTCGAGAACAATTCATTAGAACAGAACAGCGCCAGCGCGGCTCTGACTCTTCACAATGGTATCTATGCATCTAGAACAGAATACGTAATGATGTTGCGTAAGACTGGTTATGGTGTGCGGGTTATTGATACAGACTTAATTTGGTCGTTGTATTGATGATTGGAATGACATTTTGCTTAGTCGAATGGGGCATGATTGTTATTTGGTTTTCCAAAATGCAGTTACAGGTTACAGCCTTGAGGTGAATAATAAATTGTGGCGGTAAACTGTATTTAAATGGCCGTCTTACTAATGGTAGAGTGATATTGCAAATCTTCTACTCACCCGTAGTAAGCTAAAAGCAGAACTTCAACTTCTATGTGGAATTGCGAAATTTTATTCTGATCACGTTGAGGTTGTCGTTTTGCGGATACAAGTAGGGAATTTCGGGAATAGTTGTACTCCTGATTGAATTCGACGTAATTAGGTGAAGTGTGGATGGGAATCGAATTTTAAGTGGATCGTGGATGTATTGCGGTTTTTCGTTTCGCAGTAAAAGGAGGTAGAAAAATGTTTTATTTTTCAGTTTTTCCTTATATCTATTCTTCTTATTGTGTGGACAAAATGTAATGGCTTTTGACCCAATTCATGCAACAGCTAATTGCGGGCTAACAGTCTTACAATTTTACAAAATTGTTTACACGAAACCAAAACAAGTTTTTCATTCCACTTTTAAACGATTTAAAATAATTTTATAGACCCGGGATTAATTTATTTTTCATAAACAATACTTGAATTTTAGACCGACAAGAAGTTTACATCAATTAAATTATTTTTTCTTTTATAAAACAAATAAATTACTTGTACAAAAATACACGTATACCGTTTACCGATGACAGATTCCTGTATGTCTGATAGGGTTCTTTCTTTGTCACCAGATATCGCAGGTCAACTTGTACATTTGTCAATTACCATGAAGGAAAATTCTCCGATTCGTACAAAATCAGAGAATTTTTCTTTCGGAACGGATACCATGATAGGGCCGCCGCCGCATATTATGGACAGCTAGTAAGAAGATGTTTTCGTGCTGGTTCCAACACAACCACTAGCTCTCTTGGTTCGGAGCGGAATAAATTGGAAATTCGCACTTTTTTTTTAAGTGACATCTATATTAAACAATGACGCAAAAATTTGAATTTCAACCGTTTTATCTAGCAAATTTACTCACGCCCAAAGGGTGTCCTTAGCATTCTATGAAGAAATCCAAGATGGTTGTCATTTTGTTTCACTTATTTTTCACTCCGAACCAAGAGCGCTAGTTTATGTTGGCGTCATTTTCTGGTCAAAATTTGTATGAACTGACATTTTACTAGGAGTCCATTATATAATATGTCAATGATTTCAATAATTTGCAGCTGGAGAGTATATTCCTGTAGAAGTTGTCAGAAAAGATGACAAGATTACCCGCGTCAAGCAGTATTTGCTATTTTAACATCTACATCTATGAACATTATGCTATACCATCTAGATAAAAAGAGAGAAGACGAATGTACTCAAAACACCACCTTGTGGAATACAAACCAAATTTTGTAGGGAAGTGCATAATTTTAATTTACCATTACACACCGCTGTCTGTAGATGTATTTTGCAAGAAATTACAAGACTTGGAAAATGCTATATGGACGCTATTCTGTGCGACCCAACTCACTAACCTATGGTAAAGAACTTGGGTAAACAATTTTCTTAGCGATCTAAGCACTAATAATATATCTCCAGAATTTTTGGGCAAAGAAAGATCACCCTTTAAAAAAATGGCGCATAGCTATGTTAGAGCTAGATATTTTAAAATTTAAATCATCCCGCGAAGCTTTATCACAAGAAATTGTACCGATGAGTTCTAAAAAGTTTAGTAAAGTTCGACTGAAATATTGTCTGGCCCTGAGAATTTGCTTTTTTTGATTTTTAGTGCTGTCAAAATTTCTGACATGACTAGGTATAGTGGAAATGACTTGAGAGGGACCAAAAAAATAAAAGTTACTGACTCAGTTCTGAATGTAACATATCCCGGAAGTGATTTAAGACCAACTCTGTATAGATTGAAGTCGACATTTTTTTTTGTTCCACTTTCCAAATATACAGATATTGCGACAAGATAGGCGCCGATTTTTCGAAATGTCTTGAATTTTTTTGAGCTTACATACCTTTTTATGGTTTGAACCCACTAAGCCAATTCAGTTTCTAGGTCTATCTCAAGAACTAATTGACGTAGAAGTCTGAAATTTGCAAACAACATCAGGTATAACCTCTAATTAAATCACAAATACCAATACATAGCGATACATTGACTGGTTTTAAAGTAATTAGTTATTTGAGAATATAATATTTTTCTTCATAGAAAAAACCTTTAAATTTTGTACCTAGGTCTATAAAATTAAAGAACAACCGACACACTAATGTTTTCAAGACACCAACTCTGCCTAAGTACGGAACCTTCAGTGCGCGAGTGATACTCGTACTTGGGCGGCTTTTTGTAGTTTCTGTTGGCTTCTAGAAACAAGGTTTAAAAAACTTTGTTCGATCTTTTACATTAGGTTAGGTTAGGTTTCTGAGGAGTACTGGGTACCACACTTTGGTCAATACAGACCCATTCTGATGCGCGCTGCAGGAAATAGGTTGTCCCTTACCAACTATAACCCTGTCTATAAGTGCTGTAATTAATTACTTAATGTGCTGTTATATACAAACCATCCTTAGGCTTTGATGAAGTTCATTATCTTGTCTATTGAAGTGCTGGAAAGTTCGTCCAAGTCGTAGAAGAAGTGCCTCCATATGAATGTAAGCCTGATGGTGGGTTGGAGACCTGGGCAGTGACATAGGAATTGGGTTGTGTGCTCAAGAGCTCCCTCATCACCACAGCTTCTACAAAGTTCTTCCTCTGACAAGCGCAATTTGTTCATGTGCTACCACAGAATATTATGTCCCTTTATGATATTATGATGTGTATCAAGAACCTTAAGATCTTTGAGACAGCACTTCACAAGCTACGACTTTATTTCCGGTATGCTATGGTTTTTATTAGAATGTTGCTCAAGGGCTGCTGTTTCTATTCAAATTCATACAATTCAATTCAATTTAATTTTCGGGTTTCTGCTTGGAAGAAACTATACTACGGTCGGGGAGAGTCACCGATTTTGATATTCCTGGTGATTCAGAGAAGACGCCTGAACCCACCCCAGTGTTCATTTTCGATTCGTTTTATAAAAACGTCTTTTTCGTCTTTAGAAAAGCAAACGATTTATTTCATTTCAAGTATTGTATCATATCGATGCAAAAGGCATATTTGAGAGTTTTTCCAACCTCTTAGCGAACTTGGAAATCGTCAAACCATATTTACCTACTTTGAGTTAAACACCGTCTGCTCAATTTGACCAATAATTCAACCGGTTCACGCTAATCCGGGTAGTAAAATCATACTTAAGCAAATAGTGGCTTACGAATTTGCATATCTCTAATCCTTTACAGATAAATAAGCGAGTTTGTTTTCCATGCACTCCCTATACACACTGACGTTTATAACTGCCTAATACCATTGAATTGGCATTTAAAGTCTGGCTTAATTAATTGCCACTTTCGGACTTACTACAGATGGCTTAGAACATGTATCCCACTTCGGCAATAATTATATGAATATCTAATCAACACAAGATGACGTTTTACTTTGACACATGTGCTACCAATGAGTAACATAACCACATTGTATCAGTTGGGTTATGGGAGTGGAATATTTTGCAATATTCAAGAATCTATCACTGTCGCCGAACGCAGCCGAGTGGAAATTCAGGTTAGTGAGACATGTTTTCCCTTTCTGATCTCGATCTGGTAATCAACAATAAGATCACTGCTCATTGTAACCACAGTTTGACCGGTTTCAAATAATTTAAATTTACATACCGCTAAATTACCCATAAAACAGTAACAAAAAGCGATAAATCTAAAAAAAAAATAAGTACACCCATGCGGTGAGTTTAAACAACAACAACATAAAACAGGTGAACTACAGTTCATTTTGGCCACATATCGCCGGCATTAAGCTGATTGCACAATCAAAATGATTAATAACAGAGTTTATTCACTTTTTTGCTTTTAAAACGTTTTACGTTCGTTTTTTTTTTTGTGGTTATGTATGGTGCGCCGCTGCTCCCGACATGAAATGTGTGAGCTCGTGCTGAGTGCAGAGCTTAACCCTCAGCATGAAAGCGGGTCACCTTAGGTGATAATATCACTGGCATTCCACCAGAGATCTGAGAGTTTTTCGTTTTTGTCGGAACCGATCATCAACATCAATCGCGCATCCACAAAACATAGCCCACGAATAAAACAAATTTTATTTTATAGTTGGCACTATGTATCGTTCCGTCATCGCCTTGGGCTTAATTTCAGTTATTTTGTGTCCACAGTATAGGATTATGTTGGTCTTGAGAGTGAAAACAGGTGTTGTGCAACACTGTATTTGGCAACATGGAACATGGGGCAGCGCTATATAACAAAGTAAAGGTTGCCGCAAAAATGGTAACAATTTGATCTGATTTGGAAATGTTTCGGTGAGGGGTTTGGCTGACATTTGATTGAAAGCTGAGCAGTGACAGTTGGTTCTGCCAGAAAGTTTTGCATTTTGTTACATTTATTTTTAGTCGATAGATGTCAATATTTAGCAGATGGTATTGGATTTGGATACTTAATTTGGATCGGATTGAAAGCGTTATAGCCTTTCGCGAGAAAACTATTTAAAGCAAAAGGAATTATGTTCAGTTGAATCTAACAACGGTGGGATTGGAATGTAAAGTAAAAAGCTTTGCATTAAAATCTGCTATCTTCTTATATGGAAGGTGAACTTGGCCGTAATCAACAAGCCGAATATCTCAAGTTGACTTGTACACTTAGGTGAAGTTAGGTTATAAAAAATAAATAGGTGGCGCAACAGGCGAATAGACACCCTAGGCCTAGCTTCTCGCAACCATTCGTTTGTGTGAGTTTCTATTTTTGGGACGAATGGAAGGGACCTACACTTTTATGCCGAGTCCGAACGGCTGAATTGAGAAGCTTTTTCATGACAGTCATACTCTCGGATGTTTGTCAGACGTTCGCGAGAGGTGGGGCAATAGAAAAAACTTTAAGATGTATTATTTATTGTTTTTCCGGGGATCGAACCTGGGATCCCTCGCACAGTAGTCCAGCACACTAACCACTGCGCTACTGCGAAGTTAGGTTAGGTTTGGTTAAATAGGGATATAAAAGGGTGAGGTTTCATACGGCACTAGGCATCATAATGGGCCCATGGCGATCCCTACAGGGAATTAATTGCATTGACCTACACTGGAAAAACAGCTAAACTTGAACTTGCTCTTGAAAAAGCCACAAATTCCCTTCAAAAACCAACTAGCCCCTTTACAGTCGGTATGCGGTCTACCTCGTCTAAATGTTGGAACAAGTACCTACCTGCCTAGAAATTTCCTTCTAATGCGACATATTGCTTCGCATTCACACAGTAGGTATGTGTGTTATATCTCTTCCTCTGCCTGCATGCCATTACAGAATCTACAATTGTCCGAGTCTAGCAGTCTGAGCCTTTTAGCATGTTTTCTAAGAAGGCAATGCCCTGTAATATAACGATCAATGCCCTGAGCTATTCCCTGCCTAGTTTGACAATTTCCCTAGATCTTTTACGGTCGCATTGTGGCCAAAATGCCTTGGATACTGCGTGTGTGGTAAGGCCTGCCCACCTATAGCCGTCTTCCTCTGTGGTTTAATATCCACCGCCTCTCTATCTAACACTTTCCCGCCTCTTCCTGCAAGCTCATCAGCTTGCTCATTTCCAGCTATACCACAGTGTCATGGTAGCCAACACAATTTCACTCGGTTCTGAATGCATAATGCCTTAAGGCTTAAGCCTTCCTGCGACTATTTCAGAATTGATGTTTGTAGATTCCAGTGCCTTGAGTGTGGCCTGGCTATCGATGTAGAATGGTTATATCCCTTCCAGATATAGATATCATCCGCATTATCTCTGCCATTTTCAGAACAGCCAGAACTTCTGATTTATCTCTATTCGCCGTATATCCTCCATTCGCCATTCACGCCTAAAACCAAAACCAAACGGGAACGAATATCGTACCAAGAATTTTTTTTAACTGTGAATTGGGCCTCTAACAATTTTTGTTAATAAATTAATGTCGGAGTAAAATAAATAATTGTTGAGAGACCATTAACTGTCATGTCCGCCCGAGTTCCTTGAAGTAAACTCTAGACTCTGTCTAGATCTAGAGAGTATTGCAGAAACATGGAATTGACAGTTCTCTTCTGTTTACTTAACTCTAGAAGCTAGTCTTCGGACTTTGTGAGGTGTGAGTCTTATCTCCTCTTCTTTGCATTACTTTTATGGACCGGATATTACAACCCAGAAATAAAGAATTTTTCGAATTAGTGAAGCTGAGCATACGTTATGCAAACGGTGGCCTTGCCCTTCGGCTAAGCTGGGCTGACAGCTGTAAACACAGCCCGAATAATGAAATAATGTATGCCAGGACTATACTTCTCTCCGTCTAGATTTCGTATAAGACCATTTCCACTGACGAATGGCAAAAAGATCAACCTACACCCATCGGTTCAACCATAACCATCTAGACAAATACAGGGTGTCTCATAATTCACACAGAATTTCGTTAGCACATCAGATAAATGGCCCCCACGGTTAGCAGCAAAACCGTACGTACCCTTTTGTTGAAATTTTCTATGACCGTTTCGCAGAAGTGTGGCCGAACTTCATTAATACACCTCCCAATTTCCTCTTTCAAGGCGTTGGTGGTCGTGGGTTTGTTTGCATAGACCTTTGACTTCAAAAAACCTCAAAGAAAAAAGTCCAATAGCGTTAAATCATAAGATCTGGATGGCCAATTCTGATCACAAAAACGGCCGATTACACGATTAGGAAATGACTCATGCAGTAATTGAATTGTTTCGCTGGCTGTGTTGCATGTGGCACCGTCTTGTTAAAACCACATGTTGATCACATACATATCTTGTAATTTAGGCACTAAAAACTTGGTTATAATGTCACGATAACGAACACCATTAATTGTTACTGCCTGACCAGCCGCATTTTTGAAAAATAATGTTCCGATAATGCCTCCAGTCCAAAATCCGCACCAAACTGTCACGCGTTGTGGATGCATTTGTTTCTCAACAATTACTCGTGGATTTTCTGAACCTCAAATGCAACAATTTTGACGATTAACGAAGCCATCAAGATGAACTATAATTTGTTCGAAAATTGCGGACTGTAGCTGACAAACCTTCATTATTTTTAAAATATTGCTCAACAATGAAAATGGGTTGTTCTTTCGTGTAGCCATTTTTACTAACCCCGAACTGTCAGCTGTCACATTGTTATCTTTTTTTCCGTTGGCATCACTGTACTATTAAAGGGCGCAAAATTCAAATTTTGCGTGAAATATGGGATACCCTTTAGAACAGAAAGTGGACATCGGCCGTCGTTGACGCGGGTTTTTACAGGCCGACAGGCGATTGGGAACAAAATACTAATGGCGACAAATGAAAAATGGAGTATAAGCTCGATTCTTGTGTCATAACCACCAAAATGTGGGCAGAAAATTAGAAGGATCTTGTAAACTTGTTCACTATTGTGGGCTGGTGGGCTTTATCACCGGACGCAATGTGCTGAAATACCATACCAAAAAAATAGGTTCAGTACGGATGACCTGTGCAGAGGATGCGGTGATGAGGCAACTTTCCTTGCCACTGTAGAGCGCTCTGCCACATAAGATTCTTTCGTAGTATTGTTTCGAGGATTTAGTAAAACTTTCTGACAGATCTATAAATGACCCATCGAAATTTATAAATACCTCGAGATGGTTCGTCTGTCTTTACTTCTGCGGCATAGGGAAAGCATCGATTGGCATTTAATTTGTCAGTAGTGCTTTATAAGGCGTATTTTTTTGAGAATCTATAGCTAGCTCACTTTTAATTTTACATGCAAAACTTGTATACCCACTTCTGGTTTTGTTATACTCACTTCCCAAAAAATACGCCTGTAGTTGTCTATTGTGCCGTTCTGCCATATTCGTCGAACTCCTAACTCTGTAGTCTATACAGCACGCACTAATCATTAAGCCCCGTTCTCCCCTATCAATGGGTATCCAACTTTAACATACTTTGTATTTTCGTTAGATAATTTGTTATGTTATAGATTTCAAGCTTTTAATTAGCGTACCTAATTAAGCCAGAAGATTTTGCGTCATAACAGTTTAGATAACTGGCTAAACGAGACAATTGATAATAATCTAATGATCTTGATTATAAACCGGACCCAATTTGGGATGCTTCAAGATCCACCACATTCGAAAGATAGATTGCATAACTTTATCACAATACAACCCGTCCTGATGAGTGCCATCAGTTTTGTCGTATAAACAAATCTATTGCAAGAATCATTTGTATATGAAATGAGCCCTTGGGCAGCCCATTGAATTAAAATTTGAATTGAGTAAATTCATGGTCAGACCGAAAATAAATAGCCAACAAATATCTGCGTCACTCTACACCTGCACTTGACTGTTATACACTCATAGTCGGCAGCGGCACCCACGCAGGTATACTCTCATTAGCACTCAAATTAACTACTCGATGGTAAGTTTTTCCACTCCAAGAGTACTACCATCGCTTCTTCCCGAGGTGCTTTGTTGGGCACCTCCAGTGCCCCTCCAGCTAACATTGACCTACATCGCCCATAAATGCACCCATATATACTCGGTGCCGGTAACAACTAAGTTGACCTTAGATGTACATCAAAATCATAAATAATAATAGGTTTACTGCATCCATCCGTTGAATGCAACTGCCGCGTCGAGTTGAATGACACGGTAATTTCATAACTCTGGACGCTCTGTCTCTGATGTGCCTCATTGTGCCGTGCTTCATTTAATTAAAAACCAATTATTTCCACTCGAGTGTAATCGACTATAATCTCAACAATTAAATATTATTTCTGTTAAACGCCAACGCATGCTGACCGATTTCCAAACTCCAATGTACAACTAACTATATTGTACTATGGACGACCGTGAAGGCCTTCGACGGCACGTGAAATCGTGACTTACCTGCAGAGCTTGTCATTGTGCTTAAATCTCTATCGGCCGATGGAATTCTATACAAGTCCTTGTTGGACTTAGATTTCGCATTCAAATTTTCGATTTTATTTTTATTTTTTTAGAAAGTGCATTTGGTATTCCGCAGGGGTCCAGTGTAGGCGCTGCTGTTATTCTCGCTGTATATCCACGCCATCTAATAAATTATACGCTTACCCAGTGGATAGATGGATATCTTGCAATCGTGGTACGACTGACGCGACGTTCGCTCTTGAGCTGGACAAGAGCATAGATTATGCGACCATCACTGAATAGTCGACACAATTGCCTATAGCTGGACTGGCAGGGGCAGCCATTGTGTTCAGATTTCTGTGTAGACTTAGTAGAGAGATATAGGTTGTCACTGCGGTTGAATAAAATGTGGTTATGGTAGAAATTGATTGATTCGAATTCAGATAGTGTGGATATGGTAACAAGACAAAGTCTTGTACCAACATTTGTTTACCACTCTTGTTTGGAGATGGTTGCTAAAACAAATTACAGTCGATAGAAAGTCAGATCGCCTTTTTTGTCTTATACACTATTAGACGCTATTTGAACTCGAAGGTGGAACAATTGTGCGAAAAAGTTTATCTTATAGTTTATAGAACATATTGTGCTCGCTTAAAACTGATTTTCGAAAAAAAAAAGTCAAAAGAGGTCAAATCGCAGCTCCGAGGCGGCCAATTGACATCGCCAAGACGGCTGATAACACGATTTGGGAATTTGGTGCGCAAAAGATCGATTGTGGCATGGGCTGTGTGGCATGGTGTGCCATCCTGCATGTACCAGAGGTCGTCCAAATGTCTTCAATTTCAGTAAAAAAAAAGTCTTATAACATGTCTCTGTAACGCCCACCGTTGACCAAAACGTTGTTCCCCAGCCTCATTTTCGAAGAAAAATGGTCCAATAATGGCACCACTCCTCAATCCACGGTACGACGACGGGGACCATGAGTGTTGTCCACTAGCATACCAGTCTCAAGAACTTTTTGCACAAACTTGCGTACAGCAGGCGCCGCGGGTGCTTTATTTCGGCCAAAACTTTTTTTCAAAAAACGCACTGCTTGGGCTACACAGCACTCACTTTGGAAATAAGTTTTTAATATTTCCCAACGTTGTTCAAGCGTAAAGCGACTCATTTCGTTCCGCGGAGGTATTATACTGACTTTCTGTCAAGATTTCGAGCGGGAAACAGCTGTCAGTGTTGAAATAAACTATGATTTAAAAAGAAACCACTAGATGGCCTACCCTGTATATAGATTTGTATCTTGACTTCTTATACTTGAAAATTGTGTGTTGGGCGAATTGGTTTTGTTTTGACCGTGAATGTGACCTAAGGACAACTATTGGCTCGTTGTAGTGCCTAAAGTTCCTGTTTACTACTTTACTGTTTTTCTTTAAACTTTTTTGCCTGAAAAAAAGATACTACGAGGGTTAATGACTGATCACGTTTCTGATTTTTGACAGATGATATGAGAAGTCATTTTATTTTTACGATCTTTTAAACTGGGCTTACCGAGGTCAATCACAAAATACGAAATGTTATCAACTCAAGTCTGTATAAACTAAATATGTGTATTGCCGCCAATTCAAACAAAATATTCATTGAAGGAGAATGAGTAAACTTTACACACAATAACACATCCGGGGTTTTGTTGGAATTATTTATTAATTCAAAAGGTTACCATATCCAAGGCGATATCCATTTTGCTTGAAGAGTATCTTTTTCAGATGGACTTATGAAATTTCAGAGCGAACTAGATCTAATATTAAGAGTATCTTGCAGGTGTGTCGATTGTGATTTTTTTGTTGTTTTAGGGTTGGCTGGAAGGAAAACTCATTGAAAGACATTGCCGAGCTTTTACGCGAGGGATGCTTCGAGAATAGTGAGGGACCTAACTTCCCCCTCCGGACTGACTTTGGACTATAATTCCCAAAACAACAAACAGTTTTAAACAAAACCTTTATCCTCGCGAAATTTGTGAAATGATTGCTTAAAAGAGGAGACATTTTCGGCGTCATTTAAATGACTAGGAAAATATCGGACCAAATGACATGTATTTTGTGCCATTTAAATGGCGGAAAAAAATGGCCGTGTGATCGCTCTTCAATGACGCCTAGGACAAATGACTAAACTTTTTGGCTGTTGCGTCATTTAAATGGCAGCCTCCAAAAAATGGCAAGGATCGAAATTCTTGCTAGGCAATTTTTCTACGCAAATGACAAATGACGAAGAATTCAATACGATATCTGTGCTTTAATTTTGATTTTTGTCTCGTGGCGAAAGGACGTGTTAGATTAGATTAGATATTAAGTCGGGAGAGCTTTCATTGGGATCTGGCACTGCTTCTAAAGGGGCCTATTGTGGGTCCTAGAGCAATCTTTTTTCTCCGGAGACAGTCAGAAGTAAATGTATCCAGCACAAAATTCACTCTTATCGCGACGGCTCGACCACTTCTTTCGCCAAATACTCCGCTTTCGTGGCGTTGGCTTGTAATCCAGATCGTGTTCTTCCAGCACACACGCCGCTAAATACACCGTCTCTGCAATTTCCACCATCACCCCAAAAGTTATTTTTGACATTATTTTTTATTAATTATAATAATTTTTTTTTTTTTCACTTCTTTCACGTATGCGTCTTCGCCGAGAGAAAAACGCTAAATGACAGTAGCTATATTTTTCTCCTAGGACATTAACGTCTGATTGCAAAATAGATAAATGACGGGAAATCGAAATAATAGGAAAGGTGACATTTGCCATTTTGATGAGGCAAGTCATTGCCGTGGTGATCGCCATTTTTCCGCTCGTCATTTAAATGGCATCCCAATGGAAAATTCTAAATGACTCGCAGTGTCCGTCATTTGATTTTGGGACATAAATGACGATGATAGTCATTCCGTGTGATCGTCATTTTTCCAATGACGAATAGTAGCTTAAATGTTGCTCTAATGCGACATTTTTTCCTCACGTCACAGCGCCATTTAAATGACTCAAAAAAATTGCCGTGTAATCGTAGCTTTACAAATGATGCTAGTACCGACTACTCGCTCTGGAATGCAACAAAGAAAATGAACAGGTCAATAGCTCACATTCCGCCAGTAAAAACTAATTGATTTTCGTTTCTCTAATTTGGGCCCACATCGATTTGCTGATGTGTTCGATTTTCTTTCTATTCGATTTTCTTTCTATTTTGCTATCAAAAATCAATTCTGTTATTTCAAACTTAACGTGGTTAAGAAGTCTATTTCTCTGCCTTTGAGCAATTTTTTTTTAACTTAATTTTCAACCATTTCAATTATGTACCTCCATGTAGATCAGCGTTGAGTATGTACCAAGGTGCATTAACTATGTTCCTTGCTACCTACTTTATTTTGGAAGACTTGAATTTTTTGTAAATTTCTTTAGCATGTGCATGTCCATAACTGGAGCCTGTTGGTCCATACTAGTGTCAGAACTTGATTGCCAAATTTAAACTAATTAACAATTCTTTACCCACTGAACCACGTTTAAACTTTTATTATGGGGCACACTTTGAAAATATTGTATTAATGCAAATGTGGTCCAGTGGTAGCATTTTGGTAAAATTTTTACAAAATCACACAAAAAAATTCCATTTTGTTGCGGAAAATACAAAATGCTAGTTTTCAAAGTTTTATTTTCGAGTGGTTTAAATAATATCTTGAAAACAGATGTCAAAGAGTAAAGATTCAAGTGACTAGTCGTAAAATTAGGTTTGTGGATCTAGGGGTATCTCAGGGCTCTCTATTGGGACCAATTCTATTCTTGATCTATATCAACTCATATAGTTTCAACAACATTTTAAAGGCTTTATCACTACTTTGTGAGATGAATCTTGGTTTAACATATAGTTCAGTAAGCCCTTTAAATTAATAATGATCATCAGCAAATCAAACCTAGATCTCCTCAGAACAGGCTTTGCTGCACAGAGACTGATGATTATGTAGTTCCAAAACAAAAATAATCTGGGCTGCATTTTTTTTTTCATGTACCAGAGCGCCAAAGTTTAAGGTAAAGCTGCTTCTGTAGCACCAGCCATTCATCACATTGATCACGTCACATTGATAACTTAGAGCATTCTTTTCGCATGACGCTTAAGAGTTTTTTTTTCTGAAGAGTGTATGCTAAACAAACCTTCTTAAGATAAATTATTTCGGAATTTTTCACTCCTAAATACCTACTACATGTTTTAACAAAATCCAACAACTTTTAGTTTTACAAAAATTTATTGTAAGAAAAATTTGCGGGAAAAATTGCTTTTCGGTTTTAAAAAACCTTCTCCAAAGTCGATAGAAAAACAGATTCATGGCGGTAAACACGGCTTAGTCTAAGGCCCTTATTGTGATTGTCGATCAGCGATCGTCACGACAATTGTCGAGTGCGTCGATTGATTTTAGCTATTCGTACAAAAACTTTGCACTTCCAAGAGAAAGTATCGATCAGACATTTGTAATCGACTACAAGCGACTGTCAAATCGATAAATATCGATCGCAATCGACAATCAGAGTTCTTGATCGATCGCCAGTTGTCGATCAACGATTAACTATCGACACTCACAATAGGGGCCTAAGGGGCGACTATATTTTTGGAATGTACACTTTTTAGCAATTATCTAAAAGATCAACTCGATAAGAACGGCTGGACCGATTTGGCAATTTTTTTTAAATGTTCGTAATAGTCCTAATGGCACTCCCATACAAAAACATCCAAATTTGTATATCTCGAAAACCACCAAATCGAAGGAGCTCAAATCAAAAAAATTCTTTTCCGAATTAAAGAGATTTTTCCGAATAAATGAGAGTTGGTTTTAAATTTTTTTATGTAAAAATGAAATTAAACTAGAAAATATTAAATAACGCAATGATTGAACATAGCAAATGGATCTCAAATATGTAGAAGTCGGAACAAATTATCCAAATGTCTATTGGGTTGGGGGAGTCCCCATTTATTTAGAAGTCGGGAAAACCATAAAAAAAATGATATTGGGGGAATCCCGGTAATCCACATTTAGATGTTGCTAAAGAAAACACCAGTAGCATTAACATAGCTACAAAAATTATTTATAATAAATTTTATGTATTATTTCCAATCTTTTGTGTTATTAAAATAATTTTTGGTTTAATGTTCTTGCATTTTTTTTATCAATAGGAACGCGTTTGTGTGCATAAAAAAAATCTCTCATTAATTCGGAAAATTCGTTTATTCGGACAGACCTTCACCCCAACCATTCCGAATTAACGAGGTTTTACTGTACTTTCGCTAGTAAACTCTCGAGAGTTACTCTCGGGTGGCTGTCCATTTGAGAGTAATAATATCGAGATTTTAATCTCGCGAGTTCTTTGATAACATTTTGAGAGTAGATTCCCTGAGAGTACTCTCATAACCGTGTCCACTTGATATATTTCGTCCGCTAGTTACCATACCAGTAGGGTTGTCAGATGTGGCGATTTATTGCCAAACAGACGATTTGAAATTTCATTTGGCGACACGAAAATCGGTTTGGCGACGCACCCCAAAAAGGCGATATTTTAGGCCTTTGGCGATTTATATTTTTTTAACCAAAATCCTCAAATTTTTTCATTTTTTTAATTTTCACTCAAACCTTACATCCGTGATGACTGTGACGAAATATTAAAATTAGAATGAAAGAATGAAGACAACTATAAAAGATATTGATTTAGGGTCGGATTTTGAAAGAATCGCGAAAACAGTGGTACAGAGCATGTGAATGAAGTTAAAGGGCAAGTCATTTTATTTTTAACCAGGCGTTTGCTTAAGCACCCTGCGACCCTGATTTAAAAGTCTGTTTGTAAGCTTGATTCCACCCAAAAGCTTACTTACTGAGGCTCAGTGGGAAAAATTAATTTCTGTCAATTGGTCAAAAATATTTTATCTATCTAGAAAGTGTACCCGGAGAAGGCGTTTTGAAGTTTTGGAACAAGGTGTACAAAATGGCAATAAGACAGCCAGAGTTTCAGGAGCTTGGGGAATTTGCATTATATTTTTTTACGTAAAAATTACGAGTTGCATGAATTCATTTGATTCTTATGGTTTTTGAATTTTGAGAGCGGAAAATTTTGAAATTTGGCGATTTTTTGGCGTTTTATATTTTACGTTTGGCGATTCCGGTTGACAACCCTGGTTACCAGTTAAAATGTAGGTACTGTTCTTAACGAAAAGAATAAAAAGAAGTGCTGGATTAAACCATGGGTAGATCGTCGTCGGCAACTCAGTGAAGGGTCTGCTCTTGCAAGAGAGCTTCAAATTGAAGATGCTCATCAGCAGTTCAGGGATTTTAACCGTTTGACAGCAAGTAATAATATTTCAATATTAATTCAATCTGTTGGGCCAAATATTTTTAAAAAGGATACCAAATTAAGGGAAGCCCTGGTATTGCTTGTGAGTGTGTACTGGCAATACTATGAGTTGATTTATTTTCTCCGATACCCATTGTTTTGCCATGTCAACTCTCGACAGCTGCTCCCAAAATACGAACCATGTTGGAATTTAGCGAGCTAATCTCCGATAGTGACCAGAGCATGTGTCCACTTGCGAGTGACTTTCAAAAGGCTCGAATCTCGAGAGTAAAAAGTTAACTCTCCCCGAACTACTCTCAAGACTATGTCCACTTGCGAGTTTGCTCTCGAGAGCTGCTCGCAGCATTTTTACTCTCAAATGGACACGCACCTTTAGGCCCGGCAGTGTTCCCGTGTGTTATCTTTGACAGTCATGGGATCCAAAGCTTGTAAAATTTGGAACATTGCTAAGCATTGTCCCGATAGACAACAAAAAATATATCTAAGCAATATAATTCCTGGGCACGTGCAAAGACAGGCGGGTACAGCTATAACCAGTAAAAATAGGTTACCTTAATGTGACTATAGTCCCGATCAACTTTCCCACCACTAGCCTGTCTTTAACTTACGCCAAGCACACCATTTATTAAAATGAACAAATCTCTTGACTGTACGAGTCTAAATTGACTGCAACTTTGTACCGAAAATTCATTGCCCTATAACACTCCAAGCCATTATTTCCCATTTACCCAATTAAGATGATGACAAAGTCGGTTCTCATGCCGAATCTTGATGCCAAAGACAAACGATTCCATTAAACAATTCATCTTCAAAATGCTAACCTAGATTCTTCTCTCGAATGAAATTGCGCATTTTCCCAGTACCTATAGAAGAAACAAAAGAATATCGTTTGCACTGCTTCATGGATCCTAGATCCAAGAGTTTGCCGAATCACGATCTTCTAACCGTGAGTCTCTTATATTTACAACAACTACTGTCTCTATATTGTCGTGACTATTCCGTTTTCGGTTGATTTGTCTCTATCTCTAAGTTTGAAATGAAACTGAAAGCAGTTTGCCGGCCGGGCTCTGACGTTTGTTGTATGTTGAGTCATCTGGATATATATGTAATTCCAGGTCGTAGGAGGTGTACTCATAAATTCCCAAGTTTATTGCTAACAATCTTGTTTCTTTGTTCAAATGTATCTGCTTGTCTTCGACTATAACTTGTACTGATTTGTGTTCTTTTTTTTTCGTTTCTTTGCAGATACCCCCACGGCTAATAAAATTGGCCTTTCTCGTGTGTATATTGATTGTCCTGCTATCACACACCGACAGTGCACAAGGTAAGTTGAAAGGATCAGTCATTATTTTGGTTGTCAGCTGGCTATGTTGTAAGCACCTTGGAATGCAATGCTCTAACAGCTAGAATAAAACCAGTTTGTTTAGGATACAAGGGGAGCTTTTAATAAGAAGGTTGAAATGTCAGGTTAAATTATAAATTTTGTGGATAGCTGTTTATTGTTTTTTACCAAAAATTACAACTTTGTATCCCAAACTAGGAGTCACTCAGAGCGTGAACGATAATACTTTTGGGTGTGGCTAACAAAATAAATAAAACGCAAATACAAGTAAGCGCGGAACAAACAAGAGTCTCTCTGACATGCGTCCCAAACAGGAAATTTGTCGCGTTTTTTTTTTCCAAAGAACAGATAAATGATTATACAGGAAGGGAGCTTGATTTTTCAAATTAAGACCATTCGAATGGCATTTTCTTATAAATAGAGTTATTTATATCTTTGGACCGTGTTCTATTTCAAGACGTGAACACTGTCATTTGTTTCTTGACATAAGCCTAACACATGACTATGTCCAAAGGAAAAGCCTAAAGGCGTTAAGTCGAACGATCTTGGAGGATAGTTGCCTTAAAGTTTCTATTTAGATTTACAGAACCAATTCTTTTGAAACTTTACTTGATTAGTTTCGACCTAGACTCGAGAATTTTCCTTATTTACGAAGTCGTGCCAAATTCTTGACAATTTTGTATACTTACCCAAATTTGGATCTCTCAGTGAATGTTTGTTCGAAAACGTCAGTTACACTGTAGTCTGAAGGCTTTTCAAGTCAGCTGTGCGGATTCGGCACACAAATAAAGTTCTCTTTTTGTCCCAAAAATAAAAAATTTCCACAAGCGAATGTTATCAGAACCTAGGCATAGACCTATTCGTACCTTGAAAACTGGCAGTGTACAGTCCTGAACCATCTGATCAGAGAAGTATGGAGAACTCATCTACTGTACATTTTATCTACGGACATATCATCAATAGGCGTTCATTCGCATTGAAAGTGATGTGCTCTAATTTAACGAAGAAACAGGCTATTCGCTCCTAGCCTAACTTCGCAAATGATATAATAGATATATACCTCAGTGCAGATTCGACAAAGACTAACCTTACTTGATTAAGGCGTCACTACAGTCCAGAGTGGACCAGGGTTCAACCAAAAGTGTCTCCAGCCCGCACGATATTGGACCAGGTGTCTCCAGTTTCGCACACTAAGTTGGTTAAGGTCCCCTTTCACTTGCGTGCGCCTCCTGAGACGCAGTCTTTCTCTACTGCGCCGTCCCTCTTGTGTGGATTCGAAAATCTGTCAGGCCGGAGCATTCGCGTCCATTCGCTCTACATGACCCAGCCACCTTAGTCGTTGTACCTTCACTTTTCTGGCTATGTCGCTGTATCTCCTCTCAAAGAATTTTCCTCTCGAAACAAGAGTAACCTCATCCGATTTAGATAGAGTCCATTTCTCTATGCCATAGAGAAGTACTGGGATTAGATTAGGGTCGCTTTAGTTGATCTAGAAAGGGCTTTGCTATTTAGTTGCAGCGATTGGCAAGAGTTATTCTTGGTTTAATATCAGCGCTAATGTCATTGCCTGAGTTCATAGCGGAGCCTAGGTAGACAAAGTCCTTAACCACCTCAAAGTTATATCTGGCTATAGAGTGACACGCTGCGTTCTGCCGATTATGTCGATGTCGTCAGCCGGCGGATGGACGGACTTTGTGGGGTGAGGGTTTGAGTTTTGCACTATCCTTTCAAGACAAACGTTGAAGAAGTCAAATAATAGCGTATCGCCTTGTCTTATCCTTTTTTGACATCTTAGATCTCAATAAGTTCTTTACCGACCTTGATGGAATAGTGTGTATTCTCCAACGTCCTCCTGCACAAACGGACGAGTTTGGTAGGGATGGCAAAACTAGACATTACTCTCTGTAGCTCGTCCCTATAAAGGCTGTCATAGGCGGTAGGGGATATCGATTTGAAGTTCCTGTGTTGTCTCCAACATCTGCCGCTGCTTTTTATTAAAAACAACTTAAGAAATATGTAGTTTCCCAATCCTAATGCTGGATTTTCTCACTTAAATACCGAAAATTACCATCTAATTGCTTTGTAGAAGTTCTAAAAAATCTCCAACTACGCCATCACATTTTACGTTGTGTTCATTGATTAGGCCAAGACCTGTGGTAGGTTAAAGTTATAAATAAGCCAAAATGAAACCGCAAGAGCCTTAAATCAACAAAATGCCATAATTTTCTTAGCTTTGGGCACAAATAACTTCAAATCAAGCATAAAGTGAAAAACGAACTGCAGTATCTTTTTTTTTTCTTAAGTTCCCTGCCAAATTGGCTGATACTGCGACCTAGAAAGGGTTATTATAGTATCTTATGTCGATTTCCATTGGGCTTTTACCGTTTTACTCTCAGAAATGAGATTACTTTTTTTTGCATTTGTGTAGGTGTGTTATTTGACAGTGAGCTATTTTTTTATTGCAATTACAAATGTATTTTGTTTTGCTTTTGGTGAAAGTATGTGTGAATCTCGCGCTCGAATCGAGTTTCACAAAAAGTGATCTGAATCTTAAAAAAAAATGCTTTTTTCCGCACAATGGAAAATGAATTTGACAGACAGCTGATTTCTAGAGCAGAAAAACTGGTCTGAATCTTTAAAAAAGTGCTCTTTTTTGCCCAATGGAAATCGACATTAGCTATATAGGTAGATCAAAATCGTAAGCATTTTCAGTCCCGTCTCTGTCTTACGACAATATCCATAAAAACGATAATTGATTACCTACGAGTATTGGTTATTGTCTTTTACGTTTAAAAAAACAATTTATATCAAGACACACTTCATCTTCGAAACATGCATACCTCCATTTAAAATCAATTACAGTTACGATCGTGACCTTATTGTATGTTCAAAATGCTTATGATCTCGCGAACTTCAGTAGCATCATCTATCATTGCTGTCAACTCTTTACTGTCGCCTTACCATTAAGTCCGTTTGTTGTAATTAATTGTTCGATGGACGATGGTACTTTACATTTTCTGAAGTGTACACGTTTTTTTTCTTTTACTATATGCACAATAACGCTATTACAACATTTTATATTGACTTTAAATAAAGTATATTCAGCCCTATCGTGGTATCCGCTCCGATTCACTTTCGGAAAAATTCTCCGATGACATTTAGCGCACTTCGCCCCATTGCGATATACCGCGTGTTGTGCTATTAACTTTTGACAGCTACACGGCAAATTTCTTCTAATTGCTGCGGAATATTTTCCAATTATGGTAATGTCAAATGAACGCGTTTATGTACTTTATTTATTTTGATCCGAAACGGATATCTCGAACACAATTTGACTTCCGGAGAAATATGACTTTCGTTTCGGATTTTCTTCCGAACGGATACCTCGATATGGCTGATTATCCGGAATTATTTATTAAGAAAACCGTGCCTGTCCTTAATTTATAAAAGCGGCGATAGCGATACGGTAGCTATGACTTTAGGAAACCGATTCAAATCTTTTCTAATCTAATTTACACAAAAATTCGTTACAGTCAGCTTGAATAAATTTGAGCAGAATAATGACAGTTATATCTCCTAAAAAAAATTGTGACATTTGTATTTCCACAATCCAATGTGAGAGTTTTTGGTATTCTCATAGTCGCATTTCGTAATATGTCTTTTGGATTTTTTTCACTTTCTCTTATTCCGTGACAAATACATGTACACGCTCATGGAAATCAGGAATGGAACTTGTTCATATTTTATCCACAGATTATAATTTAATGTAGGTAATGCAGAGTAGTAAACGTAATTGAAACAGTTCGCAGAAATGCATACACGGAACTTTTAATATGTTAATACTGTTTGCGAAAATGAATTTATTTTCTCGTGTGTCTTAATTGAATTTCAAGAGGGAATTTAATTTTACTTTGCACTTTTCATATACACGGTGGGCCATCTGGCTATAGTGGTTTCTTTTTAAATCATAGGCTATTTTGATACTGACAGCTGTTTCCCGCTCGAAATCTTGACAGGAAGTCAGTATTATACCAATATTTGCACAGTGAATGCTGTGTTGCCAAAACAGTGGGTTTTTTGAAAAGAAGTTTTGGCCGAAATAAAGGACCCGCGGCGCCTGCTGTAGGCAAGTTTGTGCAAAAAGTTCTTGAGACTGATATCCTTGTGGACAACACTCATGGTCCCCGTGTCGTCGGACGGTGCTCACAGACGAGAATACATCCACAGAGAGTGACAGACAGTTTGGTGCGGATTGTGGAGTGGACCATTTTTCTTCGGAAATGAGGCTGGGGAACATCGTTTCGGTCAATGTTGGGCGTTACAGAGCCATGTAAGAAGACTTCTTTTACTGAGATTGAAGACATTTGGACGACACCAACAGTCCTCTTCTTAAATTTGTTTCTGAATATTTAGCCTTCAATTAAAGTGTGTCAATACTTTCAGTACAATACATACCTAAAAAAACGCAATTTATTGCAAGAGAAGTGTAAACTATCAAAGACTTCACACTTTTACAGTTTCGACAGAACAAAAACAAAGAAAAACTTTGAAATGGAAAGGAGTAACCGAGAATCGGATTAGATGACGTGTTTGATGTGTCGTGGGCCCTAGAGGGCGCACTAGTGTACACTCGGTTAGCCCTAACGTATTCGATATAGCACTGAGTTTACACTGACAATGAAAACCTGTGTTCGAGGTAAGCACTGGGGCTTATTTGTTCGGGATAGGGCTCAACTATTCAATTTCCTTGTCAATTATATATTAGGTATCAGAGCTTATATAAATTATTTATGACACTTAGCTAATATTGGCCCGACAACAATACCAGAACAGAGCTATTGCTAAAGTATTCCCTATCTCATTTCCAACTTCAAAACTAGACAGGAGGTAGATCATACTGCACCACAACTTCGTTATTCCCTTACTTGATTTACAAAGTCTATTCAGCTCCTTTCATCATCTTGAAGGGGCACTCCCTTATTAACCTCGATTGCCTATGAGGTTTCGACACACCACAGAGGTTTTCACCTTATCTACGTGGCTACAAAGTACCACAACACGACATCACAAACGTGCGACAGTTATGGTCTCAACTGAGATGTTTATTACTCTCAAACCTCACTATCTTCACTAGCCTACAAACAAAAGCCATAAAATTAAACCAATCTATCGCAAAAGTACCCTTAAAAGCCTCTAAGACCGCACAAAGTACGGCATTTTCGCAAACAAAATTTACGTGATCGTGCCATTAAAGTCGATCTACATACCCTATACTTACCAAGTTATTAGCAAACCGAGTCTATGGTACCCAATAATCAAACCAATCCACAACTAGCCTTAGCGCATAATGGAGAATTGCCTCAGAGATAATAGATCCACCTCAACGGTGAGAGTTCCCTTCATTAAAATGCTCACGCGTCTGCCATTATGTCAAACTAAAAAAAGCCAGCTACCTTCTGCCATAAATCAAAAGCACCAGCAACCGATCGTGCAAAACTGGATGTAGTAGGCGGCGAACATCAAATCGTGTCCATTTAAAAATTCCATCTTAACCGCATTGTTCTCTTCTCTTTCAGCAAAACGAAGAAGACTCCGTCGTCCGACAACACCAGCCACCACATCTGGGTCAAGGACAAACAGCGTTGCGGCCAAGAAGGCAGCAGCATCCACAGCATCGGCACCATCCGCACAAGATCGTATTGACCAGCAGACCGCACCGTCTTCGGTGCGAGCTCTTCGTGTGCGTTCCAAGTCGAAAGTACGTGGTGGGGCAGCACTTGCAGCCGGTGGAGCTGCCGCTGGCACAGCACTCACACTCAATTCGCTGAAGAATGGCAAGAGATCAAAGATCAGTCATAGCAGTGATGAGGATAGCGGCGGCAAGAAGATCGTTTGCTACTACACCAATTGGTCGCAGTACCGCGTGAAGGTTGGCAAATTCGTACCCGAGGATATCCCTGCCGATCTGTGCACCCATGTGATCTTTGCTTTTGGTTGGCTGAAGAAGGGCAAACTCAGTTCGTACGAGAGTAACGATGAGACGAAGGATAGCGTTGCTGGACTTTACGACAGGATGATGACCCTCAAGAAGGCCAATTCCAAGTTGAAGGTTGGTTAAGAGTGCGCCTAGTTATCGAATCTTTGAATAATCAAATTCTTATTCTTCTTATTTTTTAGATTCTTCTGGCTATCGGCGGTTGGTCGTTCGGAACGCAAAAGTTCAAGGATATGTCAGCCACCAGATACACCCGACAGACGTTCATCTATTCCGCGATTCCGTTCTTGAGGAAGAGGAATTTCGATGGTCTCGACATGGATTGGGAGTATCCTAAGGGTTCGGAGGATAAGAAGAACTTTGTTCTGTTGTTGAAGGAATTGCGCGAGGCTTTTGAAGCTGAAGCCCAGGAATTGAAGAAACCACGTTTGTTGTTGACCGCTGCTGTACCCGTGGGTCCAGATAATGTGCGCGGAGGGTATGATGTACCCGCTGTGGCTAGCTACTTGGATTTTATCAACTTGATGGCTTATGATTTCCATGGTAAATGGGAACGTGAGACCGGCCATAATGCACCTTTGTACTCGCACTCCAGCGACTCTGAGTGGAGAAGGCAGCTGTCTGTGGATAATGCCGCCAGTTTGTGGGTCAAATTGGGAGCTCCCAAGGAGAAGTTGATTATTGGTAAGTTGTTTAAACAATGAGATTGTAGTCGGGTTTATAAATTTGTAAAATTTCTCTTAGGTATGCCGACCTATGGACGATCATTTACATTGGCGAATCCAAGCAAACACGGCGTCAATTCTCCAGCAACTGGAGGCGGAAAGGAAGGTGTCTACACTAAGGAGAGTGGATTCTTGGCTTACTACGAGATCTGCGAGATGCTGTTGAATGGAGCGGTCTATGTCTGGGACGAGGAGATGAAAGTGCCATACTTGGTGCAGGATGACCAGGTGAGTTTTGCTTTTACTTATTCATTGCAGCTTCCACATTAAATAACATTACGTTAACTTATGACACAAGTCGGTGAATATAACACCTAATGACTCTATCTCTTTCTAGTGGGTTGGATTCGATGATGAACGCTCAATCAGAAACAAGATGAACTGGGTGAAAACCAATGGTTATGGCGGTGCTATGGTCTGGACCGTTGACATGGACGACTTCAAGGGTGAAATTTGTGGAGGAAATGTCAAGTATCCACTTATCGGAGCTATGCGGGAAGAATTATTGAATATTTCAAGAGGCAAGGACGCCAAGGATGTCAATTGGAGCGAGGTGGCTTCAACATTCGAGGATATCGAAGAGGAAGAGGTGAGTTTTGGGGTTAAAATGGACCAATTTTTCAAAAGCGACTAACCTTATTCCATTCGCAGGATGAGAAGCCGGAACCAATCAAGATTTCCGTCTCAGAAGTTCTACAAAAGGTTCGCAAGTCGAAGATTAAGGTCAAGTCTGGACTGGCAAACATCGAAAAGAATTGTAAGTAGACTCGTATGTGCCTCTAAGAAGCTGGTTAACAAGTTGTTGTTTTTTTTGCAGCCCGCCCAGCTCAAGTCTTTTGCTATCTTACCAGCTGGTCAGCTAAACGTCCGGGTGCAGGAAAATTTGAACCCGAGAACGTTGATCCCAAGCTGTGTACTCACGTTGTCTACGCCTTTGCTACCCTCAAGGACCATAAGCTTAGCGAAGCTAGCGATGATGATCCAGAGAATTATGAAAAGGTGATTGCATTGCGCGAGGCTAACCCAGATTTGCAAATACTCCTCGCTATTGGTGGATGGGCTTTTGGATCGACACCCTTCAAAGAGCTGACATCTAATGTCTTCCGTATGAATCAATTTGTCTACGAAGCTATTGAGTTCCTCAGGGAGTACCAATTCAATGGGCTGGATGTTGACTGGGAATACCCACGAGGTGCTGATGATAGAACTGCGTATGTGAATCTCTTGAGAGAACTCCGAGTCGCCTTCGAAGGTGAAGCCAAGTCATCAGGGCAACCAAGACTTTTGCTTACAGCAGCGGTCCCAGCGTCATTTGAAGCGATTGCAGCTGGGTACGATGTCCCTGAGATCTCGAAATACCTTGACTTTATTAATGTAATGACATATGACTTCCATGGACAGTGGGAAAGAACTGTTGGACATAATTCACCATTGTTCCCGCTAGAATCCGCCACTGGCTATCAGAAGAAACTCACTGTTGACTTCAGTGCTCGCGAATGGGTTAAACAAGGCGCTCCTAAGGAGAAGCTACTGATTGGTATGCCGACATATGGACGCTCCTTTGAATTGGTCAACGTGACACAGTTTGACATTGGATCACCGGCTTCGGGAGGTGGTAAACATGGTAAATTCACAAACGAATCCGGATTCTTGAGCTACTATGAGATCTGTACCTTCATGGCGGCTGATAACACAACTCTGGTGTGGGACTCGGAGCAACAGGTTCCGTTTGCCTACAGAGATAACCAATGGGTAGGATTCGACGATGAGAGGTCCCTTAAAACGAAGGTGGGTTTACAAAATGTAGGCTTAGTCCATCAAAAGTTAACTGTGAAGTCTCTTTTCAGATGGAATGGCTCAAGGAGCAAGGATTCGGTGGAATCATGGTCTGGTCGGTCGATATGGATGATTTCTCCGGTCGCTGCGGAGGTGGAAAGTATCCACTGTTGAATGCACTCAACGACGAACTACAGGACTACAAGGTGATACTCGACTATGACGGCCCATATGAGTCGCATGGACCACGAGGCGCTTACACCACCAAAGATCGTAAGCACAGTTTGTTTTATTTTATTTTTTACATTCCCTAACAAGCATTTCCCTTCTCAGCTCATGAGGTAACCTGTGCAGAAGAGGAGGGACACATCAGCTATCACAAAGACTATCAAGATTGCACCCACTACTACATGTGCGAGGGTGAACGTAAGCATCATATGCCATGTCCTGCCAACTTAGTGTTCAATCCGTCAGAGAACGTATGTGATTGGCCGGAAAATGTTGCCGATTGCAACACTGCAACACCGGCACCATAAAACACTTAACTATCCACTAAATTATTTTTAGCCTTCCACCTAAATTAGAAAAAAAAAAACTTTTCTAACCTTAAAAGTTAAACGAACGAAAGTTATTTTATCGAAATGACTCAAAAACATATAAGCAAAGCACTAACTAATAAATATGCTGCCCCCTTTGACCCGCCCATTTTCTAATAAACATTTTGTAAAAACAAGAGATATATAAAGTTAGGGTTGTTACGAGAGAGATGTTCATGTTAAATATTAAGTTATTTTTATTACATATTTTTTTTTTATGGGAAAGGATCAAAATCCTTTGTTATATTAAGATAGGATTTTTTTTTTGTGTCGTGCGTAATGAGATAAATTGTTAAGTATACATATAACAAAAATAAAAAATAAAATTATAAATAAAATTTATTTGTCGGATATTTTTTTTTTTTAATTTAGAAAACAGAAAGGATAATTGTTATTTTGCTATTAAAAAAAATAATTATATTTTGCTTTAAGTTAAAACAAAAATATATGATGTGCCTATTCTTTGCCCTTTTTCTTGTAAACTTCCATAATATTTTCTTCTTCAAAAAAAAAACAACTGCAACAAAAAAAAGTTTGTAAAGTGTTCTTTTATACAAAGATCTGTGATAATCTTCAAAAGCTTATAAAAAAAATGTGTTAAACAAAATGATTCTTACTTCTTTTTTCTTCAAAAACTTTATAATGGAAATTATTTTTTTTTGCGTTTTGTTATTTATGTTGGAACTCTTTTGGTTGTTGGCATTGTTTTCCGATTTCTTGTTAAAAATATTCTACTAATGATTATCCTTTTATACTTCGAATTTTTATACGTATACATTTTCTTTTAATTTTTATGTTATAATAAAGTTGTATTATAGATTTTATTTTGTAAAAAATTAAATAAAGAAACTTAAAAAAAAAACATTATTTTGAGTTCATATCAATTCTATGCGTATCTGCGATCAAAACATGCACGGACATTGAAATCAAGAATGATCATTGACATTATTAGATCTGTTCATTTACTTACTTACTTACTTAGATGGCGCTACAGTCCGGGGTGGACCTGGGCCTCAACCAACACGCCTCTCCAGTTAGCACGATCTTTGGCTAACTGCCTCCAGTTGCGCACTCCAAGTTGGTTGAGGTCCCCTTCCACTTGTGCGCGCCACCTAAGGCGAGGTCTTCCTCTACTGCGTTGTCCCTCCGGGTTGGAATCGAAGACTCTTCGGGCCGGAGCGTTGGTGTTCATTCGCTCTACATGTCCTAGCCATCTTAGTCGACTGATACGTACTTTTCTGACAAGGTCGATGTCGCTGTACAGCTCGTAGAGTTCGCTGTTAAATCTCCTCCTCCAAAGCCCGTCAGCGCAAACGGGACCGAAAATCACTCGAAGAATTTTGCGTTCGAAGCGACCAAGGAGATCTTCATCCGCTTTTGACAACGTCCATGATTCTGCGCCATAAAGCAGGACTGGGATGATGAGGGTCTTATATAGAGTCTCCTTAGTGTTTCTCGACAGGGCCTTACTAATCAATTGCCTTCTTAGGCCAAAGTAACAGCGGTTGGCAAGTGTAATTCTTCGCTTGATTTCTGATGTGATGTCATTTTCAGAATTAATAGCGGAGCCGAGATAGACAAAGTCCCGAACTACCTCAAAGTTATAGCTGTCTATCGTGACGTTCTGTCCGATTCGTCGATGTTGTGTGTCCCTTCTAGTTGACAGCATATATTTTGTTTTGCCCTCATTCACCACCAAACCCATTTTTGCCGCCTCTGTACTGATACTTGCAAACGCACCAGTGACAGCTCGCTGTGTCCTGCCAATGATGTCGATGTCGTCAGCGTATGCAAGTAGTTGCACAGACTTTTGGAAAATTGTGCCCCTGGTGTTGGCTTGCGAGTTTCGCACAATTTTCTCAAGAATGATGTTGAAAAAGTCACATGACAGCGCATCACCTTGTCTAAATCCTTTTTTGACATCAAAGGTCTCGGTGAGACTGTTTCCGACCTTTACGGAGCAGCGAGCGTTCTCCATCGTCATTCTGCACAATCTGACAAGTTTGGCAGGGATGCCAAAACTAGACATGGCTCTGTATAGCTCGTCTCTATAAATGCTGTCATATGCGGCTTTAAAATCGATAAATAGGTGATGAGTATCGATTTGGACTTCTTGGGTTTTCTCCAGGATCTGCCGTAGTGTGAATATTTGGTCGGTTGTGGACTTACCGGGCCTAAAACCGCACTGATAGGGTCCAATCAGTTCGTTGACAAATGGTTTCAGGCGTTCACACAGTACGGAAGACAGGATTTTGTAAGCGATGTTAAGGAGACTGATGCCTCTATAGTTGGCGCAGTTTAGAGGGTCTCCTTTCTTATGGATCGGGCAAACAATGCTGAGGCTCCATTCTTCAGGCATACTTTCCTCTGACCAAATTTTAGAAACGAGTTGGTGTATGCTCTCTACCAAGTCATCCCCCGCTGCCTTAAAAAGCTCGGCCGATAAACCGTCCGGTCCTGCAGCTTTGTTGGACTTCAGCTTGGATATTGCTATCCTTACCTCATTTTGGTCAGGTGGACGGAAGTCTTGGCTTTCATCGCCCAGGTTGAATGGTTCATTCTGCCTGACAGCGGAATTTGTGTCGTCTTCGCCGTTTAGCAGTCTGCAGAAATGGTTTTTCCATGTCCTCAGCACCGACTGTGACTCTACTACAAGGTTTCCTTGTTCGTCTCTACAGGTCTCTGTTCGGGCCTTGTTCCCCTGACACGTTCTTTTTACCTTTTGGTAAAACTTCCGAACATTGTTCCTGGAGTAACACCTCTCTATTTCCTCGATCGCGCGCTTCTCATGCTCTTTCTTTTTCCTCCGGAGAAGCCGGTGTTCTTCCCTCCGTTTTTGCTCGTAGAGCTCACGAGCTGCTCTCGTCCTTCTCTGCAGCGCCGCTTTGTAGGCCAGTTGCTTTGCTGCATGTGCTTGCCGGCACTCTTCGTCAAACCAGGGGTTTCGCGGTGGTGGTCGGGTGAAACCTAGCACATCCGTTGCGGCTTTTCTGATGGCTTCTTGGCATCGATGCCACTGGTCTTCAGCACTTGATGCTGGCTGCACAGGACTTCTCGAGAGGTTGAGGGAGACGCGATCGGCAAAAGTTCTGGCGGTTTGTTGCGTTTGTAGCCGTTCAACGTTGAATCTTCTCACAGTATTTCCTCGTTTTTGTGGTGCCTGGGATATCCGCATACGTACCTTGGCTACAACAAGGTAGTGATCCGAGTCTATGTTGGCCGCTCGGAAAGTTCGGACATCTAGAATACTGGAGGAGTGCCTTGCGTCGATCGCAACATGGTCAATTTGATTGACCGTTTGATGGTCTGGTGACCGCCATGTTCCTTTGTGAATGTTGAGGTGTGGAAACCGTGTGCTTGCTATAGTAACATTACGTCCCGCAGCAAAGTCAATTAGCCTAAGTCCGTTTCCAGACGTGGTGTCGTGTAGGCTGTGCTTTCCGATTGTGCTACCAAAGATGTCCTCCTTTCCTATTTTGGCGTTAAAATCACCTAAGACAATTTTAACGTCGTATTTAGGACATTGCTCATATGTTTTGTCGAGGAGCTCATAGAAACATTCTTTGGTAGCGTCGTCTTTATCTTCTGTGGGGGCGTGAGCGCATATCAGGCTGATGTTGGCGAATTTAGCCTTGATGCGGATAGTTGCAAGGCGCTCACTTACGTGTCGAAAGCTCAAGACTTCTTGCCTAAGTCTGCCGCTTACAACGAATCCGCATCCAAATAGACGCTGCTTCTGCTCTCTGTAGCAATCACCGTAGTAGATGTCACAGGTTTTCATCCTTCTTTTGCCTGGCCCATCCCACCGCACCTCCTGAATGGCGGTGATATCTGCCTTGTAGCAGTCTAGGGCCTCCGCTAATTGTTCGGCTGCACGCGGTCTGTTCAGGGTTCGAACATTCCACGTGCAGATCCGAAAGTCATTGTCCTTTTTTCGTTTTGCAGGGTCGTCAACAGTGAATCCATCCGTATCCGAGGCTCTTGGTTGCTTCGTAACCATTATTTTTTTTCCGTGGTTGGGTAGTTAGCCCCACGCACAACCCCCAACCTGGAGGACCAGGCCCTAAGATAACCCTAGGACAGCGGGTCGGATACTCCGTTGTCAGTAACCCACTTCGGGGATATGAGTGCTGCCGTTGGCCCATAAAGGGTTCATCCGCCACCATCTCTATTTCAGCACCCTGACTAGTGCTGAAAATCCTTACAGACCTTTGCTCCAAATATGTCAGAGAAGCTCACGCAAGGTATCTGCCATCTCGACTGTTGACAACACCGTTGATTCAATCTTGTGTATTCATCCGCTGTATGTCCTCTTTCTGAGGGGCTCATGTAAGACCTCTGAGACTCGTTCAGTCAGTCATTCCGACAGAGCATTATAGTGTTGCTATTTTCTTCGTGTTCAACACTCGCGCTTATAAGTTTAGCAAGCCAAGCCCGGTTGAGCGAGACCAGTACCCGGTGGTTACCACGCGGAGGTAAAATAAGCACAATTGATGTGTATGAAAAAGTTACAACAGCTGGACACCGCCAAGTTGATGCCAATCAGCGCCTACCCGATTCATACACACCCAACCACCATCTGTTCATTTACTTTACATAATTTGTAGCAAAAATATAAAAGACTGTCAAAATGGCAGTAGTAGGAATGAATTCTATCTGAAAGAGAAAAATTTAGTAAATCGTTAAGCTACGATTACACGGCCATTTTTCGAGTCATTTAAATGGCGCTCTGACGTAAAAATCCCGTCACAAAGCAGTCATTTAAATGTAGCTCTGTGTGATCGCCATTTTTGGCAGCGTCATTTAAATGACTAGGAAAATGGCGCACCAAATGACATGAATTAAGTGCCATTTAAATGGCGGAAAAAAATGGCCGTGTGATCGCTCTTCAATGACGCCTAGGACAATGGCATCCCAACGGAAAATTCGAAATGACTCGCAGTGTCCGGCATTTGATTTTGGGACACAAATGACGATGATAGTCATTTCGTGTGATCGCCATTTTTTCAATCGTAGATTAAATGTCGCTCTAATGCTACATTTTTTTCTGACGTCACAGCTCCATTTAAATGACTCAAAAAAATGGCCGTGTAATAGTTGCTTAAGAGAACTATGAAAATGACAGATACATTTAGTTTTCCCATAAATTGCACATGAGTATGAATCCAAGTACAATGTGGAAGAGTTTGTACCGATTTAACTACAACCATTCGATAAGTTAAAAGCTATTATTTTCCCGCTTTATGATACCATTTGCATACCAATTTGTTTCTCACATCGCAGGAAATCAAATCACCAATGCAAATATTATGTAGTCGTTACACGCGCATGCCAAATAGGACAAACAAACAATTTCAAATTATCTGTCAATTTTCAGGTGACTGACAATTTTTTCCATTCTTGTGTCGTTTTCCATTGGGCAAAAAGAAGCATCCGGGACCGTCCGGAATCAAAATCACTTCTGAAACCGTTCCACTAGGAGAGAAATTCGCTTCTCGATTCCAAGTCCGAGTCCACTCAAGAAGCACTTACACAAGTGCATTTTATGTATTTTATACAAGCCAGCTGGCAGCATCCATACAATAATTTTATACGTGAGTCGTGAGTGTAGTCGCCCAGAAGCAGTTTTCTTGTTCCATTGGATTTCATAATGAGTGAATCCTCGAATAAAACTAATGGAAAACGAAAAACGACATTTCAAAGAATTTTGTTGAGTGAAGCCGTCCTCTTTTACGAATTTGTGAAGTTAAGGAATGGCGAGTAAAAATTCGTAATATTTAAAAGTAAGGGAACATACCTATTTTTATGGACTGGTAGCCAACTTCGCTCTGATTCCAACATTAACGCTGGCCCTCGTGGTTTAAAGCGGAATAAATTGGAAATTAGCGCATTTTTGAAATGACATCTTCTGTAAATAATGACGCAACAATTTGATTGTCAACCGTTCCTTGGCAAATTCACTTAAGTCCAAAAGATTCTATGAAGAAATCCAAGGTGGTTCTCATTTTGTTTCATTTATTATTCACTTGGAACCACTTCATTTTATGGCCAGAGATTGTATGGAACTGACATTTCACTAGCAGTCCATTATATAGTCTGCCAATGTATGCAGGCATTCCATTTCATCACCCTAGGTCTATTACCAATACAAATGCACATTCAAATGGAGGCAACCCAGCAAACATGTTTCTTCAGTAAAAGTGAAGAATCACTTTACATTCAGTAAAAATGAAGAACATGCCTTCATTTAACATTCATTTATGTGAATCAAATCTGGTTTCAGATTAAAACGAATATTGACATTAGATTTTCATTCACATAATTGAACAAAAATGATTATGAGCAAGCTATCTCCAAAAAAATATCTCGCACTACATTTTCAGAATTCAAATTTAAAACGACATTCAAATTTGCTTCACTTATGTCGTTTTCCATTGGGACCATCAGATGTTTATTTCAGATCTCAGATTTTTCGTGGCGAATGGAACACGATAGGCAGATTGATCTGCTTTTGTGAATGTATTAGTGCATTATTAGACAGTACATCAGCTGTGCACATATTTTTTTTTGTCGATGAAAACATACGAATTTAATGTGAGTAATCATATCGACGAAGAATCGAAATCCACAGACCAGCGATGACGAGGAAGAAGACGAAGATGATAGTAATTGCTCCAAAATTAAGTCCATGTCCATTATTTACGTTTTTGTTCTGAATAATTGCTTTTACGAGGCTTTTCGTAATTTTGTTTTGAACACAAATTCCGAGTGACAGCTGTGCAAGGTATATTGGTATTAGTGAGAGTGTGTGCAAATCTCGAAAATTATTCAGATCTGCAAAAAGTGATCCGAATCAAAAAAAAGATTGATTTTATGTCCCAATGGAACACGAAAAGTGATCCGGATCAAAAAAAAGATTGATCTTATGTCCCAATGGAAAACCACATTAAATGAATAAAAGTGACAGTGCATGAATTCATATCTGAATGTTTTCTTCATTTAACTGAATCATTTATGATTCAGCCCTCCAAGCACAAACCAGTAAGAATAGACCGTCGACTCCTCCCACATAACGGACTTTGCCTACAAGCTGCCGGCGAGACCAGGATTTTTCATGTATTGGTGCTGTACAAAATCAAAGGGGCGCCATTAACGCACGCATACTTGAAAAATCCTGGTCGCATGGTATTGCATAGAAAAACATTGCCGCCATTAATTTTGACATTTACACGTATTCACAGACAGGGAAATTCTTTCCGGGGGGAATCGGGTAGGTGTACGGGAAGTCGACGTTCTATTCTTACTGGTTTGTGCCTCCAAGGGAGGACTGGGAAAAATACAAACCCAATCCATCACTCCTTGACCTAGTCTGGTACACAGACGGTTCTAAGATGGAGTTAAAGACTGGATCTTTCATTTATGGAGAATCGCATCAAGCGAACTATTCAGGCAGCCTTCGAAAAAAAACTCGTACATATTCGAGGCTAAAGTCCTTGCCATCAGCCATTGCGCTACGGGCTACGCGGTAAAACTATATTTATCTTCTCAGACAGCCAAACAACTCTTAAAGCCGTTGACTCATCTGTCATAAAATCGAAGCTGGTCCTGGAAACATACATGGCCATCTATGAACTTGCAAAAAAAAACTCCTAATCATTCTTCACTGCGTTCTAGCCGACAGGGGCTGTGTTGGCAACGAGCCGACTCACTGCCAAAATTCAGCGCGACAACGCCACTTCGGACCTGAACCATTCTGCCTCAAATTAAATCCAACAATATCGTTCGAACGTTTTCATTTAACGTAATCTGGCCCCTGGGCCCTGGCTTTAAAAACAACTGTTCAAAATTGCACCAGACAATTCTTTCCAAAATTCTCCTCCAGAAAATCCAATTATCTCATTAATCTGCACAAAAATAGTTTGAGGATCGCTGACTCAATGACTGGTATAATTAGTGGCCATGGCCTCATGAAAAAAAATCTTCACCGAATTAGAGTCGTACCGGACCCTACATGTGGACTCTGTCTCGAAAGTGACGAATCCTCTTTTCACATACTCATGGAATGCGCGGCTCTCTTTCGCCTCAGAAAGACTATCCTTGGTTACTTCATCAAATCTTGTTAACAGACCCGCAAAAAAGATCATTGTCTTCCTGACTGTCACCGAAATCAAAAGATGGCTCTAGGACTTCACCAGGGAAGGGACAAAATGCTCCTTTTACAGAATCCGCAGTACCAGTAGAGCCCCATGAAGACTCTCCCGATTTATAATCTACTTAATAGGTTCTAAAATGACCACTTCTTACCTCTCTGGGTTAGTAATACCCTATTCACACCAAGCCGAAAACAGAGTTTAGAAAACTCGTGGATGCATTCACACCGAACACCAACTCGTTTTCGTTTGAAGTTTCAATTAGCTGTGAAACTAGAAATGTTTGTATTTTAAGTTACTAAACTTCGCTCGTATTGACATAATTTAGTTAGTTAGTTAACTTAACGATTATCTGCATAAAATAATTAACATAAGCAATGGAAAACGACCTCAAACAACTCGTTTTGAAAACTGCAATATGTATGGAAAAACTTCTGTTTTCGAGGAAGTTTTCGACTGTTTTCGCGAAAACACAGTTTTCGGCTTGGTGTGAATAGGGTATAAGGAAAGACTCTGCTGAACGGAAGCTTTGATATCCATTTGCTCTAAGTGTCATAGCGATCAATGCAGAGTTATTTTTTTAATACTATGTCGATGTCTCTGTCTCTGTACAGCTCGTATAGTTCGTCGTTAAATCGACTATAAATGGTGATGTTAATGGGCTATATACGTGAACAATCACCCATATTCCCTTTGGCGTTTGTCGTATACAACTCATGTTTCGTGTCATTGTAAAACGATGTTCAGATTTTTTTTTAACTTTTGTTAACAATTTCATTTCCTTTTCCTTTCTGCTCGTAGCGTTCACCTGTGTCTGAGGAATAAGTAAAGTAGGTATCACTTCAATATTATAAAGGGTCCGGCGTAACACTTATCTTTTAAGGCACCCCACAAATAATAGTCCAACGGTGTCAAATCGCAGCTCCGCGGTGGCCAAACGACATCAGATCTGCGGCTGATAATATGCGATCTTCAAAAACAGGGCGCAAACATCGTTGACATGTTGAACATGTTGAAACCAAATGTTGCCAATATCCTCCTCTTCAATTTTTGTGGACAAAAATTCGTTCAACATGGCCCGATAACGATCGCCATTGACTGTAACGGCCACTCCTTGCTCATTTTCGAAAACAAATGGCCCAATTATGCCTCTGGACCAAAATCCGCACCAAACAGTGACTCGTTTTGGGTATATCGGCTTTTCAATGTATGCGTTCGGGTTTTCTGTGCCCCAAATGCGACAATTTTGCTTGTTTACATACCCGCCAAGACAAAATGAGCTTCATCTGAAAAGATGATTTTTTTGGCAAAATCGGCATCTTCTCTAAGTCGATCGTAGGCCCACTTAGCGAAGAGAAAACGCATTGGATGGTCAGTTGGTTTCAACTCCTGAACCAATTGGACTTTGTATGGCGCCATACCAAGGTCTTTATGCAAAATTCGTCTCAATGATGTCTCCGAAATGTTCAATTGTTGAGAACGACGGTGAATTGATGTTGATGGCGCTTCACGCACACTTTCTACTACAGCAGCAATTTACCTAAGAGCTAAGTGTTACCATTCGCGAAATAAGCACTAGTTGAAAAAAAAACGTTAGATGGCGGACCCTTTACTTTGCACATGCTCTCAGCGGTCCATGCTTCGGTGGTAAGGTCATGTTAAACGCATTTTCCCAACCATAAATGTCCTCGCTCATCAGTTCTATATTCACGGGGTTTTTGAACCGGTGCCGCTCTTTCCATTGTTTTAATTAATTTTTGCTTGTCCACTTTTAGTACTTGCTCGAGTGAACAGAAAATACCGCGCCCAAGATCAACTGGTGGTCTACCTAGGAAACAAAACCAGGAACCAAAATAAACAAAAAAAAAAATCAAACCATTTTTTGTGTTGTTTATCTTTATTGAATAAAAAGTAAAATTACATACATACTGTGCAAATGTATAATCAACTTGTTTGTCATTGTGTAATGTCTAACAAAGTGTATGTATAATTTTTGTCTTTATGACTACCACATGTATCGTTAACGTCGAAACGTCGCGTTTAGGGAAATGTTTGACTATCGATAAGGATAAAATGCATAAAGGTCCACCAGCAGCTTAATCGTCAGTTTCCTCGTATGTGGGACTGCTGGGTGAATATGCCGGGCTTGTGGGGCTATATCCTGTCGATGGTACAGTCGGTGAATACATCGGACTGGTTGGTGAGTAATTCCTCGAAGTCGGAGTGTATGTCGGACTTGTTGGGGAATATTTGGGGCTGCTGGGCGAATAGATGGACATATTCGGTGAATATCGAGGACTTGTTGTCGAATAATTACTGCCAGTTGGGCTGTACTGGTTCTGAGGGGAGTGCTGCGGTGAGCTTGGTGAATACAGCGGTGAAGTTGGCGAATATTTAGGACTCGCTGGGGAGTGCTGTGGGGAGCCTGGAGTGTATTGTGGGCTTCCATCGTACGAAGGCGACGGTGGCGAGTACGTCGGTGAAGTTGGCGAGTACTTGCCGCCAGTTTGAGAATAGGCTGGTGACGCCGGTGAATAGTGTGGCGAAGCCGAATAGTTGGGCGATGTCGGGGAGTACGACGGCGTATTGGGCGTGTAATTTGCCGATGACGGAGAATACGATGGAGAAGCAGGCGAGTAGCACGGGGATGTTGGTGAATATGATGGACTTGAGGGCGAGTACGATGGTGATGTTGGGGAGTAGCTGGGCGAATTTGGAGAATAGTTCGTTCCGGTTGGGGAATAGGCGCTGTTTGGTGAATATGTGTTGGTGCCACCGCCTGAGAAGGACGGTGTCGATGATGGATAGTTGGAGGTCGGCGAGTAAATCGGCGACGTTGGTGAATAGCCACTCGATGTTGGCGAATATCCAGTCGATTGGGGATTGAAGCTGGGCGTCGACGATGAATAGCGTGGACTTGCCGATCCATACAGTGGACTTGTCGGCGAATAGTTCGGGCTCGACGGCGAATATGTTGGCGAAGCAGCTCCTGGTGACGACGCAGTGTAATGTGGACTTGTCGGAGAGTATGCCGGGGATGCGCTTGGCGACGGCGGGAAATACGGTGACATCGATGGTCCCGGTGAGCTTGGCGACGAACCTGGATGAGCAGGTGACCAACTTGGAGACATGCCAGACGCATCCGACGCAGCCGATGGTGAAAAACTTGGCCCTCCTGGTGTCATGCCGCTGATCTGATTTGGCGAAAAGTAACGCGGTGTTCCACACTGTACCCATGGTGTCATTGGTGGGGTCATGCTTGGTGTCGATGCGGCTCCAAAGAACATACCGCTACCTCCGATAATATTGCTGCCAAGAGTGCTCGGGATTTCTATGCCGAAACGACACTTCTCGGCGTCTAGCAGCAGGTCAAAGCATCCTGTTCCCATTTTGGGCAACTGGCCCATGATAATGTTCTCGGACACACCTCTCATGGGATCGGTTTCTGCGTGCGCAGCGGCATCCAGCAACACGTCGACTGTTTCTTCGAACGAACATCTCATAAGGGCACCAGTGTCCTGCCTATTGATACCGTGACGTGTGATGGCCATCAAGTGACCCTTGGCTGTCATTACGTCACACAACAACGCCAAGTGACGGTAGTTCACGTACAGGCCGTAGAACTGCAGCACAGCGTTCATCTCCTTCTCGACTGACTTTCGCACAGCTTCTATTCCAAGTACTTGGAAAATTTCGCAAATATCGTTGGAGAATGTCCGCACTGGGTCGACATCTCGCTCGCTGAGTACCTTCATCATCGATGTACCATCAGTTTCCAGCAGCCACTCGCCAATTGCCTTGAACTCGCCTGTCTCGGTGATCACAATGCGTTTCTTGCTGTCGGTTTGCGGCAAATGCATGTACACCTTGCCGATGGCTTCGATGCCCTGCAGTGTCATGTCTGACAACATGTTGGCCTCAATGCAACGCAAGAACATGTCGTCCTCCATCTTGTCCACCGCCTCGTCCTCGGCGTCTTGGAACTTGTTGTCCTCGCTGTTCATGATACGGATACGCAACACCAGTTTGTCGGCGTTGTCGTCATTAAAGATGCAGTTCAGGTCATCACCAAAGCCTGCGTTGATTTTTTCAGCAATCTGTTCCATAGTCAACTTTTTATCTGTCATACGCTTTCGGTCCAGTTCGATACGCAGCAACCAGGGAGAGATACGCGTCGGATCGAAGTCAGGCATTTCGTAGTAGACGTTCACAAACTCTTGATCCTCAGAGATAACTGTTCGCTGTGGATCCGGGTCGTAGTAGATGGCCGTGTTTGCTGTTACCTTTCTCAGCGTTGTATGTTCCAAGCGACAGAGCACATTCTTGGCTTTCTCTGCATCACGAGCAGCGCCGCCAGTCAAGAAGACAGTTAGTGACGGAGCCTTGGGCTTCTTGGAAATATTGATAATCTCCTTTAGACGCGGCACACCCAGGGTTACGTTCTTCGACGATACACCAGCAAAATGGAAAGTATTCAATGTCATCTGGGTGGCGGGTTCTCCAAGAGACTGAGCGGCTAAAGCACCAACCATTTCGCCTGGATTAGCCTGCGCTTGCTGGAATCGCGTTTCGATTTCTCCGATCAACCACTCGAAGGCCTCTGTCGATAGGCGGAACTCTTCCGCCACATACTTTGTGCACAAAGTCGAACGCACCAAACACTGGAACAATAACGTGGCGTTCTCGTTGGCCTGCTTTGACAGCCGATCATTGCCCACTACAATAACACATCGCTGCAGCAGATCCCTTACTCCGTGAATGACGCGCAGCGGACTCAAATCCGTTGGCACGCGCTTGTTGATGTGGAAAATCTTCTGCACATTCCAAATCATGCGCTGCAGATTGCAAGGCAATACCACTTTGGATTCCCCACTAGGGAAGATCTGTCTCAACGCCTCACGATCGCGACACAACTGCTCCCATTCCGTTTCCAACTCTGGCAGTGCATTGTTGGACTCACTCAGCTCCTTTATAACGTCGTCGGCGAACACCTTTCGCATATAACGCTCGTTGGACCAGTCAAACTTGAAGCGCTTCTCGAACGATTTATTCGACAGCTTCACTGTGGGCAAATTTTGAAATTCGACAGTTTCTCCGCACAGACCGTCCTCGCCGTAACGCAACTGAATGAGCTGACCCACTGAATTACGCACAGTACCATCGTAGTTTACCATCACAGACTCCATAGCCTTTATCAGACGACGCTGGATGTAACCAGTTTCGGCTGTCTTTACAGCAGTATCGATAAGACCTTCACGACCGCCCATAGCGTGGAAATAGAACTCGGATGGTGTCAAGCCGGCAAGGTAGGAGTTTTCTACGAAACCCCTAGACTCAGGACCGTAATCGTCCTTGATGAAATGCGGCAGGGTACGCTTTCGGAAGCCATACGGGATACGTTTGCCTTCAACGTTCTGCTGACCCACACAAGCAATAACCTGGGAGATATTAATGTTGGAGCCCTTGGAACCAGACACCACCATAGCCTTTAGATTGTTGTATTCTGTCAGGGACTTCTTAGCTGAACCACCAGTTTTGTCACGAGCATCGTTCAGGATACGATTTACTTGATTCTCGAAAGTCTGACGCAGCGTGTTACCTAGCAAAGAGAAGGAAAGGTGTTTGTATATGATTTTGGATAGCAATCACAACTATGACCATTATTCTTGGTATTTTTGGGTGCTAAGCGAGTTCGACTAAAGGTTATCGCGACTTTAAGTTCAACTTATCCTACCATCTTATAGCTTTAAGAACTTACCTGGTGTGGGTTCCAACTCCATGTTGTGGGCCTTTTGGATTACACAGATGACATCGTCTTTGGCCTTCTTGATGGACATCTGGATCTCGTTATATGTCTGCGGATCGGCAATTGTGTCACCAATACCGATGCTGTGGCCCTCCAGCAACAGCCAGTTGTTGATGACAGTCTGAATGTTACCGTAGAACCGGCCGGCAATCTCGTGGCCCAGCTCAAGGAAACAAATATGCAGCAAAGAGCCAGCCGAAGTACCCAGTGTCTTCTTGCACAGGATTCCCATAATCAGGTCGCCATGCTCGACCATGACCTTGGTGTCGCCAGGGGATATCCATTTGTATGGACCGTCGTCCTCCTCGTCCGGATGTGTAGAATGCGTACGAATCATGTTCACATTGCCGGGGATAATGAGCGAGAAAATCTGTTTGCCCGTCCACAATGGACGAGGTTTGAGAATACACGGCTGTGGCATCTTGCCGTCCCAAGTGGGCAAGAACATCAACAGGTTCATCATTTGTTCGCGATTGATGAAGACGTCGCGCTTGGTCATCTTTCGCACAGCGGTCAGTGTATCCTGCACAATACCCATGACGGGTTTGTTCGCCTGTGGCGTGATAATCTGTCGCGGTGTTATGTGAATGTTCTCGACTTCGGCACGCGTCTCCATGGACTGCGGAACGTGAAGATTCATCTCATCGCCGTCAAAATCGGCATTGTAGGGTGAAGTACAGGACAAGTTCATACGGAATGTTGACCACGGTAGGACCTTAACACGATGACCCATCATACTCATCTTGTGCAACGTTGGCTGACGATTGAAAATGACCAAATCGTCGTCACGAAGATGACGTTCGACTTTGTAGCCGCACTGCAAGTGCAAGTCACTTGGTTTTGGATGGAAACGTAAATCGATACGTTCGCCATTGTCGCGGACAATGTATTTGGCGCCGGGGTACTGCGAATTACCACGGCGCACGAGTTCCTGCATTCTGTCGATGTTGAAGGGGGTAACCAGCTCGGGAAACGTAAGATTCTGTGCGATGGAGCGTGGCACACCGACTTGATCAATACGCAAGTTGGGATCTGGGGTGATGACAGTACGTGCGGAGAAATCGACACGCTTTCCCATCAAGTTGCCACGAATACGACCTTCCTTACCCTTGAGACGACTCTTCACCGACTTGAGGGGCTTCCCGGATTTTTGCATAGCACGCGGCATTCCTGGCATGTCGTTGTCCACCAACGTGGCCACGTGGAATTGCAGCATCTTAATGTTTTCTTGGATAACATGCGCCGCCGAGCCGGATGCTTCGTTTTTCTTCAACTCATTGTTAGCCTTGATGATGTCGGCAAGTTTGTGCGTCAAATCATCCTGATTCTTGGCCGCGCCAAACATAACAACAGCAGGTCGCACTGCCAGTGGTGGTACTGGTAATACCGTGATAATCATCCAATCGGGACGAGCAAACTTGGGATCCATACCAAGAATGAAACATTCCTCGTCGGTGACGTGTTTTAGGATTTCCCAAACACGCTCTGCGGTGATGACGATTTTCTTCTCCTGTGAATCCTCGTTGACGTGCTTCCATTCAGCAGTCAGATCCAAACCTGTTCTACGAATCGACGGCTGATAATGACCACAACCACCGTGACCTTGTTTCTTATTGGGATCAAGTTGCTGTCCCTCTTTAGTAAAGTCCATATCTTCGCCACCCTCGCAAATGGTCTTGCCCTTGCACAAATCATAAACGTATGCCAAACGCTTACGCGGCTGACCTTTGGATTTCATGACGATTTCTTTGATTTTCGGATTACTCGGTGATACTAACATTTTTGAGCAGTAAAAGCACACGCAACGCATGATTTTTATTGTCTTGGTGATGAAGCCAATGTGAAAAACTGGCTTAGCCAAGTCAATGTGACCAAAATGGCCGGGACATTCAGTCATATTACCCGCACAGGTTTGACATCTGGACGTTCGGTCAATCACACCCTGGCGTGGGTCCATCAAACCGCCAAGTTTGGGCCGGCCACCTTCCATTGTTTCGGGAAACATTACACCACCCTCGGTTACAGACATTCGACGAATTTCATCGGGTGATAAAATTCCGAATTGTACTCGGCGTACCTGCCGGATTGGAGCTTTAGAATCGCTCGTCGCCATTATAAGTGTTGATTATTTTAACCGCACTAAAACACAAAATTGTTCACTGAAAATAAGAAACGAATTAGAAATATTCTTGTTGGTTAAAAACTACAGCTCAACTCACAGCGGACAAGTGCAAATTTCTCTTTTTCTGCTATCCAGTTGAAAATTAATGCGGTGAAATTAATTCGTAAAAGATCTAAAATTCAAGTTATTATAAATTCGTATACATTTTGCTAAATAAAAAAAGCAGTTTTGTTATTTTTTTATATGAAATAAATACCTCAAAATATTTCTATTCGGAGCTACGACGACATAAAAACGCGGACATTTTGCTTTTTCGCACAATGAGCGAGTCTGGTTTTTTTGACAACCCATTTAGGTATGTTTGAGTTGTTTTGTCTGCTCGGCCATGTACTGTATAACAGTTTAAAGAATGGTAGGATTCAGAGCATAATAAAATGAAATCTAATGTCGATTTCCATTGGACAAGAAAAATCACTTTTTTTCTGCTCTAGAAATCAGATGTCTGTTAAATTCGTTCAATTTCAAATTCGCGAGATTCACACATACTTTCACCAATACCAAAACAAGAGACATTTGTAAACATAAATTGCAATAAAATAAATAGGTGACTGTCAAATAACACACCAACACAAATGTAAACAAAAAGTTATCTTATTTCATGTTCCATTGGGACAGGAAAAATCAGAGATCTGAGAGCAAAACGCTAAAAGCCCAATGGAAATCGACATAATTTTCGGTTTTTCACATTCCGTGGGCATATGCGTCAAAGGACAAATTGAAAGGTAGAACATTGTAAAATACATGACGTTGTCACAAATACTTTGTATTTTCTCTTATAAGAAATAACTATGTCACAATAATATATTTCGGAGTCGACGAATTGTCACAAGGGCTCATGCGACAATGACATAATTTTGTAGTCCTTTCATTAATGGTATCGGAGGAATGTAGTTCGTTTCGGCCCATTTGCACTGAGCTCAAATTTATTATTTTAACGGATTTGACAAAATACTATTTGAAATGCCAATTATTTCACGTAACAATTATTGCTATAAAGTATTTGGAGTATTTGTTCCAAATTCGTCTTTGAACTACTACGAAATACGGCCGTAAGTCAATTGCGCTAAATAGTTATCACTTGCAAATTTTCTGACACTTATGAAAGAGATGAAAGAAGTACACAAAATCTCCAACGCTATTAATATTATTTGGAAATCAGTGTTTTATTTCCTCTTCAACATTCTACACAACTTAGAAAAAAAAACATCAAATATTTGCCTATAGGATAATAATTACTTTCTGGTTCCCGGAGCACGGTCTTTTTTGACAGCTCGAATTCGTTGTTACCATAATAGTGTCAGAAAATTAGATAAAGATAATTATTTAGACACACTGCATTCAAAATTTGGTTAGTACCACATAGTGGTGCATATGAACTGGATTTTCGGTGTTATACCCTTCTTTTTTCAAATAATTTGAGGTTATCTACCCGTCTCTCCAAACACGACTTTTCTGAGATGGTATGGTGCGGGGGCCCACCCATCACTAAATAAGCAATTTTGCTTATGCTGGGTTTCCACTTGTCATTGAAAGCGAACAAATTCTTGTTACTGAATTCACTAACAGCGTTTGTCAATAACTGACAAAGAAACCACTGGACAAGTGGAAATAGCTGAATTGTCAAACAAAATGTCACTTTGTCTATAATTGACAGTGAAAATTAATTTTCATTGAGTTCATGTTGGTCAATCAACTGACAAACGATTTTTTGCCAATAATTGACAAAGTGGAAATCAACTGACGGTTGCATCGTTCAGACATAAACGCGAGAGCTGTCAAAACATGTGGAAACCCACCTTTAGCCGGACGGTTCGCAGTTTTGCACAAAGAACAAACCTTATACTGTATAACAGTTTCCTCATAAGAAAAAAAGACGAATCCGCCGAGTGTGATCTGTGAAATGTGGATTTTGATTTTGATGCAGGTGCAGAGTCCAAAAGAAAATACTTTCGCATTCCCATTTCCATTCCGGGAACCAGCAAGTTGCAATGGGATCCTACAACTACAATCTATCAAAGAACTAGAACCTTAACCAATTAATCGCAACGACTACGAACCAAGAAAGATACCAATACCAAGTCCTTGCTAACTTAACACGCAGGAGACGAAGGAAGGGTTGGTGGGGTTGGTCTTGGTTGTTTCATCTTTCATCTCAGATTCTCCGGCATCGGCGGTTTTATTTTAATAGAAAATAGAAATGGATGCTAGCGCCAAGTCCAATATTCCACAAATCTCAAATGTTGAAGATAAGATAGCACACAGCATCCCCCTCAACCCCCAACAGGGGCCCAGAAATATTCTCAATTTAATTTTCAATTAGATTGATATCTTTATTTCATGCTTGTCTGTTAATATTTTTGGTCCAGCTTTCGCCGGACCGACCAAAAATTCTATTTTAGACTCATTAGAGTGCTCCTCTCCACGGAAATCTTTAGTAAAAGGCGAAAGATTTATTCGACACTGAAGAGAAGCCAGAGTGATTTTCCCACCGTTCGAGGTTTCCTTTAGTAGTATTTCTTGTAGAATGGGAGTGTGAACTGTAAAAACGAATGAAAATCAGAATGTATGGGAATTTCAACAACAAAAACAAAATCAAAGTGGAAAAGAAAACGAATTTGATATTCAAAAGCAAAAATGTTTTTTGTTCGTTTTTACTAATTTTACTTTCTATTTCTGCTTTGCTCTACTTCTAGAGGAGCTCGAATTTGTACAAGAGCTGCTGGAGAATGCCAAATTCAATTGTATTTTTGGAAGGAAGTGTCCTTGACATGACCCATTAGGAAATGAGGCAATGAAAGGCCGTCGTGTAACCACAATCATGGTGGGTAATTTGTAATGTGAATGTCTAATGGGACTCTTCCAAAATAGCTACTTTCTTGGACTAGGTCCCTAGATAGGTTGGTACCTACAGGAACAAGGTGATTTAATTATATTGCCGGAACTACAGAAACAAGGCGATTTAATTATATTGCCGGAACTGCCAAGCTGAAGGAGACTATCTTCCTGTTTCATTTGCTAGAGGCCAGACCAAGTGGCACAAATGACAATACGGTTGCTCCAAATCAACAAATGTGCTTGATTGATACTCGATGCGAAGAGCGAGTCATGGAGACCACATGGCACGTTTCGAAGAAGTTGATATCCAAGAAGGTAGTACCTTCTAGTTACAAGAACACATCCATAAATCCATCAAAATCTCACTACAATTTACTAGAATTCATGCTTCTCAAGTTGCAATCAGCTTGACTTGTCACGAGATACTAAAGAGCTGCAAGAAATTGGTTGAAAATTCCCAAAAGTCTAAGAACTACCGTGACCCTCTTATTGAGTTTCAACAAATAGCCTTACACAATCAAACACGTAAAATGATTGTGTGCTCTGGTTTAGTTGCATAGTTCTACCTTCGCTTGTTGTACTTGCATCAGCATTTTTCATCCACGTTTTTACATTTTGATCAGACTGCGTCACCAAAGACCTTCCTCAACTGCCACACAAAAATCGCCGAATCAGCATTCGCAGCACCAAAACAAAAACACTATACCCAGCTCCAGCGGTCAGTTAGTAGTCAATTCTTTCAATGACAAGACTGTCTTGTTCGATTGCTATAAATCTCGGAAGAATCTCTCCCAACGTATTAATCAGTTTAGCCATGTTTAAGAAACAACACTTTACCTACATTATTTGGATTATCATCGGCGTCTTGGCCATTTCGTTGCCGGCGCAATCAGGTCCGGTTGACGAAAACGAGATCAAGAAGTCGCGAGAGTGTAAAGCCTTCTGTGGTAGCTGCGGATGTATTGGATTCTACTGCGGCGAGGAGTGCATCTGTGAGTGCAACGAGGAGAAAAACGACACCGAGTGCATTGCCGCAATCCAAGCAAATGCGAAGCGCAAGAAGATCCCATTTGAGATTCTCATTCAGGGGCCGAGTGGCAATAGATTCTTGAAGAATGCTCTGCTGTTCGATCAGAACCAGCAGCAGTGCAGTAAAGGTGATTCGGGACGCACCAAACGCAGCACGATTGTAATTTACAAGCCCGCCGCGGAGAATAGTCTAGACGTCAATGGATACTGTGCGAAACCTCTGGAGAAGGGTGTGGATGTTAAGAAGCAGTCATTTCGTGGAAAACGAGCTGTAGAAGTCGACTCGTGGTTCACTGATTTTACAAATACCCTCGTAAAGCCGGCACCTATCAATGGCCAGTCCGTAGAAGTCGAGAACATTGAGGTAGACGATGAGGAGTCTGTTGTTGAGGCTGGTGTGCCTGCCGATTCAGAAGAGATCCTCTTGCCAAAGATTAGAGGAAGAATAAGGAATGCTCTCAACGTCGGCACAAAAGGCATCCGCAAGACTGTCAAGAAAATCGAGAACAAAGCACTGAAAACAGTAGAACTCGAGGACAAAGCGAAGAAAATCCGTGGAGCTATAACAAGTCTGCGCAATAGGGCAGAGGAGATCCTAATGCCATCGCGTGAGGTAGTAAACACAGAGGACAACAAGAACTCTGGTGGAAAGACACTTCTAAACCAACTCCGCGGAAAGCTCTTCCGGCCATTTGAAGACGAAGGCGATGGTATCATCAGCTAGACGTAGTACTACTTTAAAGGGACACTACAAGTGCTCCTCTATTCATATTTATTTATTGTAATCATTAGAAAAAATTAATAAAATTCATTTCGTTTCGTTCGCTAACGTCGTTTGCCTTTTCCCTTCTTATGAGCACCACCACCGCCACCACCAGAGTGATGTGGTTGTGCAGGCGCTGGTACCGCGGCTGCTTGAAACGGATCCGAGGTCTTGTTCTGTCGTGATTTCAATTGTGGAATCTTGTTGGCAATGAAATGCAATAGGCTGTCTCTGCTTACAAATGCTGGGTTGCATGGTGTTCCATCGTTGTTTCTCATTTGAATACGTATGCGACCACGAAATTGCAGTTCCCTGCTTTTCTCGCGTGGATATTGTTTATTTTCAACGCCAATGCGAAGGTTTGTCACCGAAAGTACATCACGGATCTCTATGTAAGTTGGATTTTCAACACATTCCTCCTTGGGAAGGCGACGGCCTTCTTGGCGAGACCTTTTGCTGTTGATATATGCTGGGTAGACACAAATCCACCTTGGAAAAACCAGTGTTTTATTGAAATATCGAACAATAGGCGGATGTGCTTACCTTTCCATGTCGCTGTGCTTCTTTTCTGGTGTCCAATTTGTGCGAATTGGCATTGCTGCTGCCATTATTAAGGCTTTTTCTAAATATTTTGAGAAAAATTAAAAATAAATGCAACGATGTGATATATTTCGCTTTGGTTGACAGATTGAAATTGACACGTTGATGACAGCTGTACAGGTATGTTAAAAGAAACGGAGGTTAAGATGTTGATAGAACTATTCAGTTGCTCTGCAACTGGTTGAAGAAATAAAAATATACCTCATTATTGAGAAATGGAGGGTGTAACCCAGCGGCGATAATTTGAACCCTTCTAGACATACAAATTTGACAGAAAAAATATACGAAAAAGAAGATAAGCGACATTAAATAATTAAATATTGTGAAAATTAAATACATTTGTTCAGTAAAAACATAAAAATAAATGCCTAACTAATTTACAATAACGGAAAATAAAGAAAAAGTGTTGCAACGAGTGTCTCATTGTGGTGTACCCCAATGCAGCTCATATAGACATAATGGTGTAACCATGTACAATATGTCTTAATTTGATTTCGTGCGGTTTTGAAGTCATCGAGGATGCATTTATGACCAGACCAGTTACCTCACTGCTTGCTGAATCTGGTATCACACCTATATCATAGACCCAACCAGCCTTGACGAGCTCTTTCCCTTCGCGAGTGGATCGTTTTATGCCGCTAAAATATTCTGCAAGATCACAAGGATAATGCTGCACAATAAATGTAATTTTACAATAATTTAAAGAACAGTAAACAGTTAAAAAAAAAATCTATTCCAAACAGCAACATTTTTTACACGAAACCAACACCAGTTTTTCATTCGACTTTTAAACGAATTTAAAAATATTTTATGGACCCGGGATTATTTTATTTTTCATAAACAATACTTGAATTTTAGACCGATGAGGCGTGTACATCAATTAAAATAGTTTTTCATTTATAAAATAAATAAATTAAAGCAAAAATACACCAAAAACGGTAAAAGGATTGCAATATAGCCATCGTTCAATCAAATCGCTTCGAGGACGCCATTTGACAGTTAGATTGTTTACGTGAAGCAATAAAAAACGATGATCGTTCAATCGTTTCGATGACCATCGTTTTTTGGTTGTTACACAAAGCAAAAGCATCGTCCAGACGACGTCGTTCGATCGTTTTAGCCCTACGCGATAGACCCCAGGTTTAGTTTGGCAAAGAGTTGCCTTAAAGAAATAGGATAGCGCTTATGAGCGACCGGTAATAGGACACGCATTTTGGTAGCGCTACCAACAAGCGATGCGACCGACCAAAGTTTATCGTTCGGTCGTGCGATACCAGTCCAATTAGGACGTAGCCTTATATGAAGCGAACTAAAAATGACGTCGTTTTATTTAATCGTCTCGACGATGGATGATCGTTTGATAAATTACACGACTAGAGCCCAATCAGTGCAGCAAGACCGAAAAATCAAAAGAAAATCCGATTTCACATCAGAAGAAGTAATAAATGCGGATGCGAAAGATATTATTGTTGTTGTAATGATATCGTTTTTAATGTCCTCGTTTTACATTAATTTTAATTATAAGTACAAAATTGCTTTCAATGACAAAATAAAAATTCTAGCTGCTGTCAAATGTTACTTGCGTAGCAGCTGATGGAACCTCCAAAAATAATTTTCCGCTGCCCTTTCGCAGACGTATCTTTGTTTAGTTGGAGATCACCAGATTTAGTTTCCCAACAGCAGTGTACTATAGGCTTTACCATCATGCAGGGATAAAGTTAAAATAAATACCTAGTAGTTGCAGAACAAAAATAGTAAAGATGCTCTTGTACCAAAAAAAAAACTTCGCAAGCCAGTGGCTGCTAATTAAAAATATGTTTTTCTTCTTGTTAAAAAAAGCATGGGAAAATTGTGAGAAGTTTAAAAATATGAAAAGGTAAAAATACATAATTGCCATAGGATAAAAAACTTCCCTACCACATAGGTACACTATCGCCAACCAGAGCCTCGAAAACGGTTTGTTTACAAATTATCTGACATTTGACAGCTTAACGTAATTTTTTTTTCCAATTTCAACAAATTGGATTTGGCCACGGATCGAGAACAAGATCTTTCAAAAGAGATTTCCTATTCACTTTCCGGCCAACCGTTGACTGGGAACAGTTTATTAAAGTTCGTTTCCTCTACATAGCACTACCAATTGATAAATTATTACCTTCAATTATGGAAGAACTCAATGAAATTCTAGACATGTCGAAAGACAAATCTACTCAAGAAGAACAGGATGAGGTGAGTTCCACTAAACACCATAGCTCCAATCAATTCTACTGATTTATTCCATCCGCTCAATTTGTTTTCGCACACAGATTCTACTGCAACCCTTTGTATACATCCAACAAATACCTGGCAAACAGATTCGATCGAAACTCGCACTTGCTTTCAATCATTGGCTCAACATTCCCATGGAGAAGCTACATTTGATTGGAGAAATTGTTCAGATGCTGCATAATTCTAGTTTACTGTAAGTATGTAACTACATATCGTGTGTTTATTGTTGTTGCGTGCTCTGCTCTGTTATATATGGCAGATGAATCTCTAGCCTGAGATTTGCTTTCGATGTGCTTTAGCTACATTTGGCCGCCAAATTTATCGGCACAACGGGGGTGACGACCGATTTGCATTTTGTTTACAAAGTTTTTTGTCTATTATTATTTCTTAAAGAAGACTGCATAGTTTCTTTGATTTCGAGTGAGTTTTCAGTTTTCGATTGTGAAATCCAATTCATGTGGTTCATGTCGATTGCTTATTTATTTGTTTATATTTTAAGATAATGTTTATAGTAGGTACCTACAGTAAACCGTTTCATAAAGTTGTTCAAGGCCAACAAATTTTAAGCATTCGCAACGTACAATTCGTATGGAATTCGTTGTATCGAAGCTGCATAGTAAAATTTAACCTGGTGCAAATTGTATACTCGAATTTCAAGTTCAAGCATTATTTTATGATATGAAGGTGACTTAAGCTGTTGAGAGTCGTTATAAATGTTTGAATTTTAATGAGCTTTTATTAAATTTCCTTGTTGACTATTTTGTTTACTGATTAATGACGCCCGTTGGGGGTCATGGTCGTATGTAAAACATCGACTGTTATCAGGTGTGCGGTATTTGACTTGTATCGATACTTTTTTTGCTTATGTGCAAATGATAATGCTATTGATTGATTAATGGATTGACTTTGTAGATGTTACAGAAAGAAAAACCGACTGACATACTTAAAAAAAAACAAAAGTCTCACGAATCCCAAACAAAACACAAGCAAAACATTCGCCCGAGATATTTTTAGATAGTTTGACCGTTTTTAGCACTTACCGCTGCCCGTTGGCATCCGGCAAAGCATTGCAAATCATGAAGAAAATGAAGGGGATATCTCTATTTTCAACGTAAACACACACCGGCCTATTAATGTGTGATACTTAAAAAAAACTTATCTACCTCGCCTTTCAACAACAAGACCAGAAATATGCATACGTTAAAACCAGCAGTTAATTAATTCAAGGAGTTTGTAGTTTGACATCTGAACTGAAGTCAGAACTCAGAACGTGCTGACTCAGAACCTTTGACTTTTACTCTAACCAATTAAACAAATAATTGAATTATTATAAACATTTAAATTATTACCTTTAAAAAAAAACAAACATAACCTCATGTTTAACATCACCCTTATTCTAAATGGCGTTTATATTAAGCGACAAATGGCGTTTTATGAAGTGTCGTGTTTTAAGTCGGTTAACGAGCACCGATTATTGTCGATTACAAATTTACAAACGACACTAAAGTGACTAGAATCATAAATCGCCAGCTGACTTAATATAAACGCCACGTACAATAAAGGTCAGCTATAAACTTTCAAAAGTGTACCATTTTACTGTAGGTCTCAATTACAAATTGTAATTGCTTTTAATCAAAACATATATCACGCTAAACATTTGAAGAATGAGTCAATGTAGTGGGACAGTAGTCTTATGTGACTGCGCATGATTATGTTGATGATATTGAGTTTGGATATCAGATAAAAGAATGATTCATTCATTCATAAGCTGCACCATATACAGTCATTCGTATAGCTCTGCCGTGTTGTTTTTATACTTGTTATAAACACTAGAAGACGTAGCACTTAGGGTCGTTTGTTGATATACTACTCGGGTATTAAGTTTCACATAAACTCTTATGTCACAGTTTATATCTTCAAAGCATTTATGTAGAACTTAAATCGTTATGAGTCGTTTTAAGTTTTTCCTCCTCAGATTTCACGAGGCATCTTTTGGCGTCCTATTGAAGCGCTCAACCACAGATTAAGTTAGGTTGAAGTGGTTGCCGGCAAAAGACCGACACACTTTGACCATTATAAGGTCCCTTGTGATACCATATAAATCTTGGAAAAGTTTCGTTCCTCTCGTTAAACCAGTTTGAGCTTCTGATGAAGCATAGGAGGGTACGAATGTTTAGGTTTGTTAGATCGTTTAGATCGGTGTATAAAAAGGCTTCCGAATGGAGTTTCCGTTTTCGGGAGAGAGCCGGAGGAAGTCAATGGTCTAGTCCTCCTCTTCGTCCAAACAGCTTCTACAAAAATCGTTTGAGAATACGTCAAGCCATGTTTCATGCCTGCCTATAAGGCAGTGTCCCGTAATGACACCTATTGTAGCGTTCATATGCTTTCTGTAGGATCAGGGATAACATAACGCGTTAAGTAGTTAATCGGAAGAATTTGGATGTTTAGCTCGACGCCCGTTTCCACATCGACTTGAGAACCATATGTCCAGATAGATTATTCAAACTCAGTGGATTGTGGTATTTGTAACGTTCATAGGTGGGATGGACTTGGACAGTTGTAGACGCACTACCGAGATGTTGTTTCGTTCTCCAGTTAAGTAGGATCAATTTTGAATTAAGTAAACTGTGGTAACACTGTTTTCCTGTATGAAGAATGCCATCGGATGCAGTCTGAATGTATAATTTTTAGAGCTGAATTAACTTGGTCGCTTAACCTTATCTTGGAAGTGAAAGTCTCCTCATCTCATCATCGTCGTAATATTAAAAATCGTGGATGATGTGATAAAAAGACTTTCTTTCTTTATCTGAGAAGCATTATTAACTCTCTACTTCGGGTCGATGTAGTACGCTAATTATGGTCCTTAGAGTGTGGTGCACTTAGATCAGCTTAGGATCGCAAATATTTTGAGATCTAAATTTAAGTGTGGTACCTGCATCGAAGGCGACAACCATTCCCATTCTCAATGCCGTGAACAGAAGCCACTACCAGTGAAAGATTGTGTTGTATTAAGATCCTCCATCTTAAGCCTATAGGCAAGTTGATTGCGCACTTAAGTCTGCCCCAGATTTGTGATGAACAATTAAAACCCACATCGCATCGCTACGTTTTCAATTTCAGTCGAGTCATCTGCATTATGCCACAACTTATCCGGTGACGGAGAACATTTAAATCAGTTAAACACACTTTCGTCTTCTATATGCCGACTCGTTACGTCCGACCTTTGATTGACTGCCGCGAAACACGAAACGACAAAGTGTCTGAGAATTTCAGTCGTTTTATTCTTCTCTCAATTGAGACAATTAACTTGAATCGATCTATTTGCTTTCTCTTCCATTAATTGGGGAGCTATGCGCAATTGGAAACCTCGTCGACATCACTCATTTCACTTAAAGCGATGGCGATCAGAAGGCGCTGTTGTAGTATTCCAAGAACTAATTATTTCCTTTCCGTTGCACTCTGCACAACTGAAATAAATTGCAACCCAGCCTCTATGGGCTGCGACGATTTTTCCTTTCTACAGCTCAATTGATCGAGTGACTCTTTAATTGTGACAAATGCTTGCGTTTAATTGAAACTGCTGAGGGTCTGTCCTATGAGGAAACTGCATGCAACAATTCCCTCGCTTCCAAACACACGCACACGCAACATACCTAATCCAATCGATGTAATCTCACTCGTTTATGTATCTACTAACACAGTTCTCTTCCAGAATTGATGATATTGAAGACAATTCAATTCTTCGCAGAGGAATTCCAGTTGCACATTCCATCTATGGAGTAGCGAGCACGATAAACGCAGCCAATTATGTTTTGTTTCTAGCCCTTGAGAAGGTCCAGCTACTTGATCATCCCGAAGTGAGTTTAACCATAATCCACATGTATCGTTAATTAGATGTCTGTAGCTTGTGTGTACTTCTTGAATATGAAAAGGCAACCAAAGTGTATACAGAACAATTGCTGGAGCTGCATCGTGGCCAAGGAATGGAAATCTATTGGAGAGATAACTTTACATGTCCCACTGAGTCCGATTACAAGTTGATGACCGTGCGAAAGACCGGCGGACTCTTTATGTTGGCCATACGACTCATGCAACTTTTTAGTACAAATAAAAGTGATTTTTCAAGGTTAACTGCAATACTAGGACTGTATTTTCAAATTAGGGATGACTATTGTAATTTGAGTATGAAGGAGGTGAGTGCAAACATTTTGTTGGTTCTAGAATGAATTTTCTAATTTCTGTTTGTCTATAGTACACGGAAAATAAGAGCTTCTGTGAGGATCTGACGGAGGGCAAGTTTAGTTTCCCAATCATCCATGCTGTCCAGAATCAGAAGAGTGATAAGCAGGTGTTGCGTAAGATTTGAATATGAAAATGATGTGTGGGTCATAAGTTGATATGATTTCTTGTTTTTTTTTAGATATATTGCGACAGCGAACGCGTGATGTTGAGGTCAAGAAGTACTGCATTAGTCTGCTAGAGAAGTTGGGCAGTTTCAAGTACACCACCGGCATACTGGACTCACTGGACAAACAGGCGCGGGAGGAGGTAAATTTAATGAATTTGATATACGTTCTATGACACCGACAATATCCCCAATCCAAGTGAACCAACCTAATTCATACCGTCCAATAAGCTTGACATCGCTTTTCGTGAAAACAATGGAAAGAATAGTAGACGTACATATTAGAGAATGCTTAAATGGAAGAACACCTCTGCACCCCTGGCAGTTTGCCAACTCAAAAGCGCTTACCAAAACAAAGAGGCCGCATTATGCGCCTTCCTTGACATAGCTTTTGACAACACTGGATATGATTCGATATCAAATGCTTTGACTCATAGAGGCATAGATCATGCTACTATTAAATGGATCAAAGCGATGGCTAAAAGTTGGAGAATAACTCCTTCATCAGCATTGACCTCAGTATCAGTAACAACCGTAAAGGGCTGCCCTTCGGTATGAGTACTCTCACCCCTACTATGGTCTCTGGTTATCGACAACCTACTTCAAGACCCAATTAATGCAGACTTCAAAATAGTTGGCTACGCCGATGACTTATTCATCCAAGGAACCAAACGATGTTACAACACGTATGCAAAACGCCCTTAAGATAGTCCTAGACAGGTGTAGAGAAGAAAGTCTTTCTATTAACCCCAGCGAGGTTGTCATAGTTCCTTTTGCGAAAAGAAGAAATTTAAATCTAAATCAAATTTCGATCAATGATGCTCTATCCGTAAATTTTCAGTCTGATCTGCAGCTATGTATTCGCTTCGAGCTGACTTTAACCAGGAGGTATCTTTGTGACTTGATTAGTCTTTACATCAGCAGATTCCTCACGACGAGTTCGCATCCTAGAACTTTCAGCTTTTTATGGAAGCCCTATCTCTGATTGATTTGCTTTTTTCTTCGTTGCAGTCTTTAGAAGAAATTTCATAGAATGCGGTCCGTTTCGACAGATGTTTATACCACTTTGTATTTACCATTATTTCATCGATCTTTCGCTACTTTGACATATTTTATAAAGCTTTGCTGTCCATCTTTTCATAACCTAAATCGATTTTGTTTTTGTATTTATTTCACAAAGGTTGCAAAATTCGGAACCAATCCCATTATGGAGACTCTTCTCAACGAACTGCTATCATGGAAAACAGCGGAAAATGTGGGACCATCCAAAAGTAGCCGTGGCATTCCTCGCACGTAATCAATGTGGATATAATCCACGCGCCTATTCGTTGTCAAATAATATCCTCTTATGTCTCAATTTCTATTACACTCATGTCACGCTGCACTTGCAGTTACTTGCTTAGTGCGATATTTTTTAGTTTACTGCGTGTCAGCAAAAAATGGAATCCACTCAAGTCATTTTATAAGCTAGAGTTTCTGCTATAGGTAAACACTGCCCACGACGTTGACGTTAATGGCAGTTTTTGCAGACATTCTAGACCACATTTAAAAATCAGATTCTGCATCATTTTGATGGCAGATAACTGAGTGAGATCACTTAAATATTAGGTCTGACGAAAAAAAATTTAAGTGGTATGCATTCTAAAACTAGGTATTAGCCAACACTTTAATCTTAAGTCATGGTAAAATATTTTTGTACTTATTTTTTTAAACTAAAATTTACAGCAATTCATTGTCCATTTGATGTCGTTTAGTTTGTAAGTGGAATCTAGTTGTGAGATTAAAATTCATTTCTGTTTTGATGTGATCAATTTTTGTAAAAGTATTATATTCAGAGAAAGGGGGGAGAGCACCGATATATTTTTTGTTTAATCAAAGCACAGCTTCCGTTACGCTGCTTAAGGGAGATGGGAGGTGGGAGACTTGAGGATATTTGCCTTAACAAAAATATGTGTTTTTAGTGTTTTAATGCCGAAGCTGACAACCAAATAATTAATCGAATGCAAGTTTATTGTTCCAATATTGAAATAGATGTATATCAGAGAAATGATTGTTATTTAAATTTTGCACTTTTGTAAGCCGAAAGTTAACTAAATAAATAATTTGTTAAATAAAATTTAAGCTGTTTAAATTGGTAATCCATTAGGCGCCTTATAAAGTCGTGCATTCAGTTACGAATGACTGGAAACAGTCTGCATACAAAGTGGATATGCAAATTGGATAAAAGAGGTAAGCAATCTTATTCTGAGAAACAAGAATTCGTGAAGAAGATTGAGTAACATGCAAGGCCTTTGAATACTTTCCAGCGGATATATAGTGCTTGAACCGGATATCTGTCCGATAAGATGAGTTCAAAGCAAACGGCGAGTTCGCGTATTCGATGTTCGACATGATAGGCGAAGTTTTGGCAGATATTTGTGGGAATACCTTTATAAAACAAATTTAGAAGGCTTAGCCGGGTAGAGGCGAGATTATGGACTTGATCTAACCATTTCACCATGAGCTTACATAGAGCAATCCTTCCTGATGGCACGAATTCCATACCACGCCCATGGACCGTTCCGTCCGGAGAATTAGTTGCACGACTTTGAGTACCTTTTGTATTCTAGTGCTCCTTATATGACCAGTGCGAATCACACCCAGCAATGCAGTGAATGAATCTCATTTTGGCAGCTTGAATTCGCGATCTTCTTTGGAGTTGGAACAAACACAGAATTAAAGACCGACAACTTAGGTTCGATCCCAGTTTCAGTCGTCGTGATAAAAGAATGAACAAGCTGTCTTAACATTGGCCCAACGAAGACTTAGTATTACTCCTTCCATCGGTCGCGAGTAAGACTTTCTCCACTTGTTTCAATGGGATTTTATTAACATACGGAACGGAGTGTACTAACAAAAGTTATGGAGATGACTAACCGGTTAGATTTCTTTACGTTTACCTTCATTCATGTACTAGGAAGAAGGAAAAAGGAAAGAAAAAGGCTTGTAGTCACCTCTAATGACTTTTGTCGCAGTTGCATGGATTAGGAGGAGGAGAATCTATAGCTAGCATTTACTTGTATACTCACTTTTGGTTTTGTTATACTTCCTGTACTGGTTATGGTTATGGCAGATTGACGCCATTAATTTTAACCTCATTCCTTTTTCTTGTTACAAGCCGACAACACAATGTAATTTTTTGGATTGACTTTTTTGTTAATAACTTTTGTCTTGTTAAATAAATTAAGTAATAACTAATAAGTATGATACGCAAGTCCACTCATTTCTTATTGGACACAACACTTTTTAACAAACACTTTAAAGTAGGATTTTCTTCAAGATTACCTTGACAGGATGGACAGGTGAACAGGGACATTGACAGTCAAGCTGCGATCAAGGCTATCGCCTCAGTCAATATAACCTCAAAATTAGTATCAGAATGTCGAGAGGGGCTGACCTCGCTTGATCAGTTCAGGGTTACCCTGATCTGGGTTCGAGGCCATAGCAAAGTTTACGGAAACGAACAGGCTGACGAGTTGGTCAGGCAAGGTTCAGTCGCCTCCACTGCTCACTTGCGGAATCGGTCCACATTCTAATAGGAGGAGTCAAAGCAAACATTTCCCCAGAATCCCTTTCGAAAGCCAATCTCAATTGCATGGCCAGCGTTACTATAGGTGCAGATTTGTCTGCATTTATTTGGTTTGCTTAGTAATTCTGAGCTGCACAGAAGAGAACATGAAAGTAGAGGTTTTTGCGCTCTATAAGTAGAAATGCTGTCTAAAACTGTCGCACTTCTGGTCTTATGAGGCTGTACTGAATGTGTCTAGCTCTCACACTGCCAAAATTAAATTTTTTTAAATTGCAATATTTTTTGCAGATTTTTTTCTTCATAATTGAAGATTTGTCGAAATATTTTCATGGCAACACTTTGCATCATATCCAGAAGGATGTGGCTTAATTTCAGCGGGGAAAGTAAAACACGAAAAGTTATAGCCAGAATAACAGCGATCATCATGCAGCCAGATTAGGCATCCGGGATGTGACCATTTCACCCGCTTTTGGCGGGTTTTACTCTCTTTTTTACCTAAAAACCCTCCACCCGCCACCACAACCATTTTCCCGCTTTTTGATAAAAAATCGGAATTTAATTCTCTTAAGAATTTTCTTTAGTCCTTTTTTTCACTACGTTTGAAGATTTTTTTTAAATTAAAAAACGTATAAGAACCCTAATGGTAGATCTAAGCTGCCGTAGACAACTTCAGTTGCAAATGTCATGTGTCAAAGAAACAACCAATGTTATTCATTGACATTAGCTGTAAATACGACGGTAAAATTTTAGAAAAATAAATAGTCTCTCCAACTCCAATATTCCGAAAAATTCAAAAACTAAAAACATATGTAGGACGCTTACGCCAGAATTAGAGGCCGTTTTCCGTATATTCCGTATTAAAAAAACGATGACGTTTATTTTTAAAGACTTACCTATAAGATTTTACGTGACAATACGTGAAATAAACAGTTTTCTACTATTTTGCACGAAATTTTTCAGGTCGGAATCTACTTTTAGGAAACCCGCCAAACCCGCCAAAACACTCCCGCTTTTAGCTTCAAAAAACCCGCCGCTTTTTGCCAAAAAATAAATGGTCACGTTAGCGCATCCCACATAATACACACTGTCGCAGTTGTAACGACGCAACCGAAAAAGAAACGATCACCCACTACCTATGCGCTTGTCCGGCACTAGCTAGGACACAAACCAGAGAGAAAGCTAGGACTAGACAGCGAGCTCTGCGAAGTCTCAAAGAATATCATCAAAGAATTTATAACATTTTTGAATTCCACAGCCTGGATCTACACCACCCTTCGACATACTTACAGCAACCAGGTCAAATGTGTATGTGGCAATAAAATGGCACATAGTGCTACTTGGGTTTTATCTCAAACCGCCACACCTACCTACCTACCTAAAGCTATTGATTTGACGCTGTTTACCGGAACAAAGCTTCGTACAGTTTGTGTAAAAAGATTGAAATTTTTACAGGAGACGAGGCTTCAGTTCCATACTCCTGCAGTAGATAGATTCTAGACTTTACCTCGATTTCTACATGTCTACAAAACACGCGTAAGCAGATGCAGCATATTCCAAAGCCGTTTCATTCTCAAATACCATTCTGAGAGTGAATAACTATTGTCGGTTGTGCTTCTGCCCGTGACTCTCCCACAGCTCGGCAACGCATTTCTAACACCTTTGCAAACACTTTGTGAGAAGACTTAAAAGTGATATATCCTTCTTGAAAAGGGGAACTATTACCCCAGTTAGCCAATCGTTTCGCTGTCTTCTCATTTCACTTTAATGTCATTTTAACTCCATTTTCACCAGAGCATTTCTGGCATTTCACTCACTCTGGCAGATTTGGAAACTTTTAGGAATCGCTATGACAGCGCTTAATACATTCTACACCTGCCACTGGATTTGCAAGCGGTGTTTCCAACCAGAAGTTGTGGCTCTTCTTAAGTCGTCTAAAATAACACGGATGAGATCTATATCCTTCAAAGTTATTCTATTTCCTTCCTCCAAGACGGCGGACAGTCTGCCAGACCCAGATCACTTCGCTTGCAGATCTACGACCATGAACTCCATTCAAGATTGTTGTTTGGCGTCTTTACCATCCCCGTTTTTCGATTTGAATCTTACAAATAAAATTCACAATCAAAAATGTCCAGGACGATTGTATGAGTTTATAATCTGTTTCGAGTTAAGAGAAATTGTAGGCTCAATTGCAATTTTATGACTTATTTTGTTAGTCTCATCTCAACGAGTTACTTTGTTAGTATGCGCAACTCCTGAATATATTTCTTTGAATTAGGTATATAAAACATAAAAAAACAAATGTAGTTCCAGGTCTCTAGGGCGTTACTTAATTACCATTTGAGCGCCCAATGGTCATGTTTAAACTAATTAATTTTATACCGAAAATCCGCAATCCATATCCGAATTATCAATTAGGTATGCCGTATGCGTCCTTCAAAGGTTTTATTTCAATAAATACCTTTATTATTTTTTTATTCGTTTAACAATAAAACCTAATTTAATCCGATTAACAATTTTCAAAGTGAAAAGTATTCTATTATCACTCGTAATTAATAAACACCCGACATCGACAATTTTGCTGCATTTAATTAAATTTGCCTTATTTAGTTTATTTCTCTCGAAAGGCAAATGAATCCCCGACATGTTGACGTTGATTAAAATTCCAAACATAAACCCGCCAATGTTCCCTTCAAATGAATGGCAATGGCACAGTATGCACTGAAATACCGTGTGAATGAAAATTAACCCAAAATCTCTTTGTGTTGGTTTTAAATGCTCATCAAATTCAGATTGAATTTGTACTATGGAACCTGAGGATTTATATTTACACCGAACTTAAATCAGTGTGGCAACATTTTAATTGAACAAAATACCAATGAAACAACAACAACTGGTATAGTTTGAAACGCACCGTACAAAAAAGCAGAGATGCAATTAAAGTTATAAATATTTTACCTGACATCCCAGGTCAATATTATGTTCAGTGGGGCCGGGTCGTTTGTGTGGGTGACTTTTTTGGTGTTCGTATAAAAATACAGGAATATATTACCTAAAAATGTTACGTATACGCCCCCGTGGACGTTTGAAGTAGTGGTGCAAATTTTCAGTTGTTTTGGGGACGAAATATTGGATATATATATTCCTTATTTTTTGACGTTTGGAACTTAAATATACGGTACATACTTCCCTAGTTCTATGATTGTAACAACTTGCACTGTTTCCGACTAGAAACAAATTTATAAAGAAACTCACAACGATTGATGTTTTCTAGATTCTTTGCTGATGAAATATTTGTTCCGCCTGTAGAATTTTACTTTGAGAAAGAGACTTTCACTCATATTCTGCTCATAAGAATTGATTCAAAGTAAATAGCTTCACCCCACTTGTAGCTGACAATTCATTTATGTAGATCGCAATTCGATAAGTAAAACGTCAATCTTTCATGAAATGCATAGGTATAGCATTTCCGTTATACTTCTGTCCAGGTAAAGGCTCTTGTAAATATCGTCAGATTTAATCCAGCATATACAATCAACTGAAAATCATTTTCGTTATAAAGGGTGATTTTTTTTCTGTTTGGTTTTTCAGCCTGATTTTTTTGACAGTTCACGCGTGATTCGTGACACGTGTCAAAGTAAAAAATGCTTAGTTAGCATAGCCATTTCTACATGGACTTACGCCCGAACAACGTTGGCAAATTATTGAATTACAATTGAATACCAAAAATAGTGCTTAGTAAAAAATGTGCTTAGAGCACTTCATCCATTTTATGGTCGTCGTATAATCGTCCTGATGAGCTATGTCAATAATCAAAACTGCGGTATATGGTCCTCTGAGGAACTAGAAGCAGTGCAAGAACTGCAAATGCATCCACAAAAATTTACCGTTTGGTATGGTTTATGAGACGGTTGCATCATTGGGGCCGTATTTCTTCAAAATGAGAAAAGCAAGCAATAACGTTACGGTCAATGGTGCTCTCTATCGTTCGGTGATTTCAGACTTTTATTCACCCAAAATGGAAGAGCTAGGTTTGGTCGACATGTGGTTTCAATAGGACGGCGAGACATGCTCCACATTATGCTAATCCATGGACATATTGCGAGACCAATTTGGTGAGCAATTCATCTCATGCTTTGGACCTGTGATTTGGCTGCATAGATCGTGCGATTTGACGCCGCTGGACTTTTTTTTGTGGAGATATGTGAAGTCCCTCATCTATATGGATAAGCCAGTAACTATTGCCCCCATGGAAGATAACATAACTCGTATTAGTGCAGCGATAGCAGTCGATATGCTTGAAAAAGTATGCCAAAATTCGACGGACAATTTGAGGCGTAGTCGCGGTCAACACTTACACGAAATAATATTCAAAAAGTAAATGGCAAGTATTTATTTATCGACCCTAATAAAAATTTCACTCAATTTTGCAAATTTTCCTTGTTTTTTTTTTAATTTTAAAAACCAATCATTTGAAAATCACCCTTTATTAGTCTCAGAAGCAATTGCTTCAACGAGATGTGCATATAACACCGTTAAACCAAGAGAGTTTGTAATCAAGTTCAATGTTCTATACACCCTATTGTATTTTGTAGGCTGTTTACTTTTTGAAATATTGTGTTTTTTGTTGTCATTAAAAACAAAACAGAAATAATTGCATATAGCTTCTACATAAACTAAGGGTGTCCAATAATTTACCCAAAATTTGAATTTTGCGCCAATTAATAGTGATGGCAACGCAAAAAGATAACAATGTGACAGCTGACAGTTCGGGGTAAAAGAGTATTACTGACAGTCCAGGAACATAAATTCGGCACCGTAGTAAAAAAATTGGGCATTTCGAGAAGCTCTGTACAAAATCATCTTCAGTGATGAAGCTCATTTTCATCTTGATTGGCCAGACGAAATCTAAAGAAATCTTAAAAAATCTCAGATTGCCAATCGAATTCAACATGAGAAAAAATCTAGATTCGCAAAAGTGCTCTCGACTCTGAAAAAGATTGCTTTTTTTTTTGTACCAAACGAACGAAAAAAGTGATCTCGGGAAAGAAAAAGTGCTTTTTTCTGGCGAATCAAAATTAACATAAAAGTTTTGTTTTAATTCGCGTATATTTAATAAAAATAAAAAATTAGACTTCCAGATTGTAAGTCTGTTCCTTTACTTTTGTAGTAAAAATCTTAAAGACTGTCACAATGGCAGTGATGAGGATAAATTTTCTCACAGAGAGAGAAACTTATGAAAGCGCTTTTGTAGAAATCTATGAAAAATGACAGATGAAATTTATTTTTTCATAAAAATAACAGTATGCGATGTGACATATTTGTTTTTCAATTATTGGGTTGTAATGGATTTAGTTTCTTTAGGACTAGCGACAAAATTCATTCAAAATTAATCGTAATCAAAACATAAATGCAAATAGTTATAATTATAAGCATAATGTCAAAATGCCAAATAGGTCGGTCAATTTCAAATCAGCTATCAATTGTCAAGTGACTGACATTTTTTTCAATTCTTACAATCTTACACAAGAAATTTGTTGAGTAAAAAGTAATGAGATTCTCAGTGCCAGTCGGGGTAATCTTGCTCTCTCGACGACGAACGCTCTCTTTACGAGAGTTAAAGAACGGAATTGATACAAAATTAGTTAAATTTAAAAGTAAAGGGACAGACCTATATATTCGTCTGCTATTACATATATTCGGTGCTAAGATACATGCTAAGCGAAACTTGCCGCGCCGCTAAAAGCGAATAACCTCTTCTGCTCTGTTTTTTTTTTGTTTAGCAAGAAATTCAAGCTAAAACGCCGCTGTCAATTTGATTTGAGTCGGCATGCCAAATTCCATATAAAAAAAACTGACATTTCACAATATGTGCTAGAGCTCTAGCGCAAATGATGAAATGTCAGGTTTTTTAATATGGAGTTTGGCATGAGCGCTAGTCATCTAGTGGTCAATGGAACGCGGCCATTGAAAAGTAGATATCCAGCAATTTTTGTCGAGATGTTTTCGGGTGTCTTCGTAAATCTTTGTAAATGTGATACAATTAGTCATATTTATTACGTGATTTTTTAATAATTGAAGGGACTGTTTTTTTTTTTTTTTTTGCCAAATAAGGAATGGCGGAAAAATAAATTATTTAATACAAAGTCCCCTTCTTCTGACGAATCTATTTCCATAATTCAAGGATGTTGTTTGTTTTAATGTACTTCGAAAGCGTTATTATTAACGTTCACTATGGACACCATTCGCATTGCTTATGGCTTAGAATCTTTAGCTTTCGCTCCGCTTTTCGCGTTCACTAGCCCTAGCCGTAGTCTAAGTATAGACTTTATGATTCCGGACATCAGCTTTTCGAAGGACTATTTAAAAATTAGACTTCCAGATTGTAGTAGTACCTATATTCGACTCAGCCGCTGCCCGATATAATATTTAAGCATCAGTGGCATAAAATTATCTTTCTATATACCTTTTTTCCTTGTAGTTGGGGGTCTCAGTCTTTTTGCCTCTACTGTCAAATGTGGACCATAACAAGCTACTCTTTATATTCATGTTTCCCCACTATTTTGGCATTTTAAACATAACGTTGAATTGAATGAACGTTTAATCGTAAATTATTAATCGGCAAACTAACCTCTTTTCTACGCTACTGTTTTCATCCGACAGTCCATTACATCTGCACCTACAAATAAAATTAATTTGTTCCACTCTTCTGGGCAGATATGTAGTTCGGCGACCGCATGGCTAGAGTTCATTTTCGCTTCAAAGGATACAGGAAAATAACACAATCACAATTGAAAGGAATATGTGTTGTTTTTTACGCTATTTTATAACGTCAGTAATAAAAACAACTTTTTTCTGCCCCAAAATGGTTACAGTTCGCCACCATTTTGAATTGTTGTTGTTCAAAAGGAATGGCGGCGAAAGTGATTCTGATTATTATTTCATTTTTAACGGGAAATATTTTGCTGTTGGATTTTCAGATTTGCATGCATTAATGGACAATCAACCAGTGTCCACTGTAATTTGTGTAAAACTCCGGAGGCGGAAGCAATAATGGCCGAATAATTGGTTTCCCTATTAAACATTGCAATGTGCAACTTGCCGATGCCGATTTTCAATGTCGATAATGTGAAAGTGACCAACATGACCTCCGCTCGAATACACAAAATGCCAAATGAATAAATGAATTCACCTTTAACCATTATAACTATCAGAGAATAATTCAAATAAAATATATACTACCATTTTTTAAACATACTTTTTGTTTGTTTTATTTTTGTTTAATTATTTACAAATTGTGTATATATATGATTTATTTTATTTTATTTATTATTATATTTGTTTGTAAATTTTTTAGTACAATTATATTTGTTTATATTTAATATTTATACTGTATATTTTCTCTCAAATAAATATTTGTAAGTACGTTTTTTTAGTTTCTGTTTATTTAAACAATATTTATATAATCTATATGTATACCTATATAAGTAAGTATGTATAATATTTAAGATACATTTAACACTTTGCATTCACGTTCACAGTAATTTTTAATGATTATATTTAACAAAAAGAAATTAAATTTAAGTACACGTACATTTAAATGACTGCACTCTGCTAACTATTGATAATTTTATTTATTTTCATTTGTATATATATATTTATAAATAAAATATTACATACTTTGTGTAAAAAACATTTATAAAAAATTACAACTTTGATCATCGTATATATAATATATTTATGTATTTATTTAATAATTGTTTCGTATAATTTTTGTATTTTGTTTGTCACATAAGAGAAAACACATTAATGTCCGGTTTCTTTTTAATTTTTATTTTTTTTTATTATTAAATGCTTCAGTCATTTTTGTTTTTAATTAAAATTGAATTAAATTGTTTAAGAATCTATCTAAATTGTATTTGAATATATAAATTATGCGTTTAGTAGGCTGACATTGTATACATATTTTTTATAATAATATTTATTCATCACTTGTTTTGTGTTTTTCTTAATTAGTTTTTGGTTAATATTCTGTGACAATTATTTAGGTTGGATAATTGGTAAACAAAGGGAAAGTTAAGGCTGATCATTGTATTTAAAATATTTCTTTTAGTGTGTTAATCATTAAAATTTGTATATACCTACACTTTGGCCTAAATGCTAACCCATTGCTGACGATGACTGACGATATCGACCAATTTTTTACTTGACCTAGGTCAAGGATCGTTTAGGTACAAATGTAGTCCAGCAATTCTTCCAAAGGATTCCAAAAAGAATTTGATACTGTTACAGCATGGTGCCATGACCACGGCCTTGTAATAAATGTCCAAAAAACTAAAGTCATGCATATTCGTCCTCCACACATTATGAAATACGAGATTAAGATAAAAGTGCACGAAATTCAATGTTTGCATAGATCACAAGACCAACATCATCTACAAAGGGAGGACAACTGCTCAGCTACAATTGAAAACGTATCAACTTATAAATACCTCGGAGTTATACTTGATTACAATCTTAAATGGAGTTACCACATCAAGGCGCTGATCATGAAACTACGGCAGAGTGCGTACGCTCTTTTTCACCTTAGCTATCATTGCCCAGCAGAGGTGTTAAGGCAAAGCTACTTTGGACTGGTAGAGTCCCATCTAAGGTATGACATACTTGCGTGGGGAAATGCACCGCAACTTACAGGACTTAAGAACATACACCTCAAATTACAAAAAATTATATATCGGGCTACATTAGGACAACATTACAACAGGCGGCAAATCGACAAGGACACACGACTACTTAACATACTGCAAATATACAACTTAGAAATTATATCAAACTTTCATGACGATCATACATACAAGATTCATACCCAACGTGTTGTAAATACGAGAAGAAGTCATCAACGGCAATATGAGATCGCAAGATACTGGAACGAATATGGGCGAAGGAGATACGACGTTGTAGTACCAACAGTATTCAATAATATTCCTACTGAATTTAGAGATTTTCCAAAAACAGTATTGCTTAAAAAGGTTAAACAATTTTATTTAAATGAAGATACATAAAAAAAAAAAAAAAAAAAAAAAAAAAAAAAAATTAAAAATTTATTAGGTAAATTACAACTAAACATAGAACTCAAACATCAAAAACTATACACTTTTGTACATAGTCTTCTGCAGACAAGCCCATAAGGCTTTGCAGATATAAAAACCAAACATTGTAAACGTTTTTTGAGATGAATATCAATTAAAATACAATACAAAATACAAAGGTCTCGAAAGTTAAATTCGAAATAAAAAATAAAATTTGGTCTAAAATCTGTTTGCTCACTGCTCATCAGGACCTACATACATATGTTCGTCAGAGTAATATATTTAAAATAATAGTCACTTAAGGCACCAATTGACAAAGAACAGAAACAGAAATAGAAACTGAAACAGAACAGAAAGCTTTTTCGTTCTGTAGTAAATTCTGGTTCTGTTTACGTTGATCGCTCAGCTACACAAAACTAAAACAGATCCAGAAAACATGGCTGCCCTGTGCAAAGAAAACAATTTCCCTCCCACTCCCACGATAAATTGGCAACCCGATTTCTGTCGCTGGCAGCAACAGAAACAATCAATATAGACTTGTTTACGTTCTTTCGTTAAACGGCCATTTTTCTGTCGCTAAATTCTGTTGCTGAAAATGTTCCTAATTCTGTTTCTGTTGCAAATGTATGGGATTCAGTTTCTGTTCCTGTTTCTGTTCTTTGTCACTTGGTGCCTTTACACCAGCTTATGACCGTCAACGCATGACACAAATCAATCGGCCAGGATGATTGCGCGTGTAATCCTAGCTGACTTAGGCCGCAGTTATAGCCATCAGTAAAATGCATCCGTAAAAACACGAAACAGAACAAAATTGAAACATTTAACCATATCATAGGAATTCAGTGGAATACTTCGTGAAACTAGTTGAGAAGTTAAACAGAAAAAGTTTTTCGTACGGAAAAATAAAGAAATTCTGTTTCTAGAAAATTTAAAGATCAATTGCTTAATTTTTTTTTACGAATTAGTTTTATAATTTAAAAGCAACCTTTTAAGATCAAGATTGAATTCAACGATTAAGTTCAAGTACTCCAAAAAAGTAAAACAATTTTTTTACGGATGCATTTTACTGATAGCTATAACAGGCGCCTTAAGCGGGAGTCACAATAGGTTTATTCCTTTACTTTTGTAAGAATGAAAAAGACTGTTAAAATGGTAGATAGTAAATTCTCTCTCAGACAAGGAAACTTATGCCGTTTTCCATTGGGCAAAAAGAAGCCTCCAGAATGAAGCAAATCACTTCTGAGACCGTTCAAGTCAGAATGCACTCAAGAAGCACTTACACAAGCCAGATGACAGCAACCATATACTAATTTTTGACATGAGTGCGATCGACGAGAATCAGTTTTCTGGTTCCATTTTAGAATGAGTAAATCCTCCAGTAAAATCAATGAAAAACGACATTACGAAAAGCTCAAGTAACATGACAGACCACATAGAACTAGACCGTCAATTTCCGTGCACCTACCCGATTCTCCCCGGAATTAATGCCCCTGTCTGTGATTCACATCACATCACGTGTGAAATGTCAAAGTCAATGGCGGCAATGATTGTCCATGCTATACCATGGGCCTAGGATTATTCAAGTATGCGTGAGTTAATAGCGCTCCTTTGATTTTGTATAGCACCAATACATGAAAAATGCTAAGCTTGTAGGAAAAGTACCTTATGTGGGAGGAGTGAACGGAACGGTCTATTCTATTTGATTCGTGACAGACCCATAAATTGCATTTGATGTAATGTTCTTGTTTGTCAGTTATTGGGTTGTTGTTGGCTTTAGCCCTAAAAGACATACAGGATGAATCCAAGAGTTTGTACTGACTGAACTATACAAGCATTCGAGAAGACAAAAAAGCGACATTCAGCCGTATTGTGAGTTTCACCTAAGAAAACATTTCACCTGGCGAAATTCTATCCGCCCGAAATTTTAAAAGCTATTGCGAGTTTCGCCCGAACGAATGCAAACTTCGAATCGACAGTGACATTTCGAGCACAAAGGAACACACCTAATTCGTGTTTTTACAGTTTTAGGAAGAAAATAAAGAAAGGTTTACAAATTATTGTTATTTTAGAAGAAGAAATTCGATTTCTACAGTAGAGTAATAAAAATGCATAGCATAGCACTGCAGCTCTTAACACAAGAGGAAAAGGAAGAAAATACTCAGGAACGACTTATTCGAAGGCACTTGCAAGATAAATTCAATCCTTTGTACCTAATAATCAGCCGTTTCTTGCATCTTTGTAAATAAATATTGTGCCAACCAACGCCTTGCCCCTATCCAAACAAAAATTGTTATTATCTTGTTCGCCTCTAAAAAAAAATAATGGAAAATGTATGTGCTAAATGGCAATAGGTATATTCCGCCCGAAAAAGTGCTGCCAATAAGCGGAATTTTTCGAACATCAACAATCTTTCGCCCAAATAATTAAATGTCAATAAGGCTGATTATTTACCCATCTTCTGATACCATTTTTATTCCAATTTCTTTCTTATATCTCCAGAAAATCAAAACACAAATGCAAATAGTCATTGGCCGCGTTCCACTGACCGCTAAATGACTAGCAGCATGCCAAACTCCATATAAAAAAAACTGACATTTTAGCATTTGCGCTAGAGCTCAAGTACATTTTGTGAAATATCCTTTTCTGGGAAATTTTTCAATCTAGCGCAAAATGAACTGCTAGATTGAAAAAAAATAACGAACTGTCAAAACAAAAGTTAAAGTGCAGAAGTCAAATATTTCCAATTTGGTTTAAAATGGTAATTCAAACTTGTATGTTATTAATATACCTACTGTATTTGTTTATTTAAATTATAGTGTATTAATAAATATGCGGCACGATGGCATAAAATACATTTTTGACTCTCCTGAAGATTAAATAATATGAATTCAAATTGTTTTTAATTGTTTTCCTCCATCAGGGATATTATGTGCTAGATGACTAGCGGTCAATGGAACTCGGCCATTGGCACGGGTATGCCAACTACTTATCTGTCAAATTTCAGGCGACTGACAGCTTTTCAATTATCAAATCCAAGATTCTCAAGTAAGAAGATCTGTCGGGTAATAAAAAATCGGGTAACTAAAAATATCAAAGCCATTCAAAAATCCATCTGCTGAGCTTTTAATAAAAATATCCAAATCAAAAAGTCAGATCGTCAATACTCTTACGCTACACTTTTCGGCCTAAACTCCAAATACAAAAACATCCCTAAACTTTTTAAAGCACGCAAAATCCTCGCTGATCTTAACAAAGAAAAATTTTTACCAATTATTTAAATACAGCACATTATATATTCCATACACTACTTCGAAGTAGAAGTTTAAAGTGTAGATACAAAAAACTTTGTCGAAAAACACAAAACAAGCTTTTTATAGCCGAATACTCAAATACATGGCAGCTTTGTATATATATTCAAAGATAATAGACATATAAGTACATTAAATTCCAAAACGAGTTACGTATACACATTAACACAGCAAATCACCTGTTTTCCTTTAACTTTTCAATCAAGCTAACTACCCTAACCCTAACCTAGCTACACTCGCATGTAGTACATACCTATATATGCACAGTTACAACTCATAGCAGATAAAGCGTCCATAGAATATTTTTTTTTACTTTTCTTTGTTAGTCAATATTTTTATAACAAAGCACGAGTCCTGTCTGCACGTCTATACCTACTCTGTCTGGACCTTGTTGTCTGTGTCCTTTTAACCCTTATAATTCCAGTGTATTTCCAAGTTCTGTCTGAAAGTCACCTCGTTCCCATTCTCCGCAGACACCATGCATACCATCGAAAGTAAATTAGTCGTATGTCAGGGGAGGTGGCTAGACCTGCACTCACCAACCACACCACCGAGGAGCGCAGTTACCTATTAATTATGTACTTTGTGCACATTATATAAATTTATGCATCGGCATTCAGTGTTTGCACATTGGTTGTACTACTGTCGCTACTACTGGTACTACTCTCGCCACAGATGCTACTGCTGCTGCAACCAGTGGCTTCCTCTGTCGCTGTGGAGCCGCAACCACCTTCTGTCTGGCTTTTGTGGGAATCAATGCAATCGTCGACGGAGATGTTAATGAGTCTATCATCGGCAGCGGTGGTGGTACTCATGGTATCTGTATGGCTCAAGGACTCATCACCACCACCACCACCACCACCACCGCCATCGTCACCATTGACTTGCTGTTGGTGTCATCTGGTGGGGCTGGTATCCGATTTTAAAAGTCATACATTCAGGTCAGACATCATTTTGCGGAAATCATTCAGCGAGCCGTAAGTATCGAAGTCATCCATTTCGCGTCGCGCCGGCAGCATCGTATTCGGACGCGGCAGCGACAGTGGAACGGGCAGCAGCTCTGGCATCACAGAATGGTGTGTAATTAGCGCTCGCAAAGAGGAGAACTCCTTTGTGAATCCCTGCAAATTGCAAAACGGTTTCATATTAATTGCGAAATCATATTATAATGTGCACTGCACAGTACACAACACATGCAACGGCGCGGCAGCGTCGAGACTTACTTTGATTTTATAGCCTCGCGGAGTACGTAGGATCAAGTAGTGGGCTACCTTTGGTGCTGGGGGTGGGACACGTAGTGACAACGCAAAACAGCCGGGCTTTGTGCTGCTTTGTCGGACGAGAAATGCGCCGGGATTTTGGCGGGATAGCACTTCAAGGGATATCTCACGGGGTATGCCTGCCTGAAACCAGGCAGCACCTTTCAGTTCGGTTTGTTCGGACAGGCTGAGACTGTCTATCCGCAGGGGTGCCGTTGGAGCGAACATCTTCGGACTCGAGTTTGCTGAGAATAGAATAGTTATACGGATAAAATAGCAAGGAGTACATTATGCAGATGAATAATGGACTCACCACTACTGGTCTCCCTAAGGTATTTCTTTTTGAAACTAAATTCGTTATTATCCTGCAGGCGATGCGACTCGAGCGATGGTATCGCCGTTAGCGATTGTCGACAGGAGTCACCAAATTTGCTAGAGATTAATTTGTCTGGCTCACAGATGCCCTCGTTCACATAACCATCGGAGATGGTTTGAGACGAGCCTGAGTTGAGGGAGGATGAAGTTGTGTGCACCAGTGGTCGACTGTCTTCGGTGGAGCGCAGGAGGCCCATGGTAAGGCGTTTGACCTGCAACGAAAAACGGATAAAACTATTAATGTTAAATTTATTTTAAGGCGAATATTTAAGAGGAGTTTCGGATTCACTTTTAGATGGTGAGTCAGGTCGATGTGGAGGATATGAAACTTGATTAAGTGTATCGAAAAAGGTCAAAGGCGATTCACACACCTCACATTTGATACTAAAGTTCCAGAGTACTCTCCAGAGTGCTGCCTATATCATATTGAAGATGCTGAACAGAACATAATAATGGAATAAGAAAAAAGATCTTCTTCAGGGAACAATTGGGTTCCAAAGAAATGAAGAAGCTTAAAAAATATACATATTGCAAAGTTCCTACCATTATTAATGTTAGCGCTCCTAGTCATTCCAGTGAAATGACTTCGGGCATGCCTAGTGCATCAGCATGAGCTTAAAAGTTTCGACCCAAAATATATGAACAAAAAATTCAAAAGTAACAAAATCAATGTGGTCCGTGACTACATCTTCAGTCAGCCGTCTATAGTCCCATCCTTCCTACTAAGGAATACCAGGGAAGCTCCAGATTTCTAACAAACATCCGGTCATAATATTGCTTTGTTGTAATCACGGAAAACCAAGTAGGCCGGGCGAAGATCAACGCGCTCCAAAAATGTTATCTGTAGCTGGCCTTGCAAGTTCATTGGTTAATAGTCTTAGGTAATAGTTAAACTAGTTATGCTCGCATTGGGGCCTTCATCGGCGTCTTAAGTACAGAACACTTCGGATGGTTTCTAGCGAAATGCGAAGTCCGATGTTTTCCCTTACACCCAGAACTGTGGCTAGCTCTGCAAGTTCACTTCAAACTTCATCGACAGATATCCTTAAAAGTACAGCCCATAAAAAATATATCAGGAACAAAACGGTTCAAGATGTCTAGAGCAGATTCGGGTGGATTCGGTAGAGAAGGCCCCTAAGTGGCTGATGCTGATGTTTTTATTGGACCTCCTTAGACCGAAACAGCTTGCTATCAAGAAGTTTAATTTTGCTGTCATTAAAATTGCTTACTGATGATTCTATTCTAATTTGCCACTTGATACTTGATCAGTCTTAGCTTTTAGGTTATGTTGTCATATTTTTGAAACATTTGAATTTTTTACCAATTTCATAGTCGAAACGGTCTTCAAAGATACATAACTAAGTTGTTCTCAGTGTCCTATAGTTCTTTCGAATATCACGGTCCAAAACGGTTGAAAATGGTCCAAAGCGCATATTTTTGTAAACTTCAGAAGCCTTCATACAATACTAATGACATTTCTTTTAACTGAGGTTTGATAATATTTAAACTGACTCGTCAAAGGTAACAAGCTTTAAGAAAAAAGGGGTTTGGACTGTAATTGTTAAAACCATCGAGTTATCAGCTGCAAATTTTCCAAAAACTCTAAGAACTTAAAAAACTTGCCGTTTAGAAGGGTAGAAAAATGAAACTACCCATCAGGTTCGCTCAAACTAAAAAACATACGATAAGCAGAGTTGTCCAGTTTTTTTTTATTATAAGATTCTCACATCTCACGTTAAATTTGAAAAAAAAGCGGATAAAAATTACATTCTCGGCCAGTGCTTCCATTTCTCCAGTGTCATTTCTTCCTGCACACAAACTGTCGCCGCCATACTCTTTTGCGGTTGATATTCAAAATTTATTATCCTTGCAAACCAGTAAGAACAAGGAAAAAACCCTTAAAAATAAATCCCCTAATGGTCAAAGCCAAAGCCGAACCTTTGCATATAGAAAACCCCAAAGGTCTAGGTCCGCAGATGGTAAATGCAGGCAGGATGTATGTTTGTACACACTGCGCCGTATAACTATTCAGTTGAATTTTTGTCGTTTCTCGGTCCTTTTAGTGCGCTCACATCCGGAACGAATGAATCCATTCCATTGCAAACAAAGTCGTTGTCGGCATTGTTTCCCACAATTACACGACAGTGCGGTATTTTCATTTTCAACACACTGCCTGGGCTGGGTGGGGGGCGGGGAAGCATGCCATGGACGACTGGCCAGAAACGAGTTGCGGGCGGTACCATGGCAATGGCGGGTAGTAGTTCGTTCTGTGAATCTGTTGTTAGGTGTTGGGAAGTCCTCTTTTAAAAGGATTCCTTTTCATTGTGCACTGTCTCTGATGCCTTCTGTGTGTGTCTATCGTTCTTTGAACTCTGATGCAGTCACAATACCATTGGGGTGTTGAGTCTGGCTATATGGAATGGGACAGCAACGGTACGGAGAGCTCGAAGGAGTCATAGTCACAGTCACAGACAAGAATGCGAAAACACATTTGTCAACTCTACCTTTATCTGCCATTGCATGCATTCCATGGCTGCGTGTCGTCTGTCCCACCCTCCCTATCACCAATCGCAGCTCGTTTTCGTCGTGTCCTTGTTTCTGGTTAAAATGTATGACATTTTAAAGAGCAAGGCGGTTGTGTCTGGGTTTGGGTGTATGTCTCTAGGAAATATAGGAATTCCTTTCCGACGCAGCACAGCGCACTATTGTGTGTCGGATGCCAGATATTTATGTGTCACAAAGTCAGTAGTAAGTACAAGGATAGACGAGGCAAAAGGGGCGGACTGTTGTAGTATATGCATCCTTCGTAGAAGAAGATGCTATCGCAAGGGTATGGAACGGAGCTACTAGTTCTCAAGGATGATTAAAAACAGATGTTGGAGAACGTTGAACGTTGAACGTTCAATGTTGAAAGTTAAAAGTTGAAAGTTTATGGCTTTGCGTTCTCGGTGATTTGTTAGATTTGTTAGACGCAAAATGTTTAAATTTGCATTTACTGTGCAAAGAAGGCGAGCGACACTTAGGCAGGACCATTTTGGCTTCATTTGGAGTTAAAGGAACGAGAGGATTTTTGAAGGATGTTATTCAGATTGTTTACTGGTGCATGGCCATGGATTTCTTTTGAAACTTTCTAAATGGAAAGTGTCATTCGGCTTTGTTTTTTGTTTTGCTAAAGCAATTTGAAGTTGTTTGCGAACTGGACTTTTGCTTCAACTTGCAGGAGAATGGTATAGACAGGGGGACGGGACAGAAGGGGCTAGCACGCTCAAATACTTTGATTACGATTTAAGGACTATGTGAACCAAGTTATATTGGAAATACCATTTTAATACCGATTTCATTCTGCTCTCCAAAAAATCTTTCCAAATTGAAAAGAGACCAAGGTCCGATAGGTGATAAGCTTTAAAAAGCGTCTAAGTTTGTGATAAAAAACATTTTATAGCGCAGATATTGAGGCGATTTTAGGGTAGGCTCCAACAGAAACGGTGATCGCATTAAAACAACTAGAAACTCAACTAGACTACCCAATCAGGTTCTTCTAAAGAGTTGTTAAGCTTTATTGTCAATGCGACGCTAAATTAAGTCAGGGGAAGGTTAAGTAGAAAAAACGCAGGAATTCCAGATCGATACACACCACCTCTATATCGACTTCAAGGTCGCCTATGAAAGCATATGTAGGGACGCATTATACAAAGCCATTCCAAATTTCGGCATTCCTGGAAAACTCGTCCGTCTGTGCAGGATGACGATGGAGAAATCTCGCTGCTTCTTCAAAGTGACGCGCTATCATGTAGCATCATTCTCCAAGCAATTGTACGGAACTCGCAAGCCAACATCAGAGGTACAATTTTTCAAAAGTTCGATCAACTACTTGCGTATGCAGATGATATTGACATTAATGGGAGAACTCAGCGAGCTGTCAACGACGCGTTTGCAAGCATTGAAACGGAGGCGGCGAAGATGGGTCTGGCTGTTAATGAGCACAAAACGAAGTATATGCTCTCATCGAGAAAGGACTCTCAACATATCGGCGACTCGGACAACATTTTACGGTGGAAAGATATAACTTCGAAGTAGTTAAAGACTTTGTCTACCTAGGCTCTACAATTACCTCGCAAAACGACATCGGCGCGAGTGGAAATCAAAAGCAGAAACCGTCTTGCCAATCGCTGTTTCCTTGGGCTAAGAAGGCATCTAAGAAGTAAAGCCCTATCTCGCAGAACCAAGGAGATATTGTACAAGACCTTACATCTCGGTCCTGTTGTATGGTGCAGAAGCATGGACCTTATCAAAAGCTGATGAAAACCTCTTGGCACGCTTTGAGAGAAAGATTCTTTGAGTGATTTTCGGTCCAGTTTGTATCGACGGAGTGCGGAGGAGGAGATTCAACGACGAACTTTTAGCGATGTTGACCTAGTTAAAAAACTCAAAATACAGCGGCTGAGATGGCTGGGTCGCGTGGAGCGTATGGACAGCAATGCACCAGCCCGGCGAGTCTTTGAGTCCACCCCTGAGGGACAACGAAGCAAAGGAAGACCCCACCTCAGGTGGCGCGCACAATTGGAGAGCGACCTCAAACAACTTGCTGTGTGTAACTGGAGGCAGCCGTTGGTTGGTTGAGGCCGTGGTCCACCCCGAAATGTGAGCGCCATCTAAAGTAAAAGTAAAAAGGTTAAGTATGAATGCAGGATGATAGTCGTCTGGAATCGTTTTTGAGATTTTAAGAGAATAAGTTATTTTCGTCACATTTCTAGACTTAGCTGACACCGCTCTCAAATCTTAACTCAACTGAGTTTTTAGCTGAAGAGGTCTATCGTAGCCTAAAAACTACGTTGTTAGAACTCAGAATTGCAGGGAACTGAAAGAAGGCATCCGATATAAAGGCTCAGAGACTGAATGTTATTTTAAGTACAGCATCAGGCAGCGAAGCGGGATAGGTCTCTAGATGAGTCCTCTCATCACACGGCTTCAAAAAAAAAAAAAAAGTTGCCAAAGGTTCGACAGCCACAACCACATCAAAACAAACCAATCAAGTCGGCGCTAGTGCGGTCCAAGACCGGCCATTTACCAAAGTGGTTAGAGACCAACTTCAGGTCGGACTAGTGGATGAGCTATCCTGCCTGGGGGTTATTGCATTGCCATTACCTCGAAGCATCGTTTACACGATTTTTGACAAAATTATACCGTGTGTCTGTCAATTAAAAAAAAAAAAAAAATAAACAAACCAGCCGCTAGTCCACCCTGTACATAATCACACAAGTTCAACTTTCGCAACCATACAGATTATGTGTGAACTTAAATGCCAATTCTTCTCTTCCTTAATTATTCCTTATTCTATACCGTTCAAGGGTTACCCACAAATTGTGGTCCTCTCAACAGTGAGCCACATTCAATATTCCATTCGATTCGCCTTCATTTACATGCGCATGTTTTGTCCCCATGTCACACACAACTCATGCGGCAACGTTCACAACAACGTGGCAACATCTCTCAAGCAATTGCACCCCAAAGACATAAAAGCTATCAACAAAAACGACATCACTAACTGCAACTTGCGACCACAGAATATTCAATTAGCAAACCGAGGATTGTACCATCGTCGTGGCGTCGGTCGACTGCATACACTCGTCTGCAATGCATCCATATGCCAGCAGCAGCCTTGTCGAAGGAACCATAGAAAGAGCAGGGCAAAAGAAACCAAAATTCCACAACACATGTTCCGAAAATCGTTTTCGAAATCCTTTCTGATTGCAACTTAATTCGTTGTGCTTTTCTCTATTGCAGGAGAAGGTCCCGATCCCATTTGGGTGTGTATGCAAACTTCACATACAGATGATTAAGGATGCTGGATCGATGGGATGGTACCAGCAAAAAGGAAGTAAAACTTTTAATTCCGTTTTGCAAAGTTGAAAGTTCTCCGTACGGTTGATTTCCAATGATGGTACTTTTTTTATGCCAGAGTTGTATGTGAGGATTCTTTTTCTATCTGCCCTTTTTGGAAGCAATCCAACGATTAACCACACTTTTGTGGGGAGGTGTTCTCATCTTGTAAAAGTTCATTAAAATCTAATTAGGCTCAATGCAGATGGATCGGGTGATTGTTGGTGAAATCGGAGAAGGCACCTGCTTGCATGTGTATGCTTCACTTAAGGATTCAAGTTTTGGTTCATGAATCAATGAGAGGAATTTCATTTTTAGGCCAATAGATGAATGGATTGGGATCGGATCGGATCGGATTCGATGAAATGGAATATGAGGCTTTTATTTTAAAAAGTTCTAGGCGCACATACATCAGTGAACTGAGTGAGGGAAGGATTGCAAGGGCAATGTACCTTCAATTTCAGATTACACGCCTCTACGCACACATCTGCTGTCTATCGTAAATTTTATTGCGATATTTTTTTTTATCGAAATAGGTTTTCATGAGGCCTATACTAGGATTGCATTAGAGTAATCTAGCTTAAGCCAATGTACGATTAAATTGGATTTGTATGTCATGACATGGCCATTAGGTATAGAACAATTGGGATTGACTTATTTAGCAGAACTCTAGGGAGCTTTTCTTTAAAAGTTGACGCTGGCTTAAGCCAATATAATCATAGTATGGTTGGGGCTTCAGCCGCAAGAGCTGCAATCAAATTTGTGAGGCAGGAATAATGACGTCGCACCATTTCTTAATGTTATTTGGTCAAAGACATTTTCTCGAAATATCTATTGTAGAGCAATCATATGTAGGCCTTGGGTTTTCTATAGACCGGCTGCTTGCACTTGTTAGAGCCTCCTTTCCCAGCCCACAGGCTCTCGTGATTTTGATACACGAAAACCATACCGGGCTTCATTAAGCCCTCCTGCTGGCTTCAGCTTACTCTCAACTATCCGCCTACAGATTTAACCGGCCGTGCTGGAGCAAACAAATAGGACGATAATCGGAAAGTTGGTTTGGAATACCCGCGTTTTCTTTAGCTTTATGACTATAGTCGTTGATGCTTCCAAGGTTCAGGGTCCTCCTGAAGACACTTGTTAAATGCTTCCAAAAATATGTCCGCATGTCTTGCATCAATAGCTATTTTTGAGGCTCTATGTAGGTAGAAGTCATGCCTTTGAATCCAATTAGGACTAGGATGTGCCACTTTCTTACCACGACTCGTGTGACCTACTTTGTCGAGTTGAGAAAGTGGATAAGATCATGTATCCCTTCGCCCTAAATGTCGCTAAGGTCGTCAAAGAATGGTTGGTCCAGTGTGCGCAGTTGCTACAGCTGGACATTTACAGAGGAAATGAGAGAGAGAGAGTTTCTTGCACCATGGGGGAAGTATTTTTTTTGCTACGCGTAACTATGCCACGTCCATTGCAGTCTCAAAAGTCTTTACCTTTGCCTCCAGTTCCTCAATAGCTACAGTGTTTGTTTCGGGTGTGCTTATGAGTTTTGTCCGAAGAACTTGGCCAAACTTGGTCCAATTAACTCTTTTGGGGTTTCGAAAAGGTTAAATGACCTCGACCCTGAGACTCACATCGCAGATGATCCATTTGGTGGTCTGAGAGTGACTCCAGATTAGAAACTCTCCACTTTTCAATCCTAAATTTATTACTGTTCGTCCGAGTTAAGATTGGGACATAAAAAACCTTAAAGATGTTTCTTAGCGAGTATGCAAGTTCTATAGGCTTACCTGTGGTCCGATGTTTGTAAAAGAGGTCGTATTGTTTGTCTTGAAGCTTTCTTATGGACGAGTCTCTTACCCAGGGCTCTTGAATAATGTCAATGTCCATGTTTTCCTCCCGCAAAAACCAAGAGATTATCGAAGGCACGTCTTGAGTTCCTTTTCGTTGATGTTGATGGAATGTCGGCGATCATTAGGTCCTCCAAAAGCGTGCCGGTTTTGACAATGTCTAAATCGCCATCATCAGGACCGGAGGGAATGAAAACCTTATGCCTTATGCCAAACCTAAGTTTATGGTCTGCTTTTTCAAGAGCCGCCAGGCAGGATAGCTCATCCACTAGTGCGACCTGAAGTTGTTTCCTGACTACCTCGGTAAATGGCCGGTTTTGATCCGCACTAGCCGCCGACGTGATTGGTTTGTTTTGGTGTGGCTGTCGAACCTTTGACAACCTTAGTTTTTTTTGGAAGCTGGGTGATGAGAGGACTCATCCAGAGACCTATCCCGCTTCGCTGCCTGAGGCTGTTACATAAAATACCATTTTAAGTATCCTGAGCCTTTATATCGGGTGCCTTCTTTCAGTTCGCTGCAGTTCTTCTGAGTTCTAACTACGTATAGTTTTTCAGGCGATAATTGTTGAAATGATAGACGTGTATAGCTAAAAACTCAGTTAGGTTAAGATTTGAGAGCGGTACCCAGTTGAGTCTCTCAGGTAATGCATGACAGAAGAAGGCAAATCGCGCTGAACATACGACGTTAATTAGGCGTGTATAGCCATCTATGAACGATTAAAATAAGCAACACAAACATCTAGTACATCTAGTACAATATCTTACTCAGCCATATTGGAAAACCCCAACTAACTTCACATGCCGACTTGCTTCCGGCATAGCGGCATTTCGATCTTTTTTTTTTCAATCAACGGGCAAGTAGTCCGCCATTAACCGCTAAGCAAATCTATTCGTTTTTAATAAAGTTTGTTAAAACGCAATTAATTTTGTTATTAATTATGTTCGTGTTTTTTATTTAATGTAAAAGGGTGTGCGGAGGTTATATCTGCATGAACACTTACACGATTTATTGAAAGCTCAAACTGGTTCAACGAGTACAAGTAGATTCATGTGGCATTACAATGGACCTTATAGTTTTCCAGACAGCCATTTCAACCTAACCTAACCCTACTAATTCGGATTCTTCTACCACAAATTGTCTTGGTATTTGTTGTTTCCTTTCTTAAGATAAAACAAAAAGGATTAAGACTTTGGCCAGAATAAGTAAATTAAATAATTTGTCGAAACCGTCAAGTCAAAATTGGTAAGGAAACCAATGAATTTGAATATCCTTGATTGATAAAACACTATGCCAACACTAATCTTATTTGTTTTGCAATAAATCTGATATAAATCAGCGATTAAAAAAGAGTTATCCACAAAACTTCGCAAGTTCAGTATTAGTTACATAATCCCCCAGTTAAGCGTCTGAAATCCCAATATCCTTGCAATACCCCAGTGGAAATTCGCCTCAGCTATAAATCACCACAACCCAGGGGATTAAAAAAATTCGAAACTATTTCCCGCATTTCCCCAATGACAAGGGGGGACGACGACAAAAATTCCAAATAAAACCAAAATGAGACAAAATTTCTCGTCAACTTACCAATGGCGGCTTATCAACTAATCGTCTACAGTTATTCATTTCCGTTGGGGAGTTATCCTCCTCGGAACTGGGAGACCGTGGTATATGTGGGTCGTTATCATTGCAACTGTAAATAGAAAATCAGGAAATTCAAATTATTGTCGAAGGAGTAAACACAGAGGAGGAGATGGAGAAACTTTTCCATTCCCCAAAGATGATTGATAATTTGCAAGATTTTCAATTCAGATTGATAAGGCCATCAGGAAGAAGGAAAGATGGAAATGCTTGAAAAAAAAAAACCTAGATACGAGTAACTTACGATAAACTTATTTGCGGGAGAAGATGAATCGGTCGTCGCTGGCTGCTGGGTGAGCCATGTGTTGTTGGCTGCTCAACTCGAATCCGAACGTCTTGCATGTCTTCAGTTAGTTTGCTATAGTAATATCCTATTTCCTGGACCTGTTTTTTTTGTATGCTCACTTCAAAGGCGCCTTATAAGTTATTGTCCTAAGAGTGGAAAATAAGTTGTAATGAATAAATCATGAAATGTTGTGCGAAAAAAGTTTACCTCAAGAGGGGGTAAGTATATGTATGGGGATGGGTGGGAGAAATTCCTAATTCAATTCCCGTTCAAGGCGACAATTGCGCGCCTGATGTTATTTGTGGAGTGAGGAAAGTTTATCCGTCTGTTTTCTTCTAGTTGTCTAGTTTTTTTCTTCTTCCGTTAATTTTGGCCATCAAATGATTTTCGAATTCGAATTTGTTTTGATGCCAAACGATCCGATTGCGATGGGGTAGCATCACTGCTTCTGAAAGAACAGAGATTTGAACGCGATTATTATATAAGTAAATACGAGTTTTTTTTATGAGGATAAATTAAGCGGAACAAGAAAATTGTAGGAAGTAATAGTACGAACAGAGAAACATTGAATGATCAGTATGTTTCGGTGAAGGGCAGCATTAAGCCAAGAAATGATTTATAGAGTACTTAATATTTACGAAGACTGGGTAAGCCTAAAATCACCTGAAGAGTAAGATTCACGGTCATATATGCGACTGCAAGTTTGAGGCTCATATCAGTCCTGCATACGTATACCTGCCATACGAAGATGATGACCCACCACCTCCATCAAAAAGGGAACTGGTACAGCACGCAAGCACCACCAAAGTCAACTTGGTTTTAGTTATGGACTCTAACGCACACCATACACTATGGGGAAGCTCGGATCGGAAATCAATAAAGGAGGTAAGTCTGTTGTAGATTTTATTATTCTTTCCAACCTATATATTTGTGACAGAGGTAGTCACAGTCACCCTACTTTCCACAAACAAAAATAAAGAGGAGGTAACTGATGATGACTGAATGGTCTTTCCGAAATGTCCTTTTCTGGATAACGTTCAATATTGACTTTACAGAAAGCAAGAAACATCCCTTTAGGGACCTTATAAAACCTCACTGAAAAAAATTCTCTGACCTAGTCGAACGTCGACTTCGACTAAAACCTGATCCAAGAGGTAACCTTTCGAAAACGACTCTGGTCAACGAAACAGTCAAAAACATTAATAGACTATTTAAAAAAAATCCTGTCGTGTTAGTCGGTCCTCCAAAAAATTACACGACGACGTCTGGTGGAAGTGGAACGCGGAACTTCGACTTCTCAGGCAAAAAATCAGAAAACCTTTCAACTGAGCGAAACTGACGAAACGCGAAGAAGACTGGTCACACCCAGTTTCTGCGTAAAAAAAAGAAAACAAGAGCAACAAACAAAACAATCTGGGCAAACTACTGTTCCAACATCGAATCTACCACAGAGGCGGTTAGATTACGGAAAGTTCTAGCCAAGCTCCAACCACTATGGGTTACCTCTGTAAGGATGATAACAATGGGACAGCAAAGAACCAGGATACCTTGGAACTGCTTCTAGGAACCCACTTTTAGGGTTGTACACATAATGGAAATCAGCTTTTCAATCCTATACCAATCCCCCTTCATTTCGGGATGAGGAACTCGTAAGTAGTACGAATTGTACTGACTAAGATAGAATAGCACGGACTCTAAGACTTTTCCAACCCTACAAGTCTGCGAGACCGGACGATATTATACCAGTTATGCTACAAAAAACAAGCGAAACGACTTATCCCATGGCTTCAGGCAATTTTAAAAGAATGTCTGAAATTGAGATTCATTCCAGACAGTTGGAAAAAAAGTGAGTGTTGTCTTCATTCCCAAAGCCCCCTTTCCCCCTTTCGCGAAGAAGCCGGGCTTACAACCGAACACGGTGCACTGGATGTAGGTACACAGCTAGTGTAAGACCAATTCTGACCTATGGCTCGGTTGTTTGGTGGGAGGCTAAATCCTACCTCAAGAATCAGAACAAGGTACAAATAATTCCTTGCATAGGTATAACGGATTCACTATAAAATCTACACAACAACTAGACCTAGAAACGTTGCTGAATTTACAACGAGCTATACTATACACAAAGAACGTGGCAGCCAAAGGTGCTCTCAGACTAAGAGAGAACAAAACGTGAAAGCCTGAATCGTTCGGTCACTCGTGCGTCGTGCATACTTCACATCTTTGATCAGAGCGGACTCATGCCATCCCCCGGCTACCAGAAACCAAGGTATGACTTTGGAAAGAAATGGAAATTCTGTGTACCTGACAGGAAGGACTGACTCTCCCCAAGTACAGTCATCAAAGGTGCCTCTCGGCGTTGCAATAGACCATTACACCAGTGTTGTTAGGACTCTCTCTTCATTTTTCCCACGAAACGTTGTCATTTTTCCCTTTTTTCCCTTTTCATCGAACTCAAATTCCCACCAAAATCCCACGGTACATTAAAATGAAAAATTAATTCATTTTTATTTTTATTATGTTAAAAGAAAATCACAATGGCCGCGTTGATTGCTAGATGACTAGCGGTATGCCATACTCCATTATACAAAAACTGACATTTCAGCATTTGCACTAGGTCACTAGCACATATTGTGAAATATCTCAATCTAGCGCAAATTAACTGAATAAATAAAAATAATAGTTGACGCAGTAAGTCCGTATCACCCTAGGTCTAGCTTCTCAAATAATACATTATGGCACAAAATACATTTTTGATGCTCATGAAGATGAAGTAATATAAATTCAAACTTGTTCTATTCCAATCCCGATGTTACTTTGTCGCTGGCGCTAGAGGTCTAATTACATGTGCTGTCCCTGACTTTTTTTATTTGTTCTAATAATTGTTGTGAATTGGAATAGTTTTGATGAAATTTCACAAAAATTTGATTTTAACACTTGTTTTGTTAGTTTCCTGAAAATCCCACGATTTTGGTGCTTTTTCCCTTTATCCCACGGAAGGCTTTTCAGACATCAAAAATCCCACAAAAAGGGATAAATCCCACGATATAACAACACTGCATTACACAGTAGGTACTGGCTAGATGTGGCTCTCAAAGAAGCAGCCTGAATTCCACCGAATTCAAAGGCACTTTACTAAGGCAATCAAGTGAACCGGCCGGCCGGTGTGAAGGGCCTCTTACCCTCGGAATAAAAAAATGTCACGGCTAAAGCGTTGCCACAAATTGCCAAAAAAACTAAATATTTCCTCAAGCCCTGTATCCTTTCGTTGAGATACAAAAGTAAATCTCGTAACTTCATAAAAGTACACTCAGTCCTCATCTTCCCCACACTTAACCCCTTTGATTACAAAATAAAAAAAATTCCACAAAAATAATCTCCTTTGGACGGGAACAAAAGCGGCCAAGAGCACTTCGTTTCCGCTTACGTTGGTAGTTTCTCAGAATAATTCCAAAATAAATGCACACTCTTAAGGAAATTGGTTCAAAAGTGCTCGGGCAACTTTAAATATTCAAAATATACCCCATCTCCATCGCCTATACAGAGTCGGGCCTGGATATATTTTCATAGTCCTTGTTTCTCAAAAACTATGTCAACTCAAGTACTTGTATAGGTACTTCTCTGAATTATCATGCTTGAATATAATTGCTAACATTTTCTCACCGCTACTGCACAGCTCGTCCTCATCAACTTGTGATACATAGGAACTTTGCCCTGAGGGATCTTCACCTTCTCACAGGCACCCCACCTCCACCTACAATGCTGTTGACACTTTTCAACTTTTAGGTAACGTCTTTGTATAGCGTATAGGTCTCTGCGTTAACTATTCCTTGCTGCGCGCTCAAATACCGAGGCATAGCGGTACACATGAGCAGCACAAGTCAAGGACAAAGAAGCAATTTAAATTTGCCTCCCTTAAGGATGTTGTGCGGTGCGGTGCGGTGCGGAGCGGAGCTGTGCTGCTCATGCTCACCTCCTTTGTGCGAATGTTGTTCTTTGTGTTCGTTGGGTAACTAACTAACTACCTGTCACATGGCAGTTTGTTTTGATAGTGCAACAAGAAATAAAGAAACACAAGCCCTGCGGCCAGAACAAGGAGAAGGAGGTTCGCATGAATGAGCGCGCGTCGTCGGTCGTTGTTGTCAACGTGAAATAGGCCACCCGTAGCCGTATCCTGCGTGCGACATAATGAAACCATAATTTGAATTTGTAATTTAATAGTTGCAAATGCGAATCGAGGTGCCAGGAGTTGATGACAATTTTGCCGTAATTTTTTTTTTTCGTGTTATTGTTGTTCCTTTTAAAATGGGCTATGAATGAGGTGAACGGTTAGTTGAAGCTCTTAAAACGGATGAGGGGAGATCAGGACGACAATTCTGTGCAGCCATTAAGCGTTAATTTGAAGGAAGATGTTTTGCAATTCTGCATAATTTTTTGTTTTGTGTTTCCTTAGGTATAGTTGGGCGAAGAAGGGAGCGAATGTCTTAATTAAAATTTTATCTGAGTGCGCCGGAATGAAATTCTGCAATCAACGTTGGAAGGAAGGAAAGCATTTCAATTAAGCCATCCTAATAAAATCTGGGTTGCTGGTTGTTTATAAAAGCTATTCAGTGAAGTCGCAAGGATTCATTTTGCATTTTCAATAGCGCATACATACATGACCGGGACACCGGGTCAGCATAAGTGATGTAAACTTGTATGGGGACTCGCTATCCGCTTAATCGAGATAAAGGGGTTATAGTTGAATGACTTTTCAGTTCAAGATGCCATTTATAATGCAATGGTCGAAGGAAGGCGCTAAAATAAAGTTGATATCTCTAGATATGGGGGATGCGCCTTTGAAATTAATACTTTTAGCGAGGATACATGTAGGTATACTTGTGATCTTCTTAGGGAAATTTCTCTGAAAGCATTCAAATGATTTCGCAATGAAGCGAAATTTTGGTGCAATTTTGCTGCTAGTCTGCATTTTTTGTCTCAATGACCTCGTATAAGGCGCACTGTAGTTCAAATCGAAAAGCTCAGCATTGACTTGCAACAAGTAGTAGGACTGGACAATTCAGATTGGGCTTACAGTCTTGGGTGGATCATGGACTTAATCCATAAACCCATAAAGGCAGTTTAGACCTTAGCTGTTTCCCAGTTCCGAACACATTGTTGCTGGACATCGGACTGCTTGCGGTTGTGTTTATCCATTATCGAATTGCTTGGTATTTTTCCAAAATATGCCGTATAAAGGATGGGCCAAATACAAGTTTCTTTTTAAAAATGCAATAAAATGAACAAAATTATATTTTTTCCATTTATTATGGTTTTATTATTAAGAGCAAACATTCCCATCAATTATGGAACACAACATCGTTCAAGTGGCTGCCTCCGCTGGCTTCTCAGTAGCGCATTCTGTCACTCCAATTTTCCAAGACCTTGTTGATGGTTTCGGGATTTAGCTCACGGATTGCTTGGATGATATTGGCCTTAAGTGCTTGAATTGTTTCCGGATTGTTGGCATAACATCGGCCCTTCACGGTTCCCCACAAAAAAAAGTCCAACGGAGTCAAATCGCAGCTCCGAGGCGGCCATTGACATCGCCAAGACGGCTGATAACACGATTTGGGAATTTGGGGCGCAAAAGATCGATTATGGCATCGGCAGTGTGGCATGGCGCGCCATCCTGCATGAAGCAGATGTCGTCCAAATCCATGTCTTCAATTTCCAATAAAAAAAAAATATTTTAACATGGCTTTGTAACGCCCGTTGTTGACCGAAACCTTATTCCAAGCCTCATTTTCGAAGAAAAATGGTTCAATGGTGCCACCACTCCACAATCCACACCAAACTGTAACTCTCTATGGATGCATTGGCTTCTCGACAATAACGTGCGGGTTTTCCGAGCCCCAGATACGGCAGTCTCACGAACTTTTTGCACAATCCTGCCCCTGTGTACAGCAGGCGCGGTGGGTGCTTCATTTCCACCAAAACTTCTTTTCAAAAAACCCACTCTTTGAGCTACACAGCACTCACTTTTGCAAAATTTCCCAACGTTGCTCAAGCGTAAAGCGACTCATTTCGATCCTCGGAGTTATAATCCTCACTTTCTGTCAAAATTTTGAGCGGGAAACAACTGATTAGTGTCAAAGTAACGTATGATTTAAAAAGAAACCACTAGATGGCCCACCCTTTAGTTTGAAAATTTGGTCGGGAGAATGTGAAGCATGGTTTGGATTTGGGCAGGCTCTCACCTCTCAGTACTGAGATATGCTTTTCGTTGAGTTTTTTCTATGTGTCTTAGACTAGAATCTATCACCTAAAACCATTAGTCCATATACCTTAGAGGTTCAGTCTAGTGTACAACCAACTCATTATTTTCGGCTGGTCCACATCAGTGTTGGGACTTGCGAGTAGGCAAAAGGTGGTAGAAAGTAGTAGATTTTTAAAAAATACCATAAATGCTGCAAAGAATTAAATAGCGCTCCTTCTGCTAAGGACACCCTCCCACGCTTTTCAAGAGTCATCAAAGCAACTTGAGCAACTAAAAAAAAGTTAAAAAAATTGGCAAAAACGAGCAATTTTGAAAAACTAGCTCGGAACAAAGTGTAAGAAGTGAGTTTGGATTCTCATTAGGTTTATCTTTATGTGCCTTGTCCGAGTTTTGATTTTAAAAAGGACTGTCGGCATCGTGAGGCAATCTTAGATATTGGCCTTTCATACAAAAAACATTTTTTATGGGGTCAGACTCAATGACGTTATAACTCGATAACCCACTGATGTACTTGGTTTCATAAAATGGAGATAAAGAGTGCCCCCTACAAAGCGGCGCAGCAGAGAAGGACAAGAGCCGCTCGTGAGCTCTACGAGCAAAAAAGGAGGAAAGAACAGCGGCTTCTCCGGAGGAAAAAGATAGAGCATAAGAAGCGCGAGTTTTAGAGGTACCATCCAGACACCAAAGTCAGCATATGGGTTGACATAAACATCCGAAGACCACCAAACTAATAAAGATAACATAAATGCACATCCGAATGAAGCCACCACCAAACCAATAGAGATAAGATAAATGCGGCACCATAGGTTAGGTTAAGTTATAATTTGTACGATAGCTTTAAGTCAGTTCTAGTTTGAAGTTCAATAAAGAAACATGGCAAAGATCTCTCGTTCGACTTATACATTTTTTTTGGACAATCCCAGAGGATTAAGTTTTAAGTCGCGCGAGGAAATAGACGTGCTACTCCAGAAACAATGTTCGGAAGTGTTACCAAAAGGTGAAAAGAAAGAATGATTGCAACAAGACCCGAACAGAGGCCTGTAGAAACGAACAACAAAACTTTGTAGTAGAGTCTCAGTTGATGCTGAAGACACGAAAAAAACATTTTTGCAGACTGTTAAACGGCGAAGACGACACAAATTCCGCCGGCAGGCAGAATGAACCATTTGACTTAGACGATAAAAGTCAAGACTTCCGCCCACCTGACTAAAATGAAGTGAGGATGGCAATATCCAAGCTCAAGTCCAACAAACCTGCTGGATCAAGGATCGGGCGGTTTAACTGTCGAGCTTTTTAAGGCAGCCGATGATGACTTGGTGGAGAGCATACACACCAACTTGTCTTTAGAGGAATGGAACCTCAGAATTTGACCGATCCACCAGCAATGAGACCATCTAAATTGCGCCAACTATAGAAGCATCAGTCTCGTTAACATTGCCTATAATATCCTATCTGTTGTACTATGTGAAACCATTCCTCAACGAACTAATTGGTCCCTATCAGTGTGGTTTAAGGCCCGGTAAGTCCAAAACCGACTAAATGTTCACACTACGGCAGATCCTGGAGAAAATCCAAGAAGTCCAAATCGAGACTTACTAGCTATTTAAGACGAGCTATATAGAACAGAGCCATGTCTAGTTTTGGCATCCCTGTCAAACTTGTCAGATTATGCAGACAGACGATGGAGATCGCTCGATACTCCATATGGCAGTATAATTATCCTGAGAAAGCAGTTTCGACGTGTCAGCCCTTCGCACTTGGCATAAAATTGTCGGTGACTAGGCACATTCCATTCGTTCCAAAACAAAAAATAAATAAAATGTTCCATAAGCAGGTGGCAGTGAAAAGCTAGAACAAGGCGCCTACTACATTTAGTAGTAAATAAGGGCAAAACAAAAAACATGCTGTCAACAAGAAGGGACACACAACATCGACGAATTGGAAACGTCACTATAGACAGATACAACTGGGAGGTGAGGTTAGGGACTTCGTCTACCTCAGCTACGCTATTAACTCTGACAACGCAGTAGAGGAAGACCTCGCCTTAGGTGGCGTGGACAAGTGAAAGGGGATCTCAACCAACTTGAAGTGTGCAACTGGAGGCGGTTAGCAAATGATCGGATTAACTGTAGAGACGTGTTGGTTGAGGCTCAGGTCCACTCCGGATTGTAGCGCCACCTATAAGTAAGTAAGTAAAGCGCCTACTACTCCCCCAACTATTAATATATTTTTATTGGAGTTACTTTTATGGAAGTTACTAGTTACATGATCGTCCTTTCAGCCTCTGAATTTTTTTTCAATTTTAATATCCCTTGGGCATGCTACTTTAATGACACTCAAAAGTTCATTGCACTGCAACCGGAAATTTGCAGGAAAAAAATATAACAAGCCCTTCAGTCAGTTCCATGGTAAATGTAAACGATCCGCGTTGACCACATGTAAGTATCGTCAAGTGGGAAAAGTGCGCAGTTCCAACTTTTATCTCAACTGTTCATATCTGCAAAACAAGACATACGTAATACGCAATACCCCGTTGCCGTGCCCGATCTTGAACAACACAATACCTCCTTTGTTGGGACTCGTATTCGTTCCACTCAACAAATTCGACATAACCTCATTTGGAGCGTGACTTCATCAAATTGTTTATGATTCTCTTGTTTCTCCTCCCGTATTAATTACATTTCTTTCTGCTGTTTTTTTAATTCAATCCCATCTTCCGCCCTAAGAGACGAAGCAAAGTAATGAAAATGAAAAAAAAAAAATAAATAAAAACGCTCCTCAAACATAAACAGAAAAAGAATTCGAATGACACACTCCTTCTCCTATGCCAAACCAACAACGCGACGCGACCCACAAACAAAGTCGACGAAATCTCCTCCCCATCAGTGTGTCGGTGTCGGCATTGTATGCAAAATTAAAATGTATATGCAACTGAGTTTGTGGGTCTTCGTCTCCGTCTTCATCTGAGGGCTAGGTATCGGTTCCATATATGCCTTGGGGTCATCAATGCAAAAGGAAGCCTTCTGTACAACATCGCACTAATGTGATTCGTTTAAATTTCATTAAAAATTCTCGAAAAACCGTTCACAAACGACCGACCGAAGACGTGAAGGATAATAATAACATTCTGTGAATTATCCTCCGGCAGACACACATAAGAAAGGATCTCACCTCATTTTGCGAGGGAAAACTTTCGCCACACGACCGTGATGCTTCCTGTGTGTTACACAGGATAATATGTGAAATGATGATAAAATGGAAACAATGTAACCAACCGGAAAAGTCATTCCATTGTGAACGATTATGATGATGATTGTGGTGGGATGTGCGCGAATAAAGATAATGAGGATAATGCCATCAAAATTATGCAACGTAAATTATTTAAATGGAAATCATGTGCGCTCCTGTAGAACAAGAACACCACATACACGAGGATTTGTGTGGTTCATTTTGTCGACAGCAACGCGACATCAGTGCGATAACAAAACTATGAGAAGGAGTTCTTTTTTTTTTAGAATCTTCTCTCCAGAGTTGATCACCCATTTGAAGGCTAACGTATATTCAGGCAGACATTTACCACCAGAAAATCCGGCGCGAATAGATGAAAGAATATTAAATGAAAGGATGTAAGCATCAGACGAAAAAAAATAAATAGGTACCTACATAAAAAGTAAAGGACTTCGGTATAGGATACTCATATTCGCTGTGTTCACCTCTGTGGAAGAGATAAGATTGCCTTTGTTGGGTCGGAGTTTGTGTATCCTTTTTTTGTGGAAACATCTCCTTCTGTGTTTTGTCATACATGTCCCTTGACAGTAGCATACCATAAGGGAAAAAGGATACGGCTATGGGTAATTTTTGTATTTTTTTCGTCCTATTCTGTTAGAGATATCCTATTAGAACGGTAGATCGTATTAAATGACATGGAACGTTATGAACTAACAAGGGACCAATATTTGTCCTATCTAATTAGGTGGGACAGTATAAGTGGATTGGGTGAGGGTTTTCGGTTGGGATACCTACTTATTGGTAGGAGGACGGGAGGCAAAGAAAATTGGAGATAAATTTTGATTTTTAGTATCGGTCAGCTGATTTGGGGTGCGGACAGCGAAAGTGAAAGTGGATACTTTGCATCTATTAATTTTTCATTTGGGTTTTCAATTAGTTTCGAAATGTCAACAAAATTTCTTATAAGGGGTCGTGCTTTTCGTGCTCCTAATTGGTAATGAAAATATTTGCAAATATTTTGCAAAAGAAAAGTTTTAGGGCTTATTGTTGTTCGATGCCTTGCAGGGGTTTAGATCTGACAGATGGAGGGAGGGTGTATATGCGTCCTCATTTGGAATTCAGAGGGGAGCGATATTTTCTACTTGGAATGTTTGTGTTTATGTTTTTTTTTTATGACCTTTATCATCAATTTCGACGGGAATTATTTATAGCGTTTGCTGTGTTTATGGAGTTCCTAAAATTAGGGTGTTTAGAAAGAAACCCTTTTGAGACAAATGCGAACTCACTGATACTAGTTCTTGAGGCAGTTGTTATTTAGGGTCGGTCCATAAACCATAGCACAAAGCGACGAGGTCGATAAGTCCTACAAGAACCTCTTGAACTTGCCTTCAAGTGGTAATATAAGATCAGCATTTAACTTGTAACTCTGTGGTGAAGAAATGAAGCGTGGAGTTCTCGAAGTTTTACACTTCCCTGTTTAGGTAGGGTCTGAACTGAAGTATAACTATCACTTCGTTTGTCGCATATTATGACGGGCTATCACCCAGCACTTCGCTTTGTAGGGTCTATCTGACAAGCGACAACTGACCTAGCGTTAGCAAAAAGAGTATATCCGATATCCGAACCAAAATATTGTTAAGCTGTCGCTATCATTAAGGGAAAGAAAGACAAATAGACACGGTGTATATCGACGTATACGGCCTGAAGTTTCGTTGGGAGAACGAATAGGCCCTGGATACGATAATCTTACCCGAGCATCAGCGCTTAGAATTTGAGAAAACCTTAGAAAGGTAAAACAAAACAATTGCTTACAAACTGAGGCATGCGCAGAGTAATCTCAGAGGCGCAAAGCACTTTAAAAAGCTAACGCACGAATCTACTCATTTTGCGAGAAGGTTCAAAGTTGAAGGATACAGAAATCAGTACTCTCAACTTGTTTTTGGTTTTAGTCTGCCCGTCAGTTGTCACGAAAACAGTTTTTTTTATATGGTCTTTACAGTCGCAATAACTAAACTAGCAAAGACATGAACCATCGACTGCTCGAAAGCGCAGTAAAACGAAAGTCTCACCTACTTACTTACTAAGCTGGTGCTACATTCCGGAGTGGACCTGGGCCTCAGCCAACACGTCTCTCCAGTTAGCCCGATCATTGGCTAACTGCCTCCAGTTGTGCACTTTAAGTTGGTTGAGATTACCTTCCATTTGTGCGCGCTACATAAGGCAAGGTCTTGCTCTACTGTGTTGTCCTTCCGGGTTAGAGTCACAGCTGCTTTGGGCCGGAGTTTTGTTGTCCATTGGCTCTGCATGTCCAAGCCATCATAGACGATTGATGCGTAGTTTTCTGACCAGGTCGATGTCGCTAAATTTCCTCCTCCAAAACCCGTCAATGCAAACAGGACCGAAAATCCCTCGAAGAATTTTGCATTCGAAGTGACCAAGGAGATCTTCATCCGCCTTTGATAGCGTCCATGATTCTGCGCCATAAAGCCGGACTGGAATGATACGAATCTTATATAGAGTCTCCTTGGTGCTTTTTCACAAGGCCTTACTGCAGTCAGTCTTAGGCCAAAGAAACAGTTTGATTTCTGCTGCGGTGTGATTATCAGAGTTAATACCGGAGCTGAGGAAGACAAAGTCCCTAACCCCCTCAAAGTTGTACCTGTCTATCGTAACGCTCTGTCCGATTCGTCGATGTTTTGTATCCCATCCTGTTGACAGCATTGACCCATTTTTTTCGCTTCTGTAATAATACTCGCAAACGACAACTCGCTGTGTTCTGCCAATTATGTCAATGTCCTCAGCGTATGGAGGTAGTTGCACAGACTTTTGGAAAATTTTGCCCCTAGTGTTGGCTTGAAAAAGTCACACGACAGCGCATCCTTTTTTGACATCAACGGTCTCGGTGAATTGTCTCCGAACAGCGTTCTCCATCGTTTGTCTGCACAATCTGACAAGTTTGGCAAGGATGCCAAAACTAGACTCTCTGCTAGGTTCCACATTTCACTTTCATAAAATCGGAAATGAATTTTTGTGTTCTACATTTCACCGTATTCGATTTCGATTTCAAAATTTTCGGAATTGAGACAAAGTGAAATTGTGATTTAGAAAAAATTTCGGAGTTTCCGAATCGCTCGAAATGCAGATCACTGAAAACGAGTTCATTCGATTTGCAATTTCGATCGATTTCTGGAATCTAGCTGTCTGGCTCTGTATAGCTCGTCTCTATAAATGCTGGCACATGGGGCCTTAAAGTCGATAAATAGATGAAGATGCACTTTTAAGGTTTTCTCCGGGGTCTGCCATAGTGTGAATATGGACTTACCGGTCCTAAAACCACGCTGAAAGGGACCTTTCAGTTCATTGACGAATGGTTTCAGGCGCTCACACAGTACACAATACGAATATAGGAAAGAATATGAGGCTTCCGGCCACCAGGTGAGGAGGGAAATGGCCAGTGCTGATGCTGATTTCTATCGACAGCGTGAGCGTCTCTCGATGTGGTTATTGAAGGTAAAAAATAAATACCTGATGTTGGACTACTAAAATTTTGTTTGTATCGCACCTAATTCTCAGTTCCCGTCGTCATCCTAGATTCCTATGATTGGTCCATTCCCAGCTCCATATATTCATCCTATAGGCATCTGTGGTGAACTCGCCATAAGAAACTATATAGGGGGAATGTGTCCCGTTACAATTAAAGACAATATGGCCTTTCTATTGCTATTTATTTGATACACTAATGAATCAAATGAAAAGAAACGTAACCTACTTAAAAAAAACCTCACCATTGATCATCCATCTTCCAAAAATCCACTCAAATTCTTCGTTTAACTTCGTTCAAATAGCCATCGGCATTGTATGTATTTATACCATCAGGCCTCTCACCTTTAACTTGAAATTGCTTTCAGTTATTGGTAACAAAAGTCAAATCCTACGACCTAGATTCTCACATTCTCCCCAAATTTGCTGTCAATTAAGTCAGCCATTCAGCCAAACTATGCGCCCAAAGACCATACAACGTCAAATCCAAGAATTCAATAGTAGATACAAAACGTTCCCATTCATATAGCCTCTCGTGCCAATTGACTGTATTGACCAATATGTGGATTGTGGAATAGAAATAGTATTTGCTAAGCATTCGAATTTTCATTCTAAAGAGTCTCATTCAATACCCCCCCTCGAATGCATCGGCATCGAATCGACCACAAAAATGTGACTTTGCAATTTAATAGAGCCAGCGCTGTCCAACGTGCATATGCATATGCAATCCAAGCAAATAACAGAAACCCATGTGCGATGACAGATTGAGTGCTGCAATTGAAGCACCCCACCCGCCCGTCCCGATTTCATAAACTGTGGCAAGCTGCATTTAATTCCCTTGCAAGCCGACTTACCTAGTCAGTGCCAACAATCAAATCGCCTCAATGCCACATATCCAAGTGGCTGGTGCTGCCACAAAACGTTCGATTTTTATGAGACTACTGGGAGAAGGCGAACACAAAAACTCGACGAAAAATCTCCAAACAAAGCCCAGAGAATTAGGTCAAATTCAGCTCCAGCATTCAACGAGCACACCAAATGTACTAGATGTCGCATGGGAGCGGCGCGCGGTGAGGAGATGGCAGCTTGTACTGTACTACTCAACCTTCAGCCGTAGTAGTCGCACAGTCAGTCATTCAAGCATGTGGATCGCAAGCAAAAAAAAGGAAAACCTTCTCTGGAGTGCTAGTTCGGTAGGAACATGGTTTTTCCATTTCGAGAATACCACACACCAACTATTTCTATCCTTGAAGGTGGTTCTACCACCCCCACCACCGCACTATACCTTTCAAGCATAGTGTCGAATGTCAAAAGTTTAGGATTTTTCTTTGCGATGAATTTGGATTTAACATAGACCAACACACATGTGCAGTTCCACATGTATCTATAACTATGTATAGGGAACAGTTGCAGTTAGTCCAAGGTGAATAGCAATGGCTCAGAAGAGGAAGGAAGCACTCATTGATAGTGGTTTTAGCTGATGCAGCAAGTGGCCTCATGGTTCGTGTGTGTGAATAGATCGATAGTAATCGTTCTTGGCAGTAAAGCCCGTAGTCAAGGCGGATAACTATTTTTGGCACAGTTGACTGAGCGTATGGGCGAAAGAAAGCTATGATGGTGAGCTCAAATCAATTAACTTGACAGTTTACAGTGTTGCCTTCGAATCATTGCGGTTTCTTGAAAATTGAGATTTGGGATTACCTCGTGAAGAGGTTGAAGGTGAAGCAGGAGTTGGGTAAATGAATTTGGCCAGCAGAAAAAGAAGATGTTAAATTTTATGAGAAATATTTGACTGAAATAGAGCATGAGTAAAAAGCTGAGTACACACCCCGCTATAGTACCGGTTAAAAAGTTCACCAAACCTTATAAGAGGTTTAATACACCAAAAACGTTATCTAATGATTAGGTATCATTTTGTTTGACATTTGAAATGGCATAGGTATTTGTATTAAAGCCGTTCAGCGCGTTATATCAGGTCCGTTGTCATACCTTGGCCGAAATAATGTTCCTCTCAGGACGAGAGAATTAGTTCGATGCGGGACAAGATAACCAAAAAGTACGGGAACACATTTGCAGTTTTCTTCGAAAGGAATATTAAAATTCTCCAGTAAATTTCTGTTCAGTTTTTGACATACACTAGTGCAGCACTTTGGAATGGATTGATGGTCTTAAACTGGTTTGAAACTGCTAGATGGTGTACCACAATATTCTACTTTGAGTCCTATACTTTTTTTATTTTTAATCGATGGAATTTTCTTTCTGACTGACTTTTAAGCAGATTGTCATTTTATATTCATTTAACGTGTAAACAACTCTATCAAGCTTTCAAATAAACATACTGCAAACATTCAAAACTGAAGTAAGCATTTTTGACTGGCGGTAACTCCTACATTGCTTTCTGAAGAAAACTTGTGTCTTGAAGACAAACGCATCTATAAATATAGCGGCAGAGTTTAAAAACCTCAGAATGTTTACATCAAAATTTAAAGTAAATATCAGTAACATTTTCGTCTTGAGTAAACATTTTTTTATTACATGACAAGTTACATACACATTGTACATTGAGACACAACAATTTTAATAGTTTTATATCCACAAGAAAGGAGACCGTCTAAAGAGGTATCAGTCTCCTCAACATCGCCTAAGATCATGTCTACTGTACTGCGTCTGTGTGAGAGTGGTTTTAGGTCCGGTGAGTCCACAACTAGCCAAATATTCTCACTACGGCAGATACTGGAGAACACGCAAGAAGTGCAAATAGATACTCATCATCTATTCATCGATTTTCCCATTTTACCGAACTCAAACTCCCACCAAATTCCCACGATTCATTAAAATGAAAAAAAAAAAAAAAATTGTTTAATTCATTTTTATTATATCTATTGACCGCTAGATGACTAGCGGCATGCCAAACTCCATATACAAAAACTGACATTTCAGCATTTGCACTAGATCTCTAGCACATAGAGTGATAAATATCCTTTTCTGGTGAAATGTTTCAATACAGCAACAAGCAACAAGTCCCTAGGTCTAGCTTTCCATATCATAATTCATTATGGCACAAAATATATTTCTTATGCTCATGAAGATAAAGTATCAAACTGGTTCCATTCCAATGACACTTTGAAGCTGGCGCTAGAGGTCTAGTTACATGCGCTGCCGCTGCGCCGTCAGATGTTTTTGTACTAGAATTGTTTGTTATGATGCTATTTAATTTTTTTGAGCTGATAATTGTTGTGAATTGGAATTGTAAGGGTATTCACTTAATCTGATAAATTTATGTAGCTCGTAAATGTATAAATTTCTGCGGTGCTTTAAGTGAACACCCCTCGGAAATGTCATTGCGTTAATCGACAGTAAATCTCGAGTCAAGCAAACAATGCATACGGCTGTTTGACATTTGTGACTTGCGTAACTTTCCGTGGTTGATTTCCGAGCCTATAAATCGTCGCGGAAAATTAGAAGGTCTGCGTAAACTATTCTCCATACAAAATCTGACAGTTCATTTACGAGGGTGTAAATTTCTGCAGTTTGCGCAGTTTATGAAGCTTTAACGCGTTTAAGTGAATATTACCCATAGTTTTGATAAAATTTCACAAAAATTTGGTTTTAACATTTGTTTTGTCAGTTTCCTGAAATTCTCACGATTGTGGTGCTTTTTCCCTTCATCCTACGGAAGACTTTTCGGACATCGAAATTCCCACAAAGAGGGATAAATCCCACGATATAACAACACTGCTGTAGTCTAGTTTTGGCATCACTGCCAAACTTGTTAGATTGTGCAGAATTACGATGGCGAACGCTCGCTGCTCCATAAAGGTTGGAAACAATCTCTCGTAAGTCAATTTTCCAAAAGTCTGTGCAACTACTTGCATACGCTGACGACGTTGACATAATTGGTAGAAGAGGTAGCGAGCTGTCACTGGTGCGTTTGCGAGTTTTAGTTGTGAATGAGGGCAAAACAAAATACATGCTGTCAACAAGAAGGAACATACACCAGGCACGTAGCCAGGGGGGGGGGCTTGAGGGGCTGAAGCCCCCCCCGAAAGTCTAGACATAAAACTAAAATTTTCTAAAGCCGAATTTAAGACTATCATTTCAGTTTCAGTTTTAGTTGAGTTATCAGTTAAGCTTGTTACAGCCGATTTCTTCACAAAGTACTAGCGCTAGTACCGGTATTAGACCAAAAGTTGATACTCAAATACCTAGGTATCAGGTCATTTCTTCACGAAGTACTAAGATGAGTTTGGTACCGAGTATTAATTAGTACTCGGTATGAGCTTGACCCTCAAAATCGGTAGTCTAACGTCGTTAGTACCTGAATTAGATCGATTTCATTGCTTTAGCTCTTGCCTATTTTTGTCAAAAAGTAAATACATGGTAGGTTTAAGTCTAATGAAGTTGATTAGAAAATGGATTTCATTTTTGATAGGGATAATTGGTTCAATAATTTCGATGACGACATTGAGAATGGTGAAGAAGGGGTGGCAACTCGTTGATCTGAGCGGCGCATCTACCATATTATGCTACAATGGAATACAGTAAATACTAAGAACGATGTGGATTTTTTTGGCAATTTCAGTTGTCCAGAGTAACGTTTTTTTACGTTCGAATGTGGACGAATTGCAGTACGGTTAACATATTTTATATTTTTTAGTCGGTAATCGTTTTTATTCAAGATTTTACCAGTAATCGTTAGATATTGCCTGAGCAGCAATTGCTGATCACTCTACGATTCATGACAAGTGGATCGATTCGATGTAAATAGTGGTTGCCGACGTCATTTGCGTACCAGCCGCTAGTGTATGTCGCACACTGCCAAAAGTATGATGTATGGCCTTGACACGCCATTTGGACAAATTTATTCAAATGTCAGCAACATTGGAAGAACAGGAGGTGGCCGCTGCTGCATTTTATCGCTTTGCATAGTCTCCACGAACAATCAGTGCAACCTACCGCACTCATGTTAAATTGCAAACACCGAATTGGTCAGTTCAGTTCCATAATGTGCAATAATAGAAAAAAAACAACCAATCATATACGCTATCAAATGCTATCCAATGCTGGATACCCCTAAACACACACTATTTTTACAGCAGGAAAGCAACAAAAATATTTAAAAAAAATACTTGCTCTTATGAATAAAAATCAGTCATCCTGCAAGATGTTTGACGCCCAATGAGCATAAAAATGTCACCGTTATGACATTTCAGTCAAAAATGGGTACTAGACCAGTTTTTAGAACTAAGAGACTAAAACTGATGGAATTCCCATAAGTTTTCAGAAGTTTTAGTAGATAAATCTTCTAACCTTCGGCTAATCACGAGTAAATTGAAAGCTCAACTGAATACTAGACTGATGTCTAAATACACTGCAGTACATCAGTTTAACTGAAAGCTTAACTGAACTAAAACTGAAATGATTGTCAAAATAGGGCTTTAAGCCCTAAATTCAAATCTATAAAAATAAGACTATCCCGGTAGGTATACAGTATTCAAACACTAGGTATGTACACTGTGCAAGCCATATCTTTAACCTGGTTCTGCCAAGTCAACTCCTGCAATTCGCAATTGCCTTTGTGTAGTTTGGCGTATTTTTTTGGGGAAGTGAGTATAACAAAACCAAAAGAGAGTAGAAAAGTTTTGCATGGAAAAGTAAAAGTGACCTAGCTTTAGATTCTAAAAACAATACGCCTGTTAGTGAAATTTCTTCCGCAACTGTTCAAATGCATTACATATATTATAACTTTCAAAAATGTCATTACAAAGCACGCACCAGAGAGCTAAAAAACTCGACTTCTACGCCTTTGTAAAACAAGATTCATTGAAAATACATCTCAATAAGTCTTGAAGAAATAACGAGCAGAACGATGTCTTTGAAAGCATCAACACTTTTGGCAGCGCCAGCGGTCCAAAAAAGTAATTTCCTAGTAAGCCTCATTACATGCGAAAATCTGTTCAGTTTAACGCTGCCCTTATCAATTTTCCTTAGATTTCGTTTCTGCAATTGACCGCACAAAAAAAGTTCAGAATTCTCTTAAGAACATCAGAGAAAATACCGAAGATTTTTGCAGAGAGACTTTTCAATCCGCATCCCAACTTGCAGAGGACTTATTTTAAGTTAAATTAAGAGCTCCAAGAACTTCATTGGAATAAACAACGCGTTCCAATCCAGAAACCTTTCTACTTAAGCCTAGTTTAAAGTGTCTACAAATACGATATACTATTTCCTTGCATTACACAATCTCGTTAATACAAAATCTTACGGACAGATTCATGGTCAACGATGACGTTCTACCATCGTTTCAAGCTCTTCTCCCAGGTTTTGCTGCAGTTGAGCGAGTGAACGAAATGGAAAAGCTAACTGGCTAACCCGTTACTTTGATAATGCAATTTCGTTGTCAGCTGTGAAAGCTGAATACATTCTTTGGTGCGAAAAAAAAATCGTTGAGTGATACTTCTACCGAAGTTTTGAAATTGCTTGATATATGTGACAAGACTTACTTTAGAGGTATAAATTTCTTGCTTACGGTTTTAGCAACGCTTCCACGCTTCCAGTGACCACAGCTAGTGTTGAAAAAACCCTTTCAGCTATGAAAAGGATTAAAACAATGTCCCGAAGCGTTATGGAGAATGCAAGGTTAAGGTAACTTGCTATGATATCTGTTCATTCGGATATTATTGTGGATCTAAATAAGTTTATTGATCTCATGTTAAAAAAAAATCAAGAAGTCTTCTGCTTCAAAAAATGTGTGTAAAATTATTATTTAAGTACCTAGGTTCGTTTAAGTACATACGATTTAAAAACTAATACGACTCAATGAATTGGAATATTCTTAGTTTTTTGCTTCATAAAATTTGGATCAAGCCCCCCCCGAACCAAAATCCTGGCTACGGCCCTGACATACACCATCGACGAATCGGACAGAACGTCACGATAGACAGCTACAACTTTGAGGTGGTTTTCTACTCGGCCGCCCTATTAACTCTGAAAAGGACACCACGGCAGAAATCAAACGAAGAGTTACACTTGCTAACCGCTGTTTCTTTGAAAAAAGGCAACTGACTAGTAAGGCCTTGTCGCCAAGAAAAACCAAAGATACACTAATATAAGATCCTTATCATCCCAGTCCTGCTCTATGGCGCAGAAGCAAGGTGAATGAAGATCTTCTTGGTCGTTTCGAACGTAAAATTCTTCGAGTGATTTTCACTCCCGTTTGCGTTGACGGGCTTTGGAGGAGGAGGTTGAACAGCGAACATCACGAGCTGTAGTGGGACATCGACTTGGTCAGAAAAGTACCTATCACCTGGCTAAGGCCTGAAACACACAACATGCGATTTCAACCGCACGACTGCTTAGTCGCAAAAAATGAAACACACACATTTTAATGTGAATGCTCGCACATAATTTTGGATTTTATTTGGCGTGCTACATACCGCGCACTAGCACCTTAAGTACTTTGAAAAATGAGAAAATTTTGAATTAAAATTTCTGACATTTGTTGTCAGTTTTATTCCATAAAATACTTTGATATAGCAGATGGCTTAGAAAACTGCTCTATGATCTTAAACTCTGTTTTTTAAACCCACTGCCAAAATGAGACTTTTCAAACATCGAGGACAAAGGTATTGGTATTGCGACCTGTAGATTAGATATAGAAGCGGATTGGGGTTGCCAATTTTGGACAGAAACTAAAGAAACTTTTATCGTTTTCAGACACAACATTTATATTCTGCTCTATTCTCCGTTAAAGGGATTTAGTAAAACAAACCTCATTGCTACCTTCCTACATCGGTCACGATGTGTGTGTACGGGGCCATTCGATATTTTTAATCCCTCTAGTGCGCATACGATATGCTCATGCCCACCTCTCGGGTTCGTTCCATAGCACACTCCTATATGCGTGATTTTCAATACCGAAACCTCAATCCGTTCGGCCAGCAACATAATCAAAGCAAATGTCCAACTTTTGTGTTATTTAATATCCAACTGGCTACCCCATAGCCGTTGTCAGCCTCAGCACTGTCGGTCAGGCAATTCCATTCAGTCGATGTGTATGTCTATTGTCTCCCATGACCATGCGGTTAATAGTTAGCTCCATGAATAGGTCCTTGGGAAAGTTCTTAATCGGCATAACCCCATAGACGAGCATTGCCTAAGCCGATGTCAACTCAACTGGAAATTCATTCCAAAACGGTATGACGGAGACGATTCGAAGGGTTTCAAGTTTCAAAAAGTCAACATATGCAGCAAAATCGACGACCTTTCTCATCCCGACAAGAGTTCATTGAATAGTGGGCAGTTCAGGGGGCCTCCTACTGCCCCCATCTCGATTCTCGTACATAGTTAAATGATTAAGTTTTCTTGTCAACACGACTGCGGTAATTTGATAATTTCCTATTTTCCCCTTTCCATATCCGTGCTGTGTATGTCTGTTGTGTTGGGTTTCCTTCCTGGAAAAAGTTTAATGTGATTTTATGATGTTCGTCCTTGTACTTCAGGTTGTGGATAAGCGCAGGTTTTTTTTTGCGGGTTCTTACCTGAGGTTATAACAGGAGTTTCTTATCCTTGGTCATGGTGCTTCTTGGTGGGAACGATTTCTTGTCGTCGATCGGAAGTTAAAGTCATTTTCATTGAAGGGATTCACAACACCAACCGAGACGCCTTAAGCTATCTGCGGAATGCCATTTGTAACTTATTTTCAGCTTATGCCAGGACATTACTTTGATTGTTATGGGCAGACATAAAAGCGGACTTGGAAGAGTTATTTTGTCCTATTTGTCGGGACGGAGCGTTATTTTTACGGCAAAACTTTAATCGTTATAGAGACTGTGCGAGAACATAGAGCATTAGGCGAGGGAAGGTGTTTTTTAAGAATGCTGTATCGTTAAGTGAGGTAGTGGAGCTTGTCGATGCAAAGGACGAACTTGTAGGAGTTCCGTTTTTATCGCATAATTAGCAAACATTGTCTTAGCTGAAAGTTTGATTACTCTGTTTGTTTTTAGTACTGTTTGTCATTTAGTTCTGCGGGAATGTGTACAATATCCTGGTTAGTGTGATACATGGCAGAGTGACATCGAATTTAAATCAGACAAACCAATAGAGAGGAAGTGTACTTCGTAATTGTAGTTGAAAAGATAATTAAGGAAAGAGTTAGTTAAAGATATAAAACTGTCCTGAAAATTCCAAGTACCAGGGATTTAATTAACCACCGTAAGCTGAGTGAAGCTTTAGCGTTAATAAATTTGCCAACAATTTGCAAATAATGAGGTATTAGTAGACGCATTTCTAAGTATTTTTAAGCAAGCCAAAGACGCATTTAGAGCCAGAGTCAGCGACACTATTTTGGTCGTATTATTTTTGGGGTGGCCCTGCACTGATGAAATGCCTCTGTCAAAATACTTATGAGAACATAGCCAGACCCACACTTTATGCGGAATCCAGATTGGAGGCCCGATAATATATGAGACTAGAGCCTTTGCCAGAGGCATAGCCAAACGCCAGAGCCAGAACTAAGCTCTGCGCCAAAACCACAGTCCGAGCCATCTTTTGACACTATTTGAGTCGATTAGATTATTAGAGCCAGAGCCAGACTCAAACCAGAAATCAGAATGTGAGCTAAAATCAGAGTCAGAGCCAGAGCTAGAGCCAGAGCCAGAGCCAGTGCCAGAGCCAGAGCCAGAGCCAGAGCCAGAGCCAGAGCCAGAGCCAGAGCCAGAGCCAGAGCCAGAGCCAGAGCCAGAGCCAGAGCCAGAGCCAGAGCCAGAGCCAGAGCCAGAGCCAGAGCCAAAGCCAGAGTTAGAGGCAGAGCCAACGTTAAAAGCAGAGCCAGAGCCAGAGGCAGAACTGAACTAACCTCTAAAGTCTGAGTTAGAGCCCTGCTTTGACAGAAACTATTTGAGTAGAATACGTTGTCAGAGCCAGAATCAAAGCCAGAGTTAGAGGCAGAGCCAAAGTTAAAAGCAGAGCCGGAGCCAGAGACAGAACTGAACTCACCTCCAAGGCCAGAGTTTAAGCCCTGCTTTGACTTAAACTATTTGAGTAGAATAGGTTGCCAGAGCCAGAGCCAGAGCCAAAGCCAGAGTTAAAAGCAGAGCCAGAGGCAGAACTGAACTCATCTCCAAAGCCAGAGTTAGAGCCCTGCTTTGACTTAAACTATTTGAGTAGAATAATACGTTGCCAGAGCCAAAGCCAGAGTTAGAGGCAGAGCCAAAGTTAAAAGCAGAGCCAGAGCCAGAGACAGAACTGAACTCACCTCCAAGGCCCGAGTTTAAGCCCTGCTTTGACTTAAACTATTTGAGTAGAATAGGTTGCCAGAGCCAGAGCCAGAGCCAAAGCCAGAGTTAAAAGCAGAGCCAGAGGCAGAACTGAACTCATCTCCAAAGCCAGACTTAGAGCCTTGCTGTGACAGAAACTATTTGATTAGAATACGTTGCCAGAGCCAAAGCCAGAGTTAGAGGTAGAGCCAGAGTTAAAAGCAGAGGCAGAATTAAACTCACCTCCAAAGCCAGAGTTAGAGCCCTGCTTTGACTGGAACTATTTGATTAGAATACGTTGCCAGAGCCAGAGCCAGACTTAGACCCAGAATAAAAGCGAAAGCCAGAGTTAAAGCCCTGCTTCATTAACATTACTTGTGTTGAAGCATTTATTGGACAATAGTCAGTTCCAAAACCACACTCAACCTCTAAGACAGATTCAGAGCCCTGCTTCGGTTGGCAACATTTTAGTACAATAATGTATGAGAACAGATCTAGAGTCGTAATAAATCTCAGAGACCTAGCCATGCTTTGGTCATCAATCTTTTCAGTTGAAAAAACTCCTGTCATCGTGTGATCCACCGCCGATACAACTCAAACTATTTCTAACGACCAATTAAAACATAATTTCCAAGTTAAATACCAAAACACAAAATCCAACAATATCTTGTTACCATTACAAGAGTAGATATAACCATTAACCAAATGGAATCCTTACATATAATAAAACTGTAGGCATTTTCTTTGTCAGCTAAAAACTCGAAAACTACTGGACAGATTTCGATGAAACTTTTTTTAAATGTTCCTTAAGACTGTGAGACTGCTATAGGCTATGTCGTTTATAGCCACGTCCTTAGGAATAGTTTTTAGCCAAAATGTATTTTTTTAAGTGAAACTATATACATACACATATACCTTGCTACGAATGGATGTTTATACTTTTGCGATCGTCAAACAACCACATTCGATAAGGGTTGATTTGTTGTCGCAGTGAGTGCTATGGTCAGTTGTATATTATCATTGTATATAGACACTATAGTACTATCACTTCGCATTTATGCACTAGCGCCACCAACCACCTCTGAGACCAACTACTCACATCGTACATGGTAGTTGTATTGGATTATTTGAAACGAAATTAAAAGATGCCTTCTTCTTTTCTTATTCGTCTCATTGACAACATGCAGATGAAAGAGAAAGAACAATTAGTATTTTTGTTGTCTTTTATTCTCCAGCGATTGCATTGTAAGGAGTGGAAGAGGGTACTTTTCGCATATACGATATACCTATACTCGTAGGTAGTTAGTAGTGGTGGTGTGCAGGTTAGGCGAAGTGTACTTTTAGCATTTATGAGAATAACAATATGAAAAGAATGAAATGAAAGATCGGATCGATTTGTACTTTTTGCATATAGTGGGGGTGTGTGGGGAGAGTACTTTTAGCATGATGATGGGTGTAATGCTGATGACGATTGGAATTGATATTTAAGAGGATAACAATGTGGAAAGGAGGAATATGAAATCATAGATCGGATTTTTAACAATACATATTTTGTGTATTTCTTGGATTTATGGGCAGCAGTGGTGCGTCATGATCGTGGTTTTTGGACTTAGGTGTCAAGGGTAGGTTATGATATGATGATTTGAAAATTATGGGGTGGGTGAGCATGTGAGGTGCACTAGTGGGGAAGTTTGTTTTGGATCTTAGCAAATAAAATCACGTACCCAGATCGATCCAAATTTTCAATTTTCTCATATTGTGGGTAGAGTGAGAAAGATATTGTTTTAAGTCCAAATTTTTAGATTACTTAATTATTATATTAAGATGATACTAGGTACAGCTCAAAAACTGAGTCCCGCAATTCTGTCTGTCTGTTTGTCTGCGTGGTGGTAGATAGCTGTAGCGACAGGACGGATTCGTTTGTAGGTACCTCTAGTAGTTTGTTTCAAACTGTGCATAAGTAGGTATGCGATTTGTAGGCTGACAGTTTGAGTTAATTTGTTTATTTTAATTTTAAACCCAAAATTAACCTTTTGTATTTAGATACAATTATTTTAGGAGCAGCTATACGCAGGTCGCAGTGCTACCCTGAATGCTATTGCAGCAATCATCAAAATCATTTCTATATACAATTAAAACATGGATTATTGTAGTATAATATGGATTATTGTAGACCTATGTAGGAAATTGATGAATATGTATTTAGAAACTTGCAGTTCAGATTAGATTCTTGCTATGAAATTAAGTAAACTATTGTTTGTTTTAAATAGCTATGTAAGTCATCAACGCACAGCCCAAAACGCAAAATCTAAGCCCGTTTTCTAACCATTGATCAACGATCACATGAAAGTGAGGGAAAATAAAAATCAAAAAGGAATAAAAATATGTAGGAGAATTTGTTAACGAGTTTTACATATAGACGCACTAAACCAATCAGTTGGTAACGAGCGAATAGCTCACAGTTATCTCCAGACGGGGCCTATAACACAGAACAACAAGTCAACGAGTCAACAGGTACCTACTTGTAGAATTATGTTTGTTTAACAAGTGTAGATTAAAGGGGTAACACAACAAAAACCGTAACAATTGTTAAAACCCGAAAATTTCCCTGGATTTTTTCAATTAGTTCAACAAGTCAGTCAGTATTGCTGTCCCCCATTGGCACTCGAAGTTACACCGAAGTTGGTTAGTTAGCAATGTTTGTGACAAACCTATTTTAGTTTTTTTTTAGTTTATATTAGCCTTGTTAAGTAAGAATTTCTCACCTCTCTGTGCAGCTTGCGTAATTATTTCCCAAATGCCTTCAAGAAGCTGTTACTGAAAACATATCTTGAAAAATGGCTAACATCTCGAAATAAGCCTTATAACTACAATATAGAAGCTATATCTTATTAAGCTTAACAAATTGGGCTTTATACAAGTTAAACTATTTTTAGTTGGGATAATTTTACTGTCACCGTGAACGTCACCTATAACATGGTACTAAGATCCTGTCCCAAGCCAATATGATTCTATTAATATTTTCTTCCTAACTTGGTTAAAATTAACCAAGTTTTTAATAGATCTATTCTCTTTTCTTTAGACACTTGTTGTTTACAGTTACAGAAATGGTAGAATTTATCAAATTTCCCACTTGTTGAAATGTTTTAAAGCAATTGTTGAAGTGCCAGCTGACTTGTTATTACGTGTTACACAAATTTTTAACAGTTGTTGAATTTCATTTGTTTAACAAACACTTGTTGTATTGTGTTATAGGCCTCAGAAATGACTGCATCAGGCGGGTAACCAGAAATAACACAAGCAAGACCATCACGGGACTGCTAGTAATCTATTTTTTATATTGCGTTTATAACTCGAGTTTGGCTACACCGAATTTGATGATTCAAAAATTGAATAATAATAAAAAGAATTGGACAAAGGGGCGTGGCACCGTCCATTTAAAAATCGTGGTATTGGTATATGAACTCACATTTTGATAAAATGATAAAATCTTTGTACAAAGGCTATTCTGTGAAGTTTGGTCAAAATTGGACAAAGGGATGTAACGCTATTCTTCGAAAATCACGGGAGCCAAAGTTTGTAAAATTTGTAACATTGATATGCATTGTCCTGATAGACAAGAATCTATGCAATACTATTCATGGAAAACCCCAAAATGTGTACCATGGAGCATTACAATAAAAGCTGTTTATCACTTATTTAAATGAATTTGAAACTGATATTTTTATTTTTTTACTGTGCACTACGAAGTGCATGATAATCAAACTTAGAACTTCTTCTAAAAACATAGTAGGTAGTGCCTACATTGTTAGAAAAACATACCTACTTTTATTTAAATAGTTCCGCATAAATCCCCTGAATACCTATGTACCTATGTACTTGTATCTACTATTTAGATTTAATGCCCTATATTAGTTTTATCAAAATGATTATGTATTTGTGGTTATGGGAAAGGAACAATAATTGCACTACATTTCATAGGTATAAAGGTAACCGGCTTTGCACGTGCCTAGGAATTGTAGGTATCTATTGCACAGATATATTTTTGTCCATCAGCACAATGCATATCAATGTTCCAAATTTTAAAAAACTGTTGAGGAATAGCGTTTAACATTTTTTGTTTGTATTGTCTAATTTTCCACACTTCACAGAAATAGGTACCTACCTTTGGGTTTGGTTGCGTGGTTTTCGAGTTTTGCGATCATTAGTGGTGTAGGTACATACTTATATTCTCATACAAAATGGAAATTCAGATTTTTTGCAATTTTTCGGCTTTTCATTTGGGGGTTTCCGAATTTTCTTTTTTTGCCAAACCCTGATTCAAGACGAACAAAACAAAAAAATCATCCAAATCGGTCTAGCATCTATCCTTTCTCGAGTTTTGCAAACAATTGATTTTTATATAGAGAGAGATGTATCCCCCTATAATAGTTAGCTGCTCGTTTTACTGACATAAAATGCTTCTACATTATAAACCTCATAAAGTATACACATGCCTATAATATTTTAGAATCAATTAAAAAAAGAATCACTTAAATCGATGCATATTTGACAAAAATATAGGCAAAATAGTGCGAGTCTAGCATACATTATTTTATGCCCAATCCTCAAATCTTCTGCAGCGACAGAAAGAAAGCCAAAATCAGTTTTTATTCAATTTGTCTTTCACAACTGATCACCCCTTGCATCGTGCACCCCTCACCAAACACACAAATCCTCCACCACCACCATCCTATCCTACACCACCATGCTGTTGAATTATATTTGCTCTTGGTCATAATATTGCACCTCCTTTCCTCTATTCTCCTCTCCTATCACTAAGAAAAACCAAACCAGTTGCAGTTCTCTACCCTACCCTGTTACATCACATCAGAAATAATTTTATACCTACCTACTGATGATGATGGATGGAAATGGCGATATGAATGAAGAAAGAGAAGAGGCATACCAGTTTGACTTTGTTTTGTTTATTTTGGTTTTCTCTATACACATTTCCCCAATGCTCGGAGTTGGCTGGCAGTGTACAAACTAAATCAACTGAAGCGCCACCTGGATCGTCGAAGACGCGTAATTCAATGCGATGGGATGAGAGTACTATAGTGTGTATATACAATGATATTATGTAGGTATGTATATTATGATTGTATGTCCGATGAAGGATGGGGATGGGGTGAATCGTGCGTGCTGCAGAATGGCATGGGGTATATTAATAATCTTCATAAGAGAAGAGACGTATAATACAAAACAGGTTTCATTTCAGAATTTCAATGAATTTTCGCCACGCAACGCAGTAGGAATTTTATTCTGTTGTGGGTCCCTGGATGGTTTAGATTCACAATTGGACCCGATAGGTGGCGCTGCAATTGGGTTCCAGGAAGTTTACTATTTTTTTCATCTAAACGTTTTGACTGATTTTGATTATATTGTTTGTGTGTGAACAAAACAAAACAAGTGAGACACATAAATGTATTCAAATATGTATGTATATTGTTATTAGTTTAGGTGACTGAATTTATTTTGGTTGTTTTGCCGTAACAGGGTAGGGTTAGGGTAGTTGTTTGAATTCCATAGGAAAGAAAATGCAGTATTACAAACAAGTAGCAAGAGTACGGCGAGGGAGGGCGATGCAGAGGGTGCATATATCCAATACATTACATCCATTATCGATATCGCCACACAACGCAGTAAGAATTTCATTCTGATATGACGTATGCATTTTTTGAAGTGAAAATATATACATACACATATACCTTGCTACGAATGGATGTTTGTACTTTTGCGATCGTCAAACAAAAACAAAACAAGACTAGCATACGTATACTACACATTCGATAAGGGTTGATTTGTTTTCGCAGTGAGTGCTATGGTCAGTTGTATATTATGTAGGTATGTATATTATGATTGTATGTAACAGGTTTTATTTCAGAATTTCATTCGATATGTGGTATGGTAACAGGGTAGGTTTGGGGTAGGTAGTTCCTTGGATTCCATATAGGAAGAGGGAAACAAACGAAAGGAAATTCAGTATTACAAATAAGTAGCAAGATCTAGGAGAGGGAGGAATTTTCTTTTTCTCCTAAAAGCGCGAAAACTACTGGACAGATTTCAATGAAACACTCAAAAGTGTAATTTCAAATGAACCAAATATAATTTTGTGCGAGCGGGCAAGGCGAGCACGGGTCCAGCTAGTAGATAAATAAAGTCCCCCGGCGGGCAATGAGTGACAATGTACACAACAAATCCCGCTGTGGCGGACAATGTTCAAAAATGTCCAACCGCACTGGCCAGAGGAGAACCTTCCACGAAGGAGTTTAAGGTCTGCTGCTTTCGTTTTAATCGTTTTAATTCCAAATCACGAAATACACTCTGCACGACTCACACTCGCACTGTAGGCCGCCGCTCCTTGGGACAATGCATACGCATTTTTGGAAAATATTTACGACATCCGCCGCCGTGGGGATCCACAGTCCGTTTATCATCCACCAGACTGGGTGACAATCCAGAGAATGTACACAAAATACACATTTTAATGAACATGTTCCATGTTCGCCTGATGCTCGGTTTGGGCCTAGTTGATTCATATTTCCTTGTGCAGAGTCCGAAACAAGCCGCTGCCGCCGCCGTCAACCGTTTCCTTCGTATTCTTGTCCATGTTATCATCACGACGATGACGCCTTTTTCACAAAGAAGGAAAGCGTACACTTGCACTCCACAGATACTCTTGGGTCAGGTCCAATAACATTCTACCCAGAAGCTACTACCGTGGAGATGTGTCGTTTGCATAATTATTTAGCGACCGTTCGCCATTGTTTTTGGCAAAATCGCTGGACACAAACTGTACCCACTCTTGGGGTCAACCATTTGAGTTAACTCGCATGCAGACCCTAACAGACTGGTTGGAGAGTTTAATTGCTCGAACCTTGCAGTGGACATGGTTTATTGTCCTAATACCTCGGCGGACCGGTCCTAGCTCAGTCACATCCATCGATTCCGGGCGGGCAATAAAAAAGTTTCCTCTTGTGCATCGCATCCGGATGCATCTGTTTCGGATTTATTGGCAAGCCACAGCAGATAGTGCTACTACTCCTTCAATTGAGGTTGAGAAGTTCAGCGAAACTACTACCCCATTGGTGGCCAGAAGCTGATGGTCATAAAAAGATATTTTTATGACCGTTTTTTTTTTTTTTTTTTGATAATGGTGGTGGTGGTACTGGCACTCACCTGTGTCCAATTGTGTGGCCCAACTTTTCTGTGGAATTTTTCAACGAACACAACATGAAACAATAAAAATGAGGAAAAGTGGAAAAATTGGGAAAGTTTTATTTTTCCGGTTTTTTTTTCTAAGGGGGGGAACAATTACAATAAATTAATGGGACTTTGATTTGGAATGCTCACTGCTTAGCGTTGCGATGATTTTACGACACGTTAAACTTCTATACGGGAATGATACTGTTCATGGAATTGGATTGTCTCACTGGCGCGGACTCTTAATATAAATTTGAAATAATTGTCCAAAGTTTGGGCTACAAAAAGTTTTTCAGGTTTAAGGTTTATTTTATTGTACGGACATTTGCATAATTATCCCTTTTAAAGGTCAAAGCCACGGAGGCGCATACGGTCGTAATTCGTTGGGAAAGGTGCGGGTTGAGTCGGTTCAGAAATTTTTTTTTTGTTTCCGCGTAAAACTTCGTGGAATTGTTTTATGGAGGGGCTTTGACTTTATTGAAAATTTGTTTGGATTTTGTTGCTGTCTTTAATGAAGGTTTGATCTACTTAGGGGCGACTTTAACCATTTCTTAGATGGACTGAGTAAAACGCGAGAAATACTGACAGGAATTTGACAGTGGTGGACGAATCTTTACACCGCAAGGAGTCAGCGATTCATTTCGTTAAGTGGAGATATGATACTGACTTTCTGTCAAGATTTTGAGCGGGAAACAGCTGTCAGTGTCAAAATAACCTATGATTTAAAAAGAAACCACTAGATGGCTTACCCACAGATTTCTGTGCTGTAATGACCACCGGCTTAATTTTGCCTCCAACAAATAACTAATGGATCTGCAATGGACGCACAATTGACCCAGTGAAGGTCTGTAAAGCTATTAACTGGCTTAAAAAGCACGCATTTACCCAAAAACCTATAACCATTCATATAATTTGGGAATTTGGGGATGTAATTCGTCAGATTTAACGTTATAAGGCTGTGGATAACAAGAGTACCAAGGTAACTTTTATCAGCGAACTTGTGTGCCACGAAAAAAATTCAAATAGTTCAGGAGTATCTACAAGCCTCTTAAAAGAACGTTATACTGAACGCACTACGGCGTGCAGGGAAGTAGAAAATATCTGCATACAGCTCAAGGCCTCAAGTTGGTCAAGTCTATGGTGCGACTATTCATTGCCACTCATAATATTCGCTTGTACAATCTTCCACCCCATAAAGAGTTTAGAAGACTCAACCCACAACCACTGCCACTCCTTAGCAAGAACAACAGCTACTGTGTGTCTATCCCTTCACTCATTTTACATATATACAGAAACAAAGAGAAATTCCACATCCTGAATTCATGAAACTCAAAGAAAACGTAAAACAGCAAAATGTTTGCGGTTACAATTAACCTGGAAAATGAATTTTTACATACACACCGTTAGCACCATCAACAAAAAGTCAAGAGACTCCCAACCCACGTACCCTCTATATACAAATCAAATTCAGCCAAAAATGCAAAAACCTCAAAAAACCAGCAGCAAATTAACCACAAAACTTGACTGGACCGCATGGATACAGGATACACTACACACTCCTCCTCGCTGATGAGAGGATCACCTCGCATGCATTCTGCTCTGTCGTCGACCGTCATCGTTATCGTTTGTGAATCGTTTGTGAATCGTTTGTGGAAACGGCTCGTAGAACTTATGAGTGTACCTCAATTTGAATTAATTTGGACGTCTGGGGAGCTGGAGTGCCTTAACGTCATCACAGTTACGTTCAGTGGGAGCACCTGCATCTGTGGTGACTCCAATCATGGCCATTTCACATATTTGTGGATTTATGAACGAAAAGTCACACCGCAAAAAAAAAAAAAAAAAAAAACAAAACACCAACAAACAAGATTCAAGTGGAAGCCAGGATAGTAAAACCAATTAATCGTATGGTATATACGACTGACCACAATTGTGGGGATGGTCAGCAGCAGGAGAGCCTTACATATACGACTGTGAGTATACGCAAACGAGAGTATTTTTAAGAAATTAATTAAATTTCCCTTCCACTTGTTGATGATGTTATTATTGTCGTAACGTACATAGGTCCACCGACCATCGTCCTAAGGGGGCATCTGTCTCATCTGTCTGGGATGGCAAAAGTTATGAAATTAATTCATGACATGAGTGCAAATACTTTTGCTGTTGATAATGATGTTGGTGGGGTGTTTTTCGTATAAGGGATAATACCACCCCAACAGTGGGATTATGACATTACGAATCATATAACCCAAAGTTGGGAAGTTAGTCTGTTGAAAAATTTCGTTTAAAGATCGGGCCTTTTATACAAAGAGACATTAAACCAGATGTGAGTTTTGTTGACTCTTTTGCGTATTTCGTCTGTTATATAGATCAAGAAAATAGACAAACAAAGAAGGGCTGATGTGTGATGGAAGAAAACTCATCAACATCAACGTCCACTTGGACACCTAGAAGGTTAGTCATTCGTTAAAGGTGAAACTAAAAATATAAAACAAATTCCAGACCCATCAAGCTATTCCCCAGTTTGGGGGCCAGTAGGAGATCGTTCACTGCCCGGTGTGACAGGTCTTCTACCGAAAATACGTTTGAAATAAATATCTATCAGAAAATTGAGCGCCTTCCTCGAATTCAGCACTCCATCCCTTTGAATTCACTAGGACACTCGACATGGAATGTGTTTTCGAAAGGATTTTTTTAAATCCAGCAGTTTTAGTTTTAGAAGATCGACTCGCCATTAGGTTATGGATTTCTAACCTTTTTTTTTTAAAATACTTCTCCCAGGAAAGGCAAACCTATAACGCTTCATCAGCGCCCCGAGATGCTTGCAGATGTAGGTATGTTAGTTCTGCACTTATATTGCTGCAAATTGTAGTCTTCTGGAAATATATCCCCAGGAAGTGAGTTCCAAAGATCCAAGCAAATCGTTGATGTGGAGAAGAAATACAGTTGGGGAAAGAATAGATCTTCGGGGCACTCCTGCATTTATAGCAAACGAATTAGATGATACACCATCTACCACAACTTGGATCGATCTTCCCAGACGAAAATTTTGCATCCATCCGCAGAGTTGTTGTGGTAATCCATAAGACGCCAACTTGCCTAATAGGGCTCTATGCCAGACTCGGTCAAATGCCTTTGATATGTCCAAGGCTACGGCTCTGGATTCGCCGTGTTGTTCAATTGCTTGCGTCCATAAGTGCGTTACGTAGCGTAGCTTAACAGGTCTCCAGTGGAACGACGGCTCCGAAATCCGTATTGCCTGTCACTTATTAATCGGTGGCCTTCTAGATATTTGATTATTTCGACATTTATTGCCTGTTCCATTACTTTTGAGAGCATTGAAAGTAACGCTATTGGACGACAGACATTTCCTCCCTTTCTTTGGAATATGTTGAATGCGAGCGGTTTTCCAGCAAGAAGGGAACGTCTTCTGGGAGAACGACATGCTAAACAGCTTACATAGTACAGGTGCAAGTTCTGGAGCACAGCTCTTGAGTACTATAGCCGGAATTCCGTCGGGTCCCGTTGCCTTATTGCAATGTAGTTCCTTAAGGATGCGTTGAATTATTCGAGGCCGAAATTTCACTTCTACCATCGATGTTTGCACCCTCGGGATATTTAGTGGCTCTAGTTGTGCAGAATCTAGGGTGGAGTTCAGTGAAAACATGCTAGCGAAAAGGTCTGCCTTTTCTTTAGAAGTTGTTGCTAGCGTGCCATCTTCTTTTACTAGAGGTGGAAAGGAAGAGCAACTAAAGTTAGAACTGATTGTCTTTGCCATGGACCAGAATGCGCGTGAGCCGTTAGGACATCCAATTACTTTGTTAGTGACTCTTTCGTTGTAAGTTGTCTTCGCCGATTCAATAATTAGGTTGCATGAATTCTGATCTTTTTTGCTCCGATGGGTTTGACCGCCATTCACGGAAAGCCTTGTTTTTCGCTGCGGTAATTCGCTTGCAGGGTTTATTTGAAGCTGGTTTTTTGACGCAATGTGGAATATAAAGTTTCATACAACTTATTACAAAGTTGGAAAAAAAACCCACCTTAAGTCTTGTGACCTTCCTATGACCTTCTTCAGTCGAATTCCATTTTTCGAGCACGTTGGTGCCTTTCTGTTTATAGATAGTATCTTCAGAAGACCGCCTTCTTTCGCAAATATTGAAAATGTCTCTATTCTTTTAGGGAAAATTACAACAAATGCTTCGTTGAACTGATCTGCTCGAATGCGGGATGACCGCCTTACAAGAGATCCAAAGCTGTCACATCCACGAGGGCAGAAGGAACATACAGGAGCACTTAGTCACACAATTTTGAGTGCTTAAGACTTGTATGTGCTACTAAATTGTCTTATTAAAATGTACAAAACCATTTTTGTACCTATAATAGCATAGAAGTTAAGCGTTTTGAGTGTTACCACCTCTAAAATCTGGCTCAGAGTCTGGCCGAAGCCATTAGGTTGCCTGAGGAAAGTTTGAACTTGTATTACTTGAAGGGCTCTATAACGGGAAATATGGTGAGAATATGCGGAAATTCAGGATAATACTGCTTAACTGGGACACTGGTGCCGTGGGTTTAAAAGCTTAAGCACTTGAGTATGAGCGAAAGGCAGAAATATAAGGCCAGGTTGGTCATTAAAGGATTTAGCTAAGAACAGGGAATTGATTACGGCGAGACTTTTAGCCCAGTGTCAAAATGTACTATCATTCGCGAAAATTTGCTATTGCGGCAAAGGAAGGACTATGTCTCGCACATTTCGATGTGAAGACAGGATTCTTGAACGGCGAATTGAATGAGGAGATTTACATGAAACTTCGATGGCTATTCCGGGAGAGTGCACAAACTTCGAAAGACTCTGTATGGGTTGAAACAAGCGTCCCGATGCTGGGAATAAAAAGTTTACTGATGGTCTGAAGGGGGCGGTGGCCATGGTGTAGTGGTTAGAGTCATTGCTTGTGACCCGAGCGGCGTTGGTTCGAGCCCCGGCGGGGGACAGCAATACTCTGCCACCGACCATAAAGAGAAACGAATAATATCAGAGTTTCTCCACCACTACACCAAAAAAGGGGTTTCTGCTTGGACAATGGACCGAGATTCGTCTGAGTGCTGCAGGATTTGGAATCACCTTTTTTAATAATAAAAAAAAACAACAATAAATAAAAAAAAATGTTCTGAAGGAGTTTAATCTAAAACCTAGCTACATGGATCCGTGTGTGTTCATATCGGCGGACAAAAACAGACGTTCGATTCTAGCAATATATATCGATGATGGATTGGTTGCTGATTATGCCAGCGATCCTGAAACATCAGAGTAGGTGCGTAGCGGCTTCACAGGCAATGAAGGAAATGGTATGGCTTCAATAGCTACTTTTGGAATTGGTTCCAAATGGCATTGGCGAGATACAGTTGAATATGGACATGGACAATCAGGGTGCAATTAGGCTTGTTAAATATCCTGAATTTCGTAAACGAGCGAAGAACACATAAATGTTCGTTACCATGTTATTCGAGAGCGTTATGATAGAGGCGTTTTGAAAATAATTATGTTTCATCTGAATTACAAAAAGTAGACAAATTTACCAAAGCATTAAGTATAGATAAATTTGAGAATTTAATTTTTTTCAAATTCTGTAGGTATGTGAAAATATGGAAGAAGGACATCTTTTTCAACACTCTCGGTCAGCGAACAAAGATTAATAATATATCTCGCGAACATACGAAACATTTTGATACCAAGTCAAGTACCTACCTACGCATTTTAATGTAAACAAGGAAACGTGCCTGTTCCTGGTACACTAACAAAAACACGAAAAACCAAATTTTTCACATTCGTGATTGACAAAATTCATGCTTCGAGTATTTAAGGCACAGTCCGAGGTACCAACATCGACTCCAACCACAACCTTAGTAAGGTATACGTTTGCTAATATCTCAAACAGCCCATCAGCAAACAAAAAATACTGTGTGAAAGTTAGACATCTAATGGTTGCAATTGCAAGAGACTATGCCGAAGGCTATGTTCCACTCAAGTATCTAAGAAGTTCCATGCGGTCAAATTCAAGACCAGAAGACCAGCGGTTAGCATTACTAGTAAGCCATCGGATCAGAACTAGGTTTCCTCAGGAAACCACCAAAAGGAAACCTTTTTTTCGATGACGAATGCTGGCGAGCTCATGCAGCTAAGCAAGAGTCATATTTGGCAACACTTCAAGCCGAAATTAAAGCTGCTTAGCTTATGAGAGTCTTCGAGTCTAACCCGGAGGGACAACGCAGTAGAGGAAGACCTCGCAAGTCGAAGGCGACCTCAACCGACTAGGAGTGCGCAACTGGAGGCAGTTAGCTAAGGACCGGGCTAACTGGAGAGTCTTGTTAGCTGACGCCTCGGTTCACCCCGAATTGTAAAGCCGCCTAAATGGGTAAGTAAGCCATGACAACTTTTGAAAGAGAAAGAAAGAAAAGCACAACAAAAAACAGAGAATCGACCGGTTAAATTGGTAGAGATGTCACCCCAGGAATGAGGTTAGGGAGCTCTACCAAAAGTTAAAAACATCACGCCGAGGCTACGAAGGTTATTGCAAAGCCTGCAAAATGTTTTTCATGTATTATGGCTTTTTTAGTAAGAGCAAACATTCCCAGTAGCACATTCTGTCAATCCAATTGATGGTTTCGGGCAGTAGCTCACGGATTGCTTGGGTGATATTGGCCTTAGTCGGCTCTCACATTGAGGCAACATTCAATAAAAACTAGCAATAGGAAACACGCAATATTATCGCTCACAGTGGGATATGGTGGGATATGCTCTGAGTTCCTTAGCGCAAATATTTGCACCATGATTTATTAAATTAGTAAATGCAGGGTGAAAAATCGAATCATCGGAGTTGTCGGTTGACATGTTAGTTAGAAATTTCAGGCAATACTGTTGCTTCGATGTGAGAATAGGCTAAAATAAAGTTGCGTATTGCTTATTGACAGTTGCTAGTTGCTTAGTTGCTTATTGCTTGTTGCCTCAATCTGAGAGCCGACTTAAGTGCTTGAATCGTTTCCGAATTGTTGGCGTAACATCGGTCCTTCACCGTTCCCCACAAAAAAATTCTAAAGGGGTTAAATCGCGGCTCCGAGGCGGCCAATTAACATCGCCAAGGCGGCTGATAACTCGATTTGAGAATTTGGTGCGCAAAACAGCAATTGTAGCATAGGCTGTGTGACATGGCGTGCCATCCTGCATGAACCAGAGGTCGTCGAAATCCATGTCTTCAATTTTAGTAAAAAAAAAAGTTGGTTAACATGGCTCTGTAACGCCCATCGTTGACCAAAACGTTGTCAACCCAGCCTCATTTTCGAAGAACATTTTTCCAAGGATGCCATCCACTCCACAATCCGCACCAAATTGTCACTCTCTGCGGATGCATTGGCTTCTCGACGGGTTTTCCGAGCCCCAGATGCGGAAATTTTCTTCGTTAACGCCGAGATGAAATTGCACCTCGTCAGAAAATATGACTTTTCGGTCAAAACTTATTTTATTTTCAAGAAACTCTCTGATTGGGCTACACAACACAGCACTCACTTTGGAAATAAGTTTTCAATATTTCCCAACGTTGTTCAAGCGTAAAGCGACTCATTTCGTTCCGCGGAGATATGATATACTGACTTTCTGTCAAGATTTCGAGCGGAAAACAGCTGTCAGTGTCAAAATAACCTATGATTTAAAAAGATACCACTAGATGGCCCACCCTGTACAAGCGGAAACAAGCTGAGAATTTGCTGGGGTGACTGTAGAGTACTAAAAGACACTTCTTCGAAAGGATAGCGATTCATGCTTCGTTGGTTTGGTTACGTTAAACGAATGTTCCCAATAATGATTTCAAGACACGCTATGGATTTTGTGCCATCATCAGGCAGGCTTAGCATGATAATGCTACGATCAAGTTCGACATCTCTCCTCTTTGTATTTATCCTAAAGATGACAGAGATAAACTGTACAGCAGATGAGCAGAGGCAAGGTATACTGAGACCATCAACTCGCAATCCGCATGAATTTAATCGTAGTCTAAATCGAAATTAGGCTTAAATTGGTTAAAGTTTTCTTTGCATGCACCTGCCAACTTAGAGACGTATTTGCATTTTTCTTAAGGCATGTTCAAACCAACGCGAAAGCGGTAGCGAATTGTCGCATTGGTTTGAGAATGCCTTTACTCTGCACAGATACGTTACAAGTCGGTGGCGAAGTCAGACTTGGATGACATGCGCAGGCAAAAGCTCCGGGTTGACTGAAAAAGGAATCTAGCGAATGTTGTTATATATTTTTGGGGCGGGAAATGTTCGTTCGTTCCTGAACGAAGTTAGTGGTTTCAGTACTCCTTCTTTTTATCTCTACTGTACTAAAGAGCTTTGTCTAGTTATGACATCACCGCCAACTCGTTTATTTGAACAACTCTCGCTGCTCCAAAAAAGTCGGCAAAAATATTACCGATGAAGTAGAAAAATGGTTTAGATGTAGGTTGAAACTGAGAAGCCAAATCCAGAAGTCGGCTGCATTGATAGTCCTTCTGCATTTATCGAATTAACAACTTCTAAAGCTTGTATCACCATGTTCATCTTAAATAAATTTTCAATCGCTCAAGGTGATATCAAATACGTCCTTTCACTTTGTTGGGCATGTCCCTACTACAGCTACACCCCCACTAGACAAACCAAATAACAAAAGTGAGAGTCCACACAGAGTAAAAAAAAAACCTTGGAGCCTCTCATGTTCGAGTCCACAAAACCTCAAAGACCAACACATTCATCAACCTCATAACTATAACCCACCTATTACTAGGCACCGGTGTAAATATGAAAATTCCACAATGGAAAACCACACTTTCTGATTATTATCCACTCAAGTCGGTCGTTGGGAGGCCACCGCAGCACAGATAGTACCACTAAACCGTCGTCGCACTGAACTACCAGAGCATATTACCATCCTAATCCCCGGTCCATTCCGACCGCAACCAAACTAACCGCAGAGCCCATGACAACTGCCTGGGCCTGCAACTGATGCTACTGTTTGATTACTCTCGCATAACCTATCATCAGCATTATCCGCATCCACATCATTCGGAAAGACAAGTATGCGCCGTCCCTCTCCGCAAGTCGGTCATTTATCATGAGGAACACTGCGCCCAGCAACCACTGCATCCACTAGGTATACAGCATCTCAACTTGGAAGCAAAAACAAAGCAGGACAGCGCACCGCAAACATTCCGCACAAAACAAATGGAGAATTGCATTCACCAGATACAAGTGCGAGTACGGGTAGATACGAATACGAGTATGTACTCCTTGGTACCGGCTACTGTGGCACAGCGGATATGGAGGCCATCCATCTTCCATAAGACAAAGCGAACTGTCGAAGAAAGCTAGGACTAGGACTCGCCGACGCTATTTGGCATGGACACGACGCGACGACCTCGCGTAACGCTTTTGATCCGCTCTGCTCTAAAGGTCTATCTCTATACCCTTATATACCGAACCGGTTCGCTATATACTATTGCCGCCGCACGGAAGTATTTCTCTTTCAAAAACGCCGCGCGTGTACTATACTCACATGATGCTTGTCAAGGCGAATCTTTTTGTCTCTTTGAAATGCTCTGTGCGCTGCTTTCACGTCCCATGTGCGCGTTGGATTACCAGTTCTGGTAATTATTGTCAGTACACACGCGGCCGCAAGTCATTCCGGCGACGACGATGATGCAGGTGACGTTTGGTCGTGATTCGTGTTAAATTAGCTATTTGCCAGCACCAGGCTCCTTCCTCTATTGACCCATCCCAACTGGCTGAGAGAAATATTCAATTATATCAATGGAACGGCAACGGATGTCGGATTGAGGTTCATCCGCATTCCGGTTGGTAATCATGGGAATAGCTAACTCACACGAAAGATGATGTACACTGGAGTTGGCACCTTGTGTTGGTCGGATAGTTAGCCGTTGAGTTAATTATGAGTTATGCTGAGCTAAATGGTGCAAGTGTCTAATGACGCACCTAATGATGCAATCGATGCGAGGATACCTGAAGTTGACAGTGGAGATGTTAGCCAGTCAACTGCACCAAGAGACTTGTCTATTACTGGACTGGGATAATTTGTTAAATGGTACTTGTTTGAAACGAGTTAGAGAATGGCGTAGCAATGGTATAGGGACTTTGTGTAGTTGATATGTGGGATTTCTTGGGAGGTTTCATTTATAGAGTAAGGTCTGGGTAGCCTTGGTTTCTTTACTTATTTATGCAAGGGATTACTGTAGTCTATAAAGTAGTATAGCAATTACCCAACCCCATCAATCTATTACAGAATTACAGCATGAACAGCATTATGGCAACAAAGTAGTGATGTCAGAGAGAACTGAAACAAATCTTCGGATAACTAAGCGGGAATTGCAAATTTGTGAGGGAGATAGGCTTAAGGATCGCGTGATTATAACGAATTAGCGGAGGTCTAGAGTGGATGTATTCATTTTTCAGGAAGTTCGTTTGGATGGGTATTCGGAGAACCCGATCTAGCGGCACTTAAATTCGAAGAAACTTAGTGATGCATGCAGGAATATAGGCGACAACAAAGCGCCCGGACCTGATGGCATCCCTAATATGTTACTCAAAACAGCTGTTCGAAAAAGATCAGACCTTTTTATTGCAACGATACAAAAGTGCCTTGAGGAGGGGTTTTTTTCCTAAACCATGGAAACTTCAACATTTGGTTTTGTTACCGAAAGGAAAGAAGCCATACCAGAAGAACCATCGTGAAAAATGTTAGAACGTGGCATATACGGCGGACTGCTCAAGGTGACTGAGGACTTAGTCAGACTACCAGTATGGATTCAGAAAATCGAGTTCTACCGTCGATGCCATAAAGGCGGTAGTAGACACAGCAGCTGAAGTAAAAAAATAAATAAATAGGTGGCGCAACAGGCGGGTGACACCCAAGGCCTAGCTTCTCGCAACCATTCGTTTTGTGTGTGTTTCTATTTTTGGGACAAATGGAAGGGACCTACAATTTTATGCCGAGTCCGAACGGCTGAATTGAGAAGCTTTTTCATGACAGTCATACTCTCGGAGGTTTGTCAGACGTTCGCGAGAGGTGGCGCAATAGAAAAACTTTAAGATGTAATTTGTGTTTTTCCGGGGATCGAACCTGGGATCCCTCGCACAGTAGTCCAGCACACTAACCACTGCGCTACTGCGCCTACAGCTAAAGTAATACTGGGAAAAAGATGGAGAGGGGGACAAAGAAATACTGCGGGGTTGTGACGCTGAACGTTAAAAACTGGTCATGCATTAGGAGTTCGCTGGCCAATATGGAAGCGCCGGTGTACCTGTGGAACATAGTTGCAAATTATTTTACCGATACAAAGTTAAGGTATCAGACTGACAATGGAGTTAAGTACTACAACGTTACCGCAGAAGTACCACAAAGCTCCGTTCTTGGACCTCTCCTGTGGAATATAATGTATGACGGAATCCTGCGACTAACGCTGCCTCAGGCTCTGCGCAATACGAACAATAAGGGGATTTCGAACCATCTCGAATGAAGCAGTTATATAAGGAATGATCCCAATCGACACTCTTGCCAGAGAGATGCAGAGGATCTACCTTAGGCAAACAGCCAACCGGCAAGAGGCAGAAGGATCAAAGTAGAAAAGAGGGAAACATCGATGGCACTATGGCAATCCAGGTGGGATAACACGGCAAAAGGCAGATGGATAAACAAACTAATCCCCACCATCGAGGTCTGGACAAAAAGAACTAACAAGGACTGCAACTACCAGAAGAGCGAACTTACCAAACCCCCAAAGTCTAATAAGCCATATGTTAAGATCAGAAGATGACTAGATGGAGGTATGCTCCTTCATTGTACACGAAGAGCTAAGGAGACTTGAAAGTCTTACAAGAGTATGCATTTTGGTAGCACGGCTACCGCATCTCTTGAAGACTACCACATCCATTGGCGTAACCAAGAAAACAAAAAAGGGGCTTAGTAAGAGGATTGCTAGAGATGGCAAAAAGTCTTCCGGCGATGTGCGTAGGTATACAATAAGATGTCACAGCATGCACGGAAAGATATCATCGCTTAACCTTGGAGCAAAGTTAAGACGAGTATCAACAACAACGCATGCTTGGAGCTATCCTGACTAAACTGCCGTCAATCAAATTGATCACGTTTCGGTATCGGGAGATTCGAAAATTTTACGTTGCAAATACAGAGCATAAAACATTATACCTTATTTTAGCAAAGCTATACAACTTTGGCTTTCTCATGTGAGCAAGTTCTACCTTGAAAGACTGCAGTCTTTAGAACTCTCAAGACGTTCACCCAGCAACAAACGTACAAT